>JAJHPF010000011.1:6843053-8298053 GCA_024447775.1 Carex cristatella | reverse complement strand
TTTAAATACACGAATCTTAATGTCCGTTGATTTTTATACACGAATCTCAAAATAAATAAATGGTTGGATATGGAAAATCTGGAACCCTGCAGTTCCAAAGAATCACAGCAGATTTAATTCTGAGAGGGCAACAGACAGGGAATTCGCCTCCTCTGAGATATCTCAACTTGTGCGTGTTTTTAGTGGAAAATCATAACCATTCAAATAGTTATGCACGAATCTCGAAGTCCAAGTAATTCAGGCCCCTGCGCTATCCCCGAATAGGCACCGGACACGTAGGTATCGCAAAATTTGAGGTATTTCAGAGAAAACGCACTCACAGATAGGTGCGCGGCGGGACGAATTGATAACAGTATTCAGTTTTTTTTTTAACTAAACTAAGAAAAAGATTCAAGATACCTTTTTATTGTACCAGGAATAATGCCATATGCAGTGGGAGGTAGGAATAATAAGAAAGGTGCCGTGTCTATGCCATGTCGGACACGGCATTTTGGCCTAAAAAGAGTAGAATTAGGGTGTTCTTAAGTTAACTAAGTTTTATTTTGCAAACTCAACTTTAAAATATATTGAATTGATTTCAAATGACGAATCCGAACCGTTAAAATTCGTCTATCTTACGAGTGATGCATTCATTTTTATTGAATTCTACACTCTATTTTTAAAGTTTTCAAATTCCAAACAGTCAATCCAAACCGTTTAACATGATCTTCATATTAAAATGTGTTTAGGAACCAAATTTTATATTTTTTTAAATTTTTTTACTATTTATTAAGTATTTTACAAAATCATTGTTTTCAGACCATTGAATTTTTGTACCCATCTTAATAAATAGTAAAAAAAATTCAAAAAAAATGTAAATTTTGATCTGCAAGTACATTTTAATATATCCAACATGTTGAACAGTTTGAATTGACTGTTTAAACTTTAAAAATGTATGGTGTACTTTTGTGTCGCCAAAAAATGATGTCAATGGATCCCTCCTCTTTTAAGATTTCTATGATTTTCCGATAATATACATTCTGTACTATTGCACAATTCATAATTTATTTATGTATTGTATATATTTTTGTTATTTTCAATTTTCAATATTATAATATTTTCAGAAAAATAAAAATGAGTTCAAGCTCCCGTTTTACAACTCCAATTGGGATTATTTAGTCGACTTTCAACATGCGTAAAAACATTATTTTAGTGAATTGGGTTAAATTTAATTATGTAATTAAACGGTTAATCTGGGATATATTTAACTCATTATGATAAAATTTAATTAGTGTGGATGGTATGAGGTACTTTTTTTGTGTGGAAAGTTTTAATAAAAATTATCTGCATCTTAAAAGTTGTACTTTTGTACTTAACATATAAAAGTACAAAACATATAAATTATTTATATCCGAGTCCACAAGTACTAATTTATACATAATATATAAAAATTTCATCACCTTTCCCTTTCTAAATGATCATGATAAAATTTAAAATAAAACTTTGTTTAATAATTTTTCTCGGCATGATATACATCATGCCAGAAATTATGATGTTTTCTCACCTTGTAATGGTGTCTTTATATTTGTTACCATGATTAAAATTTTTACTTCCACTCTAGTCATTAAAACCAAATTTGGAAAGACGGATATAAAATCCAACTAACAAAAGTAAACGATTGTAAATACATCAACCAAATTTCCTGTCTCTGTGGGTAGAAAATTCCAGACCTTAAAGTTACTGACACGTGAGTCCGAATTGAATCCGGAACAAAACTATATCTAATATTTAAATGTTAAAATTTTGTCTGGATTCAGATCTCAGTGACTTTAGAAATAAAATTTTATTACCCCCAGTGTAGCCAGATGAATAGCAGAAACAAATTGGAGAAATCAGAGTTTTAATTTGGTGTCCAATCTAATTGAAGATAATTAATTATCATTAATGAAAGGGACTTAAAGGTGTTATCTTCCCTGATTTGTGAACCAGATTCAGTTTGTAGTACCTACTGCTTTTCATATTAACACGTAGGGCCCATCTATTCAATTAAAAATATTGACCAACTGGTTTTAACTTCCCAGGGTGACCAACTTTTAACAAGTCAAATTGAAATCCTCTCTTACATGCGGTGGGCAAGGATTACAAAAATAGCACGGTATTCGCGAGCGATATTATCGGTATACTCTCGCGGTTGCTAATAGAAAAAACATATTTTTCGTAGATAATCACTTTTTAGTTTTTACTCTCGCGAATACTGTCTCATTCTTGTAATATCTGAGAAAAAAATATCAATCTGCTTTGGTTAACAAATTGCAAAGCTTTAGTTTCGTATTAATGCTATGAACCTAGTTGCAATTCTTGAGTGAGGCTATGGGACGGAGCTAGATTTTTGAATTACAAGAATCAATCTTATACATTTTTTATGTTTCGAATGGGTCAATTTTACAGTATCCATAGCATTTTTCTTTAAAATATGTAATAAAAACATGTCTTATAATAATATTTTGAAATTAAATAGTTCCAAGTGTATCCGCCTGTAAGCATAGTACGGGTTAATTTGTGTTATGGATCAATAATTTTTCTTTCAAATTTCAAAGTATAAATAGTTAATATGGATCGTTTAACATGATCTTCAGTACTTGCATAATAAAATTTACATTTTTTTAGAAAGTTATGCTATTTTCTAAGATAGTAGAAAACCATTGTTTTTGAATTGTTTAGAATTTTTAGATCATCAAGAGGTATTCTATCTATTTAAAAAAATATAAAATTTGATCTATAAGTACATTTTATAATGAAGATCATGTTGAACGGTTCATATTGATTGGTTAAATTTTGAAAACAATAATATTGATCCAATCCATGTTATTCATATTACCATAGCCTCACTTGCAATTCTTTAGGGGTTTCACAATTTTGTAAAATGTGTATGAATTTTCGTGGAATTTCGTATTTAGGGGTGCAAATGTATCCGAAACATATTGGACAGTGGTAAAATTATATTCATATCATCTTTTATTTTTTATTTAAACAGATATGGATACAAACAGTATATTAAACGGATACATGCATGTCGGATTTTCGCTATATTCATAAATATTTGTATAATATATATTAAACTATATAGTATATATCTACTATTTACATAAGGATAATTAAAATTCAAAACTATATATGTATTCTTATCCACACAAGTATCGAATAGCTGTATCTAATTTTTGGATACAGATCTGGATACGTGCAATATCCGATCCGTTTGTACCTCTGGTAAATAAACAAGGTTTTAATCCGATAAGCTTTTCAACGTAATAGTCGCACGTATCAGACGAGAGCAGCTTGGGTCCGATGGGTTCTTTCACTGTTCGATCGTTTTAAGTCTGTGCGCATCACTTTAATATCCATGCACATTTGCTTTATATATGTGCGCATAAATCTTAAAGCAGATCCGATAGTTATAGAAACCATCGGACCCAACCTTGTCCCGTATCAGACATCTTATACTCCTCTTCTCCAGTTTCGGCGTTCTCTCTTATTAGACTGGAGATGTCTAATACTGGAGAGTCCATTACTTCTCCGGTTTTTTCTTTCCTGCTTCGGGTCCCACGTGACGTAATAAACCTGACATACTGGGACCCACTGTTTCATAGGGTCACGTGCAGAGTAGACACTTTTGGATACTGAGAGCTGCGTAACTGCGTTGTTCCGGTTCTATTTGTTGATTCAATTTTGTATTATGTTGTTTAAAAATCAAGAAAGAAGAATGTGTTGTAATTAATATTTTTATTGAAAGTAAAAGCATTTTTCTTACAATAGTATTGTATAATGATAAATTATACTGTAATATATGTTTAATATTACGTCTAATCATATTTTTTAAAAATTAAATAAATCCACATTCAAGTCTTTCTCTCTATTATTTATTATGAGGGTAGGATTATACCGACGAGTTGGGGGAGTTGAGAATGCAAGATCTCTATTGTATGGATGAAATTTCCGAAATTTTATATATACCATTTAAACAAAAATAAAAATAAAAATAAAAACAAAACACCTCAAATTATGGGGAATCTAAAAAAAATCAAGGTCTCCAAATCAATCTGCGACCTCATTTTTGGAGGACTACAAATTAGTTTGGAGACCCCTTAAATTCTACATATATTTAATATTACAGTACATTTATGAGTTTTTAGGGGGCTGCCAAGCCAATGTGTTACCTCCCCAAAATGTGACCCTATTATTTTTCAAATTCTCCTCGAAACATGTTTTTTTATTTTTATTTTTTTTAATATGGTATAAATAAAATTTTTGAAATTCCCACTTTTTAGTTTCCACCTCGAATTTTGAAAATTTGTAAAAAAAAAAAAAACCTATGTTGTGTGGGGTATTCGAAATGGGAGAGTTTCATCCGTTGTAAATATCAACTAGAAACGTGATAATCATTGTCGTATGATTCCGAGAATAATATTGGACGCGTTGTAATTAATAAAAATGATAAATTAGCAAGTTTTTTCTTTTTCTTTTGCAATTATATGGTATTGTTAACAGCACAAAATGGCTGGAAAAGTTGGATTCCTAGTGCTTTATCATTTTTTAAAGCCCATTTCCCTTTCTCAACAACAAAAAGAAGAAAATAACACAATGTGACATCTACTGGTATATCAGTATATGTGACTATGTGAGATCCCTTTCACCGGCTTTGAGATATTAAGTCTGTAACAACTCGGATTTAAATCTGCTGAAATCCAAGATCCAGCCGTCAAACTGTTCCAAGATGTGTGTAGATAAATCAACTGTTTCGAGAGGCATGCACAGAAAAAAATTGAACGGCTAGGATCTCGGATATCAGGAGATCTTGGATTTTGCAGATTTAAATCCATAACAAGTCACCCCTAACAAGACAAATGATTTTCTTTTTCTTTTATAACAACCACCCAGCAATTTTCTAATTAATTTCCAAAAGCCAAAAGCTTTACAAACAGCAATAGATCAAGTTCATAGAAAATAAATGAGAAAAAACCCAAACAAATGAAACTTTCTTACAACAGGAAAAGTTGAATCAACTACCATGGTAAGCAGATGAGGTTGAAAACCGTAATTCATTAGCATAATGTTTTGCCAAACATTCCAGTGCAGAACCATTCAATATAACTATGAAGGAATCCAACAAGGTACATCCCAACGGCACCCCACCTACAAGCCACTTAGAAAAAAAATAAACCAAAAGGCACCCTACCTACAAGCACTTGCTATAAAACAAAAGAACCCAAGTAAAATGGTTGTGGGATAGAATCTACAAGACTGCCACATCCATCAGAAGGGTAGGGTAGGGACATAAACCTAACCAATGCTATCTTCATTAATTTGATAATTATGACCTGAATCTAGTCTAAAAATGTGCCAGACAGAGATTGAATATGAAACAAATGAGAGATAGAGAAAGAGAGAGTTTCACACAAGTTAATAAAAATATGTAATTTTTGTATGACCACGACTCCTCCAAAATTCCAAAATTCCAAAATTACAATAAACAGTAAATAAACTATCATTTGTAGTTGTACCTAACAAGGACTAAGAGCTGTAATCTGCCTTCACACAAGACAACTTATCAGGTAAGAGAGGGAAAACAAAAATGAAAGTTACTTATCAGTGTTAGGAGGCGGCACTTTCACACCCATTAGGCCGAGCAAATTTGAGGCAGGGCCCGGAAGGCCTTGCTGGGAAGAGAATGAATCAAGAAAGCTCTGCATGAGGTTAAAATCTACATCCACTGGTGACAAGTCCTTATCATCACCATCTTCATCTCCAGCATTTGATGGCCCCTGGTACAAAAAAAAAATCATTTTCAGTATTTATTCATTTATGTATTTATCTTTATATGTTTGATTTTTTACTTTCTATTGTAGCTTCTTCAAGGATAAATCAAGTTCATTTAACCACACATGTAATAACAAAATATTCTCTTAGAAACTAATCACCTATATTTTTTTCTCAATGGAGAGTACATTAACTTCAAAACTAACAGTAAATGAGCTGCTCTAAGAGAAATGGTAGAAAAGTGCACAAGGGACAAGGGATTATTACCTCAGAGAGGTCGTTTTGCTGGTCGGGTCGAACGAAGCTTTTCTTAATAGTAGTAGAATTTAGTTCTTTATTCAATGCATCAGAGTACGATTCCATAAACATATCCCCCATTTCTTCATCGCCACCATGTTCTTCATCAAAATCACTACCTTCTGATTCATCTGGAATTTATTGAAGTAAACAAATAAACTAACAGCCCCTCGTAAACATTTAGAAAGATGCCTATCAGGTAAACAATATTTTGTTCAATGCGCCCCTTGTGGTCTGGCAAGATCTTCTTTTGCAAAATATTACCTTTTCAGTTCTTATACATTGTTCTCTTCTATATCAAACGTCTTTTCAATGTATCAAAAGTTCTCTAATTTCAAACATTGGTATGCCTTCTTCACCTATCAGGTATTTTCTTAAATTGTTTTTCACAGGGAAAAAGAAAAAGGTACCAAAATCCATATCAGATGTCGACTCCTCTCC
This sequence comes from Carex cristatella, assembly GCA_024447775.1. Taxonomy (NCBI): domain Eukaryota; kingdom Viridiplantae; phylum Streptophyta; class Magnoliopsida; order Poales; family Cyperaceae; genus Carex; species Carex cristatella. The sequence goes on along the minus strand of JAJHPF010000011.1, from coordinate 8,291,522 downwards.
CTCATCATGGCCATTAAGAACAGATTCCATGGCCTTAAAGAACTGATCAGTATCAAGTTGCACATCTTGGGAGTTTCTGATTGAAAAGAAACAAAAAGAAAGGTGAGAATATAGTTCATTTCAACTTGATTCACGTTTACAAAACTCCCAAGCATTGAAGATACGCCCACCATTAAATACCAGAGTATACAAAAGAACTCCTGAAATCTTGCTTATTCACTAGAATAGTTGTTCTAAAGGCACTAAATAATAATTTAATGCACAAACAACCTTACACCCCTTTAGAAAAGTGGTACTTATGCTCCTTTGGAAAAAATTAATATTTTTTCAGAATTTTTGAAAATCACTGTTTTTCAGAAATTTCTGAACAATAAAAAAACATCAATTTTCAAAAAATTCTAAAAAAAATAGTTAAAAATTTTAAATGTAAATTTGGTCTCCCAGCACAATTTAATATGGAGGGTTGAACGGTTTGGATCAACTGTTTGAACTATAAAACATGTTATTTACTTCATGAAGCACAATAACCCATCTAAAAGTGAATTATCTATACCTGAGAAATAACGAAATAACTAAAACGAAAGAGGAAACAGAGAGAAAACCTGTTGTCAGGAACCTCAGCTCCTTCAAAGCTCGAAACTTTACGAACAAACTCCTGCATGCTTGCTGCAATGTCGCCTAAATTAAAATCATTTGTTTTTGAATTGGATCCACCTGCCTCATCTCCCTCCTGTTTCACATTCTTCTCTTTCTTTTTAGCCTCATACGCTTGCATTTCCTTCTCTCTCTCTAGAATAGCCGAGTTGAGCTCGTCCTCGCCATTGTAAAGCCACGAATCATCATCATTTGGAGGGAGGTCAGCGCCTTCAAATTCTTCCACTGAGTATGGAAGAGAGAGGATTTCATCTATTCTACGAACAGGAGCGCTTGTTATCTCCCTACAAATAATAAGATATGAAAAGTAAGAGATAAAGCACAGATATAGCAGAAAGCGCTACAGTTGACTACTTTCTTCATCTTTTGGGTTTATTATTTATTCTAAGTATTATTCATGTAGGGATAAGTTAAGTGTTAGTAGCTCTAAATCCAGAATATTTGGAAATCAGGGTTGAATGAGAAAAGAGTAAATTAAGACTTGAAAGCATAGCATATAATCATATAAACATAAATGAACTTAATTTCAGTTTAATCACAAAAATGGATAGAGTAGCAGCATAAAGTATTTGACTATTTGTAGATTTCCATGACAACAAGGATGAATTAAGACAATCTGAGCTTTACACAACTCATAATTCTAGGAAAACTAGCACAACCAGAGCCAACTGAGACTAATCAGGCCTAGTTTTCATCTAATTGGAATGCTGAGAAGCCAATACCTTGTGCGAGCAAACAAGCTTGTGCTCTTATAATATGCCAATGACTCCTCCAGAACTCTTTTATACTCTTTTGAACCAGGTAGAAGCCCATCAAAGCAGCCACTCTCCTCGAGACTTTTCTTAAAAGCCTCCCAAGTGGCCCCTTTTCCTTCCTCTCCAGCCCGAAGCCTCTCTTGGTACAACATTTCAAATCCACAAGCTATCTTCATACCCAGCTCAGCTTCAGTGTAAGCCGTCCGATCTTCTCTAGATAGCATTGGATAACATCTAGGCGCCTGAAAGCTTTGTTGCACCTGTAATTTTATCCTAACTTCAGACCCATATTGGATATAAATACAAGCATAGTTTGAACAAAGGAATTTTTTTTTTTTTTAAGAAGAGAAGTATCATGTCACTCCTCCTAATATTCAACATAGGCTACTCAAGCTGCTATACACCCATCCATAGAGCTGAGTTTGTAATTCCAATTAAGCAGGCCGGTTTTTTGGTCTAACAAGTAAAAAATATTACTGCACTATATAATCCAGCAAATTACCAATTGCCCATACATAGCTCTAGTCATCGTCACTGAAACCCTAACCATGTCAATTTCTCCATCCTTCCCTTTCATAAACTTCTCCATCTTAGCTGCGTGCTTCATCATATCAATATCCCTATCATAAAAGGCCTCCACAGCCAATGCAATTAAGCAAGGCTCCATCTTCAAAACCTGTGCAACTTTCACTGGAACCCTAACTCTAACTCGGTGCAAATTCTCCTTGGCCTTCTCTGGGTACCCCTCGATCCTCCTCTTAATCGCCAATTGCACAGATTCTGAAGCACGAGTGTCAATTTTATCGTTTCTGACAGCTTCAATGGCTTCTGGTAGGGTTGGGGTGGAAGGGAATACCTCCATTGGGATTATATGTAGCTCACCTTTGTGGATGAACACGCGGTTGGTGCTCGTGTCAGGGTTGACCCATCGGGGGAGAGAGAAGGCAGCTTCTATGAGAAGGAACTCACCGTCTGAATCCCAAACTCGAATTACCAGTCCTGGGAAGGATTGGGAGGCGAGGAAGAGGAGGGAGACAATGAACCACTCGTCAGAGATAGAGTCAGCAAAGTGTGTTTTGCCATGGAGGTGAGGGAGTGGAGGGGAGAGACAGAGGGGGCAAGGAGAGGACAGGGATGAAGGGAGGGAGAGGAGGAAAGGGTCATGGTGGAAGAGGTAGGAAGAGATATAGGGGGAAAGGAGGGAGTTGATGCTGAGGTGAAGGGAAGAGAGGGAGGAAAGTGCGGCGGTGACGGAGAGGGAAGGCGGGAGAGAGGGGTAGATGGAGTAGAATAGAGTGTCCTCAGGAGTTTGGCGGCGGAGAGGGGGAAAAGCGTCGGAGGTGGAGGCGGAGGAGGGATCCATGGAGCACTGGAGAAAGTTGTGTTGTATTTTGTGATAAAGTGGCTGTCTGGGAGTGTCGAGAGGGTTTTGAGAGGGGTTGCGTTGCGCAGGCGAGAGAAGAGAAGAAAGCGGGAACTCGGTAGAAGCTCCGGGAGGGAGGGAGAACTCGGACGGCTCAGATTTACTCTCTCTCAGCCGGTGAGTGAGTGTTCGAGATAATGGTGGGCAGTATTAATTTTGCTTTGAAATTCGTGCTAAAATTTTATTTGATCCGTCCGATTAAAACAAACGGATCAGATTAAAAGCACCCACAGCTCTAACTCTGCAGAGGATGTGAATTCGGGAGAACTCAGGTAACTCTCTACCTCTGTACAAACGGACGGTCCAGATTAATTCTAATTTGCACGGTCGAAGCTTGTAGAAAGTACTAGAAACTATAAGGGTCAGTTTTGAGATTCGTGTGAAGTTAAAAGAACGGTCAGGCTCTACTTATTGCAATGCTGGGCAATCCGAATTTGCTGGGTTTCGGATCCCCTAAAGTTACCTGGGTTTTGGATCGGGTCCGTCTGAATCCGTCATTTGGAATCATTTCGGATTCAAGTTCGTTGTCGATCCAAAATTCAATTTTTGGGTTGGATCTGAATTAAATTTGCTGGGTCCGGATCACAAAGTAACTCAATTTTGGGTTTTGGATCGGGATGAAGCACTCAACTATTCCAGCGCTGACCAGTGGGCCCAAGCCGCCCAACTAGAAGCTTTGGATTCTCTATAAACATGTACAGAAACAGAAGCACCGTATATTCAATAATAATTTCATTTTTTTTAATTGAGTGGGGTTATAATGCATTTTTCGTGTCCAATTCATGCTCCACATATTTGTGTTTTTAAAGTACAAAATTATGTTGAACGATTCGGGTCAATTGTTTGGACCTTGAAAATAGAAATAAGGATATAGTATATGGTTGGACCGAAATTTTTATTTATACCATATTCAAAAAAATAATGAACCAAATAACCACTGATCTGTGAGACATATATAATTTTCATTTGGCAGACATATATAAGTGTCCGCCAAATAAAATGACAGACATAGTTGTTTCATATTCTTCCTGATCTTTTCGCCATTTTCCTTTACTTGTTTTATGAGTCCTTGGTTTTAGTCAAAACCAATATTCAAACCGAGAACTTTTGTAGTATTTTAATATAGGAAAAATTGTGAAAATACCACTTCAAAATCTTCAAATTGTGAAAATGCTACTCCAAACTTTGAAATTGTCAAAATGCCACTCCAAACTTTATAAATTTGTAAAAATGCGCTCTAAATAATTAATGACTAAAATACCCTCGGCCGTCCATCTCTGCCCCCACCCCTCCACCGTCTCCTCTTGCACCCTCCGCCAACCCGATCCTCGCCCGTCGCAAGAGGCGTAAGAAGCAGTTTCCGGACATGATTCTCCTCGGCCGCCTTCGAATTCTTCGCAACCCCTCCTCCTCCGACAAGCACGAGCACCATCAAACCCTCCTCTACGACCTCCACCGCCGCGCTCAGCCGCCATTCGGAACAAGAGAATAAGAGAAGGCAGGAGAAAGAAGAGAAGGATAATGGTATTTTAGTCATTAATTATTTGGAGTGACATTTTTACAAATTAATGAAGTTTGGAGTGGTATTTTGACAATTTCAAAATTTGAAGTGGCATTTCACAATTTAAAGATTTTGGAGTGGCATTTTCATAATTTTCCTTTTAATATAACATTTATTTAAAAAAAAATCAATTCAAATAGAAATGTTCTGTTAACTCAAGAGGACATGGACTCACCATCAAGTAGGGTTGATTAATGAGCGAGCATGAGCGAGTTGGGGTATGCTCATGCTCGGCTCATTTAGTTAATGAGCGCTAATGAGCGAGTTGTTAATGAGCGAGTTATTAATGAGCGGGTTGTTAATGAGCGAGTTATGAGCAACTGAGCGAATCACGAATTATGAGTAATTTAAGAATTCAAAATCTAATTTTCAAAAACTAATTTTTAATTTAACAAATTGTCATAATCCAATCTAATTAAACATTACATAATTTAACAAAAATTATCCATCAGCAAATCTAACAAAATCAAACAACTATCTTCTTATCGGTTCTCAGTCTCACGGTCCCACATGTCACATCCTCGGAGCTATCTTCTGTAGTCTGAAGTCTGAACTGAACTCTGAAGCGTCATTTACTCATTTACTAATTTTAATTACACAATGGGCCGCTGGACTTTAGGCAATTTAGACTCACTGGGCCGCTGGAGCAATTTTAATTTCAACTTTAGTCTGGAGCGTAATAAGTAGGTTTGGAATTTTTTATTTATTCAGTTTTAATATTAATTTAAAAAATTGGGATTAAATGTGGCAGGATTAGATGTGGTAGATTCTTAATGAGCGAGTTATGAGCGAGTTGGGGTATGCTCATGCTCGGTTCATTTAGTTAATGAGCGCTAATGAGCGAGTCGTTAATGAGCGAGTTGTTAATGAGCGAGTTATTAACGAGTTTTTAGTGAGCGAGTTATGAGCGAGTTACGAGTTATGAGCAATTTACTCACCCCTACCATCAAGTGCCTTGATTGCTTATTTTTTTATTGAAGCAAGGTTTTGACTAAAAGTTTCCATTAGTTTGACTTTTTATTTTTATATTAAAATATTACAAAAGTTTCAAAGTTGAATTTTTTTTTAATATAAATGTTATATTAAAATATTACAAAATTTTTGGGCTCATAAAACAAGTAAAAGAAAAATGTTAGTTTGAGGAATTTGGAAAACTATGTCCGCTATTTTTCTTTTACAATAAAAAATACTATTGCTGATGGTACACCGATAGAAACGTGCTGTCTAAGCATATCGGTATTACCAGGGGTGGAGACATAAGAATGGTGAGTGAGAGAGAGATAATATAAAATAAGAAGTGTCACATGTGAGTTTTTGATTTTTTTTATTAAAAAAAAGTTCACTAAAATGCTAGAAATCTCTCAAATTATACACAAATTATTTTTTTTTAAGAATGAGAGTCAACGTATAAAATTTCACAAAAAAAATGTGAGGACCAACTTCTTGTACTCCTAGCATTTAATTTACTATAATTTATATAAGAGAAGTATATTTTTAGTACTAGTCTTTGAAAAAAAAAAGGGGGTCGATTGACTCCATTCTTGTATAGTATGTCCGCCATTGGATATTACCGACATGATTATCCATGACGATACCATCGGCAAAAAAACACTTTTACCCTCACGGATACTGTCCCCATTATTCTGGTAGTGAATTATATTTTATTAAATATATAAATTGATACATGGGTATTAGTTACAATGCCTTGTGCCTTTCGGGTCTCATGCGTACTTCACATTCTTATTTTTGTTTTCAAAGTTCAAACAATCAATCTCAACTACTCACATAATCTCCACATTAACATGTACTTAGAGATCAAATTTTAATATTTTCAGGCATCTACAAAATCACTGATTTCTAATGGTCTATAATTTCTGAAAAACATTTGAAGTTCTTTGAATTTAATCTGCATGACACCTAATGCCAATGCTACTTCAGTCGGAGCTGACCAGTGAGTGAGTGACCACACTTGAAACACAGAAACAGCATGAGTTGATTCAATTCAAACCTTTTATGTTGCTTCTACTATTTTTTGTCATTCAATCATGCTTTTTGTTCTCTGGTGTTAGATATTATGGTACTTAATAGAGTTAGTTACGTTTATGTTTATAATAGTTAGGCAATTAGATACAGTCTGTTACACAATTCAGTTAGATATATATATTCAGATAGAACTATTGTATAGGAAACTGTTGCCTATACTAGAAGCTCACTATAATCAATTGTTGAATAAGAAATAGAAACATATTTACATCTCATTATCTCTCTCACTCTAAATCTCAAATGATCATAATCCTTTCAGTACTTGTGTTGCTAATTGCTTTCTGTTTCTCTTCATTACGTTAAAGGTATTGGTAGTTTAGGTTTGCATGCAAGGTGTTCGACAAAATTCTCAAAACACTTCAAATTAAATTATACTTGAGTCCTTGACATTTAATTCAAAAAAAAAAATGTACCTAGATTAATTAAGTCCATTTCACAGAAAGAAATATATATAGATACACGCAAGTAATACTCAATTACTATATAAAACAATAGACACAAAAAAAACTACTGCATTGGCATTCCTCAAGTTTTGTAATGACAACATATTACATTATCAGTAACTTATAGATGGAATAATTATTTTTATAAATAAGATAATTTATAATAAATAGTAACAACAAACATTAATTTGAGAACATATTATGTTCTCTCTTTGAGAACTTGGCCGGCAGTCCCCCTTTCATCTTTAATGTTCCTATTCCTACCAAATGGTCTGGCATCACATCCATCACAACTTCAATCTTATACCTTTCAAACAAGAATGCGGCAATCGATTTCATTTGTATATACGCCATTTCTTTTCCCAAACACATTCTTGGACCGGCATGGAAAGCAGAGTACTTGAATGGGCTTTCAGGCTTGAAAACCCCATTCTCCAACCACCTCTCGGGTTTATATTCGCTACAGTCTACCCCCCATATATCCTCCATCCGACCCATGGCATATGCGTGGTAACTAACTAGCCATCCCTTTTTAACAACTGTTCCGTCTGGTAAAGTGTCGTCTTCTTTGCATGACTGTGTGTCAATTGCCAATGGAGGATATAACCTCATGGCTTCAGTTATGGAAGCATGTAGGTAATGCATCTCTCTTAACTCATCATACCCAAACATTACACTAGAAGAAGTTTTACTGTTTTTAATTGATCTTATCTCTTGTAGAATTTTTTCCTCCACATCAGGTCGGGTCAACACAAGCCAGAAAAACCATGTTAGTGCAGCTGAGACGGTATCACCACCGGCAAGTAGGAGGTTAGTGACAAAATCTACTAAATTCTCCATAGTGTGTTCTTCACTTGAGGCGATGCGAGATATGAGATCACTCTTCTGATTCGAAGGTTTTTCTAACTTCTCCTGAATTATTCTTGTTACATGGCTCTTAATATTAACAATAGATTCTCTCAACCTTTTTTCACTCCCAATATTAAGATATTTCATACCCCTCCACACGACAGGAAATCGCTTGACGAGACAATGGAGTGCCTCAGTACACGATCTCATTAATTCGGAACCCTCTTCAGTTAGACTAGCGGGGTCGACATCAAATACCACTCTACTCACATTATCAAATGCAAACCGCTCTAGAACATCTTGGATGTCTATAAGCTCTCCCTTGTTACTCATTCTCTCCACAAAGGGAATGAGTCGATGTATGATCTCAGAGTGAAACGTGTCCACCATAAAACCACGCAGAGAGCGAGCCGCGAAAGCCAAGCTGGCAGTCTTACGCTGCCAATGCCAGTGCTCGCCGTTAGAGTTAAATATGCCATGACCTAAGAGATCTTCTAGCAAGGATATGGTTGTTTCACTCCTCGGATAGTTTTCAGATTTTGTTTTCAGAATGTATTCAACATTCTTTGGGTTGGCGGTTACAATGCCGGTACGAAAACCATTGACTCGTGACACTGTTGTATGGGTCGGGTTATGGATCAGGATTTCAGTTGTCCAGTCAAAAATACGGTTCCTATTTTTAATGACATCAAGCAAATCACCGATAAGAGGGTAGGTTTTGTGGAAAAATGTGGTGGTTTGTTTCTTTGGGCATTGATTGAAGAAGTGGTATAATGTCACAAGAAGGAAGGGGATGAGAAAGCATGAGAAAATTAGAGAAAGATCCATACTTTTTTTTTTTTTATCAAATAAATGATTGGGATTGGATGGGTAAACTGTGAGCTTTGCTTGAGCTTTATAGTTTCGAGTTGTAATGCTTCCTGACTTGCGGGTCATAATTAATCTGTTGAATTTTTTATTCGCTATCTGAAATTGATATTTCCATTGTTTGGTAGGCAAGGCAATTGTGGAATCCGACAATTTGTGGGTCCATTGCTTGATGGGCAAGGCTATTCTGGAATCCAACATGTTGTGGGCCTTAATTAATAATTGAACTTCAAATTTTCTAAGTTCACAAATATTGACTTTTCAATAATATGAAGAATAACATCTTTTCCATCTGAGTTTAGCCAGTAGCTTTTCACTTGCAAGTTTGCTTGTGTAAGCAAAAGCTTAAAGGAACTATAAATTATGTTGGTTAGAGTTGAACATAGTAAAAGGATTTAGCTTATCAAACACAAGGATATAAGCAAAATAACTCTAAGTAATTAATCATCCTAAATTCAATGGAATGTCATGATTAAATTAGAAGAATAAAACTTTCCCTTGTTTGGTTGAGGCCTAAACCATGAAATTAGAGAGTTTTTAGGTCTATGTTATTCCACCAAACGAGCATTAAATATGGTGACCTAGTTAGGTATAAGCCTAAGTTAGGCTGCCCTAAAGTGGCATAAACTAAACAACCTCATCAAGTGCCTTAATAGTGTGTGGCATTATGGATCCACTGTTAGTAACTATTTACAAATTTACCCCTCTTCTTTTAACCTCAACTAAATATGAATAATTCAGCCCGGTCTAACTTGGAATAACCAACTTAGGTAAGCTAATCAAGGGGGTTTCTGACCTTTCTCCAAGGCCATGTGATTGGTTTTGGATGACGAATTTGAACAATCGATCTTGATCTACTTGACCAAACAAGTGTTTAATTAGATTTCAATTTTCTAATTTTTTATGTTTGTTTTGTATAAAGTCAATAGATTGAAAATTGTTGAAAAGCAAATACCACCAAAATAATTCATTTAAAAAAAAATTGATCTTAATACAAAAACAAATATGAAAAATCAATAGTTAATTAGGAACAGAAATGCTTCGCTCGTCAAGTAGATTAATTAATATCAATGGTTCAAATTCCTTTGTCCCAAGCTCATCCAAGGATTTTAAGAATAATGGTTCAAGTTCTCTCGCAAACCCATTTGGTGAAGAGTGTACTGGAAAAGCAAACACAGAATCTACCATCTTGGCAATCAGCTGAGACGTACGGTTACGAGATGCTGGATGATACAACAAAACCTCGGAAATAGGGTGTTTATACTGAATACAACAAGGAATGCAATGAAGACCCTCATGAGCTTGCAAACTGGGTTAGAAGATTCGGGAAGGAAGAGACCGGTACACCAATACAGTGCCAGATTGCACATCTAGATGGGGAGCATAGCTTGGATGAAAATTTCTTTATTTTAGAGTAGTGTTTTAATGTTTATTAGGATTGAAATGTCTTTAAATTTATTTTGAGTAGGAGAATGTTTAAAGTAGGGGTAATGTTTTGTAATTTCTGAATGATTTTATTTTAATGAAATCATGCCCAAGGGCTTCACCTCAAAAAAAAAAAAAAAACATGATATCTCATGCATAGGCAAACTTTCCATACTATATGAGGTATTACTCTTAGCATCAAAGCCCGGATATTTTTATCAATGGCATAAAAAAAGTACGAAATTTGACCCATAAAATCAATTTCGTCATATTTCGAAAAATACCCAAACCGCTAACTTTACCAGCGGGTCGGCCCAATCTGACCCGCTGGCAAATTTAGCAGCCAAAGCCACCAGAAGACTGAGTAAGAGCCAATATCATATTTAATTGGTCCACTAAATTTGCCAGAGGGCCGACCTGCTGGTAAAGTTAGCAGTCCAGGTTTTTTTCAAAATCTGATGAAATTGATGCATGGTATATATGGGTGCCATATGCAAATGACAGCAAAATATCAAAAGGTAGATGCAAAGATCAGAAGTATTATCAGTCAGTTGTAAATGACATCATATATGGTGAGATGGCTTTAACATAAAATTCTGCACCTGGAAAACACAGGGTGTTGTATGCACAGATAATTTTGGGTTCCAAGTATGAACTGCTTATAAAGAAATTTGGTTGAACAAACAATATTTTTGTTTTAGTCACCTTTTAGTTATATAGCAATTGTATATAAATTAATAATGAAAAACATGTATTAAGGGAGAAATGTAGGCTGCTTAAACTAGTGCATGCAATTCTCAAAACTTTTTACTATTCTAGCAACCTTACAAAAACCAATGAACCACAGAAAACCAAAATATTCAGCCAATAAACATGTAATACAATTATTATTTTTATAAATAAGATTATAACTAAATAGCAACGCTTCACCTCCAACCTTTACTAAAAAAAAAAAAAATTAAATAGCAACAACAAACATTAATTTGGTAACATATTAAGTTCTCTCAAACTCCAATCAAACATAATTATTTTAATCTGCCTTAGCTCCGAGTAAGAAATTTAATCCGGAGTAACTTTACTCCACAACCAAACATGACCCAAAAGAATTATACTGCATGCATCTGCTGTACAAGAATCAATGAAAGTTCAAACCGTTAGGAATGTTCCAAGTGTTCTGCATCCGAACAAAGTATCCAAATAATGTATTTCTTCCCCTCTTTGACAATAGAAGAGTGGGTTGAACGAGCTGTTTGTTTTGTGCTTGTTATGTGCTCTTTTTCTTCTTCCTCCATTCTTTATGGCTCTCACACTGGCAGTTCTATATTGGGACCTCTAAATGGTGGCTGTCCAGGTCTGGTTAATTCAGTTCCTGATCCGGTTTGATTCAATACCTTCATTGGGACTTCTATGTGGTGACAGTCTTGATCTGGTTGATTTAGTTCCCGATCTGGATTGATTTAGTGCCTACTACCATGAAGTTTACCAGCAAGACAAACTTTACGCACAAAGGAAACAATCAGTAGCCCTACCATTTCCATCTAGCAAGAATTACCAAATTTGTTTCCACATGATGCACATACTTTTGTGTTTTTAGTTTGTTTATAGCTGTATACTTTCTAAGACACTTGTTGTCTAATCTTATGTAACATGTACTCTGTAACTATTTAAATAAATAAAATTGTTTACGAGCTTTATACCAAAAATAAAAAATAAGAAAAATGTATCCATATAATGTTTTTTTTTCATATATATATATATATATATAGAGGAGGGTTCCAATGTTTCATCTCCTCATACCTCACTCATTCTTCATATTCTATATCTTTGTTTTTAAAGTCTAAACAGTCGATCCGAACTGCTCAACATGATCTCCATGATAAAATATGCTGGGAGAACACATTTTACATTTTTTTTTTGGAAATTTTTTACTATTTTTTTAGATTTATTGAAAATCGCTGTTTTTTTATGGTTCAGATTTGTTTGAAAAACAACGATTTTCAATAAATCTAAAAAAAATTAAAAAAAATTACAAAAAATGTAAAATTTGGTCCCCAGGCATATTTTAACATGGACATCATGTTGAGCCATTCGGATCGACTATTTGGACTTTAAAAATAAAGATATAGGATATGAGGCATGGATGAGATATGAGAAAATGAGGCATTGGAACCGTTCTGATATATATATCTATATATATATATATATATATATATATATATATAGTATGGCTAACATGCTTTCTCTAGCATATCGACAATATGCTTCCGGTCTCTAAAACCTATCAAATCGGCTTCAAACGACAAATCCAAACCATTCAACCCAATCTCCTCAATGAGAGCTTTGTTTCCATATAATTTAATTTTAATTTTCGAATTTATTACCATCAAGTCAAGCGGTCAAAATATAAAGGATTATGTACACATCTTAATGCACTATATCCTTCATTTTTTTTTACCACTTGACTTGATAGTAAATATGTTCGAAAATTAATTTTTTTTTTTTATATAGAAATGAAGCTCTCGTTAAGGAGATTGGTTTGAACAGTTTGGATTTGTCGTTAGAAGCCGATTTGATAGGTTTTAGAGTCCGGAAGCATATTGTCGATATGCTAGAGGAAGCATGTTAGCCGTACTCTCTCTCTCTCTCTCTCTCTCTCTCTCTCTCTCTATATATATATATATATATATATATATATATATGTAGAACTAGGGTGCTCCTAGGAGTATCAAGTCTCTTGTACTCTTAACTCTAAAACCTATCGGATTAACTTCGAACAACGAACTCAAACCGTTGAAATCCTTGTACCTTATGAGTGATGCGTCTACATGTGAAAATTTTAAAATTTCGGATTAATTTAGTATAAAGTCAAGTGGTCAAAATTAGAATGTTTCTAAATTAATTTTAATGCATTCATTTTAAGAAGCTTTTTGACCACTTGACTTTATACTAAATTAATCCGAAACTTTAAAATTTTCACATGTAGATGCATCACTTGTAAGATAGAAGAATTTCAATAGTTTGAATTCGTCGTTCGAAGTTAATTTGATAGGTTTTAGAGTTAAGAGTACAAAGAGACTTGGTACTCCTAGGAGCACCCTAGTTCTGCTCTCTCTCTCTCTCTATATATATAGAAGTTGGCTAATGCTACGCGTAGCATAGAGGTCCTCCGTGCAACAACTCAACATTTGAGTTTTCAAAATTCTAACGGTCAATCCAAACTATTCAATATAATCACCATATGAATATGTACTTGCAAATTTTGGAATTCGACATTTTGTGGGCCTTAATTAATAATTGACCATTAAATTTTTTAAGTTCACAAATATTGACTTTTCAATAATTCACTGCCTAGCCCCCTGATTTCTGACGAAGTACTAGTTTCATAATATGTAGAAACTTTAACGTATTAATTCCAAATATTCATTGTTCCAAGTTTAGCTCATCCTGTTGCCAATTACAATCTACAAAGGAACTTCTGTCATAATTTATTCTAAACCGGATACCTTAGAAAAGAGCCTCACAGTACCAATTTGAGTGTCATGACCAAAGTTTCTGGATGTGCATTTGCAATCAAGGCCGTGTCATCAGCATATTGTAGGACTAGCAAGGATTATGGAATTTTAAAGAGATGGAATGATTAAGAGTTGTATCGGCAACTCTTATCATTTGCTGTAAGAGATCCACCGCTAGAACGTCGTTAAAAGTGGGTCTCTTTGACGAAAGCCTCGCTTATGTTCCAAAAATTTGAGTTGAAGGATCCCATCCAACTTAGTCAAATAAAGGAGCCAACCAAAGTCATATTCTATAATTTTAATTTTTCAAGAAAAAAGTTATCAATTAAAGATGAATTAGCAATGTGACCAGAAATAATATTCTATTTATTTAATGATAAATAATATACATGAAGTCTTCGAGCTACAGAATTGTAATTGGAGTTATGTTTTGTTAGATAAAAATAACAAAAAATTTAGACGAGAAAATTAATTATCAATCATACGAAGAATAAACATCTCCATCAGAGTTTAGCCAGTGGCTTTTCATGCACCTGCAAGTTTACTTCTAAGCAAAAGCTTAAAGGAACTATAAATGTTGGTTGAGTTGACCATAGTAAGAGGATTTAGCTTATAAAACACAAGGATATAAGCAAAAAAACTCTTTAAGTAATTAATCATCCCAAATTCAAAGGAATGTTAAAACAGGAGACAAAGGTAGAGAATTTGTAGAAACTGAAATGTTTTATTTCTTAATGTATCTTTACAATAGAATACATGGGCTTGGTGCTAGGCGGCCCAGTAAAAGAAGCTTGCAGCGGCTTAGAAGAATTACGCCTGGAGAAGGTTAGCATGGGGCTGGGATCTGCTCCAACACTAGAAGGACCCGAAATGGGTATAGAGCCAACTAGGAGTGGCAGCGCCTGGGAAGGATTGTGGTGGGGATCCGCTGCTGTAGGAGAAGTATCCGAAGAGAGATGAGAAGGTCTGGATGAAGGAGATTTGGAGATGTCCGAACCAGGATTCTCTGTGGCATGCGAAACAGGAGCTGCTGCTGTAGGAAGGTGCTGGTTCTGTTGAAGTAGACAAGAAGGATTCTCTGTGGCATGCGAAACCGAAGCTGGGTGCAGTGAAATGCTAGGATCAGCAGGTGGCAGCAACAGTGGAAGCCAAGAGGTTGTGTCAGGTGGTGGAAAAGAGGCCGAGTTACCTTGAAAAATTAAACTCTTGAAAGGAAATTTAGATTCATCAAAAATAACATGTCTAGACACGAAAAATTTCTTACTTTCAATATTAAAACATTTGTATCCTTTTTGAGTGGTTGGATAACCAAGAAATACACAAGGTTTGGAACGAAGTTGTAATTTGTAATTATTGTAGGGACGTATGTAGGGGCAGCATAAACAACCAAGCACCCGTAGTAAAGAAATATCGGGTTCTTTGTGAAAAAGTTTAAAATAAGGAGAGGAAGAGAGTCACTTGTTGGAGGTTGCCTATTGATCAAATAAACAACACTAGCAAAAATATAATCCCAAAACCGCTTGGGTATTGAAGCATGTGCCATGTTGGCAAGAGCGAGTTCCACCACATGTCGATGCTTACGTTCCGACACTCCGTTTTGTTGAGGGGTGTATGGACAAGAGGTTTGGTGAATAATCGAGGGAAAAGCGCGAGAAATAGGCTTATACTCCGTTCCCCAGTCCGATCGTAGGATTTTGATGGTATGGTTGAGTAAATTTTCGACTTGGCTTTTAAAAGAAGAAAAGACACACACAACTTCATCTTTAGAATGTAAAAAGTAAATCCAAGAGTAACGAGAATAATTATCAACAAAAATAACGTAATAAAGAAATCCATTATTCGATTTGATTGGTGCGGGTCCCCACACATCGGAGTATACAATCTCTAAAGGAGAAATAGAAGAAGAAGAAGAGGAATTAAAAGGTAAACGATGCGATTTTGCTACAAGACAATCATTACATAAAGAATTTTTATTGCTATTACAAGATATCGAATTGGAATCTAAAATTTTCTTAGTGGTGATGAACGAGGGGTGTCCTAAGCGAGCGTGCCAAACATCAAATGAAACTCGTTCACCAAAGAATGCTCGAGGCTTAATTTGGAGTGGTAAGGAGTAGAGTCCATTGTCAACCCTTGAAGAAGCGTCTTCATAGTGCGGCAGTCCTTAATAATACAAGCATGAGAGGAAAATTCAATAAGTATCGAGTTGAAGCTCGATTGAGAATATCAACTACGTACAAACGATTCGATCTACGATTACTGATTCGCCAGCACAAAAATTAGAAAAACACGAAATCAATGAAAAAGCAAATACTAACCTCACTGATCACCAGTCAGAATCGCTAATCCAACACAGAGAATTGAGAAGAGAGCGACGTAGCAAAGAGATGATAGAATGACTCAAAATCCACAGGAAATCGCTTCCAGTTTCGTAATTGCCTTCAAATTGCCAAAAATATTGCCTCTAGCTTTGAAAAAGGAAAAACAGAGAGAAAGAAACATTTGAATTTGAAAATGGAAGGTCCGATATCAGTTAATAGTTAGTGGGGACCACCACTTATAGTTATGGTAGTTAATCGCGGCTGGATATCGTGCGGGTACGATGCGGGGATTAGAAACATTATTCTATAAATATATAATCATATCATAAATATTAAAATAAGCCTTAAATTCTTAATACATAGCTAAACTAAATATTCCACTGAAAAACTATGGCTCACTTAAATGTGTATAATTTTATATGAACTTTACGTAGTCGTTTTTATAAACAAATGATAAAAACTCAACCTTTCACTAATCAATTTACTTATTTTATGCTCGAATCTCAGCATTTAGTACAATATTATGAGTATTTAAAATCAACTCAGTACGTATTAAGAAGAAGATAGAAGAGAAAAATGAAATTAGTATTAATAGTTAAAAAGAGAGATTACAAGTAGTGGAGGCGAAATTTTTATTAATAACATTAAAATCAATCAAATAAAGAAAAAAACTATCACTATTTGGGAAAATCCAAATATAACATTACCGCTGGATTATTCAATGGAATTGCATGGGCCCAATTCCACTTGATTATATATCCAATGGAATTAGATTTATTTTCTCTTTGTTTAAGTATGTTGAATTATCTAGTGGAATTAGTTTTTTTTTCCTTATTTTGTTGTATTCCTACCCTTAATAGAACCTAATTCCGCTAAATAATCTAGCGGAATTGAGAAAAAAATAATAAAAAAACTGTTCCAATGAATAATCTAGTGGAATTGGTTCCTAGATTATCTAGCAGAAATGTTGTTTCTGGAAATTCCAGAAAAGTGATGTCATTTTGTTTAATTTGATTGATTTTAATGTTATTAATAAAATTTTCGGCAAGTGGAGATTACAAGGAAGAGATAAATAATGAGTCGAGAAGGAGTACAAGAAGAGATGGTGAACCAGAGTCTTAGGAATGTTTCTCCTAGGCAACTGTGCAGACGTTTCGAAGTTGTGAGTGGGGCTTGAACTTTCAACTATGCTACCGCTCTATCTCGTGAACCAACCTTTGTTTCCTACAGTCAAATTGAAACCACAACATTGGGATTCAAAGTTCAAACATGCCAATGAAAATCAATGACTGAGTTGTCGCATCGAAAATCTAATTTATCACTGGTACACATATGATCAGATTACATATTACATTTGAAGTACTAAACAAAAGTGATGACAGTAACTAATTCATTAATGTTTGTTCTTTTTCTTTTTATTCTTCTATTTCTTCTTTCGTCATGATCGAACTCTCTTTTACCTCACCAACTTCTGTTACTAGTTTGTTAATGTTCTTAAGAAGAGGAAGAAGACAAAAAGGAAGATAAACAATGAACTAATTTTTTTAATTTCTCTATCATAAAAATTTTAAATTACATATTATATATTAATATAACACATGTACATAGCTAGCCATATGGTCCAACAACAATTTGCATAATAACATAACAAAATACACATGAAAATTTTCTTCAAACTAATACTAATAACTCTTTAATTATGATATGATTTTGAACATTTTCAAATATTTGGAAGGAGGTCTTCACGAAAAAGACCACGAAGCCTGCAGCGAAGCATTAATAGGGGCCATTCGCCGATGATCTTCGAGAGGAGCGGAAGGATGGTGCAAAATACCAATATGAGAATTGCAAGCCACAAGTTATTTTGTGCTAGCACAGTGAACAAACCGGTACCAAATGCAATTGCAGTAGCCTCATAGGCACACCACATGAGCGCCCTCGTTGTTTTCCGGTAATTTAGCAGGAAATCCAAGTCCTCCCATGTTGCCAAAATGCAGAGAAATGCGACGGCAAGTGAAGAGCACATTGCTATGGTGTCAGAGATGAGGAACACGTGGAATACTGCTTTCCTTGCAAAAATGGGTAGTCCAGCATCAGCAGGATCGGAACTGAATCCTCCTGGTAAGGTAAAAGCAGTAGCAAAAGTGATGGTAGTGAGAAGGGCAGCGACCAGAGATGTGTTGGAAGTGTAGTTTTGGGTAAGTGATTTGACCTCCTTAATTGCTTGTTGTTTGATCGTCTGTTTTGCTTCATCTCTTATTAGGTAATTCCATCCGGAGGGAATTACATTTGACAACAATGTGAACGACTCATTCTATGGCAGCAAAAAAAAAAAAAAAAAATGCATGATCTTTCTTGACCTTAAATAAAAAAACACTAGCTATATGACAAAATCATGATTGGAATTAACGAAATATATAAAATTAACACTCAATTTAAGCAAACGTTGTGTGTAAGAGCAATGAAAATTAATAAACTTACCCATTTCAATGTCTTCCATAAGTGAGTCATTCCATAAACTACGTTAATTGCAGTGCCGTTGTTAACATCAGTAGCAGTGTAGTCCTGTTCTGTATGGGCTAGTAAAGAACGAAGGAGCTTTGCGTTACACTTCTGAGCAGCAAGGGGCAGGGGAAGACTGCCTTTGTTGTTGGCTTGGTTAATAAACCTATGAAGCTGGGGTGTTATGAGTACGTAGTCAATGAAATCTGTTTTCTCAAATAAAATAGCGCAATTGAGTGCACTATCTCCATCTTTGTTGGGCGTATAAACAGAGTCAGGGCAAATACTCATGATCTCTTTTGCAATTGGAACATAGCCTCTTTGTGCTGCTGACATAAATGGAGTAGCTCCTGTTTGTTCATTCTTAATATATGCCAAATTATGATCGTATTCTAAAAATATCTTAACCACCTCGAGATTGTTGTCAAGTACAGCTCTCATCAGCGAATTTTCTCCACGATTGTTTGTACGGTATACCAGTTGGGGCCGTTCTTCCAACATTTGCTTAACTATACCTGACAGTACATGTCACGATAAAATTACAACATTTACTAAGATCACCTAAAATCTATGAGAAGTGGTTCAAAAGTGCATCTAAGCCTTTCTGGAGCAATGCCAATAGCGGTTCGCTCCAAGGCTTGAGTAGGGACTGGGAGACAACAGGCAGATCGAGGTGGATTTGGGGCTCTCAAGTAAAAGGGCAATAGGGACGTATAGAGTTGGTATGGAAGTTGGGAGGCAAAGTTAGTTGTGGGTCACTGCTGTGCTTTCATAGAGTTCTTAATTTCGCAAAACTGGTGGACTGCATATAATTTTTGAGTTTTGTCTTCTGATTCTAAACTGGTGGACTTTAGATAATTTGAACAAATATTTCGAGTCAAAATGAGTTAGTTCAGATGCCAAAATAATAGTTTCCCAAACTAAAGTGCATAAAAAGTCTCTTATTAATTAAGTATGACAAATAAGTAACAATCACAGAATTTGGCTTATAAGTAATGAACCTGCAAATCCGTATTGCGTAGCAGCATGCATAGCTGATTCATCTATTGGACCACAATCTGCCGAAGATGGGATTTTTAGCAATCGCTCTACAACTTTAGAATATCCTCTCCGGGCTGCCATAAACATGGGCGACTCACCTGTGTTGGTAGCTTGCACGGACAGTTGTGGCTCTATGTCCAAGAGCTGCAGTGCGAAATCTTTAAAGCCATTTCGCATTGCATGATGCAATGCGTTTTCTTTACGCCTATCGACCTTCAAGAGCATGCGGTTCAACGGCCTTCCTTCCTCCAAATCAACATGCTGCATATACTGTGATGCGGCAGTGATGATGGAAGAAGCCAACGAAAGCTTAGCTGCCATCAGAGCCGCTATCAGTGGGGTCTCATCATCATCATTGGTACCGAGGAAGAGGGAAGGGGCTCTGGACCAGATCTCCTTTGCGAACTCCTCATGGCCGAGCATGGCAGCAATGTGAAGGCAGTTGTTTTTGTGAGGAGTGGTAGAGAGAAGGATATCAGGGTTGGCATCAATCAAGTCGATGCAGAGGCTGAAATCACCTTTGGTGCATGCCTCGAGGAGCTGTCGGTCCATGAGGATAATAGATGGGCTGATTAGCTGAATGTTCCTTGCTTGCTTAGTTTTTTTTTTTTTTTTGAATAGCTGATGGTTGCTCACTTGCTTGCTTTTGCTTAGTTATCGCCTTAAATAAGGTACCTTCCCAGCTGTGAAAGATATAAAAAAATCTTTATACATCTCGACAAGTTAAGAATATTAACTCATGCATATTGAACTCGCATGAGTTTGACAGGTCAAATCCAGCTGAGCTCTTTGAATGCTTTTTTCTTTTTTAAATTGTTTAGGCCAAAGCTTAGGTAGGGGTGGATGTAAACGGAGCCGGATTATTCAATCGGATATACGCTCTGAATCTGTTTTCTAAAGCTGTAAATAAAATAATAACGGATTTTAGTTAGAACCTGTATTATTCTCAGTACCTCTCTCTTCTCTGCTGTTTCTACTAACAAATTAATTGGCTCCCGAAATAACAACTTATACACTAACCACATTGTCTATCTCCACCTAACGACTTATATACTAACCCCATTGTCTATCTCCGTCTGATGATGTGGGACTAACTCAACCATCTCATCCGGATACCGACTTATTTTTCCTTCTAATTTTTTAATATAAATTGGGCCGGACTAAAGTGACGGGCCCGATCGAGCAGCTCCCCATCCTAATTTCATTTTTGTTGTTGCGTATTGTAATAGCAATAGTATATTCTCATCCCGATTTTAATACTTTTTTTTACAAATATTTCATGCAGCTTTCATCCAATAAATTTTATTCTTGTAAAGCATTGTTTTTTTTTTTTTTTTTTTGCTGAATTACAACATATATTTTTATTTCTTTTTAAACCTTTTAAATTTTGTTAATTAGTATTTGTATCATAAAGTTCATATGATTTAATTATCCGATAATTATTCATTTTGTATCCATATTCGAATCTGTATTCGTAGATTATCCGTCCCATATCCATATCCATTTAAGATGGATTTGGTTTTATATTTTGACATCCATTTACTATCCGTATTTGTATACGGTCATTGGAATGTAGATATGGATATGATATTATCCGTTTACTATCTAGTATATAGAAGTATTTCATTGTATATGTATAAATACTTGTAATACTTGAGATTAATACTTTCAGATGTCATCCAACGCCATATGTAAAATAATATCAAGTTTTGCCGATCTCCAAATAGTTATGGCAATATTAATACTTTTCGAAATGTGTATGGTCCCCCTATGTTGTTTGAGTGGTCACCGAGATATTTATGGTGTGAGGACATTTGGAGGATTTGGTTGGAGGGCCATTATTTACATGACAATTGTTTACCTCATAGGTATAATAACTTCCGTACAGAGGGTTAAATAACTGAGAATGACAATATTAATACTTGTAGAAAACAATTCCAATGCCGGTGTTTTACAGTCTTCCCAAGTAGTTATGACTTCCCGATAGTTATGATAGTTATGATTGATGATCTAAAATGGGAACACTACTTTTAATATATTTATAAACCCTAATTTTAACTTACGATCAGATTACAAGTGCATAATCCTACCGCATATATAGTATAATTGAGTTGTCAATCCACCTCAAGAAATTGAAGTTTGAGGTGGTGGTGGTAAATGCAATCAAGGAATTATAATTAAGTAAGAATAAACAATAATTAAAGAGCCAGGGCTCAGGTTTCTTGTCATTCTTAATCATGCCGATATATGTTTCGACATGTGTCTATGTCTCATGCGGTACTATCACCACTATGTGTGGTATAGACTGTCCTCAAAGAACCCCGCATGCAGTACTGTCCCTACCCGCACAGTGAAATAGGTGTATGTTTATGCGATTGAAAGGTTTTCTGATCTTTCGATCTGCTTTTGGACTATCAAGACTAAAGTATTTTAGGTATGAAATTATATTATTTCCCTATACTACCTCGTAGTTGAAATATCCTAAAGACCCCACCTAATATAGGTTCTTTATAATGCTGTTCCAACTAAGTCTGGTATGTTCGTAGAGGAACCAAACTTAATCTAAGATATTTTCTATGCTATCATGCCAAGAGAGCCTTGGGATATAACGACTACATGCCAAGTCTCATTAGCCGAAGTGTTAGTACTTACATGCATAATCCTTCTCACACAATGATGTAACGACTACGCACCTATTGGTATGTGGAGATCATTGGCATATAGTAGACAAAACTATGTATGAAAGGATATTATAAAAAGATTAAAGTACAAAAAAATTCAACGTGAAACAAAACATACACATATATCAAAACATAATTAAGAATTCAAGTACAATCCTCACTCTAGAGATGAGAGGTTTAGTTTCTCATGACTATGGTAATAAAAGAAATAAAGAAAGAGAACATAAATCTTGAAAATGGATAAACCTCTTGTTAGTCTAATAATATAGAAGTCAACCATAGGATAATTTTATTCTATGTATTTTGTTCATGAATTGAATGATAAATAAAGATATCATTTTGTTCCTTGAGATTTATTGAATTTATTAATCATTTCAATTTCATGATTTGAAATTGTAGAACTTCATAATAAACATGATAAATACTCTTAATATTATCCAACCATGGTAATTAACAAGGAACTCTAATTGACCATAAAAGGTTAGTATGAGGATTAAATGATGGTTAAGTTTTACAAACCATAAACAAAGAATTGTTATTTTAATCACATAGATACATGTTACAGAACATGGTATTTGACAGACCCTAAATGAAATATTAAATGGAATTGTGTTTGTATCATTAATGTTTTTATTCGGTGTTAAGTTCTAAAGTATAAGGTATTTATCTTTCCTACATGAGAAATGTGTATTTGTGAGTGTTGTTTAACGCTATCAATAAAAAATAGCTATATTAATGACATTTCAGTATACATGACTTGTGCGGAGGGAAGATGTTTACCAAGACTACTATTGTTCCTCGTATTATAATACGAGTGACAGTATCACTAGGTCTCTTGTGCCTTGAAATTGATATGATACAGTGAGACATAAGAATTACCACGAGTAAATTATTTACTGGATCGTGATATTGTACTGTACAAGATCATCTGTGTAATTGTATGGTCATAATGCATTCTGCCAGATGCCGGTTATGATTTGTAGAAGTTAAAATATTTTTAATTCTATTTACTAACATAACACAGATCCTATCGGATCACACCAATGGGAAGTTAATCAGAGAAATTTATGATTAATTATAATTGTTATAATTAATATAAATGTTATAAAGATGACAAGCTTAAAAATATTAAATTTATAAGCGTGTACGACACGTTGTATAAAAGTTGTTGCAGCAACAGTTACAAGAAATATAATTGTTTAGAACAATTATATAGATATCAGTAAGATTAAAGTATTAATTATGAATTAATATTTTGGGCCTAAAGCCCATTTGAATTGGACCCAAATTAATTAAGTATTTAATTTAAAAGCCCAAATCAAGCCTAAAATTGAATTTTGGGCCTAAGGGCATTTTGGTAATTTACCAATGACGGTTTTGGAAGGGTATTTTGGTAATTTTTGAACCTCCACAAATGCCTATAAATAATCCTGAAAGGGTGAAGAAAAAAAGATAATTCTAATATATAGTCTGAGAATCTGACCGATCTATTCGGCTTTTCCTCTCAAATAGTGATTTGGTTAGAAAAGAACGATTTACGTAATCAACATTTATTCTTGTGAGTTGTGAAAGTATTTTTGTTATTCCCGCTGGTCTGTATTTCTGGCAAAAGAAATTCTAGTTCTCTGATATATTATTTCCCGGTGGACACTGATATGGGCATCAGATGTCTAGGGCTTCCGAAGCAAGTTAGAGTTCTACTCCAATTCGAATTTGGAACAAGGTATGGATGTTGATTTAATTTATTTAAATGTTAAATAAATTTAATTTTAGAAATCAATCATGGAGTAGATCCTCGTCTTTTGGTAGAAGTAAAATATTTGTTTTATGTTCTTTCTGCACCTTAAGTCTAAACGGGAGGTCAACTGTTGATTCCCATGCGGAGTTTGATGCGGGATTCCCAAACAAGGGTATATAGATTTCTAGCAACTCTGCCTCCTTAATGCCTCATTCCTTGGCTTCTAATGGCTACACCTCTCTCTCTATAAGTAACTCTCTAATCAAACCTAACAATGAGAATTGCTGGCTATAATTATGAATTTAATCACAAGTAAACACGCACACTAAATTCTATTACAAGGGTATTCATAGTTTTCCTAGGCACTAGTGAAGATCATGTGAGGCACGTAGTCCACCCATGATCCTTATTGAATTGTCTAAAAATAGTGTGGCCAATCAGAAAAGAGCAACTTCTAAAAGGCCAAAAATAAGGCCCAATTGAAACAGTCGCCGAATCATACAACCTTTGGAGTGTGCCGCATGCGACATGGTGGAGCTCACACGGCTTCCTGACTTAGCGAATTTTCTTGTAATTTTGCCATTTGCATATTGTGCACTTCGTGTGAGGCATTGCATGCTCCATATAATGTTTTATTTTAAAGCCTTTTTCAGCAGTTACCTAAATATGATATTTTTGCTTTGTTTTTTTTATCTAAATATGCAACTTTCTCCAAAACTACTAAAATGATTCAAAAAATGCATGTGTTAAATAAATAGAAAAAATGACTACTTTGCATTCGTCTTTTGAGAATATTTTAGTGTGTATCTGTTGGCACCTCCCATTTTGTTTAGTATGATTTGGTTAGAAGGCAATCATACTGGTCATCAATTATCTAATCACCAATTCAAGTACCTAGCACATGAAAGACTGATAATTAATTTTTTTTTATTATTGTTATTAATTGTTCCTTCCTATCGTAAATTATTTTATTATTATTGCTTGCTTAGACCGTCCTGACCTAATCCGTTGACATTCTAGCATGGACAGTTATCTAATTACTAATTAATTTTATGTTTTGTTTTGTTTTCTTTTCTTGAGGGATGTTGGATGGGACATCAACGTCTCGACCCTGGCCTATTTCTTTTTATATTCTTCTAGCATATATATATATGGTTACTTCCCGGAAGTTGCAACCCCTTATAAATTTAAATCTAAATTTGTTTTACTCGTTGAATATGTGAAATTGAAATTCTGGTCCTTAATTTGAATGTTCTTTTGTTTTATTATTTTGTGCTTAGTTGACTGCACCAACATCTCTATATATTGAAATCCATTGATAGGATTTCTTTTGGGTAATCTTTTCATGCTTAATTCATTTTCCGTCCTCCTTTGTAGCAGTGGTTTTCTTAATGGGTTGGCAAGTTCTTGTTCTATGAGAATATTTTTCCTCTCTACTTAATTTGCCATAATTTGCCAAAAAATTAAGAATGGAAAGAAATACAGCCTATTTTGATAAATTATAACCCAACATAAATTGACCTGTTAAATATTGGCCCATAAAGTTATGGGCCCATGGCGAAATAGCCTGTTATAGACAGAAAAAAAAAAAATATATAGTGTATGTTGGATAAGAGGATTCAAACTGTGATTTTTATTAATATCTAACATTAAATATAAATTGTCAAATATGCTTACAGGAAGTCGGACCCTTTAATTTTTGTGCCAGAGCAGATCAGATGGTTTGGATCTAAACTGAAAATTTTGAATTACTTTAGGGTATCCGAATTCAGGTCCAGGGATGTTTAATTAGGGACTGGTACCAGTGGATCTGGTACGGATTCCATGCAGCCTACCCTCCTCCGATCATGCAAATGGAATTTGGATTCTGGAGAACTGAAAAATCATTATTTTGAAACAAATAATTATAACAATTTAAGCTTACAAATATTTGGCATCTTTGTACCGGATAGCCCGCATATATACAAGTGTTGGAGCTGCTTTCTTGAAATAGTAATAACATAGTTGAGCCTGAACAACCCTTCTGAAATTCTTTTCATTGGTGGAACCCACAATTGTGGTTATATTGGGCCTTCGTTTATATTTTGCACGCTTTTGGAGACTTCTAGTTCAAGTCAAGGCATTAGGCAAGGTCATGTTTTCTCCGTAGAAGGAAAAACCGGCCAGATTGGTATCGGCTGGTGCCGATCCGATTTCAGTCCGGGTTATCCAGTAAGTATCGATTCCAGTCAAATTTCAGCCAAAAAGGACCAATTTCAGTTAAAATTCTTCCGTTTCAGTCAAATTTCGGCCGATACGTACTGAAACGGGCTGATACGGCCGAAACAACATGGTGCACCACGCATGGACACGGTCCTGTGCACCGCGCAAAATAATTTTTTTCTTTTGCACCAAACTGGGAATCGAACCAAGGCCCAAGGCCTGCTGGGTAAGGAACATGTAACTTTCTGCACTAAAGGGATTTTGTTGTTTATAAGTACCAACTTTTATATTTAACATATATTGAATCCTTGATTCTCATTTCTTCTGTTTTTAGTGTTTGAATTTGTCTCTTTAGTTAATTTTTAATATTTAATTATATAATACAAATGTTAAATTAATAAAATACATATAGCAGCCATATCCGTATCGTATTCTACATGTATATATGTTATAAACCAGTCATTTTTAATCATTTATATTATATTGTATTAGTGAATTATTTAATTATATATGTTACTAGAAATAATACCTACATGATACCTAATACTTGTATTATATTATATTAGTGGATTATTTAATTGTAATTATTTGTCTAAACAGAAATTGTTGACATATTATTTTTTTTTTATCAATTTTTTCTATTTTTGTAGTATTAAACGAGCTACTAGTAAAAAAATCCGAGTTTCCGATCCGATTCGGCCGATTCCGACCGATTCACCCAATTCGAATTCCCCGATCAAAAGACCGATTCCGATTCCGATTCCGATTTTTCTTTCTATGGTTTTCTCCTTGTGCTCTCATGATCTTTATGCAAAGATGCATCCTTTCTGGTAGAAGAAATAGGAAGAGTTGTTGGTGTAATAAATTTGTCATATTGAAACCCTGGTAATAGTTGTCAATTGATTTTTCAAGTGTAACTAGAGGTACAATATTTAGTTAGCGAGATTAATAGGAGCGCTATGTAAATAGCAGTATTATAGCAAAAGTCATTTCACTTAATGATTATGTCGAAATTTATTTTTCATATGATATACAAATTAATATGTATGATCATATCATAAATACAAAAATTAGCCTTAAATTCTTAATAGATAGTTAAACTAAAACTGAAAAACTATCGCTCATTTAAATGTGTTCTATTTTATATGAACTGTAGTCGTTATTGTACGCAGATGATAATTGCTTAACCTTTCACTAATCAATTTACTTCTTTTTTTCTGCTCGAATCTTAGCATTAAGTACAAAATTATGAGTATTAAAAATAAAATCAGTATTAAAAATAAAATTAGTATTAATAATATAAAAAAAGAGAGATTACAACATATGTTAATAAAATAAGAGAGTTTGTTTTGTATAAAATCAATAGATTGAAAATTGTTGAAAAGCAAACACCACCAAAATAATTCATTTTTCAAAAATTGATCTTAATACAGAAATAAACTTGAAAAATCAATAGTTAGGAACATAAATGCTTCTCTCATCAAGTAGATTAACATCAATGGTTCAAATTCCTTTGTCTCAACTCTCAAGCTCATCCAAGGATTTTTAAGAATAATGGTTCAAGTTCTCTCACAAACCCATTTGGTGAAGAGTGATCTCAAATGGTTTCTCAGATGAAGAGTATTAGTATTCTCTTCATTTCAATTGATTCACTAGAATTTTTTCCTGAAGTAGTTCACTATGTTAACCTGCCAAAGAAAATTAAGTTTCTTAGATTTTCCCATAACATGGGGGAACAGTACTTAAAGAACATTGGAAATAGAAATAGATAGCCTTAACTAATTGCTTGCAATTTCCTAATAATATAAAGGTTTTTTTTTTTTTAATATTTAGCATACATGGATAGTGTTATGTACTGGTTTGCTCTCGGGACGGGACGGGCGGGACGGGCGTAATCCGGGGTCGGGCACGGGTAAGTCGAGCACGGGCAAGTCAGATAGGGCGAGTAACTCGGGTACGGTCAACATGGTTTTTTTTTTTTAAACCTTACCCTTACCCGCCTCGGGTACGGGTAAGACGGGTCGGGGGTAGGACAGGTCGGGCGGTCCGGGTCAAACCCGGACACGGGTTATTTTTTTCTGTTTTTTTTTTCTTGAGTGATTTAATCATAAAAAAAATGGATTCATTAGATATGATTTTGATTCATTTTTTGATTCCGAGCCAATAAATTAACTATCAATCTTGTCAATTGAGTAAATTAATAGTATAAAAAAAAAAGTTGTGTTATGCAAAATTATGTCATTTCATTTTATTTAAACGAGAATTTAAACATGATAAAATTCTATTTTCATTTTAAAGAATTTAAAAAAAAAAGAGTTGATTTGAAAAGAATTTCAATTTGAATCATTTCTTTTAATAATTGATCATGAATAAAAATTGTTCTACGAATATAAAAGAAAGAGTGTTAATTTAAATCAGTAACTTTCAATAAATACGAATTATTTGATATTTAAAACCGAATTATTTTAAAACAATAGATTTATAAATAAAAGCTACCCTCCTCCTTTATTCCGGGCTTGGGACCGGCTATGTAAAATAACATAGGCGGAGTTCTAACTTTTTTTTTGTTAGTAATTGTTCGTAAAATGAATAATGTTAAAAATAATTGAAATGTTTGTAAATTTATAATTTAAAAAGTAACTATAAAGATTAAAAGAGGTTAGAAATTTATACTGACACTACCTATGCATAGTGTTGTCATTCATGTACCATAGTTCGTTCTCTTCTGCACTGTCGGAATCCAAATTAGCTTCGGACCATCTCTCGGTACCGCTTTCTTCGGTTTCGACTCCAGATGATATTGATGGAGGATCTCCATGTTGCACCCGATTTTCAGCATTGATCCAGTCCTTCAAGCACACGAGTCTCTCAAAAACATGCGGACCCAACTTGCTCCGTTTATCAGAGAGGATCCTATTTGCCGAACTAAAGCAACTTTCTGAAGGGACGATTGACACGGGCACCGCAAATACGTCGCGTGCCATCATCGCCAGCGTTGGATAGGCACTTGCATTTGTCCTCCACCACGACATGATGTCAACATTTTCCTCCGCGAGATGCATCATAAGATAGGCAGATAACTCTTCTGCGTCGTGAGATGCGTGCAGGTCGTTATCGAACTGAAAATCCGATAACAATCCACCACTGCTGTTGCTCCTTGAACCATTAAAAAATAAAAAAAATTAGTGGACAAATAATGTAGATATTCACATGTATATTTAAGTTCATACCTAGTACCGACACGGGACGAAGACGGTTGGTTATTGATTCTTGAGTTGTATAAAGCAAACATCTCACCGATCCCCCTATCCACTTCTGCTTCTCCCCCGGTATTGGAGGAGTCAATTGACTCGATCCTACAGAAGAAGTGCCTTCATATGCAGTGTGACTTCCTTCATGATAGCACGGTTGTGTCATTTGGGAGGGATCTTGTGGAATAAATGTGTTTATATCGTTAGGATAAAATGGTGCACTCATTTGTGAAGGTTGTTGTGGATTTGGTTGACAATACGGTGGTGGCATTTGTTGATAGTACGTTGGTGGCATTTGTGGGGCATTATGGGAGGAATTTTGTGGACAATTTAAAGATAAATCAGGACCAAAAAATTCGACCGACAATCTCGCGACCGTTTGTTCAACCGATTCGCGAGGAGGACTTGTCATTTTGAACCTATTAAAAATAAATCCGAATTTCAAAATAAATTCTAACATATTCTAAAATAAATCTAATTACTTCACATTTCAAAAATACAAATCTAACCTATTTTTTTGAACCTATTAAAAATAAATCCGAATTTCAAAATAAATTCTAACATATTCTAAAATAAAACTAATTACTTAACATTTCAAAAAAACAAATCTAACCTTTTTTTTAACCTATTAAAAATAAATCCGAATTTCAAAATAAATTCTAACATATTCTAAAATAAATATAATTACTTCACATTTCAAAAAAAACAAATCTAACCTATTTTTTTGAACCTATTAAAAATAAATCCGAATTTCAAAATAAATTCTAACATATTCTAAAATAAATCTAATTACTTCACATTTCAAAAAAACAAATCTAACATATTTTTTTGAACCTATTAAAAATAAATCCAAATTTCAAAATAAAATCTAACATATTCTAAAATAAATCTAATTACTTCACATTTCAAAAAAACAAATCTAACCTATTTTTTTTAACCTATTAAAAATAAATCCGAATTTCAAAATAAATTCTAACATATTCTAAAATAAATCTAATTACTACATATTTCAAAAAAACAAATCTAACATATTTTTTTAACCTATTAAAAATAAATCCGAATTTCAAAATAAAATCTAACATATTCTAAAAGAAATCTAATTACTTCACATTTCCAAAAAACAAATCTAACCTATTTTTTTAACCTATTAAAAATAAATCCGAATTTCAAACTAAAATCTAATATATTCTAAAATAAATCTAATTACTTCACATTTTCAAGAATAACTCTAATTACTACTACAAATTAAATTTAATTACTTAACAATTACTACAGATTACTATAAAATAAATCTAATTATCTACAAATTACTACAAAATAAATATAATTATCTAACAATTACTACAAATTATTATAAAATAAATGTACCTTCAATTTTGTAGAACAAATCTCGTGGGATTTTGAAAAACTTTCGTAATTCCGTTTGCGGATTTGTAGAACAATTTAAATTTACAACTATATTTTTTTAACAAAAAATTTAAATTTTGACAATAATAAAAAAAATTGAGAGAATGAGTGATTGAAAATATTATGAGAATATGAGATATTGAGATGTGAAAAAATATGAGAAATTGGACTATATTTAAAGAGATTTTGCTTGGAGGGAATGAATTTTGAAAGTTTTGAAAATAATAGGAAACCGTTGTCTGTGGATTTGAAATTGAAAATGTTAATTAAATCCTATCGATTCAAAGTTTTTCATGCACAAATCTAAATAAAAATATTTTTACAAGTGCGGATCTTAATAAATATTAATGGCTTAGATTAATAAACATTGAAATGACTTAAAGTAAAGGTTGATAGGAAATTAGGAATTGTGTTTTGTGTGGCAGTGGGGGTCCGTGGGTGGAGGGATTGAGCATTGAGGGGGGGGGCAACCCGGGCAGGGGTAGGGGCACAGGTACGGATACGGGCGGGCATGGGCACAGGACCCGACCTCGGGACGGGTAAGTACGGGTTTTTTTTCAAATTTTCCGGTTCGGGTAGAATTTTGACCCATTCCGGCTTACCCGTGATCCGTGCCAACCCGGACCCGGGTCATGGGTTTTACATCCGACAGCAAACCACTAGTGTTATGTGCAACACATGTCATCTCTGACGGCTCTTCTAGAATATCACATCCACACGTTTCCATGATACCTGTCCTAGTCCTCTAATCATTTCCTCGTCACACATTATTATTTTTTTTTTATAAGAACAAGAGTCAGGGCTTCTATATATTTTATTAACCACAATTGATTATATTGTTTGTTGAGGGTTTTTGAGAAGTAACGGTCTGATCAATATACAAGTGATTGCGAAAAAAAAGTAACAAAAGAAAAATAAAATAACAGAAACAGCATGATCTTCTTAATCATCTCAATCTTCTTCGAGTTGTATAATTCCACTGGGTTTTCACTTCTTCCTTCAATTCTTACTTTGAACGCTCTCTGAACAATCTCACCCACATTTAAAACAGATGTTTGATCTTATTATATACCTCCAGCATACATATTAATAGATTTCAAAACACAAATAATGAATTAATAGTGCATATGAAACTCATCGCTTGAAAGACCGTAGAGCTCATGACCTAAAAAGTGTAAAACAAAGATGTAACTAATTATAAAATTGGCTCCTGCACCCCTGCCCTCTCCCAACTCCCAATGCATAAAGTCGCACAACAAATTATCCAGAAAGCATGATATCTCATGCATAGGAAAACTTTCCATACTATATGAGGTATTTCTCTTAGCAACAAAGCCCCGATTTTTTTTATCAATAACATATAAAAAATATACGAAATTTGACCCATACAATCAATTTCGTCAGATTTCGAAAAATACCCGAACCGCTAACTTTACCAGCGGGTCGGCCCAATCTGACCCGCCGGCAAAGTTAATTAGCAGCCAAAGCCACCACCAGACTGAGTAAGAGCCAACATTAGATTTAGATTTAATTGGTCCACTAACTTTGCCAGTCGGCTGACCTGCTGGTAAAGTTAGCAGTCCAGGTATTTTTCAAAATCTGACAGAATTGAGGAGAAATGTAGGCTGGTTAAACTAGCTAGTGCATGCAATTCTCAAAACGTATTACTATTCTAGTCACCTTACAAAAAACAACGAACCACAGAAAAGCAAAATATCGAGCCAATAAACATGTAATACAATTATTAGTTTTATAAATAAGATTATAACTAAATAGCAACAACAAACATTAATTTGGTAACATATAAAGTTCTCTCTTCAAGAACTTGGCCGGCAGTCCCCCTTTCATCTTTAATGTTCCTCCTACCAAATGGTCTGGCTTCCCATCCATCGCAACTTCAATCTTATACCTTTCAAACAAGAATGCGGCAACCGATTTCATTTGTATATACGCCATCTCTTTTCCCAAACACATTCTTGGACCGGCATGGAAAGCCGAGTACTTGAACGGGCTTTCAGGCTTGAAAACCCCATTCTCCAACCACCTCTCAGGTTTATATTCGCTACAGTCTACCCCCCATATATCCTCCATCCGACCCATGGCATATGCGTGGTAACTAACTAGCCATCCCTTTTTAACAACTGTCCCGTCTGGTAAAGTGTCGTCTTCTTTGCATGACTGCGTGTCAATTGCCACAGGAGGATATAACCTCATGGCTTCGGATATGGCAGCATGTAGGTAGTGCATCTCTCTTAACTCATCATACCCAAATATTACAGTACTGGAGGAAGTTTTAGCATTTCTAATTGATCTTATCTCCTCTAGAATTTTTTCCTCCACATCAATTCGAGTCAACACAAGCCAGAAAAACCAAGTTAGTACAGCTGAGACGGTATCACCACCGGCAAGTAGGAGGTTAGTGACAAAATCTACTAAATTCTCCATAGTGTGTTCTTCACTCGAGGCGATGAGAGATATGAGATCACTCTTGTTATTCAAAGGATTTTCTAACTTCTCCTGAATTATCCTTGTTACATGGCTCTTAATGTTAACAATAGATTTTCTCAACCTTTTTTCACTCCCAATATTAAGCCATTTCATACCCCTCCACACAACAGGAAACCGCTTGATGAGACAATCGATTGCCTCGGCACACGATCTCATTAACTCAGAACCCTCTTCAGTTAGACTAGCTGGGTCGACATCAAATACGACTCTACTCACGTTATCAAATGCAAATCGCTCTAGAACATCTTGGATGTCTATAGGCTCTCCCTTCTCACTCATTTTCTCCACAAAGGGAATGAGTCGGTGTATGATCTCAGAGTGAAACGTGTCCATCATATGACCACGCAGAGAGCGAGTCGCGAACGCCAAGCTGGCAGTCTTACGCTGCCAATGCCAGTGCTCGCCATTAGAGTTAAATATTCCATGACCTAAGAGATCCTCTAGCAAGGATATGTTTGCTTCACTCTTCGGGTAGTTTTCAGATTTTGTTTTCAGAATGTATTCAACATTCTTTGGGTTGGCAGTTAGAATGCCGGTACAAAAACCAATGACTCGTGATACTGTTGTATGGGTCGGGTTGTGGATCAGGATTTCAGTTGTCCAGTCATATATACGGTTCCGATTTTTGACGACATCAAGCAAATCACCGATAAGAGGGTAGGTTTTGTGACAAAATGTGGTGGTTTGTTTCTTTGGGTCTTGATTGAAGAAGTGGTATAATGTCACAAGAAGAAAGAGGATGAAAATTAGACATGAGAAAATTAGAGAAAGATCCATACTTTTTTTTAATCAAATTAATGATTGGGATTGGATGGGTGAAACTGTGAGCTTTGCTTGAGCTTTATAGTTTCAAATCGTAATGCTTCCTGACTTGCGGGTCATAATTAATCTGTTGAATTTTTTATTCGCCATCTGAAATTGATATTTCCATTGCTTGGTAGGCAAGGCTACTGTGGAATCCGACATTTTGTGGGTCCATTGCTTGATATTATGAAAGTCAATAGAGATGGCCGTGACTCACGAAAGTGTACAAGAATCAATTAATGAAAGTTCAAACCGTCAGAAATGTTCCAAGTGTTCTGCATCCGAATAAAGCATCCAGATAATGTTTTATTTATATATATATATATATATATATATATATATATATATATATATATATATATATATATATATATATATAATAGTGGAGAATTCCCACACGTTTCATTACGAAACTGATATTGCTTTTTACAAAAGAGGCTGGTGCATGCAATCATCAAAGGCATACAGCTAAGAACTCCAGTGATCAGTCAAAGAGCTAAAGAGAATAACTGGGCATAAAGTTTACAGAGATGTCCTTAAGAGTTAGAGCATAAAGTTTGCTAGGCAGAACAATGAGAAAAAAATACAAAATTATAACCAAGACAACCATTATCAATTTTAAAGTTATATGATATTAGATTAAAAATACTAATAAATTTACTTTTAAATTATCAATCTTATATCATCTTTTTATAATTTATCTTAAAATTGTCAAAATAACCATTATCAAGTGATCATCTTCTCAAATTATATCAAACTAGGACTGTCATTTGATCTTAGCCCCAAAAATGATGTTTAAGAAATTGTGAATTATAAAATAATACAATTTATATCAATAAAACGTTAGAACTCTATACAATAGAGAACAATAATTAGCTATGGTAAAATCTCCATAGAGAGTAATAACAAGTGTTGTATCACTTGAAAATTTCATTACAACCTAGGGAAACATAAAGAATCAAATAAGATGAATAAGAAGGAAACAAATTGAAAGAATGGTAGATTGGTAGTACAAATAACATGACACACCTATCCAAGCATTTTTATAGAGTTCGAATTTGATACACAATTTATCAAAATAATAAAAAGCATACCCTAGTTTCAGTTTAAATTTGGATGAATTTTGATTGTCAAAGTAACTTACTAGTCAATATATCATTCATAATTAGAACTTGTACAAACATCATTTTTCATAATTGATCAAGCTATAATGACAATAATCTAACAACAAATACTATTAGAAGTTGGTCCCAGAAGATTCCAACTGAAGGATTCCCATCCAACTTGGTCAAATAAAGGGACCAACCTAAGTCATAATCGATAATTTTGAATTTCTCAAGAAAATCTTTATCGATTAAAAATGATTTAGCAATGTGCTAGACCAGAAATAATATACATGAAAATCTTCGAGCTACAAAATTGTAACGGTATTCATGGGAAAGAAATTAGGTACACTTCACAAATTGGAGTTATGTTTTGTTAGATAAAAGTAACAAAGAAGTTAGACGAGAAAATTGTCAATCATATGAAGAATAACATCTTCTCCATCAGAGTTTAGCCAGTAGCTTTTCACCTGCAAGTTTACTTCTGTAAGCAAAAACTTAAGAGGATCTATGGATGTTGGTTGACCATAATAAAAGGATTTAGTTTATCAAACACAAGAATATAAGCAAAATAGGGGGAATTTCATGTATACCCATCAAAAACCTTGAAATTACATATTCCCCCCTCTAAAATTCATAATATCATTTACCCTTCTAAATTTTAAACATAAAAAATTTACCCAATTTATTGTCTTTTTTTACTAAAATACATTTTAAATTTACAAGGTACATATTTATACCCTCTGTTAAAAAATTAAAAAAATATGTGGCATGTGTAAAAAATATAATTGGTCAGTTTGTGAGAGCAAACCATTCATTTCCCAACTTGTGACACACACACAAGCATATACCTAAATGCCACTATGCATGCATGAAGTAGAGAAATGAACCATTTGTCCTCACAAACATAGGGGGCACACTTTTAAAGAACATTAGAGCCTTATTTGCAATTTCATGATAACATAAAGGCCTATTTTATATTAAACATACATGGATAGTGTTATGTGCAACATATCTCTGACGACTCTTCTGGAAGCTTACATCCACACGTTCCCATGATACCTGTCCTAACCCTCTTATCATTTGCTCTGCACACAATTAAACCAGATGTTTGATCTTATCATTTACCTCCAGTATATATTTCAATAGATTTCAAAAGACAAATAACGAGTTATTAGTGAAAATCAGACCTTCTAAGTCATTCACTTGAGACCTGCCATGTATTGATGATGATGCTTCTGTTTTATTTGGATCTAGGTCTCCTTTATCAACATGTACTATATGTGGGTATTTGTCATCACGTACAAGCAACCGATGCTGACAGTAAAAAGGACAAATATAGATTGAAACAACAGAATATTGTATAGAGAATGGGGAAATGAAATAATATTATAAGTATGACATGACTTATCACATACATTCGGTAACTCATGCTGACGACGGATTGATGATGTTCTCCATCCCACCATATCTTTTTACAAGAAGTTAAGAAGATACATACTGAGATAAATTGCAATCAAAAGGCTGTTATGCTAAATTTACATAATTGCAAAAAGGATACGATCAAAGTTCGCATTTGCATATGCAACTCGTCGCTTGAAAGACCTTAGAGCTGACCTAAAAAGTGTGTAACAAACATGAAAGTAATTATAAAATTGTCTCTTATACCCCCACCCCTCCCATTGCTTAATTGTCACACAACACATGATCCTGAATAGGCGTGTTTATCAGTTCGGTTAAAACCGAATAAAATAGGCAAACCAAAATTTTATTCGATTTCCAAAAACACAACCAAACTGACCAAAATAAACTTATCAACAGAATTTAAACCGAAGCAAACAAATGGTTGAACCGAAATAAGAATATTACTAAAAAAATAATTAGCTTTTGTTAATTTTTTTATAGGCTCTTTCAATACACAGAATCTTTTCGGTCGGTTCAGAATTATACTCAACAGAATTAATCCAAACTCTCTTGGTTCGATTTAATTACAATTAAACCTGTTTTAAAAAAATGAACCGATCCAATCCATTTAACCGGAAAAACCGAACCATTTAATCCAAACTCTCTCGGTTTCCTAATCCTAAAAGCATGACATCTCATGCATAGGCAAATCTTCCATTCTATATGAGATATTTCTTCTTAACAACAAGGACATGTTTCATTTTATTTCAAAAGAGAATGAAGAAGATCAAAGACCTGAATTTGATGTTGTCACAGTCGTCAACCATGCGAAGGAGAAGTGGTGGCTTCCCGTTATCACTGTCAGTGAGAAACAAATGTTTTCCAGTTCTTCCCGCAATCCAGTGTGCAGTTTCCAATGCTCTCTTTTCCAAGAATGGGAGGCCGCAAAGAAATGGTAGCTGGTTCAATAAAACCTAAGCATGAGACTCAACAAAATATAGTACATTTCCTTTTGTGTTTCTTTCATTAGGGCACATTATTTTAACAGCAATACATTTTTAATGAGAAGAGACAAAACAAAATGAAGTATTTGTCAACATAGAACAAAATATTGATACATATTTGTTACATTGAAGCGAATCCAAAACAAAGATATACTAGCCAATAGATGGTCATAAGGGCAATTAGGCAGCATGTCAGGTGGATCAATTTGGCTAATTTTACATCAAAAGAGGTAGAAAACAATTGTTCTTTCTTTTTATGATTTCCCAGTCATTTTAATGCTCCGGTGCTATATGCAAATGACAGCAACAAGTCAGAAGGTAGATGCAAAGCAGAAATACAGTGTCAGTTGTAAATGAAATGATATATGGCGAGATAGATTTAACATAAAATTGTTCACCTGGAAAACACAGGGTGTTGGATGCACTCATGCACAGTACAATTTCGGTTTCCAAGTATGAACTGCTTTAAAGGCAATTTGGTTGAGCAAACAATATGTTTATTTAATCACCTTTTAGTTATATAGCAATTGGATGTTATTCATTAATAATAGTGCATGTAATTCACAAAATGTTTACTAATCTAGCAACCTGACAAAAAGAAAGGACCACGAAAAAGAAAAATATCCAGGCAATATAACACATCTTACCTGTTTATTCCCTCTCGAACCAAGATGAGGAGAGGCAAAGGTGATAAAATTCATAGGCACTAAGCCTGCTATCAGGCCCTTTCCCCCACTACTTTCAATTATACTGCTGTCAAACTGAGAAGGTTGTTCATAGAGCCTTCCAATTGCGTACCTCGCCACCAACCCACCTAATGAGTGCGCCACAAATGATATCTTCTGTACACCTCTTCTTTGTACCACCACTGACCTTACCTATAACGAATATGTTAGTAGGTAGGTCTGAACAATTATTAACCTGACTGGGGCAGAACTAGAAAATTACAATTGGGGGGCTGAATAAGCTATTGTAGTGTAATTTTATTTTATAAGAGGGGCTTAAAGGGATTGATACTTGTACAAATTATAATATATAATGGACAAAACTGTTAATTTTTTAATTTATAGGGGTAGCTAAGTCACCTCTATACAATACATGGATCCCCCCCCTGTAACCTGACCTACAACTGACAAACTGGTTGCTTTTTTTTTCCTTTATCTTTTTTTGATAAAAGTGGGTGAGTTGGTTACTTGGTCAAGGGAAGGTTTTTAGATTTATTGGCAGTACTGACCAGGTCCAACATGACACAATTGATTAATATCTTTAGTTAAAACAAAAGGTCTAAAACTTTTTGTTAGCCTTACAATTTTCATTAACAAATATGTTCATACAATATATTTTTGTAAACTGGTCAATTTCTGGTGTAGGAATAACTCAATCTGACAGTATTTAATATGCTAAACTGACATATGAC
Organism: Carex cristatella; assembly: GCA_024447775.1. NCBI lineage: Eukaryota > Viridiplantae > Streptophyta > Magnoliopsida > Poales > Cyperaceae > Carex > Carex cristatella. The sequence continues at coordinate 8,252,607 of JAJHPF010000011.1, read as the reverse complement.
TAGTTGCATCTGGTCCTGCTTCTACTTGGTATAACAGTTATTGCAGGAATTACCGATGCCAAGTTTTTAAAAACAGATGAGAGCCATGAAGATCAATATAGAGGGAATACATAGTTTAATTTGTTGAAATTTCAAAAGTCAATGCTGGTTATGATTGAAAAGAAACACTTTATGTAACTAAATGTTGAAATTATCACCTCATCAGCTAGCCTCTCACCCATCAAGTCAACTCCATCAAATGTTAGCATAGCAGAGTTGCACTCACTACCTGCTTTACAAAGTTTGAATTAGAAACTGAGATGTTTCCAAAAGAAAGAAACACAACTTTACGATGTCCCCTCCAAAAATTGTGAAATACAACATTTTGAATCTCAATATATAGTATTGCCTCAATCAGATGCCTTTAGCTAATTGCTAAATTTAGAAGTTTATCATTCACATTGTGATGCCATTATCCACATAATTGTTATCCAGAAAGTTTTGCAATCTGCAATTCAGTTCCATATAGTCCAAGATCTCCCACTAAAGTGCATTATATTCTATCATAATCGTATGAATATCATTAGAGAGTATCATTTTTTCAAAACAATTTATTGAATGATGATAAGTTAAATAAATTTCTTCATTTTCTTAATGAGAATATGAAGAATATTTATCTTACTATAAGGGTGAATGGTGCAGCAGGAATTTTTCTAATGTGTGCTTCATTATTATTCATAACAATTCTAATAATCCACTAAAGAATACATGTTGCAAGTACCAATCATGAGCAATGTTTGGCCTTAACAAGAGAAGGAACAGAAATCAGATGTTTTGTATTTTATTGACATGGTAGCAGATTTGAGTCCACTATAATAAAATTTACTTACATTGGAGAGAATATGGATTTGGTAAATTTAACCGTATTTAATCCAAACTCATGAGAATGAGCACTATTGAAAAATTGAGAACTTTGAGGGGCACTATTAATTCTGTGACAAGTACATTAAACATTTCCAAACTTTGGAAGGGTATATAGAAAACTCTACCAAGGAAATATATGCCCCCTTTAAGATATTTGTAAAGAGGAGATGATAACAGTCTCTACACATTAATTTCTCAGCCATACCCCTAAAACCTTTAGAGCTTCATTGAGTGTGATTTTGTGAAGCGTTCATCAAATTAAACTTCTACCTAAACAAAGGTAACAAAGTCTAAATCTTTTGAAGAGGTTCTTTCTTTTCCTAAGACCCTTCAAAAAGTATTGCCCCCAAACCAGAAAAAGACAACAGGAATGTACAAAATCCAGTTTCCAACTTTAATAATAACTACTTCCTTACAAATACTTTTTAACTTCAAGATTTTATTCTAAAAATCAGACTACATCCAGGCCCATAAATAAGCGAGGCAATAGGATACACATGAGGTTCCATTCTGAAAAGAATCATTATCTTTCAAATATACCCGCAGTCCTATCAGTGATAGCCTTCATCTTTAAATTTAGCAGGCATAAATTTAGAAAATAAGGAAAGTTGTTTAAAAAAAGGAAATGAGAATGAAGAACGCACGATGTACAATTACTTTATCTGGAATTCGCTTCACAAACTGCTCTGCAGCAAATCTCCAATCCTCTGCACTGTAACCAAATAAAATTGTATTCAATTAACATGAGATCACATTCTTTTATTCTGATTTAACAGAACTCATTTTATATACTGTGCTGTAGAAGCAAAGCATTATTTATAAAGAATACTGGTATATAATAAGGCAATACCAAAGCTACTTCATTAACAGTGAATTTAAAACTCAAATAAACAACTATCTAACCACAGCTAACTTGGATTAAATTACTTTTGATAACATTTTAACAGATTATTGATTATTTGAGTGTTCCTTTCAGTATGACAAATATCAGGCGTCATTTACAAACAAAAAAAAAAAAAACAATGCAGGGCTCAATTGTAAAAAAAAAATTGAAAAAAAAAAGGTTCACCTTCCAACTAAACCGTTAACCATGATTATTAAATGCTCGGGAAATCGACCTTGCTCCGCCGCCTTGGATTTCGCGCTCCAAATGTCTTCTCCTCCACCGCGGGTGGGCTCCACTGCCAGGTACTTCTCTATCTCCTTCAACTTCTCCATATGCTTCACCACCGGTGACCAGAAGCAGCACACCCACCTACTCCTCTCTGTCTGCTGATTCAGCTCCTGTGTAGTGGAACCCCACAGCCTGATTCGCGTCACCGCCCGGTGCCAGTGGTCCCGACGCGGCTGGCCAGCCGAGATAACGGTCGTTCCGGCCATCGACGCCGCCGCTAGCATTAATCAGGGAGAGAGAGAGAGAGAGATCTTCGTCAGTGGAAGTACGAAACCCTAGGTTTGAGAGTGGAGACTTGGAGAAGTTCAAATTTTGAAAATTCCACGGTGCAAATTGAAAAAGAGGCGAGAGGGAATGATAGTGGCGATTATAAAAATCAGAGGAAGGATTTTGTAATCACATATTCACATGCCAGCCAATATCAATATCAATATCAATATGCCAATGAATGAAAGGCCTATTGTCGCCTGTCGGAGCATACACACCGGTCCAAAATTAAAACCTACAAAATTACAAAATTAAACTTGTCTTTTACTCTCAACTGAAAAGTATGATTATTCGATTCCTTCCTTCTCAACTGAAAATTGAACGTGTACTTTTCAATTTGAGGAGGATACACCTATAACATTTTGAATTTTATAATATATTACAATATTCAATTTTGTGATTTTCAAAATTCAGTCGATTTAAAATGTTGAACGTGATCTCTATATTAAAATGTGCTTTGAGATATTTTACATTTTTTTGTTTACTATTTATTAAGTATTTTACAAAATTATTATTTTTCAGTAGTTCAGAATTGTCTAAAAACAATAGTTTTGTAAAATACTTAATAAATAATAAAAAAAAAAATTGATCTCAAATCACATTTTAATATATAAATCATGTTGACAATTTGGATCGGCTGTTTGGACTTTAAAAATCACAAAATCGAATGTTATAACATATTATAATTTTCAAATGTTATAAGTAGATCCTCCTCTTTCAATTTTGATACATATCTATCTAAATTTTAAAGAAAGAAGGTTTTAATCCCTCGTGATTTTGTACCTATCTAAATAAATAATATAAAAAGTTTAAAATTATAAAATTTATTTATCAAACATATCTTAATATATGAATATCACGTTGATCAGTTCAGATCAATAATTTAGTTTTTCAAACTGAAAATATAAAATATGAGGTATGATAAGGTATGAAAAAATGAGCTATTGGAACCCTACTCATTTTAAAATTAAATATATTCAATAATATGATATATTTATCAAACTTTACCGTTCGTTTTTGAAGAAAATATAAATATTATATTTAATATAATATATGAAAGAAAATTTCAGCAACAAGTGCGTAATTGAATATAAGTACCGAATCCTACGTCTTCACCATATGTATACCATCATGCATCAATTTTTTTTTATAAAACTTGCACCGTTAAAATTATTATGTTTCATGTTTGATATAAAATTATAATTCTTAATCAGAGATAAATTAAGAATTTTAATGTTTTAATTAAAGTTAATATTTTGTAAGAAAAATTACAAACGATTACTCTTACCTTCTTTTTTGTAAACAAAACCTCCAACTTTCGAATCAGTCGGATTAATTGATTGGGCTAGACTCACAACACCCCTACTAAAAAAAGGAGAGCAGCTTGGGTCCGATGTCCATCGGACTCAAACTGAGTTCGATGGGTTTCATAGTCGTCCGATTCGCTTTAAAATCTGTGAGTATCGCTTTAATATCCGTGCATATTCACTTTAATATCCATGTATATAGATCTTAAAGTAGATCACGATGGTCGCAAATCTCACAATCCTCTCTAAAGCCAGATCCACCTGTAAGCTGCGGGACCCTATGCTCCTGTATTATTCCATCCATTGCCTTCTCTTATTCAATCAAATTATAACAAAAAAAAAATATAGATATGCAACACACTAGTAGGAAGATTCCATTGTATTATATATGTATTTTGTTTTTATGGACGTTTTAACTGAGATATCTAATATAATTCGAGTTCAATCTAAATCAATTGACCTCTGCTGGTTGACCAAAGAGATATATTTGCAGCTGGTAGACCGGTAGTCAAAATCACACAACGTCCGTGAGTAAAGGAATCAGTCCAACACTCAACCCACCTTAACAATATAAATAAAATCCTCGTAGAAAAGAAACAATATAAAATCCGCTATAAAATAGCTAAATCCGATCCATTAAGTCCTACATGCAAAATCTGATAGTTGTTAATGGATAGCCAAGGACAATTATCCGATCATGAAAAGTAGGAAAAAAAAAAAATCCGTGACGGAAAGTTTAACTTTCTTGGATACGGCGGTGATTGGATGCCCATCAGGCGAAACTCCGCCTCAGCCGTCCATTAACGGATTGAGCGGACGATTAATGAATCAGAACAATCTAATCTTATCAAATTCCAATCGGACGGATGAGATATCTTAATTCGATGTATTTTCAAAAGTAGCAGGAACGGAATCGTTCATTCCGGCTGTGGTGCCAGAATGAATGTGTACACCGACTGGAATGATTCATATTAGAAGTAGAACTAGAAAATTGAAATGAGGAGAATTAGAAAATAAAGTGTATTATAATTTTATTTTGCAGAGGAGATTAAAAGTATTAATATATATATAAATTATAAAATTTTATATATAAAATTATAAATTTTCAATGAATAGCAGTGGTGTAGTCAGGATTTGAGTTAGGAGTAGATAGAAATCAAGTTCGGATTCTTTTTTCTAAACAGGCTCAAATTTTGAAACTAACCAAAAGGAAAGTCATATAGTTAAAACTGGTACAGCCTGAACAAAGCACTTGTCTCATTTTGAAACTTATAAAGCACTTATCTCCCTCCGATCTCCTTTTCTCCTTCCTCTGTGCTATCGCTTTGTCCTCTGCCAAAATCGATCAGAGCATTTTTACCTCTTCGCTACTTCTCTCTAGAGTCAAGAGAGCATGACAATTATTTTTTCTAGCAGTCTGGATCAGGGGTAGGCATAATCAATTTCAGAGATAGGCAAAGTCAGTAAGACCTATTAAAAAACCTGATATCAATTTTCTCGGTTGAACAGTAGCTCCGCTCCTGCATAGAGGTGGTTTAGCTCTTTTTTATTTTATTACCTTCCGCCCCGGTTCATACTTTCGGACGGGTCTGGATGAAACGTTCCGTCCACCTTCCTTTTTCGGTTTCAAGTAAGAATCATTTCGGTTGGTACACACATTCATCCTTAAAATAAAATCAGCCAGTATAGTTTATTCGGGCCTGCCAGCTATAATAGATTTCAGTCAGTAGATATTCATTCTTCATAAAAATCATACCGGCCCACCAGCCCAATGAACAATACAGGCCCACTGGTCAGGATTAACCATTCCGTCTGTGCTAGTTTCATAAACTAGGCCATGTATTTATTTCAGAAACGGTGCCGGGATTTTAAATTATTTATATTCTGAAAATATTCCCAATTTTTTTATAGCTTTGTTTAGACTTTTCGTTTATGATTTTTATTTTTAAATCCTCTGAATTTTCGCAATGTGATACATTAGCGTTAATTTTTTTAATTTTATTATTTGTGCCTTTTAAGTATGATTTAAAATTTGTAAAATAAATTTCTTTCTAAATTAGAAAACGTTTGGAGTTCTTATTGACTGTGTTTATTACAGGTTTTATTAAACTAATATCTAGTTAAAATTCTTACAAATTTTTAGTTAAATTATTTATGATTTCTTGTTCATTCCTTATATAATGTTTTATTGATTATATTTGTTACGGAATTTTTTTACATTATTTGTTTTAGTTTTCTATCAAAGATATATATATATACACATAATTCTGCAGAAAATGTTAATTAAAAAATAAAAAATTACAATATAAGAAAAAAAAACTTCACTAATATAACTGCACAACACTCATTAATTATCAACTAAACATGCAATTATAATTTTAAAAAATAATAAACGATATAATTGGCCCCTTCTCCAGAAACCTTTGGCATGTCAATGCCAAGAGAGATACGAATAGTGCATCAATCAATTTATTCAGAGGAAAAAAATAAAATTTTTGGAGCCGATGCAGAGATCAATTGCCTACAAAAATGTGTTATTATCCGTGAGAGCAAAAGTGTTTTATGCTGACAATATTGTCGCGAATACTTCTGTTGGTAATACCAATACACTCAGAAATAATACTTTTCTATCAGTATACCCTCGCGAATAGAAACTGTTGAAATCAACACCATCGTAGAAGGCTCAAGCCCACTATAAATTTCAAGAACTCTCTATTGGTAAAACTAGAAAATGCTAGTGTAGTGTATCATTTATATTCTTGAAATATGAACCGACAATTCACAAAGTCGGTGGTAGAAATGTAACGTAGAATCTAGAAATTGCTAACCGACTATCTGCACTATATATAAATAGAGTTCATGTATGCCGTGAGTCATGAGAGGGAGAAAAATGAGTTAATTGTGTAAGATATTGTAGTATTCTTCTCTTAGTGTAAGAAATTCACTAAGAAATAAAGCTGATAATTAACAGAAACATTTTACTTTCGCGTATATTAACCTATTTTTGTAGCATGCGGAAGCAGTACGTAACAAGATGTTTTGAGTTTATTTAGTGACATCATGACCATGGTTAGAAAAGTTAGCTAGGGGTGATAGCGAGAGGAGCTAGGTCTAGCTCCTAATCAGCTTATAGGTACGATGAGTAGCCCAGGAAGCGAGCTAGGACTTTGATCCTGAGCTGAAATTTGTTGCTTGTGATTGGTTCGTGGTTCACTGAGCTGAGTTTGCTCATGGTGAGAGGGGAATGACGGATGGGGGATTGGGGTTGGGGTGCCGCACGAGATAGAGATGAGAGGTGATGGGGAAACTTGGACTCGAGACTGGAACTCGTTAATGGACCGAGCCGGACCAAGCTACAAGCCGACTCATACCGAGCTTTCGAGTTGACTTGTTTTCAGATCTCGGTCCAGGAACGAGCAAGCATTTTTACTGACCCATCTGATTGAGTGAGTTTTCTATTTTAGCTTTTTACGGATGAGATCTCCAGCGATACACGAGTATAGATTTTTTTTTTTGCCACAACTATTAGAAAGAGACGGACTCAGCCATAAGAAAACACAAAGCAAAATAGAAGAAAGCACAGCAATAAGTTGGGTCTTAATACAAAGGGCTTAATGCATAGATTTTTGAAAATTTATTTTAGGGGTTTAGAGGAGAATCACAAGCTAGGAAGAATATTGTTGAATTTCACGTTATAACAAACGAAATGAAAAATCGTGCCATGGTTTCATCCATGAAGAGGGCGAAGAAAGTAACAAAAAAAATGAGGGACGTGCATGCCGACAAGGTCTCACAAGGAAGTTGAGGTTATTTTGGTACAAAAAAGTGACAAATTTGATAAATAACCCTATCACCAATTTGAGCAAACTCAGTTTTTCCCTAATTCTAATTATTCTGTTAGATATCTAATGACAGCATAAAACATTCTCAAAGGAGAATTCTTACTCTATTTCTGACAACATCGCTAGAAACTTGATTCACTCAAATATAACACACAAAGTTTCAATATAGATAACTATGCCCTTTTAATCTTGATTTCACTATCGAGTCAGATTGCAAGTATAAAATCCTAACTTGTAGTATATTAGGTTATAACATTTTTTACTAGTATAGGTCGGTTTGGTTGGTAATTGGGATTTTAATGTGTTATTAAAGTAATTATTAACGTAAATTAAAATACAACCGAAGTTGTAGCAATGTTTAATGCGGTGGCACTACATGTGATCGGTAGAAATAATAAGGATTCTCTAAGATTCAGGTTTTCCTATAAGTCTAATACTAAGATATCTGTTCAGACTCTAGTCTATGCCGCAGGCGACCCCACATGCAGCACTGTCACTACCCGTAGGTCACCGTGGTGTTCTGTTGTGTGTGTTGAAAGGTTTTCTGATCTTTCGATCGACTTTTGGGCTACCAAGACTAAAGTATTTTAAATATGGAATCATGTTCTTTTCTTATATTACCCCGTAGTGGAAATATCCCAAATTCCTAGATAATTTCTAATGTTGTTCCGACTAAGTTTGCGATTCCTCAAACTTAACTGATTGCTGTGAAATGCGACTATCCACTTTTAATATTTATAAACTCGGTATTCTATTAGGTCGAATTGTAAGCACACAATCCTATCGAGTAGTATAATCGAGTGTCGATCCACAGTGAATAAGATCTACATTCTTGAGCGATTAAATCATAATTTTCAAAAGGCTAGGTAAAATATGAAAATTCGAGGGTTGAGATCTGGTTAATGATCGAAAGTATCTAGCGAAAATCAAAAGTAAGTAAATAGAAAATGGAGTGAATTTCTAGAGTTTTGGCATACCGTTGTTACTTCTATCTGTTTTGATTGTTATATCCTATTTGATGTAGGTTTTCACTTATTGTAAGAGGGTTTATAATCCGTACTTAGTGACTGCTACTAGCACTGCACAGTCACACTACCAATGCGACATTCACACTTCCCACGGGGCCTGACTCGAAGGGTGCAAGGAAATCTGTGATTAGCCCAAAGACACAACTGTCACTTGATCAAGTATCTCGATTGATCCTATAGGGTGTCCCCACGGTAAGGCAAGACAATGCAATATTTGTCTGCGAATGGCAAGATTCCGGTATCTACTTTTGTTGTTCCAATCTAAGGCTTTCCCCGCTAAGGGCTCCATCAAAGGTCTAGTATTTTTTACAGCATAATCGTGACTAACTTCAATGTGTGTCCATTACAAGGCTGTTTAGATTAGTAAAACAAAACCAAGAAAGATCGAACATAAAACACAAAAGCAATCAAACAACAATGGCTAAACTAAAATCAAACAATATATATATATATATATATATATATATATATATATATATATATATATATAGAGAGAGATGGGCTATTGTGCTTTGCAATGCATAGGCACCTTTGTGCATTGGACCATAAATCACCGATTCAAAGTCCAAATGATCGATCCAAACCGATCATCTTGTTCTCCATATTAATATGTGCTTGGAGACCAAATTTTACATTTTTTGGAATTTGTTTACTATTTATTAAGCCACTTTGAAAATCGCTGATCCAACGGTTTCACTGTTTGGTTAAGCCACCGTTGGATCAGCGATTTTCAAAGTGACTTAATAAATAATAAAAAAATTCCAAAAAATGTAAAATTTGGTCTCCAAGTACATATTAATATGGAGAACAAGATGAACGGTTTGGATCGGTCATTTGAACTTTGAATCGGTGATTTATGGTCCAATGCACAAAGGTGCCTATGCATTGCAAAGCACAATAGCCCATCTCTCTCTCTCTCTCTCTCTCTCTCTATATATATATATATATATAGTAGAACTAGGGTGCTCCTAAGTTCACCAAATCTCTTGTGAATTTGACTCTAAAATATATTGAATCTACTTTAAACGATAAATCCAAACCGTTGAAACCTTTCTACATAATGAGTGATGCATCTACATGTGAAAATTTTAAAATTTCAAATTAATTTAATATAGAGTCAAATGGTCAAAAGTTTAAGGTTTATAAATTAATTTTAATGCATTCATTTTTTGGACTCCTTTGACCACTTGACTCTATATTAAATTAATTCGAAACTTTAAAATTTTCACATGTAGTCGCATCAATCATTAGGTAGAAGGATTTCAACGGTTTAGATTCATCGTTTAAGGTCGATTCGATACATTTTAGAATCAAGTTCACAAGAGGTTGGGTGAACTTAGGAGCACCCTAGTTCTACTCTATATATATATATCAAAACATCAAGAGTAACAAGATTATATGCCATCCCTAGAAATATAAATTTAGCCACGGAACGGCATGTGTACAAGAAAGTAAGATAAAGATACAACCATGCAAGAGAGCACTCTAACTTTCTATTCTAACACTCCTCTATTCTCACTATATGAAAGAAAATACTAAATAATCAAAGACATCTGTTCTCTCAAACCAGGGGGCCTTATATAGGAGTGTAGGGATGCCTCGGATACGGTTCGTATTAAATCATACAGACCGTATTGCCGCTCCTAGTTAAATGCGTATTCGGCAACCCCTACCTAAAAGAAATACCATCCTTGTAATTTGGACGCAGGAACTGAGAGGATAAATATTTAGGAACAATTTTTATTTTACAGTGGTCTCTAATTTAATTAAATAATGTAAAGGACTAAAAGGAAAAAAAAGACTTCCAATAATTTGCGTCATTGACTTCAATTTCCCAAAGTCTTTCGTCATATTTATATGCCCATCATCTTATGTCACATTAAAATAAATACCAACCTACAGGACCGCTCATTAAATGCCTCATTAAAATTCTATTCATCCATGATCCAACCACTTGTGGAACACATTTTCTTGCTAACGATCAATAATTCAATTATTCTGTGTTAAGGTGTATGTATATTCTCATTTTTTATTAATTGGAGTATACCCATAAACTACTACTACTCAACTTTCAATTCTGTTATCATATGTATTTTCAGTTTTTCCACTGTAATTTTGTATTAGGAAAAAAGTTAATATTAAAATAATTAAACTTCTCGCAGACCTATGATACAGCAACCCAATACCATATGGGTTTTTTAAAAAAAAAAATCATATAGGTTAAATTTTATTTTCAGGTAGGACAATAACCCAATACAATGCATATAGGTTCATTTTTTCTTTCCAAAATCCAAAATAGAGCATATATCCAACTCTGGACTATAGTTAGACTATATTGGCTGAGCCATTGTTGAGGATGTGCGAGAGTACCAACCACATGACAGGGCCTGCCATTTATCTATCATTAAAACAATAATTTGTTAACCACCAATTATCATACCATTAACTCAGTGTGAGTTCAGCTCCTCTCCAGGTCAAAGTCTTTGTTTAATGTGAGTTCAGCTCCTCTACATTACAGCAGAATCTTGAATTGATCTAATTGAAATCAAAACATCTGAAAATAGAGGAGGGTTCAAATGTACCATCTTTTTTGCACTCTAATATGATCCACATTTTTTTATCTTCGTTTTCAAAGTCCGAACAGTCAATCCGGACAGGTCAACATAATTTTCATAATAAAATATGTTTGGTTTTAAACGACGAATCCAAACAGTTGAAATCATTCTACGTTACAAATGATGCATCAACATGTGAAAATTTTAAAGTTTCGAATTAATTTTGTATAAGTCATGAAGTGATCAAAATTAGAAGGTTTATAAGCTAATTTTAATATATTAATTTTTTTAACGTCTTTTGACCACTTGACTCTATACAAAATTTACTTAAATTTTAAATTTTTGCATTTAGACACATCACTTATAAGGTAGAAGGATTTCAACGGTTTAGCTTCATTGTTTGAAGCTAATCCGATAAATTTGAGAGTTGAGTTCACAAGAAAACTTGAGAAACTTAGAAACTTAGAAACGCCATAGTTCTTCTCAGATCCCTTGTTACATTTAGTCTTTAGATCTAGTTTAGACAAGAAGTCACCAGGATTCCGGGATTTTTGAATTAGTGTCTAGCTGTCCTCTCTGTATGCTGCAATTATATTATCAATTCTCTTGTTTGTTTGTTTTTCTTTTTTCTTTTGAGAACTTGATAGTGTCTATCAAGGTTGTAATTATATTATCAATTATCAAATTATGCTGCGCGCATGGATATATTAAAACTTGAAAAGTTTACCAGTAGAACTAGGATTATTAAGCTCCTTTGTACTCTTAACTCTAAAATCTATCGGATTAACTTTGAACGATAAATTCAAACCGTTAAAATCGTTCTACCTTACGAGTGATACATCTACATGTGAAAATTTTAAAGTTTCGAATTATTTTAGTATAAAGTCAAGTGGTTAAAAGACTTCAAAAAATGAATGCATTAAAATTAATTTAATAACCTTCTAATTTTGACCACTTGACTTTATACTAAATTAATTCGAAACTTTAAAATTTTCACATGTAGACACATCACTCGTAAAGTAGAAGAATTTTAACAGTTTGAATTCGTCATTCAAAATTAATTCGATAGATTTTAGAATTAAGAATACAAAGAGACTTGATACTACGTACTAGGAGCACCCTAATTCTACTCAAAGTTTACTTTCTGAGTTGTCCCTAATAAAATCTCCTAAATGTCCCTTGTCTATTAGAAGAGATTTACATTAAACAGGTCCAAGTCTCCAACCAAATTAAAATCATCAACACCCACTTGAGTGCTCTTTTACTCGAAAGCCAAAAATGACCGCATCACAACGATCGCAGCCTCACCAAACACCAAATAGTTCTGCAGCAGTTGTAAAATAAAAGCGAATAAACCCAGAGTTGCTGAAAGCTATAGTAAATGGAGACCTGAAGGTGTTCAAAGAGATTTTGGAAAAAGAAGATGTAGCACCAAATGATATAGAATCAATCGGTACAGATTTGGGGACTAATGGATGCTATTTTTATAACTTCAATAGGTAGAGTATGCTTTGATTATTTTTTTTTTTTCTAACAATTCTATTTAAAAATAAAATCCAGTTAAGGTGTATACATATTCTCATATATTTTTTATTAATTGGAGTATAGCCATAAACTACTACTACTCAACTTTCAATTCTGTTTTGAAAATGTATTTTCATTTTTTTCACAGTAATTTTGTATTAAGAAAATAAGTTAATATTAAAATAATTAAACTTCTCACAAACCTATGATGCAGCAACCCAATACCATATAGGGTTTTTTTTTTTTTTTTAAATCATAGAGGTTAAATTTTATTTTCAGGTAACACAATAATCCAATACCATAGAGAACTAGCCTTTGGTCTAGTACCTAAGGCACATGGCCTCTATGTAAGAGGTCATGGGTTTGAAACCCAGATGGAAAAAATCTTTTGTTGTAATAACAAAGGTATTAAATAGTTGGGTGGCTTGACCTCCAACCTTTACTCAAAAAAAAATAACCCAATACCATACATGTTAAATTTTTGTTTTTCCCAAATCCAAAATAGAGCATATAATTCTTGACTATAGTCAGACTTTATTGGCTAAGCTAGTGTTTGGTAAACGGTCCGGGCCGGATGGTCCGGGCAAAGCCCGTGCACGGGCACGGGTACACGGGCACAACGGGCCGGGCATCACGGGAATTTTTATCAAAAATTCTGACCTGCCCGTTTAATGCATGTGCCCGTCACGGGCTCGGGGGCAGGACGGGCCGGTCCGGGTCCGGGTCCAGACCGGTTTTTTTTTTCTATTTTTTTCTGTTTTTTTTCTTTGAAAACCAATAAATTATAAATCCAAATTCATACTAATTTAAATTCAATTGACATGGTTGTATATTTGAACTCAATAATTTTTGTTATAATAAAATATAAATAAAAAAATTTCTTAAATCAATTACTTTAAAAATAATTAAGCTGTTATTTTAAAACAATAGATTAAAAAATAAAAGTTACCCTCCTCTTTTATTTCGGACTTGGGACCGACTATGTAAAATAACATAGACAGAGTTCTAACTTTTTTTTTGTTAGTAATTTTTCGTTAAAATCAATAATTTAAAAACTAATTGAAATCTTTAGAAACTTATAATTTAAAAAATAACCATAAAGATTAAAGATGTTAGAAATATATACCGACACTATCTATCTAGAATTTCGCATTCCTATACCATTGTTCGCTCTTAGTGTTCTAACAAAAACCCGGAACCCGTGACCCGGTCCGGTCCGCCCGTGACCCGTGTACCGGTCCGGTCCGGTCCGTGCACGGGTTTCACGGGTTCGGGGGTTGGCCGGACCGGGTAAAAATCCGGGTAAGGGTACCGTTTTTGAAACCGAAACCCGCCGAACCCGTGACCCGTGAACCAGCCTACCCGGTCCGGTCCGCCCGCCAACCCGGTCCGGTCCGGTCCGCCCGCCCGCCTACCCGTACCCGTACCCGCCTACCTGTACCCGCCTACCTGTACCCGTTCTAAATTCTAAATTCAAATTCAAATTCTGTTTTTTCTGTTTTTTTTTTTTTTATAAATTCAAATTCTAAATAATTATAAATCCAAATTCATACCAATAAATTATAAATCCAAATTCATACCAATTGCCGGTTCCGTTCCATTAAAAAAATGAGAAATATATATATTTTTTTCTAAAATTTAAAAATGAGAAATATATTTTTTTAAAACTTTAAACGGTTAAACGGTCATAACTTTTGCTAGGAAAGTCGGATTGACGCGTATGACGTCAATTCGGAAAGGGGTAAACCCCGGGTAGCCGGAAAATCAGAATCGCCAAAAAACGTCGTTTAGTGCCTCAAAAATTAAGTTTAAGGTTTTTAGTGCCAAAAAACGTCGTTTAGTGCCAAAAAATGTCGTTTATTATTTAATCTATTGTTTTAAAATAAGAACTTAATTATTTAAATTAATTGATTTAAGAAATTTTTAATTTATATTTTATTATAACAAAAATTATCGAGTTACAATCATGTCAAATGAATTTAAATTTGTATGAGTTTGGATTTATAATTATTTAGAATTAGAATTTATAAAAAAAAAAAAAAAAAAAGCAACAGAGTTGTCGGTTCCAGGAATGACAACTACGTTGCCGGTTTGAGCTTTTTGGAACCGGCAACTCTGTTGCCGGTTTTGGCCTCTGAAACCGGCAATTATGTTGCCGGTTTGGATAGATTTAAAATTCCAACAGATTTTTGTATAGATTGTTAAATAAAAATTGAATTTTGTATATTTATAAAAATTTCGGAAATATTTCACATATTTTTCTTTGTTATCAAATATTTTCTTTCAAAAAACCGAAAAAAAAACAAAAAAAAAAAAAAAAAAAAAAAAAAAAAAAAAAAATAGAAAAAAAAAGAAAAAAAAAAAGAAAAAAAAAAAAAAAACCGGTCCGGTCCGGACCAACCCGTGAACCCGGTCCGCCCGGTCCGTGAACCTGTGGGGGTAAGGGTCCACGGGCGGGTAAGGGTAGAGGTTCAAAATTTCGACCCGTGTACCCGCCTACCCGTCTACCCGTGAACCCCCCGAACCCGTACCCGGCCAACCCGTGAACCCGGGCGGGTTGAACCCGGTCCGGCCCGGTCCGGTCCGTTTTAATACACTATTCGCTCTCTTCCGCACCATCTGAATCCGAATTAGCCTCGCCCTCGTGCTGCACCTCGGTACCGCTTTCTTCAGTGTTGGATTCGGGTGATGATTGTTGTTGAGGCAGATGTTGCGTGCGCTTTTCAGCATCAATCTAGTCTTTTAAGCACACAAGTCTCTCAAAGATATGTGCACCCAACTTACTGCGTTTATCGGAGAGGATCCTGTTCGCTAAACTAAAACAACTTTTGGAAGGGACGGTTGACACCGGCACGGCAAATACATCACGGACCATCATCGCCAGGATTGGATAGATCCTTGCATGCCTTCTCCACCACCCAACGACGTCAACATCTTCAGGTTCATTGAGCATCGCCATATAGCTCAATATCTCGTTTGTGGATGTGTGTGGTTGGCTCTCCGACTGGAAATCTGCTAACAATCCACCACTATTAGTGCTCCTAAAAATGGAACTATTAAAAAATAAAAATAAAAATTAGCGGACAAATAATGTAGATATTATAAATAATAAATATTAAAAATATATGTATATTTATACCTACGGCCAGCACGGGACGAAGACGGGTTCTGATTGCCCACTCATTCTTGAGCTGTATATGTTAAACATCACATCGAACTTCGAATCCACGTATGCCTCCACCCCGGTGTTGTCTAAATGTAGATAATCTTTGTACCTTTCAATAAATTTGATCGTGTAATACTTCTTGTATGCCGGGTTGAGGCAGTTTGCGATAACGGCCAGGAGGAGTACATCTTCACAATATTTTAGGAATTTTTGTTTCATGGCATCTATGATTGGTGTGAGAGATTTATCTTTGATTTCAGGTTTTTCCAATTCACTATATACCTTGGAGATGCAATAGAGATGTTTGAGCAACTCAAACGACGTTGGTGAGTACGAGCAGGATAGTTGAACGGTTGCTAGCTGTAAAAAAAGTTTTTAGGAACTCTTTAATCCTTTCTAATTGCTCCCATTCTCCCTTGGTGAGTTCCAATGCCAATTTCTCGGGGATGGAGCCTCTCAAAGCCTCCCCTATGACAGCTTTGTAAGGAAGACATCGGTTTAACATCCTATAGGTAGAGTTCCAACGGGTATTTATATCCCAAGGTACTTTTAACTTGCTCAATTTATTGTGGACACATAATCTCGCAAACTGTTGTTTTCTTTCTTGGCTCGAAACAATGTGGTTGACAGCATCTTTAAATTTAATTATCAATAGCTTTACGGCTTCTATTTTAAGACCCGCCTTCACGACGAGGTTAAGTATGTGGCAAGCACACTTTTGGTGAAACATTTCACCGTTCATAATCGAGTTTAGTGACCGTTTAAAAATCTCAATGGAAGCTAGGTTGTTGCTAGCATTATCGAATGAGATAGAAAAAATCTTATTATCTATATTCCTCTTAAGGTTATACTCTTCTAAAACCTCAATAATTGATTTAAAAATTACATTTGCAATGTGTGGGGATTCCAACACTCGAAAACTTAATACCCTCTTTTGTAATACCCAATTATCATCCATCCAATGCCCGGGTAATACAAGAGTACCCGAGTCCATGTTTACCAGCAGTCCATATATCGGAGATAATTGAGACCTTATTGTTTTGGTATGCAAATGTAGCTTTCAGATCATCTTTTATGTTGGTAAACTAGTTTTTTATTTCACTAATCATTTTTTTATGATGAATCCTCTTGTACATTGGTTGAGCACACCCCCCGAATGTCAACCGGGCAAAACTCAAGCAACCACCCATACTTATTGGTTGTTCTTTATGGATAATGTACCGAGCCAATTCACTAAGCATTTTTGATTCATCGAATTTTGAGTTCGTTCTGGTACCATCCGCGTTCAATAGGGTTTGGATTTGTCTCGATCCAACATTTTCACTTGGTTGTTCACCCTTTTTTTCGTGCATTTCGGCATGTCTCTTAAAGCTATTCATACCATTATTTTTTTTATACACAGTGCTCATCTTACATTTGTTTATCTTACATTGTAAATATTGCATAGTGCCCTCCTCATCTCTTGTCCAATCATAGTATCTCAACCACGGTTTATTGTATTCGGGCCATTTTTTAGCCTTCTTTTCTGCTGATTGTTGTGGGGGCACTTCTTCTATCGAAGGAGGGACATCTTCTTCTATAATTTCAGGTACACTTGTCGAAGGAGTACCTCTTATAGGGGCAGTGTCCGTGAATTGACTCGATGCTACAGAAGAAGTGCCTCCATATGCATACGGTGGTATCGGTTGATGTGCTTCTTGTGGAATAGACATGTTTGGATCATTTGAAGTATAACACGGTGCGGTCATTTGAGGGGGTTGTTGATAATTTAAATCTAGCATTTGGTCCCTTCTTTGATAATTTTGTGGATAATTAGGTGGATAATTAGATGGTGGCATTTGGGAGGAACTATTAGAATAATTGGATTGATAATTTTGTGGATAATTATGTGGCATATCGGGGTTGATAATTTTGTTAATAATTATGTGACCTATTCAAAATAAATCTAATTACTTCACATATTCAAAAAAATAAATCTAACATATTTTATTAACCTATTAAAAATAAATCCGAATTTCAAAAATAAAATCTAACCTATTCAAAACAAATCTAATTACTTCACATCTAACAAATTTAACATAAACTAGAAATCTCTAACAAATCTAATATAAAATAAATCTTACAAATCTAATTACTTAACAAATTTAATAAATCTAACATTCAATAAATATAACAAATCTAATTACTTAACATTCAATAAATCTAACATTCAATTTAAATTCTAAATTTCTCTACAAAAATAAATCTAACATCAAATTTAATTTTTAAATTACTCTACAAAAATAAATCTAACATTCAATATTTCAATCTAACAAAATTTAATCTTGCAAAATTTAATCTAACAAAAATTAATGTGACCTTTTTAATTTCGCGAGAAAATCTTCGAGATTACCTTCGTAATTCCATTTGCGTGTTTGCGTTTGCGTATTTGTTAAACAACTATATTTTTTAACAATAAAATTAAAATTGAAGAATAATAAAAATATTGAGAGAGATGTGAAAATTTGTAAGGAATGGGTGTATATTTATAGAATTTTGTTTGGAGGGATTAAAATTTGAATTTAAAAAAAAAAATGAAAAAAATGGGTAGTAGGGGTCCGGAGGGTATGGGGGGGAATGGGGGGGAATTTGAATTTAAATTTTGAATTTTAGAAGAAAAAAAATATCTGTCACGGGCTCACGGGCAAGGACACGGGCAGGGGCACGGGCTCATGGGCATGGGCGTCACGGGCACGGGTTACGGGTACAGCGGTCCGGGTTCTCACGGGCATTTTTTCAAAAAATGGATCCGGCTCATTTAATGTCCGTGCCCGTGTGCCCGTGGATGCCCGTGTCACGGGCACGGTCTGGTCCGGGCACGGGCATGGACAGGTTGGGTCCGGGCGGACATTTACCAAACACTAGGCTAAGCCACTAATTGGGAATGTGAGAGACTACCAACCACAGGACAGAGCCTGCCGCCTGTCTATCATTAGTACAATAATTTGTTAACCACCAATAATCATACCATTAAAAAACTCAGTGTGAGTTCAGCTCCACTCCAGGTCAAAGTCTTTGTTTAATGTGAGTTCAGCTCCTCTCCATTACAGCAGAATCTTGAATTGATCTAATTAAAATAAAAACATCTGAAAATAGAGGGTGCTTCAAATGCACCATCTTTTTTGTGCTCCCATGTGTTTCACATTTTTTATCTCTCTTTTCAAAGTCGATTCGAACCGGTCAACATGATTTTTAATAATAAAATATGCTTGGAGACCAAATTTAATATTTTTTAGAATTTATTGCTATTTTTTAAGATAGGTACAAAATCACTGTTTTAAGGAGATTCTGGACTATCTAATAAAGTGATATTGTTCCTTTGTAAAATAATAGTAAAAAAAAATTAATAAATATAAAATTTGGTCTCCAAGCATATCTTCTTACGAAGATCATGTTGAGTGGTCCGGATCGACTATTCATGTTTTGAAAATGAAAATAAAGAATAGAGAGCATATTAGAACACAAAATGATGATGAATTTGAACTCTCCTCCTGAAAATATAACACCATGTTACATTGGTTTTAATTCTTCTCTTGTAAATTCCAACCCCGAGACAGTTTAATTCATACAATTTCACTGTCTAATAAACTAAGATAAGACTAACACAATTTCTTCCTGTTATTGCATCCCAGGACTCAATTACTTAATTACCTCAGATCTAACGAAGGATAACTCAACATTTATAAGGTAATGGAGAAGAAAATTAAACTTGATGCACAGAATCTGTCTTCGACTTTTTTTTTTTTGTTTTTTTTTTGTTTTCTAATGGATACTATCTCTATCTAATTTCTTTATAAACATGCCGATTCGCGGCTGAGTTTATATTTCTAGGGTCAACCTGTAAACCTTGTTACTCTTGATATCTTGATATATATATTTTCAAATGATCTTAGTTTACTCATTATTGTTCGATTGCTTTTGCGTTTCATGTTTGATTTTTCTTGATTTTGTTTTACTAGTCTAGACCGCCTGTGATGACCACGCATTGAAGTTAGTCACGATTAGGCTAGTCGGATCAGGGTAAGGAAGGATAAAAATAGTAGATTATTGGTGAAGCCCTTAGTGAGGAAAGCCTATAATTAGAACAACAAAAGTATACATTAGAGTCTTGGCATATGAAAACGAATGTCGCATTGTCTTGCCTTATCATGAAGACACCCTATAGGATCAGTCAAGGAACATGATCAAGTGAAGGTTGTGACTTTGGGCTATCATAGATCTCCTTGCATCTAATTAGGACAACAAAAGTATACATGAGAGTCTTGGCATTCATAAACGAATGTCGCATTGCCTTGCCTTACCATGGGGACACCCTATAGGATCAGTCGAGGGACCTGATTAAGTGAAGACTGTGATTTTGAGCTAATCACATATCTCCTTGCACCAATCGAGTCAAGCCCCATTGGGGAGGTCTCAGTTGATAATGTGACTGTGCAACGATAATAGCAACCAGTAAGTACGGATTAGAAACCCTCTTACGAACAACTGAAAACATACAACAAATGAGATATAACAATCAAAATTGATAAGAGTTGTTACGGTATGCCAAAATTCTAGGAATTCACACCACTATGTACTTTGCTTACTTTTGATCATTGACTAGATTTAACCTCAAATTTTCATATTTTGTCTAGTCTTTTGAAGAATTGTGATTTAGTCGCTTAAAACTATAGATCTTATTCTCTGTGTATCGACATTCGATATATTACTCGATAGGATTATGCGCTTGTAATCTGACTCAGTGAGAAACGAGCATAAATATTATTAGCTCATGTGAGCGCACTCACACGTCAGCGCTCATCAGTAGGCCATTTGATAATACTCTTAGATTCAGATACCCAAGGCGAGGCTGCGTCTTTTAATTCTAGTACACCAAGTCTGTATCTTTGATATATTTTTTCATCCCTCTTCATTTTCTTGCTTTTTTTACTCAATCATAAAAATGGAATGTAAATTCTATAAGAATCTGACTCACATAATCACATTTCCACTTTAATTTTCACGATGGCTATGGCTCAATTTTGTTTTCAAATTAATTTCAAATTTTGCAATAAAAATTATAATGAGTGAAAAAACAATTCAAATGGTTATCTTATGTAATGAGTAAAATATAATGAGTTTTGATTTTTTTTATTTGTAAAATATAATTATTATATTAGTATTATTCGTTATTTACCTGCTACCGTTTTGTTACTTGATGATATTAACAGCTAAGAGTAGGGTTAGCTGGTAGGGTAATGTTAATTCTTAATGGGTAATGATAGGATATGAGTAAGATCAATTTTAATGGGTATGGGTATGATCCACCCGGCCCGTACCGTACCAATTGACATCCGTAATGTCCCTCCAGTGCATCAGTTTATTAGCACGTCGTTGACCTAAATTTCATTATTGGCCTGATAGGAATTAATTAAGAGATTCACTTTGTGCAAATGGACATGTGAATTTATGTATAATCTTGTCAGTAATGTATAATTAACTGTTGAGACTTGAAAATGACAAGTCTCTAATATATATTGCCAATCTTATCCGTGTCTACTAGAAGAAATTAACATTAAACAGGTCCCAGTGTCCAATCAAATTAAAATCATCGTCACCCACTTGAGTGTTCTCTTACTCGAAAGCCAAAAATGGCGAAATCTGATCATCATTCTTCTGAAATACAAGAATCACCACGATCACAGCCTTACCACACACCAAATAGTCATGTAGTAGCTGAAACAGAAGAGCGAATTAAATCCTGAGTTGCTGAGAGCTATAGTAAATGGAGACCTGATGGGGTTCAAAGAGATTTTGGGAATAGAATCTAGCCAGGAGAGCAACGGTGGTAATAGTGGCCTCCGTGGAGTTACTTGTGGATGGAACACTGCTCTCCCGAAGGGGTTCAAAAAGATTTTGGGAATAGGAGAACCAAAAGATATAGAATCTAACCAGGAGAATAACGGTGGTAATAGTGGCCTCCGTGGAGTTACTTGTGGAGGGAACACTGCTCTCCATGTTGTGGTTATGGAGAAATCCAGTCCAATTAATGCACTTATTTCAAATTGGGATGGCAGATCGCTCGTTGAAACTGTGATGATTAACTTGATCATTCTTCTCACAAAACCTCTTAGACAAACATTTCTATTTGTTTTTTCCATAAAAATAATTCAGAAGAGGATTGCTGCAGTACAAAAGAGAACTCCGTGTCTCAAATGGGTTTTCCATATAAAGAATTCAGAAGAGGGGTGCCACACAACAGAATGTTCAAGAGAGGAGTGCGGCAGTAAAGGAGTGCTGCAGAAGAGGAGTACCCTCCCTAAATGTAAAACGTACATGGAGATTGCAGAAATCATCAATGGTAAGGAGCCGACTTTGTTAAATGCTCCCAATAAAGCAACCAAGGAAACACCTCTACATTGTGCTGCTAAGGCTGGTAAACTCTATATGGTTTCTCTCCTAGTTAAATTTGCCCGCCATGAGGGCCCACAAATACTAAAGGAAGTGTTATGGGCTAGAAATCAAGTTGGGGAGACCGCCTTACATGAAGCAGCCCGTTCCGGTTACAGTGGTATTGTGAAGGTGTTGTCGAGCGCAGATGAGAACTTGGCAAGTGTAGAAGATGATAATGGAATATCTCCATTGTACTTGGCTGTTGCTGCTGGGTCTGTTGAAGTCGTTCAACAATTGATAGCTCCTAACCTTCAGCCAAGTTATGGTGGTCCAGATGAACAGACCGCGTTGCATGCTGCAGTATTGAAACGAAAAGGTACACTAATGAGATATACACTGAATTAATTTATATATATTTTTTATATAAATGTTTTATGTTTTCAAGTACCAACATAAATGAAAATTTATAGAACAATGCGTGAAATTTTCTAAAGGCAAAACAAAAAAATTCCGTTTCTGGCCCGTGTACAGATACATAATAGTTTAGGGAGTAAACTTAAAAGAACGTATTGGACACTGCTTATAATAATAAAAAAAAATGTTTGTCGTGTAGTACGAATATTTGGCACGCAGGGGCCGACCCACAAACCAGGGGAGTCAGTCTCCATCTGAATTTTGAATTTTAACATGCATCTATCCGACTTTGTCTTTCTTTGAAATATTTTATATCTCTTTTTAAATTTCTGATTTATTCAGGTTAAATTTAAGATTACAATTAAAATATTTTTTTGAAATATGATTTATAATTAGAATTATAAGTTGGAATACCATAAATCATAAGTCAGAGCATTGCAAAAATAGATTAAAATATTATTTTTTATCGAGTATTCAATTAGTTAATAAGTTTACACTTGATTAGTTATTTTTTGCCCCTTTCTAACAAAAATTCTAGATTTGTCTCTGTATGTACGTACATACACATTTATATGTATGTATATATGTACTGAGAGAATGATAAGTTATGGTATAATGTGTGATACAGATCGGCTAGTGGTATCATTTTAAATTAAGAAAATATAAAATGGAAACTAAGCAAAAGGGGAAAAAAAAAAAAAAAAAGGCAATTCTTGTCATGTCAATATCAGAATCTTGGTGTGCCAGCACCTGGTACTTGCGGCAGTATTTGTGATCAATTTCATTCTTTTTCCTTTAACTACTAAATTTGTTAATTGTGATCTTGTCGGCTGAAAATTAGGAACTCATCTTAACTAAAATATATGTGATCTTTTGTCTATTGTTTACAGCTGCTAGTAACTGACCACAAATTTACCAATTGTCCTGACAAACTCTTTTATCTTCAGGTCTCTTAATAAATTTGGTTGAAGATCCATTTGACATCAATACTACCGGAAAACCCAACCAGTCATATGAGATTCTGTTATTTCAAGTCCTCATGTATTCCAAATCCTGTAATTGTAAATAGTTGTTAGATAGTATTGACAATTAATTCCCAATATTTTAATTCTATATGATTGGATTTTAATCGAGATTCCCTAATTTACTTGGTCTAGTAAAATATTACCTATAATCAAACAAGTCATCACATTTACTCATTCCTTTTTTCCTTTCAATTGGATATGTTCCTTTACTCATAACAGGGGGCAATATGCATATTTGTTACGGATTGCCCCCAAACAATTGGCTGGACAACTTTATTTGGTTCCTTGATTTTAAATTTTGATGGCTCTGTAGAACTGAAAGGCTCTTAATTTGCAGAAAATATCATGCGGGCAATACTTGAATGGAAGTATGGATGCGAGGAGCATATTTCAGAAAAACCTGATAAAGCACGTAACACTCCGCTTCACTATGCAGCATTAATTGGTAATACTTTTGCTGTAAAACAGCTGCTGTTAAAGGATACAAAGTCAGTATACAAGGCTAACTCATCTGGTTCATTTCCTGTGCACCTTGCTGCTGAGGCAGGCAACTTTGAAGTGATCAAGGAGCTACTAAGAACCCGCCCTGATGTTGGTGAACTCCTTGACAGTGAAAAAAAAAACTTTCTCCACATTGCTGTGGAAAAGAAAAAGGAAAGAGTAATTAAGTTGGCCTATAAAGAAGGCATCAACGTGAACGTGATCAATGCTAAAGATAAGGATGGAAATACACCTTTGCATCTCGCGGTAATAAACTCTGAATCAGAAATATTTACTCTTTTGTGTCAAAACAACAGAGTGAACCCACATATCAGAAACGACAAGGGTCTAACTCCTCTGGATCTATCAGCATCTTTACGGGATCACCAGTTTACATACTCTCTGGTATGTATCTTCATGATTTTATGTAAGAATATGTTATAATCAATTGCAGAAAACACTACATTCAACAAATTAGTAGCTTTGCATTAATTTACATGAGCACCTGACAATGCATTTACAGTTTAATGAAAAAACACAAAAAAAGGAGTAAAGGTTACACAAGTTTAAGCTCACTGAGAAATTAGAATAATGGAATCATTATTCTTAGTCTACTTTATGAACCAAGTGCTTCAGTTTCAAAATTTAGGGGGAATTTCATGCATACCCTCAAAAACTTCAAATTACGTATTTCCCCCTCTAAAGTCTAAACTTCATAATATCATATTTACCCTTCTAAACATCAAAAACTCACAAATTTTCCCATTTTATTACCTTCTCTTAAATCTCATTTGAAATTTATAAAATACCCATTTCACCCTCAATCAGTCGGTTTTGAAGGACAAATAATTAATTTGTCTACTTCTGACATATTTGTAGTGACATTTACGCATACACTATTTCATGCATCAAAAGTAAATGAATTAATCATTAGACTTCGGAAACTGACCAATTAGAAGATGGACATTTTCCTTATACATGCTACCTATTTTTTTATTTTTTTAACAAAATGTAAAATAGGTACTTTATAAATTTAAAATGAGTTTTGATAGAAAATGCAATAAAACGAGTAAATTTGTGAACTTTTGAAATTTAGAAGGGTAAATATGATACTATGAACTTTAGAGGAGGATATATGTAATTTTGAAGTTTTTGAGAATTATACATGAAATTTCATTTTTTTTTTTGGGGGGGGCGGGGTGGGGGTGGTATGAAATCAAGAGGGTGAAGATTGTGAAATTCAACCTGGACAAAGTTAAAATTCAAATTTGAAACACAAACTCTTGCCTCTTGGAGTTAATGATGATCAACCGTTTGAAGTTTTAAGGCAACTTAAAAGTTTCCCAGGTTATTTAAGTGCCAAACTTCCTTGGTGAACTTAGCTAACCTTAGCTTTAATCATAAAATACTGAATGAGAAGAAAATAATATTGGACAGAGAGTCCGCACTGTTTTTTTTTTTTCCAATTGAATTTGTTCTTATGTCATTTGTAATTGGGTATTTTGTAGAATCCTCAATCCATAATCCATCTTGCCCTGGTAACAAGTGGTGCTTTCCAAAATCCTTGTCGACCTGATCTATCTAAAACAGTACTTCGCCTCAATCAAAGAGAAGGAAAAGAAATGTTGAATGGCGTAGAAGTCGATATAGAAAAGGAATCAACCAAGTATGAGAACATGTCCAAAAGCCTCATAACTGGAGCAGTCCTTATTGCATCTGCAACATATGTTTCTACTTTTACTGTATCAGGGGTTTACAGAGAAGATAATACCCCACATACCTTGATGAGAAGAAACTTCTTCAAGGCTTTCATCATAGTCAACATGGCGGCATTTATCTGTGCAATTGTATCAACGATTTGGCTGCTCTACTCTGCACTATCTAATTTTCACCTCAAGTATCGTAAGTTTTATTTTAAATGGTGCACCTCACTATTTCATGTAGCAATTAACCTTTTTATTTTGACGTTTGGCCTAGGAGGCTATATCGCAATAGCACCCCTCAGCGAATGGCTTGCACTCCTTATTTTTGCGATTAGCATAATTGTCATTTTGTGGAACGTAATTTGGAATCCCAGTTTTCTTCCTCTAATTCTTGTAGCTCCATACACGTAAACTGAATATCAGTAAAGGATAAAGGTAAAACCACAAGAACTCTGTCAGTCATTATATCTTTATTTTAGAAAAATCCACCTAGTATCTGGAAGGCTGATAGCTTTTTTTTGTTTGTTATGTAATTTATAACAATATCAGGCATCTTTTTTTCCTTATTTTTTTTTTTATTTTGTTTGTGTTGTATTGTGTTAGAGGATTCTTTATGTTTGCATTGTATTGTACAAGAGGATTTTATGAGTGAAACTTTTCATCTTATGTGGCTATCCATTTTTCTATATATTTATATTTTATACC
This sequence comes from Carex cristatella, assembly GCA_024447775.1. NCBI lineage: Eukaryota > Viridiplantae > Streptophyta > Magnoliopsida > Poales > Cyperaceae > Carex > Carex cristatella. The sequence goes on along the minus strand of JAJHPF010000011.1, from coordinate 8,226,103 downwards.
TGTATAGTCTTTTCTTTCCATTCAATTTTCTGAACATAACAAAAGTAAAATAAATTAAAAAGAGACTTCCACAAAAAGGCAAAGAAAGAGAACCTAAATGATTAACAGTAACTGGAGAGGCGTCAAGTTTGCTACAGGCCATGGGAGCAGCTAAGTTGCCGTGACCCAGGAGATAGGGGGCAGAGATAGGAGGGACAGGAGGAAGCGAGAGACAATTAAGGCAAAGAAGGGAAAGCTTGCTGCTGATGTTAGGGGTGGTCGCCAGGGAAGCAAAGGTGTGGGTTTTATTAAGTGAATTAAGAGAGGGTGTGAGTACAGCGAGAGAGAGAGGGGGTGAGCCGGTGAGGTGAGCGTTGTGGGAGCGGCAGTGTGAGCAACGGCTCTGGTCACGTGTCAGGTTGCGACTCCCTCGAGCCTGAGAAGAGAAGAGAGTTCAGAGAGACAATGGTCGAGACGCGCAGGAGAGCGTATCCTCTGAGATATCTCAATTTCAGTTTAAATAATTCGGCTCGGTTCAATTGGTTTGGTTTATTTGGTTTTAAACTGAATTGGAAAATTTCAGTTTAAATAATTCGGTTTTTCGGTTTAAATAGTTCAGTTCAATTGATCTTATGAAATAGTTTGATTTAAATGGTTCAGTTCGGTTTTGAATTCTCAAAACCGAATAAACAGAACCGATCGATTTTATTAATATTTCGAGACTTTTTGTATTATTTTGTTTCATTTTCGGTTTTAAATATATGTGTTTGTATGAAATTGAACATGTGTAATAATATCTTGATTTTTATTTATGTGAAATTCTCATATTGGTATATTGAGTTTTGAGTTTTAAGATTGAATTTCTCTTTTCGGTTCAACCTAGCAAATCAAAATTTAAATCGTTTGAATCGGTTCAGTTTTAATTCAGTTTGTTATTTTAATTTGATCGGTTCGGTTGGATTTTTAAAAACCAGAAAAAAGTTTGGTTTGATTATTTAATTCGGTTTGAACCGAACCGACCGGTTGAGCACCCCTAATTGAACGGATGAGATTTTCTATAAAACACGCAAAAGTTGAGATATTTGAGAGATTGCGAATAAGACGCGCAGGTGTGGTGGTTGCGCGAATTTTGGGATCGCGATAAAGCAAGTCAGGCTGGAAAGATAATAGTTGGGCTTTACAAAATTAATAAAAGATGGGCCGAGTTAATGGACTGAAGAGTCTCCCTCAGGTACGGAAGGAAAACAAAACGGAACGATTCCATTTTGGGGCCCGCATTAGATGCACTTTGAGATTCTTGTCAGAATAAAATAATCTTATTCAACATTCCACATGACCTTACTGGATCTGAAATTCATGATGGATCTGAAATTTTAGGGGCTTTTAGAAAAACAAGCCCCACGACAGCGCATGCTGCATGCATCTCCTTTTCAAAGGAGACGACGTATAACGAATTGTGCAACGAATTAATATTACCCTTTCTGCAGCACTTTTCACTCGTTAAACCATTAGCTGCATAGTATTGTTCTCGCAAAATCCCAAAGCTAAAAATCAAAGGGTAATGAGATTGGAATTCTGGTCATCTGCAATAACTTAAAATTTTTAGTTTATTAATCCCATGAATTTTTAAGTTGTTTGGCTTTAGTTACCGCAGAAAATACAAAATAAAAAAAATACATACAGGATAATCTTCTAAGCAGTGAGGGCATGGTTTTGAAAATTGGCCGATTCCGAGTTGACTCTCGGTATCGGCCGTGTTCGATCTGATTTTTATCCGAGTTTCTAGCCTGTGCGATTTTTCAGCAAAACTCGGATGAACAATGTCTGACTCGACCAAGTTAGCTGATTTTCTGGCCGAGTCAACCCGAGTCAGGCCGAGTCTGACATTTTTTCAATTAAATTTTTTTGTAATAGTTTTTATATATTGCACGTTTAGGCACTGCTTAGATAATATAAGAATGATTTCTTAGGCACTGCTTAGACACTGCTTTGTGGAAAAAACAACATATCTGGCTTTATGTTAGACTCTATGTGAAATTTGTAGACAATGTATGTGACTAAAGTTCGTGAGACTACATATCTGGCTTTATGTTAGAACAGTAAATCATGTATGTGAATGAATAGGAACATGGTATAGAGAACGAACAAGAACATGATATAGAGATGTCAATGAACTAATGACAAGAAATCAAAATATTAATTCTTATGATGGCATGTATGAGACCTCAAAGTTCAATGGGGATATAATTCAAGCTCATCTTCATATGAAGTACAACCAGACTACAATTCTTCTAGCACATACAATCCATATGTTAGATATGAGGATATTAATAATTCTTCATTTGACACTACATTAATGTCTTCATTTTTTGGTTCTGTACAACAATATCCCCATTCGTATTTTAATACAGAGGAGATGAGATGATCTAGCTAGCTCAGCATTGTTTCTGGCAATAAAAAGTGTGTTTAATTTTTAATGCTTGTATTACATAATACAATTAGTGAATTATTTGAGTGTAATGTCTTGTCGTAACATAGTTTTATTACAAATTATTTTTTTACCAATTATTTCTTACATTTTGAGCCTTTTGCCTACAAAACAGGCTTTCTGCCAAAAAAATCTGAGTTTCTGAGTCAACTCGGCCGATTCCGGCCGATTCATCCTACTCCGATCTACGATCAAGAACTCGATTCCGATTCCGAGTTTCAGAACCATAATTGAGGGAGTATCTTTTCTTATTTTTATTTTTTTACTTTTTTTTTACAAGTGGTTGCAAGTAAATATTTCAGTCAATGAAACGGGTATTTTTGTTTTTTCTTTTAAAATAAATATGAATTTACATTTCGATTGTAATATTTAGAAATTAATTAATTGACCTCTGCTGGTTGACCAAAGAGATATATTTGCTGCTAGACCGGTAGTCAAAATAACAACATGCATCAGTAGCTGAGGAAAGGAATCAGTCCAACACTCAACCCACCTTAACAATATAAAATCCTGATAGAAAAGAAACAATATAAAATCCGCTATAAAACAGCTAAATCCCATCCATTAATTCCTAGATGCAAAATCTCACAGTTGTTATTGGATAGCAAGGACAATTTCGTGGTGGAATCCATGATGGAAAGTACATTTTCTAGGACAATTTTCGTGGTGGAATCCTTGATGGAAAGTACATTTTCTAGGAATCGAATCCTTGATGGAAAGTACATTTTCTAGGACAATTTTCGTGGTGGAATCCATGATGGAAAGTCTCTAATAATGTCGCAAGTTTCCTGCCTTGTCTATTAGAAGAGATTGACAATAACATTACTGGTCCAAGTGTGCAACCAAATTTAAACCATCGTCACCCACTCAGAGTGTCACTTACTAATTGAAAAGGCAAAAATGGCTGATCCACGAGGACAGCCTCAATACCCACCAAATGATCCTGTAGCAGATGAAATAGAAGCTATAGAAACATCACGAGCACAGCCTCAACACCCACCAAATGATCCTGTAGCAGATGAAATAGAAGCTATAGAAACATCACGAGCACAGCCTCAACACCCACCAAATGATCCTGTAGCAGATGAAATAGAAGCTATAGAAACATCACAAGCACAGCCTCAACAACCACCAAATGATTCTGTAGCAGCTGAAAATGATAGTCAGCCAATAGATCCCAAGTTGTTGAGAGCTATAGCAAATGGAGACTTGATTTCGGTCAAAAGTATTTTGGGAATAGGAGAACCAACTGATATAGAATCAACGGGGGTGACCAATAATGGTGGTAATAGTGTTGTTCGTGGAGTTACATGTGGAGTAGAGAACAATGCTCTCCATGTTGTGGCTGAAGTAGTTATTGAGAAAACCAGTATTCATCAACAAATTTTGCTTATAATTTTTTTCGTGCTTCTAATGGGGAATTGTATAGAATTTATCTTCCTAATGGAGATTAGTATATTTTGCATCTTCCCAATGGGGATTGTTATCATAATGACATGTATTTACTGCTATTGCATATTTATAAAAGACTACATTTATGAGAAAGCAAAGAGAACCTGGTGGCTTGAGTGGGTTTTGTCCTTCTATAAAAGGAGAATATATATGGAGATTGCAGACATCATCTACTATCAGGATCCGACCTTGTTATATGCCCGCAATTGTGCAGAGGAGACACCTCTACACTGTGCTGCTAATGCTGGTAACCACCTTATGGCCAATAAACTAGTTGAATTTGCCCAGAGGGAGGGACAACAAAACCTACAGCAACTGTTACGGGCTAGAAATAAAGTAGGGGAGACAGCCTTACATGTGGCAGCCCGTTCCAGTTACAGGGGTATTGTGGATTTGTTGTTGGGCAAAGATAAGACAGTGGCATGCTTGGAGGATCACAATGGAATATCTCCATTGTACTTGGCTGTTACAACTGGGTGCCTTTATGTCGTTCAAAAATTGATAGCTGCTCCAGATTCGCCAGCAGCACCAGCAGCAGATCCTCCATCAGATCCGCCAGCAGCAGATCCTCCATCAGATCCGTCAGCAGCACCTGCAGCAGCTCCGCCAGCAGCACCTGCAGCAGCTCCGCCAGCAGCACCTGCAGCAGGTCCTCCAGCAGCACCTGCAGCAGGTCCGCCAGCAGCACCTGCAGCAGGTCCGCCAGCAGCACCTGCAGCAGATTCGCTAGCAGTAGATCCGCCAGCAGCAGATCCGCCAGCAGCACCTGCAGCAGATCCGCCAGCTGCACCTGCAGCAGATCCGCCAGCTGCACCTGCAGCAGCTCCGCCAGCAGCAGATCCGCCATCAGATCCGCCAGCAGCACCTGCAGCAGATCCGCCAGCAGAAGATCCGCTAGCAGCAGATACGCCAGCAGCACCTGCAGCAGATTTGCCAAGTTATAGTGGTCCAAATGAACAGAACGTGTTGCATGCTGCAGTCATGAGAAATGAAGGTACATTAATGATCTATAACTGAACTAATTTATATACATTTAGTATTCAGTTTTATGTTTTCAAATACCAGCATGATTGAATTAAAAAACTATAATGTATGGATACAAATATTAGTATTATGTTAGATACAACACCCAAGCACTACACGTTTTTCAAAATACAAAGAAATGATCCATTATATATATATATATATATATATATTTTTTTTTTCAAATATAATTAATAGTTGTCCTTTATACAAATATGAAGATAAGTATATACTATTGTTCAAAAAATAAGAATATGCAACTTTTAAATTATAAAAAAAATTACATTGAAAATTATTACAAGAAAATATGTAATTTTCTAAAGCCAAAAAAAAAAGTTCCATTTCCAGTACAGTTTAAAAAATAGTTGGAGTAAACGTACAAAATTTCAAAACACGAGAGTTAAAGCAGGTGGGAGATGTTATATTATTTATTATAAATTTCAAAATTCCAAAATTTTTGACAGTTGATTAAAAACAGTTGACATCTTTCCTACCGGAAACCCAACCAGCCATGTGAGATGCCATTATTCCCGGTCCTCATTACGTACTCCAAAACCTGTAATTGTGCATAATTAATTGTCAGATAATATTCACAACTAACTCCTAATAATATTTGAATTCTATTTTATTGGATTCTAATTGAGCTTCCCTGATTGCCATGGTCCAGTGAAATATTACCTATAACTATAATCAAACATGTCACCACAATTTTTTTCCTTTCCGACTTCCTGTCGTAAGAATTATTTTCTATCGGCACTGCAAATCCAATTAAAACTAATCAATTGTTAGTCATATCTCTCTTGGTTACTCTCTCTATTTTTACTTCAATTGGATATGTCCCTTTATTTTATCGGGGGCTATGCAATCAAACAAATCATCAGGTAAATCGGAAAGTTCATTAATTTGATCAATAAGTGTGATTACCCGTGAACAGTTGGCTGGACAATTTTCTTTGGTTCCTCAATTTTAAATTTTGATGGCTCTGTAGGACTGAAAGTTTCTTAATATGCAGGAGAAATCATGTGGGCAATACTCGAATGGAATCCATCTCTTGCAGCGAAAACTGATAAAGAAGGGAACACTCCGCTGCACTATGCAGCATTAATTGGTAACATTTATGCTGCAAGAAAGCTGCTGTTAGAGGATACAACTACAAGGTCAGCATACAAGGCTAACAAATCTGGTTCATTTCCCATGCACCTGGCTGCTGAGGCAGGCAAAATTAAAGTCATAAAGGAGCTACTAAGCATGTGCCCTGATGTTGGTGAACTCCTTGACAAGGAAAAAAGAAACTTTCTCCACATTGCTGTGCAAAAGAAAAGGATAGAAGTTATTACATTGATCGACCATGTACGGATCAATGCAAAGGTGATAAATGCTCAAGACAAGGATGGAAATACACCTTTGCATCTTGCAGTAATAAGCTCTGACTCAGAAATATTTGAAATTTTGTTTCGAAACAAGATAGTGAACCCAAATATCAGAAATGGAGTGGGTCAAACTCCTCTGGATATATCGGCATCTTTACAGAACCACCAGCCAAAATACCCACTGGTACGTATCTTCATGGTTTTATGTGAGAATATATTATCATCAATTACAGATCAATTAGTAGTTTTTCCTTCATTTACACGAGCACCTGACAACGCACTTATAATTTAATAAAAAAGATATATATAATAAAGTTGGAGTAAAGGGTAACATGAGTTTGCTCACTGAGAATATAATAAGTTGTCCCCCATAATTTAAAAGTCTGGCTCCGCCCCTGGGTAAAGTAATTCGTAGCGGATAAGAGTAGAGTACGGATAAGGACAATATATAATAGGTACGGGTAAGAAAATGCTTCCACCTGACCCTTATCGTATCCGGTGACACCCCTAGGTTCAAATTTATTAAGCCAATTTAATGATTTCTTAGGTTATTTCGGTGCACAAACTTCTTTCTTGAAAACTTAATCTTACCTCAGCTTTACTCATAAAAGTAGCTAGTAGACGTAAAGAAAAATTATTGGACAGAAAGACTGCATTTTTTTTTTGTTCTATTGAATTTGTTCTAATGTCATTTGTATTTGGATATTTTGTAGTTTCCTCGAAATTTGATCTATTATGCCTTGTTAGACAGTGGTGCTTTCCAAAATCCTTGTCAGCCTGGTATATCTAAAAATGATGTAGAAGTTGATATAGAAAAGGAATTAGCGGATTGTGACAACAAATCTAAAAGTCTTGCAACTGGAGCAGTCCTTATTGCATCTGCAACATTTGCTGGTATTTTTACAGTGTCAAAGGTTTACAATGATACCTCAGATCCTAACCCCCTTAGTATAATATTTGCTTTCCCAGTCTTCGTCCTAGTCGACATGTTGGCATTTATCTGTTCAATAGCGTCCACGATTTGGCTGCTATATGGTTCGCTATCTGATTCCCTCCCCAAGTACCATAAGATTTGTTTTGGATTTTGCACCCCACTCCTTTTTATAGCACTTCACCTTTTTATTTTGGCATTTGGCCTGGGAAGCTATATCGCAATAGCACCCTTTAACGATCCGCTGGCAGTTGTTGTTCTTCTAAGTAGCGTATTCTTTTGGCTCTACACCATATTGAACAGACCCAGATTCTTCCCGAAAGTAGTATTCTACTTCCGCTAGTGACACATTTCAGGAAATTCAGATGAACTCTATCAGTTATTTTATCTTTATTTTAGATAATTCCATCTTGTATGCTGGAAGACCGATGTTTTTGTCCTGATTGGATGCTGCTGTATTTCATATTATGCAAAAGTCTGTTTTTGTTTGGTATGTAATTTATAACGATATCAACCATTTGTTCCTTATTTTATTGTTTCTGTTGTACTAAAGGATTATATTTGTTTGCATTCTATTGTACACTACAACAGATCGGCCTATCTGCGACCGGCCAAATCGGTCGCAGATGACAAAGGCGCCGGTCGCAGATGACATAATCGGTCGCAGATGACCAAAATCAGTCACAGATGTATCGGTCGCAGTTGCTCCGTCACTGATGACCCCCATGATGACATCACCGGTCGCAGATGATGACGTTACCGGTCACAAATGACTCTTCAGTGACCAATTAAAATCCGTCCCTGATAACAGTGCCAGTACTAGCGTCACACTGGGCCAGTACTAGTGTCTCACTAGGCCATCACAATGCCAGTACAAGTCATCAAGGAAAATAATAAGCCGCAATTTAATCGTAACCAAGACCATCACAGTGCCAGTACTAGCGTCTCACTGGGCAAATACCACTGGTACCGGCATCACACAATCACAAGCATCTCATAACACAAATCACGCACAGGTCAGAACTGAGCACACAAAAATCAGCACACATCCATCACAGAGGTTGGAAAACAAATCAAGGTCGGTACAAGCAAAAGACCAACAAGAGGCCGGTACAAGCAAGAAATCAACCAAGCACAACACATCATAGCAAAACAGAACCAAAGAGGAAAAACAAAAGGATTCCAAATCAATTACCAAATAAAGGGAAATCAACAAGCACCGAGCAAGGAAACAGCACCAGAACAACACCAGAGGCAAAATCGCAAGAAGACAACCCCAAAACTCTAGGGTTTTGAAATCTCAAGCAACAATGGTGGACAGAAAAGAGAGCGAAAGAGAAATTTGTTTTGCAAAACAGAAAAAAAAAATGCAACAAAACAGAAAACAAAAAAGAAAAAAGAAAAGAAAATCGGAACATAATAAAAACAAAAAAACAGCAAAAAAAAGGAAAAAACAGCAGCAAAACAGGAAATCGGAACTGAAAAAAATATATATATGAAAAAATTAAACTTATAAAACTGAAAAAAAAACGCAAATTGGTGGTGTTTTTTGCTGAGATTTGGTGTTTCTACGATCTTACAAAAATTTGGCGCGGTTCTACATTTATTAGAGTAAAAAATGAGTTAAAAAAAACGTAGAGAGAGGTAGAGAGAAATTACCGAGAGAGAGAGGTGGAGCAAATCGCGACGGCAGCCACGGGGCGACACCGGCGTAGGGCGGCACCAGGGCGACACCGGCAGCAGCTTTTGGTTTGCGCGACAGGAAGGGTTCTAAACCTAAAGCCGCGATTCTAAACCTACACGTAAAGATTTTGGTTCGTTCGCGCGCAGATTTTGGTGAAAACCCTTCAGCGACCGATGTGGATTGGTCACAGATGGAGTTTTCGCCGGTCTCTGAAGGGTTTGTCTCCGTTGCTTTTTGTTTTTTTTTTTAAGGCCTTTTGCGACCGATTGCTGCGCCGGTCACAGATACCGGTCGCAGAAGGGTAAATTTGCTGTAGTGACAAGATGATTTTATGAGTGAAACTTTTCATCTAAACATAATTTGACAAACCTCCTCTCATAATACTCTTTTATAAATTCAAAATGTTCCAATTTCCAGTTCGAATCGGTCAATTTCCTTTTAGCTAATTCATCCGATTCTAATTTTACAAGTCGCATGCTAATTGTAATTTCCATACCGAGTTACAGAACCATGTGTAATATTTCAATTTATCAGAGAAAAACATTATTAAAGAGCCTTCATTCCTCTGTCTGAAGAAATCTCTTTAATTAACTCATGCTGTTGAAAACCCACCAGCCAGCTGAACTGCAATTACTTAACTCTCCAATCATCAATTACAATTATTTTTTTCAATTACTCTCGTTTATATGAGTGGAGCTGCTTACTGGTGGCAATCCATTATTTTCCTCTCTACATTTATATTTTCTCCTTGCAATTGAGTGGCAATCCATTATTTCATGTATATGACGAGCTGCTTACTGGTGGCAATCCATTTTTTTCAATTACTCTCTATTTTGTTGACCATGTGTTGACCAGTTGAAATGATCTCTTCCATGCAATAAGAGTGCCACTTACATAAGATTACTCAACTCCCCAATTTGATTTTGGATTCAGTATGTTATGGGTGTCGACAAAATTGAGAGAGGATCTGAATGTGCTCCATTTTAAACTGCATTGGTGGGAAGAAAAATTCAAAATTAGGCTTCGACAAATAAGATTCAACAGCAAACACATCCACGGTCATTCAAAAATGACTATTTGAACAGCATATATATGGGTTCAGTTTTGGGACCATGCTTGTAGGTTCCAGTACCATCCTGTATTTGGTGTTTTTCTCCCTCAGCTAGTTAATTAGTTAATTTTTTTTTTTTTTTGAAGTTGGGTTGGGGTCAACAAGTCTGTCAACACATTTCAAACCCCTATGTATTAATAAAGAGTAATTACTTGATCATTACATATATAAAATAATTTAATTAAAATATTGTTCTTAAAATGTACATTTATAATATAAATTAATTTGATTCAATTGTATATTATATGCATTTTATTGTTATTAAGATATGTAATATAATTCGAATATAATCTAAAATCCACTACGATAAATAAGAATTTGCATTTCGATTGTAATATCTAGAAAGAAATCAATTGACCTCTGCTGGTTAGAGAGACATATTTGCTGGTAGACTGGTAGTCAAAATCACAACGTCAGTAGCTGAGGAAAGGAATTAGTCCAAGAGTCCAACACACAACCCCCTTAACAATATGAAATCCTCATAAAAATTGAATATAAAATCAGTTATAAAACAGTTAATAAGAGTATTATTAAATGCGTAGATAGGTCGCCGTATGGCAAGTTAATCACTTAATCTGTTGCTGGCCGCTGGAACGGTATTCTCGCATGTGAATCTTAATGGATTTAATAATATAATTATATTACAATCGGATCCATCAACATTCGGTTGTGATTGGATAGCAATGCCAATTATCCGATCATGAAAAGTTTTAAAAAAAGAATTCGCTACCGGAAGTCCAAACATTTACGACAAATATCCTTTCAGGGGAAGCAGTTTGGCTCCAATGCCCATCCGACTCATTCCATAACTGTCATGCTTCAAAATCTATGCACGTCATTTTACTATCTGTCAGCGTTCACTTTAATATCCATGCGCACAGATCTTAAAGCAGATCAGACAGTTATAGAACCCATCGAACCTAAATTGCTCTCTCTTTCAAGTACCGTAAAAGATTTCTTTCACTTTACACTTTGAGATTTACTCATAGCTGATTTGTGATTCAGGCTAACACAGGGATAGTATTATTGGTATTTGAGATTTGTTCCGAACTATAAAGAACAGTCTGAATCCACTAATCATAAAATGATTCTCTTTTCAGATAATGCACGAGTTCGGATTTTTAAAATAATTCAATTTTTTAGTTTAAATATGGACCGTCATATTCGAATCGGGCCATCAAATTAAAGAGATCCCATGCGCTCCATCTCAGACCAGATTAGTTTGGATTCAAATCAGAGAGTCCGGATCTAAACTCAAAAATTGGATTACATTAGAGGATCTGGACCCATTACTGGATGTGAATACGACATTTTCTAGGGTACAGAGGTGATTGATGCCCACATGCCGAATTACGCCTCCGCCGTCCATTAACAGGCTGAACGGTTGATTAATGATTCTGAACAATCAAAATCCTATCAAACAATTACTCCAATCGGACGGGTAAGATGTAACTCCAAACGCTGCCTCCTACTTTTGTAATACATAATAGAATTAATTTTTTATTAATAGCATTATAAAATGAGAGTTCAAATGCCTTTATTTTTTGTGTCTCCACTATGTTTCTATTTTTAAAAAATTTAATAACTCAAAATTTAAATCTTAAAAAGTCAAAATAATTAAAACCGTTCGATGTAATTTATGTTATTTTCTCTATATGCTCATAAAAAAAATATTATATTTCAATTTTATTTTTATGTGATCAATAAATTGAAAAATCAACGTCTAGAAAATATCTTCATTAGTACATTTTTATAAGATCTTGATGACAACTAAAACAAAATTGAAATATCATAAATTTTTACATGTGCATAGATAAATAATGTATATCATATTTAACAGTTTTATTTTAACTTTTAAGTTTTAAATTTTGAGTTATTAATGTTTTTAAAAATAGAGATTTGATGGAAGCACAAAAAATAAAGACATTTGAATCCTCCTTTATAAAAAAAATAAAATTAAAATGTATGGCACATGTTTCGAAATATTTCAAAAGGAGTAGGATTGGAATGGTTCATTCCGGCTATGGTGCCAGAATGAATGAAGACATTTGAATCCTCTTTTGTAAAAAAAAAATAGAATTAAATCATTTCAATCGGCCAGTATAGTTCATTCGGGCCTGTCGGCTAGTATAAATCATTTCAATCAGTAGATATTCATTCTTCATAAAAATCATACAGGCCCATCGGCCCAATGAACCATACAGGCCCACTGGCAGGGATTAACAATTCCCTCCGTGCTAGTTTCAGAAACTGCGCCATGTATTTATTTCAAAAACGTTGCGGGGATTTAAATTATTTATATTCCAAAAATATTCCCAAATTTTTTTTAGCTTTATTTAGACTTTCGTTAATGATTTTTATTTTAAAATCCTCTGAATTTTCACATTGTGATACGTTAGCGTTATTATTTTTTTTTATTATTTGTGCCTTTTAAGTATGATTTAAAATTTGTAAAATAAATTTCTTTCTAAATTATAAAATGTTTGGAGTTCTTATTGACTATGTTTATTGCATATTTATTTGTTTTAGTTTTATATCAAAGATATATGTACATAATTCTGCTGAAAAGTATCTTCATTAAAAAAAATACATTATAAGAAAAGAAAAAACATCGCTAATAAACCTGCACAACACTCATTATCAACCAAACATGCAATTATAATTTTAAAAAAAATAAACAATATAATGGATCCCTTCTCCACAAATCTTTGGCATGCATGTGAATGCCAAGAGAATAGGAATAGTGCAGCAATCAATTTGTTCATAGGAAAACATTAACAAAATTTGAAGCCTATCCAGAGATCAATTGCGGACAACTATTAGAAAGAGACAGACTCAACAATAAGAAAAAGCAAAATAGAAGAAAACACATCAAGTTGGGTCTCAATCAAGGTTCTTAATTTCTTTCTTTCCTATAATGTAATAAATTTATTTTTGGATTGAAGATTTTTAGCAAATTTATATATGTACATATCTTTGATAGGAAATTAAAATAAAGAATGTATAAATTCTACGTAACAGATATCATCAATAAAATATTAATAATGAATGAAGAAGAATTCAGAACTAATATATGTGTAAGACTTTTAGCTAAATATTACTTTCAATCAAACTGATAATATAGTAAAAAAGAATTTAGAAAGAAATTTATTTTACAAATATTTAATTATACTAAAAATGCACAAACAATAAAAAATAGCACTAATGAAACAATGCAACACAATGCAAAAAATCAAAATATTTAAAAATAACAACAATAAATGAAAAGCCAAAACGAATCTAATTTTTTTAAAATATTTCTTCATATTAAAATTTTAATAAAAAAAAGAGCAGAAATTTTTTAGTAATATTTATCTGCTCTCTTGTCTGATGTCTATCACTTTCGATTGGTACCAGGAATAAAAGGGCAAGTGAGCCTGGACCGAAATTTCTATTTATACCATATTTAAAAAAAAATATTTCACCATTTTTTTTTTTGGAGAATTTCATATATATACTACGTCCCCTAATTTAATTAGCAGACCAAAAAAACCGGAGTCCGCTAATTGAATTGGCCGATAGACCCTGTCTGGAGGTCCGCTAATTGAATTGGCGGATCATGTTTGGGAGTCCGCCATTTGAATCAGTGGATTCTATTTTTTTTTTTCTATAACATGAATTCATGTTTAGGAGAAGGAAGAAAAAAAAAAAAACGGTTTGCCAATTCAATCAATAGACTCTTTTTTATTCCTTCCTCTAAATATGAATTTTTGTTTAAAAAAAAAATAGGGTTCGCCAATTCAATTGGCGGACCATCAATTGAATTGATGGACGTAGTAGATTTCTAATTCTCTAGTAAAAGTAGTTAATTGTTTTTTTTTTCAATATTATAAAAATAAAAGTTTCTGGAGCCTGGAAGTTTCCATGAAAGCTTTTTGTTAGGATCTAGTTAATTGTATTTCCACAAAACTCTGAGTCTTATCTTAAAATGGAACCAAAGTACCAAACATCGAACTAATTTTGGAGATAAAAGAGAGATAAGGTTCTATTCAGGATAGTATCATTTCCGAATTTCAATTTATCCTCTTAGTAAACAGAGACATAATGTATTATGTAGAGATGGTAGTAAAAAAATTAAATTGAGAAGTTGAATTGTAAAATACATAACATGTGACAGTTGATATTTAAACTCAAGTCTCCATGATCCCAAAATAAAATTCTAACTACTAAACAACATGAGCACATTTAACATTTTTTTAAAGGAGTTTAATCATGTTAACATTTAAAAAAAATATTCAAATAATTATGAAGTAAGTTTAGTAAGCTAATATGTCTGAATAATATTAACATTTTATAAGGAGCCTTAAGCGGCTCTGTTCCCAGTTCAGTTTAAGACCCGGAGGCCGGATCCTATAGGCTATTTCGGCCCAAAATCGGATGGTCCGGATAAATACTCAAAAATTAAGTTAGGGAAACGGAATCGGTTGCATGAATTTTGGGATCGCGATAGAGCAAGTCAGGCTTCAAAGATAAAATAGTTGGGCTTTAGAAAATTGAAAAAAGATGGGCCGAGCTAATGGACTGAAGGGAGGAGTTGAAATAGGTGATATATTTTTTCATCCTGTTCTCTCCGGAAATAAATCTGCTGTTATTCCATTTCAATGTGGAATGTTATTCCGATCTGAATTGTACAATTTTTTTTATTCACGTATCTTTATGAAGAAATTTTGTCATGCACAAATTTTAATGAAGAGATCAGAATAACATGTAACCGAATGAATCCTTATTCTTAATCGGGCCAGATCCCCTAAAGTAACTCAATTTTTGGGTTTTGGATCGAGGCCTACCGATTCAAATCCGTCGCTCGGAATCGTTTTGAGATTAAAATCCATTTCTCAGGATGTGTGTGCTCACTTCGTGATGGATAGTTTCAGATTCGAATCAGACAGTCTCAGTCTAAAACCCAATATTTGGATACTTCACTGAATCTGAATTCTATTCAGGCCCGCATAGAATGTTTCGTGTTCAATGAAACTGGGCTTAGGCCTTTTTAACCAAAAAGTGTTACCTTTTCCTCTCTATATACTCTCTATATGTACGTTGTTATGATTCACTCTTGAAACAACAATGCTGATGTTGTTAACAATTTAGTGCGGCTTCATAATCCATTCCCTCATTGTTCTCTTTGTGTTACGTTGAATTGAGCAAAATAAATCAATTTTCTGCAATTGTGTAAATTCTAGCATTTAGATTTTAGGGAACTATATTCCCTTAACCATGCTCAACTGATACAAATAAGCATGAGCATTGGAATATTTCGAGAATTCTTCAACTCTGATTAGAAATCTGTAAAAATTGGGATTCCTGTTGAATTTCACAGCACCAAAGGCCCAGGCCCAATAATCCCTTCTAGAATATTATAGACATGGTAAAATAGAATACTAGATGCTTCTAATTATTATGTATAGTTTTTGTATCTTGCATATTCTAGAGAATTGTAAACCGCCATGATATATATATAGGAAAAGTATAGGATTATCTAGAATGTTCACTACCGACATTTGGTAGTATAAATATAGTGTGGAACATATAGCTTAGGGTGAATGAGAATAAGAGAAAGTGTGAGTGAAAAATATATCAAAGGCTTTGTAACTCTAAACCTTGTACTCCTCTAGAGTAATAAAAGAAAATATTATATAAACTCCTCTCCAATACCATCCACAATCCGATATCAATCTCCAACAATTCCTCCTCCCATTGGTTCTTATTTTGCAATACCAGTATTTTACCCCTTTTCTTACCCTTGGTGGTTACCAATTTTGTTGCAGCTCTGGTTTTGTTATGCTTGTTTTTCAAGAAAAACCAAGTCTAAGATCACTTGATACCCTCTGTGTGCTGTTTTCATTGCCTTCACGGTACTGATACCAATCAGTACCAGTACTGTCCTTGCTATTCTGAGTTTTCTGTAGAAAGCATTAATATACATTTGAAAATTGACTTTAAATCAATGGAAAATCTAAATTTAGGACTGTTGGGAACTGGTACTAGTTCGGTACCAGCCCTAAAAGCTGTTCTGGTACAAATCAGGGCCATTTCTGTAATTTTCTATCATTCAGCACATTTTTTGCTAACATCGAGAGTTTTTTCAGTAAAATTTCAGTGTTCTGTACTGTTCTGGCTGATTTCTGATAAATTTCAGGAGCGTTACTGCAAATTCCTGCATTCTGACAGGGTTCAGGGGTTTGTATATGAAGAAAATTATTTTCTGCTGTTCCAGGGACTGATATACAGATATTTCTGACAACTGGATCCATTAAGGACTATTTTTCGAAAAGATAATGCAACTTTTATTAAAACTGGGTCTCTGCCTGGGACTGAAAACTGACAGATTAATTATTTTAAGTCCTTTTAGGACCTGTATTTGATAGGATGTAAAGATGGTTAGGATAAACCTTTTCTAATGGAAAATTCATGAAAATACTAGTTTCCAAATGTAGAAAACTTAAGCAATAGTTTGGAACAGTAGTTGAAATTAAAAAAATATTATTTGGAAGTTTATTGGATACTTTTAAGCATAATATTCGCTAGAAATTAAAATGAAGTTGTCAAGCATTAATTGTTGAATAATTGGACTTTTGAATAACTCAAAACTCCAAACAAAATAAAATGTGAATAACAAATGTAATGTTGATAGTGTAATTACCACTAAATAATTATAATTAGTATACCTAGTTTATTATAGTTATAATATAATTTTACATTATATGCTTACCTAGTATATGATAAGTCATCGCATTATATAATATTTTAATAAATAAATCAATCATTCTCATTTGTACCTTTATCATATACAATGGACGTACCAAATTAATTATCATAGGTACTATTTAAAATATTTTAACGACTCGTTAATCTTATATATATTATATAACATGCTATTAAGACACTAAAACATCATTAGATGAATAGTGACAGTTATGTTATGAATAATAGGAGATCAGGTTTATACCCCTACTTGCCCTTATCCATGGAGACCTACCTGTGGGGAGGATCTAGTAGGATAACCAGAGTTGTTTTGCCCTTCTCTCTCGCTTGCCATTCTCTCCAGATGTGGAATTTTTGTAGCCTCTTTTTGAGATTTTCGTTAATCTTCGGATAGGAATTGTTTGTTTACTTCATGATTAGACAAATGCATTTCATAATTTTGTCTCATTCATTTTCGACTGCTTTGTGTTTAATGATTTGCATATTCCAAAAAACTCTAACAAATTAGCTAATAATAGGAGCAGCTTAATATATTACTACTGTTAGGAGTAGCTTAATATATTATTTCATAATTTGAATATTGTATATTTTGTTTGTCCTCAAATAACGTTCCCAGCTCAACATTAAATTTTGCACAAAAGCTTTCCGTCACGGAGATAAAATGACTTTTTGAAACTCTTGACAGTGGCTGATTGGCTGTTATGTTGGAATTATAACAAGTAACAGAAAAATATAGTACATCCTATTACAACAGTTCTATTAAAAGAAAAGCAATGTTCTATCACGCTTTTATTACCAAGCTGGGATCATTACAAATTATATAATTGTTTCAAGGTATTACTAGAGTTTTGAGAGATTAGGTGCTTGATAATTGGTTTTGTGTGTGTAGAATTGACAAAGAATTAAATGGTACTTATATGAGAAAAGAATGCATCTTTTTATGAGAAAAGAATGCATCTTTTTAATGTTAAAAAACATTCCGCATGTTAAAAAACATCTCACGCCATTATTTTCATTTTCACAAAATTCTCCATTTCCATTTTGTTCTGTGTTGTTACATCTTGGATGTAACAATTTCTGTTATTTTACATCCTCTCTCTTTTTAAATATGATTTATCATTGATTACTTGAATAGCTTTTTATTGGTTTGACATTTTCTTACTCACATGCTTCATTAAGCATTTTCCTTCCCTTTTTATTTTTCTTATCAAGTCAGTAAAGATTTTTCTGAGCTATGAACAACTGTTGTTATCAACTGGAACTTTTATCAGAGATGATGTTTACTGCTGTGTTCTATATATACACTATAGTTAATATGTGCATAGGCTAGCAGGCTGCTGGCCTAGTGCAATTTATTTTCGTGAAATAATGCTTAATGCCACCTATGTCTGTAGTATGCCAACATAAAAAAACAAATGTTACCCATGCATGTCTGCAATATGCCAACATACCAAAAAAAAAAAAAATGGTTGTGGTCATGCGGTGTAGCCGCAAGGAAAGCACCTAGTTTATAATATAAATTAATTAGATTCCATTGTATTATATATGTATTGAGGAGGGATTCACTTACAACATGTTATAACATTCGGTTTTGCAATTTTGAATGTCCAAACAGTCGATCCAAACTGTTAAACATGATATATCTATATTAAAATGTGCTTGGAGATCAAATTTTACTTTTTTTTTTTTTTGAATTTTTTTACTATTTTACAAAAATACTATTTTTAGACAATTTTGGACCACTAATAAACAACAGTTTTGTAAAATACTTAATAAATAATAAAAAAAATTCAAAAAATGTAAAATTTGATCTCCAAGCAGATTTTAATATAGATATCATGTTGAACGATTTTCATCGACTGTTTGGATTTTCAAAATCACAAAACTGAATGTTGTAACATGTTGTAAGATCGAAAATGTTATAAGTGGATCCCTCCTCGTATGTATTTTGTTGTTATAGACGGTTTAGCTAATATATATATATAATTCGAATGCAATCTAAAATCTGCTATGATAAATATGAATTTACGAGAAACAAAGTGACCAATTCAAACGGGTAGCAACAAAGATCACTGAAATAGAAGAGATGAGAGGTTGATGAATGATGCATATGGGGATAGAGGTAACACTATTTTCTGAGTTTTACTTTTTGTTGAGAAGGTGAAATAGATTACTGTTTACTGTGGTTAGATGTGAGTTAGAAAGAATGTACATTAGTTTAGTGAAGTGCTTTACTAAATGGGCTGGATTTTGTGTTGGAATAGGAGTTAGGTGAAACTGAGCTGTCAAGCATTGAGGGAGTATCTTTTCTTATTGTTTTTTTGTAACTAGCACGTTGTAAGTAAATGTTTCAGTCAATGAAACAGGCATTTTTGTTTCTTTTTTTAAATTAATATGAATTTACAGTTCGATTGTAATATTTAGAAATTAATTAATTGACCGCTGGTTGACCAAAGAGACAAATTTGCTGGTAGACCGGTAGTCAAAATCACAACGTCAGTATCTGAGGGAAGAAATCAGTCCAACACTCAACCCACCTTAACAATATAAAATCCTTGTACAAAAGAAACAATATAAAATCCGCTATAAAACAGCTAAATCCGATCCATTGAGACCTAGATGCAAAATCTGACAGTTGTTATCGGAAAGCAAGGACAATTTTAGTGACGGAATCCATGATGGAAAGTCTTTAACTTTAAGACATTTTCTAGTATACAGAGGTGATTGGATGCCATCAGGCTAAACTACACCTCAGCCGTCCATTAACAGGTTGAACGGTCGATTAATGAATCAGACCAATCCAATCTTATCAAGCTCCAATCGGATGGGTAAGATATCTTAACTCGAAATGTTGCCTCCTCCTTCCATTTTATTACATAGTAATGCATAGAACAACTAAAGTTTTATTAGTAGCATTATAAAAAAATATCACATGTAAACACTCACTTGTTAAGTACATAGATTTGTATGGTTTGAATTTGGTATTTAAATTCATTTTGATAAGTTTTGAAGTTAAGTTCATTAATTATTTTATAAGAGGGGAGACTGAATCAATGATTTGATATTTGTATTTTTTTTTTTTAAAGTAATGAACCTTCTTTTTTCGATTTTGTTTTTAATTACAAAAAAAAAAAAAAAAAATTCGCCATTGCTAGGCAATTACTTCAAAGAATTGAATACAGTGGTTATTTTAAATTGCACAATGTGATAATATCCCTAGTCTCCTTTAGTCTTTAGATCTAGTTAGTCAAGAAGTCATCATGATTCCCGAATTTTTTAATTAGTGTCTAGCTGTCCTGTCTGTGTGCTGCAATAATTATATTATGAATTCTCAAATCGTGCTGCGCGCATGGATATATTAAAAATTGAAAAGTTTACTTTCTGAGTCGTTCCTAATAAAATGTCCTAAATGTCCCTCCAGTATATCAGTTTAGCACATGCATCACTGACATAAATTTCATTATATATTGGGCGGGTATAACGAGATTAACTTTATCCAAATTGACATGTGAATTGATATATAATCAAAGCCAGAAATATATTAACTATTGGGAGTGACAGTCTCTAATAATGTTGCATGTTTCCTCCCTTCTCTATTAGAAGAGATTGACAATAACATTACTTATCCAAGTGTGCAACCAAATTAAAACCATCGTCACCCACTCAAGTGTTTCTTACTCGAAAAGGCAAAAATGGCTGATCCTACTGTGCGGGAAAAAGTGGAAAATGCAAGACCGCAGCTCCAGCACTCGACATTTGATCTGGTAACAGGGGAAATAGAAGAAGTAGATCATCACACACCAAATAATCCTGTAACTAGTCAAATAGAAGAAGTAAAAACACCACGAGCACAGCCGCAACAACCACCAAATCATCGTGAAACTAATGGAATAGAGAAAGTAGAAGCACCACCACCACAGCCTCAACAACCATCAAATGATCCTGAAACTAATGGAATAGAGAAAGTAGAAGCACCACCACCACAGCCGCAACAACCACCAAATCATCGTGAAACTAATGGAATAGAGAAAGTAGAAGCACCACGACCACAGCCGCAACAACCACCAAATGATCCTGAAACTAATGAATTAGTGAAAGTCGAAACACCACTACCACAGCCTCAACAACCACCAAATGATCCTGAAACTAATGAAATAGAGAAAGTCGAAACACCACTACCACAGCCTCAACAACCACCAAATGATCGTGAAACCCCACGAGCACAGCCTCAACACCCACGAACTGATCCTGTAGCAGATGAAATAGAAGCTATAGAAACATCAGGAGCACAAAATGATCCTGTAGCAGCTGAAAATAATAGACGGCGAATAGATCCCAAGTTGTTGAGAGCTATAGTAAATGGAGACTTGATTTCATTCAAAAGTATTTTTGGAACAAATGTACAAACCGATATAGAATCAACCCGGGTGACCAATAATGGTGGTAATGGTGTTGTTTCTGGAGTTACATATGGAAAGAACAATGCTCTCCATGTTGTGGCTGGAGTAGTTATTGAGAAAACCAGTCGAACATCATTACGTCAACAAATTTTCCTTATAATTTCTCTCGTGTTTGTATTGTTTTTTGGTATAGGTTTAATTCCGATCTTCCTAATGGGCTGTTATATCATGATAAATCGAGTAATAATATTTGTTGGCGTGCATTTCCCATGGATACCGCAAAAAATTTATGAGAAAGCAAAGAGAACCAGGTGGCTTAAGTGGGTTTTGTTCTTTTATAAAAGGACAATGTATAAGGAGATTGCAGAGATAATCTACCTTCAGGATCCGACCTTGTTATATGCCCACAATTGTGCAAAGGAGACACCTCTACACTGTGCTGCTAACGCTGGTAACGTCCATATGGTCTCTCTCCTAGTTCAATTTTCCCGTGGGAAACCCCGTGAGCAGACCTGTGGTGAGGCCAGTGAGGAGGCCCGTGAGGATCGAGAAAAACTAAATAGAGTGTTGTGGGCTAGAAATAAAGTAGAGGAGACCGCCTTACATGAAGCAGCCCGTTCTGGTTACACTGATGTTGTGAAGGAGTTGTTGAACGCAGATGGGATCTTGGCAAGTTCGGTTGATAACAAAGGAATATCTCCATTGTACTGGGCAGTTACCGCTGGGTGCCTTGTTATTGTTGATATGCTAATAGCTCCGAATCGCCTGACAAGCTATACTGGTCCAGATGGACAGACTGCATTGCATGCTGCAGTCATGATGCAAAAAGGTACACTAATGAGCTATAATTCAACTAAATTATATATATTTAGGGCTCCAATGCCTCATTGCTTCATGTCTTAATCGTATTCCAACATTTTTATTTTTGATTTTAAAGTCAAAACATACCGCTCAACATGATTTTCACGTTAAAATGTGCTTAGAGATCAAATTTTATATTTTTTAAAACTTTTTAATTATACTTTAAGATATGTACAAAATCAATGTTTTTCAGGAAATTGTGAACCATTAAAAAAGTTATTTTGTACATATCTTAAAAAATAGTAAAAAAATTCCAAAAAAATATAAAATTTGATGCCTAAGTACATTTAACATGGATATTTTGTTGAGTGTTCAGATCTTTTGTTTGGACTTCGAAATCGAAGATAAAGATGTTGAGGTACGATTAAAGAATGAAGCAATGGGGCATTTGAGCCCTCCTCATATTTAGTACTAAGTTTTATGTTTTCTAATACCAACATAACTCAATTAATAAGCTAATGTATGGATAAGGAATAGAACTAGGGTGTTCCTAAGTTCATTCAAGGTCTTTTGTGAACTTAACTCTAAAATTTATTGAATTAGCTTCAAACGATTAATCCAAACCGTTGAAATTATTTTACCTTACGAGTTATGCATCTACATGCGAAAATTTTAAAATTTTAAATTAATTTTATATAGAATCAAGTGGTCAAAAAGCATAAAAAAAAATGAATGTATTAAAGTTAATTTATGAAGCTTCTAATTAATTTTGACACTAGACTCATAAGGTAGAAGGATTTCAACGGTTTGGATATCTTGTTTGAAAACAATTCGATAGGTTTTAGAGATGAGTTCACAAAGAACCTTGGTAAACTTAGGAACATCCTAGTTCTACTCATGGATAAGGGACAATACCCAAGCACTACCTGTTTTCAAAATACAAAGAAATGATATATACTATTGTTCAGCAAATAAAAATATGCAAAATTTAAATAATAAGAAGAAATTAAATTGAAAATTATTACAAGAAAATATGGAATTCCATTTCTGATACAGATTCAAAAATAGTTGGAGTAAACTTAAAGAACCTATTAGACACTACCAAAAAATAAATAATAATAACGTATTGGTATTAAAACCATGAGAGATAAAGCAGGTGGGAGATGTTATATTATTTATTATAAATTTCAAGGTTTCAATTTTTTTGACAGTTGATTAGAAATCTAGTTGACATCTTTTCTACGAGATATTTTTATAAACCATAATTAAAAAAAAAAGTTCGGATTTTAGCATGATTAGCCGAGTTTTTACAAAAAGCCATAAGAACCAGACTGCCGAACCGGTCTTGTCAGTTTACCCTCCAGAACCGAGTTGCCAAACCGGTCTCATTTTTTTTTTTTTTTTTTTTTACAGATTGTTTCTAAAATAAATCATATATTTTGTTTGATTTTGTATATTAACAATAAGATTAATAGAACAATTATAATATATTTTTTTGTGTATTTTGACTATTTTATCATTTTATCAAATCAATGGATTGATTTTCTATATAAAAAAATTAATAAATATATAAAAATCAATAAATTGGTTTTCAAATGTACGTATTATTTTTTTTAAATTTACTTTTTTATATTTTAAAAACAAACAAATTTAATTATTTAATTGTTATTTTTATTAAAGCTCATTTTAATTTAAAAAGTACTTATTTTTTTGTAAAAATATAAAATAAGTGTTTTATTTATGAAAAAATATGTTAGTATTCTAATTGGTCGATTTTTTAAAATAATGATACATTAGTCTACTACATGAATGATTTAGAAGTTTCTGTAAAAAAAAAAATTAAAATAGAGTCAATTTTTGCCATAAAAGATGTTAGATTATGAAAAATATGTCTATTAATCATTCAGAGACATTATTTCTTAAGAAAAGGTATCCAGAGATACAAATTTTTAGTATTGTTATTGTAATTCACCTTTATACTTTTTTTTTAATTTTCTTCACGAAAATATTTATTGATTTTTTTTATATAAAAAATGAATCAATTGATTTTTTTTTTTATATAAAAAATCAATCAATTGATTTTTTTTATATAAAAAATCAATCAATTGATTTTTTTTATATAAAAAATCAATCAATTGATTTTTTTTATATAAAAAATCAATCAATTGATTTTTTTTTATATAAAAAAATAATCAATTGATTTTTTTTTATATAAAAAATCAATCAATTGATTTTTTTTTTTTTATATAAAAAATCAATCAATTGATTTGTTAAAATGATAAAATGGTCAAAATACACAAAAAAAATATATTCTAATTGTTCGATTAATCTTATTGTTAATATACAAAATCAAACAAAATATCTGATTTATTTTATAAACAAGCTGTAAAAAAAAAAAAAAAATGAGACCGGTTTGGCAACTCGGTTCTGGAGGGTTTTAGACCGGTTTGGCAGTCCGGTTCTTATGGTTTTTGTAAAAACTCGGCTAATCATGCTGAAATCCGAACTTTTTTTTTTTAATTATGGTTTATAAAAATATCTCCTTTTCTACCGGGAAAACCCAACCAGCCATGTGAGAAGTGAGATGCCGTTATTCCCAATCCTCATTATGTATTCCAAAACCTGTAATTGTGAAAAATTGTCAGATAATAATCAGGACTAACTCCTAATATTTCAAATATATTTTATTGGATTCTAATTAAATGAGCTTCCCTGATTACCTATAATATAACAGGCCATCAATTTTTTTTTTCCTTTCGGAATTCCTGTAGTAAGAATCATTTTCTGCCGGCCCCTGCAAATCTAATTAAAAATTTAAAACTAATCAATTGCTAGACATATCTATCTTGGTTATTCTTTCTATTTTCACCTAATAAACTGCCAACCCAAAAAAAATAGCTTCCTTTGTTACTGGCTGATGACCGGTTATTGGATCAATTGGACATTTCCCTTTACTTAACCAGGGCTATGAGATCCAGCAAACCATCAGGTAACTTAGAAAGTTCATTTGATCAATAAATGTGATTACCCGTATACAGTTGGCTGGACAATTTCTTTGGTTCCTTGATTTTAAATTTTGATGGCTCCGTAGAACTGAAAGGTTGCTTAATTTGCAGAAATTAATCAAACTATCACACGGGCAATACTTTCATGGAATCCGTCTCTTGCAGTAGAAACTGATAAAGCTGGGAACACTCCGCTGCACCATGCAGCATTAATTGGTAATACTAGCGCTGTAATAGAGCTGCTGTTAAGGGATACAGGGTCAGAATACAAGGCTAACAAATCTGGTTCATTTCCCGTGCACCTGGCTGCTGAGGCAGGCAAAATTAAAGTCATAAAGGAGCTACTAAGCATGTGCCCTGATGTTGGTGAACTCCTAGACAAGGAAAAAAAAAACTTTCTCCACATTGCTGTGCAAAAGAAAAGGATAGAAGTTATTACATTGATCGACCAAGTACGGATCAATGCAAAGGTGATAAATGCTCAAGACAAGGATGGAAATACACCTTTGCATCTTGCAGTAATAAGCTCTGACTCAGATATATTTTATCTTTTGTTTCGAAACAAGAGAGTGAACCTAAATATCAGAAATGAAGTGGGTCTAACTCCTCTGGATATATCGGCATCTTTACAGGACCACCAGTCAAAATACTCACTGGTACGTATCTTCATGGTTTTATGTGAGAATATGTTATCATCAATTACAGATCAATTAGTAGTTTTTCCTTCATTTACACGAGCACCTGATAACGCACTTATAATTTAATAAAAAAAGAACTAATAAAGTTGGAGTGAAGGGCAACATGAGTTTGCTCACTGAGAATATGTGAGCATAACATTGTAAACCATCGTATCGATTAAAAATACAAATTAGAACCATTTCTGTTGATCTACTTCACAAATCAAAAGTGCTTGAGTTTCATAATTTTAAGTTTGCCAGTTCGTTTTATATGAAATCTAGAGGGTGAAGATTATGAAATTCAACCTCAATCTTAGACAGTTAAAATTCAAATTTGAAACATAAATTCTTGCCTGTTGGAGTTAATCATGAGGATATTTGGATATTTTGTAGATTCCTCAAAATGTCATCTATCGTGCCTTGTTAGACAGTGGTGCTTTTCAAAATCCTTGTCAGCCTGATCTATCTAAAAAGATAGGTAACCTTGTGGAAGGAAGAGCGGATTGCCCCAATCGAAAAGAAGGGAAAGAAATGTGCAATGATGTAGAAGATGATATAGAAAAGGAATTAACAGATTGTGAGAACAAATCTAAAAGTCTTACAACTGGATCAGTCCTTATTGCATCTGCAACATTTGTTGCTATTTTTACAGTGTCAAAGCTTTACAATGATACCAGAGGCCATGATACCTCCAGTCCTACCTACCTTAGTATAAAAAACGTTTACATAGCCTTCATCATAACCGACATGGTGGCATTTATCTGTTCATTAGTGTCTACGATTTGGCTGCTATATGCTTCACTATCTAATTTCCTCCCCAAATATCGTAAGATTTATTTTCGAATGTGCACCCCACTCCTTTATGTTGCACTTCACCTTTTTATTTTGGCATTTGGCCTGGGAAGCTATATCGCAATAGCACCCCTTAACGATCTGCTGGCAGTTGTTGTTTTTCCAATTAGCGGATTCTTTTTTCTCTTCACCATATTGATCAAACCCAGATTCTTTTTTCCCGAAAGTATTCTACTTCGGTTAGTGAAACTTTCAAGGTAAAACCACATTAACTCTGTCAGTTATTTTATCTTTATTTTAGATAATTCCATCCTGTATGCTGGAAGACCGATGTTTTTGTCCTAATTGGATGCTGCTGTATTTCATATTATGTAAAATTATGTTTTTGTTTGATATGTAATTTATAACGATATCAACCATTTGTTCCTTATTTTATTGTTTGTGTTGTACTAGAGGATTCTATATGTTTGCACTGTATTGCACAATTAAGAAGATTTTATGAGTGAAACTTTTCATCTAAACATAATTTGACAAACCTCCTCTCATAATACTCATTTATAAATTCAAAATGTTCCAATTTCCAGTTTGAATCGGTCAAATTCCTTTTAGCTAATTAAGTCATCCGATTCTGATTTTACAAGACGTCGCATGCTAATTGTAATTTCCATACCGAGTTAATTACAAGTACTTTCATTTATATGACCGGAGCTGCTTCTAACCCACCAATCATCAATTACAATTTTTTTTAATTACTCCATTTTTCACTTATTCTACATTTACATTTTCGCCTTGTAAATTTTGTGGGTG
Source organism: Carex cristatella (assembly GCA_024447775.1). Taxonomy (NCBI): domain Eukaryota; kingdom Viridiplantae; phylum Streptophyta; class Magnoliopsida; order Poales; family Cyperaceae; genus Carex; species Carex cristatella. The sequence continues at coordinate 8,198,839 of JAJHPF010000011.1, read as the reverse complement.
GGGGGGGGCAAAAGTAAAATAAAATAAATTAAAACGACTGTAATGCAAAAAAGAAAAAGAAATGTAATGCAAAAAAGAAAAAGAAAGAGAACTGAAATGATGACAGTAACTGTTGATATCAAATTATTTATAAAAATAGTACTTGCTTTGCTTTGTTTATCTGAAAATTATCACCCAAGGTGTCTGTCTTGTATGCTCTGCTTAGTTTATCTGAAACACTGTTTCAAAAGGAAAATACTTCAATTTTAGCTTCAGCTTGGATTACTAACATGCTTGTCTATGCAAAGCAAAACACATTACACTTAAATCACCAAGATATTACAAACTATGCTCCCAATTAATTATTCCATAAGAAACATAAAGCATCTGCGAAGCAAGTTATACATCACTATTCTTATATACATTTTCAAAAGCAATATTACAAGCAACCAATTAAAAAATTGGAAACCCTCTTTACAGAACTAGCGAGAAAGATATAAAGCATGCCAAAAAACCATATGCTGTTGAATTGACAAAAAGAAAGCACGCACACCCTCAAAAACCCTAAATATTACAAGAAACGAAATAACAAAAAGTTCTAAAACCACATTTCAATTCGACTCACGTTCAAAAAGTTGAAATAAAAAATGATTCAACTTAATAGTAGACTCAATTACATAAGATTAGTTTGAGTGGAGCTTGTCTGGAATCAAAAGTTCATCCCTTAGCATAAATGATAGGTCACCCATTTGAGACAAGAACTTCTGGATATCGCTTGCATTTTAAGTATTTGAATTTGAGTTTGGATTCAGTATGTTATGGGTGTCGACAAAATAGAGAGAGGATCTGAATGTGCTCCATTTAAACTGCATTGGAAGATGGGAAGAAAATAAAAATAAAAACTATGCTTTGACAAATAAGATTCAAGAGCAAACGCATCCATGGTCATTCAAAAGTGACTATTTGAACAGCATACGTGTTCAGTTTTGGGACCATGCTTGTAGGTTCCAGTACCATCATTTATTTGGTGTTTTTCTCCTTCAGCTAGTTAATTAGTTAATTTTTTTTTTGTTTTGAAGTTGGGTTGAGGGTCAAGCTAGTCTGTCAACACATTTCAAACCCTGTGTATTAATAGAGAGTAATTACTTGATCATTACATATATAAAATAATTTAATTAAAATATTGTTCTTAATATGTAGATTTTTAATATAAATTAATTTGATTCAATTGTATATTATATGCATTTTATTGTTATTAAAATATGTAATATAATTCGAATTTAATCTAAAATCCACTACGATAAATAAGAATTTGCATTTCGATTGTAATATTTAGAAAGAAATCAATAATCAATTGACCTCTGCTGGTTAATGAGACATATTTGCTGGTAGACTGGTAGTCAAAATCACAACGTCAGTAGCTGAGGGAAGGAATCAGTCCAACACTCAACCCACCTTAACAATATAAATCCTCATAGAAAAGAAACAAATATAAAATCTGCTATAAAATAGCGAAATCCGATCAATTAATTCCTAGATGCAAAATCTGACGGTTGTTATTGCAAGGACAATTATCCGTTCATGAAAAGTAGGAAAAAAAAACAAAGAATTCGTGAAGGGAAGTCTGAAGACATTTTGGTAAGATATCTTAATCAGACTGTTTTTGGATGGTCAAGATTAATTTTCAGATCAAGTGATTTTCTATCTATCTAAAAAAATAGTAAAAAAATTCTAAAATTTGGTCAGCAAGTACATATTCATATGGAAATCATGTTGAAAAGTTTGAATCGACCGTTAGAATTTTGAAAACGAAGATATTGAACCGTAGTACGGACCCATCCGTGCTTTGCATAGTACCATAGGCTCACTCAATTATTTATATTTTGAAAATATTCCCAATTTTTTTTAGCTTTGTTTAGACTTTTTCGTTTATGATTCTTTTATTTTAAATCCTCTGAATTTTCGCATTGTGACATTAGCGTTAATTTTTTTTAATTTTATTGTTTGTGCCTTTTAAGTATGACTTAAAATTTGTAAAATAAATTTCTTTCTAAATTAGAGAATGTTTGGAGTTCTTATTGATTATGTTAATTACAGGTTTATTAAAAATAATATCTAGTTAAAATTCTTACACATTTTTACTTAAATTATTTATGATTTCTGGTTCATTCCTTATATAATGTTTTACTAATTATATTTGTTACAGAATTTTTTTACATTATTTGTTTTAGTTTTCTGTCAAATATATATACACATAATTCTGCTGAAAATCTTCATTTTAAAAAAAATATATTGACAGTAAAAACCCGTAGGTCAACATTAATATAGCCAGATATTATCAGTTACATGAATCATTACACAGCATATGCAATGGAGAAAAACAAATTGAACGAAGAGAAAAAACACCATAATTCAGGTCTGATGAGACAAAGAGGAGCTGGCCCAAAGATACATCGCACACCAGTTATGCGCACATCTTCTTTAGTTCTGCAATCCTGTGATCCCATAACTAACTGACCAATCTAACACTACAATCTTGAAACTCATCTAAAGTACACCCCAGAAAAGGAAAAACAATCCCTTTTAATTGACAAAGAAAACCAAAAACCCCAGTCTAAGCCCCATGCCAAGTGCATTGAAAACCATACTGCAAAAACATATGTACTAAGCAACACAGGAAAGATATGTACTAAGCATTATCAAATTGGTCATACTGCAAAAACATTGAATTGGCCATGTCTCAAATGGAACAAGGGGGTAGTATGAGGTTTGTAAAGAAAAGGAAAGAGATAAAGAATGATAAAGAATGCTTTTGTGAATCTTTATTAACTGTTATTCCCTAATAGGTAGGTATTACCGGACCCTGTGACACGGTTCAAGAGAGCAAAACAGGTCAGTGCATCAGCTTCCTCATTTTCAGATCACGAGATATGCACACATCTGAAATCTGGATAGTCACACAATAAGAGCCAAAGTTGCATAATTTCTAAATGTGTCCTCCAGTCCCAACTGACAGGTCGGGTAGATGTTTGCAAAGTGCTAACAAGTTGGAGTGAATCAGTGTAGAAGGTGCAGTGATACACATTCCTGCTGAGCACCTCAAGCATGCCTGACAGTAAAGCTTTGGCCTCCATATGAAAAGGTGAGAAAGCATGAGTGAAACCCATATCAAAAAAGACGAGATTGCCCCTGTGCTTAACTAGAAATCCCCAGCCCCCTGATCAAGATCAGAGAAAGAACCATCAAGCCAGCAATGTTACAGTTGGCCTGGGTCATGAGATGTCTCTGATGACACCCGATTACCACCCAGCGGTAAATTTGCAAAGAGGACCCCCTGGTTAAGGAAATTCGCCCGTTTTAAAAAAAAAAAAAACAAACTTCACTAATATAACTGCACAACACTCATTAATTATCAACTAAACATGCAATTATAATTTAAAAAAATAATAAACGATATAATTGGCCCCTTCTCACAAACCTTTGGCATGTCAATGTCAAGAGAGATACGAATAGTGCAGCAGTCAATTTCTTCATAGGAAAAAAATAAAAAAATTTGGAGCCGATGCATAGATCAATGTACAAAAATGTGTTTTTATCCGCGAGAGCAAAAGTGTTTTATGCCGACGGTATTGTCGAGAATACTCCTGTCGGTAATACCGATACGCTCAAAAAGAACACTTTTTTATCAGTATACCCTTGTGAATAGAAACTTTTTACTCTTGCGGATAGTGATCTATTTTTGTAGCATGCGGAAGTAATAATAAGATGTTTTGAGTTAATATTAAGTGACATCATGACCATGGTTAGAAAGTTAGCTAGGGGTGATAGCGAGACGAGCTAGGTCTAGCTAGTAATCAGCTTATAGGTACGATGAGCCCAGCAAGCGAGCTAGGACTTTGATCATACAATTTGATTATCTTACTCAGATCTGATAATTTCCCGAAATTTTTATTATTACCATATTAAAAATTAATAACCAAGAAACCAATTTTATTGTAGAATTCAAAAAATACTAGAGCCGCACTGACAATTGACGGCTCTATTCTTGGGAGGCCGCCATTTGTCATTGCGGCCCCCTTGAAAATAAAAAAAATCAAACAAAATTCATTCGCTTCCTTGAGTTTTAATATATTATTTTAAAAAATTTCAAAAATAGAAAAAATAATTAGTAATTTAAATATGTTAGAAAGAACATCAAATCAAATAGATAAAACATCTTATCATTTATATGTACTAGAAGGACTCGAAATATATTTCAGACAAAATTTGTTCTGGTTATAAAAAAGAAACTATTTATTGGTGTGTTACTGGAAAAAAAAATTAAATATGCTTTGAATCTGAATTATTGATGCAGGTTCAAAAGTCACTTCTAGTAAATACGAAAATTATTGTGGTTCTTCTAGTACATTCAAATTATAAGACTCCATCTATTTTTGGAAAAGTTGATTTGACCTTTGTAATGATGGTAAGGAAATTTTTCAAAATAGAATGACCACAATAATTTTTATATTTAATAGAAGTGACTTTTGAACTGGGATCAATAATTCTGATACAAAGTATTTTTATTTTTTCCATTAACACATTGATAAATAGTTTATTTTTTTTCAACCAGAAAACCTAAAATATGTTTCGGAATTGTTCTAGTAAATTTAAATTATAAGATGTTTTATCTATTTTATTTAATGTTCTTTCTAACATATTTAACTTATTAATTGTTCTTTTTATTTTTGAAAATGATTAAAATAATATATTAAAACTTAAGGAATTGGCTGAATCGTTTGTTTTTTTTTAATTTCCAAGGGGCCACGACAAATGGCGGGCCCTCCCCCCCCCAAAAAAAAAAAAAAAAAAAAAATAAAATAAAATAGGGGGTATGGTATTTTTCTAATTCTGAAATAAAAGTGATTTTTGATTTTATTTTTATTTTTATAAAGAATGGTAATTATAAATTTTTTGAGATAATCTCTATTCCCCTTTCATTATGTGCTCCAGAAGAGGATACACAAGAAGAGAGGAGGAATGACCGGATCTAATCAATCTTCGTTTACTTGTTTTAGAACACTAAATTGTGAAGAGGAGAGGAGATAAACTCTCAAATTAAAGTATAGAAAAGATAAATTCTTTACCTTGCTCCCTATCTCTCTTCTTGCTTTAGAGTTTAGATAATAAAAATGTAAACACTTCACTTGTTAAATACATATATTTGTGCAGTTTGAATTTGCTAGTTCAAGTTATTCCGATAAGTTTTGAAGTTAAGCTCATTAATTCTTTGATGAGAGGGGAGACCAAACCAATGATTTGACACTTGTATATATTTTTATAAAAAATAATGAGCCTTTTTTTTATTTTGTTATTAATTACAAAAAAAAAAAATCGCCATCCCTAGGCAATTACTTGAAAGAATTGAATACACTGGTTATTTTAAATTGCACAATTTGATAATATCCCTAGTCCCCTTTAGTCTTTAGATCTAGTTTAGTCAAGAAGTCACCAGGATTCCCGGATTTTTGAATTAGTGTCTAGCTGTCCTCTCAGTATGCTGCAATAATTAAATTATCAATTCTCAAATTGTGCTGCGCGCATGGATATATTAAAACTTGAAAAGTTTACTTTCTGAGTCGTCCCTAATAAAATGTCCTAAATGTCCCTCCAGTATATCAGTTTAGCATGCACATGCATCACTGACATAAATTTCATTATATATTGGGCGGGTAGGAAGAGATTAACTTTGTCCAAATTAACATGTGATCGAATTGATATATAATCTCTAAGTCAGAAATGTATTAACTATTGGGAGTGACAAGTCTGTAATAATGTTGCATGTTTCCTCCGTTGTCTATTAGAAGAGATTGACAATAACATTACTGGTCTAACTGCATGTGCAACCAAACATAAACCATTGTCACCAACTCAGAGTGTCCCTTGCTCCAATCGGACGGGTAAGATATCTTACCTCGAAACGCCGCCTCCTACGTACTTCCACTTTACATAGTAATATATAAATAATACAACTAGAGTTTTATTATTACCATTATAAAAAAAATTGAATTTAATTAATTGTGTGGCACCCGTTTCAAAATATTTTCAAAAGTAGCAGGAACGTAATGGTTCATTCCGGCTGTTGTGCCAGGATGAATGTGTACACCGACCAGAATGATTCATAACTAGAGGCGGAACTAGAAAATTGAGATTACGGAAATTAGAAAATAAAGTGTAGTGTAATTTTTATTTTACAGAGGAGATTTAAAAGTATTAATATATATAAAAATTATAAAATTCAGTGGATAAAATTTCAAATTTTCAATGCATAGGGATGGCTTAGCTTCTTTCAATTCTATTACCTTCTGCCCCTGTTCATACCGTCAAACGGGCCTGGATGAAGCGTTCCATCCACCTTCCTTTTTCGGTTTCAAGTATGAATCAATTAGGCATAGGGATGACTTAACTTCTTTTAATTCTATTACCTTCCGCCCCTGTTCATACCGTCAGATGGGCCTAGATGAAGCGTTCCGTCCACCTTCCTTTTTCGGTTTTAAGTAGTTTATCGCGTAATTTGTGTTTAACATTGGCAATTATCATCTGTTTGGAAATCAATATCCGTTTCCATTTTATTTTTCAAAGATCCTTTACAAAATAACATACAAACTATCATCAGTTGTTGATACGAATAATTTATTTTTTATTTTTATTAAGGGTCCAAATTAGTTCCTTTTAGAAGTAATTTACGTTCTTATATGTACTTTTTGCTTCTAGCTTTTTAGCACAAAAATAGTTCTCTATCAAAATTGAGTATCCAATTATACCATTTTATGGTGATACATCTTGACACTATATGTTTATAAATTATTCATGATTTCAAAATCTAAATAATCTATCCGAACCGTTTCTAATTTTATTATTTTATTATTTGTTTTCAATTTGAGTAATTATAATTTAGTTTTCATATTTTGTTTATTTTCATAAATATTGGACTACATTGAAGATGATCACACTGTCAATGATACTTCAAGAACTTTTTTTCATGTTATATTTATTCCTTTTTTTCATTTATTGTTGTTTCTTTTATTGTTATATTATTTGAATTTCCATTTTTTCCATTTGTATCTTTTATTTTCATTTAAATATTTTTTTCTTAATTTTGTGAGAATGTTAAACTAGAAGGTCTCTTCATATTCTATTCAATCTTATAATATGTCTCTATTGCAACACACGGGCACGATACTAGTATTATTTAAAACACACACACACATATACACACACAGGGGGGAGGGATCCATTTATACTCTTTTTAGTGATACCGAATTATACCTTATATTTTCAAAGTCCAAACAGTCGATCCAAACCATTCAACAGGATGGATATATTAAGATGTGTTCATAGATCAAAATTTACATTTTTTTTAACTTTTTTACTATTTATCAAGATGGGTACAAAAAATCAATATGCTAGAAACTTTTTTGCTTTTTTTGAAAACGTAAAAAATGTAATCCGGTGTCACCAGAAAAGGGTGTAAGTGGATCCCTCCTCATATATATATATATATATATATATATTGCTAATATGCTACGCGTAGCATAGAGGGTCTCCATGCAACGGCTCAATATTTGACATGATCTCCATATTAATATGCTAATGGTCGATCTGAACCGTTTAACATGATCTCCATATTAATATGTACTTGCAAACCAAATTTTATATTTTTTAGAATTTTTTTACTATTTTTTAAGATAGGTGGAAAATCACTTGATCTGAAAATTATGTACCATTCAAATAAAGTGATTTTTCACCTATCTAAAAAATTAGTAAAAAAATTCTAAAAAATGTAAACTTTGTTTTGCAAGTACATATTCATATGGAGATCATGTTGAACAGTTCGGATCGACCGTTAGGATTTCGAAAACTCAAATATTGAGCCGTTGAACGGAAGACCTCTATACTACGCGTAGCATCTTAGCCAACTCCTATATATATATATATATAGATGTTGGCTAATATACAGTCGATTATTCCTGAGCTTCCATGCAACCAAGTTGTTTTCTTATTTTGAAAGTCTAAACAGTTGATCTAAACCGTTAGATATGATCTCTATATTAAAATGTACTTGGAGATCAAATTTTACATCTTTTGAAATTTTTTACTATTTATTAAGGCACTTTTAAAATCGCTAATCCAACAATAGCTTAACCAAACAGTAAAAACAAGTCGCTGATCAACGATTTTCAAAGTGGCTTACTAAATAGTAAAACAAATTCCAAAAAAATGTAAAATTTTGTCTCCATGTACACTTTAATATAGAGATCACATCTAATGGTTTAGATCGACCGTTTGGACTTTGCAAATCGGAAAACGACTTGGTTGCACGGGAGCTAAAAAACAATCGATTGTATATTAGCCAACCTCTATACACACACACACACACACACACACACAGTATTGCATTGTATTTATTCACTTATCATGCATGCATTAATTATTAATCGAAAGTTCTATATTAATTTATATTTTAGTTTGAAATTATATATATTTCATACAATATAATATTATAATATACAAGATGGTAATATATAATATTTCCAAATCGTCAGTAAATTTCCATGTAATATTTTGAATTTTTACAATATTTTGTAAATAAAACAGATAAACTCAGTCATTTATATACCTCAAGGAAAATTATTTTTGATAAAACTAGTTAATGAAGAAAATTTAATAAAACTTGTAAATTACAAGAAAATTTAAATTTAGTTTGCAACTATATAAAGTTTGTTAAACAAAATGTAAAAAGAGTATATTTTATTTAAATTTATTTTTATCATGTATAAAATTAAAATGTATTGCTTGTTATAAATATCATTAACCAAAATATATCTAAAATTATATGAGTAGAACTAGGGTGTTATTAAGTTCACCAAGCTTTTTGGTGAACTTAACTCCAAAAACTATTGAATTGATTTTAAATGACGAATTTATATTGTTTAAACTGATCTAATTCATGAGTGATGCATTTAAATGTCAAATTTATAAATTTTCAAATTAATTTATTATAAAGTGAAATGGTTAAAAAAAAAAAATGGACGGACTAAAATTAATTTATAAACCTCTTTTTTTTTATAGCTTTACTTATACTAAATTAATTTGATTTTGTTTTTAATTAAAAAAAATCACCATCGCTAGCCAAATACTTCAAAGAATTGAATACACTGGTTATTTTAGATTGCACAATCTCATATTATCACTACGAGTAGAACTAGGGTGTTCTTAAATTCACCGAGTCTTTTTGTCAACTCTAAAATTTATCATATTGGTTTTAAACGACGAATCCAAACAGTTGAAATCCTTCTACATTACAAATGATGCGTCAACATGTGAAAATTTTAAAGTTTTGAATTAATTTGTATGAAGTCATGAAGTGATCAAAATTGGAAGGTTTATAAACTAATTTTAATACATTAATTTTTTGAACGTCTTTTGACAACTTAACTCTGTGCAAAATTTACTTAAATTTTAAATTTTCGCATTTTGACGCATCACTTATAAGGTAAAAGGATTTCAACAGTTTAGTTTCATTGTTTGAAGCTAATTTGATAAATTGTAGAGTTGAGTTCATAAGAAGACTTGGTGAACTTAGAAACACCATTGTTCTTCTCAGATCCCTAGTTACCTTCAGTCTTTCGATCTAGTTTAGACAAGAAGTCACCAGGATTCCGGGATTTTTGAATTAGTGTCTAGCTGTCCTCTCTGTATGCTGCAATTATATTATCAATTCTCTTGTTTTTTTTTTTTTTTTTTGAGAACTTTGATAGTGCATGCCTATCAAGGTTGTAATTATATTATCAATTCTCAAATTATGCTGCGCCCATGGATATATTAAAACTTGAAAAGTTTACTTTCTGAGTTGTCCCTAATAAAATGCCCTAAATGTCCCTCCAGTACATCAATCGTTGACATAAATTTCATTATTGGACTGATAGGAATTAATTAAGAGATTAAATTTGTGCAAATGGACATGTGCATTGATATATAATATTAGTCAGTAATGTATAATTAACTGTTGAAACTAGAAAGTGACAAGTCTCTAATAATGCCAATGTTATTTCCTCCCTTGTCTATTAGAAGAGATTAACATTAAACAGGTCCAGTGTCCAATAAAATTAAAATCATCATCACCCACTTGAGTGCTCTCTTACTCGAAAGCCAAAAATGACCGCATCACAACGATCACAGCCTCACCAAACACCAAATAGTTCTGCAGCAGTTGTAAAAGAAAACCGAATAAACCCAAAGTTGCTGAAAGCTATAGTAAATGGAGACCTGAAGGAGTTCCAAAAGATTTTGGGACCAAATGATATAGAATCAAACGGCCGGGTGGGCAATGGTGGTAGTAGTGACCTCTGTGGAGTTACTTGTGGTGGGAACACTGCTCTCCATGTTGTGGTTATGGAGAAATCCAGTCCAATTAATTCACTTATTTCAAATTGGGATGGGAGTAGTCTAGGATCGCTTGTTAAAACTGTGATGATTAACTTAATCATTCTTCTCACAAAACTTCAAAAAAAAAATACTTTTATTTGTTTTTTCCATAAAAAATATTCAGAAGATTGCTGCAGTACTAAAGATAACTTGGTGTCTCAAATGGGTTTTCCATAAAAAGAATTCAGAAGAGAAGTGCTACACAGGAGAATGTTCGGGAGGGGAGTGCCGCAGAAGAGGAGAGCCGCAGAAGAGTGCCCTCTCTAAATGTGAAACGTACATGGAGATTGCAAAAATCATCAATCATAAGGAGCCGACTTTGTTAAATGCTCAAAATAATGCAACCAAGGAAACACCTCTACACTGTGCTGCTAAGGCTGGTAAACTCCATATGGTTTCTCTCCTAGTTGATTTTGCCAAGGAGAAGGCCGAGAAGCTCAAGGACCCACAAAAACTAAAGGATGTGTTATGGGCTAGAAATCAAGTTGGGGAGACCGCCTTACATGAAGCAGCCCGTTCCGGTTTCAATGGTATTGTGAAGTTGTTGTTGAGCACAGATGAGAACTTGGCAAGTGTAGAAGATTATAATGGAATATCTCCATTGTACTTGGCTGTTGCTGCTGGATCTCTTGAAGTCGTTCAAGAATTGATAGCTCCTAACCGTCAGCCAAGTTATGGTGGTCCAGATGAACAGACCGCATTGCACGCTGCAGTATTGAAACGAAAAGGTACACTAATGAGATATAAACTGAATTAATTTTTTTTTATATAATGTTTTATGTTTTCAAGTAACGACATAAATGAAATTTAAAAAGCTATATTGTATGGATACAAATATTAATATCACATTAGGTACTATACACGAGCGATACATATTTTCAAATTCCAATAACACACGATAGTATCATGTCACGTATGTTACAATTATAAGAGGAAACATAATTCTCATACAAAATTGTATATTTTCATAGTAAAGTAGTCTAATGAAATATGATTTTTTTAAATGACATTTTAAAAAATGAAAAGAAATATAGTAATTTGTTTTTCCAAAAAATGTAAATTTAGTCTCCAAGTACATTTTAACATGAAAACGGTGTTGAAAAGTTTGGATCGAATGTTTACACTTTAAAAAATGAAGATATAAGCAGAAAATAAAACATACACTTCCCTTCTCAAAGCATGATAGCTCACCTCTATACACACCAATGTTGTAAAATGCGGCCACATGGACCGCATATGCGTATGCAGTCCGATTCCGCAAGAAAATTTTCATGCGGTCTCAAATATACGGTTTTGCATATGCGGCCGCATATTGGTCCGCATATTTCCGCATATTGGTCTACATGTGTGCGATTGAACCCCAGATGTCCACATATTGGTCCGCATATGTGCGAATTTATTGTTTGAATGATTTTAATGGGAATATATTGCATGTTTTGAGTGGAAATAAATTAATATATAGTTTAAAATATGCATATATGAGTCCGCATGAAATTCCGCATATGCGGCCGCATACCGCATATGCAGTATGCAGTGGTCTTTCGCATGCATGAACAAAACCGCATTTTACATGATACACACACACAGAGGTAAGTGTTTTACGGTTTAAAATTGTAATATGAAAATTTTAAACTAAAAATAAACATGTTTTTATATTGAAAATTTATAGAACAATGTGTGGAATTTTGTAAAGGCAAAACAATAAAAAAATTAAACATTTGGGGTAAAACAAAAAATTCCGTTCCTGGTGTACAGATACATAATAGTTTAGGGAGTAAACTTACGTATTGGACACTGCTTAAAATAATAATAAAAAAAAAAAGAGATAATCCCGCAGAGCTCCCAAATCTAATAAAATGCAGGGGGTCAGTCTCCATCTGAATTTTGAATTTTAACATAAATCTATCAGTTATGTATGTATGTATATATGTCCTGAGAGAATGATAAGTTATGGTACAATGTGTGATACAGATCCGCTAGTGGTATCATTTTAAATTAAGATAATATAAAATGGAAACTAAACAAAAGGGGAACAGAGGTAATTCTTTTCATGTCAATATCAGAATCTTGGTGTGCCAGCACCTGGTACTTGCAGCAGTATTTGTGATCAATTTCATTCTTGTTCCTTTAACTACTAAATTTTTTGTGATCTTGTCAGCTGAAAATTAGGAACTCATCTTAACTAAAATTTATGTGATCTTTTGTCTATTGTTTACAGCTGCTGGTAACTGACCAGAAATTTACCAATTGTCAGGACAAACTCTTTTATCTTCAGGTCTCTTAATAAATTTTGTTGAAGATCCATTTGACATCAATATTACCAGGCAACCCAACCAGTCATATGCGATTCTGTTATTTCCAGTCCTCACGTACCAAATCCTGCAATTGTAAATAGCTGTCAGATAATATAGACAATTAATTCCCAATATTTTAATTCTATATGATTGGATTTTAATCGAGATTCCCTGATTTACTTGGTCTAGTGAAATATTACCTATAATCAAACAAGTCATCACATTTACTCATTCCTTTTTCCTTTCAATTGGATATGTTCCTTTACTCATATCTGGGGGCAATAAGCATATTTGTTACTGATTACCCCCAAACAAATTGGCTGGACAACTTTATTTGGTTCCTTGATTTTAAATTTTGATGGCTCTGTTGAACTGAAAGGCTCTTAATTTGCAGAAAATATCATGCTGGTAATACTTCAATGGAAGTATGGATGCGAGGAGGGTATTTCAGAAAAAACTGATAAAGCACGTAACACTCCACTTCACTATGCAGCATTAATTGGTAATACTAATGCTGTAAAACAGCTGCTGATAAAGGATACAAAGTCAGTATACGAGGATAACTCATCTGGTTCATATCCTGTGCACCTTGCTGCTGAGGCAGGCAACTTTGAAGTGATCAAGGAGCTACTAAGAACCTGCCCTGATGTTGGTGAACTCCTTGACAATGAAAAAAGAAACTTTCTCCACATTGCTGTGGAAAAGAAAAAGGAAAGAGTAATTAAGTTGGCCTATAAAGAAGGCATCAACGTGAACGTGATCAATGCTAAAGATAAGGATGGAAATACACCTTTGCATCTTGCGGTTATAAACTCTGAATCAGAAATATTTACTCTTTTGTGTCAAAACAAGAGAGTGAACCTACATATCAGAAACGACAGGGGTCTAACTCCTCTAGATCTATCAGCATCTTTACGGGATCACCAGTTTACATACTCTCTGGTACGTATCTTCATGGTTTTATGTAAGAATATGTTATAATCAATTGCAGAAACCACTGCATCCAACAAATTAGTAGCTTTGCATTCATTTACATGAGCACCTGACAATGCACTTACAGTTTAATGAAAAAACACAAAAAAAAGGAGTAAAGGTCACACGAGTTTAAGCTCACTGAGAAATTGGAATAATGGAATCATTATTCTTAGTCTACTTTATGAACCAAGTGCTTGAGTTTCAAAATTTAGGGGGAATTTTATGCATAGCCTCAAAAACTTCAAATTACATATTTGCCCCTCTGAACTTCATAATATCATATTTACCCTTCTAAACATCAAAAACTCACAAATTTACCCATTTTATTACCTTTTCTTAAATCTCATTTGAAATTTATAAAATACCCATTTCACCCTCAATTAGTCGGTTTTCAAGGACAAATAATTAATTTGTCTACTTCTAACGTATTTGTAGTGACATTTATGCATACACTAGTGTATGCATCAAAAGTAAATGAACCATTTGCCTTCGGAAACCAACCAATTAGAAGACTGACATTTTTCTTATACATGCTACATATTTTTTTTATTTTTTTTAACAAAAGTTAAAATGGGTACTTTATAAATTTAAAATGAGTTTTGATAGAAAATGCAATAAAATGAGTCAATTTGTGACCTTTTGAAATTTAGAAGGGTAAATATGATATTATGAACTTTAGAGGAGGATATACATAATTTTGAAGTTTTTGAGGGTTATACATGAATTTTTTTTTTTTTTTTTTTTGTAAGAAATCAAGAGGGTGAAGATTGTGAAATTCAACCTCTACCTTAGACAAAGTTAAAATTCAAATTTGAAACACAAACTCTTGCCTCTTGGAGTTAATGAGGATCAACGGTTCGAAGTTTTAAGCCAATTTAATAGTTTCCTAGGTTATTTAAATGCCAAACTTCCTTGGTGAACTTAGCTAACCTTAGGTTTTAATCATAAAGTACTGAATGAAAAGAAAAAAATATTGGACAGAGACTCCGCACTGTTTTTTTTTTTTTTTTTTAATTTTCCAATTTAATTTGTTCTTATGTCATTTGTAATTGGATATTTTGTAGAATCCTCAATCCATAATCCATCTTGTCTTGGAAACACGTGGTGCTTTCCAAAATCCTTGTCGACCTGATCTATCTAAAACAGTTAATAACTTTTGGAAAGCAAGAGCAGTACTTCGCCTCAATCAAAGAGAAGGAAAAGAAATGTTGAATGGTGTAGAAGTCGATATAGAAAAGGAATCAACCAAGTATGAGAACATGTCTAAAAGCCTCATAACTGGAGCAGTCCTTATTGCATCTGCAACATATGTTTCTACTTTTACTGTATCAGGGGTTTACAGAGAAGATAATACCCCACATACCTTGATGAGAAGAAACTTCTTCAAGGCTTTCATCATAGTCAACATGGCGGCATTTATCTGTGCAATTGTATCAACGATTTGGCTGCTCTACTCTGCGCTATCTAATTTTCACCTCAAGTATCGTAAGTTTTATTTTAAATGGTGCACCTCACTATTTCATGTAACAATTAACCTTTTTATTTTGACATTTGGCCTAGGAGGCTATATCGCAATAGCACCCCTCAGCGAATGGCTGGCACTCCTTATTTTTGCGATTAGCATAATTGTCATTTTGTGGAACGTAATTTGGAATCCCAGTTTTCTTCCTCTAATTTTTGTAGCTCCATACACGTAAACTGAATATCAGTAAAAGATAAAGGTAAAACCACAAGAACTCTGTCAGTCATTATATCTTTATTTTAGAAAAATCGGCCTAGTATCTGGAAGGCTGATAGCTTTTTTTGTTTGTTGTGTAATTTATAACAATATCAGGCATCTTCTTTCCTTATTTTTTTTTGTTTTGTTTGTGTTGTATTGTGTTAGAGGATTCTTTATGTTTGCATTGTATTGTACAAGAGGATTTTATGAGTGAAACTTTTCATCTTATGTGGCAATCCATTCTTCTATATATTTATATTTTCTAGCTCTATAGTCTTTTCTTTCCATTCAATTTTCTGAACATAACAAAAGTAAAATAAATTAAAAAGAGACTTCCACAAAAAGGCAAAGAAAGAGAACCTAAATGATGAACAGTAACTGTAGAGCCGACATGGTTGCTACAGGCCATGGGAGCAGCCATGTTGCTGTGGCCGGGAGATAGGGGGCATGGACAGGTGGAAGCCGGAGAGAAGGCAAAGAAGGGAAAGCTTGCCACTGATGCTAGGGGTGGTCACGGTTCGGGTTTTAAGTGAAATCAGAGAGGGAGTGAGTACAGCGAGAGAGAGAGGGGATGAGGCGGTGAGGTGAGTCTGGTGGGAGGGGCAGTGTGAGTCGGCCTCGGCACGCGAGCAGCAGTCGGCGCGAAGAAGAGAGCGGCGCGTTGGCCGTCGGGTCGCGATAACCTGTCAGAAGAGGAGAGTTTAGAGAGACGGTGAATTCGGTGGACGAGTATCCTCTCTATTACTGTAAAAGATTGCCTTCACTCTACAGCTTCATATTAACTCAAAAACGGTGCCTATTCGGGATGGCGCACAGGGCCAGTATTATTTGTGTTTTGAGATTCGTGCAAAGTTAAAAGAACGGTCCGAATCCACTGAAAAGGGAATCATTTTAAAAGATTCCCTTTTGCGGTACCCCACTGGATACGAATTCGAATTCGGTCGGGATCCGTATCCTCTGTATTAATACAGAGGATGGGCCTCACTTTACGGTTTGAGATTAAATTGAGATTAAATCTCAGCCGGTTTGAGATTCGGGGGAAAATGAGGGGCAGTATTATTGGGCTTTGAGATTCGTGTCAAGTTAAAATGAATGGACTGGATTCACAATTGCAAAAGATTCCCTAAAGAGAGAGGATGTGAATTCGGTCGAGATGAACAGGAGCGCCTATCCTCTGGGATATCTCAATTCTTGCGTGACCGAAGTGTCCGGTGCCTCTTAGGAGATAGCTTCCCTACACCCCATATCTTAGAGTGAAGATAACCTTCAACAATAAAATGACGTAAGCTAACAAGATCACTAAAATTATTTGGCAACTTATTCAGATTCCATGCATCTTCAATTTCAAACACTTGGAGGTGATATAACCTACATATTTCAGTTGGAAGAGTATCGAAAATGGTACGAGTAGGACCAGAAAAAATTCCAAAATTTAAGCTCAGATAACGGAGGCTAGCAAAATTTTGAAAGAATAAAAGGTGTTGTTTCATGGAACCTAGTTTTAATCTCATTGAACGTACAAATCTTGTTTTTTTTTGCAGGGCCGAGATACTTTCCGAAGTACCTGAAGACAACAGGTTTGAATTAATTATCGTGGTTAGATTCTCTCCATCCAAACACCCCAATGCCCTAACAAACTTACAAGTACAACCCCTCTTGTAATTCTGAATTCTCCCATCAACGCACCCTGTCATGCAGCACCTCATTCGAATTTTTACCAGGCCCGATTTTGAGTAGCTGAATTTTCTTTTCTTTTCCTTTTATGGGGAGAATTTCATATATATACCCCTCAAAAACTGTAAAATTACGTATTTATCATCCAAATTTTTATAATTACCTATTTAGCATCTAAAAATCTAATAACTCACATATATACTCAATTAATAAAAACTGAGATTAATTAAGTTCAATATTATATAAAATATAATCAATAAATTATTTAGTATTTTCGCATTCTGTGCTCCTTTCTTTTCTGTGCCTGATTTTTCTCTTGTCTTGTTTTTTAGCATAACTCTCCATTCCACTAAAACTCTTTCCTCATCTCATATCTCCTACTGAAATTCAGAGAAAATGAGGCAACAGACTTAGATATTAGGATTCCAGTTCTAGCTTGATTGTCTAAAAATAAAGTAAATACTCTATTTTTTTTTTCCAAAAAAACTAACTCATACTGAAGTTAACGCTAATATCACAACTTGTTATCAAAGTAGTAATTGAGTTTAAAAATATTGTGTTTTGTTATTGGCTCAGTTAAAAATAGTGTTGGTTTTTTAGCTGATGAAAACTCAAAAGATCTAAAGAGAGAAAACATAGATGCTAAGTTAATCCTTGATTAATTATAATTTTAAGAATATTAAACATAATTAATCTCAATTTTGGATGTATTTCATATATACTAAAGTTATATTGGAGAAATATGTGAGTTATTAAGTTTTTAGATTGTAAATTTGTAATTACATAAATTTGGATGGTAAATACGTAATTTCACAGTTTTTGAGTGATATATATGAAATTCTATTTTTTTTTTTTTTATGAAAGAGTAACTAAATTTCTCTTGCTTCCGTGAAAATTTAGTATTTTAAAATACGGTTTTATTCATGTGTGTCAAACATTGTATACTTTATATGTGACTTATTGTTAAAAAATATAAAGTAAAACACATTTAAATTATAAGACTTGTCTAATCTAGTAGTCTAATTTTCTTTAATGCAAAATAATTTATGAATTTTTGTCAAATTCACATGGACAATATTCGTAGGTCGTTATTCGATTGAGTTCGATTTGAAAAAAAAATTGTAATTAATTCGGTTCAAAACTAGTCAATTCTGAAACAAATCAAACCAACTCAATTCGAAGATTGGTTCGAATTTGAACTTGAGCTAGCTAGGTTAAGTTTAATTCGAAACTTTTTTTTTTTTCAGTTATAAATCCTGATTCAATTCCGAAACAGTTTGATTTGAAATTAGTTTGAAACAAATTCTCTACTCTGTTGAAACCAGATTTGAAAATTAGTTCGAACTCGACCTCAAACTATATTAAGCTTCATTCGGTTTGCTTTCCTGGTGATCACCCCTAACCACGGATCCGACTCTGCTTTTATTTAACAAAAGCATGACCTTGGTTTTACCATCTCAACTATTCAAATTCGTTGAGATTTGTGCATGGAAAAGTTTATTTATCGAGATACGTGAATGAAAAGTTTTGAATAGTTGAAATGGTAAAAGCAGGACCCTGCTTTTATAGCTCCCATTAGCCTCTTCTTCATTACTAGCAAGTTCAAATCCATCCCTGTTTTACATAGCTCGTGCGTGCTGCGTGCAGTTGAGGTCTCTGTTTAATCGCTGATTGTGGTAAGTTACCCTTTACTCTCAATTAACTAAAACAACAATGTTGATGCTGTTAAAAAGTTAGTACGGCTCCATAATCCATTCTTTCATTGATCCCTTTGTCTTACGCTGAATTTAAGCAAAATAAATCATTTTTTTGCAGCTGTGTCAATCTAGCATTTAGAAAATTTGTATCCCCCTAACCTTGCTCAACTGATACAAATAAGCATTAGCATTGCAATATTTCGAAGATCCTTCAACTCTGATTAGAAATCTGTAGAAATTGGGGTTCCTTCTCCAATTGGCTCTTATTTTGCAATACCAGTACTTTACCCCTTTCCTTACCCTTGGTGGTTTGACCAATTATTTACTGTAGCTCTGAATTTGTTATGTCTTTTTCAAGAAAAACTGAGCCTAAGACTTATTCTTCACTTGGTACCCTCTGTGTGCTGTTCTGATGCCTTCTCGGTACTGGTACCAATCAGCACCAGTACTTTCCTTGCTATTCTGAGTTTTCTGGAGAAAGCATTGATATACATTTGAAAATTAACTTTAAATCGATGGAAAACCTAAATGCAGGACTGTTGGGAACTGTTACTAGTTCGGTACCAGCCCTAAATGCAGTTCTGGTACAAATCAGGGGCATTTATGTACTTTTCTAGCATTCAGCACAATTTCTGCTAACTTCGAGAGTCTTTTCAGTAAAACTTCATTGTTCCGTACTGTTCTGGCTGATTTCTGATCAATTTCAGGAGCTTTACTGCAAATTTCTGCGTTCTGACAGGGTTCAGGGCTTTTATAAAAAAATCTTTTCTGTCACTTATCAAGGACAGATATACATCTCTGATAACTGGATCCTATAGGGACTATTTTTTTAAAAGAAAATGCAACTTTAACTAAATTGGGTCCCTGCCTGGGACTGAAAACTGACAAATTAATTACTTTTAAGTCCCTTTTATGTTATGAATAATAGAAGATCAGGTCTATACCCCTACTTGTCTGTGTACGAGAAGACCTACCCAGAGTACGACCTAGCCGGTGCTGACGAGGATCTAGTAGGATAACCAGAGTTGTTTTGCCCTTCTCTCTCGCTTGCCATTCTCTCCAGATGTGGAATTGTTGTAGCCTCTTTTCAGATTTTTTTCAAACTTAGGATAGGAATTGTCTGTGTACTTCATGATTAGACAAATGCATTTCATAATTTTGTGTCATTCATTTTCGACTGCTTTGTGTTTAATGATTTGCATATTCTATATTTAGAGCAACATATCATAGTTATTGTAAAAAATTGACCCACATTCTAAGTATAAAATTGTTATACGATTGACCTCCATTTATGGTTGACCCCCATAGTTTAAAAATCTGGCTCCGCCTTGGGTAATGTAATTCGTTGCGGATAAGGACAATTTGTAATAGGTACAGGTAAGAAAATGCTTCCATCTAACCCTTATTGTACCGGTTGACACCCTTAGATTTAAATAAATTAAGCCAATTTAATTATTTCTTAGGTTATTTAGGTGGACAAACTTCCTTCTTTCTTGAAAACTTAATCTCACCTCAGCTTTACTCATAAAAGTAGCTAGTGGACGTAAAGAAAAATTATTGCACAGAGAGACCGCACAGTTTTTGTTCTATTGAATTTGTTCTAATGTCATTTGTATTTGGATATTTTGTAGATTCCTCAAAATGTCATCTATCGTGCCTTGTTAGACAGTGGTGCTTTTCAAAATCCTTGTCAGCCTGATCTATCTAAAAAGATAGGTAACCTTGTGAAAGGAAGAGCGGATTGCCCCAATTGAAAAGAAGGGAAAGAAATGTGCAATGATGTAGAAGATGATATAGAAAAGGAATTAACAGATTGTGAGAACAAATCTAAAAGTCTTACAACTGGATCAGTCCTTATTGCATCTGCAACATTTGTTGCTATTTTTACAGTGTCAAAGCTTTACAATGATACCAGAGGCCATGATACCTCCAGTCCTACCTACCTTAGTATAAAAAACGTTTACATAGCCTTCATCATAACCGACATGGTGGCATTTATCTGTTCATTAGTGTCCACGA
Organism: Carex cristatella; assembly: GCA_024447775.1. Lineage (NCBI taxonomy): Eukaryota > Viridiplantae > Streptophyta > Magnoliopsida > Poales > Cyperaceae > Carex > Carex cristatella. The sequence continues at coordinate 8,178,014 of JAJHPF010000011.1, read as the reverse complement.
TTTGGCTGCTATATGCTTCACTATCTAATTTCCTCCCCAAATATCGTAAGATTTATTTTCGAATGTGCACCCCACTCCTTTATGTTGCACTTCACCTTTTTATTTTGGCATTTGGCCTGGGAAGCTATATCGCAATAGCACCCCTTAACGATCTGCTGGCAGTTGTTGTTTTTCCAATTAGCGGATTCTTTTTTCTCTTCACCATATTGATCAAACCCAGATTCTTTTTTCCTGAAAGTATTCTACTTCAGTTAGTGAAACTTTCAAGGTAAAACCACATTAAATCTGTCAGTTATTTTATCTTTATTTTAGATAATTCCATCTGTATGCTGGAAGACCGATGTTTTTGTCCTGATTGGATGCTGCTGTATTTCATATTATGTAAAAGTCTGTTTTTGTTTGGTATGTAATTTATAACGATATCAACCATTTGTTCCTTATTTTATTGTTTCTGTTGTACTAGAGGATTCTATATGTTTGCATTGTATTGTACAAGATGATTTTATGTGTGAAACTTTTCATCTTAACATAATTTGACAAACCTCCTCTCATAAAACACCTTTAGAAAATCAAAATGTTCCAATTGTAAATGTTCATCTGCGAAGCAAGTTGAATATATATCACTATTCTTATATACATTTTCAAAAGCAATATTACAAGCATCCAATTAAAAAATTAGAAACCCTCTTTACAGAGCTAACTAGAAAGATGTAAAGCATGCCAAAAACCATATGCTGTTGAATTGACAAAAGATGAGTACGCACACCCCCCAAAAATCCTAAAGATTACAAGAAATGAAATAACAAAATGTTCTAAAACCACATTTCAATTCGACTGACGAACTTCCAAAAAGTTGAAATAAAAAATGATTCAACTTAATAGCAGACTGAATTACACAAGATTACTTTGAGTGGAGCTTATTGTCTGAAATCATGCTTGTAGGTTCAAAAGTGACTATTTGAACAGCATGTGTTCAGTTTTGGGACCGTGCTTGTAGGTTCCAGTACCATCCTGTATTTGGTGTTTTTCTCCTTCAGCTAGGTAGTTATTTATTTGTTTTTATTTTTTTTGAAGTTGGGTTGGACGTCACGTCCGTCAACACATTTAAAAAAATAAAATAATTTAAAATAATTTAATAGAGAGTAATTACTTGATCATTACATTTAAAATAATTTAATTAAAATATTGTTCTTAATATGTACATTTCTAATATAAATTAATTTGATTCAATTGTATATTATATGTATTTTATTGTTATTAAGATATGTAATATAATTCGAATTTAATCTAAAATCCGCTACGATAAATAAGAATTTGCATTTCGATTGTAATATTTAGAAAGAAATCAATTGACCTCTGCTGGTTGGAGAGACGTATTTGCTGGTAGACTGGTAGTCAAAATCACAACGTCAGTAGCTGAGGAAAGGAATTAGTCCAAGTGTCCAACACACAACCCCCTTAACAATATGAAATCCTCATAAAAAATGAATATAAAATCAGCTATAAAACAGTTAATAAAAGTATTATTAAATGCGTAGATTTGTCGCCGTATGGCAAGTTAATCTGTTGCTGGCTGCTGGAACGGTATTCTCGCATGTGAATCTTAATGGATTTAATAATTGAATTATATTATAATCGGATCCATTAACAGTCCTAGATGCAAAATCTGACGGTGTGATTGGATAGCAATGCCAATTATCCGATCGTGAAAAGTTTGAAAAAAAGAATTCGCGACCGGAAGTCCAAAAATAATTCAATTTCTATGTATAAATCCGGACTATCATATTCAAATCGGTCTACCAAATTAAAGAGATCTCATGCGCTAGTTCCACCTCAGACCAGATTAGTTTAGATTCAAATCGGACAGTCCGGATCTAAACACAAAAATTAGATTACATTAGAGGATATGGACCAATTCCTGGATGTGAATACGACATTTTCTAGGGTACAGTGGTGATTGATGCCCACATGCCGAATTACGCCTCAGCCGTCCATTAACAGGTTGAATGGTCGATTAATGAATCTGAACAATCAAAATCCTATCAAACTCCAATCGGACGGGTAAGATCTAACTCCAAACGCTGCCTCCTACTTTTGTAATACATAATACAATTAATTTTCATTAATAGCATTATAAAATAATGAGAGTTCAAATGCTTTTATTTTTTGTGTCTCCACTATGTCTCTATTTTTAAAAAATTTAATAACTCAAAATTTAAATCTTAAAAAGTCAAAATAAAACCGTTCGATGTAATCTATGTGATTTTCTCTATATGCTCATAAAAAAATATTACATTTCAATTTTATTTTTATGTAATCAATAAATTGAAAAATCAATGTCTAGAAAATATCTTTATTAGTACATTTTTTATAAGATCTTGATGACAACTAAAATAAAATTGAAATTTCATAAATTTTTATATGTGCATAGATAAATAATGCATATCATATCTAACAGTTTTATTTTAACTTTTAAGTTTTAAATTTGAGTTATTAATGTTTTTAAAAAAAGAGGTTTGATGGAAGCATAAAAAATAAAGACATTTGAATCCTCCTTTATAAAACAAATAGAATTAAAATGTATGGCACATGTTTCGAAATATTTTCAAAAGGAGTAGGACCGGAATGGTTCATTCCGGCTATGGTGCCAGAATGAATGAAGACATCCTCCTTTATCCTGACTACTCTAATATCACCTAAATTTTATTCGGACCTAATCCTCTATTTGTCCAGAGCAAATCTGCACCGTTCATTCAATAGATCTGAGCCACTCATCAAAACACATCTCAATCTCAGCCTTTAATAAATAATTTTGATTTTATATATCTATTTCATGTTGTCTAGCGTGTAAAAACCTAAATTTAATTTAAAACGTACTCGCTACATGAGAGGCTGCACGAGAAGCCACATAGGAGAAAATCCCGACGTGTTTTCTTCTTCTCCACGCGACTTCCCTTTTCTTCCCGACTCTCTCTCTCTTCAAATTTACAGATCTTTTCACTTTTTCAAAAAATTCAATGAAATCCATACCGACATTTTTTTCCATAACCAAAAAATAAATTAAAATAATATTAATAACCAATTTTTTTAAAAAAATTTACCCATAACCAAACCGCCCCCACGTGGGGCGGTCTACTGTGCAGACCAAACTGCCCCCTCGTGGGGCGGTCTACCCTCAGAGAAAACTGCCCCCCCGTGGGGCGGTCTACTATTTTTTTTTTGTATTTTTGTGTATAAAATGATCATTTTCTCCCTCCTAAGTAACAATAATCCACTCACTCTTCTTCCAAATTGACTTCTGCTCTGAAACAGTGCTAAGGGGCGATTTTTAGGCGATTCTGAGGCGATTGCGATCAACAGTGCGCTCAACAGTGACCGAGGTTTTTTTAAAATTTTTTTTTTTTTTAAATGTTAGAAATTTGTTAAATAAACAAAAAACTAATATTGAACGACGAATTTCTTTTGTAATGTCAGAAAAGACTCAAAAATGTTCATTGCATTGTACATGGGTGGAAAAATCACGAAATGTAAGTTCGGATGCCAATACTCGAAAGATGCGACTTATGGCTTCCAGGTGAATGCCAATACTTCAATTTATGAAATAAAGGAAGTAATCTTACAACAAACCGGTTGGGACCGTGCCAAATTTACCGTAGAAATCAGTACCCGAATTAACAACCAACCGCCCGGTGCCAAACCTTACTATGTAAAATATCCTATAGGAGAGCACGATATATGGACAGCTATGTACGGGTTTTTTGAGTCTAATTTAATCCCGGTAATGGACCTATTTTGCAAAAAAGTTTCGATTCAATTAATTGGTGCCGGGATAAGACCTTCTACCCAGAACAACTTGGATACTAGGGCTGGACCTTCTACCCATAACAACTTGAACCCCGGGGCTGGACCTTCTACAGAGCACAACTTGGATTATAATAATCCGTAATATGACAATGATGCCACTGATTATGGGTATGATCACAACCAGGATGTGACCTCACCCCCTTGTGAACCTGTGAGACAAGATAGGTATTTGCAAGTACCTGAGCGTAGTGTTGCACCCCGGACTGAAACTAGAAGACGGTCATGTGTTGGTCGGGTTGGATATCAATCAGTACCTGATCCATTACCTAACTACAGCCCCCCTGAACTTAGAAGACAGTCCCCAGTAGATCGAAATGATACAGGCATTGATTTTGACGGTATTGATGAGATACCGACAAAGGAAATAGATACTGGTGATGATTGGGACGGGGATTAGGATTCAGATAGATTATCAGAAGGCGACGATGATGATATTATGCCTTCTCCAATTGAAGACAGATTTCTGATCAGGGGACGAGGAGACACGCACCCGGTAAGGACATTCAATGACACTACTTCTTAAAATTTGAATTTCAATAAGTGGAAAATTTGTAAAGTATACGAAAGGGTCCCTATTTATTATAACAAATTAGTATTTAAAAAAAAGTGTTTGTTAAGTTTTAGATCTTAACCAGGTGTTATTTTTCTCAATTTTCCTTTTTTGAATATTGTATTTATTTAATGGACTTCTTTTTTTTTTTCTATCTTTTTAAATCCCATAAAATCTCATTGGCTAGTATTAAAAAATGGTCAAACTCTTCCTTCATTGTAGAGTTCCTCCTTTCCTAAAGAATCCTGTAGTAGACAGGAGGGAGTATGCGAAGAATCAGACATTTCTTTTTTTGGGAGATGCGTTGTATACAACGAAGAGATTAGCCCGGACCAGCTTTACACCAACATAGAAGAACTGTCGAGAAAAGTTAAGCAGTTTCATTTGAATGGTAACTGGGAGTTTTCAGTGGCCAGGCGGGAGAGAACCCGGTATATTGTAATTTGCACCGATAAAACTTGCAAGTTCAAAATGTCTACCGCGTCTAAAAGCTGGGGAGAGGCATGGATAATTAAGAAGGTCGAAAGACCATACACTTGCAAGACTGCGTCAACAAGGACAGACCATACTGCACTGACGGCATCAATTATTGCCGATGTAATTATGAAAGACATTAAGGAAGACCCTGCGATAAGCATTAAGGAGGTCGCTCGTGCGGTGAGACGAGTCTATGAACATGTAACCCCACATTACAATAGGTTGTGGAGGGGTCGGGAACTTGCAGTATGCAGATGCTTCGAAACCTGGAAGGGGTCGTACAATCTCCTCGCACCATTGCTCATGGCCATAACAAGTACAAATCCAGGAACCCGGGTTCGAGCAAGGTGGCATGTACCAACCGATACACCCGGTGAGGTACAATTCAAGGGCATAGCATGGGCTTTCGGTCCATGTATTGAAGCCTTTCAATATGTTAGACCTGTGATCAGCATCGATGCATGCTTCATGTCCGGCCGGTATGGTGGGGCTCTCCTTATAGCATGTGCATATGATGCTGAAAACCAGCTGTTGCCCATAGCCTTTGCCATTGTTCAAAAGAAGGATGCTCCAAATTGAGGTTTTTTTCATGTCCTTTCTGAGAAGAGAGGTGGTAGGGAAGAGATTCGTCTGCGTTATATCAGACCAGCATAAGGGCATCAAGCATGTATTTAATAGTCTCAACTATAGGTGGAACACGAATACCGGAGAGTCTGTGCACAGGTACTGCATGCAACACATTTCAGAGAACTTGTGCAAGAATACCAGCGGCGGAGAATGGGTTGCTGACAAGTTCAAAATTGGCTGCAAGAGGAAAAAACCACGACAGATGAAAGAGATGTTCAGAGATTTTGTCAGGATATGTATGCATTTTTTTTTGTAGACATTTGCACGACTTGTATCACTGAGGTATATTTCTATTTTTTGTAGACATTTCCAGAGGCAAATGTCTACTTAGCGAAGGCGGGCAAGAGACGTCCGTGTGATGCGATGGAGCTGTCAGCATATGAGAAGATATTTCAATCATGTGATGGAGGTTGGAGATGGGGAATTATGACCACTAATGGGTCAGAGTCATTAAACAGTGTCTTCAAACAGAGCCGTATGTTACCCATGGTTTCACTGGTGGAGGAGACATTCTACAAATTAAATACTTGGTTTGTTAAGAGGCATGCTAAAGCCACTGTATTAGCGAGTAGAAACCAAGTATTCTCAGATAGAGTGGAGGAGATATTAAGAAAACACAGAGAAAAAAGTTCTGTCATGCACGTTGTAGCGTATGGCAGCACTCGTACGGAATATGAAGTGCGGGTTCCAAGTGAGATCATTCCACCGGTGATGGGACAAAATGGCATTATACAAACTCATGAACGCGCATGCAAGTACAAAGTTGTTTTAGGCGCGAACAATCAAGTAACGTGCGAGTGCCAAGGCCCCCAGTTAGTTCGCATTCCATGTTCTCATGTTATGGCGGTTTGTCGAAAACGGAATTTCCTTGAAGACGTCTTTGTTGACAACTATTACCGTACCGATTGCCTTCTGAACACCTGGGGAGCATCATTTCACAGCTACCCCAACCAATACCAGTGGGCATACTACCTTGGGCCTACGGTGGTTCCCGATAAGAAATGGATCAGGAAGGGGAGGAGGAAACACAAGCGGCGTGTAATGGAGATGGACAGGATGCAAGGTCGGCGAGTGGGACATGAGGCTCACCGTTCGACTACTGACAGGCAGATTAGAGGTATGTAGATGATCGTACACAACTTAAAATTGATTTGAAATCAAATTTAAATATTGATATTGAATGTTCAATGAAATGCATTGCAGAGGCAATAAACGAAGCCAACAAAAGAGAGAATGCTAGAGTGGTTGCTGATGCGGGACCTTCTAGAAGCAGGCGACCCAGTAAGGGAAGCCAATGAGGGAGTAGTCAGGGCTCTACAACTGCTGGTGTCGTGTCGTCATCCACTTCTAGAAGCCTAAGAAGTAGACTTGGTTTGCTCGGACGCAAGAAGAGTTAATTTAGCATTTATTATATTTATATTTGTATCTTATGTTCTAGACTTATTTGCTCAGTTACGCTATGAAATTTTCAATTAACTTATGTTGTGAACTATTTTCCTTAGATGAATTTTAAGATTCTGTTCGATCCGATGAACTTTAAATTTATGCTGATCAGACGTATTTGATTATTTTGTTCACTTATGTTTTCGACTATTCAAAATTTTGTTCACTTATCTTCAATTTTAAATTTTGTTCCCTCGTATTCAAAATATAAACAATAAATAAATAGAAAATTACAACATACAAATATATACAAAAATACAATAAATACGAAATATAAAAAATACAAAAATACAATAACAAATACATTAGAAAAAAAAATACAATACAAAATACAAAAAAAAAAAAATAGTAGACCGCCCCACAGGGGGGGTTTGGTCTGCACAGTAGATCGCCCCACGTGGGGCTGTTTGGTTATGGATAATTTTTTTTTTAAAAATTGGTTATTAATATTATTTTAATTTATTTTTTGGTTATGGAAAAAAAAATCGGAAATCCATAACCTCTTTCTTTTCTTCCCGACTTCCTCTCCGACCCCTTCAACAAAATTCAGATCGCGCCGGACCTCCTCACCCCTGAGCACCGCCATGGCCACGTCGGACCTCCTCACCCATGCGCACTGCCAGAGCCGCACCAGACCTCCTCACCCCTGTGCACCGCCATGACCGCGCCGGACTTCCTCACCCATGAGCACCGCCATGGCCGTGCCGGACCTCCTCACCCCTGTGCACTGCCATGACCGCGCTGCACCTCCTCACCCCTGTGCACTGCCATGACCGCGCCGGACCTCCTCAGGTGAAATTCTCAATTTGCTTGCCTTGTTAAATATTATTTAATTCTTGAATTTGCAATTAATATTTCCTTTTCTTTCTTGTTGAATAGGATGGAATTCAAAATACAAGGCAGGCTATTCATTTGCTTGGTGCCTCCATTTTAGAATCATATACTGGTACGCTTTCTTCATGGATCAGAATACTTTCCAGGGACCAGAAAAAGAAGATGCATAGACTTTTACTTGACTATTACAACAGGATGTTGTTTCTCTTTCTATTGCAATTAATTTGTTAATTTGTTCAATTAATTATCTTCAGGTTTGAGTACCATGCAACGGATGGCTTGATAATATTCTTAGTAAGGGGTTTATTAAATTTATTGATAATATTCAATTAATTTATTGTTTTCAGATTGTTTAAATTCTTTGTTTGGGCATGTTAGTATAGGCCTTTACTAGCTCCAAGCTCTCTGACAGTAGTAAGAACTCTTCTTGATCAAGGGCAAGATGAGATGCGTATACTCGGCTGCCTCCTACTTGTCGATTTTCTTACCAACCAGGTATAGCTGTCATTCAATTATTTGACAAATCTTAATTGGAGCTTTTGCAAACTTCACCAAATGTTTCAGGGGTTAGACACAAATATGATAAGTTTTAGTGTCATTACTTATCTTATACCAGTAATGAAACAACAAAAATATAAAAAATGAATAAGTACCAGAAAATCGGAAGTATCTTGCTGAAAAATTACCTTTTGTTTCCTTAATCATTAAGGAGTCCCTAATCTTAAAGAAATTCAGAGTAAGCCCCTGTTGTTAGTTGGTCTAGAAAACTATTTTTGTCGCAGACACAACAAGAGGTTTTTCTCTGATGAAATAACAAAAATGGCTTCAATTAAATTAGATTATCTATTCTGTGTGGTGTAACATGCAGAAAACTTTACAAGGATATCGATTACAACTTCTATTCCTTCTTATCTTCGCAATGCATACATCATAAAGTGAAAGGGGAGTTAAAGCTCCAACTAAGAGTAGTGTGGATGCCTTTTTTATTTTGAACAGAATAGCAATGTTTTGTAGATAATAAAATGAGAGGGGCTTTTTTGAGTATTTCTTAAAACCGTGAGAACACTGCACCTCGCTATTTTGAAAGTCTTACTGATTTACTATTATTCTAGGTTGGTGGTGCATACATGTTTAATGTAGAAGGCTTGATTTCAAGGCTTTGTGAGCTAGGCCATGATTTAAGGGATGATGATAAGGGTCTGCAATTACGATCTGCGGCATTGCAAGCTATTGCTTCAATGGTATTGTAGGATAAAAAAAATTTGGATCTTGCTTTGTGGTTTTAAGCTACATGTCTATATCAAATTTGCCTTGTGTTATTCAGGTGCAATTCATGGGTGATTATTCTCATGTGTCAATGGATTTTGAAAAGGTACATTTCATTTCTTTTCAGATGTATTAGAGAAGTTCCCTTGTTGTTTAGTGACTGTAGCCAATGGGCCTTTGTCCCTTGAACTTTTAAGGTATGCAAATAACCCTCCAGAATGGTACAGTTACTTGTCTTTCACCACAGTAAGTATATCTTATATTTGGAGGACAAGATCACAAGAGTGCTTGTGCTAAATACTTTCTGAAAGCGAGCTTAAGTCCAATATTTTTAAAATTTCTAATTTAAGTATGAGGTTTGTTGGAACTACTTTGTAATCACTATTGCCTGTCATAACAACACTTATATCAATTTGATACCTAACTATTAGAACTGTGAAAACAAAGTATAGGAGATTTGTTTGAAATTTCTGGAGGGACTAAGTGAGACTGCTTTGACGTTTAGGGGAATTTATGTGGTTCATCCATTACCAGCTTTTGAACTAGCACCTGGTCATATACTGCATGTATACCTATTTCGTTTTTAATTTGGATTTTCCATTTGTGGTAGATTGTGTCGGTTACCATGGAGAACTATAAAGTGGTTGAGAGTCCCTCTAAAGCTGGATCCAAACTGACTCCGAATCAACCAGGAAATGAAGAAATGGTTTCTATATTGTGAGGCATCTCATGCTGTTTTATCTTCTTTTATATTTTGAAAAATGTACAGTCGATGATGGTTATAATTCTTCATCAGTCATCACTGCTAATATTAATGAAGTACTAGGAACACTAAGAGCTAATCTAAGCATCATAATGAAAAATTAAATAAAAATAATACCTATAGTAAGAACAATGAGCAATGAATGTGTAACCAACATCAAAAGTTAGCTAAGGGTTATTAATGTTTGTGTTTTCTTTCTCAGGGATGCTTCACATAACAACCCTGAATACTGGTCGAGGGTTTGTTTGCGGAATATGGCAAAACTAGCCAAGGATGCAACTACAGTACGGCTTGTACTTGAGCCCCTCTTTAGATACTTTGACAGCTTGGATTGTTGGACTACCGAAAGCCGTATTGCAACTTCAGTCTTGTCAGAGATGCAGCTTTCCATGGATAGTTCAGGTGCTGTTTCTTGTGAATTCATCACGTAAAAATTCGATAAAAGGGTTTGTGATGGAAAGATTCTATACCAATTCGATAAAAACTCTGATTTGTGATGGAAAGATTCTATACCAGTTTGCTATTTCACCCATTTTTTTTTTCTATCAGATGAGATTCAACAATTGATTTAAAATCATTAAAAATTCGTAAAAATCTGACATTGTTCGAATGACAGATATGTGAGTTTTTCTAGGGGTAAAATGGGAGTTTATTGGAGAGAGAAAAGCCGACATTGTTAGAAGCTAGCATTAATATCCTTATAAGTTCTTATAAAGGTACAATGAGAATTATGAATTTAAATGGTAAATGAATTTATAATTAATGAAAAAGAGGAGGAATTGGGCAAATATGTGAGTTTTTCTAAATTTGAAGGACAAATATGATATTAAATTTAAATTGTCCTGTCATAATGTTATACTCATGTTCATTTTGTATTCAATATCTTTCTGTAGGTTTACTGTACAATACTAGATTTTTTGCTACTAATATATGTCCATGCTATATAGCTCATTTTTTTGTGATAGGATGTCTAATATAGTTTAATTTCTGATTTTTTTCAATAACACCAGTTGCTAAGGGCAAGACCAAGAAAGCTTGGCCTAGCTAAAGTTTGTTCTCTTGATTTTCTTTTCAAATTGGATGTATTGAATTGAAATTAATGTTGTATAATATGCAGGGATTGCCTATGCTCATGGGCTGAAGAATGCCACAGGCGATTATGTTGTCATCATGGATGCCGATCTTTCTCACGATGTAACATAAAGAGAATAAAAGTACTTTAAACCGCTTCCAGGATTTGATTACTTAAAGCTCTGGTAAGCATAGACTTGAAAAAGGAAAGATAAACTGAAACTAAAATTACATCTAACTACCCCTGTCCATCCTCATTTCACAAATAAGGAGAAAAAATAAGGGGTTCCTTGTAAGTTTGCCATTTCCCATCTGACAGGTCATCCGCTTGGTACCAGCATCTTGAATTGGCGCCATCTTCACAATTTTAAAACCTGAACTGATATGCATGTTTACCAATAATGCTCCTATCTCATACCAGTTGTGTTACATGTACCAGTTTTTTCATTTCTAAAAGCACGTGTGGCATTTCTATTCTAATTTTTGGGATGTAACTTAATTTCTAATTTAGAAAGTTTTTTTCTAAAGAATTCTCTTTCTAATTGTTTCTATTGGCTTTCGTTCTTGGATAGTAATAATTGCTAACGTTGCCACTAAAAGAAATTGAAAGTTAATTTCACGAGTGTTTTGAATACTTAACAACTTTTTTTAATCTCTTCTTAATTTTACTGATGTTATATTTGAAACGTGAAAGAAAATAAAAGAGATAGCATAATTGATTACTTGTTTTTTTTTCATGACAGACATATACAACTAGCGGCGACATCGCTGCCAATTACGGGTACGAAAAAGGAGGTGCCAAAGAAAGCAAGCAAGATTGAGTTGGAAAGTGTGGCCGGTATGGTTGCAGCGTCTACTGGTACACTTATTTTCTGGTATAATAGGCACATTTCCCTCTTTAATCTATGCTGTGTATTTGGTTAAATGTGTTTTTGAAATTTAGAAGGGCAAATATGATATTATGAATTTTAGAGGGGAAATATGTAATTTATAGGTTTTTGAAGGGTATACATGAAATTCCTATAAACAGTTATATTGCGGTTTAATCTGTTTGGTACCAGTTTGTATTAGTCAATACTGCAACATTTTGAGTGGTACACTTGTCATTTGGTATAATAGGCACATTTCCTATTTTAATCTCTGGCAGTATTTTTTTCACCGAATTATTATTTTTATCTATTTTTGACCGAACGAACAACATAATATTATTATCTGAGTGCAGTTTCTACCAAATGTGGAGGGTAAAGGAATGGGATCTAAAGAGAAGCAACAAACAGACAAGATACTTAACAAGTTGCTCTTAAGAGCTCACATGAAATTCTTGATGTCAACAAGGTATCAAATTATTAAATTAACCCCTTGTATATTTTTATCTTGTAATATGTAAAATATATTTTGTTTTGTTGTTTTTGACAATTTTTATCTTGTAATATGTAAAATATATTAAATAAACCCCTTGTATATTTTTATCTGTTACATGTTTTTGACAATTTTTTAATTAATTTTTTTTTTGTTGTTTAGGCTGTCACTATGTTTAATGTGAAGAAAGAGAAGCAAAGGAAGAGGGAAAGAGTATCAAGAAACTGATATGAAAAATTTAATTTATGCCCCTGATAACTAACAAGTATCAAGAAAATCTTGCCAAATATAACCACCAATGTTCAAGGTGCTACAAAATAGGCCCATTTGCATTGTAAGCTTAGTTTAAGATATCATTAAGGATAAAATAAATAAATATTTATATTTCTATCATTGTGTATGGTGCCGTGGGTCATGTCACTAAAGAGGAAACTGCAAAGATCTTATTTAAACTAAATAATTAATGGATGTATTTGAGTTGTCGCAATAACTTTTTCTTTTTGGGGGAAGTATAGATATTTAGTTCTCACAAGTTTATAAATAAGATTGTGCTTACAAGTGACCTGGGGAACTAACAGAGGTTTAACACCAAATGACAATATGATTGGATATTTTGATGTCACTGTGCTGACTTTAAGCAAAATTATTTTTCAGAGGTTTTTTTTCAAGTCGCAAGTAATTGGTACCAATAAACTTGACATCAACTATGCATGGGTTACAAAGGAAGAATTGCTCGAGTATTTTCCTGAGCATGCCCCCCACTTTGATAAGATGCTTATTAACATCAAGTAGTTGTTGTTTTGTTTCCTTGTGATAGTAGCTAGGGAGCTCCTATTTAGCATTGTAATAATACGATTGGAAGGCAACAAGAGAGCTCATCTATTGTTGTGATTTTGATAGAATTCTATGTTATTTTAATATTTTTTTATTCTTTTTACTTGAGTATTACATCAGCTTCAAATTGTGACTTATTTGAACCTTTTTGAAGCTTATTTACTTTTAGTCATTCTTCAATTTCTTGGTTGATAAATTATAGTCTTCATTCTTTATGACTTGTTTGAATTAATACTGGTCTTTTACTTTTCGTTAAGGGCTCTTCAAAGCAATTTTTTTTTTGGATCATTTTTGTGAAGATGGGCATCGTAGAGAGAGAGAGAAAGGGCGCAAATGTGGAGCAGAGATTAGCTTTATTAAATCTCTCGGGTCGCAGAGAAAGGAAGGGGTCAATTCGGGTCAAAGAAAAACATTCTTTGACGTGGCACTAAAAAAAATTAATTTGCAATTACATTAATGTGGGAGTTTTGGAATTAAGAAATGAAATTGATTTCAATTACTCCATGACAACTGTTTGCAATTACAAATCAATTGCATTATTGGAGATGCTCTAATATAGTATTAAGTTCTAAGGTTATCATTTGCTTTTATTATTGATGAACACATAATGAAAAAATTATTTAAAGAAAGTGATCAAAATAATATTTCAATTCCCGTTGCAACGCACGGGCACTCGACTAGTAAAAAAAAAATATAATTAAATCATTTCAATCAGCCAGTATAGTTTATTCGGGCTTGCCGGCTAGTATAAATCATTTCAATCAATACATATTCACTCTTCATAAAAATCATAGAGGCCCATCAGCCCAATGAACAATACAGGCCCACTGGCAGGGATTAAACATTCCGTCCGTGCTAGTTTCAGAAACTGCGCCATGTAAAACATTGCGGGGATTTAAATTATTTCTATTCTAAAAATATTCCCAATTTTTTTTTTTAGCTTTATTTAGACTTCTCGTTTATGATTTTTATTTTTAAATCCTCTGAATTTTCACATTGTGATACGTTAGCGTTAATTTTTTTTTTAATTTTATTATTTGTGCCTTTTAAGTATGATTTAAAATTTGTAAAATAAATTTCTTTCTAAATTAGAGAATGTTTGGAATTCTTATTGACTATGTTTATTACAGGTTTATTAAAAATAATATCTAGTTAAATTTCTTACACTTTTTTAGTAAAATTATATATGATGTCTTGTTCATTCATTATATAATGTTTTATTGATAATATTTATTACGGAAAAATTCTTACATTATTTGTTTGAGTTTTATATCAAAGATATATGTACATAATTGTGCTGAAAAGTATCTTCAGTAAAAAAAATTACAATATAAGACAAAAGAAATAAACTTCTCTAATATAACTGCACAACACTCATTATCAACTAAACATGCAATTATTATTTAAAAAAATAATTTAAAAACTTTTGGCATATAATTTTAAAACAATATAATTTACCCCTTCTCCACAAACCTTTGGCATGCATGTCAATGCCAAGAGAGATACAAATAATGCAGCAATCAATTTGTTCATAGGAAAACATTAAAAAATTTGGAGCCGATCCAGAGATCAATTGATAAGCAGTAATAAGATTTTTTTAGTTTATTTAGTGACACCATGACCATGGCTGCGAGACGAGCTAGGTTTAGCTCATGATCAGCTTATAGGTACGACGAGCCAAGCAAGCCACCTAGGATTTTGGTCCCGAGCTGAAAACTGTAGCTTGTCATTGGTTCATAGCTCACCGAGCTGAGTTGGCTCGTGGTGAGAGGGGGATGGCCGGATGAGGAATCGGTAAACGAGAGAAGGACGGATTACGGTGCTGCGCGAGAGGAGGGAGATGGCCAGATAGCTAGGGGATTGGAGTTGGGGTGTCGTGCCACAACTATTAGAAAGAGACGGATTCAACGATAAGAAAAAGAAAAATAGAAGAAAACACAGCAAGTTGGGTCCCAATTAGGGGAGGCAAAAAAGCTCATAGCTCGTGGTTCGATCGTAACTCGCTCACTAACACTAGCTCGTTATTGAATTGAGCTCTTAACGACCCAGCTCACCACTAACTTAATCTAGAATTAACGAGTTCAAACTAAAACCTGGCTTGCTCGCCATCTTACGAGTGAGCTTGGCTAGATATCAATTTGTGGATTTGTATAAACTTGTGTGCATTGTATATTGTCCAATTTGATTTAGCTCGGTCCCACTTAATAAAAAAAGTTTGTAGAATCTATTTTCTTTTTAAACAAAGTCTAACCAGACCTAGAGAGCCAGCTCGTGAGCTAACTCGGTTCAACTTGTGACGATTTCAAACTAAGATTTCAGTTTCAGATTTCTAAAGTCAATTCACTCATGACTTGAACGAGCCAACTGATGACAAGTTCAAGTTAGACCCAGCTCGTGACGAGCCAGCTCGTTGCCGCCCCTAGTCTCAATACAAATAGCTTAATGCGTAGATTTTTTATTTATTTTTATTTTTATTAGGGGTTTACAGGGGAATTTGAGGGACGTGCAGCGAGGAGGAGGTTGAGGTTATTTGGCCAGAAGTAACAAATTTGAGAAATACGCTCTCCCGAGTTTGAGCACATGCAACTCGATCAGTTTATTTACCGGGAATAGATGAATAGAATAACATCTAGTGTTGGAAGTAACTGGTTAGTGATGGCGCAGAATTTAACCAAATAAGAAAGTCAAAAGAATCTTACAAATTTATGAGTTGGATATCAATAGGGTGGTTGGTGATGGCAATGATAAATTTATGGTTTGGTGATTGTGCGTTATACTGTGTTTATCCTAATCTATTTAGAATTGTTTCTAATCAACAACTTCTAGTTTCTAATAATTTCTCTCATTCTATTCTTAATATTCAGTACTCTAGACAGCTTACGGGCATTCTCATTATTGAATGACAACATTTACTTAACTCTTGCACCTATAGCTCTATATTTCGTAAGCCTAACTCCTCCGATAAATTTTTTTAGAGATGGACTCCTTCGGGTTTATTTACTGTACATTCTCTCTATTTGTGGTTGTCCAATAGGGGTATTCCAAATACATCATATTCTATCTTATGGCATGCCAAAATTCCTTTAAAGATTAGGATTTTTGTTTGATTACTTCGACAAAATAAGATCCTTACTAAATATAATTTAGTTAAACAATTGGCAAGGTAATATAGATTGTCCATTCTGTGGTGCACCCGAGACAGTAGATCATCTTTTTGTGACATACTCTTATATTTCTACCATTTGGTCATGGATATGAAACCATAATAACTTTGATTACAATTGTACTACTATTGCGGATCTATGGCTTTTTTATTATCGATTTCTTTGAAAGATTTATTACTTGTAGAATTAATTAGGGCTGCAACTTTATAGTTGGTATGGCTTACCAGAATAAGATTTTCTTTCAGCAAATACCTGTCCCTCCCATTAGCTCTGTAGGTTCTGCTATTATAGCTTTATCTTTGTATTGGTGTAAAGCAAGACTTGATGACTCATATTTTAAATTAATTTTGATTCTACCTATGGATTTTACTTCTTTGAATCAGGCAGGCTCTTTGATAATTTCCTCAGTTTAGGATACGGATTCCGACGAGGACGCTTTTCTTGGTTTAGAGGGGCCGGACCTCTCTGACTATATCCGTGATAGAGCTATTTTTTATTACTAGTTTTCCTGCTGGTATTACAGTTTATGATGCTACTTGTTTGTATTCATAGACTATTTTCACATTTTACTTAGATTTTATGGTTCGTATTGCTTTTAGGTATTTTGTGTAGTTTGATATCCCAGAACTTGTATTTTGTTACTTTTGTATGAACATTTGAGTTTCATAATGAAACTGGTGGTATCCCCACTTTATTAAAAAAAAAAAAAAGTCAAAAGAACCGCATATCATGCATTATATTATTTAATATACATATATATATATATATATATATATATATATATATATATATATATATATGTTATGTTATATTTATTCACTTATCATGCATTACTAATTGACTCTATACAAAATTTACTTTTAAATTTTTCACATTAAGACACATCGCTTGTAAAATAAAAGAATTTTAACGATTTAGATTCATTGTTTGAAACTAATTCAATAAATTTGAAAGTTGAAATCACAAAAAAACTTGATAAACATAAGAACACACTAATTCTACTCATATCCCTATTCCCCTTTAGTCTTTAGATCTAATTTAGACAAGTCAGCAAGATTCCGGGATTTTTGAATTAGTGTCTAGCTGTCTTCTCTATATGCTGCAATTATATTATCAATTCTCTTGTTTATTTTGTTATTTTTTGAGAACTTTGATAGTGCCTATCAAGGCTGTAATTATATTATCAATTCTCAAATTGTGCTACGCCCATGGATATATTAAAACTTGAAAATTTACTTTCTGAGTTGTCCCTAATAAAATGTCCTAAATGTCCCTCCGGCCAGTACATCGATCAGTTTAGCACATCGTTGACACAAATTTCATTATTGGACTGATAGGAATTAATTAATTTGTTTTGAGGTTTTTTGTTTAAGATACATCATTCTGAAAATTTAAAAGAGAAGTTTAATTAGTACATTGGTTTCATATATAGAGGAGAGGAGAGGTGGCAACTAAGCCAAGGTGAAGAGCAGAGAGGGGCGGTACGTGCGCAAAGACGGAGAGGGTTTTGGGTGGCGAGCTCTAGGTTTTGATCTAGAGTGTTTTGGTCTGGAGCTCTTTAGGTTTTGGTCTGCTGTGCCTTTTTCATTTATTCTATTTTAATTTGATCCAAGGGATTGGGTGTCGCAAGATTCATGTAACTCAGTTCTTAATGAGTGAGTTATGAGCGAGTTATGAACGAGTTGGGGTATATATGCTTATGCACGGCTCATTAAGTTAACGAGCGATAATGAACGAGTTGTTAATGAGCTTTTAGCGAGTGAGTTATGAGTAATTTACTCACACCTATGCATAGGGATGTCAACGGGTACTAGAAAGATCGGGTGGAAGCATTTTCATATCCGTACCTGTTACAAATTATTTGTATTTGTCCGTACTCATCCATACAATTACAAATTATCTTACTTGTACCCTACCCTTACCTGTCATGATTGTCAGATAGCGAAACAATAGCGGATAAATAACGGATAATACTAATTAATATAATGATTTTTTTTTTAAATAAAACATTAAAACATATACATTCATTTCACATATATATAATTCTTTATTGAATTTTTTTTTAAAAATGCTAAGCGCAAGTAAATAAATTAAAGTACAATTTTCAATGCTTATTAATATATATAATATTTTTTTTATATTTATCCGATCGAGTAACGGTTATAAAATAAACTTTACCAGTATCCTTACCTATTTAGATAACGAAAAATATAT
The DNA here is from genome assembly GCA_024447775.1 of Carex cristatella. Taxonomy (NCBI): domain Eukaryota; kingdom Viridiplantae; phylum Streptophyta; class Magnoliopsida; order Poales; family Cyperaceae; genus Carex; species Carex cristatella. The sequence continues at coordinate 8,159,548 of JAJHPF010000011.1, read as the reverse complement.
TTACCTGTACGCGTATCTGCTAAGTTTACGAAAAAAAAATGTTACTTGTACTTGTCTTACTCGTACTTGTCTTATTACATCTTATTAGATACAGTACAAATCAGATCAACGAATGAAAGGGTGCCATTGACACCCCTGATCGTGCAGCGAGAAGGAAGTTGAGGTTATTTGGTGAAAGAAGTAACAAATTTGAGAAATAATGCTCTCCCCAGTTTGAGCACAGCACATGCAACTCGATCAGTTTATTTACTTGGAATATAGGAATAGAATAACATCTAGTGTTGGAAGTAATTGGCTAGTGATGGCGCAGAAGTTAACCAAAATAAGAAAGTCAAAAGAACCGCATATCAAATTATATTATTTAATATATATATTATATTGTATTTATTCACTTATCATGCATTACTAATCGAAAATTCTGCATTAATTTATATTTTAGTTTAAAATTATATAAATTTCATACAATATAATATTATAATATACAAGATGCATGCATGGTAATATACAATGTTTCCAAAATTGTCACTAAATTTCCATGAGATGTAATATTTGAAATTCTTACAATATTTTGTAAATAAAACCGATTTGCTCGGTCATTTATATACCACAATGGAAAATTATTTTATATAAAACTAGTTAATGAGGAAAATTTAATAAAAACTAGTAAATTACAAGAAAATTTAAATTTAGTTTGCAACTATATGAAGTTTGTTAAACAAAATGAAAAAAGAGTATATTTTATTTGATTTATTTATATCATATATAAAATTAAAATGTATTTGTTATAAATATTATTTACCAAAATATACCTAAAATTATACGAGTAGAACTAGGGTGTTATTAAGTTCACCAAGTTTTTTTGGTGAGCCTAACTCCAAAAACTATTGAATTGACTTTAAATGACAAATTCATACCATTCAAACTGATGTAATTCATAAGTGATGGGTTTACGTGTCAAATTTATAAATTTTCAAATTGATTTATTATAAAGTCAAGTGGTCAAAAAACAAAGAAAAATGAATGGACAAAATTTAACGTACAAATCTTTTTTTTTACCGCTTGACTTATACTAAATTATTTTGAAAATTTATTAATATCACATGTAATTAAACACTTCACTTGTTAAGTACATAGATTTGCGCAGTTTGATTTTGCTACTTGAAGTTATTCCAATAAGTTTTGAAGTTAAGATCATTAATTCTTTGATGAAAGGGGAGACTGAACTAATGATTTGACACTTGTATTTTTTAGAAAAAAAATAATGAGCCTTTTTTCAATTTTGTTTTTAATTACGAAAAAAAAAATCGCCATCGCTAGCCAATTAATTCAATGAATTGCACAATCTGATAATATCCCTAGTCCCCTTTAGTCTGTAGATGTAGTTTAAGATCTAGTTTAGTCAAGCAGTCACCAGGATTCCCGGATTTGTTAATTAGTGTCTAGCTGCACGTTCTCTCTGTATGCTGCAATTATATTATCAATTCTCAAATTGTGCTGCGTGCATGGATATATATATTAAAACTTGAGAAGTCCACTTTCTGAGTCGTCCCTAATAAAATGTTCTAAATGTCCCTCCAATATATCAGTTTAGCACATGCATAGTTGACATAAATTTCATTATATATTGGGCGGGCCGGTAGGAAGAGATTAACATTGTCCAAATTGACATGTGAATTGATATATAATCTAAGTCAGAAATGTATTAACTATTGGGAGTGACAGTCTAATAATTAATGTTGCATGTTTCCTTCTTTGTCTATTAGAAGAGATTGACAATAACAATACTGGTCCAAGTGTGCATGCAACCAAATTAAAACCATCGTCGCCCACTCAGAGTGTCTCTTACTCCAATCGGACGGGTAACGGGGTAAGCTATCTTAACTCGAAACTCCGCCTCCTACTTCAACTTTACATAGTAATATATAAATAATACAACTAAATTTTTATTAGTAGCATTACAAAAAAAATAGAATTAAATTAATTGTGTGGCACCCGTTTCGAAATATTTTCAAAAGTAGCAGGAACGGAATAGTTCATTCCAGCTGTTGTGCCAGAATGAATGTGTAATATACCGACCGGAATGATTCATATCTAGAGGCACAACTAGAAAATTGAGATTACGGAAATTTAAAAATAAAGTGTAGTGTAATTTTTATTTTTACAAAGGAGATTAAAAGTATTAATATATATAAAAATTACAAAATTCAGCGGATAAGATTTAAAATTTTCAATGCATAGGGATGGCTTAGCTTCTTTTAATTCTATTACCTTCTGCCCCTGTTCATACCGTCAGACGAGCCTGGATGAAACGTTCCATCCACCTTTATTTTTCGGTTTTAAGTATGAATCAATTCGGTATAGGGATGGTTTAGCTTCTTTTATTTCTATTACATTCCGCCCCTGTTCATATCGTTAGACGGGTCAGGATGAAGCGTTCCGTTCACTTCCTTTTTTGGTTTTAAGTATGAATCAATTCGGCATAGGGATGACTTAGCTTCTTTTAATTCTATTACCTTCCACCCCTGTTTATACCGTCAGATAGGCCTGAATGAAACGTTCCGTCCACCTTCCTCTTTCAGTTTTAAGTAGTTTAGTGCATATATAATTTGCATTTAACACTGGCAATTATCATCTGTTTGGAAATCAAAATCTGTTTCCTTTTTCTTTTTCAAAGATATTTTACAAAATAACATACAAACTATTATCAGTTGTTGATACGAATGATTCCTTTTTATTTTTAATAAGAGTCCAAATTAGTTCTTTAGAAGTAATTTACGTTCTTATATATACTTTTCGCTTCTAGCTTTTAAGCACAAAATAGTTCACTATCAAAATTGAGTATCTAATTATACCATTTTACAGTGATACATCTTGACACCATATGTTTATAAATTATTTTACGATTTCAAAATCTAAATAATCGATTCGAACAATTTGTAATTTTATTATTTTATTATATGTTTCTAATTTGAGCAATTATAATCTACTTTTCAGAGATTTTTTCAGAGAGAGGAATTGCTGAAGACGGGAGGAGCGATTTAGGGTAAACTGACAATGGGGAGAAGCAGCGTGAGAGAGAAAGAGAGGATCGGACTGGGATTTGGGGCGCAATTTTTCCAAATAGTGACATTACAAACCTTAATCAGCCGATGTAGCGCCAACAGGAGCGGATTGACGAATGATTCTAGAGTTTCGGTGGCCAATCGTAGATGGAGGCTCCGCGCCTTTAACAGAGAGAAGGGGGCTGTTAGCGTGAGACGGAGAGCAGTGTGAAGAGAGGGGATCGGGGCTAGGTCGTGCAAAGAGAGAGAGTCGCCGGGTTGCGTGAAGAGAGAGGCGGGGCTAGGTTGCGTGAAGAGAAAGAAGAGAGCTGCTGGGTTTCATTAATAGGAGATCTCCAGGCAAGTACATCTCTGAAATTTTCAAATTAATCAATCTAGCTATTGGCACGAATCTTGAAGCAAATCCAACGGTTTAAAACACAAATTAAAAGACCCCTTTTAATTTGCAATGCATGGTAGCTTTACTCTCTCTCTCTCTCTCTCTCTCTCTCTATATATATATATATATATATAGAGAGAGAGAGAGAGAGAGAGTAAGGCTACCATGATTTTAGTTGTATTTCGGGCGAAATACAACTGATTTATTTTTCAATTTTTGAAGTCCAAAAAGTCTATCCAAACTATTAGATGCGTTCTTAATATTGAAATGTGTTTGGAGACCAAATTTTACATTTTTTGGATTTTTTTTACTATTTATTTACCCACTTTGAAAATCGCTATTCCAACAAATAGTGAAACCATTGGATCAGCGATTTTCAAAGTGGCTTAATAAATAGTAAAAAAATTTCAAAAAATATAAAATTTGGTCTCCAAGCACATTTCAATATGGAGAATACATCTAATAGTTTGGATCGACTTTTTGGGCTTTGAAAATTGAAAAATGAATTGGTTGTATTTCGGCCAAAATACAACTAAAAGCACATTAGTCATACTCAGAGAGAGTAAGGCTACCATGATTTCAGTTGTATTTCGGGCGAAATACAACGGATTCATTTTTTAATTTTTGAAGTCCAAAAAGTCGATCCAAACTGTTAGATGTGTTCTTCATATTGAAATGTGCTTGGAGACCAAATTTTACATTTTTTTGAATTTTTTTACTATTTTATTAACCCACTTTGAAAATCGCTAATCTAACGGTGGCTTAACCAAATAGTGAAACCATTGGATCAGCGATTTTCAAAGTGGTTTAATAAATAGTAAAAAAATTTCAAAAAAATATAAAATATAAAATTTGGTCTCCAAGCACATTTCAATATGGAGAACACATCTAACAGTTTGTATCGACTTTTTAGACTTTGAAAATTAAAAAATGAATTGGTTATATTTTGGCCGAAATACAACTAAAAGTATATTAGCCCTACTCTATATATATATATTGTATTTATTAAATTATCATGCATGCATTATTAATCGAAAGTTCTATATTAATTTATATTTTAGTTTGAAATTATATATATTTCATACAATATAATATTCTAATATACAAGATGGTAATATACAATATTTCCAAATTCGTCAGTAAATTTCCATGTAATATTTTGAAATTTTACAATATTTTGTAAATAAAACAGATAAGCTCGGTCATTTATATACCTCAAGGAAAATTATTTTAGATAAAACTAGCTAATGAAGAAAATTTAATAAAAACTAGTAAATTACAGGAAAATTTAAATTTAGTTTGCAACTATATAAAGTTTGTTAAACAAAATGAAAAAAGTGTATATTTTATTTAAATTTATTTTATGATGTAAAAAATTAAAATGTTTTGCTTGTTATAAATATCATTCACTAAAATATATCTAAAAATTATATGAGTAGAACTAGGGTGCTATTAAGTTCACCAAGCTTTTTGTTGGACTGAACTCCAAAAACTATTGAATTGATTTTAAATGACGAATTCATATTGTTCAAACTAATCTAATTCATGAGTGATGAGTTTACGTCAAATTTATAAATTTTCAAATTAATTTATTATAAAGTGAAATGGAAAAAAAAAATGGACGGACTAAAATTAATTTATAAACTTTAAAAAAAAAAAAAGCTTTACTTATACTAAATTAATTGGATTTTGTTTTTAATTAAAAAAATCACCATCGCTAGCCAATTACTTCAAAGAATTGAATACACTGCTTATTTTAAGTTAGCACAATATGATATTATCACTGCGAGTAGAACTAGGGTGTTCTTAAATTCACCTAGTCTTTTTGTGGACTCAACTCTAAAATTTATTGAATTGGTTTTAAACGACGAATCCAAATATTTGAAATCTTTCTACATTACAAATGATGCGTCAACATGTGAAAATTTTGAAGTTTCGAATTAATTTTGTATAAAGTCATGAAGTGATCAAAATTAGAAGGTTTATAAACTAATTTTAATACATTAATTTTTTGAACACTTTCTGACCTTTTGACTCTATACAAAATTTACTTAAATTTTAAATTTTCGCATTTAGGCACATCATATAAGATAGAAGGATTTCAACTGTTTAGATTCATTGTTTGAAGTTAATTTAATAAGTTTTAGAGTTGAGTTCACAAGAAGACTTGGTGAACTTAAGAACACCGTATTTCTTCTCAGATCTCTGGTCCCCTTTAGTCTTTAGATCTAGTTTAGACAAGAAGTCACCAGGATTCCCGGATTTTTTAATTAGTGTCTAGCTGTCCTCTCGTATGCTGCAATTATTATTTTATCAATTCTCAAATTGTGCTGCGCGCATGGATATATTAAAACTTGAAAAGTTTACTTTCTGAGTTGTCCCTAATAAAATGTCCTAAATATTCCTTAGGGGCATCAATGGTACTTTTTTAGCTATTTATTCGATCCGTATCGTATTCGATAAGATGAGTATGGATTTTTTCGTTATCTTATTGTGTATGAATATGGGTAAGTATTTTTTTTCGTTAACTAAATGGATAAGGGTGTGGATAATGACTATTTTGTATTGGTTATCCTATAGGGTAAATATAAAATATAAAATTATTTATATTCAATTCAATTTTCAGTGAATCTAGATTTACTCTTCTATTTTAGTGCCATGAATTGCGTCTTTCTATTCCAGCACACCAAGTCTGTATCTTCGATATATTTTTCTTACCCTCTTTGTTTTCTTTCTTTTTACTCCATCGTAAGAATGTAATATAAATTCTATAAGAATTTGACTCATATAATCACATTTTCACTTTAATTTTCACAGTGACTGTGACTCAATTTTGTTTTCAAATTAATTTCAAATTTTGCAATAAAAATTATAATGAGTTGAAAAACAATTTAAATAGTTATCTTATGTAATAAGTAAAATATAATGTGTTGTGATTTTTTTCTCTTTGAAAAATATAATAAATCTAATTATTATATTAGTATTTTTGGTTATTTACCCTATAATATTAACAGGTAAGATTAATTTTTAATAGATAAGGGCAAAATATGAGTAAGATCAATTGTAGTGAGTATGAGTATGATCCACCTAACCTGTACCCTACCCATTGACACCTTATTGTCCCTTAGTACATCAGTACATCAGTTTATTAGCGCAACGTTGACATAAATTTCATTATTGGACTGATAGGAATTAATTAAGAGATTAACTTTGTGCAAATGGACATGTGAATTGATATCTAATATTATTCAGTAATGTATAATTAACTGTTGAAACTAGAAAGTGACAAGTCTCTAATTAATAATGCCAATGTTATTTCCTCCCTTGTCCATTAGAAGAAATTAACATTAAACAGGTTCCACTTGAGAGTTCTCTTACTCGAAAAGAAAAAATGACCGAACCTATTACTTTTGAAAAAGGTGAGTGTTCTCGTAATCGAAATGCAAATATGGCGGAATCTGATACTTCTGAAATACAAGAAGAAACACCACCGGCACAGCCTCAGCAGCCACCAAATAATCCTGCAGCAGCTACAATAGAAGAGCGAATAAATCCAGAGTTGCTGAGAGCTATAGTAAATGGAAACCTGGAGGGGTTCAAAAAGATTTTGGGAATAGATGCAGCACCAAAGTTGCTGAGAGCTATAGTAAATGGAGACCTGAAGGGGTTCAAAAAGATTTTCGGAGTAGGAGAACCAAAAGATATAGAATCTATCCCAGAGAGAAACGGTGGTAATAGTGGCCTCCGTGGAGTAATTTGTGGAGGGAACACTGTTCTCCATGTTGTGGCTGGGGTTATGCAGCAATCCAGTTCAAGGGAGATTTCATTCTTAGATGAGCTCCTGACAACTCCAACTCTATTTGCACTAGAAGAGACCAGCCTTGCCATAAATTGTCTACTACAGACGATTTTATTTGTTTTTCCCATAAAAGGAACTTGGAAGCGTATCGCTGCACGATTTGTACATGTTGCTCTTCCCAGATGGGTTTTCCGCTTAGTAAATGTTAGTGTCCTCCGCAAAGAGAGAATGAACAAACAGATTGCAGAAATCATCTGTAATCGGGTTCCGACCTTGTTAAATGCTTGCAATAATGCGAAGGAGACACCTCTACACTGTGCTGCTAAGGCTGGTAGACTCGAAATTGTGTCTTTCCTAGTTTATTTTGCCCGTGAGAAGGTCTCAGGAAAACTAAAGAAAATGTTGAGGGCAAAAAATGAAGCAGGGGAGACTGAGCAGGTCCCAGGAGAATTAGAGAAAATGTTGAGGGCAAAAAATGAAGCAGGGGAGACTGCCTTACATGAAGCAGCCCGTTCTGGTTACAGTGGTATTGTGAAGGAGTTGTTGAGCGCAGATGAGAAATTGGCAAGTTTGGTGGATAATAGTGGCATTTCTCCATTGTACTGGGCAGTTATCGCCAGGTGCATTGATATCGTTGAAACGTTGATCTCTCCTAAGCACCTCAAAAGTGATGCTGATCCAAAAAGGTTTGCTGGTCCAGATGGACAGACCGTGTTGCACGCTGCAGTAATGACACAAGAAGGTACAACTGACTAATTTACATATATTTTTATATTATGTTCTCAAATACCAGCATAAATGAAATTTAAAGAGCTTTAATGTATGAATACAAATACGAATATCATACTTTGTACGGATCCGTAACGTCCCAGGTATCTGACTGACTCAAGATAATTGAAAAGGATGGCCCAGATTTACTCTCAGCGGAGGGCCAATATTAGTTGTTCTTTGAAATTCGTGCCGAGTTAAAGGAATGATTCTGGACCATCCATTTCAATTGTACTCAGTCAGCTAACCTGAGGGGATGTGGATTCTCCAGGTACAATACACGAACGATGCACATTTTCAAATTTTAAAAAATGATTTATTAATGGAATCCGATAACTGTCTCAAGATTTAATTTTCCGGTCAAATCTCTCAATTCTTTCTGCCTTTGAGCAGAATCACCTTTTAAAAAGTCATTACTGCATTTACAACTGACACTAGTTGGCGCATGTAAGTCTTTAAACCTACCATATTGAGTTTTTTTATACATAAGAAATAAAAAAAATCAACGATACAAATATAACTAAAAAATATTTCATTATAAATCTCATTTAAAAGAGAAATCGAGTAGAACACCTTTGTGATTTTAGATTTGCAAAATTACTCAAGATCATCGAAAAAATAAAATTGATGAGAGGAATAAAAAAAAAGAGTGGGTGCAAGTCTTTAAAAAATTCAAAATATAGTCTTTGTAAATAACTTATCAAGTCTTAATATCTAGCATATAAAATCTTTAAATCTAGTATATGAAGTTTTTAAACATAGCATATCAAGTTTTTATACATTACATATCAAGAAAAAAAAAACAGAGACACAAATATAACTCAAAAGTAATTTATTATGGATCTAATTTGAAAGAGAAAATCAAGTAGAAGACGTTCGTAGTATTTTTTTTCACTTGGGAGGAGATTAGAGGAGAAAAACATAGGGGCCAATCTCTTCTCTATATTTTTTATTTTATTTTTTTGAATAAAGCGGGGAGTCCTAACTGTTTCATATAGAAACTAATTCTTCTCTGCATTATTAGAATTTGATTATCTATATGGAGCAAAAAAATACTTATTTGAATGAAATGCCCATACAATTGATGCCAATTGCTTTCATATTGTATTTACCTCCATGCTAATAACTTCTATTTGCATTAGATCCATAACACACAAACCTCTTTTGCATGGGCTAAAAAAAAAAAAAAAATAGCGACCCAAGCATTTAACTTATCATGCAATAAATTTAGTACTCATCCAGATATATCCATGCAATATGTATATATGATATGACACTATTTAATTAGCTGCTAAAATGCACTTTTTATCTATCTGCATGGGTAGATTATGAATATATCCACGCAAAAAAAAAACATAAATTTTTTTAATATTTGCATTAAATTATATGGCACGTTTAAAAAAACAAACACTTCATAAAACTCATTCAATTCATAACATTTATTTCTAAAATTCACATCTAAAAATCATAAGATCAACATATATAGAGTAGTAATAACATAAATATCAAACTAAAATTGTTGGACATCACAAAATTCATCCATATCAAGACCAAGTCCTAACACTATTCAAATCAACAAAAAACTAACTTCGCACTTATGGCTAAACCCGTTAGCATTCTTGGTGATCTTGAGAACCAACAACAGACACTGCTGTAAAAAAAGCCTATTATTCATGATAAATACAAGTTCATACAAAAAATCCCACATTAAATTTATTTTAAACATAATGATTGTTGACTTATCTGTTGACTGTTTTGGAGTGTATGTCGACTTATCTGTCATTATTGTAGTTGGCTTGGAGCACATTGTCAACAACTATCACATTTCAACGTAGTTACTTATTTTGATGAGCAGATATTAAGAACTAACAAGAAGCTTCACCAGTGTCAATTTTATTCATGCAGAATAAGTTCATAAACTTATGTTAGTTTTGTCCTGGGAGCTTCTCGGTGTTATTAGCATAATATACTACAATGATAAATTTTGGTTATACAAAGCCGAGTGTTTCAGAGTTTGAAGTTGAAAACATAAAAACTTGAAATGTCTAAGGTTATAAGTTTTCAAAATGGAAAGCTAAATACAGAACTAAAGTCCCAAGTACAAACTACAAAGCTGTATGTCAGAAGTGCTATTTAAGGGCACTGTTTAGAGCATTGTTTACCTTGAACTGCTTGAAAGCCAACTGCATCCTGGCACAGGTTCTCCTCTAAGCACATACTCTTGGAAAGCCCTTATAATAATTAATTACAGTAGTAAATTAATCATTAACTTGAGTTTCTTTACCCCTCTTCCTCGTTTCTTAGAAGAGGAAGGTGCTTCTCTATCGGGTGCACATTTTGGTCCTTTAGAATTCTCTGCGGTGGTTTACCATTCATGAAGCTTAGAAATACTTGATTTTGCACCCAAGATAATATAAGTTAGTAAAAAGGATCACTATAATATTTTACAGAGATATGGTCCAACATGGCATGGACGTGAGCATGCAATTTGGGGCATCTATAATCCAATCAAAATTGACAAATTAATAGAACTCTACATCTAGCATTATGATGCAACATTAATACAACTGATTTGACGCTGGCTTAGCTTACATTCAGGCAATTCAAATCATTTTACTTATGGTTTGTAAAACATATGGTTTAACCCTGTCATAAATAAGTCGTAATCTGAACTTGTCGACATCGACAACATGTCTATGGTGACCTGTGACCACTACATCATATGATAAATAAATAAGAGAAAATAAGATAGCCAAACACAGAAACTTGAAATTTAGGGTATAAGGTTTGAAATAATGATACAATGGAATATAATCGTACAGCTTTATGTTAAAAATGTGATACAAAATTAGACTGAAGATTCTAGAGGCGCTGTTCTGGCTGGTTAGATTTAGAGCTGCAGTTTTTAGAAGTTTAGCATGTTCTAGGAGTCCTATAATTAGATTACTTAGTGGAGAGTACTTGTCTTTAATTAGGAGAGTTAGTGGGCTGGTTAATTTCCTTATTTAGAATAGATTAGAGTAGTGGATGTGATGGAACAGCAGTTTCCATTTATAGTTTCTGTTGTGTTTAAATACTTGAGTTGTAAGTCTGAATATTTATTGAGTTAATAAGAATTTCTGCAGCAAATTCAACTCTTTCAAGTTCCGCAATTTTAAGTTCTTTCCAACAATTTGGTATCAGAGCAAACTTCGATCCACAAACTCCAAAAATCTGAAATGGCGGACAGCAGCTCCACCACAATCAATGTTACTCAACCAGCGATACCTCTGTTCAAAGGCGAGAACTACACGTTTTGGAGCATCAAGATGATGACTCTATTCAAGTCTCATGGCCTATGGGATTTAGTAGACAAGGGTGCACCAGAACCAGATCCGAACCAGCAAGAAGAAACCGAAGAAAGATGCAAGGGCGCTGTTCTTCATCCAACAAGCAGTGCACGACACAATTTTCTCGAAAATTGCAGCAGCCACCACCGCAAAGGAGGCATGGACAACCTTGAAAACCGCATTTCAAGGAAGTTCACGAGTTATGGCCATCAAATTGCAAGGCCTACGACGAGATTTCGAGACACTGCAGATGCAAACAGGAGAATCAGTGCAGATTTTCCTGTCAAGAGTTACAACCGTTGTCAACCAAATTCGAGTATTTGGAGACACCATGGAGGAGAAAACGGTAGTGGCAAAGGTGTTGAGAAGCCTAACATCCAAGTTCAATCATGTAGTTGCAGCAATAGAAGAATCTAAAGATCTGGACAACTACACCTTTGATGAACTTATGGGGTCACTGTAGACTCATGAGTCAAGGCTGTCCAAAACCGAAGAAACAAGTGATGACAAGGCATTCTACATGCAGGGGGAGTCGTCAAGAGGTAAATCAAACAACTACACACGAGGCAGAGGTAGAGGAAGAAATAATTTCAGAAGAGGCCGAGGAAGACAAGATGACTCACATGACAATTTTAAGAAAGATGTTCAATGTTATTACTACAACAAATACGGGCATTATCAAGCCGATTGCTACAAGCGGCAAAGAGAAGAAAGCCAAGTCAATTACACAGAAGAAGAGGAGACTGAACCCACAACTCAACCCACACTTTTCATGGCCAGCATTATAGATGAAAAGGTAGACGCAAGCAGCATATGGTTTCTTGACAGTGGCTGTTCAAACCATATGTCAGGTTTCAAGCAATTGTTTGAAGATTTCGATGAAACATACAAGTTGAAGGTCAGGCTTGGTGATGACAAGATGATTCAAGTTGAAGGGAAGGGTACAGTAGCAGTCCACACAAACAATGGTATGAGATATTTGCACAATGTTTATTTTATCCCAGATTTGACACAGAATCTGTTGAGTATTGGGCAGTTAATGGATAGTGGTTATTCAATTGTGTTTGAAGGGAAAACTTGTGTAATAAAATCCAAAAATCAGGTAATGGTAGAGGTGAACATGGCAACCAATAAATTGTTTCCCTTGGAGGTTTCAAATGTAAAGGAAAGAGCAATGGCTGCAAAAACTTTGAACCAATCTGAGTTATGGCATCTTAGATATGGTCATTTAAATGTCAATGGTCTGAAATTGTTGAACCAAAAACAAATGGTTTATGGCCTACCCGAAATCAACCAAATAGGTGTTTGTGAAGGATGTATATTCGGTAAACAAGCCAAGTTTCCATTTCCAAAAGGCCAAGCCAAGAGAGCAACTCAAGTGCTTGAGTTGGTTCATGCGGATTTGTGTGGTCCAATGCAAACCGAATCGCTTGGAGGCAGCAAGTATTTTCTCCTTTTCATAGATGATTATAGTAGGATGAGTTGGGTGTATTTCCTACAAAGCAAAGGAGAAGCAAGAGTGAACCCAATTTGTATGTTAAAAGGGGTGAAAAAGGAGAATTGTTAATTGTGTGCTTATATGTGGATGATATGATTTATATGGGCACAAGTGAAAGGTTGTTGGATGAATTTCGGATCAACATGAAAGGAGAGTTTGAGATGACTGATTTTGGGTTGTTACATTATTTTCTCGGTCTGGAAGTAGAGCAAGAACATGGTAGCGTTTTTGTATCACAAAGAAAGTATGCAATTGATCTTCTAAAGAAATTTGGGATTAAGGAAAGCAAGATAGCATCAACTCCAATGAATGTGAATGAGAAGCTGATAAAGGATGATGGCTCAGGTCCAGCCGATGCCACCAAGTACAGAAGCTTGATTGGAGGGTTGATGTATTTGACTCACACAAGGCCGGATATTTCTTACGCAGTTGGAGTGGTCTCAAGACACATGCAAAATCCAACAAAACATCACTTTGGCACAGCCAAAAGAATTTTAAATTACATTGCAGGTACAGCTGACTATGGCATATGGTATGAAAGCACTAACAACTTCAAGTTGGTCGGTTATAGTGATAGCGATTGGGCAGGTTGTGCAGAGGATCGAAAGAGCACATCCGGGCACATGTTTACACTAGGCACAGGTGCAGTTTCATGGAGCTCAAAGAAGCAAGCAACCGTGGCATTATCAACTACTGAGGCCGAATATTCAGCAGTCAGTTCAGCAGCATGTCAAGCAGTTTGGTTAAGGCACATACTGGCAGATTTTGAACAAGAACAACAGCATCCCACAGTGATATTTTGTGACAACCAATCAACAATAGCAATGGCGAAAAATCCAGCATTTCATGGAAGAACCAAGCATATCGACATACGTGTTCATTTCATTCGTGATCTTGTGACAAATGGTGATGTTGAGATTAAATATGTTAACACGGATGAACAAGCAGCAGATGTGCTTACGAAGGCATTGGCACGTAGCAAGTTCGAACAATTCAGAGCAGCACTTGGAGTTAGTAATTTTGCATCAAGGGGGAGTGTTAAAAATGTGATACAAAATTAGACTGAAGATTCTAGAGGCGCTGTTCTGCTGGTTAGATTTAGAGCTGCAGTTTTTAGAAGTTTAGCATGTTCTAGGAGTCCTATAATTAGATTACTTAGTGGAGAGTACTTGTCTTTAATTAGGAGAGTTAGTGGGCTGGTTAATTTCCTTATTTAGAATAGATTAGAGTAGTGGATGTGATGGAACAGCAGTTTCCATTTATAGTTTCTGTTGTGTTTAAATACTTTAGTTGTAAGTCTGAATATTTATTGAGTTAATAAGAATTTCTGCAGCAAATTCAACTCTTTCAAGTTCCGCAATTTTAAGTTCTTTCCAACAATTCTTTAATTAGGATTTCATTATATGTTAAACACTTTAAGATAAATATGGTATCAAAAGATTTCACCGAAGACATTGTGTGCACATAATCAAACATCCATAGGCAACCCAAAAAAAAGTACAACAAGGAACTCTTGAACCAGTAAAAACTTGTAAACACAAAACCTAGAATCCCATTTCAAAACAATAACATACTGATTGAAATGTTGAATCTCCTAAAATAAGAGAAAAACTGACAGAATCCTAGCGTCAGGAGTGGTCGTGGGGTGGGCAGTACACAGAGGGAGCGGCCACAGGGGTAAAACAAAACAAACCAGGAGAGCTCCCAGATCTATTAACTGACCAGTAATTACCAATTGTCAGGACAAACTCTTGATCATCAGGTCTCTTAAAAACTTTCTTTGGTTCCTTGATTTTAAAATTTGATGGCTGTAGAACTAAAAGGTTGCTTAATTTGCAGAAGAAATATTGCGGAAAATACTTAACTGCGAACGACATCTAGCACGACCTCTAGAACGACCTCTAGCAGAAGAAACTGATAAAGCTGGGAACACTCCGCTTCACTATGCAGCATTAATCGGTAATATTTATGCTGTAAGAGAGCTGCTGTTAAAGGATACAGGGCCAGTATACAAGGATAACTTATCTGGTTCATTTCCTGTGCATCTTGCTGCTGAGGCAGGGAATTTTAGTGTGATCAAGGAGCTACTAAGCAAGTGCCCTGATGTTGGTTTACTTCTTGACAGGAAAAAAAGAAACTTTCTCCACGTTGCTGTGCAAGAGAAAAGGATAGGAGTGATTATGTGGGCCTGCCAAAAAGGGATTGGTGCAAACATGATAAATGCTAAAGATGAGGATGGAAATACACCTCTGCATCTTGCAGTAATAAGCTCTGAATCAGAAATATGTATTCTTTTGTGTAAAAACAAGAGAATGAACCCAAATATCAGAAATGAAGTGGGTCTAACTCCTATGGATATATCAGAATTTTTACAGGACCACCAGTTTACATACTCACTGGTATGTATCTTCATGGTTTTATGTGAGATTATGTTATAATCAATTGCAGAAAACACTACACCCAACAAATTAGTAGGTTTGCATTTATTTACACGAGCATCTGACAATGCACTTACAATTTAATAAAAAACAACATAAAATAAATAGGAGTAAAGGTTAAACAAGTTTAAGCTCACTGAGAAATTGGAATAATTGAATCATTGTTCTTGGTACATCTACTTTACGAACCAAGTGCTTGAGTTTCAAATTTTAAGTTTGTCAGTTCTTTTTGTATGAAATCAAGAGGGTGAAGATTGTGATTTTCAACCTCTACCTTAGACAAAATTAATGAGGATCAACAGTTCGAAATTTTAGCCTACTTAATGGTTTCACAAGTTATTTAAGTGCCACACTTCATTTGTAAACTTAATCTCACCTTAGCTTTACTCATAAAATAGTGAATGAAAAGACAAATTATTGGACATAGAGTCTGCACTATTTTTTCTATTGAATATGTTCTTATGTCATTTGTAATTGGGTATTTTGTAGAATCCTCAATCCATCATTCATCATGCCTTGGTAACACGTGGTGCTTTCCAAAAACCTCATCAACCTGATATATCTCAAAAAGTCGATGACTTTTTGAAAGCAAGAGCAGATTACCCCAATCAAAGAGAAGGAAGAGAAATGTGGAATGGTGTAGAAGTCGATATAGAAAAGGAATCAGCCAAGTATGAGAACATGTCTAAAAGCCTTATAACTGGAGCAGTTCTTATTTCCTCTGCAACATTTGCTTCTATTTTTACAGTGTCAGGGATTTACAGAGGTGATAATACCCCGCATGCCTTAAGGAGAAGAAACTTCTTCAAGGCCTTCATCGTAGTCAACATAGCAGCATTTAGCTGTGCAATAGTATCGACGATTTGGCTGCTCTACTCTGCGCTATCTAATATTCACCTCAAGTATCGGAAGTTTTATTTTCAAAGGTGCACCTCATTACTTTATATAGCAGTTAACCTTTTTATTTTGACATTTGGCATAGGGGGCTATATCGCAATAGAGGCCCTCAGTGAATGGCTGGCACTTCTTATTCTTGCAATTAGCGGAATTGTCATTTTCTGGAACGTAATTTGGAATCCCAGCTTTGTTCCTCTAATTCTTCTAGCTCCGTACATGTTAAATGAACATGATCAATAAAAGATACCAAGTAAAACCACATATCAGTATGCTTATTTGGAAGACCAATAAGCTTTTTTGTCTGTTGTGTAATTTATAACGATATCAAGCATTTTGCCCTTATTTTTTTGTTTGTGTTGTATTGTACTATAGGATACTGTATGTTTGCATTGTATTGTAGAAAGGATTTTATGAGTGAAACTTATCATCTTACGTGGCAATCTATTCTGTTTCTCTATGTATTTATATTTTCTACCTGTATAGCCTTTTCTTTAAATTTTGTGAAGATAACAAAATTAAAATAAAACAAAACAAAATAATTTTAAAAAGAGACCTACACAAAAGAAAAAGAAAGATAACCTAAATGATGAACTGTCAAGAAGAAAAAGAAACCATCAGCTGATGGATAGGGCTGTCGCTAGGAATTGCAGGAGGTGCCACTGAGACAGATCTCCGGTGGCAAGTTCGGATCTGAAAAGCTCCTCATGAACTGTAACTGGTGAGTCTGTCACGAACCCAATGTGAATTGAGACACTGTAGCTTAGACCCCACATGCCAGAATTGGAAGGGACGATTAAAAGAGAAATGGAGGGGCAAAAGGCGACAGACTATTGAAGTGTTTGTTAGAGACGCTCAGAGGGGATGGCCAACGTGTCAGTCGCTCCTTCAATTGAGCAATCCACTGAAGGAAATAACATGCTGTTTTCTGATTTTGTATCACCTATATATAGGCATGGTACCTGTACGTTAAATCAATTTTATGATTTGAAGAACAATTTCTAGTAACTTCTCTTTTATTTCTCTTTTCTAAAATCACGGCTTTGCCGTTTGTATCCAGTTCCGTTTAATACAAACTTGATTTCCTTTTAATCTCCTCTTATCTTTCTATTCTGTGAGTTGATTGAATTAAGATCGTGACAGAGTCCGTCAGGGTTGCTAAAGGCAATGGGAGAAAGAGACTCGAAAGAGAGGAGTGAATGGGCTTTAGAAAATTAATAAAATGATGGGCCGAGTTAATGGGCTGAAGAGGAGTTAAACGAGTTGATATATTCATCATCCTATTCTCTCCTGGTCTCCCTCAGGTACGGCAGGAAAACAAAACTGAACGATTCCTTTTTTTCCGGCCCGCATTAGATGCACTTTAAGATTGTCAGATTAAAATAATTTCATTCTTCATTTAGCTACGTGACCTGACTGGATCTCAATTCTCCCATCAACGCACGAATTCGCATCCTCTGAGATATCTCAAACTTTGCATGATTTTAAGAAAATCTTAACTGTTTAAATAGTTTTGCACAAATCTCAAAGTACAAATAAAACTGCTCCTCTGCTATTCCCGAATAGGCACTGGACACGTTGGTCATGCAAAAATTAAGATATCTCAAAGGATACACAGGGACGGATCTAGGATTTTCGTCAAGGGAGGGCAAAGAAATATCAAATCAGGTTTAAATAGCTAATTGGGGGTGGTTTACACCCAGCACCAGACCGCCCAACTTTTGGGCAGTCATATTTAATTTTTTTTTTTGTTACCGGTCCGCCCAGTTGGGGTAGCAGTCAGCTATAGTAATTTTTTTTAAAGATCTTAATATTTTCAACTAAATATGGAAAATGAAAAATATTCAATTTTATAGCAAACAAAAATGTTCAATCTTACACTATGTCCTCAATTTTATAACAAACAAAAATAAAAAAATATTTACAAATGTAGATTGGTTTGGATATTATATTATAGTAAAATAGCATGATTTTGACCGTTTAATATCTAATATGCGGTACAGAGAGAAAACTTTTATTTGTACATCTTTCTATTTAATAAATTTGTATATTACAGCATCAATAAAAAAAAATACAAGCATATAATTGACAAAAAAAAAAAAACAGCAGCATCTTCAGGACAAAAGTATTAGAGATAAAATGACTTTTTGAAACTCTTGATAGTGGCTGTCAAGTATGAATTACATCAAGTAATAGAAAAATATAGTACATCCTATTACAACAATTCTATTAAAAGAAAAGCAATGTTCTATCACGCTTTTATTACCAAGCTGGGATCATTACAAATTATATAATTGTTTCTAGGTCTTGCTAGAGTTTTGAGAGATTAGATGCTTGATTGGTTTTGTGTGTGTAGGATTGACAAAGATTTAAATGGTCCTTATATGTGAAAATAATGCATGTTTTTAATGTTAAAAAACATGATGAAGAGGAGACATGATGAATAATTGATTAATTGAATCGGATATTCAGGAAGAGGAAAAAGGTTTGATTTATTGAATCAAATGGTACTTTTTTTTTTTTTTTGGCTTGAGAATTTTTTGGGTGTTTTTTTCCCGATATTGTTCTGATGTTTGATTTGCTGGTTTCTGATCTGTTTTTTTGTTTCTGGTTCTGGCTTTTCCTGGAAAAACGGATTCAGACAGAGTTTATGAGAATCAGGGTTTGTATTTCTGAGACTGAGATTTTTGTATTTCTATTGTACTGGTATTTTCTGGTAAGCATGAAAGCTTGGACCTTTATCGGGTTATTGGGTATTGTTGTCGGATTTTTCAGAACCGCTCTGATACCATGTAAATTTTATGAGAATTGAATATTTTATGGAATTTGTTTCTATATCTCTTCTTTTCCTTACAACTGTATACAATGAGTATTTATAATCTCTTGACTAAATTTACCGTTGAGATTCTAACGGTATATTTCTAATTATCCTAATTTACTATTTTACCCTTTTTCTATTTTACAAGTTTACCCTTCTAGTTAGTTCTATTCTTCAACAACCGGCCACTGCCACCAGGCGCGTCACCCCTCGCCCCTTCCCAATCTCGACACCGTTCGTGCTTCAATAGGTATGCTTAGGTGGTTAACAAGAAAGTATCACAGATTTGGTTACTGATTTTGCCTCTCATGTGTTGAGAACTCCGATTCTCTCTATCTCTATCTCTATGTCGCTCTTTCTGTCAGGAAAATCAGAATCCGTTAAATATTAATTGAAGCAGATGACCTGTATTTTGGTATACTGGGTATTGTAGATGACCTGTCCTAAATGTCCCTCCAGTACATCAGTTTAGGACATGCATCGCTGACATAAATTTCATTATATATTGGGCGGGTAGGAAGAGATTAACATTGTCCAAATTGATATATAATCTAAGTCAGAAATGTATTAACTATTGGGAGTGACAAGTCTCTAATAATGTTGCATGTTTCCTCCCTTGTCTATTAGAAGAGATTGACAATAACATTACTGGTCCCAGTGTGGAGATTTTATTATAAACCATAAATAAAAAAAATTATTTTTAGGATTCCAGCATGATTAATTGAGTTTTTATAAAAACCATAAAAAACGAGTTGGCAGCCCGTTCTCTAGAGTCCCCAGCTGCCAACCCGTTCTTGATTTTTTTTCCAGTTTTGTTACGTTAAGAAAATTTCAAACAAGAAAAAAAAATATATGTATACATTAATAATATATAGATAAAATTAATTTTATGGGAAAATTAGGAGTCAAAAATCAAAATTTTAAAACAATTATAGTAGTAGGCTGAATTTTTCGAAACAACCAAACTTAATAGAATTTTGAAATTTATACCTTATATAAATTGGAACAAGATACAATCTTTTATGCATGAATATGGATAAATTTTCTTCTTTTATGAATATTCAAAACTTTGAGGTCTATTTAGCAAAATTCCAAAACTTCCAAAAATATTTCTCTTTTTCTCCCTCTGTCCCTTTCCCTTCTGTGTGTGTTCCGCCAACAGTAAGAGAGAAAAAAAAAAAAAGATAAAAGAAAGAGCAAAAGGAGAGAGTTCCAAAAATTCACCAAATCCTTTGAGAAAATGAAGAAAAAAGTTGGAAATTATTGATCATCTCTCTAGTAACCATCTAATTCTTCAATTGGTATTCTCTTTCTCTCCTATTCTCTCAAAATCTAAATTTTCTCTCAAAATCTAAATTACTCAAATCTGAATTTTTTTGTATAAATTGTGAGTAATCTACATCCATCAAGCTTCTATGTTGTTAATTTAGTACTTCCTTTCTCAATGTCACCTAAATTTTGATTCTCTATTTAGGGTTGGTTTCAAATTCAAAATTTGGAGAAGAAATTTTGATTAATCTAGTTCAATCCAGCCAACCAAGGTATTGATTGGTAATGTCTCATCTTTCTCTTGAAAATCTGGAAATTATTTTGTCTTGATTAATCTAGGGTTTGTGTAATTGGGGAAAACCGAAAATCTGGAAATTCAGCAAGTTTCGTCAACTTTGGAGGCCCCAAAACTAGAGTTCCTAAAGTTGTATGATCACCAAATTTTATGGGCAACTATAATTTGATGTTAACAATGTGATCATATTTAATTTTGTCCTAAAATACTACCCAAAATTTTACTGGTATGGATTTTGCCTCGATAGGTCCAGATTCTGAAAAATTCGGACTGCTGGAGAAAAATATTGAAAACCAGGGGCTAGACTGCTTTATTTCAGTTGAAACTTTCTGAGATGCTAGTAAACATATATGACAAGGTTGTGTAAAATTTTGAGGGGGTGCTATGGGGGAAAATATTGAGAAATAGTTGTCCGAACTGGCATACCAGTAGCTTCTGTACCTGTATTTTTCAGAATACATTGATCAAATGTGTACGGTCCTACAAACCAATTTATAGGTTGTGTGAATCTATAGGATTATGTTAAGAAAAACATAAATGAACTAATAAAACCCAAGTAGGCATATCAATTCTCGAGCAAAGATTAAATCAATTATGTATGATTGAAATAGGTGTAGGCTCGGTTGAGCAAGAGGTTGCGGAACCTTTCGAGACGTCCGAACCATAGGCACGCGATACGCTTTTCGTCATCAGGTGCGGGGTTCTTGGACCTGTTTGATGTTTCATTTTCAAGAATTAAATTCTTTTTTCGATTGTCATGTTGTATATTTAATTGTTGCATGTTTGACGGATTGCATGTTTGATTGTTGCATAATTGGAATTGTGTATGAATTGTTTGCATAACCCAATTTGGTTAAAACCAAAATGTGTGACATGGTTGATTTGCATATTCGTATGATTGTCATCTTGATTGTGCTATTATGATTTGTTTATGATTGAAAGTCAACACAAATTGATGATTATGGAATTATGTGAATGAATTTGCAAAGTCTGACCCGCTGGGCGAGCAAACGGAATTATGTTAATGAATTTGCAAAGTCTGGCCCGCTGGGCGCCGACTTTGATCCCAGGAACCTATTGGCCTTATGTAAATGACCCTCAGGCTTTTTCCAGTACCGGTTGGGACGAGGGATGGGTGACTATATGTATGTGATTGATTGTGATTGTGGGTGATTGGTGTGTAACCTCTATGGCTCGGGGGCATTACCCTACGTGGTAATGTATTTGGACAGTCAATTGAATATTACGGCATTTCGAATTAGTTCAAGTGAATTCTCTATATGACTTGGAACCAGACCTTAGTAAATGGTTAAGCCAAAACACTTCAGATGGGTGTTAAAAAAAGGGTTCAGCTCGGTGGAACATCTGTAGGTGTCTGTAACCCTACAGATGAGGGTTTGATAAAGGGTCCAGCTCGGTGGAACATCTGTAAGTGCTACCAGCCATAGTAAGATAAGTTAGACCGAATATGTGCTTGTTTGAACTTCACCTTGGAAATTCCGTAAATTGTACTTCATTTGATTATTTGTTGTCGAGCATATGCATATACTTATATATTGTTATAGAATGGCTAATGTGCTTTTGTATGGATTTCATTTTTGAACATGGAGTTTGATTTCAAGTCCAATAACTCGGTTGTGGCAAATTCGCACTGAGAATTATATTCTCACCCCTACCCTTTGGGTTATTTTTTTACTGGTTTTGATGCGGTCGATTCTGGAGAGACACGCGAGTAGTAGGCCTTGTTATATATCACCATAGTACCTTAGTAGATATTTTGGTTATGTGACTAGAGGGGCATGTTTTGTTTTGTGATATAGCACCCTATGTCATACCTTACGGTTGGTATCCGTATGAGATACCCTTTTGTATGTTATACTTTTACCAGATATTTTGTACTTGGATTATTATAAATAGACTTGTTTTATGTCTTTTATCGTGTTATGATGAGTATATTTTTAATTGCCTTGTAAGCATACATGAGGTTGTATGTTTACGGCGGGGCTCTGTCACTATTTATGGCCGCGGGGTGTGACAAGTTTTAACCGGAAAAACCATTTTTTTAGTCCGAAACGAGCTTCCAATTCGTTCTCTACAGTATTTTTTTTAAGAGTTTGCTTATAAAATAAATCATATATTCTGTTTAATTTTGTATATTAACAATAAGATTAATGGAACATTTGAAGAGATTTTTTTTGTGTATTTTGACTATTTTATCATTTTATCAAATCAATGGATTGGTTTTCAAATGTATGATTTTTCTAAACTTTACTTTTTATATTTTAAAAACAAACAAATTTAATCATTTAATTGTTATTTTTATTAAAACTCATTTTAATTTCAAAAGTACTTATATTTTTGTAAAAATATAAAATAATTGTTTTATTTATGAAAAAATATGTTAGTATTCTAATTGGTCGATTTTTTAGAATAATGATATATTGGTCTACTACATGGAGAATTTAGAAGTTTCTGTGACTATAATTTTTGAAAAAGAATAAAATTGGAATTGATTTTTGCCATGAGAGCTGTTAGATTATGAAAAATATGTCTATTTAATCATTCATAGACATTATTTCCTAGAAAAAAAATATCCAGAGACACAAATTTTTAGTTTTGTTATTGTATTTCACTTTTACATTTTCTTCTAATTTTCTTCACGAAAATATTTATTGAATTTTTTTTATATAGAAAACCAATCCATTGATTTGATAAAATGATAAAATTGTCAAAATACACAAAAAAATCTCTTCAAATGTTCCATTAATCTTATTGTTAATATACAAAATCAAATAAAATATTTGATTTATTTTATAAGAAAGCTCTAAAAACAAAAAAAATACTGTAAATAATGAATTGGCAACTCGTTCCGGACTAAAAAACCGATTTTTTTGGTTAAAACTGGAAAAAAAAATCAAGAACGAGTTGGAAGCTCGTTCTGGAGAATCAAATATTGTAGAGAACGGGCTGCCAACTCATTTTTTATGGTTTTTATAAAAACCCAACCAATCATGCTGGAATCCTAAATATAATTTTTTTATTTGTGGTTTATAACAAAAACTCCCCAGTGTGCATGCAACCAAATTAAACCATCATCACCCACTGGAGTGTCTCTTACTCGGAAAGGAAAATATGGCTGATCCTACTGTGCGTGAAATAGAAGAAGTAGATCATGACACACCAAATAATCCTGTAACTAGTCAAATAGAAGAAGTAGAAACACCACGACCACCACCGCAACAACCACCAAATGATCGTGAAACTAATGAAATAGAGAAAGTAGAAACACCACGACCACAGCCTCAACAACCACCAAATGATCGTGAAACTAATGAAATAAAGGGAGAAGAAACCCCACGAACACAGCCTCAACAACAACCAAATGATTCTGTAGCAGCTGAAACAGAAGATATAGAAACATCACGAGCACAGCCTCAACACCCACCAAATGATCCTATAGAAGATGAAATAGAAGCTATAGAAACATCACGAGCACAGCCTCAACAACCAACAAATGATCCTGTAGCAGCTGAAAATAATAGTCAGCCAATAGATCCCAATTGTTGAGAGCTATAGTAAATGGAGACTTGATTTTGATCGAAAGTATTTTGGGAATAAAATCAGCAAATGTACCAACCGATATAGAATCAACCCAGGTGACCAATAATGGTGGTAATAGTGTTGTTCTTGGAGTTACATATGGAGAGAACAATGCTCTCCATGTTGTGTCTGGAGTAGTTATTGAGAAAACTGGTCCAACATCATTACTTCGACAAATTTTCCTTATAATTTCTCTCGTGTTTGTATTGCTTTACCGTATAGGTTTAATTCCGATCTTCCTAACGTGGTGTTATATCATGATAAATAAAGGAATAATATTTGTTAGAGGGCATTTTCCATGGATAACGCAAAAAATTTATGAGAAAGCAAAGAGAACCCGGTGGCTTAAGTGGGTTTTAAATTTGTCCTTCTATAAAAGGAAAATGTATATTGAGATTGCAAAAATAATCTACCATCAGAATCCGGCCTTGTTATTAGAGTGCAATTGTGCAGGGGAGACATCTCTACACTGTGCTGCTAACGCTGGTAACCTCCATATGGTCTCTCTCCTAGTTAAATTTGCCCGTACGGATTGTCAACAAAAAGTAGAGCAACTGTTACGGGCTAGAAATAAAGTAGGGGAGACAGCCTTACATGGAGCAGCCCGTTCTGGTTACAGCGGTATTGTGAAGGAGTTGTTGCGCGCAGATGAGACAGTAGCATGCTTGGAGGATGACAATGGAATATCTCCATTGTACTTGGCTGTTACCTCTGGGTGCCCTGATGTCGTTCAACAATTGATAGCGGCTGAAAATCCGGTAAGTTATGCTGGTCCAGATAAACAGAACGCGTTGCATGCTGCGGTCTTGAGAAAAAAAGGTACTCTAATGAGCTATAATTGAATTAATTTATATATATATTTAGTATTAAGTTTTATGTTTACAAATACCAACATAACTGAATTAAAAAGCTATAATGTATGGATACAAATATTAGTATTATGTTAGATACAATACCCAAGAACTACACGTTTTCAAAATACAAAGAAATGATCGATTATATATTTATCATTTTTCAAATATAATTAATAGTTGTCCTTTATACAAATATGAAGATAAGTATACTATTGTTCAAAAAATAAGAATATGCAACTTTTAAATTATAAAGAAGATTACATTGAAAATTATTACAAGAAAATATGGAATTTTCTAAAGCCAAAAAAAAAGTTCCATTTCTGGTACAGTTTCAAAAATAGTTGGATTAAACATACAAATCTATTATACACTTGAGGGGACGTTTGGATGAATCAAGGAATAAATAAAAAATAGAGCTAATTTCAAGATTGAGAATATTGTTATTCCAGCATTTTGTTGGGTTAGTAGAATAGTGAGAAAATCCACAAAAGACAATCAAAGAATAGTTCATATTTATTAATCCAAACACACTCACACATAGAATAGTAGCTCGGAATAGTACTAATCTGGATTAGTGACTATTTTTCACCCATCCAAACGCATCATGAGAAAATAAAAATAAAGAATGTATTAGTATTAAAAACACGAGAGATAAAGTAGGTGGGAGATGTTATATACTTATATTATTTATTATAAATTTCAAAATTCCAAATTTTTTTACAGTTGACATCTTTCCTACCAGGAAACCCAACCAGCCATGTGAGATGCCGTTATTCCCAGTCCTCATTATGTACTCCAAAACCTGTAATTGTGCATAATTAATTGTTAGATAATATTCACAAGAAATTTTATAAAAATCTACGATGAACACTGTATCGGCTGATGAAAATATCCCCTAAGTTGTTTATAAAAATTACCTAATAGTTGTTTATAAAAATCTACTGCATGTCGTTTCATATCCCTAAGTTGGTTGTAGGAACCCCTCCTATATCGAGTGAGTTAATTCTATTTTTTTTATTACGATGCGAGGCAACAACATGAAAATATTTAGTGTTATGATCCCTAGGGGTGTCAATGGGTACGGTACAGGTCGGGTGGAGACATTTTCATACTCATACCTATTAAAATTGACCGTACCCATACCCTACCCTTACCCATTAAAAATTGATTGTACCCTACCCTACCCATACCCGTTAATATTATTGGATAACGAAACGGTAGCGGGTGAAAAACGGATAATACTAATATAATAATTAATTTTATTATATTTTACAAAAAGAACATAAAAAACTAATCCATTTCACACATATATAATTGCATTACTAATAAAAATAAAAATAAATATGTATGCAATCAATTCCAACTAAATTATTTTGTATAAAACAAGAAAATTCAAAAGCATGAATATCTATTCGAAAAATTCAATTATTTAACAAAATAATAAACCATGCAAATAAAATAATATGTTTAACATTTTTCTAATAACAAAATACATACAGTACTAAATAATAAAAACACATCACTAATTATTACTCAAACTTTATTATAGAGGCACCAAAATGGAATTATGGAAGAGTAAATAAATATTGAATTTGAATATATATAACTTTAGATTTTATAATTACCCTATAGGGTAAGGGGTACGAAATAGTCATTACCCATACCCATGCCCATTTGGTTAACGAAAAAAAATTCTTACCAATATCCATACCCAATAAACTAACGAAAAAAAAAACTTACCCATATCCGCCTTATCGAATAGGATACGGGTCGGGTAAACGGCTAAAAAGGTACCATTGACACCCCTAATGATCCCCTTCTTCTAGCCACTGTTGCTTTGATCGATTTTTCCAATAAATCTCCTCTTCAAGGTATATATTTTCTAATTGGGTCTTGATATTAGCCCAATGTAAGTAATCTTGATCCGATAGGTCAACTGTTTCCTGTAATATTTCTAATCTATGTAATTCTTTAATTAAGCAATCTACCTTTTATTTTTTTCTTGGCCCCATAGTAATTACGTGCCCAACCACTAATCTTAGATCTCATGTATTTTAATTTGGACTCCCAACTTTTAGCTATATTACATTCGTCTAATGAAAATTCAGACCACCATTTAGCAATCAAGTCCCCAAAACCTTCTTGTTGAATCCATTCAGAATCAAATCTGAATTGAGAGGAGTGATGTTGGGTGTTATTATGGATTTGCAACAGTAGAGGGCAGTGGTCCGAATATGTAGCTTATTCATATTAATAAAATAGTTGGTTCACCAAAGACTGAAAATAACAATGCGTGAAAAGTGTTTGTTAATTACATTTCTGAAATATCATAAAGTTCATAACATATTATAACATGGCGGGTTAATTAGTTAAATACATTTGCTTGCAATATCGATTGCTACATCCATAAAGCATAATATTAGTTCTAAAAATTCAAAATTTCAGTATCTATGATGAACAAAATTGGAAATTGAAAATGCAATGCCACCGAAAATATAATTTTGTAACACTATATTGTTTATGTAAATTGATTCAATCACTTAGAAATCTCCTGTCTTAAGTTCGACAAATTAATTTTTACAACTTTTTCTCTATATTGTTTTAATACAAAACAGGTTTCATTTTAGAAAGAAATCTTTGTTTTTGATCTAATTTGGCCGATTCAGACTGATTCATCATGTTTCAATTCCATGGTCAACTTACTGATTTTGCTTCTAATTCTGATTTTCAGAGCCATGGTACCAGACTCACTCGTTCTCTGTACACCGTTTTCGCTACTGATATTATTTTTATGATTATATTGTGGCATAAATTGTATGAATATTTTTATTTGTTGTTTGTACTTGTATTTTTATATGAGAAATTATATATGCTTGGCAGGGTCTCTCATGCTGCAAACAATCATTGAATTCTTGTTTTGGGGTGGGACACTTCTGTGACTTGATAATGAAATTATTGCAATCTGTTTGTGACCCGTAAAATCAGAATCGGACAATATAAGTAGGAATTTGACTGATTCAAACTGAAAATTGGAACATTTTGAATCTATAAAGAGAGAGAACAAATTATGAGAGAAGGTTTGTCCAAAATTATGTTAAGATGAAAAGTTGCACTCATAAAATTCTCTTGTACAATACAATGCACACTTATAGTATCATCTAGTACAATACAACCAGACAAAAAGATTAGGAAAAAAAAAAACTTGATATGGTTATAAATTACATATCAAACAAAAACAGGTTTTTACATAAGGATCAAATGACTTTTTGAAACTCTTGACAGTGACTGTCAAGTTGGAATTACTACAAGTAATAGAAATATATATATAGTACATCCTATTACAACAGTTCTATTAATGGAAAAGCAATGTTCTATTAAAGCTAAAATGACTGATAGTATCCTTGTGATTTTACCTTTATCTTTTATTGATCAAGTTCATTGGACATGTATGGAGCTAGAAGAATTAGAGGAACAAAACTGGGATTCCAAATTACATTCCACAAAATGACAATTCCGCTACTCGCAAGAATAAGAAGTGCCAGCCATTCGCTGAAGGGTGCTATGGCGATATTGCCCCCTAGGCCAAATGCCAAAATAAAAAAGGTTAATTGCTCCATAAATCAATAGTGTACACCATTGAAAATAAAACTTACGATACTTGAGATGAAAATTAGATAGTGCAGAGTAGAGCAGCCAAATGGTGGATACTATTGCACAGATAAATGCCAGCACGTTGACTATGATGAAGGCCTTGAAGAAGCTTCTTCTCATTAAGGTGTGTGAGGTATTATCATCTCTGTAAACCACTGACACTGTAAAAATAGAAGCAAATGTTGCCGATGCAATTCTGATACCTTGTTGATTCCTTTTCTACATTGACTTCTACACCATTTCACATTTCCTTTCCTTCTCTTGGATTGGGGCAATCTGCTCTTGCTTTCAAATAGTCATTAATTTTTTTAGATAGATCAGGTTGACAAGGACTTTTGAAAGCACCACGTGTTACCAAGGCACGATGAATGATGGATTGAGGATTCTACAAAATATCCAATTATAAATGATGTAAGAACATATTCAATAACAAAAACAGTGCGGATTCTCTGTCCAATAATTTTTTTCTTTTCATTCACTACTTTATAACTAAAGCTAAGTTGAGATTGAGTTCACCAAGGAAGTTTGCCACTTAAATAAACTAAGAAACCAATAAGTTGGCTTAAAACTTAAAACCGTTGATCCTCATTAACTCCAAGAGGCAAGAGTTTATGTTTCAAATTTGAATTTTAACTTTTTTTTAAGTGAGGTTAAATTTCACAGTCTTCACCCCTCTTGATTTCATACAAAAAGAACTGACAAACATAAATTTGAAACTCGAGCTCTTGGTTCGTAAAGTAGACCAAGAACAATGATTCCAATATGCCAATTTTTTCAGTGAGCTTAAACCATGGTTCTGAAACTCGGAATCGGAATCGGAATATGGTTCTTGACTGTGGAATTGGAATCGGATGACTCGGCCGGAATCGGATGACTCGGCCGGAATCGGACGAGTTGACTCGGAAACTCAGTTTTTTTTTGCAGAAAACCTGTTTTGTAGCCAAAAAGCCCAAAACGTAGGAAATAATTGGTAAAAAAATAATTTGTAATAAAATTATGTTAAGACAAAATATTACACTTAAATAATTCACTAATTATATAATGTAATACAAGAATTAAAAATTAAACACACTTTTTATTGCCAGAAGCTATGCCGAGCTGGCTGAATCATCTCATCGTCCTCTGTATTAAAATAAAAATGGGGATATTGTTGTACAGGAGCAAAAAGGGAAGACATTAATGTAGTGTCAAATGAAGAATTATTAATATCCTCATATCCAACATATGAATTGTATATGCTAGAAGAATTGAAGTCTGGTGGTACTCCATATGAAGATAAGCTTGAATTATATCCCCCACTGAGCTCTGAGGTCCCAGACATATCATCTTCACAATTAATATTTCTTTTTCTTGCCGTTAGTTCATTGACAGATTATACCGTGTTGTTCGTTCACTATCTGAGATAGGACCCTGTGGTTGTTCCCTTTGCTGGTGGGTTGATTCAGAATCTGCGTTTTGAGTTTCCAAATTTGTACTAGGGACATCATCCCCTGCATTACTACCACCATTACCACCACTACCACTTCTTGAATTGTTGTTATTGCCCTCATCATCAGATACATCATTTAGCCACTCATTGTCCCTATCATCAAGGACGGCGTCTTCTTCCTCTCTAATATTAAAATAACAATTAGAATTAATTAACTATTTATTTCACAAGTTTTAATGTAATAAAAAGAAATTTCATCACCTGATCCAAGTTTGAAGCGGATCATCTTCATGGAATATTTGATCAAGATTAATGTTTTTATTTGAATCATGATCATGTGTTCGTTTCAATTGTCTTTCTCTTAGGCGCATGTTGTAGTGGCAAAATACAAAATGCATGAGCCGATTCATTTTCAAACAATTTCTTGTTTTTGTATGGATCAAAGCGAATGTTGACCAATTTCTCTCACAATGTGAGGAAGAGACTGTTTGGCTTAAAATTCGAACGGCAACAAGCGTTAAATTTGGACATTCTTCTTCTACAAACATACTCCACCATTCAGCCAGAGGGCACTGTTGTACTGCTATTAGCATTTTCTCAGTAGCGAATGTTCCTAATCTTCTACGATACCGTTCAGCCTGCAAATATATATATATATAGGACGTGGCTACGGTGCTATGCGTAGCATAGAGACCTCCGTGCAACAGCTCAAAATTTGAATTTTCAAAATCCTAACGGTCGATCCAAACTGTTAGATGTGTTCTCCATATTGAAATGTGCTTGGAGACCAAATTTTACATTTTTTGGAATTTTTTTACTATTTATTAAGCCACTTTGAAAATCGCTGATCCAACGGTGGCTTAACCAACAGTGAAACCGTTCGATCAGCGATTTTCAAAGTGGCTTAATAAATAGTAAAAAAATTCCAAAAAATATAAAATTTGGTCTCCAAGTACATTTTAATATGTAGAACACATCTAACGGTTTGGATGGACCGTTAGGAATTTGAAAATTCAAATTTTGAGCCGTTGCACAGAGGCCCTCTATGCTACGCGTAGCATATTAGCAATTTCCTATATATATATATATATATATATATATATATATAGGACGTGGCTACGATGGTACGCGTAGCATAGAGACCTCCGTGCAACGGCTCAAAATTTGAATTTTCAAAATCCTAACGGTCGATCCAAACGGTTAGATGTGTTCTCCATATTGAAATGTGCTTGGAGACCAAATTTTATATTTTTTGAAATTTTTTTACTATTTATTAAGCCACTTTGAAAATCGCTGATCCAACGGTGGCTTAACCAACAGTGAAACCGTTAGATCAGCGATTTTCAAAGTGGCTTAATAAATAGTAAAAAAAATCCAAAAAAATATAAAATTTGGTCTCCAAGCACATTTCAATATGTAGAACATATCTAACGGTTTGGATCGACCATTAGGAATTTAAAAATTCAAATTTTGAGCCGTTGCACGGAGGCCATCTATGCTACGCGTAGCATATTAGCAATTTCCTATATATATATATATATATATATTTATTTATTTATTTATTTATTTATTTGACAATAATATTGAAGGTTCCATATCAATAAATTTTGGACAATAGCGATTTACCTCTCTTTCTGCGCTAATTTGTTTGTGCAAATCTGATTATAATCTTGCAATGACATTTTTAACTCCTCTCATTACTTCATTGTCATTTTGAACTGTTTGTGAGAATTGGAATCGTGGATTGAGAAAATATCTTGAAAAGTTAATGATATTAGATAAGTATTAATAAAAAAAATATAAAATAGCTTGATAAATTTAAATAAATATTTCACCTGCTGCATCTATATCTCGGTGAAGTGTTTGTTCCCATCTTTTGTCGATAATTTTCCACCAAACTTTGCTGCGTCTTGCACCGAGACTCCTTTTAATTTGCTCTTTTGCACGATCAATTGCTTCATATAAAAAACCCATTTCGGCTTTATCATCACAATCAACCATTCGTAACACTTTAACTAGTGGCTAAAATAGTTGAATTGTTTCGCCAACAGAAATCCAATATCTTTCATTAAGCAAGAGACTTCTCACATTTTCAGCCTCTTCTTTGTCCTTCTTTGATTTCAACTTTCGAACTTGTTCAATCCAATTTGGCTTTAGACCCATCTCTACAAGTGCATCCTTAAATGTGTATATGCTCTGCAACGTAATAAAATTTGTTGCAAAGCATGTGATACCGGGCCTGAGCAACTCTTGATCATTGGTAACCTCATGCATCAAGTAAAGAGCCCATTGATGATTATATATAAAATTCGTAAAATTTTGTGCCTTTTGAACAACATCTTTTATTTCATCAACGTTACCAATATCTTCTAACATGTGATCAATACAGTGGGCGGCACATGGTGTCCAAAATATGTGGCTATAATTATCCATAAGAATGCTTCCTGCCTTCTTAAAATTGGCACCACTGTCGGACACCACTTGGACAACACGAGTGGCACCAACTTCTTCAATTACTTCTTCAATCAAACCGCAAATGTAATTTGAACTTTTGTAATGATTTGTCGCATCAACTGATTTCAAAAATACTGTTCCTTGGATACAATAAACCAAAAAATTAATAATATTTCTTTTATTA
This sequence comes from Carex cristatella, assembly GCA_024447775.1. Classification (NCBI taxonomy): domain Eukaryota; kingdom Viridiplantae; phylum Streptophyta; class Magnoliopsida; order Poales; family Cyperaceae; genus Carex; species Carex cristatella. Next base: position 8,126,827 of record JAJHPF010000011.1, on the reverse strand, counting down.
TTAGTGGTCCATCCATTACACACATACAATGATACAACGCACTAATGTAAACTATAGCACGTACTAACAGCACTAACTTTGATTTCTCACTTTTACTTTAGTCAAATCAAAAAAAAAAAATAGTCACATGCATACAGCGCACTAATTTACAAAACTTCGGCCAAAAATTTAAATCTAGCACAAATCTCAACCGTTCATTTTCTCTCTGCACAGAAATTCAAACCTTATTTTTCTCTCTGCACGAATCTTGAGAAAACCCCTCCCTTCTATTTCCTGTCCCCTCCCTCTCCATTTCGTCCCCTTCCCTTTTGTCCATTTTACCCTCTTCTATCTCAGAGGATGCGAATTCCTTCTCCCGTCCCGTCCAGCCTAAACCTAACCCACAGATCGACGCTCTCTCCCTTCTCCCGTCCCGTCCCGTCCCGTCCCGTCCCGTCCAGCCTGGAGAAGGAAGCCAAGAGATTCTCCACTTCTCCCGCTCTCTCCCTTTTTGCTTAGTTAGGAATGTCGTCGGAGTCTGCTCCTGTCGCATCTCCTCTGTGCGCGGTGACGACACCGCGGAGCCAGGTGTCGCATCTGCCGGTATCTCTCTTTCTTTCTCTGATTTGGGTTGCCTGTCTTTTGCTTTCGCTCAGCCGGACTCGGGTTGACTCGGCCGGACTCGGCCGGACTCGCCCTGACTCGGCCAGAAACTCGGTTGACTCGGCCAGAAACTCGGAAACTCGGCCGAGTCAGAGAGACTGTTCATCCGAGTTTTGCTCCAAAACTCGCACAGGCGAGGACCTCGGCCCTAACTCGGCTCGGACCGGCCCGATTCCGAGTTGACTTGGAATCGGCCGAGTTTATGAACCATGGCTTAAACTCATATTACCTTTACTCCTACTTTTTATGTCCTTTTATTAAATTGTAAGTGCATTGTCAGGTGCTCGTGTAAATGAATACAAATTAATCTACTAATTTGTTGGATACATACCAGTGAATATGTAAACTGGTGATCCTGTAAAGATACTGATAGATCCAGAGAAGTTAGCCCCGCTTTGTTTCTGATATATAGGTTCAATCTCTTGTTTTGAGACAAAAGAGAAAATATTTCTGAGTCAGAGCTTATTATTGCAAGATGCAAAGGTGTATTTCCATCCTTATCTTTAGCATTTATGACATTTGCATTTATCCCTTCTTGGTAGACCACCATAATTACCCGTGTCCTTTTCTTTTGCACAGCAATATGGAGAAAGTTTCTTTCTTCCTTGTCAAGGAGGTCACCTACATCAGGGCACCTGCTTAGTAGCTCCTTCATCACTTTAACATTGCCTGCCTCAGCCGCAAGGTGCACGGGAAATGAACCAGATAAGTTATTTCTGTATACTGACCTTGTATTTTTTAACAGCAGCTCTCTCACATCATAAGTATTATCAGTTAAAGCTGCATAGTGAAGCGGAGTGTTCCCTGCAATATCAATAATTTCTGCAAGAGGCAGATTCCGTGCAAGTATTGCCCATGTGATAGTTTCTGCAAATTAAGCATCCTTTCAGTTCTACAAAGCCATAAAAATTTAAGGCAAATTCTTTGGTGCATACAAGGACCTATTTGTAAAATAAACATATTTTTATTTTCAAAGTTCAAACAGTCGATCCGAACCGTTCATCTTGTTCTCCATATTAATATGTGCTTAGAGACCAAATTTTACATTTTTCTGAATTTTTTTACTATTTATTAAGATGGGTACAAAATTCAATGGTCTGAATTTGATATTTTTTGTACCCATCTTAATAAATAGTAAAAAAATTCAGAAAAATATAAAATTTGGTATCCAAGCACATATTAATATGGAGAACAAGATGAACGGTTCGGATCGACTGTTTGAACTTTGAAAATAAAAATATGTTTATTTTACAAATAGGTCCTTGTATGCACCGAAGCATCACTCAAAATTTAAAATCAAGGAACATATCCAATTGAAGGGAAAAAGGAAAGAGCAACCAGGAGAGATGTGCCTAACAATTGATTAAGTTTTACTGGATTTGCAGAGTCAGCAGAAAATAATTCTTACTGCAGGAATTCTTAAAAGAAAAAAAAATGCGATGATTTGTTTGATTATAGGCAATATTTCACTGGAACAAGTAAATCAGGGAAGCTCAATTAGAACCAAATCAAATAGAATTAAAATATTGGGAATTAATTGCGAATATTATCTGACAACTATTTAAAATTACAGGTTTTGGAATACATAATGAGCACTGGAAATAACATGATTGGTTGGCTTTCCCGGCAGGATTGATGTCAACTGGATTTCTTCAACCAAAGTGCTGGTCCGTTACCATTAGCTTTACCAAACAATAGACAAAACTTCACATAAAGTTTAGTTAAGATGAGTTCATTTTCAGCCGACAAGATCACATAACTTTTAATAGTTAAAAGATCAAATATATTGATCACAACTGAATTTCTTCGTCAGTGGAAGTACGAAACCCTAGGCTTGATATATAGTGATGAGCGGAGACTCGAATAAGTGTAAAATTTGAAAATTCCACGGTGCAACTTGCAAAAAACGCGAGCAAATATACAGACGAAGGGTTTTGTAATCACATAGTCACATGCCAATATCAATACGCCATTGAATGAAAGGCCAACTTTCGGAGCATGCTTACAGGTCCAAAATTACTTAAAAAAACCTAAAAATTACAAAATTAAACTTGTCTTTTACTCTCAACTGAAGATTATGATTATTCGATTCCTTCTCAACTGAAAATTGAACGTGCACTATTAGTACTTTTCAATTTTGAAACATATCTGTCTAAATTTTAAAATTAAATATATTCAATAATATGATATATTTATTAAAATTTACCGTTCGTTTTTAAAAAAAATATAAATATTATGTTTAAATATAATATTATAAAAGAAAATTTCAGCGACAAGTGCGTAATTGAATATGGGCACTGAATCCTATGTCTTGAGCAAATGTATAATAAACATCAATTTATTTTTTATAAAACTTGCATTGTTAAAATTATTGTGTTTTCATGTTTGGTATAAAATTATAATTCTTAATCAGAGATAAATTAAGATTTTTAATGTTTTAATTAAAGTTAATATTTTGTAAGAAAAATTACGAACGATTACTCTTAACTTTTTTTTTCTTTTAACAAAATCTCCAACTCTCGAATCAGTCCAGTTAATTGATTGGGCTAGACTCACAACACCGAATTCCTCTCCAAATTTGCACAAGGGAATTTTTTACAATTAGTGAATCCAGACCGTTCTTTTTAACATGGCACGAATCTCAAAGCCCAATAATACTTTCCCCTAGATCACTCTAAATCTCAAACCGGCGTCTCAGATTTAATCTTAAACCATAAAGTGAGGGAGATCCTCTACAATATCTGAAAATGGATGTAAATGGTATGATCCTAATGTTGTATCTAAACCAAACAATATGAAAAAAAAAAATGGATATTCATAATCTGATTATTCCATCTAAATCTACAACATGTATCCAATAGCTTATTAAATTCGTATACAGATCTTGGAAAATTAACTATCTGCCTTATTGGATCTTATACAATCTGAATCTGAAATTCGTCAAGAATTCGTTTAGAAATGTTATTATAATATCTTAAATATGATTTGAGTTGTTTCAAAATGTATGATTAATCAATTAATTCATAATTAATCATGAGGGTTCAAATGCATCATCTTTTTTGTGCTCCAATATGCTCCACATCTTTTATCTCTGCTTCAAAATCCGAACAGTCGATTTGAACTGCTCAACGTGATCTTCATAATAAATATGGTTGGAGACTAAATTTATATTTTTTATATTCTTTTTTATTATTTTTTACATAGGTACAAAATCACTATTTTAAGGAGATTATGAACCATCTGATGAAGTGTATTGTACTTATGTAAAAAAAAATAGTAAAAAAAATCTAAAAAATATAAAATTTTGGTCTCCAAGAATATTTTATTATTGGGATCATGTTGAGCGGTTCGGATCGACTATTCGGATTTTGAAAACAAAGATAAAGTACGTTGAGCATATTGGAGCACAAAATGATGGTGCATTTGAACCCTCCTCATTAATTATATAAATTAGTTTAATGAAAGTCATTGTTTTGTATTTGAGTCGTTTTAATCTTGCTTAATATGAATTTGAAATCTATTCAGAATTAACTAAGTAATGTTATTTAAATATTGTAAATAAATATTGAGTTGTTTCAAAATGTATGTTCAAAGTAATTAAACGATAATTACATATATAAAATAATTTAATTGAAGTCATTGTTCTTCATATGTACACTTATAGTATAAATTAATTAGATTCCATTGTATTATATATGTCTTTTGTTCTTATGGACGTTTTAACTAAGATATGTAATATAATTCGAGTGCAATCTAAAATCCGCTACGATAAATATGACTTTACGAGAAACGAAGTGTCCAATTCAAACGGGTAGCAACAAAGAACACTAAAATAAAATAAAAAACATGAGAGGTTGATGCATATGGAGATAGAGGTAGAGAAGGAAATTTGTCACGGCGTGACTAGTCACGTCACGAGACGTCACGTCACGTCACGTGTGTCGATTACGTGACGTGACATGATCATTCGCGTGACGTGACCATATTCTAGTGAAAATATATGTCACGTCACGTCACGCAAACCAGTCACGTCACGTCACGGTATGAAACACAGAGTATCCAACTTTTTTTATATGTATAGAGTATTCAGATTTTTATTTTAGTGTAAGTTCAGTGATATTGGTACTCATATAGTACTGATTTTTATTTTCTTTAGTTTAGTCTAATGAATGTTTGTAATTTGAATTTTTAAAGTAATATCAGATGTAACATTTTCTAAAAAAAAAATATTTACAATATTATTTACTTATTTTATAATTTTTTTATCTTTTTTTTTCTAAATTTTCAATAATTTAAATTAAAATATAAAAAAAATTGACACGACTAATTTACGTCACGACACGTAACGTCACGTATAGTCACGGCGTGACTACGCGTGACGTGATCATTCGCGTGACGTGACCATCCGCTACCATTTTGGTCACGTCACGTGAAAAAAAAAAGTTGATCACGTCACGTCACGTCACGTGACCAAATCACGGCGTGTTTGTCACGTCACGTCACGGCGTGTCACGTATTTCCTTCTCTAGATAGAGGTAACACTGGTACCAATATTGATGGCTATAACCATCAATATTGAGAAAATTAGCTGCTGTTTTCTGAGAAGGTGAAATAGATTATTGTTTACTGTGACTAGATGTGAGTTAGAAAGGATGTACATTAGTTTAGTCAAGTGCTTTACTAAATGGGTAGGATTTTGTGTTGTTGGAATAGGAGTTAGGTGAAATAGAGCTGTCTAGTATTGAGGGTGTATCTTTTCTTTTCTTTTTTTTATAAGTGGTGGTAAGTAAATGTTTCAGACAATGAAACAGACATTTTTGTCTTTTTTAAAATAAATATGAATTTACATTTCGATTGTAATATTTAGAAATTAATTAATTGACCTCTGCTGGTTGACCAAAGAGACAAATTTGCTGAGGAAAGTAATCAGTCCAACACTAAACCTACCTAAACAATATAAAATCCGCTATAAAACATCTAAATCCAATCCATTAACTCCTACATGCAAATTCTAAATCTGACTGTTGTTATTGGATAGAAAGGACAATTTTCGTGACGGAATCCATGATGGAAAGTTTTAACTTTAAGACATTTTCTAGGATACAGAGGTGATTGGATGCCATCAGGCGAAACTCAGCCTCAGCCGTCCATTAACTGGTTGAATGGTCGATTAATGAATCAGACCAATCTATTAATCTTATCAAACTCCAATCTTATCAAACTTCCATTTTATTACATATTAATACATAAAACAACTAAATTTTTATTAGTAGCATTATAAAAAAAATAGAATTTAATTCGAAAATTTATTAATATCACATGTAAACACTTCACTTGCTAAGTACATAGATTTCTGCAATTTGAATTTACTATTTGAAGTCATTCTGATAAGTTTTGAAGTTAAGCTCATTAATTCTTTGATAAGAGGGGAGACCAAACCAATGATTCGATATTGTATTTTTTATAAAAAAAAAAACGTAATGGGCCTTCTTTTTTCGATTTTGTTTTTAATTACAAAAAATTAAAAAAAAAATCGCCATTGCTAGGCAATTACTTGAAAGAATTGAATACATTGGTTATTTTAAATTGCACAATCTGATAATATTCTTTAGTCTTTAGATTCTAGTTTAGTCAAGAAGTCACCAGGATTCCCGGAATTTTGAATTAGTGTGTAGCTGTCATCTCTGTATGCTGCAATAATTATATTATCAATTCTCAAATTGTGCTGCGCGCATGGATATTTTAAAACTTGAAAATTTTACTTTCTGAGTTGTCCTTAATAAAATGTCCTAAATGTCCCTCCAGTACATTAAACAGGTACCAGTGTCCAATCAAATTAAAATCATCGTCACCCACTTGAGAGTTCTCTTACTAGAAAGCCAAAAATGGCGGAAACTGCTACTTCTGATACTCATAAGGGAAAGGCAAAAATGGGGGAATCTTCTCATTCTTCTGAAATACAAGAAGAAACACGATCTGCACAGCCTCAGCAACCAACAAATAGTTCTGCAGCAGCTGTAAAAGAAAAGCCAATAAACCCAAAGTTGCTGAGAGCTATAGTAAATGGAGACCTGAAGGAGTTCAAACAGATTTTGGGAATAGAAGATGTAGCATCAAATGATATAGAATCTAATCAATCTAGCCTGGAGAGCAATGGTGGTAATAGTGGCCTTGGTGGAGTTACTTGTGGAGGGAACACTGCTCTTCATGTTGTGGTTATGGGGAAATCCAGTCCAATTACTTCACCTAAGCTTATTTCAATTGAGGTTATCATACCAGTGGTCTTTGAAATTCAGATGATTATTCTCACAAACTTAGGATTTCAGAAGAGGAATACTGCAGTACCAAAGATAATTCAGCGTCTCAAGTGGGTTTTCCCTAAAAAGAATTCAGAAGAGGAGTGCAGCAGAAGAGGATTGGCAAATGATAGTGTCCTCCATAAAAGTAAAACATACGTGGAGATTGCACGAATCATCTGTCGTCTGCATCCGAAATTGTTAGATGCTCCCAATAAAGCAACCAAGGAAACACCTCTACACTGTGCTGCTAAGGCTGGTAAACTCCATATGGTTTCTCTCCTAGTTGGTTTTGCCAAGGAGAAGGCCGAGAAGCTCAAGGACCCACAAAAACTAAAGGATGTGTTATGGGCTAGAAATCAAGTTGGGGAGACCGCCTTACATGAAGCAGCCCGTTCCGGTTACAGTGGTACTGTGAAGGTGTTGTTGAGCGCAGATGATAACTTGGCAAGTGTAGAAGATGATAATGGAATATCTCCATTGTACTTGGCTGTTGCTGCTGGGTCTGTTGAAGTCGTTCAACAATTGATAGCTCCTAACCTTCAGCCAAGTTATGGTGGTCCAGATGAACAGACCGCGTTGCATGCTGCAGTATTGAAACAAAAAGGTACACTAATGAGATATAAACTGAATTAATTTATATATATTTTTTATATAAATGTTTTATGTTTTCAAGTACCAACATAAATGAAATTAGTTGGTTTGGTCACTGGGAAAGGAATAGTGTAACTAACGGTAGGAAGGGATTATTTAATCATTGCTTATTCATGAGTCCGGCTAGTATGACATCGGTGTCATATGACACCAGCTTCAAAATTGATTAGATAGATTTCAAATAACTAATCCAAACCGTTCAAATCGATTTACTTTATGAGTAATGTGTTTACATGCAAATTTTTTATATTTTCGAATTATTTTAGTATCAAATCAAGCGGTCAAAAATGTTGAAAAATGAATGCTTCAAAATTAACTTAAAAGCTCACACATTTTGACTGCTTGACTTAATACTAAATAAGTTCAAAAAAATTATAAAATTTGCTTATAAACGCACAACTAATGAAGTAGTTCGGTTTGAACAATTTAAATTCACCATTTGAAGTCGATTCGGTATGTTTTTCAAACAAATTTGGACCATAAAAGAACATATTTTCAATAAATCTAAAAAAAAGTAAAAAATTTCCAAAGAAATATAAAATTTTATTTCCAAGCATATTTTAACATGGAGATTATGAGCGGTTCGGATCAACTTTTTGGACTTTGAAAACGAAGATATAGGATATGAGGTATGGATGAGGTACGAGGAGATGAGATATTGGAATCGTCCTCTTCATATATAGTTGTATCAATGTTCTTTCTTTTCCATTAGATTGATTTTTGCTTCGTTATTCCTTTTTTTTTTTTTCCTTTTTGGTGGGTCTAAAAGTGCTTTCCTAATATAATTTAGTTACACTTACCGGAATGAAATTAATTGCAAAATAAGAATATGCTATATTTGGTGATCACTAGGACTTCTCGTTTGTATTAATCACTATATTGAGGGGTCCAGGTAGAATATAGAGGGAAAATTAACGCACGATTTAAATTTTAAAGATAACCGTACCGTTGGGTACAAACTAAGGAAAAACGCTTGAAACAATTTTATCTTGAATTAACCAATCAGGATATATAAAACAAAATGGTGATTTCTTCTTCAATAAATAAATAACTATGCCAGGACAAAGGGATGGATACATTATTTAGTAGCTGGTAATAAGTAATCCTATTTTATTTGTAGTATATAATCAAACCATGATGGGACAAATGTGTACATGTTTCTTTTTTCATAATTTAATATAAACTGAATTAATTTATATATATTTTTTTATATAAATGCTTTATGTTTTCAAGTACCAACATATAAATGAAATTAAAAAGCTATATTGTATGAATACAAATATTAATATCACATTAGGTGTACTATACACAAGCGATACACATTTCAAATTCCAATGAAATGAAACATACGATAGTATCATGCCCGTACATTACAATTATAAGAGGAAACATAATTCTCATACAAAATTATATATTTTCATAATAAAGTAGACTAATGAAATGTGACTTTTTAAATGACATTTTAAAAAATGAAAATAAATACAAATAAAAAACATCAAGTATACAATCAAATAAGGGGGTTTAGAAAAGTTTTTTTAAAAAATGGAGAAATTAGGACATTTACATTTGGCAAGTACGTGTCTAAATAAATTTAGACTACTACACGTAAAAAAAATTAAAAAAATGCATAAAATAAAATAAGATAGACTATTTGACTAGAGAGCTCATATATCTTTTAATCAAAGTCGTTGAAGGATCAGGATATTTCCAAAATGACTATTAAAACTTTTCAAAAAACAATGATTTTCAAAAATTCTAAAATATAGTAATTTTTTCCCAAAAAATGTAAAATTTAGTATCCAAGTACATTTTAACATGAAGATGATGTTGAAAAGTTTGGATCAAATGTTTTGAACTTTAAAAATAAAGATATATGCAGAAAATAAAACATACACTTTACTTCTCAAAGCATGATAGCCCACCTCTATACAAACACATAAAGGTAAGTGTTTTATAGTTTAAAATTGTAATATGAAAATTTTAAACTAAAAATAAACATCTTTTTATATTGAAAATTTATATAACAATGTGTGGAATTTTCTAAAGGCAAAACAAAAAATTTTGTTCCTGGTGTACAGATACATAATAGTTTGGGGAGTAAACTTAAAAGAACTTATTGGGCACTGCTTAAAATAATAAAAAAAAGAGATTAAATGTTTGTCGTCGAGTACGAATATTTGGCAGAATCTAGCAGAGCTCCTATATCTAATAAAATACAGAATCCATTTATGTACGCAGGGGCGGATCCACCTGTAACTAGGGGAGTTAGTCTCCATTTGAATTTTGAATTTTAACATAAATCTATGCCCTTCTCTAGTCTTTATCCTAGCCCTTGCCCTTGCCCACTGAGCCCTAGATCCCCCCTCACACACTCTCAAGCTCCTTACCTTACATTACCATCCACCATGGTACATCCTCTACCCCTCCAGTAACCTACCCTTGAACCTACCATGTCGAAAGGCTTTCCTGTTATACCTCGGGCCATTGAGCAAGTCTGCTTTCTCACTCCTTAGGATGAGCAGGAATGGCTTCTCCTGGAGTTTGATTGTTAGGTTTTCATGAAAGAATTGCCGGGTAGTATGCTACCTATCCCTCCAGAGCTCACAGCCTTCTGCGAATCAGATATGGCAGTGCAGCCTCCTAAAGGCACCTCACGATGGTGTATGGAGGGGCCTTGATTGATGTTCCGCCATGGCTACTAGCCAGGGATCTGCTTATAGACTCTGCCTATTGGGAGCAGGGTTGGGACTTGCAGATTCTACCCTAGCAGTGTGCTGACAGCCTTGCCATATTGTCACCCCAGATGAGAGTTCGAATCACTATCTGGGATTTCCCTATGGCACCTACACTATTTCAACCTAATTCCATTCTTTGTCACGGTGGTCTATAACAGCTTCTGGACCCGATGTTGGGTTGAGCTTCATGGTAGGCTGGAACCCCCACAATATGGTGGCCCCCCACACCTGCCTTTCACTGATGAATGGGGTCATCAGCTGGGGATCTATGTCGACCCACAGCTGAGGATGGTCGCCAATAGATACCCTCCATACCATCACCTTAATCACTGCCGGCATATCAGAAACCCTAGAAGTGCCCTAGCCCTGGCGGCTGCACTGTCTAATCTATTGCTTTGGTCTAAGGTGTATCCTCATGCATCAAGTCCAGGAAAAGGCAAGTTAGGACAACAGCTATTTCCAATACTTATTTACCCATAATACGGAGTCGAGGACCTGAGCTACACAAAAAATCAAACCTTTTCAGTGTGGCAAGCACACGCCTTTTACCAACCACGCAAAAAACAAAAAGGCCACCAGTCTTATATTCTATTCCTTTTGCCAACCCCAAGGCCTTTCACCCTCAATGCATACCACGCCATCAAGGGCCTTCAGATCTTGGATAAGTCGAACGGGCTTGACTCATTTGGGCCATCAAGGGCCTGCATACACTGGTCCAATAAGCAGATCGGAAGAGCAACCTTATCTTGGACTTTGCAAAACCCGGACACGACCATCTTTCATCTGTCATGCTTTAGCTTGGATCATTCACCAATCTTGATACAAACTGAGCCAATTAGACCTAAACCAAAACCAAAATCGGCCTTTAAGTGTGAGAACTAGTGGCTTCTCAGGGAGGATTTTAGGGGAGTCTGTGAGGAGGCAGTTACCGATGTAGTCCCATCGTTGTCAACCTTGAAGAAAACATTCCGAACGGTGGTCTCTGTCTGGGTGAAAAAAGTGGAGTTGCCAGATAAAATGTTACGAGGAATATAGGCCCAAATGGAGGTAATTAACTGAGCTCCACCAACAGTTCAATCAAAACGGATTTAAACTAGTTTGCAGGCACAACACGACCAGGCTTTGGGGATGTAGGAGGCCTTTCGGCAGCGACTGTCCAGGGTCCAGTTAGCCTTGCTTGGGGACCGCAATACGGCCTATTTTCGTGCCCCGGCTAAAACTAGAAAAAAATAAAATAATGTGATTTCTCTGGAAGTTCCGGGCCTTGGCTGCATGTCGGATGAGGCCCAAATCAGTAGGGATTTAGTAGCCCATTACAAGGATATCTCTAAGTAAGGCCACACCCAAAGTGTCCATCAGGTGTTCCCAAGGGACTTCCTTCAAGGTCTTCCCAAGATCCCGTCAATAGCACATGCCTTGCTTGATTTTAAGCCCTCAAGCTTGGAAATTCAAAAGACACTATTGGATGTGGCCCCCTAAAGACTGCCGGCCCGGACAAATTTAATGCAAAACCATTTCAAGACCAATGGGACTTATTTGGGCTGTGAATTTTACTGGAAGTTAAAAGATTTTTCTCCCCAGCTATCATGGCAAAGGATATTTCAAAATCTAACCTAATTCTCATTCTGAAGGTGGAGAATCCGACACAAGTCTCAGAGTTCTGACCTATATTAGTTTGTAACGTGGATTATAAGATGATTTTGAAAATCCTCGCTTCTAGACTAAACACTTACATATCCAGTTTGATTTTCCCAGCCCAAAGTGTGTTTGTCCCTGGAAGAGAAATCTCTGAAAATGTTATACTGCTCAGAGAGATCCTGCTCTCATTTGGCCTCCGGGGGTATCGGAATCCTGAGTTTTGTTTGAAGGTGGACCTATCCAAAGTCTTTGACAGGATGGACTGAGACATTTTGGAGGAAATCTTGATGTTATATGATTTTCCCCTAAGGTTGGCGGCTTGGATCATGGCTTGCGTCCTGTCTAGCCAGTTTACTATCCTTCTAAATGGGGGAGCCTCGGGCTTCATAACACTATCATGTGGTCTAAGGCAATGATGTGCCTTATCCCCCTATCTATTCATTTTAGGGATGGATATTTTGGCTAAAAGGCTAAGCTATCTTTCAGTGGTGGGTTCAATCACAGGGTCAAATTTGGTGCACACATCGGACCCATTGACTTGCTGTATGTATGCTTATGACCTTTTAATCCTGGGAAGTGCCAGTGTTTGTGAGGCAAGGGTAATCTCAATGGTATTGTCACAGTTTTCCTTGGTCTCAGGTCAGCGGGTAGGCCCACAAAAAAGCTTGGTGTGGTTCAATAGGCCAACTACTGTATAGCAAAGGGAAGAAGTGGCGAGCATATTGCAGTCCCCAGGGAAAGAGAGGTCAGACAGGTAACTGGGGGGCCCTATTTTGACTAATGCACAAGCTTTTGATTTTTGCTGGACAAATTTCTCTCAAAACTCCAGATATAGAAGGCCAAATTACTATCCCCGGCCGAGCAGGTGGTGTTAATCAGGTCAGTACGTCAAGCGGTACCGGTTTACTTTATGTACACAACAAGAATTCCAAAAATGGTGCTTAGTGATCTGACGGGGCTGATTAAGAAGTTGTTCTGGGTAAGTCCGACAAAGACAGATACATTGCCTACATCTCCTGGGGGAAAAATACTTCTCAAATTGAAGAAGGGAGCTGGGTCTTAGGGACCTAGAGGTGCTAAATGATGCATTGATAGCCAAACTACTGTTGAAACTGGCGAGCAACAGTGAAGCCTTGGGGGTCAAACAGGTGATATCAAAGTATCTGCCACGAAGCTCTCTCTGGCATAGCAAAACGACATACGCTTGCACCGCTTTTTACAGAAGTATCATGAGATTACGGGATGAACTGACGCCACTGCTGTCCTGGAACTTGGGCAGTGGTACCAATTGCTTGGTGTTCTCTCAGCCATGGTTCAGCGGTGTCCTGTAATTCTGCCCTTAATCAACAGTAGACTGCACTATGATGGTAAGTGATCTAGTTGCTGAGGGAACTGACCTCTGGGACACGAACCAGTTGATAGAGCTATTCAGGCACACAATGGCCTTGGACATTGCGACCTCTGTATTACCACCGGTACAGACGGCGGGACCAGGGTACCTGGTCTTCTCACTTACTACAACCGGCCGTTTCTCGGTTAAAGCTTGGTATCGAACAGTTTACTAGCAGACATGCCATCCAAGCAGGTTTTGTGTAACTTGACGACTGACCCGGGGGATAATATTTAGGTTCAAATCTGGAGGAAAGGGGATGTTCTACTGCGAATCAGGTCATTCATGCGGAAAATGGTGCACAACGGATTGCTGTGGGGTGAGACATTGGCCAATAGGATTGAGAGAGGGGACCCGATATGTCAGGTGTTCGGCACAGGGCTAGAAAACTCGCTGCATTGGCTGGTGAGCTGTGATTTCTCAAGAAGCTGTTGGTTTGCCTCCTAGTTGTCACTCAAAACTGATGGATTGAGTGGCTCATTGATGGAGGTTATGCAGTCCATTAACGCTCAGACAGATGACGACTAGTGGATGATATTCGCGAATTGCTTATAGGTTCTATGGAGAACGCGGAATGACCAGGTTTATCAGCGGATCAAGCCATCACACCAATCCTTTGGTAAGTTCCTTGACTTAATTTCATCAGAGTCTAGGATAGCAGCTACAGCCTTCCGCCCCATACCACCTTTAGTAGAAGCCTTGCCTCAAGGGCCTCGTATCTCCCAGCTGGTGTGTTACTCGGATGGGTCCTGGCAATAGGGTTGGTTGGGTGGCATTCTCTAAGTTTATAAGTCAGCAAGGTAGTTGGTCACCTGTCCCTTGCAAGTCGAGGCCAGGGCAATGCTGGAGGCACTGGAATATGCAAAAGGAAAGACTGGGCAGACTGCATTTTCTACACAGACTGTCAAGCCCTGGTTACAATATATTTCATCTTTTTCTCCCCTGGTGGAGGTGGATTGGAGGGCATACAGGGAACTTTACCAAATCTGGTTAGCCATGACAACAAACACCGGCTTTTGGTGTGCATATCTGCAGCGGGATCAAAACAAATTAGCAGATGACTTGGCTAAGCAGGGCAGAAGTCAGGGTTGGGATTTTCATGGATTCACTTATCCTACAATACCTCAGAGGTTCTCTTTAGTGGAATTATAGGATGGCTTGTAATCTGTGTTTGATTTTTCCTATTAATTCTGAATTAGGCAGGGAAGGCCATTAGGAAGGAATACTGTAATGGCCTACGGGCATGAAACAAGCAAAAAAAAAAAAAAAATCTATCCGACTCTGTTTTTCTTTGAAATATTTTTTTGTCCCTCTTTAAATTTCTGATTTATTCAAGTTAAATTTAAGGTTACAATTAAAATAAATTTCTTGAAATATGATTTGTAATTAGAATTATAATATAGATTAATATCAGAAATCATAAGTCAGAGCATTGAAAAAAAAGATTAAAATATTATTTTTTTATCAAGTATCAAATTAGTTAATGGGTTTAAACTGGGTTTGTTATTTTTTGCCCCTCTCTAATAAAAATTCTAGATCCGCCCTTGTATGTATGTACATACATATGTATTTGTATGTATATACGTACTGAGAGAATGATAAGTTATGGTATAATGTGTGATACAGATCGGCTAGTGGTATCATTTTAAATTAAGAATATATAAAATGGAAACTAAGCAAAAGGGGAACAAAGGTAATTCTTGTCATGTCAATATCAGAATCTTGGTGTGCCAGCACCTGGTACTTCCGGCAGTATTTGTGATCAATTTCATTCTTTTTCCTTGAACTACTAAATTTTTTGTGATCTTGTCAGCTGAAATTTAGGAACTCATCTTAATTAAAATTTATGTGATCTTTTGTCTATTGTTTACAGCTACTGGTAACTGACCAGAACTTTACCAATTGTCAGGACAAACTCTTTTATCATCAGGTCTCTTAATAAATTTGGTTGAGGATCCATTTGACATCAATACTACCAGGAAACCCAACCAGTCATATGAGATTATGTTATTTCCAGTCCTCATGTAGATAATATTGACAATTAATTCCCAATATTTTAATTTTATATGATTGGATTCTAATCGAGATTCCCTGATTTACTTGGTCTAGTGAAATATTACCTATAATCTAACAAGTCATCAAATTTACTGATTCCTTTTTTCCATTCAATTGGATAGGTTGCTTTACTCATAACTGGGGACAATATGCATATTTGTTACTGATTACCCCCAAACAATTGGCTGGACAACTTTCTTTGGTTCCTTGATTTTAAATTTTGATGGCTCTGTTGAACTGAAAGGCTCTTAATTTGCAGAAAATATCATGCGGGTAATACTTGAATGGAAGTATGGATGCGAGGAGGGTATTTCAGAAAAAACTGATAAAGCACGTAACACTCCACTTCACTATGCAGCATTAATTGGTAATACTAATGCTGTAAAACAGCTGCTGTTAAATGATACAAAGTCAGTATACGAGGATAACTCATCTGGTTCATATCCTGTGCACCTTGCTGCTGAGGAAGGCAACTTTGAAGTGATCAAGGAGCTACTGAGAACCTACCCTGATGTTGGTGAACTCCTTGACAATGAAAAAAGAAACTTTCTCCACATTGCTGTGGAAAAGAAAAAGGAAAGTGTAATTATGTTGGCCTATAAAGAAGGCATCAACGTGAACGTGATCAATGCTAAAGATAAGGATGGAAATACACCTTTGCATCTTGCGGTAATAAACTCTGAACCAGAAATATTTCGTCTTTTGTGTCAAAACAAGAGAGTGAACCTACATATCAGAAATGACAAGGGTCTAACTCCTCTAGATCTATCAGCATCTTTATGGGATCACCAGTTTACATACTCTCTGGTATGTATCTTCATGGTTTTATGTAAGAATATGTTATAATCAATTGCAGAAAACACTACATCCAACAAATTAGTAGCTTTGCATTCATTTACATGAGCACCTGACAATGCACTTACAGTTTAACAAAAAAACACAAAAAGAAAGGAGTAAAGGTGACATGAGTTTAAGCTCACTGAGAAATTGGAATAATGGAATTATTATTCTTAGTCTACTTTATGAACCAAGTGCTTGAGTATCAAAATTTAGGGGGAATTTCAAGCATACCATCAAAAACTTTAAATTACGTATTTCCCCCTCTAAACTTCATAATATCATATTTACCCTTCTAAACATCAAAAACTCACAAATTTACTCATTTTATTACCTTTTCTTAAATCTCATTTGAAATTTATAAAATACCCATTTCACCCTCAATTAGTCGGTTTTCAATGACAAATAATTAATTTGTCTACTTCTAACGTATTTGTAGTGACATTTATGCATACACTAGTGTATGCATCAAAAGTAAATAAATGAACCATTTGCCTTCGGAAACCGACTAATTAGAAGACTGACATTTTTCTTATACTTGCTACATATTTTTTTTATTTTTTTAACAAAAGGTAAAATGGGTACTTTATAAATTTAAAATGAGTTTTGATAGAAAATGCAATAAAACGAGTAGATTTATGACCTTTTGAAATTTAGAAGGGTAAATATGATATTATGAACTTTAGGGGAGGATATGCGTAATTTTGAAGTTTTTGAGGGTTATACATGAAATTTCATTTTTTTTTTCTTTCTATGAAATCAAGAGGGTGAAAATTGTGAAATTCAACCTCTACCTTAGACAAAGTTAAAATTCAAATTTGAAACACAAACTCTTGCCTCTTGGAGTTAATGAGGATCAACGGTTCGAAGTTTTAAGCCAATTTAATAGTTTCCTAGGTTATTTAAATGCCAAACTTCCTTGGTGAACTTAGCTAACCTTAGGTTTTAATCATAAAGTACTGAATGAAAAGAAAAAAATATTGGACAGAGACTCCGCACTGTTTTTTTTTTTATTTTTTTTATTTTCCAATTTAATTTGTTCTTATGTCATTTGTAATTGGATATTTTGTAGAATCCTCAATCCATAATCCATCTTGTCTTGGAAACACGTGGTGCTTTCCAAAATCCTTGTCGACCTGATCTATCTAAAACAGTTAATAACTTTTGGAAAGCAAGAGCAGTACTTCGCCTCAATCAAAGAGAAGGAAAAGAAATGTTGAATGGTGTAGAAGTCGATATAGAAAAGGAATCAACCAAGTATGAGAACATGTCTAAAAGCCTTATAACTGGAGCAGTCCTTATTGCATCGGCAACATTTGTTTCTATTTTTACAGTGTCAGGGGTTTACAGAGGCAATAATACCCCACATACCTTAAGGAGAAGAAACTTCTTCAAGGCCTTCATCATAGTCAACATAGCGGCATTTAGCTGTGCAATAGTATCCACCATTTGGCTGCTCTACTGTGCGCTATCTAATTTTCACCTCAAGTATCGTAAATTTTATTTTCAAAGGTGCACCCCATTGCTTTATGGAGCAGTTAACCTTTTTATTTTGACATTTGGCCTAGGGGGCTATATCGCAATAGAGCCCCTCAGCGAATGGCTGGCAATTCTTATTTTTGTGATTAGCGGAATTGTCATTTTATTGAACGTAATTTTGGATCCCAGCAATCTTCCTCTAATTCTTCTAGTTCCGTACATGTTAAATGACCATGATGAATAAAAGATACCAAGTAAAACCACAAGAACACTATCAGTATGCATACTAGGAAGACCAATAAGCTTTTTTGTTTGTTGTGTAATTTATAATGATATCAATAATTTTGCCCTTATTTTTGTTTGTTTGTTTTGTATTGTACTAGAGGATACTGTATGTTTGCATTGTACTGTACAAAGGATTTTATGAGTGAAACTTTTCATCTTATGTGGCAATCCATTCTGTTTCTCTATGTATTTATATTTTCTACCTGTATAGCCTTTTCATTCAATTTTGTGAAGATAACAAAATTTAAAATAAAACAAAACAAACTAATTTAAAAAGAGACTTACACAAAAAGGAAAAGAAAGATAACCTAAATGATGAACTGTCAAGAAGAAAAAGAAACCATCAGCTGATGGATAGGGCTTGTCGCTAGGAATTGCAGGAGGTGCCACTGAGACAGATCTCCGGTGGCAAGTTCGGATCTGAAAAGCTCCTCATGAACTGTAACTGGTGAGTCTGTCAGGGACTCCCGGGTTGCTAAAGGCAATGGGAGAAAGAGACTTGAGAGAGAGTGGTCGAGGCGCAGGTGTGCTGGTTGCGCGAATTTTGGGATCGCGATAGAGAAAGTCGGGCTGGATAGATAATAATAGTTTGGGCTTTAGAAAATTAATAAAATGATGGACCGAGTTAATGGGCTGAAGAGAGGAGGTAAAAGAGTTGATATATTAATCATCCTATTCTCTTCTAGTCTCCCTCAGGTACGGCAGGAAAACAAAACTGAACGATTCCTTCTTTTCGAGCCCGCATTAGATGCACTCTTAAGACACTTGTCAGATTAAAATAATCTCATTCTGCATTCTACGTGACCTGACTGGATCTCAATTCTCCCATCAACGCATGAATTCGCATCCTCTGAGATATCTCAAACTTTGCGTGATTTTAAGAAAATCTTAACCGTTTAAATAGTTTTACACAAATCTCAAAATACAAATAATACTGCTCCTGTGCTATCCCCGAATAGGCACCGAACACGTTGGTCACACAAAAATTGAGATATCTCAGAAGATGCGCACTCTCAACGCACCTTGTCATGCAGCACCTCATTCGAATTCTTTACCCAATCCGATTTCAAGTAACTGAATTTTCTTTTCTTTTTTTGATGAAAGAGTAACTGAATTTCCCTTTCAAAAAATTAGTGTTTTAAAATGCAGTTTTGTTTATGTATGTCGAACATTGCATACTTTATATACGGTTAAATATTAAAAAAAAAGATGAAATAAAACAAATTTACATCATAAGATTTGTTTAACTTAGTTCTTTATTATATTCTAAAAGTCATGATTCTAATTTCTTTTAGAAGAGAGTTCAAATGCACCCAAATTTATATGCTCCTATTTACTCCTAATCGTTTATTTTCATTTTCAAAGTGCGAATAGTCGATCTGAACCGATCAACATGACCTTCATAATAAAATATGTTTGGAGACTAAATTTTATACTTTTTGAAATTTTTTTACTATTTTTTAAGATAGGTACAAAATCACTTTATCGGATGATTTAGAATCTCTTTAACACAATAATTTTGTACATATCTTAAAAAAATAGTAAAAAAAATGTAAAAAAAAATATAAAATTTGGTCTCCAGACATATTTTATTATGAAGATCATGTTAAGCGGTTCAGATTGATAAATAAATAATTTGGGTGTATTTGAACCCTCATCTTTTCTTTAAAAATGAAGATAAAGGAGATAAAAAATTGAGAGCAGTGTTGTAAATAACGGTATGCAGTCGTCGGACGAACGGGGTACCGCCAAGTGATTAATCGGTATGCGGACAATTTAACGTTTTTATTAAATTTATGTATATATATCATAATTTATTAAAAATTATTTATTTAACTCATTAAACTTATCAAATAAACTTAATTTAAGTTAGTTTTATTAGTATAACATGACAATATGCTTATTTCTTCATAACACGTAAGCATTTTGCATGTGTAAATAACACATTTATTTAATGAAAAATAAATTTGAGAATTAAGCTTTTTCAAATACTAATAACATATTATTTGAATGAAAGAAAACATTCCAACATAAAATCACTAAATTTAATTTATGATAATAACATAATTTTATAAATAAACATATTGTACTAATTGAAAAAATTACATCAGTAAGTAAAAAAAATATATATATATGGTATATAAATAATAGAAAAATTAATCAATTTCAAAGTAAGTAAGAAGAAGAAAAAAACATATATAAAAAATATTAGATGAATATCCAAGCATAAATAAAACTACAATACATGATTTATAAATCTTATCATCACACACTATTATAGGAAAAAAAAATACAATTTGAAAAAAAAAAAATTCACTGGAATAAATGGAAAAACGGGAATAAACGGCCGATTAAATGGAAAACGGTCGATTAATCGGAAAAACAGCCGATTAATCATTTTTTCCCGCCAACAGGCATTTAATTGGCTGTTTAATTGGCTTGGCCGCCGTTTCCGATTAAACAGCCATTTAATCGACTGTTTTTCCTATTTTTTACAACACTGATTGAAAGTAAATAGAAGCATAGAAACTTGAGTGCATTTCAACCCTCCTTTTTCCTTTAATACTTAATAATTTATAAATTTTTGTCAAATTCACATGGACCTGCGTGAACTCAACCGCAGAAAATTTGAGTGCATGTGCATTTAAAAACACTGCGTGTTATATATACTCCGCTAGTCCACTTAAAAGCCGAGTGCGTATTTTGTGAGAAATCTCAACTATTATTTGTGCTTTAATATTCGTGCAGAACGTTTTTGAACGATTGAGATATTCCAAAAAAAACACTCAAAGTTTGATAAATCTCAGAGGATGCGAGTTCCTTAACCACAGTCCACAGCAGCAAGCTTTCCCTCTTTACTTTCTCCCCGGCTTCCTCCTGCCCCTCCTACCTCTCCCCCTATTTCCATGGCCACGATAACTTCGCTGCTCGCCTGCTCCCAAGGCATGTAGCAATCCTGACGGCTCTGCTCCCATTAGCCTCTTCTTCATTACCAGCAAGTTCGAATCCATCCCTGTTTTACATAGCTCGTGTGTGCTGCGTGCACTTGAGGTCCCTGTTTAATCGCTGATTGTGGTAAGTTACCCTTTACTCTCTATTAACTAAAACAACAAATGTTGATACTGTTAAAAATTTAGTACGGCTCCATAATCCATTCTTAAGCCAAATAAATCATTTTTTTGTAACTGTGTAAATTCTAGCATTTAGAAAAATTATATCCCCCTAACCATGCTCAACTGATACAAATAAGCATTAGCATTGGAAATTTCGAAGATCCTTCAACTCTTATTAGAAAACTGCAGAAATTGGGGTTCCTTCTCCAATTGGCTCTTATTTTGCAATACCAGTATTTTACCCCTTTCCTTACCCCTGGTGGTTTGACCAATTATTTACTGTAGCTCTGATTTTTTTATGTCTTTTTCAAGAAAAACTGAGCCTAAGACTTGTTCTGCACTTGGTACCCTCTGTGTGCTGTTCTGATGCCTTATTGGTACTGGTACCAATCATTACAGTACTTTCCTTGCTATTATGAGTTTTCTGGAGAAAGCATTGATATACATTTGAAAATTAACTTTAAATCGTTGGAAAACCTAAATGCAGGACTGTTGGGAACTGGTACTAGTTCGGTACCAGCCCTAAATGCAGTTCTGGTACAAACAGGGGCATTTCTGTAATTTTCTAGCATTCATCACAATTTTTGCTAACATCGAGAGGCTTTTCAGTAAAATTTCAGTGTTCTATACTGTTCTGGCTGATTTCTGATAAATTTCAAGAGCTTTACTGCAAAATTCTGTGTTCTGACAGGGTTCAGGGCTTTTATGTATAGAAAAAAAAAAAAAATCTTTTCTGTCACTTATCAAGGACTGATATACACCTTTGATAACTGGGTCCTTTAGGGACTATATTTCTAAAAGAAAATGCAACTTTAACTAAATTGGGTCCCTACCTGGGACTGAAAACTGACAAAATAATTACTTTTAAGTTCTTATGTTATGAATAATAGAAGATCAGGTCTATACCCCTACTTGCCTGCATACGAGGAGACCTACCCGGATACGACCTAGCCGGTGCTGACAAGGATCTATCCGGATATCGAAAGCAGTTTTGCTTTTCTCTCGCTTGCCATTCTCTCCAGGTGTGGAATTTTTGTAGCCTCTTTTTGAGATTTTCCTTAATATTCTGATAGGAATTGTTTGTGTACTTCATGATTAGACAAATGCATGTCATAATTTTTTCTCATTCATTTTTGACTGCTTTGTGTTTAATGATTTGCATATTTGAAAAACTCTAACAAATTAGCTGCCAATAGTAGTTTAATATATTATTAATTTTAGCGCAATTTATGCCCATACGCCTTTGGTGAGTGCTTATGTATGTACATTTATGAGTAAGAGTATCATATACCATCTTGGCTTTGAATATTGTATATTTGTTTTGTCCTCAAATGACGTCCCCAGCTCAATAGTAAATTGTTGCACAAAAGCTTCATCAAGACAATTTGTTCACTCAATTTTGCAAAAAATGAAGGAGAAATCCGGTTGAAGCAGTCTAATTTGATTTATTTATCATGTTTGGTGTTTGAAAAGGAAGAGTCGAATGAAGGAGGCATCTGGGTAGGAAGTGTTCCATGGGAAGAATATCTAATAGACTTGAGACATCAACCAAGTAGTTTTTAAATATTAATAAAATAGTTGGTTCACCAAAGACTGAAAATAACAATGCGTGAAAAGTGTTTGTTAATTACATTTCTGAAATATCACAAAGGTCATAACTCCCCTCGCCTGGCTGTTAATCAAATAGTTGTCAGCGCCATAAAGTTGGAAAGTTTTACCCGCTTATGCTTTGTGCTTTGTGCACAATATTATGCCGATTTTTTTTTATTAATACCCAAAAAATAGCAAATATGTCGTCAGGGATAAAATGTTTTTATAAAGGAAAATTTTACATAATGTCCTTCTTTTTCAAAACATAGAAAAAAATATCATCTTTCCAAAATTATTAACAAAATGTTCTTGTGGACTCCACTTTTCCCCTATCTCCCCTTCTCTCCCACTCATTCCTGTTTACTCTCTTTATTTATGCTTTAAAAAATATATTTGATCTAGAATAATGTAAAATTTTATTTACTAAAATTAGAAAATATATTATTAGCTTATATGTAAAATATTTTAACATGTGTTCTTTCAAAAAATATTATTTTATAAAAATATTTCAAAAAATATTATTTTAACAAATTAATTAAGAGAAGAAAAAAATGATGTAACAAAAAATGAAAAAAAACAGAGAGATTTGGATGACAACGGAATTAGTGACTTGAAATTTATTTCAGGATGTCTAACACTGGCGAACTTGGATTCTTCAACTTACAATTTGGAAAAAATAGTACAAAAGGGTGGTGTAACTAATTTGTTTATATATATGTGTGTGTAAATAGTTAAATAGTTTTATTTCTTCCGTTCTATGAATGTATATTTGTATATTTGTCTGCTTACATGATATTTGCACATTCCGTTGTCATCCAAATCTCTCTGTTTTTTTTTTCCTTTTTTGTTACATCATTTTTTTCTTCTCTTAATTAATTTTTTTTTATAAAATAATATTTTTTAAAAGAACACATATGTTAAAAGATTTACATATAAGCTAATAATATATTTTCTAATTTTAGTAATATATTTTCTAATTTTAGTAAATAAAATTTTACATTATTCTAGATCAAATATATTTTTTAAAGCATAAATAAAGAGAGCAAACATGAATGAGTAGGAGAGAAGGGGAGAGAGGGGAAAAGTGGGGTCCACATGGGCATTTTGTTAATAATTATGAGAAGAGAATATTTTGTTCTATGTTTTAAAAAGGGAGGGCATTATGTAAAATTTGCCTTTTATAAATGCCCCAACCTCTGGGATAATTTAGTGTCAAAATTTTTTGTAAATACCTTTTTGTTCTTAATATAATTGTTGTTTCGGCTTTGCCGTCAACTATAAAAATGCCCCAGGTGGGGATGGTTTACTCCCAGGACCAGACCGCCCAGTTTTTGGGCAGTCATATTCATTTTTTTTTTACCGGACTGCCCAATTGGGCAGCGGTCAGCTACAGTATTTTTTAAAAAAATCTTAATATTTTCATCTAAAAATGGGAAATAAAAAATGTTCAATTTTATAGCAAACAAAAATGAAAAATATTTACGAATGTACATTGGTTTGGATATTATATAATAGTAAAATGATATGATTTTGACCGTTTAATACCTAATATGCGGTACAGAGGAAAACATTTATTTGCACATCTTTCCATTTAAAAAAATTGTATGTTATAGCATGAATAAAAAAAGACAAGCCTATGGGCATTAATTGACCCAAAAAAAATACAGCAGCATCCTCAGGACAAAAGTATTAGAGATAAAATGACTTTTTGAAACTCTTGACAGTGGCTGTCAAGTTGGAATTACATCAAGTAATAGAAAAATATAGTACATCCTATTACAACAATTCTATTAAAAGAAAAGCAATGTTCTATCACGCTTTTATTACCAAGCTGGGATCATTACAAATTATATACTCTAATTGTTTCAAGGTATTACTAGAGTTTTGAGAGATTTGGTGATTGATTGGTTTTGTGTGTGTAGGATTGATAAATATATAAATGGTACTTATATGAGAAAAGAATGCATCTTTTGAATGTTAAAAAACATTCTACATGGCACTACAAGATTATAGAATCTTACTTTTTTTTTAGATACTATATTAATATTTGCTGAGATCTGCACTTGCTAAACAGATGGAGTGGTATCGTTACATAGAACTGTCACAACGATGGCACCAACATATCCACTAACGGGACATCACCGTCTAATCAATTGATGCATCCACTTAGAGAAGGAAATACGTGACACGCCGTGACGTGACGTGACAAACACGCCATGATTTGGTCACGTGACGTGATCAACTTTTTTATTTCACGTTATGTGACGTGACGTGACCAAAATGGTGAAGGATGGTCACGTCACGCGTAGTCACGCCGTGACCATACGTGACGTGATCACACGTGACATGACGTGTCGTGACATAAATTAGCCATGTCAATTTTTTAATATTTTAATTTAAATTGTTGAAAATTTAGAAAAAAAGATATAACAAATTCTAAAATAAGTAAATAATGTTGTAAAAATTAATTTTTTAGGAATTGTTGCATCTAATATTACTTGAAAAATTTAAATTACAAACATATATTAGACTAAACTAAAGAAAATAAAAATCAGTACTACATAAGTACCAATATCACTGAACTTATACTAAAATAAAAATCTGAATACTCTATACATATAAAAAAAAAATTGAATACTCTATGTTTCATACCGTAACGTGACGTGACGTGATGTGACTGGTTCGCGTGACGTGACGTGACGTATATTTTCAATGGAATGTGGTCACGTCACGCGTCACGCGAGTCACGTCACGTAATCGACACACGTGACGTGACGTGACGTTAACGTGACGTGACGTTCCGTAACGTGACTAGTCACGCCGTGACAAATTTCCTTCTCTACATCCACTGACGCAATTGTAAGTTCATTGATTTTATAACAACCTAGGAATTTCATGATGTTTAGAGTACTTAAGAAATTAGGTGACAGATATAAAAAGGTAATTAGTTGGGGACGTTTAGAAAAATTAAAATATATAGATGGCAATAAAAGCTCTCATCACATTCTGTAATTGGAATATGAAAACATGAATGAAAAGTTATCAATTTAAATAATTTTACTCTTCTCCCTCTCACACCATTATCCATTTCGTTCTGTGTTGTTACATCTTGGATGTAACAATTTCTGTTATTTTACATCCTTTCTCTTTTTAAATATGATTTATCATTAATTACTTGAGTAGCTTTTTATTGGATTGAGAAATAAATAGGTATTATGGTTACTTCGACATTTTCTTACATGCTTCATTAAGCATTTTCCTTCCCTTTTTATTTTTCTTATCAAGTCAGTAAATATTTTTTTGAGCTATGAACAACTGTTGTTATCAACTGAAACTTTGATCAGAGATGATGTATACTGCTGTGTTCTATATATATTAATTTGTGCATAGGCTGGCAGGCTACTGGATAGTGCCATCTATTTTCGTGAAATAGTGCTTAATGCCACCCACCAACATACACACACACAAGAAAATGGTGGAGGTTTAGCCGCAATGAAAGCACCTAGTTTATAATATAAATTAATTAGATTTCATTGTATTATATATGTATTGAGGAGGGATCCACTTACAACATTTGTAAGTTATAACATGTTACAATATTCGGTTTTACGATTTTGAAAGTCCAACCAGTCGATCCAAACTGTTCAACATGATATCTATATTGAAATGTGCTTGGAGATCAAATTTTACTTTTTTTTGAATTGTATTACTATTTATTAAGTATTTTATAAAACTGTTGTTTTTAGATAATTCTGGACCACTGATAAACAATAATTTTGTAAAATACTTAATAAATAGTAAAAAAATTCAAAAATAAAATAAAATTTGATCTCCAAGCAGATTTTTAATATAGATATCATATTGAACAGTTTGAATCGACTATTTGGACTTTCAAAATCACAAAACTGAATGTTGTAACATGTTGTAAGATCCAAAATGTTATAAGTGGATCCCTCCTTGTATGTATTTTATTGTCATAGATGGTTTAACTAAGATATGTAATATAATTCGAATGCAATCTAAAATCCGCGACGATAAATATGAATTTACGAGAAACGAAGTGTTCAATTCAAATGGGTAGCAATAAAGAGCATTGAAATGGAAGAGATGAGAGGTTGATGCATATGGGGATAGAGGTAACACTATTTTCTGAGTTTTATTTTTTGTTGAGAAGTTAAAATAGATTACTGTTTACTGTGGCTAGATGTGAGTTAGAAAGAATGTACATTAGTTTGGTCAAGTGCTTTACTAAATGGGTTGGATTTTGTGTTGTTGGAATAAGAGTTAGTTGAAATAGAGCTGTCTAGCATTGAGGGAGTATCTTTTCTTATTTATTTTTTACAAGTTGAAACGGACATTTTTGTCTTTTTTTTTTAAATAAATATGAATTTACATTTCGATTGTAATATTTAGAAATTAATTAATTGACCTCTGCTGGTTGACCAAAGAGATAAATTTGCTGGTAGACCGGTAGTCAAAAACACAACGTCAGTAGCTGAGGAAAGGAATGCATCAAAATCACAACGTCAGTCCAACACTAAACCCACCGAAACAATATAAAATCCGCTATAAAACAGCTAAATCCAATCCATTAACTCCTACATGCAAATTATAAATCTGACAGTGGTTATTGGATAGAAAGGACAATTTTCGTGACGGAATCCATCATGGAAAGTCTTAACTTTATGACATTTTCTAGGATACAGAGGTGATTGGATGCCATCAGGCGAAACTCCGCCTCAGCCGTCCATTAACTGGTTGAACGGTCCATTAATGAATCAGACCAATCTAATCTTATCAAACTCCAATCGGACGGGTAAGATTTCTTAACTCGAAACGCCGCGTCCTACTTCCATTTTATTACATAATAATACATAAAACAACTAAATTTTTATTAGTAGCATTATAAAAAAATATAATTTAATTCGAAAATTTATTAATATCACATGCAAACACTTCACTTGTTTTTTTTTTTTTGAAAATCTTCACAGAAGCTGTGAAGTTGTGAGGGGGAATCGAACTCTCAACCTTTGGATATAACAGTCCTAGGACTTTTTCTTAGCCAACTGTGCTACCTTCCGTTTAATTCTTTGCAGTTTGAATTTACTATTTGAAGTCATTCTGATAAGTTTTGAAGTTAAGCTCATTAATTCTTTGATAAGAGAGGAGACCGAACCAATGATTTGATATTTGTATTTTTTATAAAAAAAAAAGAGTAATGGGCCTTCTTTTTTCAATTTTGTTTTTAATTAAAAAAGAAATCGCCATTGCTAGGCAATTACTTCAAAGAATTGAATATACTGGTTATTTTAAATTGCACAATCTGATAATATCCCTAGTCTCCTTTAGTCTTTAGATCTAGTTAGTCAAGAAGTCACCATGATTCCCGAATTTTGAATTAGTGTCTAGCTGTCCTCTCTGTATGCTAGCTGCAATAATTATATTATCAATTATCAAATTGTGCTACGCGCATGGATATATTAAAACTTGAAAAGTTTACTTTCTGAGTCGTCGAAGTCACCAATACCTCGACGACAGCCTCAACAATCACCAAATGATCGTAAAAATAATGAAATAAAAGAAGAAGAAACCCCACGAGCACAGCCGCAACAACCACCAAATGATCCTATAGCCAGGGCCAGACCCATGTGCATTCAGGATTTTGAGTTTTAGTAGAAATCGGGATGTTTCGATAGAATTTGCCTCCTTCCACCCTCCAAAATTTTGTTTGCCACTCTCTGGATGTTTGAATTGTAATTCGGATTAAATTTCTAATTAAAATTAAAACAATTTTAATAAATTATTATTGATAATTAGAATTATAGGTTAAAACATTAAAATTTACAAGTCAAGTATTGGAAATTATAAATCAAAGCATTATTTTTTATCGAGTATCTAATTATTTAATGAGTTTAAATCCGATTAGTTATTTAAACCCGATTCGATATGACTTGATTTCGTTGAAAAGTATTTTGGGAACCAACGTACCATCCGATATAGAATCAAACCAGGTGACCAATAATGGTGGTAATAGTGTTGTTCGTGGAGTTACACGTGGAGAGAGCAATGCTCTCCATGTTGTGGCTGGAGTAGTTATGGAGAAAACCAGTCAAACATCATTACGTCCACAAATTTACCTTAGTTCTCTCGTACTGCTTGTAATTTATTGGGTTATAGGTTTTTTATTTTGAGAAACTATTGGGGGTATAGGTTTAATTATTCCGATCTTCCTAATGTTCTGTTATATCATAATAAATCGAGTAATAATATTTGTTAGCGGGCATTTCCCATGGATACGGCAAAAAATTTATGAGAAAGCAAAGAGAACCCGGTGGCTTAAGTGGGTTTTGCCCATGATTTGGAAACTGGCCGAGTCCGAGTTGACTCGTCCGAGTCAACTCGGTATTGGTCGGGTCTGATCCGAGTTTCATCCGTTTTGCGCTCATGGAATTTTTTCATTAAAACTCGGTTGAGCAGTGTTTGACTCGGTCAAGTTAGCCGATATTTTGCCTGAGTCAGCCCGAGTCAAGCCGAGTCAGTCAGGAATGTGACACTTGATCATTTCAATGAAGAGTGGTCTCCATAAAAAAAAATGGGTGTACCGAACAAGAATTGGTGTGATCTTGTGTGCAGCTGGGTGAAAAGGGGGAGGACCGAATCTATGGTTCAGTACCCTCAGGAGGGACCAAACCAATGATTTAATATTTGTATTTTCTATAAAAAAAAAAAAAAAAAAATTCCTTTCCGATTTTTTTTATGAAAAATAAAAAGAAATTCGCCATTCCAGCCAATTACTTCCAAGAAGAATACGCTATAAGTTGTAGTTACATGAAGTAAAAGAAAAAATATAGTACATCCTAAAACATCAGTTCTATTACGTGAAATGCAATGTTTCAATTAACAATTTTTAGAACACGCTAGTTATTTTAAATGCGATTCTTTCATCATAACTCGATTGAACAATGTTTGACTCGGCCGAGTTAGCCGATGTTTTGCCCGAGCCAGCCCGAGTGAGTTTGAGTCAACCCGAGTCAAGACCGAGTCAAGCCAATTTCTTGTCTGATTATTTTTTAAAAAAACCCGTTGATACTTGATAGTTGACAGTTGTTGATGTACGGTCACGTAATTGAGAGAGTAATTAGAAGTCCCTTTATATATTTTTCATTTGACATCATTAATGTCTTCATTATTTGAATTGGTACCACAATGATTAGTTGATCCAGCCAGCTCGGTATAGTTTTTGGTAATAAAATGTGTGTTATAATTATAACGCTTGTATTATATTATATAATTAGTGAATTATTTGAGTGTAATTTTTTATCTTAACATAGTTATTTGAAAAATTATTTGTTTTACCAAATTTTCCTTATTAGTACAAAACAAGCTTCTACCAAAAAATCTGAGTTTCAAATCCGATTCGGCAAATTCAGGCCGATTCATCCGATTCCGATTCCACGATCAAGTGACTGATGCTGATTCCGATTCTGATTTTCAGAACCATGATTTATAGAATACACTAGTTATTTTAAATTGCACAATTTGATAATCTCACTCAGATCTGATAATCTCTAGTCCCCTTTAGTCTTTAGAGTTCAGATAAGAAGTCACCAGAATTTGGAAAAAGTTACATTTTTTTATTTTTTTATTAAAGTTTTAGAAATTTTTGATATGTTTCTTTGAAGTTAGATAGAAAATATATAATTTAGAAGGACTGAAACAAATAACATGGATAAATATTTTTCAGATCGGATTTTTCGCGACTATAAGAACAATTAAAATATTTCATTGTGAGTTATTGAAAAAAAATAAAAATTCATTGAATCTGAATTATTGATTTCGGTTCAAATGTCACTTTTAGGTAAATATAGAAAATATAATGGCTTTTCTATTTTTGAAAAAATAAAAAAATTTCCGCAACTTCATAATCATTACAAAAAAATATTTTAATCTGAGTCGTTCGTTGTTTTAATCTGATATAATTCTCGCATCAAAAAATGTGCATTTTGCATAAAAAATCGTGCATAATATATAAAATAATTTTTAAATATTTTAATATGAGTCATTCGTTGTTTTAATCTGATATAATTCTCACATCAAAAAGTATGCACGCTTTTTGATGCGAGAATTATATCAGATTAAAACAACGAACGACTCAGATTTAGTAGCTGAGATAGACACAGTTGCCTTCATCAATTTTTGGTAGTGTTCTAAATGGCTAGCTATAGCTGCGCTATAACTTTTTCGGACATAAAAGCTAAGTTATGAGATAAAAGTGCACTATTTCAGTGTTACAACTGTTATTACTACTACACGCTATTGCTACCGCTATACTACATGGTTTTTTTTTTGTATTTACATGGACTTCTGTACTAATTATGTTTTTTATTTATGATACTATATGGTCTGTTATAATAAGTATACTAAACCGAACTATGAATTTTTTTTTCCTTTTTGTGATTTAGTTTGTCATTCTATATCGAAAAATATTCAAATATTAATTCTTTCTTTTTGCTTGTTTTTCATCTAGCATTCACCTATAAAATTATCACATTTTCTTTCATTAAAAGCTTGTTTGTATTATTATAATATATAAAATATTCAAATAGGTATACTAATTTTATTTCACTTTTAAAATTAATTATTCTTTGTCTATTATAATATGTAATACTATGAAGTATAAATATTAAATAATGTTATCTTGTAGATCTATAAGTGACTCCTGGATTTAATTTTTTTTTTAGGCTCATGCTCATTGTTTTAGTCTGCCTCCAGTGTTAAATTCATTAGCTGAACGGTTCAACTTTGAAAACACGGAGCTATATTTGAAAAGGAGGTTGCTCGGCTGCTCTTAATTATATAACAACTCAGA
The DNA here is from genome assembly GCA_024447775.1 of Carex cristatella. Classification (NCBI taxonomy): domain Eukaryota; kingdom Viridiplantae; phylum Streptophyta; class Magnoliopsida; order Poales; family Cyperaceae; genus Carex; species Carex cristatella. The sequence goes on along the minus strand of JAJHPF010000011.1, from coordinate 8,095,244 downwards.
AACATATGTTTGTTATGTGCACAGCATGTGGGACTATTTCAGACCTTTTGCTTCAGAAACAAACCGGACATTCCTCTGTAAATCTATTGTGTACTGTACTGTTCTAAAATAAACACGTGATCCGTGACCCGGTCCGGTCCACCCGTGACCCGTGACCAGGTCCGGTCCGCCCGTGACCCGGGTACCGTCTGGTCCGGTCCGTGCACGGGTTCGGAGGGTCCAGCGGGTTGGGCGGACCGGGCAAAAATCCAGGTAAGGGTTGATTTTTGAAATCAAAACCCGTCTAACCCGTGACCCGTGAACCCGTAACGGCCCGGTCCGTGAACCCGTACCCGCCCGGTCCGGTCAAATAATTTGTATCTTTTAAAAAATCTAAATTGTTTTCAAATAATTTCAAATAATTCGGTTTTATAAAGCATTACATTTCAAATATTTCAAAGTTTTTAATTGTTTTCTTTTAATCAAATAATTTATTTTTGTTATCAAATATTTTCTTTTAAAAAACCGAAAAAAAAGAAAAAAAACAACAAAAAAAAACCCAGTCTGGACTAACCCGTGAACCCGGTCCGTCCGGACCGCCAACCCGTGGGGGTAAGGGTCCACGGACGGATAAGAGTAGACTTTCAAAAAATTTACCCGCCGAACCCGTACCCGGCCAACCCGTAAACCCCCCGAACCCGTACCCGGCCAACCCATGAACCCGGGCGGGTTGGACCCGGTCCGTCCCGGTCCGGCCCGTTTTAGAACACTACTGTACTGGATCATATTAGGCTAATATTTGACATTATAGAGCCTTTAGTAGTTTAAGCTTTGAGGCTGTGCATTGAAAGGGATAGATCAGGGTATTAGTGTCTTTATTTTCTTCTTCATTTTTCGATGTTTTGCATTTACAATTTATGTGCTCCCAGTTTCATAATTCTCCATCTCACACAAGCAGAGAAATGCTATAAGGGTCTAGCATTTATTTTCCTTTGAAATGCTACGAGTCTATACATTATCTTGTTATTTTGACTTTTATCATATTGATTGTTTTTTATTTAGTACTCGATTAGTTTATGAGTTTGAATCCGATTGGTGTCCTCTCTTGGATACGATGAGCCGAGCAAGTGAGCTAGGACTTTGATCCTGAGCTGAAAACTGTTGCTTGTGATTGGTTCATGGCTCACTGAGTTGAGTTGGCTCGTGGTGAGAGGGAGATGGCCGGATGGGGCATCGGGGTGGATCCGGATACCGCAAGTAATTCAATTTTTTACTTTTGGATTAGGACCATTTGATTCGAATCCGGCGTTCGAGATCGTCTCGGAATTCAAATTCATCTTTTGAGATGTGTGCACTATACTTCTAGATAGATTGTCGCAGATTCGAATCGGACAGTCCTGATAAAAAACCCAATTTTTGGGTACTTCACTGAATCTGAATTCGATTGGGGTTGGGGCGCTGCACGAGATAGAGATGAGGGGGGATGGGGAAACTGAGACTCGAGACTGGAACTCGTTAATGGACCACGTCGGACCAAGTCCATCCAGACCGAGCTTTTGAGTTGACTTGTTTTCAGCTGTCGGTTTCAGGAACGAGCTAGCATTTTACTGACCAATGTGAGTTTTTTTATTTTAGCTTTTTACGGACGAGATCTCCAGCAATCCACAAGTATAGATATTTTTTTTGTTTGCCACAACTATCAGAAAGCGACGGACTCAACAATAAGAAAACACAAAATAGAAGAAATTAAGCACAGCAAGTTGGTTCTCAATACAAAGAGCTTAATGCGTAGATTTTTTTTTAAATTTATTTTAGGGGTTTAGAGGAGAATTTCAAGCTAGGAAAAATATTAGTTGAATCTCACTTTATAACAAACGAAATGGAAAATCGTGTCATGGTTTCATCCATGAAGAGGGCGAAGAAAGTAAAAATTGAGGAACGTGTCGACGAGGTCTCACAAGGAAGTTGAGGTTATTTTGGTAAATAAAGTGACATATTTGAGAAATAACGCTATCACCAGTTTGAGCAAACTCAGTTTACTTGGAATATAATACCATCTAGTGTATTCTTGTAATTGGCTAATGATGGCGAAGCAATAGCCAATAAGCATTTAACCAAAGAAGAAATTCAAAAGAACCGCATATCAAATTATATAATTTAATATATAAATTGTATGAGCAAAACTAGAGTGTGATGTGCTCATTAAAAAAGTTTGGTGAACATAACTTCAAAAATATATCAGATAAGTTTCAAACGAAGAATTCAAACAGTTGAAATTCATGTACTTAATGTACATGCAAAATTTTGAAAGTTTCAAATTCATTTGTTACAATGTCAAGCGATCAAAAGAATGAATATTTTATAAGTTGTTTATATATTTATTATTTTTCATAATTTCTTTGACTGCTTGACATTGTAACAAATAAAATTCGAAATTTTCAAAATTTTATATATATAAGCATCACTCACAAAGTATATGAATTTCAACAGTTTGAATTCATCGTTTGAAATCGATCCGATATACTTTTGAAGTTGTGCTCACAAAACTCTCTTAGTGAGCACATCACACTCTAGCTTTGATTATATTGTATTTATTCACTGTAGATCATGTATTATTCATCGAAAATTTCATATTTATATTTTAGTTTACAACAGTAATTTCAAACAATATAATATCGTAATATACAAGATGGTAATATACAATGTTTCCAAAATTTTCAGTAAATTATCATGAGGCGTTATAAAACTAGTTAATGAACTAAATTGCAATAAACTAATAAATTACGAGAAAATTTAAATTCATGTTGTATAACTTTTGTTAAATGAAAGGAGTATATATATTTTATTTGAATTTTTGTTATGTTGTACAAAATTAAAATTAAAATATGTTGTTTGTTAGAAATATTATTCACAAATTAAATATATTCTAAATTATATTATAATGATAATAAATACAAGACCAAGCTCTGTGGTTGAATAATGCACTCTTCCGTTCTTTTGACTTTATTTCTTTTTTGATCAAGTGCTTCGCCATCACTGGCCAATTACTCCAAGGAAGAATACACCAGTTGCTATATTAAATTGTACAGTCTGATTATCTTACTCAGATCTGATAATCTCCCGAAATTTTTTATTATTATCATATTAAAAAAAATTTAAAAATTTAAAAAATAACTTTTATTCTAGAATTTCAAAAATATCAGAGCCGCACTGACAATTAACATTCCTATTGTTTGATGGCTGCCATTTGTCATTACGCCCCCTCCGAAATAAAAAAAATCAAATGAAATTCAGTCGCTTCATTGAGTTTTAATATATTATTTTAATAATTTTCAAAAATAAAAAATAATTAATAATTTAAATATGTTAGAAAGAACATCAAATCAAATAGATAAAACATCTTATAATTTAGATGTACTAGAAGGACTCTGAAATATTTTTTAGACAAATTTTTTTTGCGGTTATAAAAAAAAAATTAAACTATTCACTGGTGTGTTACTGGAAAAAAATAAAAATGCTTTAAATGTGAATTATTGATCCCAATTCAAAAGTCATTTTTAGCAAATAAGGAAATTATTGTGGTTCTTCTAGTACATTCAAATTATAAGACACTCCATCTATTTTTGAAAAAGTTGATTTGACCTTTTTAATGATGGTAAGGATTTTTTTTTCAAAATAGAAGGACCACAATTATTTATATATTTATTAGAAGTGACTTTTGAATCGAGATCAATAATTCCGATACAAAATATTTTTATTTTTTTCTATAAACACACCAAGAAATAGTTTAATTTTTTTTTCAACTGGAAATCCTAAAATATGTGTCAGAATCGTTCTAGTAAATTTAAATTATAAGATGTTTTATCTATTTTATTTAATATTTTTCTAACATATTTAAATTATTAATTGTTCTTTTTATTTTTGAAAATTATTAAAATAATATATTAAAACTTAACGAATTGGTTGAATCATTTGTTCTTTTTTTTAATTTCCAAAAGGCCGCAACGATCAATGGCGGCCTCCCAAGAATAGAGATGTCAATTGTCAGTGTGGCTCTGGTATTTTTGGAATTCTAAAATAAAAGTGGATTTTTAATTTTTTTTTTTTGGAAGGAATGGTAATAATAAAAATTTCGAGATAATCTCAATTCCCCTTTCATTATGTGCAAGAGGATACACAAGAAGAGAGGAGGGACGACCGGATCTGATCAATCTTCGTTTACATCTTTCAGAACGCTAAATTGTGAAGGGGAGAGGAGATAAACTTTGATGCTCTATTCAAATTTTATAACTCTCAAATTAAAGTGTAGAAAAGATAAACTCTTTACATTGCTCCCTATCTCTCTTCTTGCTTTAGAGTTAAGATAATAAAAATGTAAAAACTTCACTTGTTAAGTACATAAATTTGTGCGGTTTGAATTTGCTACTTAAGAGTTATTCCGATAAGTTTTGAAGATGAGCTTATTAATTCTTTGATGAGAGGGGAGACCGAACCAATGATTTGACACTTGTATTTTTTTATAAAAAAAATAATGAGCCTTTTTTTCTATTATGTTTTTTTATCACGAAAAATAAAAATAAAAATCGCCATCTCTAGCCAATTACTTTAAAGAATTGAATACACTGGTTATTTTGAATTGCACAATCAGATAATATCCCCAGTCCCCTTTAGTATTTAGATCTAGTTTAAGATCTAGTCAATTACTCAAGAAGTCGCAGGATTCCCGAATTTTTGAATTAGTGTCTAGCTGTCCTCTCTGTATGCTGCAATTATATTATCAATTCTCAAATTGTGCTGCGTGAATGGATATATATATTAAAACTTGAGAAGTCCACTTTCTGAGTCGTCCCTAATAAAATGTCCGAAATGTTCCTCCAGTACATTAGTTTATTAGCACATCGTTGACATAAATTTCATTACTGGACAGACAGGAATTAATTAAGAGATTAACTTAGTGCAAATGGACATGTGCATTGATATATAATTTACTCAGTAATGTATAATTAACTGTTGAAAATTGAAAGTAAGTCTCTAATAATGCCAATCTTATCCTTGTCTACTAGAAGAAATTAACATTAAACAGGTCCCAGCGTCCAATAAAATTAAAATCATCGTCACCAACTTGAGTGTTCTCTTACTCGAAAGCCAAAAATGGCGGAATCTGATCATTCTTCTGAAATACAAGAAGAAACACCACCGGCACAGCCTCATCAAACACCAAATAGTCCTGCAACAGCTGAAATAGAAGAGCGAATAAATCCAGAGTTGCTAAGAGCTATAGTAAATGGAGACCTGAAGGGGTTCAAAAAGATTTTGGGAATAGAAGATGTAGCACCAAATGATATAGAATCAATCGTCCGGGTGGCCAATGGTGGTAATAGTGGCCTCGGCGGAGTTACTTGTGGAGGGAACACTGTTCTCCATGTTGTTGCTGGTGTTATGGAGAAGTCTAGTTCAACGGAAAAGTTTAGGGAGTTCATGAATTCACTGAATTCATTTCCTATTAGTATGGGTTCCACTTCCCCCGAAGCCGAGTTAATTGTAATTCTGCTCCTTTACTGTATCAGTCTTCTCACAAAACCTCTACGACAAACTGTTCTATTTGTTTATTCCATAACAGGAATTCAGAAGCGTATCGCTCCAGCACTGGAAGTGATGAACAAATGTTGGACCAGGACCGGGTATGCCCAATTGAGAAAGAAAAAAGTGCATGATAGCGTCATCCATAAAAGGACAACGTACGTGGAGATTGCAAAAATCATCTATCATCTGGATCAGACTTTGTTACATGCTCGCAATAATTTAACTGGGGAGACACCTCTACACTGTGCTGTTAAGGCTGGTAAACTTGAAATGGTTTCTCTCCTACTTAAATTTGCCCGGGATGAGGGCCAACAAAAACTAGAGGAAGTGTTATGGGCTAGAAATCAAGTAGGGGAGACTGCCTTACATGAAGCAGCCCGTTCCGGTAATAGTGGTGTTGTGGAGGAGTTGTTGAGCGCAGATAATGGAACATCTGCTGCAGAGGAGTTGTTGGGCAACTGTGTACGGCCAATTTTGACTTATGAAAGCCTTCTTCGCAGATGCCGCGAAATTTTTTATGAAAGCCGTCTTCACAGACGCCGCAAACTTTTTTATGAAACCCTTCTTCATAGAGGCCGTGAATTTTTTTATGAAACCCTTCTTCGTAGAGGCCGTGAATTTTTTTATGAAACCCTTCTTCGCAGACGCCGCAGATTTTTTTTTGAAATCCTATGCTGGGAATTTTTTTATGAAAGCCTTCTTTGCAGATGCCGTGAATTTTTTTATGAAAGCCTTCCTCGCAGATGCCGGGAATTTTTTTATGAAAGCCTTCCTCGCAGATGCCGCGAATTTTTATTGAGTGAAAATCAATCTCTCGATCTTGAAGTAACCAACAATCCTCTAGCCAACTGTGCTATCTTTTCTTTCTCAAACTTGGCAAGTTTAGTAGATAAGAATGGAATATCTCCATTGTACTTGGCTGTTGCTGCTGGGTGTCTTGATGTTGTTGATATGTTGATAGCTCCTGACCGTGAGCCAAGTTATGCTGGTCCAGATAAACAGACCGTGTTGCATGCTGCAGTATTGACACAAGAAGGTACACTAATGAGATATAAACTGAATTAATTTATATATATTTTTTATATAATGTTTGATGTTTTCAAGTACCAACTTAAATGAAATTTAAAAAGCTATATTGTATGGGAGGGAGGGTTCCAATACCTCATCTCTTCATACCTCATTCATGCCTCATATCCTATATTTTTGTTTTTAAAATCCAAATAGACAATCCGAACTGCTCAACATGATTTCCATGTTAGAATATGCTTGGAGACCAAATTTTAATTTTTTTTAGAAATTTTTTACAATTTTTTTAGATTTATTGAAAATCACTGTTTTTTTATAGTCCAGATTTGTTTGAAAAACAACGATTTTCAATTAATCTAAAATAATAGTAAAATGTTTCCAAAAAATATAAAATTTGGTCTCCAAGCATATTTTAACATGGAGATCATGTTGAGTGGTTGGACTTTAAAAACAAAGATATATAATATGAGACATAGATGAGGTATGAGGAGATGAGGCATTAGAACCCTCATTGTGTGGATACAAATTTTCTGTGATCTTTTGTCTATTGTTTACAGCTCCTGCTTTTGTCTATTGTTTAGAGCTGCTGGTAACTGACCAGCACTTTACCAATTTTCAGGAAAAATTTTACCTTGAGGTCTCTTAATAACTATGGTTGAAGAAATCCAGTTGACATCTATCCTACCGGAAACCCAACCAGTCATGAGATTCTGTTATTTCCAGTCCTCATTATGTATTCCAAAACCTGCAATTGTAAATAGTTGTCAGATAATATTCACAATTAATTCTCATTATTTAAATTCTATTTGATTGGATTCTAATCAAGATTCCCCGATTGACTTGGTCTAATGAAAGATTACCTAAAATCAAACAAGGCATCACATTTTTTCCCCTTTCGGAATTCCTGTAGTAAAAATTATTTTCTGCGGGTCCTGCGAATCCGGCAAAAACTAATCAACTATTAAACATATCTCTCCTCAGTACTCATTCCTTTTTCCTTACAATCGAATATGTTCCTTTACTTATAACAGGGGGGACAATATGTGTTACCGATTACCCCCAAACAATTGGCTGGACAACTTTCTTTGGTTCCTTGATTTTAAATTTTGAAGGCTCTATAGAACTGAAAGGCTCTTAATTTGCAGAAAATATCATGCGGGCAATACTTGAATGGAAGCCGGCTCTTGCAGCAAAAACTGATAAAGCACAGAACACTCCACTTCACTATGCAGCATTAATTGGTAATACTAATGCTGTAAAACAGCTGCTGTTAAAGGATACAAAGTCAGTATACGAGGCTAACTCATCTGGTTCATTTCCTGTGCACCTTGCTGCTGAGGCAGGCAACTTTGAAGTGATCAAGGAGCTACTACGAACCTGCCCTGATGTTGGTGAACTCCTTGATAATGAACAAAGAAACTTTCTCCACATTGCTGTGGAAAAGAAAAAGATAAGAGTAATTATATTGGCCTATAAAGAAGGGATCAATGCGAACATGATCAATGCTAAAGATAAGGATGGAAATACACCTTTGCATCTTGCGGTAATAAACTCTGAATCAGAAATATTTGCTCTTTTGTGTCAAAACAAGAGAGTGAACCTACATATCAGAAACGACAAGGGTCTAACTCCTCTAGATCTATCAGCATCTTTACGGGATCACCAGTTTACATACTCTCTGGTATGTATCTTCATGGTTTTATGTAAGAATATGTTATAATCAATTGCAGAAAACACTACATCCAACAAATTAGTAGCTTTGTATTCATTTACATGAGCACCAGACAATGCACTTACATTATAATGAAAAAACACACAAAAAAAGGAGTAAAGGTTACACGAGTTTAAGCTCACTGAGAAATTGGAATAATGGAATCATTATTCTTAGTCTACTTTATGAACCAAGTGCTTGAGTTTCAAAATTTAGAGGGAACTTCATTCATACCCTCAAAAACTTCAAATTACGTATTTTCCCCTCTAAACTTCATAATATCATATTTACCCTTCTAAATATCAAAAACTCACAAATTTACCCATTTTATTACCTTCTCTTAAATCTCGTTTGAAATTTATAAAATACCCATTTCATCCTCAATTAGTCGGTTTTCAAGGACAAATAATTAATTTGTCTACTTCTAACGTATTTGTAGTAACATTTACGCATACACTAGTGTATGCATCAAAAGTAAATAAATGAATCATTTGCCTTCGGAAACCGACCAATTCAAAGACTGACATTTTTCTTATACATGGTACATATATATATATTTTTTTAATAAAAGGTAAAATGGGTACTTTATAAATTTAAAATGAGTTTTGATAGAAAATACAATAAAACGAGTAAAGTTGTGACCTTTTGAAATTTAGAAGGGTAAATATGATATTATGAGCTTTAGAGGAGGATATACATAACTTTGAAGTTTTTGAGGGTTATACATGAAATTTAAGTATTTTTTTTTTTTGTATGAAATCAAGACGGTGAAGATTGTGAAATTCAACCTCTACCTTAGACAAAGTTAAAATTCAAATTTGAAACACAAACTCTTGCCTCTTGGAGTTAATGAGGATCAACAGTTCGAAGTTTTAAGCCAACTTAATAGTTTCCTAGGTTATTTAAGTGCCAAACTTCCTTGGTGAACTTAGGTAACCTTAGCTTTAATCATAAAGTACAGAATGAAAAGAAAAAAATATTGGACAGAGAGTCCGCACTGTTTTTATTTATTTTTCCTATTGAATTTGTTCTTATGTTATTTGTAATTGGGTATTTTGTAGAATCCTCAATCCATAATCCATCGTGCCTTGATAACACGTGGTGCTTTCCAAAATCCTTGTCAACCTGATCTATCTAAAACAGTTAATAACTTTTGGAAAGCAAGAGCAGTTCGCCTCAATCAAAGAGAAGGAAAAGAAATGTTGAATGGTGTAGAAGTCGATATAGAAAAGGAATCAACCAAGTATGAGAACATGTCTAAAAGCCTTATAACTGGAGCAGTCCTTATTGCATCGGCAACGTTTGTTTCTATTTTTACCGTGTCAGGGGTTTACAGAGGCGATAATACCCCACATACCTTATGGAGAAGAAACTTCTTCAAGGCCTTCATCATAGTCAACATAGCGGCATTTAGCTGTGCAATAGTATCGACCATTTGGCTGCTCTACTCTGCACTATCTAATTTTCACCTCAAGTATCGGAAGTTTTATTTTAAATGGTGCACCAAACTACTTTATTTAGCAATTAACCTTTTTATTTTGACATTTGGCCTAGGAGGCTATATCGCAATAGCGCCCCTCAGCGAATGGCTGGCACTTCTCATTCTTGCGATTAGCGGAATTGTCATTTTGTGGAACATAATTTGGAATCCCAGTTTTGTTCCTCTAATTCTTCTAGCTCCATACATGTCAAATGAATATCAGTAAAAGATACAAGGTAAAACCACAAGAACTCTGTCAGTCATTATACCTTTATTTTAGAAAAATCCGCCTAGTATCTGGAAGGCTGATAGCTTTTATTGTTTGTTGTGTAATTTATAACGATATCAAACATCTTTTTTTTTTCCTTATTTTTTGTTTGTTTGTGTTGTATTATACTAGAGGATTCTTTATGTTTGTATTGTATTGTACAAGAGGATTTTATGAGTGAAACTTTTCATCTTATGTGGCAATCCATTCTTCTATATATTTATATTTTCTACCTGTATAGTCTTTCCATTCAATTTTCTGAACATAACAAAAGTAAAATAAATTAAAAAGAGACTTCCACAAAAAGGCAAAGAAAGAGAACCTAAATGATGAACAGTAACTGGAGAGCCGTCAGGGTTGCTACAGGCCATGGGTGCAGCCAAGTTGTCGTGGCCAGGGAGATAGATAGGGGGCAGAGATAGGAGGGATAGGAGGAAGCGGGGGAGAAGGCAAAGAGGGGAAAGCTTTCTGCTGATGTTAGGGGTGGTCGCCAGGGAAGCAAAGGTGAGGGTTTAAATTGAAGTCAAAGAGGGTATGAGTACGGCGAGAGAGAGAGAGAGGGGGGTGAGCCGGTGAGGTGAGCGTGGTGGGAGCGGCAGTGCGACTCGCGCGAGAAGAGAGTTCAGAGAGACGGTGGTCGAGACGCGCAACAGACGCGTATTCTCTGAGATATCAAAATTTTTGCGTGACCGACGTATCCGGTGCCTATTCGGGGATAGCGCAGAGGACCAGTATTATTTGTGCTTTGTGATTCGTGCAGAACGTGACTGAAGGGATGAGATTTTCTAAAATACACGCAAAAGTTGAGATATCTCAGAGGATGCGAATAAGACGCGTAGCTGTGCGGAATCGCATCCTCTGCGGAGCTGTTCGGTTTCCGTTGGTTTTTTATCAGACGGACCAAATAAAGTTTTGGCACGAATTTTAATCAAAATTAATACTGCTCCTCCATTATCCGAGCACTTATCGGCTGAGATTAAATATGGGCCGTTCGATCAGCTCCGCAGATGAAAAACTCCAGAGAGGATACTAGTCCTGGTGTGCTGGTTGTGCGAATTTTGGGATTGCGATAAAGCAAGTCGGGCTGGAAAGATAATAATAGTTGGGCTTTATAAAATTAATAAAAGATGGGCCGAGTTAATGGACCGAAGAGTCTCCCTCAGATATGGGAAACCGCATCTTCTATGCACTTTTAATCTGGTCTGTTAATTTTTAATCGGATGGACGAAATAAGATTTTTACACGAATTTTAAAGCAAAATTAATACTGTCCCTCCGTCATCCGAGCACTTACCGGCTGAGATTAAATCTGAGCCGTCCGAAAGTGCAGCAGAGAATACGGCAAGGTACGGAAGGAAAACAAAACTGAACGATTCCATTTTGGGGCCCGCATTAGATGCACTTTGAGATTCTTGTCAGAATAAAATAATCTTATTTTACATTCTACATGACCTGACTGGATCTGAAATTTTAGGGGCTTTTAGAAAAACAAGCCCACGACAGCGCATGCTGCATGCATCTCCTTTTCAAAGGAGACAATGTATAACGAATTGTGCAACGAATTAATATTACCCTTTCTGCAGCACTTTTGACTCGTTAAACCGTTAGCTGCATAGTGTTGTTCTCGCAAAATCCCAAAGCTAAAAATCAAAGGGTAATGAGATTGGAATTCTGGTCATCTGCAATAACTTAAAATTTTTAGTTTATTAATCTTATGAATTTTTAAATTGTTTGGCTTTAGTTACCGCAGAAAATACAAAATAAAAAAATACATACAGGATAATCTTCTAATTTAAGTTTACGCACTGGATATTTAAAAAATGATGCACCAGTCAGAAGTGGTTCCTGATCATTTGAAAAAAGCATATTAAGGAGCATTATTAGGTCAATTAAATTCATCAAAAATCAAATGAAGAAGCGTTGAAATTTTTAATTGCTTTTAATGGTTTGCACAAATCGTTTCTGTAATTTTATCATGTCATTGAAGACCTTACTATATATATATATTTCTTTTTTCTAGTAATTTTGAATGGTAGTTTCCTTATGTAGGATTTTTTAATTACATAAAATTTAAATGAAAAAGGCAAGAAAAATGAAGGTCAAATAAAAAATTGCATCAAACACTGATTCTATTAATTGTAGCTGACGTGGCACATGAATAGGAGATTTTTCAAAGGCGAACAGTAGGTGGATAAAAAAGGTCTCCTCTTTTAATTTTTAGAAATATATGACATATTTTGTAAAAAACCAGAAAATGTAGGAACTTCTTTTCAAAGTCATAGAAGTAGCCGGATCCTTTAGAGAGAAAAACCAAATAATGCACGTATTGTTTTTTTTTTTTTTTTAATAATAATTAGTATTGGAAGAATTAAAGAGAAAAGAAATGTGGGAGAGAAAAACCAAATTATTCATGCTACATGTACCCAAGTTTGTCATCTTCAACGGATGTCATTCTAATTAAATTTCCATCTTGAAATAAAACTAAGTCAAACAAATTATATATGTTTTAACCAAGGCTCTGAAAATGAGAATTGGAATATGAATCGGCCACTTGATAATTGAATCGAAATCGGATGAATCGGTCGAAATCAACATAATCAGACAGGAAACTTGAATTTTTTCGGCAAAAGATTTTTTTTCAATAGGAAAAAATTCGGCAAAAATATAATTTGTCAAAAAATTATGTTACGACAAAAAATTGTCCACAAATAATTCATTTATATAATATAATATAAGAATTACAAATAATCCAATCAAAACAGACTTTTTTTAGTCATGAAAAAAAAAAAAAACCACTCCAGAGCTCTGGTAAGTCTCTCAAGATCAAGAAAAGTGCACTCATATTCAATACTAATGATTTTAACTTGAAGATAAATAAGGAATATGATATATGATAATGAAACAACAATAAACAAGAATGAATTTCTATCAGAGAAATTATAAAAAAAAAAAAAACTGTTCCACCAGTAACAAGTACATTTTTGTACAATATTCATGGTGAGATGCTTTGATCTATCCTGCTGCAATCTGCAGAAAAATGTGCATATACCATCTCATGTTATAATCAAATTAAGCTTACTAATTAATAATTGTATTTGTCTATGAAATAATGCACACCTCATTCCTTAACCTTGAAATTTTAGATGTTATATCATTTCCTCTTCGATCAGTTCAAAATGAAACTAGTATTCAATATTAAAAGAAAAAAAAGGTAATTGTTAGATAACTAGCAAAGGACTTTGGCCATCGTAATCCACTACAACTGTACAAGCAAAAAAAGAAGGAAACTTAATAATTAATATTATGCTCAGAACTAGAACATATCAAATTGGACACTAAAGCCAATTTTCAATGTATTGGTCTTGTTTCAAGCAGAAATGATTGAAGTGACTTGAATTTGCTGAACTTGAAGCCTACATCATAATCGCTTGAATTTGTATGGGAATTGTCAGCATTAAGCTATAGTGAAAGATTTAAAGTATTACCTCAAGAGGAAATTCAGTGATATAAAACTTTTTAATGTTTCTTAGCTTCTTACATCCTTCAAGTATCTCATGCTGTTAGCTCTTTGTTAGAACTGTAATTCAAGGGAATCTGATGATCAGTTTCTGGAGGGAAGGGAAAAGATCAAAAGGAATCGACTGAATATTATTTTTGTAGCCCCTGATATTTACCAAGTCGATAGAGGTAAGGAACTGTAGAGAAAGTTGGTCTTCTTCAGTAATAGCTGAAACTTCCACGTGAAATAATTGAAGGGAAGTGAGCTTATTGCAAATAGGCATGGTTAAAAGGGATTGAAAGTCTCCGTCGATTTCTATTAGAGATAGGGAGAAGTTTGGCTCAGTCCTCTCTATTTATTTTGATGCAGAGTCCCAAGCTACAATAAAACTAGGGCATCCACGAATATGCAACCTTTCCAAGTTGACCTGACCTTTCATTGAGCTTAGTTTTTTACAAGATATAATTTCGAGGTTCTTCAAATGGACTAAACGCTCTCCAAATGCAAGGGAAGTGAGTGTTTTACAAGATATAATTCTGAGACTCTTCAAACAAACTGAATGCTCCCCAAATGCAAGGAAAGTGAGTGACTGACACTCCTTTATAACAATGTTCTCTACAGCCACACAATAATGCAAGTCCAAAGATTTCAATGAGGAGATGTTGGATATCTCTAAATCACGTAGAGATGTAAACTCATGAAAAGGCAATCGTTCACCCACCTTAAGGCTTGAATTTTGATCCATGATCAGATTAAAATTTTGCCTTTGCCTCACTATAAGCCTTGATATAGTAGATTCAATTCTTGCAATTGATATAAAAGAAAGTAGAGAACTGTATGAAAGAGGTGGTAGTTGTAAAATTAATGGACAATCTTCAATTTTGAGATTCTCTAAAGAAGGAAATCTCTCTAACGCCTCAGATGTAGCACATCCTAAGAAAGGAAGATCCACTAATTTATGGCAACCTTTAATTGTGAGTTCTTTGAGTTTTTTCAGGCAAAGAAATTGTTGAAGTTGGTCATTCCAAACCCATTTTTCGAGAGATGACATATGTATGATCTCCATCTTTTCCAAAGATGAAAATTTCATGCTTTGACGACTACCATAGCACTGTGCACCAATTTCGCTAGTAGCTAATCCAGACAGCTTCAAATGCTTGAGAAACTCGAACTCCCCTATTGGTGGAAGGTGCTGCCATGCTTTACAATCCTCTAGAGTTAGAGACTCAAGAAAAATGAAAGAGGGTTCCAACCAAAAGGGAGAAGCCACACCACCATATCCATGTATCTCAAGCAATTGGAGGTTGGTGTTTGGTTTAAGGCCCTCCAGGACATTTAAGTTCTCATGTTCACCATTATTCCATTTTAAATACAAGGCATCAAGCTTCTTTTTCTCTGCTATTTGAGCCTTACTTGCCTCTTCCTTAGATTTTACATTCTCAAGATTGGAGATTTGGAGTGATCCTCCAATCTCCTCAAGAGGGCCTAATTGTTCTATCTCAAAGCCTATACTTTCTTGAACATTAAAATAATTTAGCTCTTGCAGAGATGTTAGCTTCCCTACACCCCATATCTTAGAGTGCAGATAACCTTTAACAATAAAATGACATAAGCTAACAAGATCACTAAAATTATTTGGCAACTTTTTCAGATTCCATGCATCTTCAATTTCAAACACTTGTAGGTGATATAACTACATATTTCAGTTGGAAGAGTATCAAAAATGGTATGAACAGAACCAGGAAAAATTCCGAAATTTAAGCTTAGATAACGGAGGCTAGCAAAATTTTGAAAGAATAAAAGGTGTTGTTCCATGGAGCCTATTTTTAATCTCATTGAACGTAGAAATCTTGTTTTTTTTAGCAGGGCTGAGATACTTTCCGAAGTACCTGAAGACAACATGTTTGAATTAATTAGCGTGGTTAGATTCTCTCCATCCAAACACCCCAATGCCCTGACAATTGCTTCTTCACCCCCTTTCTGAACTATTGAAAATTGACAAATGACGTATGGTTTCTGGAATTTGTCCCAATTGAGCAGGTTCGGGACCATTAATGCTTAAACATTCTTTCGAGGCAACCAAACATGCCAAATCATGAATCAAGTCATGAAAAGTATAATGCACTAAACCAGGTATTCTTGATTGTTTGGTTTGGAAGAAACCACGGTTGAAGAGATCAACGAAGTAAGCACTTCCAATATCCTCGATTCTTTTGCCTCCAGATCTCATATCGAGAAAACCTTCAGCCATCCAAAGGTATACCAACTCATTAAGTGTAAAAGGGTGATCTTCAGGAAAAATAGCACAATATGAGAAACACCTTTGGAGATGAAAGGACATATGCTCATAACTTAACCATAGTGCAGGCATAATATCATTTGGACCTCTCTGAATTTTCCACTCTTCGCTGTCCCTGATTTCGATCCAATATCTCAAATCAAGCTTTTTTTTCAAAAGAGCACTTACAGTTTTTGCTGCTAGTGGGTTACCCTTCAACTTATTGGCAATTTCTTGTCCGATTTGTCTTAACCTCAAATTTTCTCCATAGTTTGGATCATTGAATATACAGGTACTAAAGAATGATAAAAATGCATTGTCATCTAGACCCTGCAAATATATATTATCTCTTGCATGGACCATTTCAGCAACAGATTGGTTTCTAGTAGTCACTAAGATTATGCACCTTTTCACAATGCAATTATTTAATAGAGCTATTATTTCATCCCATTGGCTCTTAGTTTTATCTTCCCACATGTCATCCAAAACAAGTAGAAATCTCTTGGACTTTAATTTGTTCTTAAGTTTTTTTTGGAGCACCTCGAGGTTACTGAGTCCATTATATTTGTTGCCACATGCACCTTCTAGCATCTCACGTGTAAGCCTAACAGTATCAAAACGTGTCGACACGCAAATCCAGGATCTAACATCAAAGCAGCTTTCAATTAATGTTTGGATCATTGAAAACTAGTCCAGCAAGGGTTGTCTTCCCCACACCACCACAACCAACTATTGCTAGAACAAGGACCTTACCATCTGTTGCAAATTCTTCATTTGTCAACAGGTTCAGTAGTTGGCGACGCTCTTCGTTTCTCCCAACAACTTCTCTAGTTTCAGTATGAAATGGTGATGTTTGGGGTAGGTTTGTTGCTTCAGTTTGACATATTTCAGTATTCCGGGTAATATTAACTAGTGATTCTGTTTTGATAGCCCTGCATACATCCTCCTCAGATTTCTGCAACTGCTCGACTAACTCATTCATTCTTCGGGACAGATTAGTTATGGAAGGGGAGGTTTCGGGTAGTAGAAATGGCGCATATGGTGCAGTGCGAATATATATTCCCTCGAAAGTTGAAATGATAGAACGCCTTGCGAGAAGACCACCAGAAGATGAGGATGCAACTAATGATTTCTTGCTCATGGTTCTCTCTTTTTTTAATGATCGCCAGATGTCTTGCAAGTAGTTTTCTCTCTCTTGGTTACCTGTTTGAATAATGGCTTGCGAGCAGTTTTCTTTCTCAGGGTTACCTGTTTGAATAATTATACCAAATACAACAATTAATTAAATCTTAATATGTTTAATGCAAAATAATATAAGGATCATCTTCCATAATAACTTCTGAGACATAATGTACTAATTTTGGGGTAATCAGACGAGACAATCCTAGATTTTCATGATGGATTGTTCTTCCATAAGTTTCTCAATTGCATTCTTGCTTCTAACTACAGGATAAAACTATAATGTTTGCATGATTGTATCATCTTCACAGATTTTTGAAACAACACAACTACAATAACAAAAATATGTAAAAGTATTAATATTGATGAAGGTTACCAAAAGCCATGATATAGAAAAGGAATAAATTTACAATCTTTGAGTTCAATTGGTCATAATGTAAATAGTTACCAATTAGCCTTTGGTCTAGTGGCTAAGGCACATGGTCTCTATGTGAGAGGTCATGAGTTCGAAATTCAGATAGGAAAAATCATTTGTTGTAATAACAGGGGTATTAAATAGTTGGGTGGCTTGACCTCCAACCTTTACTCAACAATCTTTGGACTACAGTTATTACTATCTAGAATACCTAATTAGTTGTGAGTTAGTATGGTTACTAAATGAAGAAGTGAAAGCGAATATAATTTGCTTACCTTAAATATTTAGCATCAAGTTTTATTTTAAGATTAAAATTTAATCAGCAAGTATATGGCATTTAGTAGTGTTATATATATTATCAAGCGGGGCCTATATAGATGGCAAATTGATCTGTACATTATTGGAAGATAATAATTCTAATAGCTTTAAATGTAAGAGACTGAATTTTTCGGAATATTATTATTTCATTGATTGGTTGACACAATTTAGCTAGATTTTTGTTTAATATTACAAATATTTCTATTTCACTCCAATCATTGAAAAACATACACATTAAATTATGAGAGAGAATATATTTTCTTAGGTACCTCCCTGCTGAATCTGGTCTTGCAGACGGTAGTAGTCCAATTCGTCAAGCAAGTTTTCAGCTTTATAGGCGAGTTGCTGAAGGTCCAGAACCAAATCCTCCAGGAGAATATTGTCGGTACGAAGGTGGCTGGCGCTTGTAAGAAGGGCCCCAACCTGTAGTAGCTGCTTCTTGAGGGTTTTGAACTCTCTTGCGAGGCCATGGCGCTTTGCCCATGCTTCCAACAACTCAGTGACAGCCTTGTTGATCAGAGATCCCATCAGCCAGCCGATTGCCGCAATTGACAAAGGACCCATGCTAGCTACTCGATCGGGTAATCAAACAGGAGAATGCAGGAATGTAAAGCTCCAATAGGTAGAGATGAGATGAGATGGAGGTTTCAGGAGAACAATAACTATTGGTTGACTTTGGGAAGAGTTAAGAGGAGCACGCCAGTGCTATGGGTTTCCTGTAACTAGTCCTTGTGAAGCGTGTCGTGTAGTTTTTGAAGGTTGTTAGGCGTTGCCCAGATAACAAATATATTAACAAAAAATAAATTTCTTTACATCCTCTCACGAATTTAGAAAGTGTTTATTCATATTTAAGATAAAAATTTGTATAGATTTATTTAATTATTATTATTTGTTTAAAATATATTCAATTATTATTTTTAAATAAAACTATAGATCAACTTTTTTATTTTTAAATTATATTTATAAAAATTCTTTCAACCGGATTTCAAACTTACAACCCCTCTTGTGAATTCTACAATCAACGCACCCTGTCATGCAGCGCCTCATTCGAATTTTTACCCGGCCCGATTTTGAGCACCTGAATTTTCTTTTCTTTTGTTGGGGAGAATTTCATATATATACTCAATTACGTATTTATCATCCAAATTTTTATAATTACCTATTTAGCATCTAAAAATCTAATAACTGACATATATACTCAATTAATAAAAACTGAAATTAATTAAGTTTAATATTATATAAAATATAATCAATAAATTATTTAGTATTTTCTCATTTTGTGCTCCTTTCTTTTCTGTGCCTGATTTCCCTCCTGTCTTTTTTTTAGCATAACTCTCCATCCCGCTAAAACTCTATCCTCATCTTCATCTTGTATCTCCTAAAATTCAGAGAAAACGAGACAACAGACTTAGATATTAGAATTCCAGTTCTAGCTTGATCGTCTAAAAATAAAGTAATCACTCTATTTTTTTTTCCAACTATTTAAAATTCCCGGTAGGATTGATATCAACTGGATTTCTTCAACCAAAGTGCTGGTCAGTTACCAGCAGCTTTACCAAACAATAGACAAAAGGTCACATAAATTTTAGTTAATTTAAGATGAGTTCCTTTCCAGCCGACAAGATCACTTAAATTTTAATAGTTAAAAGATCACATATATTGATCACAAATACTGCCGCAGGTGTTGGTACACCAAGATTCTGATATTGACAGGACAAGTGGAAATGGTACCAATAGCCTCACCAAAAAAATATGTAAATTAGTTCAGTTATAGTTCATTAGTGTACCTTCTTGTCTCATAACCGCAGCATGCGGTCTGTTCATCTGGACCAGCATAACTTGTCAGATGGTTAGGAGCTATCAACATATGAACGACATCAAGGCACCCAGCACTAACTGCCCAGTACAATGGAGATATTCCATTGTTATCCACCAAACTTGCCAAGTTCTCATCTGCTCTCAACAACTCCTCTACAACATCACTGTAACCGGAACGGGCTGCTTCATGTAACGCAGTCTCCCCTACTTTATTTCTTGCCCTCAACACTTCCTCTAGTTCTTCTGGGCCCTCGTTACGGGCAAAATTAACTAGGAGAGACACCATTTCGAGTTTACCAGCCTTGGCAGCAGTGTAGAGGTGTTTCCATTACATAATTGCGAGCCTTTAACAAAGCAGGTACCTTATGGTATATGATTTCTGCAATCTCCAGATTCATTCTCCTTTTATAGTCGGTGCTAATATATGGCAAGGACAAAACACACTTGAGCCATGGTGTTCTCCTTGCTTTCTCTATTAGTTCATATTTTTTTTGCCATTTCCATTGATAATACATGGTTTTCCATTGGTGATACACGGTCGAAATTTTGGGATAATGAACATTTATTTGTGCTGCATCAATAAGCTTGCTATTTCTTTTACTAGTAAAAACAAATGAAATTGCATTAAATAGAGACATTATCAAAAACTGCTCGCACGAAAGATCAGAAATACCAGAATTACAGCTGAAGCCTCAACCACATCCACCAAAGTACGAGGATTGAAATATCTATATATGTGCTTTGGGGAAGGCGTCATTGGACTGGCTTTCTCAATTACTCCAGCCACAACATGGAGAGCTGTGTTCTCTCGACAAGTAACTCCGATGAGTCCACTATTATCACTGTTGATTGCCCTGATTGATTCGAACCAAATCAGGTCTCCATTTACTATAGCTCTCAGCAACTCGGGATCTATTCGCTGTCTATGATCTTCTAAAATTTCAGTTGCTACAGGATCATTTAGTCGTTGTTGAGGCTGCGCTCGTGGTGTTTCTACTTTTTCTATTTCACTAGTTACAGGATCAAATGGTGAGTGTTGGGGCTGCGCTCTTCCATCTTCCACTATTTCAATCACAGTAAGTTCGGCCATTATTGTCTCTCGAGGAAGAAAGCACTCTAGTGGGTGATGATAGTTTTAATTTGGTTGGAGCCTTGGACCTGTTTAATTTAATGTTAATCTCTTCTTATAGACAATGGAGGAAACAACATTATTTGAGAACTGTCACTTACAAGTTTCGACAGTTAATACATTACTGACTAGCTTATAAATCAATTCACATGTCAATTTGGACAAAGTTAAATATCTTCCTATCAGTCCAATAAAGAAATTAAATATATGCATGCGCGTAGCACAATTAGAGAATTGATAATCTAATTGAGCAGACAGAGTGAGAGAGAGAGCACTGCCGGACAGTACAGAGTTTATCAGATCTAAGTGAGATTATCAATTTTTTTTTTTTTTTGAAGGTTAGGTGGCCAGATACCTCCTAACTGATATGTTAATAAAAATAAGTATTTATATCATGTTGAACACGTTGTCAGAAAGATAGAAATAATAAGACAATTTTCATGTTCTAGGACTCATCCTTTTTCTAGACATCCCTCCCTATGTGATATGGTTAATCAAACGCAAAGAACTAGCGAACATAGCAATAGAATACTACCTTAAGGCGCGCAGCGAGCCACAAGGCCTCAATAAAACCAAACAAATCAGATAGATTTGCTTTCACTAAATTAGGGCACTGGTTTACCGCACACCTTTCATTAAGAAAGGATATAATTAATTAATATCGTACGTCTCAAAATATATATATGCACAGTATTGCTCACTAAGAATTACAATTCAGCAACCTAACCTACTATGTAGATAACCAGTACATAGAATTTGTTCTTCTGTGTTGCCCCCCCCCCTGTTGTACCATATAAATACAGATCTGATATGTTTAATAATTATTAAATTATATAATTTAATAATTTCTATTGTATTTACTGAGAAGAACTATTGAGAGCTCGGGTCCGATGGGTTCCATAACCGTCCGATCCGCTTTAAGATCCGTGTGCCTGGATATTAAAGTGAATATGAACGTATATTAAAGCAATGCGCATGGATCTTAAAGTGGGTCGGACGGTTATTGAACCCATCGACTCAGTTTGAGTCCGATGGACATCGGACCCAAACTGCTCTTGAGCTATTATGTTGCTAAGCTCACCATGTTTCTTGATGAGCTTAAATCTAAAAGCAGATCTGTTATGCTTCAAATGATGAATTTAAACTATTGAAAAAACTTATCTAATATATATGTAAAATTTATAATTTTCGAATTAATTTTGAATATAGTCAAGCGGTCAAAACAAGGTTTTATAAGTTAAATTTAATGTATTCATTTTTATTATTTGTTGACCACTTAACATTATGCGAAATTAATTTGGAAAATTATAATTGCATGTAAATGCATCACTCGTGAAGTAGATCGGTTTCAATGATTTTGATTCATAATTATGAGTCAATCAAATAAGTTTTAGTATTAACCTCACCAAAAAGTTTGGTGAGCTTAAGAATACCCGAGTTCTACTCGTATTTATTCACCATAGTTCCTGTGTTTATTCACCAATTTGGATTCCATCAGATAGGCTTTTACTAAGCCACTACAATTTTATTTTTAGAATTATAAAATATGAACAATGTTGTACTAGATGATCAACAATTTCATTGCCAAAATTTACAATCATGCTGGAATTTTTTTTCCTTTGTCCGAGCTGCAGAAATACAAAACATCATATATAATTAATTAAGTTATGCAAATATGTGACCTGAATGGGTAAAAGTCTAAAAGAATAAAGTCTAAAACAAATATGTGAGCAAATATGTGACCTGAATGCATTAGCACCCAAAGCAAAACAAAACATGAGTAATAAAAGAATATATATAATAATAGAAGTTAGGAATAGTAGTTTGAAGTTAATTCGATAGGTTTTTAAGTTAAGCTCACATAGGAGCTTGGTGATGGTGAGCTTAAGAACACCTTAGTTATACTCTAAAATGTGCTCGGAGAAGATTCTGCAAATTTTAAACCCTACTCGTGTTTAAAATTTCGAGTTTCTACAAGATGCTGCTGAAAGTCCCACCCACCAGCTGAACTGCAATTACTTCTGACTTTTTCAATTAATTCATGCTGATAAAATCAAACAGGTGCGTGAACTGCAATTATTTCCACCGTTGATATAGTAATTTCATTTATATGATCGGAACTGTTTATAACCCAACGAATCACTAATTACAATTTTTTTTTTTCAATTTATCATTTGTTTCATTTATTTGATGTATCAATTTCTCCTTTCTTACTGGTGGCAATCCATTCTTTTCCTCTCTATATTTCTCCTTGTATCTTTCTTGCATTCAATTTTGTGAACAGAGCAAAAGTTATATAAAACTAATATTTAATTAAAAGCCTTGAGCAAAAAGGAAAGGAAAATATCACACAAATGAGAACGGTAACTGGACATGTCAAACTATTGAAAAACTAGTACTTACTGTTTCAGTCATTATCACCCAAGTCGCTGTCTTCTATGCTCTGCTTAGTTATCTGAAACACTGTTTCAAAAGAACTTCATTACTAACATGCTTATCTATGCACAACACATCACACAGTTTCACAAACTGCCCTCCCAAATTATATATGGGTCTGGATCCCCTAAAGTAACTCAATTTTTGGGTTTTGGATCGGAACCGTCCGATTCAAATCCGACACTCGGGATTCGAATCCATCTCTCGAGATGCATGCGCTCCACTTCCGGATAGATCATCTCGGATTCGAATTAGACAGTCCCTATCTAAAACCCAATTTTTGGGTTACTTCACAGGATCTAAAATCCCAAATTATTCCATAAAGAAACAGAAAGCATCTACGAAGTAAGTTGAATATATATCACTACTCTCACATTTTCAAAAGCAATATTACAAGCATCCCGTCAAAATTTAAAACCCCTTTACAGAACTAACAAGAAAGATATAGAGCATGCCAAAAACCACATGCAGCTGAATTCACAAAAAGATTAGCAACCCCCCGAACAAAACCCTAAAGTTTACAAGAAACAGAAGAACAAAAAGTTCTAAAACCACATTTCAGTGGGACTCACGTCCAAAAAGTTGAAATAAAAAATGATTCAACTTAATAGCAGACTCAATTACACAAGATTACTTTGAGTGGTGCTCGCCTGGAATCGAGAGTTCATCCTTTAGCATAAATGATAAGTCACCCATTTGAGACAAGAACTGTTGGATATCGCTTGTATTTTCAGGTTTTGAATTCACAGTTGAATTTGAGGTTGGATTCAATATATTATTGCTTGGTGTTGACAAAATAGAGAGAGGATCTGAATGCACTCCATTTAAACTGCATTGGATAAAAGGAAAGATTAAAAAATTAGGATTTGACAAATTAATTCAAGAGCAAGCACATCCATGGTCATTTAAAAGTGAATGTTTTAAACAGCATATGTGTTCATTTTTGGGACCATGCTTGTATGTTCCAGTACCATCCTATGTTTAATGTTTTTCCCCTTTGGCTTGTAGCAATTGCAAATAAAAACAAATTCAGATGTTTTCTAAAAACAATTTTAAGAGTGACAGAAGAGATATTCTAACAGTTATTTTGCAATTTTGCAAATAATTAAAAAAAAATATTGAGTGATAGTTCAAGCATCAGAACTAAATGTGCCTCATGCAATTATAATACAATATTAAGTTTAAATTGCTAATATTTTGTTTATTTAGTAATGACTTTAGTTAGATTTTCCATTGAAGTTCCACCAAAAAATGTCAAAAAGGCCTCGACTTAGCTGCTTAACAAAGAGGCCAATATAAGAGAACTTTTGTCTGGTTGATAATTGAACAGTATACCACAGTACCATAGCTTATAGCCTTACTAGGCCTCATGGGTACCAAAAATCTCAGAACGCAATTTAGTATTTTCCAATCTTTTACCTGTCAAAATTTACATGGTCTGTTGTGGCCACAGATGAACTCGACTTAATGAAATCCCCGAAATCAATATCTTGAGCATTGTACGGTACCGGTGCTGCCACACCTGTACTTGGAAAATCTTGCCAATCATCTGACAAGCTCTTACTCTCAGATCTCTTTACATCATTCATACCAGTGAAATTCAACCAGCCATCTGACGTACCATTGTTCTCAACCTTAATTTCGGGACTCCCCTTTAACTCACCGGATCCAGTAAAATCTAACCAATCCTCGGATTTCTTTCCAATTAGATCAGATATTGGCTTCACTGATTGACTTGAGCCAGTGAAGCCTTGCCAATCAGCAAACAAGTCATCAGGCTCTTTCTTTTCTATTTTCAAAATTTCAGATTTAGTTTCTGTGGGCCTGGAAAATCCGGAAAAATCCAACCAATTGTCAGACGAGCCTTCATCATTATTGTTAATTTTCACCCCTTGAATTGAAACTGTTCCATTTACTTGGCTTGGGCGCATAAAATCCAGCAAATCATCAGATAAGTTGGTATTTCCATTACTAGATACATTATTTGTTACCTCTCCACTGACACCAGTAGACCACAAATCAATACTACCACTATCTTTCTTTGACTCAGCACCACCAATAGAAGGTTCATTTTTCTCTCCTGCATCTGGTAACCCACTTTCAACTGCACTTGAACTGGTGAAATCTTTCCAATCATCAAATGAATCATCATCGTCTCCATTTAATGTTCCAACGTTATCAGATGATTCTCCTGTGGTGCTTTTTGGTAACAGGTCATCTGATATAGGTTCAGCATTTTTTCCATCATCTGGTAACCTGGCTTGAACTGCATTTGAATCAGTAAAATCTTTCCAATCATCAAAAGAGTCATTGAATTCGACATGCATTTCTGTATTAGATGATCCAATTTCATGCAATGTTAATTGGTCCTGTGAACTTGGTTGGGTTTTCTCTTCTGGACCCAAGAACCCAATTTGACCTACTCCTGATCCTGTGAAATCATCAAAAGGATCACTCCCATCAGCACTTAGTGTTACCATATTGCTGGGTTCTTCTACATTTTTTAGATTCAATGGGTCCCAAGAAGTGGTTTTGGGTTTTTCTTCGAGGCCCGATGAACTGCTTTGGCCTAGACCAGATCCAGCAAAATCATTCCATTCATCAAAGGAATCAACATCAGCATGTGATGTTTCGGGATGAGCCGCCTCATTTTCCATGTTTGCTGTAAATAAGTCACCAGAAATGGGTGCAGCTTTTTCTTCAGGTACCCATAGCCCATTTTCGGTTACACCTGGTCCAGTAAAATTCTTCCATGCATGAAACAAATCATCTTCATGATTTAATGGTTCTAAATTCTTTAGAGGTACCTGTTCTGATAAGCCCGATTCAGGTTTAACTCCTGCACCGGATAACCCCTCTTCGCCTACTCCTGAGCTAGTAAAAGCTTTCCAATCATCAAATAAGTCTTCCTCATCAGCATTTAATGACTCTCTGTTCTCTATTGGAAAATTATCTTTCGAACTGGTTTTGGCGTCTTCTTCCGGATCCACTTGATCTAAGCCTGAATTGGCGGCATCTTTTGAATGGAACTCGCTTTGATCTAAGCCTGAGCTAGCAACATCTTTTGAATCAAACAATTTATCACCTTCAGCTTTTACTTGTTCTCTGTTCTCTACTGAAGGTCCAGCTTTTTCTACTGAATCAGACATAGTCTGAGTAGCCCTTAAACCGGCAAAATCTTGCCATTCATCAAATTCCTCATCAGCCTGAGTTTCAATTTCAGAAACCTCCTTTTTTAGGTTGGTCTTTGGCAAGTTTTCTATCTTAATGGGTATGGAAGGCTTAACAGGCTGAGACCCAAAATCAGGTTCCCACTTGGCAAAAGAACTCATCACACTTGTCTTATCTCCAGCGAGCACTTGATTTTGTGTACTTTTTGTATCTTTATTTTGAGGTGTCTCTTTCTTGGTTTCTTTAAAAACTGCATCAAGGTCAATTCCTGAGAGATTTATGTCATCTGTGGTGGGATCAGGTTTGCCTTTTGTCTCGGTTTCAGTATCAGTAGCACATGGGGTAATTGGAGAGAATACAAGTTTCAAGTTCAATAGGTCAGATAATATCATGCTAGCCTTAGGTGGGGCCCGCTCTTTGTTTAGTTCAGTTGATTCAGGATCTAAATTAACAGCTTCCTGCATGAAAAAGACATTTGTCAGAAAAAGGCTAAGAATTACATTTCTCTGCTCAATCAAGGAAGTTATAAGATCTCTATTTTCATATTAACCGTCTGTAAGTTCCACAAAGTAATTGTTACATCAGTTCCACACAACACTAGCACTGTAGTAGTTCACAATCCTTGAATAATTCCAGATAAATACAAAACAAACTCAATAAGAACATAATAAGACTTTAAATGAATTCCTGTTGTTACCAATCTATGACGTACCAACAACATATGAATCAACATCAGGTACATATCGGCATACATGATGGGTATTGAAAACATGGTACAACTTTTGCCAATTGCCATGGGCTTACCACTTACCACAAGGCACAAGGTACCCTTGATGGTCAGTGCAATTTGATAAGTTATGAACTACTGAAAAAGAAAGTGATCATTCACATATTCTTTGTGAACTAAGCTAACTAGTAAAATTTTGTTTCTTACAAAATATAAAGAGGCCGAACAAAAAGTATAATCTTTTGAAGTAGTATATTAAAGCTTCTAAGCAAATCTGATTGGCTGATTTCTTTAATTAGAAAAATGCCCCAATAAAGAGACAAAATAATCTTTATCTTTTGGTTTTACTAACAGAACATAAATGTCTTCTTCTCACACTGCTAATATAAACACTTCATGTACATAAATATTTACTTCTTCACACTTTCCATAAACTACCTTGCATGTTCTTATTGATCTGCTAAATAATGAACAACCAACTACTATCTGTTACCAACATCTCTAGGTTATAACAAATTACAAAGAACTAAACTTGCATTTGGGAAGTAACAAGTAGTTTCCAGACGAAAAAAAAATTGTGCCTTCGATCATAAGAGAATCTACAGCCTCCAAATTGAGCTGCTAAACTACACTAACAGCCCAATTTCCAAGTTCAATCAATACTCAACCTAATTCACTTCTGGAAAAAAAAAAAAAAAGGGGCCTAATTCATGACTTAAACAGCAATTATCTTAGCAAAGTAAGAAAAAAAATTCCCAAAAATAAATCAACTCACAGATCCATCCAAGCCGAGGGATTCGAGCAGCAGCTTGTACGCATTAGTACCAGCAAAGGAGATCTCACGCGGCGCCCCTTCTCCTCCCTTGAACCCTTCACCACAGTACACACACAAACCGGAGACTTCACCACACAAAGGCCCCCACGGCACCGGCCACAGCGGGCCGAGGGATCCAGGGAGGGATCGAGAGAGGCAACGGCATCCTGGATCGAAGCCAGTGGAGGTGGCGTAGGAGTAGTACTGGAGGAATCACTGGAGAGGTCAGTGGAGGGGAGGGAAAAGCTGTCTCGGATAGAGATCTGGAGCTGGCGGATGAGAGCGGTGGGGACCACCGAGTCGAGAGACATTGTTGAGTGCTGTTACTGAGGCAGGAGAAAGAGAGAGAGAAAGGGTTGTTCTCTTCTTCCGGTTTAATTGGGGTTGGTTGGTTAGGTAAGGAAAGAAATGGGGTTCTTTCACGATTTCTCCGGTTGGGTTCGCGAGATCGGCAACGAAGGAGATGCTTCGTCGTGTAAAGTGTGAAGTGTGAACCACCAAAATAATAAGGGTAAAGATGTTAATTGTTAAATGGTCCGGTCGGTTTGTTTGGTGTTTGGTTGTTTCGACGTGGCGAGCTTGAAATGACTGTAATTTAATTATGTCGTGATTTTTTTCCATAACCAAAAAATTAAATAATATAATATTAATAACCGAATTTTGAAAAAAATTTCAAACCTAACCAGACCGCCCCCCATTGGGCGATCCAGAACACTATCAAGACCGCCGGGCCACTGGGCGGTCCAGACCCCAAGCAAACCGCCCCCCCACCCGGCGGTCTGCCTTTTTTTTTTTTTTATATTGTATTTTATGTAATTGCTTGTAATTTATATTGTATTTTATGTATTTTGTTGTGATTATATGATTGTATTTCCGTGTAATTTTCTTGTGAACAAAATAACGATGAATTTGGTCGAGTGAACAAAATAATCAAATAACGTCTAGTCAACATAAAATATAGAAACAAAAATATAAGTAAATAAATAACCAAATAACGTCTGATCAACATAAAATATAGAAATGAAAATATAAATATACTGTCAATGACTACAATATGAAATATAAAAACTAGCGACGACGACGACGACGACCAGACAATGACAATCTAGGAGGCGCCCCGCATGCCCTCCGCGGCTGGACACGTCTCTGAGGCTGTGGAGGCTCAGAGGGCTCTGCAGGATCCTCGTCATCAGCAGAATCAAAATGCATGTCATCCTGTGTATACGCAAAGATCCTGGCCATGGATCAAACCGGGAGCTCGCTGTGTCCCACTGCCGCTAGCCTCGTAGTCGTCTTTGCTGGGGGGTGGCATCGATAATGTGGGCTCGTCCCGGGTCCTTCCGTATACGTCGTCGGTGGTCGTGTCCCAAACGCAAAGCATCCGCCCATGGATCAAACTGGGTAGCTCGCTGTGCCCCACCGCCGCTAGTCTCATGGTCGTCCTCTCGCTGATGTACGTGAGACCAAAGTCTGCCGGAGTGAAAGTGGGCTCGGCACTCCATGTAGGGTGACCATCCTATGGTTAGATAATGTTAGTTTTCTTCATACAAAAAAAAAAATTAATTATATAGACACGATCCAACTGACCTCGTCATACTGCACTGGCACTCCATATTGATTGTAGTAGGCGTGCCATTTCTTGGTGTCCAAGACCCAATCGTGGAACGCCCAATTCGGGTTATCTTCTCGCAATATTTGAGTGGAACATCTTAGGAACACATTTCGAAACAAAATTGACGTGAATGAAAAAAAATGAACTTATAATACTGCGGGGGGTGGTGGTAGGTCTCTATCGCGTACGAGAGGCGGCTCTTGGTTGGGCCGGGTTCGAAACCGGTGAGTCAATCTTGATCTCACGCCGGTTGATGTTCTCGCCAAGATCGTGTAGCATGCCAACGAGGCGCCCATCAAACCGGGAATCCTCGACGATCGGAGCACCGTGATGCAAAGCATAGTACACCCGAACGCCCGGAAACCATTTCTCGCCATGCACACCAAGCCGTGTGCAACTCCTCGAATTGCTTTGTCGCACTGTAAATAATATTTAGAAAATGAGTTGTGCGAAGAAAAAAATAATATTAAAAATAATCTTTATTGCTTACCGATCGAGTGTTGATCGGGCCCCATGGCAAATGGGTCTTACTCGAATCACCTATCATTCTCCGCCGAAGAGAATCACCGTAGTCGCCCCGCAAGTATACGGTAGTCATGCACCACCGCCGGGTACCGGACCATATACCTCAATGTCCGGGTCCTCGCTCCCCAAACCGACGTCCGTCGGGTCGGGCGGGACCCACAAATTGTCCTCGGGCTGCGGGCAATCCCGTGCATAATCCCATATGGTGGGTGCGCTAATCCACCTCGGTCTTCTTGTGCATAGTCCCCGCATTATAAGTTAGTTATACAAAATTTGTGAAACAATATCAATAGTTTATGAGTATTATTGAGTGTGTATTAATACTTACTTGTGCGGCTTCTCTCGTGTCCTCCTCACCAAGTATGGGGTCATCCGGAATGAAGGCATCGAGCCGAACCGACGAGGCACTCGATCGGGATAGTAATACTCAACTATCCGGTAACAAACGAGTGGACCCCGGTACAAACCGAGATCCTCTCGTGCCATCGTCGGCCGACAAAAAATGCGAGACCGGTACCACGCCCGATACGGGAACCACTCGACGTTAGCTTGGTGCAATAGCCGGAGCCGGTTCCGGACGTACGAGATACCCACCGTCCCTCCCTTCGGCGTATTCTCGTAGCGGCAGTAAGCACCCCATATGATAGCATATGGGGGGTATCTGTCGATGTCGTCACCCGTGTGCCACCTCACATGTGGAGGAATAATGGGTCGGCAGACCGGTAGGTGCGACCAGGACCACTGCTGGAGTAGCATAAGTGGCCCGTTGAATTGCTGACTGTCTCTCTGAAATTTTATAAGTGTATTCATTATTATCAAATAAAAAACAATCGTAAAGCACATTAATTGATGGAAACTTACCGGACATGCGTGACACAGGTCCTGCATGTACGGGGTGGCAAGCACGGCTCCACCCCGGTTCCATCGCGACGGCTTATCGAGTTCCTCTAACTGGCTGGAGGAACATGATCGGGACCGAGTCGCCACTGGAATCGACGAACATCGTGCTACCACATAAGTCAAGCACGAATGCTCTAACGTACCTACAGTTTCAATAAAACGTAAAAAACTATGTATTTTTAAGAAATAATTTTAATTTAATTAATGCATTTTAATCTTACCTCCTGACGCGCTCCGGATCATCCGTCTGGGGGGTGATGGCAATCTCAGCGGCATACTGCCGGGAGAGCTCTAAGACTAATGCAAGAATCGGAGAAACGCTCCACTCCTCCTTCACCCCTCGGCTGAGCTTCTTTGCCACTGCCTCCACATGCGTCCCCAACAGATCCGGGATCAATTGCTTGAGGTTCTTATGATCTGAGACACCTCCTACCGGATCTCCATCGATCCGCAGACCCCATAAGGCACTGACATCCTGTAGGGTCACTGTCATCTCTCCTACAGGAAGATGGAATGAATGCGTCTCAGGCCTCCATCTCTCCACGAGTCCGCACATAAGTGCCTGGTCAATTCTCCTTGGTTGTTCCAATGTGCCTAGCTGGTACAACCCAAGGTTCATCATGTACCGATCCATCAGTGGATGTGCCACGTACGCTACCTCAGGCATGCGGTGCCGCACCATCGACATGGTCTCATCCTGCATTTATTAATGTTTTAGATGAAGTTATATATGTGTTTTGAAACATAATGTTTGCATTTTCTTCGAATTACTCAACGTACCTCTACCGATGCAAGT
The DNA here is from genome assembly GCA_024447775.1 of Carex cristatella. Taxonomy (NCBI): domain Eukaryota; kingdom Viridiplantae; phylum Streptophyta; class Magnoliopsida; order Poales; family Cyperaceae; genus Carex; species Carex cristatella. The sequence goes on along the minus strand of JAJHPF010000011.1, from coordinate 8,063,581 downwards.
AAGACACGGTGACGTCTGTGGGGGAGCCATAGAAGGGGACTGAATGTATCTGCATCAACACCCTGCGCATGCATGGTCTCTGTGCTCCCACTCGGATCGGCATGAGAATGCGAACTCTCGGCGGTGTCTGAGGTATCTCGTGATCGTCCAGATCTAGTCATCCTACATTTCAAAATATTAAGTTTTACTATTATAATAATAATAATAATAATAATAATAATAATAATAATAATAATAATAATAATAATAATAATAATAATAATAATAATTATTATTATTATTATTATTATTATTATTATTATTATTATTATTATTATTATTATTAAAATAAGAAGAATAATAAGAACAGAATAATAATAATAATAATTTCTAACAATTCAAATCAAACAATTTCTAACCATTTCAATAAAATAATATCTAACAATTCAAACCCAATCAAACAATTCTAACAATTCTAATATTTATAACAATTCCAATCAACCATTTCTAACAATTCAAATCAAACAATTTCTAACCATTTCAATAAAATAATATCTAACAATTCAAACCCAATCAAACAATTCTAATATTTATAACAATTACAATCAACAATTTCTAACAATTCTAATATTTATAACAATTCCAATCAAACAATTTCTACCTAATCCAATCAAACAATTTCTAACCATTTCAATCAAATAACATCTAACAATTCAAATCCAATCAAACAATTCTAACAATTCTAATATTTATAACAATTCCAATCAAACAATTTCTACCTAATTTATAACAATTTCAATCAACAATTTCTAACGATTCGAAACAATTTATAAAAATTCGCAAAAAATTTCGTACCCGAAAACGGAAGCGGAGAGGGGTCGAAAATGCAACCAAAGTGTGAAATATCGCTTTTGGGACGACAAAACGGAGTTTCTGGCGGTTTCGACACGAAAAACGGCGGGTCAGCAGCGGGTCACGGCTAGGGTTTGTTTGGTGTGGATGGGGGGAGGGAGAGGGTTTTTATAGGGAAAAAAAAAAAAAAGCAGACCGCCGGGTGGGGGGGCAGTCTGCTTGGGGTCTGGACCGCCCAATGGCCCGGCGGTCTGCTTGGGGTCTGGACCGCCCAATGGGGGGGCGGTCTGGTTAGGTTTGAAATTTTTTTCAAAATTCGGTTATTAATATTATATTATTTAATTTTTTGGTTATGGAAAAAAATCCCGGTTAATTATGCATGTGAAGATATTATTGACAGCAGTTTGGGTCCGATGTCCATGACTTAAATTTGCCTCCGGTTGGTAACGTTTGATCTACTTTAAAATTCGTGTGCACAGATATTAAAGCAGATATTCATAGATTTTAAAGCGGATTGGAACCATCAAACTCAGTTTGGTTCGATGTCTCCGATGTACATCAAACCCAAATTGCTCTTGATATTATTATGGGTGAAGTATGTGTTGTTTCCAGGATTTTTATCTTAAATAGAACTAATTTTAAATATTTTAACTAATAAGTACTATTAATTTGCTTTTTATTAGAAATAGCTCCATTGATTTGCAGAATCGGTGGAGCAAATGTATTTGTAGATCGACCGATCTGTAGTCATTTTTTATGTAATACAAATCAATAGTGCTTCTTTTGTTTTATTAAAAATATTAAATTTGGATTTATTTAAAAAAAAATCGTGTTTACATGTTATTTATAATATTAAACTTAGCACATATTTTAATAGGATTATAATTAAAATGTATATGAATTATTATTTTTGGAAATAAAAAACCAATCAATATTATTCTCTAAATTTAATATCACCAACATCAGTACTTACAACGTAGGTTGAGTTTCCAGATTGTCGGGTCAAAATTAAATGTCTTAACAGCTTAAGCACATTTATAATCAGATCTTATAACTGACATACTTTTCAAAAGGTTTATGTCCTTTTTATTTTTATTTTTCAGTCACTTTCAAGCAACAATCAATATTTATTTTAAAATAGAATTCAAATGCTTTGGTTCGATGAGTGTAATGATCATTCAATCTGCATCAAGATTCATGCAAACTACATTGTACATATTTGTTTTAATTTATGTTCGCACAGATCTTAATGCTAATCGAATTATGTTAGACCTAATTGGACCTAAAAGTTGCATCGGACCTACTCCTATCTCTTTAAAATAAAATATGCTAGTTAAAGAAACCCATATGGATATGTTGCAAAATTAATGATTCGAACAGGAAAAGTAAATCTATGCAAACATTTAATTTATCAAGGACTACAAATTAAGACTACCTAAATACATGAAATGCGACTAATGCAACCATTCCACCTCACTTGGTAGGGGTTTTAACCAAGGATTCAAATTTGTTCTTTTTTTTTTTTTAAGAAAAAAAATATTCTTCTTTTCTTCCATCTAAATCGTTTAAAATGGGCACTCATGTGTCATTTGTTTTGGTATGTGATCCAAATTTACTTCTTTTCTTAAGAAAAGAAGCACTCTCATCTGAATCGTTCAAAATCCATCACATGATTTTAGTTATATCTGAATCGTTTCAATATATTAAATTGATATAAAAGAAGGATGTAATAGAAACCGTGTGATGGATTTTGAATGATTCAGATTGAAGAAAAGAAGAATGCTCATTTTTTAAGAAAAATAGCAGATTTGAATCCTAAAAATGACACATGGCTGAGAATAAGAGATTACATTTTTCTTTACATAATTCAAATTTGCTCTTTTTTAAGAGAAGGAGCACCTATATTAAAAACGATTCAGATGTAATTAAAACTATGTGATGGAGTTTGAACGATTCAGATGGAAGAAAAGGAGGGTGACTTTTATATCAATCTAATTTATTAAAACGATTCAGATGTAATTGAAGCCGTGTGATAGATTTTGAATGATTCATATATAAAAAAAGGAGGATGCTTTTTATATCAATCTAATCTATTAAAATGATTTAGATATAATCGAAGCCGTGATGAATTTTAATGATTCAGATTGAAAAAAAAAAAGGGTGCTCCTTTTATTAAGAAAGTGAGTTGATTTGGATCCAGTATATATGTATGCTAATTGCAAATTGTTTGAACTCTTAATTTGAGGCCGGAGTTCATTGGGCTAGACGGGGTTACCTGCGGTTCTATTGGGCTTGAGCTGAGCCCTGATAGAAACAAGCCCAGCAATAGGCCCTTGGATTGCATCGTGCCTAATAAAAAATAAGCTATTTACCAAGCCTAACATGTAAATTTCTCACAAAAGTTACACCATGTACAGTTGCAAAGTAGCTTCAGTTTATCTCCAATTGACACAACATCTTACATAACGTTTGAAGGAAGTCAGAGTATAAATGGTGAATATAATTTTCAACAATTTGCTGCCAAAAATCATGAAGAATATATCTAACAAGTTGATTGATTATAAACTAAAATATAAAATCTAATAAGTAGATATATTCTCTTCTTAATTTCCAAGCCTACAAAGCATCAAGTCACCGTATCAGGAACCAACCCTCAAAGGAGCATTTCAGCAAACAGTTGACGTGCATGCGTTTATTACGCTCCCAAATCTATAGAAACACATGGGGCTGGATTCCATGCTTCACCATTGCTCGTTTCAACTCTTAAGTCTTAACTCCAATTCTACAGTAGCCAAATCTCCAAGTCTTAACTCTTTAAGTCTTCAAAAAAATCTCAACTCATAACCAAATCTCCAATTCTACAGTAGCCGCCAATCAAGGTATTGTAATTTCATTGAACAGATGAAGGGTATCGATCAATTAATGTTGTCATTATTACAATAACTGGGTATGAGAAAATTTAAAGGTCTGTCATGGAGAGGAAATCCATGCTTGTCAAAGGTGTTTGATGAAATGCAAATGGCCGATGTAGAGCCGAATGAGAACACCTATTGTTTCAATTCAATTTGTTTCTTATTTATTCATTTTTTTTTTAAACTAAGAAATTAATGAATAATGGTTAATGAAGAAATTAAAATCTGTTTCTTATTTTTTTTTTCTTCTTCTAGTTTTATCGCTCTTATATTTAATTGCTCTATATCGCTGAGAACTCAATCGAACATAATTAAGTTTCAAGTTATCAACCAAAAATCATAATAATGCAAAAGAGGTTGTTTAATTACTTAAATTAACAACATGAGAAATAAACTTTACACTAAACCAAATTCATATAATTCAATACACAACTATTCCAATCATCATACATTGAAATCATGCATTGGAATAGTTGTCATTGGAATAATTTGACAACGTACGACTTCCACCAAATTAAGATATTGCATGGAGGAAAATAATTTGTCCACAGATATAGGAGATAAATAAGGGATAGAAAAAAAACAGAATATTTAGATATTGACATAATTTTATTTTAAAAAAATATCTCATTGATAAAATGGTGCACAATATGAAAAACTTGAGAAATACAACAATGATGATTTAAAGACTAAAGTCCTGAATCCAAACAATGGAGAGCAGTTTGTGTACGATGCTCGCCGGACTCAAACTGAGTTCAATGGGTTTCATAACCGTCCGATCCACTTTAAAATCTGTGCACGTCACTTTAGTATCCGTGTGTTTTCTTTAATATCCGTGCACACGGATCTTAAAGCAGATCAGATAGTTATGGGGGCCATCGAATTTAAGTTCAACGGGCATCTGACCCAAATGCTCTCCAAACAACGATGTCTTGTTACAATCATCCCAAGAGGTTTTCTTTTATTAATACAATTGTTGTCTGGACAATGCCCGGCAACCTTAAAAAAATAAAATAAAATACCAAGTGGTTATACTAAGCATTGTCGACCACTTAACAGAGCAATTGAGGAAAATACCATAAAAAAGGCAGCAGTACCACACCAAAAAAAAAAAAAAAACATGGAATTGGTCATATAGTACATTATAAGAAGCAGTAATTAAGCATAAGAGTCCATAAATCTGCAGCCCACAACAACCATTCACCGTGCAAGAGGGAAGACCACAAGTCTGAAATGAATAAAAGAAGGTTGCATTATTAGTGCATCATGTACATCAAATAAATTCTGATATAGCATTGCACATCAAATCCTGGAGAGCATTTTGGGTCCGATGCCCATCGGACTCAAACTGAGTTCGATGGGTTCCATAACCGTCCGATCTTCTTTAAGATCTGTGTGTAGTGCTTTAATATCCGTGCTCATCTGCTTTAATATCCATGCATTTAAAGCAAATTGGACGGTTATGGAACTCATCGGACCCAAACTGCTCGCCAAATTCTGTCACTTTCGGACGGATGTGTGCTTCCAAATTACTTAATTAAGGCCTGATGAGTTGCACATATTCGAGTACTTTCTATTGGTATAATTATGTACGATATATACAAATAAAATGTACATAGTTTGCTTCAGAATTTCATTTTCTCAATTATATGTTAAGGTGTTATGTGGAGTCTCGACCTTATCTAATAGAATTAAATTCAAATATACTCCGGAGGTCATAATGTGTCATACATTTTTAATCAGATGGATATAGCAATGAATACGTACCTATTAAATTAACATTCGCGGCCGGGAGCTTGAACCTTCCTTTCCTATCTTCAACTTTTTAAGCAGCCCTGCAATATTAAGAAATGTATGAAAAAAAAGACATTATAATTAAGTTAGAAGTTGGATTATTAGTACGCTAGAAGAAGTAATATATCATAAGGTGGATATACAATTACATCATTCTTTCGTGAAAATTACATTTTTTTTCCCATAATATTCTATTGGAACAAAGTTGTAGAAAATCTGAAGATCAGAAATAACTGTCATTTGTTGCTAATAGAAATTAGTAAACACCAAAAAGAAAAGAGAATGAACAATAGACTGTGCGATAAATGTGAAGTTGAGTTATATTTGTAGTAATGATTAAAATTAAACAAAGTATATAAAATTAATTCAAAAAAAATCAATATATGCTTGATTCTTCTTTAACCAATGAAAATATATCTTCATACTCCTGTAAAATATGCAATTACCTGATGGCAGTTTTCCACGTATATCTTGACCTTTAGTCTCATCAAGCTTACGACACCTCCAAATCTCGACTTCCTGTAGAGATGCAAGAAACTGGAGCCCCCCTACCGACTGTAACTTGTTACAGTCCGACAAAATCAGCTTTGATAGAGACTTTAGATTCTGGAGCCCCTCTAGCCACTGTAACTCGCCACAACGATCAAATTCCAGTTCTGAAAGAGATTTAAGATTGCTTGTGGCCTCAGCTGGGATAGATACCAAATGTTGGCAAACATGTATATGCAAAGTTTCAAGGGAAGTGAGGTTTTGCAAGCAACTGGGAATTGACTTTTCAAGGTCACCACATTTTCCCAGTTCGAGTCTCTTGAGAGAGGGTGGTAAGACCATCGCATTTGGGCTTCTAAGCTGGGGGCACCAAGTAATTACCAGCTGCTCAAGGGATTCAAATCCTCCAAACGATTCTACTGACAGTGATTCCAGATTCTTACAATTATGTACCTCAATATGCTTTAGCATTGGCAGGTGGTTTGGAACCAACAAATTCTGAAGATTTTCTAGTTGCGTGCAACTCCTAATGACTAATTTAGTGATGAAACGAGGGAGGTGAGAGATAGTTGAGACCATACACTGAGAAAACTGGACTTCTGTTAAGTTTGGCAAATACTTTTCCTTCAACCAACTTGGTGATAAATTTCCACCTCTATAACCATAGATTCTCAATTCTTTGAGATTATGATGGGGACATAAACCATCAAGTACCTCATTATAATTTTCTCCATTGTCACTCACGAAGCAACCCCAAGACCATTGCAATCCCAAACTGTTAATGAATGGTTTATTGTTCAGTTGTGCTTTTTGAGCAGCTTCTTTGCTGGGAACATATTCAAGTTTGCATAACCACAGAGATCCACTGAGTTGGTACATGTTCTTTAAAATCTCAATTCTCGTATGTTGCAATTTAAGCAACAGTTCGTAAGCAAAAGGCCAATAGAAAAATTGTAAACTAACCAATTTGTTAAATCCTTCGGGAATGTATTCAATCTCTGAGCAGTGGGTCATGTTTAGATACTGGAGGTTGTAAAGGTTACAAATGGACTCCGGCAATGTTTTAATTTTTGTGCCAGAAATATCCAGAAACCGAAGATGCTTTAGGTTTCCAATGTTTTCGGGTAGCTTACGAATTTTGCATCTTGCAAGAGATAATGATCGAATATTTGTGAGCACATTGCACCATGTTTCCATTACAGTAATGCGACAACTGTTGGGACCTACCTTTAGAGATAGCAATTTCTTATATTTGCACAACTCCTTTTGCTCCTCCAGCTTTAATTTCTTTTGAAAGACTGATACATGCCGAATATCCAGAGAGACTTTCTGTTCAGATTGCTCATTTTCTAGGCAAAAACACTCATCTTTTGTTATAGATAGGCATACATCATGCATCAGATCATGAATCACATATCTGTCTCCACCGCCAATTCTCTGGAAAAAGGCTCTCCTTGCAAGGTCAGCAAAGTAACTGTTAGCCAGAGTTCTCAATTCTTTGTCGTTATCTAGAGGTCCGATAAAACCTTGCATGATCCAAAACTCTATTAACTCAGATTGGGTGAATTTAAAATCCTTGGGATAGAGTGAGCAAAATGAGAAACATTTTTTCAAATAAGTGGGTAAATATTGATAGCTCAATTGAAGTACCGGAAGTATATCATCTACCTCTGTTTGAAATTCCCACATTTTATTGTCTCTGATACGCTTCCAGTGTTCATCATTTAAATTTGTTCTCAAAAGACCTCCGATTGTTTTGGCAGCAAGCGGAGATCCTTTTAGCCTTTTACAAATTTCCTTACCAATAACCTCCAATTTTGGAATAATATTGTTTGATTCAACAACCGGATCAAATGCACAGCTCTTAAAGAACTCCCAGTAAATTTGCTCTTCTAAACCCTCCAAATTTATAACACCCCTGGAACCTATACTCCTGCCTGAAATTTCCACACATTTAGGAGACCTAGTTGTCACCAGCACTACACTTCCCTCAGATGCATCTTTCATTGGTGCCAAAACACGTTGCCAGTCCTTGCTCCAAACATCATCAAGAACTAGCAAAAATTTCTTGGATTTTAATGCCTCTTCTAAAACCAATTGCATGGCATTTAAGTTAGTAAGATTACACTCCTTTTTAGTGGCACTTTCAATCATTTCTTTAGTTAACCTTACCGAATCAAAATTATCAGAGACACATATCCACATAATTAGATCAAAGTACGACTTTACAGTTTTATCATTGCAAACCATTTGCGCAAGGGTAGTTTTCCCGACGCCTCCCATGCCTATTATAGATAATACTGATATATTGTGTTTCTTATGCATTCTGCTGCTACTCTCCCCAATATCTGAATTACGCATGCTCACTCCTTTTCCTCTCTTCCTTTTACGAGATCCAAAACTGGGAACTCCCATTAAATGGATCACTACTTCATTGAACTCTTTATCACGCCCCCACACATTAGATATATCAAGAAATGTGGTTGTAATAGGTCTAGCAGTTTCGCTAAATTTGTTGGGATTTTCTGGTATACGATGACTGTCACAAACTTCTTTCATTTTATTATAGACCTTATTAAGCCTATCGTGAATCCCTTTTACTTTGGTTGGGAAATCTCTCATCCAGTTAGTCAAAATTGTAGTAATACCTGGGAAGCTCTTTTCGACTTTATTTTTCAATCTTTCGTACTCCAATTCATCTACTATGCTTTCTGCTTCATAGACGGAATCTTTAAGCTGGTAAAGGAGCTTGTCTATGGGGTCGTATATGGGTAATCGCCAGCATTCAGATCTCTCAATTAGGCGCCGTGCCTCAGATAGGGCCTCACGAAGTTCTGATAGATGACAATCGACATCATTGCTCCTATGCCAAGTATCAACAACAGATTGGCCAATGGTTGACACCAAAAATTCGAGTGCCTTTTCCCACAAGATCATTCTCCCCTGTTACGGTTATCAACCAAAGGGGCAGTATTAGATAAGTAGTGAAATAAGAAGCCAATGAAGTAGCTTTTCAAACAAAAGGAGGAATTAAAATGGGATTTCCCCTGTCAAATGAAGAGGAAAAACAGAGATGTGCAATTTTTGTTTCTTAAAATTTTGTGAAAGAAGAAACATAATATTTTTTTTGTAACATGAAATTGGATTCTATTTCCCTTTATTTTCTTATGATGAAAGGAAGAAACACAACAGAATGAAAGTTAGGACAATGACATTGAAAATTGAAATCAGAATCAGAATTGTTAAGTTGATCATGGAATCAAAATAGGATGAATCGGTGGAAATTGATTGAATTGGATTGGAAACTTTGATTTAGAAATAAAATAAAAGGCTTGCTTTTACTAAAAAAAATAGAGAAAATAATTGTAAAAAATAATTTCTGAAAAATTATGTTAGCTCAAAAAATTAACCTCAAATAATCCATTAATATATTAAATTCAAACATTCAAAACTTATAAACACGTAGCCGATAATGGATTCTCGCATAGAGTAAAAAAAGCAAACAAAAATAAAATAACACGTACTTGATTAAATATAAATTTAAAATGCATAGCAATATTTAAAAAAAATAGATTGTATAGAAGTACAACTTGATAACACTTTTTATTCTATTAATTTTTACATAAAAATGGAAATATTACATATATATAAAATTAAATACGTTGGACAATAGAAGTGACATATTTTTTTTGCAAAAAAAAATATTATTTTACAAATAAAAGAATTAATCTTTTTCTAATATGTTATTTAATATATAAAACCAAAACCATGATGTAATTTAAAATATTTTTAACATGATGTTACAAGTACATGTGTATATCTATTTTTAATAACACCATGACATAATTTTTTTAAAAACATATTTTAACATGTATTAAAATATTAAGTAACATATATTAAAAAAATTAAATAACCATGATGTTATTTAACATATTACAAAATAGTATTTTATAAATGTTATTTTATAAAATAACATATTTTTTTATAATTTTTTTTAATTAGCACAATCCATGATGTATTTGCTAAGGTTAATTTAATTAGCAAGTTTTCTGATTAGCAAGTTTTCTGAGTCCATTGGGCGAACAACTCAGTTTACATTAAAATGTTAAATAACATAGGTATAGGTTTAAATTGACGGGTCTCACTGCCACAAGTTTCTTGTTCTCTTCCTCTCTCTCTCTTTGGTATTTCCGATATGTGTTTCCTTTGATATCTAGACTATAATTGTAATTGCTCTAACCATAATATCACCAAAATCGATCCAATATGTGATAAATCGGTCCAATATATTACAAGCGTGAGTCAGATTGATTCGAAATCTAATCGAAAGGTCGAAATTCTAAATTCAAAAAAATCTGAGTTAATGGAGAGGATGAGGTCTAAGTTCATGATAATTTCTTGCTGTGAAAGCACTCCAGCTTTTTTTAGCACTCTGTCTGAATTCAATTTTAATATGAAGTATATAAAACTATAAAATATCTTTGATGAAAAAAATATTTCATGATATTTTATTTTAACAATTCTATAAGGGTACGTTTGGATGCACTCTAAAATAGCTATAATAACTACTATTTGAGAATAATAAATAAGAATAGCACTAACTTAGAATAGTGCTAACTCAAAGCTATTCGGAATAGTAAAAAAGTTGTTTGGATGTGTTTTATTTTTTTCAACTAACTCTAATCTTTAACTATTAATTGTTTGTTGAAAATATTTGAAGCATCCAGTGGTCAGACTTTAAAATATAGTGATTATTAATATCATTTATTATTATTAGAGGATTGCTTACTGTTTTTGTTTTTCAAGAAGTGATTGTCTAATGTATGTATAAAAATTAAGTGTTTGTGTGCATGAATTTGTTATGCATGAATCATATACAAAATTTAAATTTGTACATAATTTATTATCTTTGGTATAATTAAATTTTGTATAAATTATGCACTTTGATAAAGAAATCGGTTAGAAAGTGTCAACATGCTTCTTGATGCACTTTGATAAAGAAATCGGTTAGAAAGTGTCAACATGCTTCTTGATGTGCCGAAAATTTTAATTCGTCAAAAAGAACAAATTATCATGCAAATTTGAATTGTATAGAGCAAAAGAAAAGGCACATCTAATGTAATATAGATCAAATTTGAATTGTATAGAACAAATCCTTTTGTACATGTCCTGCTTTCTTTTCTGGTTTTGACCAAAAAAAAGCCCATCTAAATGTAATATAAGAAGCATCATATCTAAATATTGCAGCTTACACATCTCAAAATTATCAAAACAAAAAGAGACCAACAAAACAAAAAAATTAGAACAAATAGTACCTTGAATCAACGAATGCCGAATGCGTTGGAACGGTAGAAATAGCTGGCTAGTATGCCGCACAATCTCGGTACAAGAGGTTGCTTCTCTAACAAAAAGAGAAGCGAAAAAGAAGCGACATCATAATTAAGTAACAGCCTTTAAACAATACAAAAACTTTTTATAATAGTAAGTAAAAGCATCAACAACTATGACTTCATAGGTACATTATCACTTTATCGGATGCCCAAAAATCTCTTTAAAACAATGATTTTGTACCTATAAAATAATAGTAAAAAAATTCTACAAAATATAAAATTTAGTTTCTAAGCATATATTATTATGAAGATCATATTAAGCAGTTTGAATTGACCGTTCAGATTATGAAAATAGAGATAAACGATGTGAAGTATATTGAAGCATATTGGAGCACCAAAAAAATAGCGTATTTGAACCCTCATAAAAGAATTAATATTTTTCTAATATGTTATTTAATATATAAAACCAAAACCATGATGTTATTTAAAATATTTTTAACATGATGTTACAACATGTGTGCATATATTTTTAATATCATCATGTTATAACACCATGATGTTATTTTTAACGTGATACTTAACATACAAGTAACATATTTGTTTAAACATATTATATTATAACATGTATTAAAATATTAAGTAACATATATTAAAAAAATTAAATAACCATTATGTTATTTAACATATTACAAAATAGTATTTTTTTATAAATATTATTTTATAAAATAACATATTTTTATAAAAAAAAATTACATTAGCACCATCCATGATGTATTTGCTAAGGTTATTTTCTTAGCATGTTTTCTAAATCCATTGGGCCTAAGACTCAGTTTGCACTAAAATGTTAAATAACATTGGGCCTATTACATATTTCTTTCTCTCTTTTGTAATTCCGATATGTGTTTCCTTTGATATCTAGACTATAATTGTGATTGCTCTAACCACAATATCACCAAAATTGGTCAAATATGTGATAAATTGGTCAAAACCATAACAGAATTTGGCCGATTGTTTCGATTCTTTCCCGATTTTACCGGTTTCCTATTCAAACTCGCCAAAGCCATGATTAGGTTACTATAATTTATGTGATCAAATCTTACAGCTATTATCTCTCAACAGTCAATTAATCGATAATTAAAACTATTTAAGAAAATTTATAACATACGATCCAAAGTCAATTTTAACCATATGATAATATATAGAAGCTACAATCAAAAGAGATCGGAGCCCCAAAACAGATTCAAGTTCCTTCTAATTAACTCAATCAGCTGGAAGCTAGCATGATAATTATGGAAACCAATTAAACAGAAACAGAACTATAAATGATATAATTTAATTTGTTCACTAAATATAAACTTATATAATTGTTACTTGGGAAAACAAGAGAAAGACATACAATTGCTTACAGGAGGCGAGACCAAAGCAATTAATTAAGCAACTTCGCGTTGATATTTGATTTCCGAGGGAATAATTGGTTTTTGGATTTGGGATCTTAATTAACACTATGTATGTTTTCGCGTGATATGTTTTTGGCTTTGGTTCACACAAGGTAAAAGGAAGGTAAGGTAAAGAGCAGCAAAATGCAACCAAAAGAATCGGCTCCTTCCATGCAAAAAATAAAAAGAGAAAGTTAGATTTTTTTTTTTTCGAGATGCTCCTCCAGTTAGCGGTTTACACTTTACAGCAGAAAGTTAGATTTTCTTTTTAAATTGTAAAAAATTATTTGTTGAAAAAGTATGTTAGCTCAAAAAATTAAACTCAAATAATCCATTAAACAATAAATTCAAACATTTAAAACTAAACAGGTAAGCTAGGATTCTCACATTGAGTAAAAAATCTAACAAAAACAAATATTACATATTTGATTAAAGATAAATTTAAAATGCATATTTATATTTTTTTGTTTCCAAAAAAATAGATTATATATAGAATTACAACTTGATCACACTTGTTTACTCTCTAAATTTTTAAAGAACAAAATAAAAATGTTACATATATACATATAAAACTAAATATACGTTGGAAAGAACAAGTAACATTTTTTAACACAAAAGGACTTTTATTTTATAAATAAAATAATTTTTTAAAATATATAAAAAACCAGCCATTTGCCCATAATTTCTTATTACATTAGCGCCAATGACCCAGTTTACATTGAAGGATTAAATAACATTAAAATTGAGATGTCTCTAACCATAATATCGTCAAAATCTACGAAATATGTGATAAATCGATCAAAACTGTAACTTAATTTGGCTGATTGTTTCAATTTAATTCCAATTTTACGGAGTTTCTATTCATAACTCATCCGATCCAGCCGAATCATAACTCCGAAAAAATTGACTCGCCTCTGGCCGATTTCGCCCGATCGACTTGGGCGAGTCAAATTCATAATGGACCAATTTTCCAAGATATGGTTAGGATTCTATGATTTATCTGATCAAATTCTACAGATCCAATATACCAACAATTAATTAATTGACAATTAGAACTATTTAAGATAATTTACAACGATCTAAAGGCAGTTTGAACCATAAGAAAATATATAGAAGCTACGATAAAAAATAGATTGGAGCCCCAAAACTGATCCAAGTTCTTCTAACTCAATCAGGAAGCATGCATGATATTTATGGAAACCAATTAAGCAAATACAACAGAATTATATATAAATAGATATAATTTGTGAAGTAAATATAAAGCGACAAAAAAAGTTACCAAGTTACGTAGGAAAACAATTGAGTTGCAGGAATAAGAGTGACCAAACCAAGCAGCTTTTCGCTAATATAGTTGATTTCAGAGGGGATTGGTTTTGGGCTTTGGAATCTCAAGAGAATGGCTTCTTGGTTGAGATATCTCCTATGATAAATAAATTGTAAAGTTAATAATAGTGAACCAGTTCAATGCAAAAGGAAAATATAATTGTGAACCACTTTTAATTACTTCAAAAGTCAAAAAGATGCAGACAGTATCTGACTAATCAATAACAGTACTCAACATGGCCCCAAAACCTCAAAGTTCATCAAATTTATATCGGGTGCAGTAACTTAAATTTTGAATTTCTCAATAATGAATCTGAACCATTCAATCTCTATTGACACTAATATTAAAATATCAATATATTACAAGCATGAGTCAAATTGATTCGAAATCTAATTGAAAGGTCGAAATTCTAAATTCAAAATCTGAGTTAATGAAGAGGATGAGATCTAAGTTCATGATAATTTCTTGCTCAGAAAGCACTCCAGCTTTTTTTGGCACTCTGTCTGAATTCAATTTTAATATGAAGTATAAAACTATAAAATTTCTTTGAGGAAAAAAATATTTCATCATATTTTATTTTAACAATTATATAAGAGTAAGTTTGGATGCACATTAGAATAGTTAGAATAGCTACTATTTGAAAATAATATATAAGAATAGCACTAACTTAGAATAGTGCTAACTCAAAGCTATTCAGAATAGTAAAAAAGTTGTTTGGATGCATATTTAGAATAGAGTTTGCAGAGAATGAATAATGTAATAATTGATGTGTTATTTTTTTCAACTAACTCTAATCTTTAACTATTGTTTGTTGAAAATATTTGAAACATCTGATGGTCGGACTTTAAAATCTAGTGATAATGAATATCATTTATTTATTATTATTAGAGGATTGCTTATTGTTGTTCAAGAAGTGACTGTCTAATGTAAAGTATGTATAAAAATTGAGTGCTTGTGCACATGATTTTTTTATGCATGAATCATATACAAAATTTAAATTTCTACATAATTTATTATCTTTGGTATAATTAAATTTTGTATAAAGTGTGCACTTAGTTTGATAAAGAAATCAGTTAGAAAGTGTCAACATGGTTCTTGATGTGCCGAAAATTTTAATGCGTCAAAAAGAACAAATGCTCATGCAAATTTGAATTGTATAGAGCAAAAGAAAAACCACATCTAGCTAATGTAATATAGAGTAAATTTGAATTATATAGAACAAATCGTTTTGTACATGTCCTGCTTTCTTTTCTGGTTTTGACAAAAAAAAAGCCCATCTAAATGTAATATAAGAAGCATCATATCAAAATATTGCAGCCTACACGTCACAACATTATCAAAACAAAAAGAGACCAACAAAACAAAAAATTTAGAACAAATAGTACCTTGAATCAATGAATGCCGAATGCATTAGTACGGTAGAAACAGCCAGCTAGTATGCCACATAATCTCAGTACAAGATGTTGCTTCCCTAACGAAAAGAGAAGCGAAAAAGAAGTGCCATCCTAATTAAGTAAAAGCATTTACGCAATACAAAAGCTTTCTATAATATTAAGTAAAAGCATAGACAACTATGACTTCATAGGTACAATATCACTTTATCGGATGGTCCAGAATTTCCTTAAAATTAAACAATGGTTTTGTACCTATAAAAAAAAGTAAAAAATTCCTAAAAATATAAAATTTGGTCTCTAAGCATATTTTATTATGAAGATCATGTTGAGCGGTTCGGATCAACCGTTCGGATTTTGAAAACAGAGATAAACGATGTGAAGTATATATATATTGAAGCATATTGGAGCACCAAAAAAACAGTGCATTTGAACCCTCATAAAAGAAATAATATTTTTCTAATATTTTATTTAATATATAAAACTAAAACATGATGTTATTTAAAATATTTTTAACATGATGTTTACAACATGTGTATATATATTTTTAATATCATCATGTTATAACACCGTGATGTTATTTTTAACATCAAGTAACATATTTTTTTGAACATAGTATAAGATGTATTAAAATATTAAGTAACATATATTAAAAAATATTAAAAAACCATGATGTTATTTAGCATATTACAAAATAGTATTTTTTTTTTATAAATGTTATTTTAAAAAATAACATATTTTTTTATTTTATTTTTTACATTAGCACAATCCATGATGTATTTGTTAAGGTTAATTTTAATTAGTAAGTTTTCTAAGTCCATTGGGCCAACAACTCAATTTAAATTAAAATGTTAAATAACATATATAGGTATAGGTTTAAATTGACGGCTCTCACTGTCACAAGTTTCTTGTTCTCTTCCCCTTTCTCTCTCTCTTTTGTATTTCCGATATGTGTTTTCTTTGATATCTAGACTATAATTGTTGTGATTGCTCTACAATATCACCAAAATCGGTCAAATATGTGATAAATATCGGTCAAAACCAGAACAGAATTTGGCCAATTGTTTCGATTCTTCCCTGATTTTACCAGTTTTCTATACAAACTTGCCCAAGCCATGATTAGGTTACTATGATTTATGTGATCAAATCTTACAGCTCTTATCTCCCAATAGTCAATTAATCGATAATTAAAACTATTTAAGAAAATTTATAACATACGATATCCAAAGTCAATTTGAATCATATGAGAATAGAAAGCTACAATCGATCAAAAGAGATCGGAGCCCCAAAAGAGATCCAAGTTCCTTCTAACTCAATCAGCTGGAAGCTAGCATGATATTTATGGAAACCAATTAAACAAAAACAAAACTATAAATAGATATAATTTAATTTGTTCACTAAATATAAATCTATATATATATATAATTGTTACTAAGGAAAACAAGAGAAAGACATACAATTGTTTACAGGAGGCGAGACCAAAGCAATTAAGCAGCTTCGTGTTGATACTTGATTTCCGAGGGGATAATTGGTTTTTGGCTTTGGTTCACACAAGATAAAAGGAAAGTAAGGTAAAGAGCAGGAAAATGCAACCAAAAGAATCGGATTCGGTTCCATGAAAAAAATAAAAAGAGAAAGTTAGATTTTTTTTTTTTCCTCTGAGATGCTCCTCCAGTTAGTGGTTTACACTTTATAGCAGAAAGTTAGATTTTTGGTCCTCCAGTTAGTGGTTTACAACAACTTACAAAGCAAAGCATTTCTACCAAACAAGCATTCACACATCAATCGCTTCCCGGTATCACAATATAAATCATTATAAAAACTTGAATTTTTGGTATTGAAAAAAAATAAAGGTGTTCAGAGTGTCAGTTTCAAGTATATTAATTGGAGTAAAACTAGGGTGCTCCTAAGTTCATAAATCTCTTGTGAACTCAACTCTAAAAATTTATGATTAATTTCAAACGACGAATCTAAACCCTTGAAATCTTTCTACTTTATGAGTGATGCCCTTATATGTGAAAATTTTAATGTTTCGAATTAATTTAGTATACAGTCAAGTGTTCAAAATTAAAAGATTTATAAATTAATTTTAATGCATTAATTTTTTTAAAGCTTTTTGACCAATTGACTCTATACAAATTTAATTTCAAAATTTAAAATTTTTACATGTAAACACATCACTCGTAAGATAGAAGGATTTCAACGGTTTGGATTCGCCATCAAGTCAATCAGATATGTTTTACAGTTGAGTTCACAAAAACGCTTGGTTAACTTAGGAGCACCCAGTTATACTCATATTAAATGTTCGATCTTATGATTAAAATTCTAACAATTTAGATTGAAGAACTAAATGGTTGCTGTTAAATTCTGAATTGTTGATGTTAAGAATTATTCTAATCATGGTAATATATCTATTCAGAGTTCCATTAACTTAGACACAGTTAGGCCTACAAATTAAAACAATATCAACTAACTCAACCAAAATGTACTTTATGTGGCTTGCTAAATTAATAAATATCCATGTCCAATCTCACAATTTTAATTTCTAACATTACCAATATCATCAAATCTTAAACTCAAAACTCAACATTTATAACACATAATTAAGTGAATTAACATCCACATACAATCTTCATCAACCTCTTCAAATTGTTCCGAGTGCTTCCGTGTTGCATTAACAATTTTCCCTTTTCCTGTCTTTATGTCCAAGAACACTGTTTTGTGCGGCCCACGGAACAATTTTCCCTTTTCCTGTCTTATTCATCCTGTCGATAAACCCTTGGGGAAGAAGGTATTGTGCATTTTCTTTAGAGACCAAATGAAGGATACACCGCTTGCTTCTAAGCCATTGGCAAGTGAGGTAAGCTCTGATGGAGAAATAGTTGCAACTGTGCCGAAGCTGATGTAAGCCACACTAGCCCGTTCGTATTGGTCAAGCCATGAGATACAACCATAGGGGTCACTTGCTTGCTCGATTTCGGATGAATTAATTAGGAGGGTGAAGGGACCCACCAGTAAATAGTTAGTGAACTTTTGTGTCAAATATGAATCAACAGTCGGGTCAAGTCCTTGGATCATGTTTAGCACGATCGCATCTGAGATGGGGAGGCGATGGACCATTTGATAAATCATGGTGGCGATGGGGGAATTGAGATCTCCTGCAATGATGCCATTTTGAAGATCACTTGCTCGGTGGTTAGAAAGGCCCGGGACAAAGTTGATCTTCTTGTCGCCATAGGACTTGATGGCTAAAAGGTTTCACAATTTCATTATTTGTGTTTAAAGTAAAAAAAAATGTTATATATTAATATACTCTTATTGAAAGTTTGAAAATTGATCCACTTGAAGATCCATATGCACCCCTTCAATATTAGTGAGGATCAAGAGCACACTGATTTTTAAGTGGATATTACATCGAGCTCAAATTAATACAAAATTGAAGACTTTTAAGTTGGTACTTCACCGATTGAGATACCATTGTATTAATATAATGTCCAGTCCAAATGAAATATGATTTTAGTATATAGATATGGTACATACGCAGTAATTGTAATAGTACGCCTCAGATCTAATACTATTATCACTGTTCAAAACCCAAAAAATGTCCAAGGGATTTCTCCTTGTTACTACATATAAATATATATATTAACTTCGCAAAGAAAGCTAAAATTGAAATGCTATACATTAAGTAAACCAAAAAAAGTTGGCATGGTAAGATCTAGCTAGAGAGAAATTAAAAGCAAGTCATAATACATCACCTTCATCTCCAACCCCGACAATTTTCCTTATGAGATCAGTGTGCAGGTGCGCCGACAATGCCTGGGGACCACCGGTCCAGAGACCGGGACCCATTTCGCCCCAATCTCACTCGCTACATCACCGGCCATCCAGAGAAATGCATCGCTTATCACACAACTCACCTTACAGCCCACCTCAACCTCTGCTTCATTCAGTCCCTTTGTCAGACTCTCCTGACATGACTTGAGGAACATCCCAATTTGGTCTTCTATATTTGCCGAGGGATCGGTTATGCCGTCAAAGATCAGGACGAAGGATATGTTGGGGAGGCATGGCCGGGAAAGGGAGGCGAGGGAGCGGCTCATGCTGTGGAAAGAGAAATGAGAGGAGGATGAGAGAGAGGCGAGTGCGGTTGTGAGAGACACGAGAGGGGCTGAGTGTGTACCGTATGGGAATGCCGCCACGGCAATGTGAGATTGAGGAGAAACCACGGCAGTGTGTACCGTATGGGCTGAGTGTGTACCGTATGGGTTTTGGTGAGATGGTTTGAGAACTAGAAGGGAGGTTTTATGGTATCAATTATCATATGAGGTATTGGGTACGTACCCGGGATTTTTTTTTCTGTAGATGCGCAAAAGTCATATTTATCGTTTACAATCGCTTCCCGGTATCGCAATATAAATCATTATAAAAACATGAATTTTTGGTATTGAACAAAACATAAAGGTGTTCAGAGTGCCAGTTTAAAGTATATTAATTGTTCTTATGATTAAAATTCTAACAATTTAGATTCAAGACCTAAATGATTGCAGTTAAATTCTAAAGTTGTCGATGTTAATAATTAGTCTAAAAAAATTTACATAAGTGTGTCAGATTTGAATTCTGACACATTGAATTTTTTTATTTTTTTCAAAAATAAAATTATTCAATTATTTTCTATATTTATTTAGAATTTATTTTTGAATTGAGATCAATCACTCAGATTCAAAGCATTTTTTTTTCCAATAACACACAAATAAATATTTTAATTTTTTTAAAGCCGGAAAAAATCCGGTCTCAAAAATATTAGTCTGGGTTATTTGTTTCAGTATTTCGAATAAATTAAATTATATATTATTATATCTAATTTCAAAGAAACATATCAAAATTTTCTAAAACTTTAATGAAAAATTAAAAAATTATCTCAATTTCTAAAAAGAAAATTAAGAGAACATTTGTTTTGAAAATAATCTGACACACTTAGAGAAATTTGTTTTATTTTTTCAAAAATAAAAGAATCCAAATTTTTTTTGTGTTTACATAGAAGTGACTTTTGAACCGGTATCAACAACTCAGATTCAAAGCATTTTTATTTTTTTTTCCAATAATACACAAAGAAATATTTTAATTTTTCACAGCCACAAAAAATCTGATCTGAAAAATATTGATCTGGATTACTTGTTGTAGTCTTTCTAATAAATCAAATTATATAGTATTCTATCTAATTTTAAAGAAACAAAAAGAAAATTTCTAATACTTTAATATAAAAATAAATAAATTACATTTTTTTCTAAAAACAAAAACAAATTTAAAATAAGGAACGACAATTGACGAGTTTGGATATTTTTAACAAAAAAATTTGTGAACATATTTAACAATTTCTATTAAATGTTAGATATAAATAAAAATAACGGGAAATTATCAATAAAGCTCCACCTTTTGCTTCGAGACTATTATTGGGTCGCTATTAGGCTTTCTCACTTATCAGTTTCTAATGTAATCTTGTTTTTTCTCGACAGAAATGAAAAGGGAAAAGATGACTTCCATCGAAAATTTCTCTTACCTTGTTTACCTCCGCAGACTGCGGACTCTGCTTTATTGCACACTAATAGCGTATTCGTTTGTCACGGAATTCAGGATGAGATTTGACGGGAATGAGAACCCACAGATACATATACGTACAAGATTAATTGAACGTGTTGAATTAAGTGTTCAGTTGTACTATGGAATTAATTGTGGGAAGCATAAATATATATATTTCTATTTAAATTTTATTATTATTTTTTAAAATAAGATTAAATTTTTAGAATAATTAAACCAATAAGGTATTGTAAATTTTCTCATATTTTTAAATTTAAATAATTTGTAAAAAAGAAATGAGATGTAATTTGCAAACAAATATCATGTCTGGATCGGACCATTGTTTAATTATAAAATCATACATTAATTATATGAGACTTGTTTATATATAACATTAAATAAGAGAGGATCCGAATTTTAGAACTTGCTTAGTCCCACAATCAAAATTAAATAAGACGAGAGTTGTTGTTGGTATATAACATTTTATGTCTGCTATGTTCATTTGGAGAGAAGTGAAAACAAAAAATAAAATTATAAATTCACCTACGTCGAGGGAGAGCGAAATGAGAGAACGTTGGAAACAAATTTATACCTCATTCATTTTGTTTTTCCTTTGTTTTGATCTGCTGAGGACAGTTTTGGGAAAATAATATGGAAACTTGTTGGCATGCCGAACGGCCTTCGGAAAAAAAAAATAGGAAAACCCCAAAAGTGTTTTGAATCTCATAGAAAAGGATGTAGCCGGACGAACAGGCCCTAATGGATCTTCAATATTGGGATCATTTCGTGTCCGACCCGAAACCTCGACATCTTCGATCCGTACGGATTGGAAACCAACATGCAGATGTCGAGGCTGGAGAAGCTGCCACCTGGCAAGTCAATCGTGTCAGTCTAAAGGGGTGGATGCGAGATGTATTTCAGGTATTTTGTTATTTTTCTTTCTTTCCAATTCCACCATTCATTTCTTGGAATTTAATTCCAGTTAGTATTTATTGATTATGTAAACAAAGATAAGTTTGTTTGTTTATAGGAGGTATTTTTTTTTTTTTTGGCATTCCCATTCTTTAATTTTTGGAATTTAAATTCTGTTAGTGCTCTTAATCAGTATTTTTCATTTGAAGAAATAATATTAAAATAATATAGGAATCTGCGCATTGTGTGAATTCATATTCTCCCCGGTACCGGGCAAGAGAATATTTTTAAATTAGTGGATTCAGACCGTCCTTTGAACTTTGCACGAATCTCAAAGCACAAATAATATTGTCCCAATTTTCTTTCAGTTCCTATATAAATATTTTTTTCTTAAAATGACAAAAAAAAAGTCAAAATAAGCACATAATTATTTCCGTGGACCATAGAACTCTATATTATTTTAATTTTATTTCTATAAATACAAAATTATTTTATTATTTACCGGTGATGGAATGGGTAATAATAGATAAACCTTACAAAATAACAGAGCTTGACTACTCTTACGGTCTTTTTTCACCTCCTAGAACTGGAATTTACCAGCAAATGCCACGGCTTTGCTTGTGCTGAGAAACTCTTTCAAACTGTTCCGAAATCGTACCAGAACGAGTTACTCTACAACAGATTTGTCATCTACTGCTTACATAACCACAATATGACTTAATTACCCTTCCAATTTTGTCCTGGTTTATTAATTGCAATAGCATCCAAAGTTGACACATGTAACCTTCTCATGTATGTTTTCAACTATGAACCCAAAATTCAACTTTGATTGGAACATCATTAAAAATTATTTTAGTGTTCTTATCACACGAACTAATCATTGTTCACCACATGGAATAATCTAAATCGGCACCTAGAGCAAAGAATTACAAGTGATTTCAGAATTTCTATCTTGAACAAACTACATTCAAATTACATTTTCAATGTGCTGTGCAAAAAGAAATTGATAATTACATTAATATTGATCAAAAGAAAAGGTAATTAATGATTCAAATTTTATGCTACACAGTAATGAAAATTAATGCCTCATGTGAAAGGAAACAAAATTGAACTCTGTTTTTACAAAAGTCATGAAATTAGTAACCAAACATTGGCATCCTTTCCAAAGTGATTGAACGCTACTCTAATTTGCATGATTTAATTTGTCATCCTCATACGACTTGCTTGCCCCAAAAACTATTACATATGCAAATTCATTGTCTTCAAAAAGCTTGTGCCTGTTATTAAAATAAGCAAATTTTATTGTCTTCAGAATCAAGATATTAAATGAAATCACTTAATGTGGGCCGGGGTCACTGTATTAGGATTTAAGGAATCAACTCTGTTCAGGAGCATTTCACCAAACAGTTTATGTGCGTTTATTAAGCTCCCAAATCTACACGTACATCATACTGGATTCCATGCTTGACCATTGTTCATTTCAACTCTTAAATCGTAACCCAAATCTTCAATTCTACAATAGCTGCCAACTAAGTTATTGAAACTAACAACAGTGTGTCTCAAATCTCAACTTCCAGTTTATAATTTCATAGAACAGCTGAAGGGCATGTTTAATGTTGTTGCCATTATTACAGTAACTCCTAAATCCTGTATTTATAAGTTGTAGTGTCTCTCTGAATTCAATTTTAATATGAAGTATAAAACTATAAAATTTGTTTGATGATATTCTATTTTAACAATTCTATAAATTAATTCTACATTTCCTACAACAAATATAATCTTTTCATTTTTATAATATAAACAGTTACTTTTGTAGTACATTAATTAATATGTATATTGGAATTCTTATTACATAAAACATTATTGTTTCTAAAAGCACTTAATTGATATTCTAAATTCAATATGTGAGATAATACAAAGGATGTAAACTCAAGTTCATGATAATTTCTAGACAACACGTTAACGCGCCACGGGTTCTACAAGCATGCATGTCCAGCATTTTTACTGCCCTGAATGCATGTGCGGTGGGGTAGAAAAATTGAAAAGTTATGAATTAAGACTGGAACTTATTTTTTGTTTCTTTAATTTTATTTGTCAAATAAAATATTATACTAATATCTTCATTTTAAAATACCTTTTTCTTAAATACGTCCACGATAATATCTGAAGAGTGAGGTTATATTAACATCCATATTATATGGCTTAACTCTTCTTATGGATCTATATTTCTATTTTTAAAGTTCAAACAATTGATCCGAAGTGTTAAACATGATCTCCATACGAAAATATATTTGTGAAACAAATTTTATATTTTTTAGAATTTTTTTACTATGTTATAGATAGGTAATAAACTATTCCTTTTAAATGGTTCAAAATTTTCAAATCAAGTAATTTTCTATCAATCTAAAAAATATAAAATTCAGTCAGTAATATATTTTCATTTAAAGATCATATTAAGCCGTTTAGATTGACTATTTGAAACTAATTAATAAAAAAGAGTACTATAAATAGATATAATTTTTTATGTATATATAAACGGACACAATTACGGAGGAAAACATTTGAAACACATACAATTGAGTTGTAGGAAGTGAGACCAAACCAAGCAGCTTCGTGCAGATTTCAGAGGATGCAATTGGTTTTTTTGCTTGGGAATCGCTTGGGAATCTCAAGGAATTCACATCCTCTGAAATATCTCAAACTTTGCGTGACTTTAGAGATAATCTTAACTGTTTAAATAGTTTTGCACGAATCTCAGAGTACAAATAATACTGGTCCCTGCCCTTTCCCTGAAGGGATGAGGTTTGGTCCAAATAGCTTTGGACCGGACACCGTCTAAAGCCTCTAAAAATCATACGATTAAAGTTCGAATAGTCGATTCGAACCGTTCAACATTATTTTCATATAAAAATATGCTCAGAGATCAAATTTTATATTTTTTGAAATTTTTTTACTATTTTTTTAGATATGTACAAAATCACTATTTTTGGACCGTTCAGAAATAGTGATATTGTATGTATCTAAAAAAATAGTAAACAAATTTCAAAAAATATAAAATGTGATCTCTAAGCACATTTTAATATGAAAATTATGTTGAGCTGTTCTGATCGACTGTTCAAACTTCAATCGTACGTTTTTTAGAGACTTTGGGCGGTATGCGGTCCAAAGCCATTTGGACCAAATCTTCTTCCATCCCCGAATAGGCACCAAACATGTCGGTCACGAAAAAATTGAGATATCTCAGAGGATATATGCATTCAATCTCAAGATAATGGCTTCTATTGTCTGAGAGACCTCCAAAAAATAATGGTGCTATCTCAAGTTATTTCTCCAATGATCAACAAATATTAAAGTAAATAATAGTAAACCAGTTCTACCCTTCTCCATGGCCCGAAAACCCCAAAATTTATGAAATATATATTGGGTGCAGTAACTTAAATTTTTAGTTTTTTGTAAAACGAATCCTAACCATTCGATCCTTATTATCATGGAAATTGTATTTGCTAGTTAAAGAAACCCATATGGATATGGTGCAAAATTAATGATTCAAAATTGTTAAGATAGGAAAAGTGAATTTCTGCAAACATTTAATTTAATAAGGACTACAAATTAAGACTACCTAAATACATGAAATGCGACTGATGCAACCATTCCACCTCACTTGGCAGGGCTTTTAACCAAGATAGGACTAAGTCCGATGGGCATCGGATCTACTTGTAGGTCCAATTAACTTTAACATCGTACGATTAGCATTAAGATCTGTGCGCACGGAAAATAAACAGATTTGCACAGATTTTAATGTTGTCCTTACGAATCTTGATACAATCGAATGGTCATTGCACCCATCGAAACAAAGTAGGTCTGATGCCCATCGGACCTACTCTGAATTCGTTTTAACCAAGACCAAGCCATGTCATTTGTTTTGGTATGTGATCCAAATTTGTTTCTTTTTTCTTAAGAAAAGGAGCACCCTCATCTGAATCGTTCAAAATTCATCACATGCCTTCAATTACATATGAATTGTTTCAATATATTAGATTGATATAAAAGAAAGATGTAATAGAATCCGTATGATGGATTTTGAATGATTCACATAAAAGAAAAAGAAAGTGCTCCTTTTTTTAAGAAAAAAAGCATAATTGAATCCTAAAAATAATATGGCTTAGAATAAGAGATTATGCCTCTTTCATTACAGGATTCAAATCTGCTTATTTTTTTTTTTAAGAAAATGAACACTCTCCTTTTCTTTCATTTATGAATCGTTCAAAACCTATTATCTTTCTTTTATGTCAATCTAATCTATTGAGACAATTCAAATATAATTGAAGCGATGTGATGAATTTTGAATGATTTAGATGGAAGAAAAGGAGAATGCATTTTATACCAATCTAATCTATACAAACGATTCAGATGTAATTGAAGCCGTGTGATGGATTTTGAACAATTCAGATGGAAGAAAAGAAGGGTGCCTTTTATATCAATCTAATCTATTAAAACGATTCAGATGTAATTGAAACTATGTGATGGAGTTTGAATGATTCATATGGAAGAAAATGAGGGTGCATTTTTATATCAATCTAATATATTAAAATGATTCAGATATAACTGAAGTAGTGTGATAGATTTTGAACGATTCATATTGAAGAAAAAAGGGTGCTCTTTTTATTAAGAAAAGGAGCCGATTTGAATCCAGTATGTATAGGGCTGAAAACAGAGCCGAAAAATCCGCTCCGAATTCGCTCCGAATCCGAACAAGATCTGTATCCGGATTAAACGGATCCAAATAATTTCTGTGTATGGCCAATTGTTCCGGATACGGATTTGGATGAAATCCACGAACTCTAAACGGAGCGGATATCCGCATGTATCCGATTCATTTTATTTTGGTATGAAGACCTTCTGGGCCCGCTACCGGAACACATTAATTATTTCAGACCCGGTATCAAAAGAAACTATATTTTGCTTCCATTGGGGTTCAAACACATGTCTTGTGGGGTTAAGATTTAAACTCTCAAGTTACAAACCACTACACCACACTATTTTTTGTGTACTACTTTTTTATTTTCTTTATATCTTATATCTCACATCTTTCCAATATTAATCTCTCCATCAACTTACAATTATTCATTTTTTTTCATATTTAAACTTTATTAATTATTATTATATCTTAAAGTTCATATAACTCAATTATCCGACTATTATTCGTTCTGAATTTGTATTCATATTCGCTCTGTATTTAAGGTGAATTTGGTTTTACATTTTGACATCCGTTTGCCATCCATATCCGTATCTGTATCTGCTCATTAAAATGTGAATGTATGTGAATGTGGATATAGTATTAGCATTATCCGCTCCGTTTACACCCCTAAGTATGAATGTAAGCTAATTGCAGATTGTTTGAAGTCTAAATTTGAGGCAGGAGTTCATTGGGCTAGACGTGGTTACCTGCGGTTTTATTGGGCTTGAGCTGAGCCCTGATAGAAGCAAGCCCAGCAATAGGCCCTTGGATTGCATCGTGCCTAATAAAAATTAAGCTATTTACCAAGCCTAACATGTAAATTTGTCACAAAATTTAGACACCATCCACCAATTTATATGAAACTAATTGTATTCAACATAAATACAGTTGCAAAGTCGCTTCAGTTTATCTCCAATTGACACCACATCTTAGATAATATTTGAAGGAAGTCAGAGTACAAATGGTAAATATAATTTTCAACAATTTGCTACCAAAAATCATGAAGAATCTAACAAGTTGATTGATTATAAACTAAAAATTAAAATCTAGTAAGTAGATTTATTCTCTTCTTAATCTCCAAGCCTACAAAGCATCAAGTCACCATATTAGGAACCAACCCTCAAAGGAGCATTTCAGCAAACAGTTGATGGGCATGAGTTTATTACACTCCCAAATCTATAGAAACCCTCGATCAAAAGTGTACAAGTAAACACATGGAGCTGGATTCCATGCTTCACCATTGCTAGTTTCAACTCTTAAGTCTTTAACTCATAACCAAATATTCAATTCTACACAGTAACCGCCAATCAAGGTATTGTAATTTCATTGAACAGATGAAGGGTATCCATCGATTAATGTTGTCATTATTACAGTAACTTGGTATGAGAAAATTAAAAGGTCTGTCATGGAGAGGAAATCCATGCTTGTCGAAGGTGTTCGATGAAATGCAAACCATGGTTCTGAAACTCGGCCGATTCCGAGTTGACTCGGCCGAGTCAACTCGGAATCGGCCCAGCCCGATCCGATTTATACCCGAGTTTCTCGCCTATGCGAGTTTTTCAGCGAAACTCGGATGAACAGTGTCGACTCAGGTCTGACTCGGCCGAGTTAGCCGATTTTCTTCCCGAGTCAACCCGAGTCGACCCGATTCCGGCCGAGTTTGACACAAGGCAAAACATGAACCCGGGTTCTCAAGTAATCAGAGGGCGAAAGAGAGATGGGCATCGGGCCTAAGTACATTGTTTCACTCATTCTCTTCTTTCTAGAGCAAAAGTCCATTGTTTCGGTGATTCAATCAGATCAATTTTGGATTTTTTGCAACGAAAGTAAAATTGATTTGTGGAAATCGTGTCTCAGAACGAAGAAGAAGAAGGTTAAATCCTCATAAAATATTGTATAGACTTGGTGTACAAACTTTGTACAGTTTTATTTTGAAAATATAACATGGTTTACAGTGGACCATGTCCAGACCAGTTATAAAAATAGAGGAGCGGAATCAGAAGCGGATGCTGTCCTATTTAATTGAGCACTAATGTGAAAATGTCATATTGAGCACCCGATATTTTTTTATGTACCATTGGTAAAAATTCGAATAATTTAAACACCACTCAGATCCTAAAAGCTCTAAAATTGACACCCTCGCAAGCTGAATTCGCGCACCATCCGGTCCGCCAACTCAGATCGCGTACCGACCCGTTCCAACCCGGTCCGCAAGCTCAGCTGGCGCACCTAGCTGGTTCGCAAGCTGAGTTGGCGCACCATCTGGATCCGAAATATATGCCTGCGCTTTACAAAAACAGGCGTAACTTTCAATCCGACCGTCGGATCGAGCTGAAATTTGAACTGAAGATCCACAGCTCAAGGACGGATCTCCAGTTCAAATTTCAGCTCGATCCGACGGTCGGATTGAAAGTTACGCCTGTTTTTGTAAAGCATGCGCAGGCATATATTTCGGATCCAGATGGTGCGCCAACTCAGCTTGCGAATTAGCTAGGTGCGCCAGCT
This sequence comes from Carex cristatella, assembly GCA_024447775.1. Lineage (NCBI taxonomy): Eukaryota > Viridiplantae > Streptophyta > Magnoliopsida > Poales > Cyperaceae > Carex > Carex cristatella. The sequence continues at coordinate 8,034,342 of JAJHPF010000011.1, read as the reverse complement.
GAGCTTGCGGACCAGGTTGGAACGGGTCGGTGCGCGATCTGAGTTGGCGGACCGGGTGGTGCGCAAGCTGAGTTGGCGGATCGGGTGGTGCGCAAATTCAACTTGCGAGGGTGTCATTTTTAGAGCTTTTTGGACCTGAGTGGTGTTTAAATTATTCGATTTTTCAGGGGTGGTAGAAAAAAAAAAAACGGATTGAGCACTAATGCTTATTATTTTTTAAACCAAACTTGGCTACTAATAAATGCTGTCCTATTTAATTTAATATTGATTATGCTATTAAATAGAAAATAATTTATTTTATTATTATTTTTATTTGACTAAAGTTAATGGTGTATATAGTTGTTGACAATAGTGATTTTATTTATTTATTTTATAATTTAAGTTTTTATTTATTTTATTTTGACTTACGCAAAATAAAATATTAAATATTTATGAAATAAAATATTTTCTTTGAAGATAAATTAATGCATACAAAATAAAATACAAAAATGTAAAAGTTAAATTTAAACATATAATTTATTTTGTCTTTTGTGAATTTATTAAGCTTTGTTATTATTTTATGAAAGTCTATTTAATTTTTAAATTAGACAAATATTAATTTTATAAGTAATACAATGTAAATTTGATTGTTACCCGTCCAAATTTAATTAATATGAGTGTTGTAGAGGGTGATGAGATAATCCAGCCAGTTCGGCATAGCTTCTGGCAATAAAAAGTGTGTTTAATTTTTAATACTTGTATTACATTATATGATTAGTGAATTATTTGAGTGTAATGTTATGTCTTAACATAGTTTTATTACAAATTATATTTTTACCATTCATTTCCTATGTTTTGAGCCTTTTGGCTACAAAACAGGCTTGCTAGCAAAAAAAACTGAGTTTCCGAGTCAACTCGGCCGATTCCGGCCGATTCATCCGATTCCGGCCGATTCATCCGATTCCGGCCGATTCCAATTCCGAGTTTCAAAACCATGATGCAAACGGCCAATGTAGAGCCGAATGAGAACACCTATTGCATTTTAGTGAAAGCCTATGCCATGGCCCAATAATTTGGGTTTTGTTGGATGCTCTTATAATGTTCTATGGTTGTCTTTACAAGGTTAAAGAATTAGATCGAACTTGGAAGTAGCTGCCTCATGTGGTACCAAAGAGTTACTTGTTAGAAATAGAGTTGTTTGGAAAAGTCAGTTCGGTCTCTACCTGCTGAGATTCTTTACCCATTAATTGAATTCTACAATTTCTGTTTTTTCAAATTCAATTGTTGAATTGTTTTGAGATTCATGCAAAAAATTAACTGTTAATTTTGAATTGCATCTCAAAACAGTTAATTTTTTGCAAAATAGCGCTCTGTGCATTTTTATTTATGCAAATGACATATACAATTAAAAAAAAAAAATACAAGAAGCTATTTAGATATATGAACCTGTATGTATTCCAAATATCTTATTTTTCCATCTTGGCTACACATAAGCACATAATGTTAGTCATATTTTTTAAATTGAGGAAATGATATTTTATTTGGAAACATATCCCCCATTTTTTTCCCCTTTATAACCAGAACGGATAATAGAACATTAGAAAATGAAATTATGTCTGAGCAAAGGCTCTAGCTCTAGCAAGAGACTTCTGATAAAGCTCTTCATACTGCGATGCTGATGATTCCCAGCTGAAATCAATAGTCATGGCCCTTTTCACCAATTCTTTCCATACCTCAGGATTTTGTTTGTAGTACTTAAATGCCCTTTCCATTGCACCATTTAAACTCTGCAAGAAGTATCAACAATGTAGACCTCCGTAGAAAATTTTCAATTTGTAAAATTTCACTTTTGAAAAAGAGAAATTGTGTACCTGCTCATCAGCATTGACAAAGGTGAAGCCATTTCTCAACTCCATTGGTACCGAATTGTCATCGAGATCAAAAATACTGGCAGATAAAAACATTTCTCAAATTAAGCATCAGTTATGCAGGTATTTTTAGATTAATTTATCCTCAAATCTGAAAATTTTATGATATATTGTTTGTGTCGACATGCATACAGTTGACTGTAATTTAGGCTTGATTGACTTTGATTTTTGCAAGTGAATTGCAGGCATAATGTGTGCCTTGAATGCAAAGCAAAAGGGTGATACAAGTTTGGAACAAAGTATAAAATAAGTTAACCGGTGACAAATTTGACCAACTGTAAAATCAATAAATAACCTTAGAGAAATATTACATCATTGCCCATAGCTGTCATTCAATCCTCCCATTTTTCTTGAAATGGGAATGGACCCGTATCGCATTGCTATCATCTCATTAAAGCAAAGATATGTGCATGAAGCAAGAGTTAAATTCTATTGGAGTTGTTGTTAGCATTCCTATTCCTTTTTTGTATAATGTTTCTTTTTCTATATGCATGATTGGATTCTTTACCTGTGTAAGACCACAAGGCTCGAAAATAGAGGGAATGATAAACATATCGGAAGCTGCATATATCAAATGTGAAAATACATCATCATATTTTAATATCAGTCGAGCATCAGCATGGCTCTTGAAATTCTCAGCGATTGACTCAAATTCCTTCTGTACAATCCATAAAATTCAGCATAATAAATAATTATTATATAATAATTTATCTTTTCTAATAGATACCAAACAAAAGAATGTAACCTGTATATGTGGAACCGGGCTGGAACCAAGAAGCACAAATTGACCTCCCAATTCCAAGGTTTTGTACATGGCATTCCTTATGAGGTGCACTCCCTTTCGTGGTACCAGCCTTGTTATACTACCAACCTATTTCAGCGAGGGGGAAAAAGCAAGAAGAGCGCAAAACTTCACAAAAAAAAGACTAAATAAAAAAATTATACAAACTTAGAAAAAGAGTGAATTACAAGTGGTTGAGACGGATCACTAGTGGAGAGGCCAAGTTGCTTCCTGATATAATCTTTGTTAATAATCTTCCCTCGTAGATCATCATAACTATACTGAGCCTTAATAAAATTATCGGTATGGGGATTCCATGTATCGGTATCAATTCCATTTAGGACACCAAAAAACTTCCCAGAGTGAGTTTTCAGAGCAAGATGTAGATCCCTTCCCCCCTAAAAAATAAATAATAATACAAAATAACCACAGAGGCAAAAATAAATGACCCTGCCCAGACACTCAACCTACCCTGACTCAGTAACCTTTGACCTAGCTACCTAGGATTTCTTAATCTGCTGACAGGTTGGGTTAACTTCTATTAGAAAAAAAAAAACTGTTATCAACATTTGTGGAAAACACATGTTATTTCTGGTATTTGAAGCACCCATAACCAATGTGAGAACCAATTGTGAGTAAAAAGAATGATCACTCTACTGACAGTCCTAATAAAACTCCAATCAACTAGACTACATTGTTCCTCTGTTCAATTTGTCTACGCTTGGTTTCTCCTTGTCCTCTTATTTTTGTTTTATCTATCTACAGATCTGTAATCCTAATCACTCTGACAAAAACTGCAACAATTACAGTATTCACCAAGCATAATGGAAGTGACGAAGTTAAAATATTTTTGAAATCGGTGCATTTCTTTTAGAATAGCAAGAAGTTCCAGTGTTTTCCACAAGTAGGTATAAATATGGGTGTCTTTTTGCAAAAAGAAAACAAATTTTGTTTAAGAAAAATGATGGTGTTAATTTTTCTTGGGTCAATAGTGAGATAGCATACAACAAAAGCAGTCTGCCAGTCATGACAGTGTATTATGTCAGGTTTCTTCTTGGACTCAAGAAGTAATTCAAGAGCTGCCCGGCTAAAATACATAAATCTTCTAAAGTCATCTCCATCTCCATAGAATTTCCCTCTTGCGACCAAAAAAAAGCAAGATTAAATAGAAAATTCACAAATTGCAAACCTTCTTTCACAGTGACGCGAGTTGGTTCTTGTGCAATCAGTGGCGCGTGTTGGTTCTGCTACGAGCGCGACAGGGAGACGGAAGACAGGGAGACAAGGAGAGACCGTCGTTCTGCTGCGTGAGTTGTGGCAGAGACGGCAGACAGGGGCCACGACGAACAAGGGAGCCCAAAAATGTTCGATTGGATCCCCACCCGTAAGAAGAATGGTGAGCTCCTTGTCGATCCTGGGTCTTCTATGTTATTGATGCCGCTGAAAACATTAAAGAGCCTGTCGCTCAGTGTGAAGCACCTCTCTGCAGAAAAGGTATCTATTCAGGGATTGATTTTGGAGCGAAGCTAGGGTTTTGGGGCGAAGCTAGGGTTCTGCTGCGCGAGTTGTGGCGAATCGCTGTTTGGGGCGAATCGTGGTTTTGGGGCGAAAATTTTGGGTCTCTGGCGCGCGAACGAGGTTTTTGGGGGCGAAAAAAATTCGGCGTCTAAAAAAAAAAAAAAAAAAAAAAATTTCAGCGATCGGCGAAGGCGACGGTCACAGTGGTCGCTCAAAGTCACGGTTGCCGCTGATTTTCGTTTTTTTTTTTGGAAAAAATTAATGTGACCGACGTCAGAATCAGTAGTTGATACCGGTCGCAGTAAAATTATTCTGCTGTAGTATTAAGAACTAAGAAATTAATGAATAATGATTAATGAAGAAATTAAAATCTGTTTCTTAGTTTTTTTTTTTTCTAGTTTTATCGCTCTTCTATTTAATTGCTCTATATAACTCAGAAGTCAAACTAATTATATTGATTGACACAACTCGATCGAACCTAATTAAGTTATCAACCAAAAATCATAATAATGCAAAAGGAAAGTTACTTTAGATTTGGTCAGAATTTTCCCAAAGAGGTTGTTTAGTTAGATTAACAACATGAGAAATAAACTTTACACTAAACCAAATTCATATAATTAAATACACAACTATTCCAGTTATCATGCATGGAAATGATTAGTGTATTTAATTATATTTCTTTTTTCAAAAATATAATTAAATGCACAAATTATTTCAATGATGATTGGACTAGTTGTCATTGGAATAATTTGACAACGTGTTCCACCAAATTAAGATATTGCATGTAGGAAAATAATTAATTTGTCCACAGCCATCTCAATTCTTCGATATAGGAAAATAAGGGATGGAAAAAAAAAAAAAACAGACTACTTAGATATTGACACAATTTTATTTAAAAACAAAAACTTATTGATAAAATTGTGCACAATATGAAAAACATGAGAAATACAATAAAGATGATTAAATTAAAAGACTAAAGTTTAAGTCCAAGAATCCAAATAATGATGTCTTGTTACAATCATCGCAACTTGTTTTCTTTTATTAATACAATTGTTGTATTAATAAAAAAATCCCAAGTGGTTATACTAAGAATTGTCTACCACTTAACAGAGCACTTGAGGAAAATACCATAACAAATGCAGCAGTACCACACAAAAAAAAAATGGAATTGGTCATATGAAATAGTACATTATCAGAAATAGAAATTAAGCATAAGAGTCCATAAATCTGCAGCGCACAACAAATTATTCCCCAAGCAAGAGTGAAGCATCACAAGTCTGAAATGAATAAAAGAAGGTTGCATTATTTGTGCATCATGTACATCAAATAAATTCTGATATAACAATGCACAACAAAACCTAAAGAGCATTTTGGGTCCGATGCCCATCGGACTAAGATCTGTGTGCAGTGCTTTAATATCCATGTGCATCTGCTTTAATATCCGTGCGCATGTATTTTAAAGTAAATCGGACGGTTATAGAACTCATCGGACCCAAACTGCTTGCCAAATCCTGTCATTTTCGGATTGATGTGTGCTTCCTAATTACTTAATTAAGGCCTGAGTTGCACAAATTATAAGCTATCTATCATTCTGTAAATTCTAGTACTTTCTGTTGGTATAATTATGTACGATACAAATGTAGTTTGCTTCAGAATTTCATTTTCTCAATTATTAAGGTGTTATGTGGAGTCTCGGCCTTCTTATCGTAAAATAATTAAATTCAAATATACTCCGGAGATCATAATGTGTCAAACATTTGTAATCACATAGATATAGCACCGAATATGTACCTGTTAAATTAACATTCGCGGGAGCTTGAACCAGTTCTGTCTTCAAGCAGTTCTGCAATATAAAGAATTGAATGTAAAAAAAAAAAAGACATCATAATTAATTTAGAAATTGGATTATTAGTACGCTCGAAGAAGCAATATATCACAAGGTGGATATACAATTACATCATTCTTTCGTGAAAATTTCTTTTTTTCTCATAGTATTCTATTTAAGCAAAGTTGTAGAAAATCTTAAGAAGATCAGAAATAACTGTCGTTTATTGCTAACAGAAATTAGTAAACACCAAAAAAAAAAAAAAGGGGAATGAACAATAGACTGTGCGATAAATATGAAGTTGAGTTATATTTGTAGGAAAATGCAATTCTAGCTCTAGTAATTAATGATTCATATTAAACAAAGTATATAAAATTAATTAAAAAAAATCAATATATCCTTCATTCTTCTTTAACCAATGAAAACATATCTTCATATCTCCTGTAAAATATGCAATTACCTGATGGCAGTTTTCCATGTATATCTTGACCTCTAGTCTCATCAAGCTTAGGACAACCCCAAATATTGACTTGCTGTACAGATGCAAGAAACTGGAGCCCCCCTACAGACTGTAACTTGTCACATTTATTCAACCACAGCCGTGATAGGGACTTAAGATTGCTTGTGGCCTCAGCTGGAATAGATACCAAATGTTGGCAATTATATATAGTCAAAGTTTCAAGGGAAGTGAGGTTTTGCAAGCAACTGGGAATTGACTTTTCAAGGTCACCACAACAATCCAGTACGAGGCACTTGACAGAGGGTGGTAAGACCATAGCATTTGGGCTTCTAAGCTTGGGGCACCAAGAAATGTTCAGGTACTCAAGGGATTCAAATCCTCCAAATGATTCTACTGACAGTGATTCCAGATTCTCGCAATATTCTACCCTAATATACTTTAGCATTGGCAGGTGGTTTGGAACCAACAAATTCTGAAGATTTTCTAGTTGCTTGCAATACTTCATGACTAATTTAGTGATGAAACGAGGGAGGTGAGAGATAGTTGTGACCATACACAATTCAAAATCAACTTCTGTTAAATTTGGCAAATACTCTTCCTTCAACCAACTTGATAAATTTCCACCTCTATAACCGTAGATTAACAATTCTTTGAGATTAAGATGGGGACATAAACCATCAAGTACCTCATTATCGTTTTCTTCATAGTCACCCACGTGCCTATCCCTAGACCAATCCAATACCAAACGGTTAATGAATGGTTTTTTGTTCAGTTGTGCTTTTTGAGCAGCTTCTTTGCTGGGAAGGTATTCAAGTTTGCATAAATTCAGAGATCCACTGAGTTTGCAAATGTTATTTAATATCTCAATTTTCTTATTACCTCCCAAGTGAACGATCAGGTAGTTAGATTGGATTGCATTGGCAATATTTTCAAAACATTCTAAATTAACCAAATTGTTGCATCCTTTGGGAAAAAGTTCAATCTCTGAGCAATCCATCATATTTAGATACTGGAGGTTGTAAAGGTTACAAATAGAGTCCGGCAATGTTTTAACATTTGTGCCAGAAATATCCAAAAACTGGAGGTTGTAAAGGTTACAAATGGACTCCGGCAATGTTTTAATATTTGTGCCAGAAATATCCAGAAACCGAAGATGCTTTAGGTTTCCAAAGTTTTTGGGTAGCCTCTTAATTAATTTGCATCTTGCAAGAGATAATGATCGAATATTTGTGAGCACATTGCACCATGTTTCAATTCCAGTAATGCAACAACTGTGAGGACCAACCTTTAGAGAGAGCAATTTCTTATAATTGCACAACTCCGTTTGCTCCTCCAGCTTTAATTTCTTTTGAAATACTGATACATGCCGAATATCCAGAGAGACTTTCTGTTCAGATTGCTCATTTTCTAGGCAAAAGCAATCCTCTTTTGTTATAGATAGGCACACATCATGCATCAGATCATGAATCACATATCCACGTGCAAGTGTTTGGAAAAATCCTCTCCTTACAAGTTCAACAAAGTAACCATTCGCTAGAGCTGTCAAATCTTTGTGGTTATCTAGAGATTCAATAAAACCTTGCATGATCCAAAACTTTGTTAACTCAGATTGGGTGAATTTAAAATCCTTAGGATAGAGTGAGCAAAAGGAGAAACATTTTTTCAAATAAGTGGGTAAATATTGATAGCTCAATTGAAGTACCGGAAGTATATCTTGTTCCTCTTTTTGTAATTCCCACATTTTACTGTCTCTGATATTGGTCCAGTATTCAACACTAGGGTTGCTTTCCAATGCACCTCCGATTGATAATTTAAATTTCTTGGAATTTAATCTCTTTTGTAAATCTTTTTGCAGTTCATTTAAATTAGTAATATTGCACTCTTTTTTATTTTTAGTGGCACTCTCAATTATTTCTTTAGTTAATCTTACCGAATCAAAATTATCAGAGACACAAACCCACATAATTAGATCGAAATACGACTTTACAGCTTTGTCATTGCAAACCATTTGAGCAAGGGTAGTTTTCCCGACGCCTCCCATGCCTACTATAGATAATACTGAAACATTCCATTTCTTATCCATTCTGCTGCTACTCTCCCCAATATCCAAATTAGTAACACTCACCCTTTTTGCTCTCTTCCTTTTACCAGATCCAGAACTGGGAACTCCCATTAAACGGATCACTTTGTTAAACTCTATATCACGCCCATACACATTAGATGTATTGAGAAATGTGCTTGTAATCGGTCTAGCTTGTAATTGGTTGGGATTTTCTGGTATACCACGACTGTCACATATTTCTTTCATTTCATTATAGACATTATTCAGCCTATCAAGAACAAATTTTACTTCAGTTGGGAAATTGCTCATCCAGTTCTCTACCCAGTTCCGAAAAAATTGAGTAACTGGAAAGCTCTTTTCGACTTTGTGCTTCAAACTTTGGTACTGCAATTCGTTAACTATGCTTTCAGCTTCGTAGACAGAATCTTTTAGCAGGGAAAGATGTTTGTCTATTGGGTTGTATTTAGGTAGTCGCCAGCATTCAGCTCTCTCAATTAGGAGTTGTGCCTTAGGCAGTGCCGCACTAAGTTCTAAGAGGAAATTATCAACATTGTTCCTATTACGCCAAGAATCTACGGTAGCTTGGCCAATGGTTGACACCAAAAATTCGAGTGCTTTATCCCACAAGATCATTCTCCCCTGTTATGGTTATCAACCACAAGAGAAGGATTAGAGCAGCGAAGTAAGAAGCAAAATATATATATTTTTTTGTTAACTCGGCCTTCTTTACAATGAATTCAATCAAAAGAAGTTGCTTTTCGAGGAACAAAATGGGATTTTCACTGTCAAACAAAGAAGAAAAACAGAGATGTGCAAACCTTTCCCCTTTATTTTTTTATGCTGAAAGGAAGAAACACAACAAAATGAAAGTTAGAATCATCGTTCTAAAAAACGGAATCAAGAATCGGAATTTATAAGTTGATCATGGAATCAGAATTGCGTGAATCGGTGGTAATCGGTCGAATCAAATCGGAAACTCAGATTTTTCTTTAAAAAAAAAAACTTTTTTTGTACTAAAAAATAGGTAGGCTATGATGGATTCTCACATTGAGTAAAAATCTAACAAAAAAAAATTACATATTTGATTAAAGATAAATTTAAAATGCATATTTATATTTTTGTTTCCAATAAAATAGATATATAGAATTACAACTTGATCACACTTGTTTACTCTCTAAATTTTTAAAGAACAAAATAAAAATGTTACATATATACATACAAAATTAAATACGTTGGAAAGAACAAGTTACATTTTAACACAAAAGAACTTTTATTTTATAAATAAAAGAATTGATTTTTTTAATACATAAAAAACCAGCCATTTGCTAATAATTTCTTATTACACTTGCGCAATCCATGATGTATTTGCTAAGATTAATTTAATTAGAAAGTTCTCTAACTCCATTTGGCCAATGACCCAGTTTACATTGAAAGATTAAATAACATTAAAATTGATATGGCTCTAACCAAAATATCGTGAAAATCTATGAAATATGTGATAAATCGGTCAAAATTGTAACATAATTTGGCTGATTGTTTCGATTTGGTTCCAATTTTACCGAGTTTCTTCATAACTCATCCAGCCAAATCAACTCTGAAAAAATTGACTTGCCTCCGGCCGATTTCACTCCGACTTGGGCGAGTCAACTCATAATCGACCGATTTTCCAAGACATGGTTAGGATTCTATGATTTATCTGATCAAATTCTATAGATCTAATATCCCAACAATTAATTAATTGACAATTAGAACTATTTAAGATAATTTACAACAATCTAAAGTCAGTTTGAACCATAAGAAAATATATAGAAGCTACAATAAAAATAGATTGGAGCCCCAAAACTGATCCAAGTTCTTCTAACTCAATCAGGAAGCATTAGGGCTGAAAACGGAGCGGATACGGAGCGGATAATGCCAATACCATATCCACATCCACATTTCAGTGAGTGGATACGGATATGGATAGTAAACGGATAGCAAAATGTAAATCCAAATCCATCTTAAACGGATACGGATACGAAACGGATAATTCACGGATATGGATTCGAATAATTGTCGGATAATTATATCATACAAATTTAAGATACAAATACTATTAACAAAATTAATAAAAGCAAAAAAATAAACTAAAAAATAAAATGGATGTCTCTAGATATATAAATGGTGAAGAAGTGAACTAAATATTATACAAATAAAAAAATGGGAACTCGTGGGCTTAGCTCAGCCTAGGGAAATAAATCTGCTGTGATCCAAAGAGATTGCAGGGATCTTGTTATTCTAAATCTAACCTTTCATTTTTTGAATACACAAATTTCAATAGAAGTTGTTTTATATACACGAATATCAAAACAAATAAAAGGTTAAATTTGTAATAACAAGATCCCTGCAATCCCTTTGGATCGCAGCAGATTTATTTCCCTGTTTGAGTCAGCGGTCACGTGGAGCAGCAGAGAGAAAGGAATAGTACCGGCCATGTGCTTTATATTAGTCCCACAACTAATATATAATCAAAGTGAAAAACCCATATATAGCACTACAGATGAGATAAAAGTAAAGTTCAGAGGATGTGATTGGTGCAAGTCGCGGAGCACAATGGCAATTTGAATCGGGTCCGATTCGAATAATCTGGATATCCGCTTCGTTTAATACGGATACAGAGCGGATTCGAAGCGGATAATCCGGCTCCGTTTTAACCCCTAGAACTATTTCTATAAATAGATAAAAGATTTGTTAAGTAAATATAAAGCGACAAAAAAAGTTACCGAGTTACACAGGAAAACAATTCAGTTGCAAGAATAAGCGGACACCAAACCAAGCAGCTTCGCTTAGACAGTTGATTTCAGAGGGGATTGGTTTTGGGCTTTGGAATCTCAAGAGAATGGCTTCTTGGTTGAGATATTTCTCCGATGATAAAAAAAAAATGTAAAGTTAATAATAGTAAACCAGCTCAATGCAAAAAAAAATATATATATATAATGGTGCACCACTTTTACTTGAAAAGTAAAAAAGATGCAGACATTATCTGACTAATCAGTGACATACTCCACATGGCCCCAAAACCCCAAAGTTCATCAAAATCTATATCGGGTGCAGTAACTTAAATTTTGAGTTTCTCAATAATGAATCTAAACCATTCAATTTCTATTGACACTAATATTAAAATATCAATATATTACAAGCGTGAGTCAGATTGATTCGAAATCTAATTGAAAGGTTGAAATTCTAAAATCTGAGTTAATGGAGAAGATGAGGTCTAAGTTCATGACAATTTCTTGCTCAGAAAGCACTCCAGCTTTTTATGGCACTATGTCTGAATTCAATTTTAATATGAAGTATAAAACTATAAAATTTCTTTGATGAAAAAATATTTCATGATATTTTATTTTAACAATTCTATAAGGGTATGTTTGGATGCACTCTAGAATAGCTAGAATAGCTACTATTTGAAAATAATAGATAAGAATAGCACTAATTTAGAATAGTGCTAACTCAAAGCTATTCAGAATAGTAAACAAGTTATTTGAATGCATATTTGGAATAGAGTTTGGAGGGATTGAATAAAGTAATAATTGATGTGTTATTTTTTTCAACTAACTGTAATCTTTAACTATTGTTTGTTGAAAATATTTGAAGCATCTAGTGGTCGGACTTTAAAATCTAGTGATCATTAATATCATTTATTATTATTAGAGGATTGCTTACTGTTGTTCAAGAAGTGATTGTCTAATATATGTATAAAAATTGAGTGTTTGTGAGCATGAATTTTTTTATTCATGAATCCTATACAAAATTTAAATTTGTACATAATTTATTATCTTTGGTATAATTAAATTTTGTATAAAGACATAAAGTGTGCACTTAGTTTGATAAAGAAAACGATTAGAAAGTGTCAAAAAGATTCGTGATGTGCCGAAAATTTTAATGCGTCAAAAAGAACAAATCCTCATGCAAATTTGAATTGTACAGAGCAAAAGAAAAATCACATCTAATGCAATATAGAGCAAATTTGAATTGTATAGAACAAATCGTTTTGTACATTACATGTCCTGCTTTCTTTTCTGGTTTTGACAAAAAAAAAAAAAAAAAACCCATTTAAATGTAATATAAGAAGCATCATATCAAAATTCTGAAGATTTTCTAGTTGCGTGCATTCCCTAATGACTAGTTTAGTGATGATACGAGGGAGGTGAGAGATAGTTGAGAACCTACAACTATAAAACTCAACTTCTGTTAAATTTGGCAAATACTCTTCCTTCAACCAACTTGGTGATAAATTTCTACCTCCATAACCGGAGATTTTCAATTCTTTGAGATTATGATGGGGACATAAACCATCAAGTACCTCATTATCATTTTCTCCATCACTGGACCACCATTCCAATTCCAAACGATTAATGAATGGTTTATTGTTCAGTTGTGCTTTTTGAGCAGCTTCTTTGCTGGGAACATATTCAAGTTTGCGTAAATTCAGAGATCCACTGAGTTTGCAAATGTTCTTTAATATCTCAATGTTCTTATTATCTCCCAAGGGAACCATCAGGTTGTTAGATTGGATTGCTTTGGCAATATTTTCAAAACTTTCTAAATTAACCAAATTGTTGAATCCTTCGGGGAAAAGGTCAATCTTTGAGCAATCCATCATATTTAGATACTGGAGGTTGTAAAGGTTACAAATGGACTCCGGCAATCTATATACATTTGTGCCAGAAATATCCAGAAACTGAAGATGCTTTAGGTTTCCAATGTTTTTGGGTAGCTTCCCAATTTTGCATCTTGCAAGAGATAACGATCGAATATTTGTGAGCACATTGCACCATGTTTCAATTCCAGTAATGCAACAACTGTTAGGACCAACCTTTAGAGATAGCAATTTTTTATATTTGCACAACTCCTTTTGCTCCTCCAGCTTTAATTTCTTTTGAAATACTGATACATGCCGAATATCCAGAGAGACTTTCTGTTCAGATTGCTCATTTTCTAGGCAAAAGCACTCCTCTTTTGTTATAGATAGGCACACATCGTGCATCAGATCATGAATCACATATCCACGTGCAAGTGTTTGGAAAAATCCTCTCCTTACAAGTTCAACAAAGTAACCATTCGCTAGAGCTGTCAAATCTTTGTGGTTATCTAGAGATTCAATAAAACCTTGCATGATCCAAAACTTTGTTAACTCAGATTGGGTGAATTTAAAATCCTTGGGATAGAGTGAGCAAAAGGAGAAACATTTTTTCAAATAAGTGGGTAAATATTGATAGCTCAATTGAAGTACCGGAAGTATATCTTGTTCCTCTTTTTGTAATTCCCACATTTTACTGTCTCTGATATTGGTCCAGTATTCAACACTAGGGTTGCTTTCCAATGCACCTCCGATTGTTATGGCAGCAAGTGGAGATCCTTTTAGCCTTTTACAAATTTCCTTACCAATAACCTCCAATTCTGGACTAATATTGTTTGGTTCGACAACCGAATTAAATGCACGGCTCTTGAAGAAGTCCCAGTAAATATGCTCTTCTAAACCCTCCAAATTTATAACACCTCTGGAACCTATACTCGTGCCTGGAATTTTCACACATTGAGGATCCCTACCTGTCACCAGCACTACACTTCCTCCAGATGCTCCTTCCATTGGTGCCAATAGACGTTGCCAGTCTTTGCTCCAAACATCATCAAGAACTAGCAAAAATTTCTTGGAATTTAATCTCTTTTGTAAATCTTTTTGCAGTTCATTTAAATTAGTAATATTGCACTCTTTTTTATTTTTAGTGGCACTCTCAATTATTTCTTTAGTTAATCTTACCGAATCAAAATTATCAGAGACACAAACCCACATAATTAGATCGAAATACGACTTTACAGCTTTGTCATTGCAAACCATTTGAGCAAGGGTAGTTTTCCCGACGCCTCCCATGCCTACTATAGATAATACTGAAACATTCCATTTCTTATCCATTCTGCTGCTACTCTCCCCAATATCCAAATTAGTAACACTCACCCTTTTTGCTCTCTTCCTTTTACCAGATCCAGAACTGGGAACTCCCATTAAACGGATCACTTTGTTCAACTCTATATCACGCCCATACACATTAGATGTATTGAGAAATGTGCTTGTAATCGGTCTAGCTTGTAATTGGTTGGGATTTTCTGGTATACCACGACTGTCACATATTTCTTTCATTTCATTATAGACGTTATTCAGCCTATCAAGAACAAATTTTACTTCAGTTGGGAAATTGCTCATCCATTTCTCTACCCAGTTCCGAAAAAATTGAGTAACTGGAAAGCTCTTTTCGACTTTGTGCTTCAAACTTTGGTACTGCAATTCGTTAACTATGCTTTCAGCTTCGTAGAAAGAATCTTTTAGCAGGGAAAGATGCTTGTCTATTGGGTTGTATTTAGGTAGTCGCCAGCATTCAGCTCTCTCAATTAGGAGTTGTGCCTTAGGCAGTGCCGCACTAAGTTCTAAGAGGATATTATGAACATTGTTCCTATTAAGCCAAGAATCTACGATAGATTGGCCAATGGTTGACACCAAAAATTCGAGTGCTTTATCCCACAAGATCATTCTCCCCTGTTATGGTTATCAACCACAAGAGAAGGATTAGAGTAGCGAAGTAAGAAGCAAAATATATATTTTTTTTGTTAACACGGCCATCTTTACAATGAATTGAATCAAAAGGGGTTGCTTTTCGAGGAACAAAATGGGATTTTCACTGTCAAACAAAGAAGAAAAACAGAGATGTGCAAACCTTTCCCCTTTATTTTTTTTATGCTGAAAGGAAGAAACACAACAAAATGAAAGTTAGGATCATCGTTTTAAAAAACGGAATCAGAATCGGAATTTATAAGTTGATCATGGAATCAGAATTGCGTGAATCGGTGGTAATCGGTCGAATCAAATCGGAAACTCGGATTTTTCTTTAAAAAAAAAACTTTTTTTGTACTAAAAAATAGGTAGCCTATAATGGATTCTCACATTGAGTAAAAAATCTAACAAAAAAAAAATATTACATATTTGATTAAAGATAAATTTAAAATGCATATTTATATTTTTGTTTCCAATAAAATAGATATATAGAATTACAACTTGATCACACTTGTTTACTCTCTAAATTTTTAAAGAACAAAATAAAAATGTTACATATATACATATAAAATTAAATACGTTGGAAAGAACAAGTTACATTTTTTTAACACAAAAGAACTTTTATTTTATAAATAAAAGAATTGATTTTTTTAATACATAAAAAACCAGCCATTTGCTCATAATTTCTTATTACACTTGCGCAATCCATGATGTATTTGCTAAGATTAATTTAATTCGAAAGTTCTCTAACTCCATTGGGCCAATGACCCAGTTTACATTGAAAGATTAAATAACATTAAAATTGACATGGCTCTAACCAAAATATCGTGAAAATCTATGAAATATGTGATAAATCGGTCAAAATTGTAACATAATTTGGCTGATTGTTTCGATTTGGTTCCAATTTTACCGAGTTTCTTCATAACTCATCTAGCCAAATCAACTCCGAAAAAATTGACTTGCCTCCGGCCCATTTCACTCCGACTTGGGCGAGTCAACTCATAATCGACCGATTTTCCAAGACATGGTTAGGATTCTATGATTTATCTGATCAAATTCTATAGATCTAATATCCCAACAATTAATTAATTGACAATTAGAACTATTTAAGATAATTTACAACAATCTAAAGTCAGTTTGAACCATAAGAAAATATATAGAAGCTACAATAAAAATAGATTGGAGCCCCAAAACTGATCCAAGTTCTTCTAACTCAATCAGGAAGCATTAGGGCTGAAAACGGAGCGGATACGGAGCGGATAATGCCAATACCATATCCACATCCACATTTCAGTGAGTGGATACGGATATGGATAGTAAACGGATAGCAAAATGTAAATCCAAATCCATCTTAAACGGATACGGATACGAAACGGATAATTCACGGATATGGATTCGAATAATTGTCGGATAATTATATCATACAAATTTAAGATACAAATACTATTAACAAAATTAATAAAAGCAAAAAAATAAACTAAAAAATAAAATGGATGTCTCTAGATATATAAATGGTGAAGAAGTGAACTAAATATTATACAAATAAAAAAATGGGAACTCGTGGGCTTAGCTCGGCCTAGGGAAATAAATCGTTTGTGATCCAAAGAGATTGCAGGGATCTTGTTATTCTAAATCTAACCTTTCATTTTTTGAATACACAAATTTCAATAGAAGTTGTTTTATATACACGAATATCAAAACAAATGAAAGGTTAAATTTGTAATAACAAAGTCCCTGCAATTCCTTTGGATCGCAGCAGATTTATTTCCCTGTTTGAGTCAGCGGTCACGTGGAGCAGCAGAAAGAAAGGAATAGTACCAGCCATGTGCTTTATATTAGTCCCACAACTAATATATAATCAAAGTGAAAAACCCATATATAGCACTACAGATGAGATAAAAGTAAAGTTCAGAGGAGGATGTGATTGGTGCAAGTCACGGAGCACAATGGCAATTTGAATCGGGTCCGATTCGGATAATCCGGATATCCGCTCCGTTTAATACGGATCCAGATCTAAATCGGATACAGAGCGGATTCGAAGCGGATAATCCGGCTCCGTTTTAACCCCTAGAACTATTTCTATAAATAGATAAAAGATTTGTTAAGTAAATATAAAGCGACAAAAAAAGTTACCGAGTTACACAGGAAAACAATTGAGTTGCAAGAATAAGCGGACACCAAAGCTGCTCTATTTCTATAAATAGATAAAAGATTTGTTAAGTAAATAAAGCGACAAAAAAAGTTACCGAGTTATACAGGAAAACAATTGAGTTGCAAGAATAAGCGGACACCAAACCAAGCAGCTTCGCTTAGACAGTTGATTTCAGAGGGGATTGGTTTTGGGCTTTGGAATCTCAAGAGAATGGTTTCTTGGTTGAGATATTTCTCCGATGATAAAAAAAATAGTAAAGTTAATAATAGTGAACCAGTTCAATGCAAAAAATATATATATATATATATATATATAATGGTGCACCACTTTTACTTGAAAAGTAAAAAAGATGCAGACATTATCTGACTAATCAGTGACATACTCCACATGGCCCCAAAACCCCAAAGTTCATCAAAATTTATATCGGGTGCAGTAACTTAAATTTTGAGTTTATCAATAATGAATCTAAACCATTCAATTTCTATTGACACTAATATTAAAATATCAATATATTACAAGCGTGAGTCAGATTGATTCAAAATCTAATTGAAAGGTTGAAATTCTAAAATCTGAGTTAATGGAGAAGATGAGGTCTAAGTTCATGACAATTTCTTGCTCAGAAAGCACTCCAGCTTTTTATGGCACTATGTCTGAATTCAATTTTAATATGAAGTATAAAACTATAAAATTTCTTTGATGAAAAAAATATTTCATGATATTTTATTTTAACAATTCTATAGGGGTATGTTTGGATGCACTCTAGAATAGCTAGAATAGCTACTATTTGAAAATAATAGATAAGAATAGCACTAATTTAGAATAGTGCTAATACAAAGCTATTCAGAATAGTAAACAAGTTATTTGAATGCATATTTGGAATAGAGTTTGGAGGGATTGAATAAAGTAATAAGTAGACAGTGTCTTCTATGGACATAAGGACCTATTTGTAAAATGAACATATTTTTATTTTCAAAGTTCAAACAGTCGATCCGAACCGTTCATCTTGTTCTCCATATTAATATGTGCTTGGAGACCAAATTTTATATTTTTCTGAATTTTTTTACTATTTATTAAGATGGGTACAAAAAATATCAAATTCAGACCATTGAATTTTGTACCCATCTTAATAAATAGTAAAAAATTCAGAAAAATGTAAAATTTGGTCTCCAAGCATATATTAATATGGAGAACAAGATGAACGGTTCGGATCGACTGTTTGAACTTTGAAAATAAAAATATGTTCATTTTACAAATAGGTCCTTATGTCCATAGAAGACTTTGCAAAGTAATAATTGATGTGTTATTTTTTTCAACTAACTCTAATCTTTAACTATTGTTTGTTGAAAATATTTGAAGCATCTAGTGGTCGGACTTTAAAATCTAGTGATCATTAATATCATTTATTATTATTAGAGGATTGCTTACTGTTGTTCAAGAAGTGATTGTCTAATATATGTATAAAAATTGAGTGTTTGTGCGCATGAATTTTTTATTCATGAATCATATACAAAATTTAAATTTGTACATAATTTATTATCTTTGGTATAATTAAATTTTGTATAAAGACATAAAGTGTGCACTTAGTTTGATAAAGAAAACGGTTAGAAAGTGTCAACATGCTTCGTGATTGCCGAAAATTTTAATGCGTCAAAAAGAACAAATCCTCATGCAAATTTGAATTGTACAAAGCAAAAGAAAAATCGCATCTAATGCAATATAGAGCAAATTTGAATTGTATCGAACAAATCGTTTTGTACATGTTAGGGGTGTCAATGGGTACGATACGGGTAGGATGGAAGCATTTTCATACCCATACCCACTAAGATTTGATCTTACCCATACCCTATCCTTACCCGTTAAGAATTTGCCTTACCCTACCCTACCCATACCCGTTAACGAAAAAAAATCCTTATCCATACCCGTCTTATCGAATACGATACGGGTAGGGTAAATGAGTAAACGGTTTTCATTGACATCCCTAGTACATATCCTGCTTTCTTTTCTTGTTTTGACAAAAAAAAAAAAAAAAAAAAAACCATCTAAATGTAATATAAGAAGCATCATATCAAAATATTGCACCTACACATCTCAACATTATCAAAATAAAAAGAGACCAACAAAACAAAAAATTTAGAACAAATAGTACCTGGAATCAACGAATGCCGAATGCGTGACAACAGTAGAAACTACTAGCTAGTATGCCGCACAATCTCGGTACAGGAGGTTGCTTCTCTAATGAAAAGAGAAACGAAAAAAAATTGTCATCATAATTAAGTAAAAGCATTTACACAAAACAAAAGCTTTCTATAATAGTAAGTAAAAGCATCGACAACTATGACTTCTTTCATAATAGAAATGCAACAGTTATAAAATTTCAGCATATAATATGACATATGTTACACTAGAAGGGGGCAATCTAAAAATAAATTAGAATTTGCATCGTAATATCAACTAACTATTGCACGAACTAGACACATGATAAATTCTCATCTCTGAGATAAATGCAACTAGTTCAATTTTTAACATCTAGATTAGTTTAGAGATCCCCCCCACAATACTGACAGAGGCTGTCAATGAGAATCATTCGATTAAACCTAATAGCAATCTAATTAATAAATATACACCATTTGACAAGAACTTAAATCTAAGCTCCTCTATACGAAAATATACACCATCTAGGTTCCTCTATAAAGACAGTTAAATAGTTTCTATTTTCTTAGATCATTTTTTGCCTTAACACTTGTTGAGTGAGATTAGGAATATGAAAGTCTGAACTCCAGTCGGGAATATACTTTTCTATTAATATTTCCACACTAATGTAAACTTAACTAAGCTTCAGTGCAATTAAGAAAAAACCAAGGTATATTCTAGGCAATAATTGCAAATTCACTAGAATAATTCCAATTTCGGCTATATTCAAGTTTGGTTCCCAACCCAAACCAACAAAAAGAGAACTTTCAAAACCAACTGAAAAGAAGAAGAATAAAAGAAATCAAAGAGGCACCTTAATATCAAGAGAAGCATAGCCTCTGTCAAAATTGATATTTTTCAACTTCTTATAAGCAGATCTCAACAAGGACAAAAGCTACTTGTCTATTTTGTCAAATTAGATAGGTACGAAGCTAATTTCGTCAAATTAGATTTTTTTTTCCAAATTGTGCTAGAAACTATACAGCATCAGTAATGTATTTTACTTGCCACAAATAGAAGTCGAAAGTCCGTGACAGCCAATGCACCAGCTTCGTCTGTATTTAGTAGAACCACACCAGTTTTCTGTAACAATTACCAAAGAGCAAGTAGGAGCTTTCTAAAATAGCAACAATAATATCACATTACATTAGTCACATTAACGATGAGATTTTTGTACATCACAAACAACTAGAACTAAGAGAGTTCAGTTTCTTACCCGAAATTGCTCCAATTAGTCATTGACGAGAGTCGATCGGTACCAAAGCAGTGACAAGCATGGTGAGGAGGAGCGGCCAGAGAGAGGAGAGGAGAGGGGTTTCGAAATGTCTATTCGTTCGTCGTGAGGTGGAGAAGACGAAACCGGCAGCTTTTGCTCAACCTTTAGCTTTATTGACGGAGATTTGAGATTTTCTCGTCGCCTCAACCATCATTTCTTCTCTCTCTTTCTAATGGTAGGGTAGTAGGTGAGTTCATAAAAGAAATAATGGTTTCTCAAGAGAATATGCACTCAATCTCAAGAGAATGGCTTCTATTGTTTGAGAGGAGATAGGAGTAGTCCCATGGGCATCGGACCTACTTTTTACCGTACAATTAGCTCTAACATCATACAATTAGCATTGAGATTAGTTTGCACGGAAATTAAAACTGAATTGCATAGATTTTAATATATTAGCACGAATCTTAATGCAATCGAATGGTCATTTCACCATTAAACTAAAGTAGGTCCGAAGCTACTTTGAATTCCCCTGAGAGACTTCCAAGAAATAACTAAAGTAGGTCCGAAGCTACTTTGAATTCCCCTGAGAGACTTCCAAGAAATAATGGTGCTATCTCAAGATATTTCTCCAATGATCAACAAATATTAAAGTAAATAATAGTAAACCTGTTCTACCTTTCCCCATGGCCCGAAAACCCCAAAGTTTATGAAATATATATTGGGTGCAGTAACTTAAATTTGTAACTTTTTGTATAACGAATCCTAACCATTCGATCCTTATTAGCACGAATATTAAAAAATATGTATTTGCAAGCATGAGCCAGATTGATGGGAATTCTCGTGGAATAATGCAGTGCGTCACGGGAACCACATGTGCTCACTACTAATAAAAGCACGTCCTGCAGCTCTTTGCACTCTATATATATGTATCTGTCCTGAATGTATGTGAATGTGAGGTCCACAATTTTGGAAGGTTATGAATTAAGGCTGTACTTTTTTTTTTGTTTCTTTTATTTATTAAATAAATTATACTAATATCTTAGTTTTAAAATACTAGATAATTCTATACCTTTTTATTTATTTTAAACACGTCCATAATAATATCTGAAGAGTGAGGTTATGATAAATATTATGGATTAACTTTTCCAATAGATTTATATTTCTATTTTTAAAGTTCAAACAGTCAATCTTAACTATTAAACATGATCTCCATACGAAAATGTATTTGCAAATCAAATTTTACATTTTTAGAATTTTTTACTATTTTTTAGATTGATAAAAAAACTATTCTTTTTAAATGGTTCAGAATTTTGAAATCAAGGGATTTTCTATCAATCTAAAAATAATAACAAAAAAATTCTAAAAAATATAAACTTTGATCAGTTGCAAGTATATTTTCATATAAAGATTCTATTGAAGAGTTCAGATTAACTGTTTGAACTTCAAAAATAGAGATAGATTCATAGCATATGTCAATCCTTAATTAGTATGTGTATTACCATAGCCTCACTCATATTTGAATGTATTCTACTACATATAAAATATTTTCTTTTTATATACGTTTAAAAGTGGAGATTTATGAATACATCAACAACCTTCACTTTTATAATTACCTTGCATATAACTTTCATTCAAATGTTGGCAGACCTTCAAAAAAATAAAAACAACCTTCACTTTCTAACTTAATTACAAATGAAGATCTATGATTTTGTATATTCTGAAGAGAGAAAAATAATTTTATTAAAATGTTTTATATGTTAAAAGTTTTCTATACTCTATATTTATCACAGAGAGCTCTTCGAGCCGTATTGCAGAGACTCCAATGACTAACAAATAATGAAGAAATAAATAATGGAGCAGTTCTTTTACCAATGAATAATGGATCAGTCCTTTTTACCCTTTATTTTTGTGCTATCAGATATATGGTTGAAATATTTCTCCAATGATCGACAAATAGTGAAGTAAATAATAGTGAACCAGTTCTATACAAAAGAAAAAATAATGGTGCACCACTTTTACTTAAAAGTAGAAAAAGATGCAGACATGATCTGACATGAGTGGCACTCCACATGGTTCCAAAACCCCAAAGTTTATGAGTTTCTGCCCAACGAATCCGAGCCATTTAATTCTTATTAGCACGAAATATTAAATTTTTTATATATTACAGACGTGAGTGGGATTGGTTCGAATTATAATCAGAAGGTCGATATTATAAATTCAATATGTGAGTTAATAAAGAGGATGCAAACTTAAGGACATGATAATTCTAGAAGACAACGGTTCACGGGTTCCACAGGTGCTCAAAATTAATACAAGCGCATCCAGCTTTTTTTTTCACTGTCCTGAATGCGTGTGGGGTAAAAAAATTGGAAGGTTATGAATTAAGGATGGAACTTTTTTTTCTTTAATTTTATTTGTCAAATAAATTATACTAATATCTTAATTTGTTTAAAATGCCTTTTTTTCTTAAATACGTCCACGATAATATTTGAAGAGTAAGGCTATATGGTAACATTCGTGTTATGGATCAACTCTTGTTATGGATTTGTGTATCTATTTTCAATGCTCAAAGAGTTGATCGGAACCATTAAATATGATCTTCATACGAAAATATATTTGCGCAACAAATTTTACATTTTTTTTTTTTTACTATTTTATAGATAGGTAATAAACCATTCCTTTTAAATGGTTTGGGATTTTCAAATCAAATAATTTTCTATCAATTTAAAAAAATTAGGAATTTAAAAAAATATATATAAAATTCGATCTACAAGTATATTTTTATATGAATATGATATTGAATAGTTCAAATCGATTGCTTGAACTTTGAAAATAGAGATAGATTCATGGTATATGTCGATCATTAATTTGCATATTACCATAGCCTCACTAATATCTGAATGTATGCAGACGTGTACTTAGGGCTGCAAAAAAAAAACATATCCTCACTAATCTTATTCAAACTCAAACTCAAATTGGGTATAATTCGTTTGAAATTGATTCACGAACTATTTAGATTCGAATCTCAAATATGCAACTAATGGCTTAAATCATCAATTTTTAATAATGCAGGAACCAAACTTATATTAGAGCTCAAAATTGTTAATATAATGGTAACTTATAATATGGAAAATGCTTCAGCAGTGTAATAAATTAACAATGAAATAAGTTACATTTGACTAGGTCCATGCAGTGATTTTAATCAATCCAACAGCGTAAAAGGTAAGAGAATTTTCTATGGACCCATAATCCATCAGTGTGAATTCGTGAAAGGTAAAAAGTAAAATGATACCGTGTGAATTTTATTCCGCGTGAAGAAAACTAATGCTTAAACTATCGGTATAACTAGAGCTGCCAAAAAAATTCGTAGTTCGCAATTAACTCATTCGATTGTAGTTCGTTTTGAAACATATCAAACCACTTCGGTTCGAATCTTATTCAAACTCAAACTCAAACTGAGGCGTAAGTTTGATTTAGTTTGATTCGTTTGCAGTGAAGATAAAATATTTTCTTTTTATATGTCTGAAAGTGAAGATTTATGAATACATCAATAACCTTGACTTTCTAACTTAATTACCAATGAAGATTGTTGATTTTGTATATTCTGAAGAGAAAAAATCATTTTCTTATTGAAATGTTGTATATGTTACAAGTTTTCTATGCTCTATTTATATCAGTGTTGTACATAACGGTATGCGATCGTCGGACGGATGGGGTGCCGCCAAGCGATTAATCGGTATGCGGCCGATTAATCAGAATTATGTGGATAATTTAACATTTTTATTAAATTTGTGTATATATATCATAATTTATTAAAAATAATTTATTTAACTCATTAAACTTATCAAAAAAACTTAATTTAAGTTAGTTTTATTATTATGACATGACACTATGCTTATTTCTTTGTAACAAATAAGTATTGCATGTGTAAGTAACACATTTATTTAATAAAAAATAAATTTGAGAATTAAGCTTTTTCAAATACTAATAACATATTATTTGAAAGAAAGAAAACATTCCAACATAAAATCACTAAATTTAATTTATGATAATAACATAATTTCATAAATAAACATGTACTAATTGAAAAAATTACATCATTAAGTAAAAAAAAATATTGTATATAAATAATATAAGAATTAACCAATTTCAAAGTAAGTAAGAAGAAAAAAAAACATATATAAAAAATATTGGATGTATATCCAAGTACAAATAAAACTACAATACATGATTTATAAACCTTATTATCATACACTGTTATAGAAAAAAAAAACAATGTGAAAAATAAATTTCCATTGGAATAAACGAGAATAAACAGGAATAAACGGCTGATTAAATGGAAAATGGCTGATTAATCGGAAAAACGGCCGATTAAACGTTCGAAACCGCAAACATGGCTCCGTTAACAGTGTGCGTAATGGTTTGGCCACTGTTTCCGTTTAATCGGCCGTTAAGAGCGTTTTTTACAACACTGATTGATATTAGAGAGAGTTCTTCGAGCCGTTATCTATATTTTTGTACTGTTACCTACTGTTTTTATTTATGGTATGTTTTGTATCAAGGTACCTTTAGGTTTTTTTATTAAATCTATTGATGCTTGGTACAATCTAAGCTTGGATCGATGACGAGATCCAATATGAGATCACTAATTTATTGTAAACAAAGATAATGAATGAGAAAGCGTGAATCATTTAGATGTTTTGTGAATGCAGCTAATCACATTTGGGTACTCTTAAAAGAATTTTATTGCATTAAAGCTGGCTAAATATAAACTGATATAATTGTTAGGAAGTGTTGTTGAAAACTTTCACATATGCAGCGAAATCATGAGTAGAAATCAAACTCTCGATCTTTGAATAATCACCTATTTTATGACTTTTTTTCAAACCAACTGTGCTACTCATTGTTATTTCTCTGTAATTGTTGGCAAGTTAGAAAAATAAGAGAAACACACACAACTGATCACAGGAGGCGAGACCATACCAATTATAAGCACCTTCGTGTAGATACTTGGTTTCCAACATTAGGATCTTAGTTAAGAGAATGGCTTCTATTTTTTGAGAGGATATAGACTTATGGTTGAGACTGCAAATGACTAACAAATAATTAAAAAAGAAATTAATAGTGGAGCAGGCTTTTTGTCAAAGGAAATTAATATTTGACCAGTTTTACTGAAAAGTCACAAAAGACTAACATGAGTGTCAGTACGTCACTTGACATGACCAGATACCCAAATTTAAAATAATCCAGCCAAAGTGAAGGAAACAAGAAAAGTAATTTCAATTTCGACGGTATATATGAATCCAAAAAGATATTTGGGATTCAAAATATATAATCGAAATTTACATTTTCAGAAAATATTTAGTATTATTTCAGTTTTAAAAAAAATATATGCATTTTTTCTATTTAGAAATATCTCAGCTACTATTTTATAAAAATTCTCAACACTCTTTTTGTTTCAACAAATACTCAAACCATAATTCTTTTTTTTTTTTAATTGAAAGGCCCCAGTACACTCCAATATTATGTGTTCTTTTAAAAAAAGATGAGGGCTCATGCCATTGCATCAAGCCCGTAGTTCTTCTACTTTAATTCTTTGTTCAAGAAGACCACTCGTTTTGAATTACAGACATCTCGTGTCGTGTTCTTCTATACCACTAGTTATGTGTGCCAACACATGTTTCCGACACATAATGTTTTGCATTCTACATTGTATGATGGGCCAATTTTTTTTTTTAATATGTTGAAGTATTAAATTCAGATTTAAAAAAAAAATATATGAATTGAAGGTCAAGTCACCAAACACATTTCAAGTCCCACATCTTAATATAGAGGACTTTCTCACTTTGTGAGTTTAAAACCCATGACTTCCTATACGAGAATCATGTATCTTTGCTACTAGATCAAAAAAAAATTCTTATCAATTTTAGAATATTTAGATGAAACATTTAGAATAACAAACAAACATTATTTAATGAGACATCCGTCAAAACATTATTAGCAAATTCTGACTTTGTGAAATACATAAATGCTAGTATTTCTCAAACGGTAAAATACTAACGATAACAGCAAATTTCACAAAGATAAATTGTTTATCACTAACAATGTTTCACTTTTACTTGAAAGTCAAACAGATGCAGACATGACCTGAGTATTGTCACTCCATATGGTCCCAAAATCCCAAAGTTCATCAAATTTACATCGGGTGCTCCATGTAACTTAAATTTTGAGTTTCTTCATAACAAATCTGAACCATATCAAATTTATGTATTACATACATGAGTCGGATTGATCCGTATTCTGATCAAAAGATCGAAATTCTAAAATTTGAAGATCTGAGTTGATGCATAGGATGCAGACTAAGTTCATGATAATTTAATTAATTTCTTGCTCAGGAAAACGCGTCACGAGTTCCACAGTCGTTGCTCACAATTAATATAAGCGTGTCCAGCCGTTTTGCACACTGTCTGTTCTAATTAAATGTAATGTGTGGCCGAAAATTTGGAAGGTTATGAATTAATGCTGAAACTTTTTTTTTCTTGTATTTGTCAAATAAATTATATTAATATCTTCGTTTTGACAATTCTATATTTTTTTATTTTTAATACGTTCACAATAATATCTAAATTGGGAGGTTATGGTAATGTACATATTATCGACTAACTCTTGCTATAAATCTATATTTTTTTTTCAAAGTTTAAACATAATCTACATAAAAAAATATATTTGCAAATCAAATTTTATATTTTTTAATAGATAAAAATCATTTTTTTGAATGGTTCAAAACTTTCAAATCAAGTGATTTTCTATTAAACTAAATTAAATAGCAAAAAAAAATTAAAAAAAATGTAAAATTCAGTTTGCATGTATATTTTCATATAAAAATCATGTTGAACGGTTTAAATTGGCTATTTGAGCTTTATTTGAAAATAAAGATATAGATTCATAACACAAGTCGATATGTAAAATGCATATTACCATATAGCCTTACTCATATCTGAACATGTATGCAGTCACGTAACTACTCGATTGAACCTAATTAAGTTTCAAGTTATCAACCAAAAATCATAATAATGCAAAAGGGGTTGTGTAGTTAAATTAACAACATGAGAAATAAACTTTACACTAAACCAAATTCATTTAATTAAATACACAAGTACTGTTCCAATCATCATGCATTGAAGTAATTAGAGCATTTAATTATATTTCTTTTTAAAAAAAATATAATTAAATGCACAAATTATTTCAATGATGATTGGAATAGTTGTCATTGGAATAATTTGACAACGTGTTACACCAAATTAAGATATTGCATGTAAAAAAAATTAGTCCACAGCCATCTCAATTCTTGGATATAGGGAAATGACGGATGAGGGATGGTAAAAAACATACTACTTAGATATTGACAATTTAAAAAAAAAAAAAATAACTTATTGATAAAATGGTGCACAATATGAAAAACTTGAGAAATACAATAATGATGATTAAAAGACTAAATTTGAAGTCCTTGAATCCAGATAATGATGTCTTGTTACAATCATCCCAAGTGCTTTTCTTTTAGAGTATGTTCGGCCTCCCCACTATTCACGTACTGAATTTCCCTCCCACATGAACAATACTTTTCAGTTAAATTCCTGTGCATATGCCTATGCTCATTGCCAATGACTTGCCGAACAGGTCCTTATTAGTATAATTATTGTTGTCTTGGCCGGCAATGCCCGGCAACCTTTAAAAAAAAAAAAAAATCCCAAGTGGTTACTAAGGATTGTCGACTACTTAACAGAGAACTTGAGGAAAATACCATAAAATTTGCAGTAGTTACCAAAAAAAAAATGGAATTGGTCATATAGTGCATTATCAGAAATTTTAATTAAGCATAATTAAGAGTTCATAAATCTGCAGCGCACAACAACCATTCACCGTGCAAGAGGGAAAGACATCAAGTCTGAAATAAATAAAAGGAGGTTGCATTATTAGCATCATGCAAATAAATTCTGATCTAGCATTGCACATCATCATATCCTGTAACTTTTGGATGGATCTGTGCTTCCTAATTACTTAATTAAGGCCTGAGTTGCACAAATTATAAGCTATCTTATCGTAAAAGAATTAAATTCAAATATACTCCGGAGATCATAATGTGTCATACATTTTTAATCACATAGATATAGCACCGAATATGTACCTGTTAAATTAACATTCGCGGGAGCTTGAACCAGTTCTGTCTTCAAGCAATTCTGCAATATAAAGAAATGAATGAAAAAAAAAATACATCATAATTAATTTAGAAATTGGATTATTAGTACGCTCGAAGAAGCAATATATCACAAGGCGGATATATAATTACCTCATTCCTTCGTAAAAATTCCCTTTGTTCTCATAGTATTCCATTTAAGCAAAGTTGTAGAAAAATCTTAAGAAGATCAGAAATAACTGTCGTTTGTTGCTAACAGAAATTAGTAAACACCAGAAAAAAAAAGGGAATGAACAATAGACTGTGCGATCGATAAATATGAAGTTGACTTATATTTGTAGGAAAATGCAATTCTAGCTCTAGTAATGATTCAAATTAAACAAAGTATATAAAATTAATTCAAAAAATCAATATATGTTTCATTCTTCTTTAACCAATGAAAACATATCTTCATATCTCCTGTAAAATATGCAATTACCTGATGGCAGTCTTCCCCATATATCTTGACCTCTAGTCTCATCAAGGTTTGGACAATTCTGAATATAGACTTCCTGTAGAGATGCAAGAAACTGGAGACCCCCTACCGACTATAAATTGTCACAGTAATACAAACGCAGTTCTGATAGAGATTTAAGATTGCTTGTGGCCTCAGCGGGGAGAGATACCAAATGTTGGCAATCACGTATATTCAAAGTTTCAAGGGAAGTGAGGTTTTGCAAGCAACTGGGAATTGACTTTTCAAGGTCACCACAAATTCCCAGTTTGAGGCTCTTGAGAGAGAGTGTAAGACCATAGCATTTCGGCTTCTAAGCTTGGAGCAATAAGTAATTTCCAGCTGCTCAAGGGATTCAAATCCTCCAAATGATTTTACTGACAGTGATTCCAGATTCCCGCAATCATGTACCGTAATATGCTTTAGTGCTGGCAGGTGGTTTGGAACCAACAAATTCTGAAGACTTTCTAGTTGCGTGCATTGCGTAATGACTAATTTAGTGATGAAACGAGGGAAGTGAGAGATAGTTGAGACCATACACCGTTGAAACTCAACTTCTGTTAAATTTGGCAAATACTCTTCCTTCAACCAACTTGGTGATAAATTTCTACCTCTATAAAAGGAGATTTTCAATTCTTTGAGATTACGATGGGGACATAAACCATCAAGTACCTGATCATTATCATTTTCTGATCCATCCAACACCAAACTCCATTTCAATTCCAAACGGTTAATGAATGGTTTATTGTTCAGTTGTGCTTTTTGAGCAGCTTCTTTGCTGGGAACATATTCAAGTTTGCATAAACTCAGAGATCCACTGAGTTTGTACAGTTTCTTTAAATTCTCAATTCTCTGATATGACAAGTTAAGCTCCTGGTTGTAAAGTTGGATTGCTTTGACAATATTTTCAAAACGGTCCACCAAGGAGCACATATCTAAAGGCCAATAGAAAAGTTGTAAATTAACCAATTTGTTAAATCCTTCGGGAAAGCATTCAACTGAGCAATACATCATGTTTAGATACTGGAGGTTGTAAAGGTTACAAATGGACTCCGGCAATGTTTTAATATTTGTGCCAGAAATATCCAGAAACTGAAGATACTTTAGGTTTCCAAAGTTTTTGGGTAGCTTCTCAATTTTGCATCTTGCAAGAGATAATGATCGAATATTTGTGAGCACATTGCACCATGTTTCAATTCCAGTAATGCAACAACTGTTAGGACCAACCTTTAGAGATAGCAATTTCTTATATTTGCACAACTCCTTTTGCTCCTCCAGCTTTAATTTCTTTAGAAATACTGATGCATGCCGAATATCCAGAGAGACTTTCTGTTCAGATTGCTCATTTTCTAGGCAAAAGCACTCATCTTTTGTTATAGATAGGCACACATCATGCATCAGATCATGAATCACATATTCATAGCCAAGTCTCTGTAAAAATGCTCTCCTTGCAAGGTCAGCAAAGTAACCATTGGCCAGAGTTCTCAATTCTTTGTCGTTTTCTAGAGGTCCAATTAGCACAATTGATTGGAACTTGGATCTAAAAGTAGAACCATATGAAATATATATTGGGTGCAGTAACTTAAATTTTTAGTTTTTTTTGTATAACGAGAATCATAACCATTCGATCCTTATTAGCACGAATATTAGAAAAATATGTATTTGCAAGCATGAGTCAGATTGATTGGAATTATCATGGAAATTGTATATGCTAGTTAAAGAAACCCATATGGATATGGTGCAAAATTAATGATTCAAAATTGTCAACATAGGAAAAGTGAATTTCTGCAAACATTTAATTTAACAAGGACTACAAATTAAGACTACCTAAATACATGAAATGCGACTGATGCAACCATTCCACCTCACTTGGCAGGGGCTTTTAACCAAGATAGGACTAAGTCCCACTACTACAAAAAACGTCTTCCTACACCGCACCTTATACACGGATTTTCTCAATTTTATAAAAAACGTGTATAAAATAAGATTTTTCCAGTGTTCTAGGAATCTTACACGAATATTAACTTAAAAACCAGTGTCCGTGTGGAAATTAATCTTTTATACACGGATATTTCATTAAATATCCGTGTAGGAATAGTGAGAGAGCTACACGGATTTTCAGTTACAAATCCGTATAGGAAGGGTGATTCTTCATCTTCCTACACGGATATTCAACTAAATATCCGTGTAGGATAGCCCACGGATGTGAAATTTTATTAAATGTTACCCAAATATTTTATTATATTATTTCATATTCCTACACGGATATGTAGTTAAATATCCGTGTAGGATTTCCTTTTTTTTATTTTTTTAAATATAATATACTTTCAATTTCATATTTTGTTATTATTTAAATATAAAAATGAACATGTTTTCATTGCTGTGAAGTTCTTTAAATATTCATTCTTATAAATTAAGAAATTTATTCATTTAGATATGAACTTTGTAAATATTAATTTCTTTATAATTTATGTATTCATTCTTGTACACTATTTTACAAATAAAAATATTCATCACTGTGTTAGAAATATTAAATATTAACAAATTTAAAATTGTACAATTAATACGAAAAATAAATGCGAAAGAACAAAAATGGAAACAAGTAAACTTTCATATATTACTACTGATATAAATATTACAAAAGTTACCCAAAAATTGATATAATAAAACAAAAAAAAAAAAACTCCTACAATAACAAAAAAAAAAGAAACTCTAAACAACAGATTTTTTCTTGGTGCGACGAATGTAGGGCTTTGGTGGCGGATGGCCCCTGGGGCTGCGACGTGGGCGAGTTGGCCATGGTGGCCATGGCCAACTTCTGGGATAACCTGGTGCTGGTTGTTCGTAACCGGGTGGGATCCAAGGCACTGGCTTGAAGTCCTCTGGAATTGGTGGTAGTGCCTCAACATGATGTTTTTCATCGACATTTGACATTTTTTCACTTAGAGAAATTAAGATAGGTTTAAGAGGAACCAATTCGGAAGATATATAGGGATTAAGGTGACTTTTCGTTTTTCTGTGTTTATTTTCGGTATATTCAATATTAAATTTGTAATTAATTACATAGGGCGCGCATGTTTTGAAATAAATATGCATGTCCTTGGCAAGAAGTTGTACCGATCTTTTCCTACACGGATAGTTACGTAAATATCCGTGTTGAAAGACTATTCCTACACGGATATTTAATAAAAACCGTGTAGGAAAAGAGGAGAGCTACACGGATATGTACTTAAATATCCGTGTAGGATACCTATTGCACACGGATTTTTAATAAAAATCCGTGTAGGAAACCTTGCACACGAATCCTTGCCCACTAGATTATATCTTCCAAAATTTTGTAAGTCCCCAGTTCACTTTTTCTTCCTCTGATTTTAAAATTCTTCCTCTGAGTTCAAAATTCTTCCTCTTCTCTTTGTCTCTCTCTCTCTTTCTTTTGTCAGGGTTTAGGTGGTGTGTGCGCCTCCATTCTTTGCCTCTCTCTCTTTCTTTTGTCGGTTCACTTCTTCCTCTAATTTTGTTTGAAGACTTTTGGTAATTTACATAGAATCCAACTGCCTCTAAGGAACCTCTCTTGTTACTAACTCAAATTATAATTGTAGTATAACCTGGAGACAAGCCGCTTACTCACCCGAGCAAGTCGACGAAGTGAGAGGGATGTGGGCAAGGTGGTTTATTTCCCAATTTTGTACTCCACAATATGGATTTGTATAAATTAATTTGTGTAATTATTAAATTTGAATTGTTATGTTGTTTTGGCAATTTCTATCTGTTTTGGGTTAAAAAAACATTATGATATTATATATAATGGCTAGCAAAAGTGGAGGCTAGCCAAAAATAGAAAAAAATACAAAAAAAAAGAAAATTGTACACGGATATTTGAAAAAATCCGTGTAGGATGTGTTAAAAATAAAAATTGATTTAGGATCTTCCTACACGGATTTGTACTAAAAAAACCGTGTAGGAATATATTTCATACACGGTTTTTTGTTAAAAAACCGTGTAGCTCCATACCCTAGCTACACGGATCTTGAGTAGAAAATCCGTGTAGGATTAGTGTAATCGTACACGTATAAATTATCCGTGTGTAAATGGTGGACTTTCCTACACTCCAGAATCGCACACGATTCCAAATCCGTGTAGCTCTCCAGTTAAAGGCCGTGTACAAACTGTTTTTTTGTAGGAGTGTCCGATGGGCATCAGATCTACTTTTAGGTCCAATTAACTCTAATGTCATACGATTAGCATTAAGATCTGTGTGCACGGAAAATAAACATATTTGCACAGATTTTAATGTTGTCCTCACGAATCTTGATGCAATTGAATGGTCATTGCACCCATCGAAACAAAGTAGGTCTGATGCCTATCGGACCTACTCTGAATTCGTTTTAACCAAGACCAAGCCATGTCATTTGTTTTGCTATGTGATCCAAACTTGCTTCTTTTTTCTTAAGAAAAGGAGCACCCTCATCTGAATCGTTCAAAATTCATCACATGCCTTCAATTACATATGAATTGTTTCAATATATTAGGTTGATATAAAAAAAAGATGTAATAGAATCCGTGTGATGAATTTTGAATGATTCACATGAAAGAGAAAGAAAGTGGTCATTTTTTTAAGAAAAAAAGCATATTTGAATCCTAAAAATAACACATGGCTTAGAATAAGAGATTGTGACTCTTTCTTTACAGGATTCAAATCTTCTTCTTCTTCTTTTTTTAAGAAAATGAGCACTCTCCTTTTTTTCCATTTATGAATCGTTCAAATCCATCATCTTTCTTTTATGTCAATCTAATATATTGAGACAATTTAAATGTAATTGAAGCCATGTGATGGATTTTGAATGATTCAGATGGAAGAAAAAGAGAATGCATTTTATACCAATCTAATCTATTCGAACGATTCAGATGTAATTGAAGCCGTGAGATGGATTTTGAACTAAGTCTGATGGGCATCGGATCTACTTTTAGGTCCAATTAACTCTAACATCGTACGATTAGCATTAAAATCTGTGCACACGGAAAATAAACAGATTTGCACAGATTTTAATGTTGTCCTCACGAATCTTGATGCAATCGAATGGTCATTGCACCCGTCGAAACAAAGTAGGTCTGATGCCCATCAGACCTATTCTGAATTCGTTTTAACAAATACCAAGCCATGTCATTTGTTTTGATATGTGATCCAAATTTGCTTCTTTTTTTTTAAGAAAATGAGCACCCTCATCTGAATCGTTCAAAATTCATCACATGCCTTCAATTACATATGAATTGTTTCAATATATTAGATTGATATAAAAGAAAGATGTAATAGAATCTGTGTGATGGATTTTGAATGATTCACATGAAAGAAAAAGAAAGTGCTCCTTTTTTTAAGAAAAAAAACATATTTGAATCCTAAAAATAACACATGGCTTAGAATAAGAGGTTGTGCCTCTTTCTTTACCGGATTCAAATCTTTTTTTTTTTTTTTTTTAAGAAAATGAACACTCTCCTTTTCTTCCATTTATGAATCGTTCAAAATCCATCATCTTTCTTTTATGTCAATCTAATCTATGGAGACAATTCAAATGTAATTGAAGCCATGTGATGGATTTTGAATGATTTAGATGGAAGAAAAGGAGAATGCATTTTATACCAATCTAATATATTCAAACGATTCAGATGTAATTGAAGCCGTGTGATGGATTTTGAACGATTCAGATGGAAGAAAAGGAGGGTGCCTTTTATATCAATCTAATCTATTAAAACGATTCAGATATAATTGAAACTGTGTGATGGAGTTTGAATGATTCATATATGGAAGAAAATGAGGGTGCATTTTTATATCAATCTAATATATTAAAATGATTCAGATATAACTGAAGTAGTGTGATGGATTTTGAATGATTCATATTGAAGAAAAAAGGGTGCTCTTTTTATTAAGAAAAGGAGCCGATTTGAATCCAATATGTATAGAGCTGAAAACAGAGCCGAAAAATCCGCTCTGAATTCGCTCCGAATCCGAACAAGATCTGTATCCGAATTAAACGGATCCGAATAATTTCTGTGTAAGGCCAATTGTTCCGGATACGGATTCGGATAAAAACCACTAACCCTAAACGGAGCGGATATCCGCATGTATCCGATTCATTTTATTTTGGTATGAAGACCTTCTGGGCCCGCTATCGGAACCCATTAATTATTTCAGACCCGGTATCAAAAGAAACTAAATTTTGCTTCCACTGGGGTTCAAACACATGTCTTGTGGGGCTAAGATTTAAACTCCCAAGTTACAAACCACTACACCACACTATTTTTTGTGTACTACTTTTTTATTTTCTTTATATATTATATGCATAAAATATCTTATATCTCCCATCTTTCCAATATCAATCTCTCCATCAACTTACAATTATTCATTTATTTTCATATTTAAACTTTATTAATTATTATTATATCTTAAAGTTCATATAACTCAATTATCCGACTATTACTTGTTTCGAATTTGTATTCATATCTGCTCTGTATCCGTATCTGTTTAAGGTGAATTTGGTTTTACATTTTGACATCCGTTTGCTATCCATATCCGTATCCGTATCCGTATCCGCTCATTAAAGTGTGGATGTGGATATAGTATCAGCATTATCCGCTCCGAATCCGCTCCGTTTACACCCCTAAGTATGTATGTAAGCTAATTGCAGATTGTTTGAACTCTAAATTTGAGGCAGGAGTTCATTGGGCTAGACGTGGTTACCTGCGGTTTTATTGGGCTTGAGCTGAGCCCTGATAGAAGCAAGCCCAGCAATAGGCCCTTGGATTGCATCGTGCCTAATAAAAAAATAAGCTATTTACCAAGCCTAACTTGTAAATTTGTAACAAAATTTAGGCACCATCCACCAATTTATATGAAA
Organism: Carex cristatella; assembly: GCA_024447775.1. Lineage (NCBI taxonomy): Eukaryota > Viridiplantae > Streptophyta > Magnoliopsida > Poales > Cyperaceae > Carex > Carex cristatella. The sequence continues at coordinate 7,998,068 of JAJHPF010000011.1, read as the reverse complement.
CTAATTGTATTCAACATAAATACAGTTGCAAAGTCGCTTCAGTTTATCTCCAATTGACACCACATCTTACATAATATTTGAAGGAAGTCAGAGTAGAAATGGTAAATATAATTTTCAACAATTTGCTACCAAAATCATGAAGAATCTAACAAGTTGATTGATTATAAACTAAAAATATAAAATCTAATAAGTAGATTTATTTTCTTCTTAATCTCCAAGCCTACAAATCATCAAGTCACCGAATATTAGGAACCAACCCTCAAAGGAGCATTTCAGCAAACAGTTGACGTGCATGCGTTTATTACGCTCCCAAATCTATAGAAACCCTCGATCAAAAGTGTATAAGTAAACACATGGGGTTGGATTCCACGAACCTCCAATTCTCCAATTCTACAGTAGCCGCCAATCAAGGTATTGTAATTTCATTGAAGAAATGAAGGGTATCGATCGATTAATTAATGTTGTCATTATACAGTAACTGGGTATGAGAAAATTTAAAGGTGTGTCATGGAGAGGAAATCAATGCTTGTCGAAGGTGTTCGATGAAATGCAAATGGCCGATGTAGAGCCGAATGAGAACACCTATTGTTTCAATTCAATCTTGTTTAATTCTTAATTATTTGTTTTTTTTAAAACTAAGAAATTAATGAATAATGGTTAATGAAGAAATTAAAATATGTTTCTTATTTTTTTCTTCTTCTAGTTTTATCGCTCTTCTATTTAATTGCTCTATATCGTTCAGAACTCGATCGAACCTCATTAAGTTTCAAGTTATCAACTAAAAATCATAATAATGCAAAAGGGGTTGTTTAATTAGTTAAATTAACAACATGAGAAATAAACTTTACACTAAACCAAATTCATATAATTAAATACACAACTGTTCCAATCATCATACATTGAAATCATGCATATACATTGAAATCATGCATTGGAATAGTTGTCATTGGAATAATTTAACAACGTGTTCCACCAAATTAAGATATTGCATGGAGGAAAATAATTTGTCCACAGATATAGGAAATAAATAAGGGATGGAAAAAAACAGAATACTTAGATATTAACATAATTTTATTTAAAAAAAAAACTTATTGATAAAATGGCGCACAATATGAAAAACTTAGAGAAATACAATAATGATGATTAAAAGACTAAAGTTGAAGTCTTTGAATCCAAACAATGGAGAGCAGTTTGGGTACGATGCCCGCCGGACTCAAACTTAGTTCAATGGGTTTCATAACCATCCGATCCACTTTAAAACTTGTGCGCGTCACTTTAATATCCGTGTGTATTTTCTTTAATATCCGTGCGTACGGATCTTAAAGCGGATCGGATAGTTATGGAGGCCATCGAATTTGAGTTCGACGGGTATCTGACCCAAATGCTCTCCAAACAACGATGTCTTGTTACAATCATCCCAAGTGATTTTCTTTTATTAATACAATTGTTATATATCTGGGCAATGCTTGTTTTGTTTTATTAAAAATATTAAATTTGGATTTATTTAAAAAAAAATCTTGTTTACATGTTATTTATAATATTAAACTTAGCACATATTTTAATAGGATTATAATTAAAATGTATATGAATTATTATTTTTGGAAATAAAAAACCAATCAATATTATTCTCTAAATTTAATATCACCAACATCAGTACTTACAACGTAGGTTGAGTTTCCAGATTGTCGGGTCAAAATTAAATGTCTTAACAGCTTCTTAAGCACATTTATAATCAGATCTTATAACTGACATACTTTTCAAAAGGTTTATGTCCTTTTTATTTTTATTTTTCAGTCACTTTCAAGCAACAATCAATATTTATTTTAAAATAGAATTCAAATGCTTTGGTTCAATGAGTGTAATGATTATTCAATCTGCATCAAGATTCATGCAAACTACATTGTACATATTTGTTTTAATTTCCGTGCGCACAGATCTTAATGCTAATCGTATTATGTTAGACCTAATTGGACCTAAAAGTTGCATCGGACCTACTCCTATCTCTTTAAAATAAAATATGCTAGTTAAAGAAACCCATATGGATATGTTGCAAAATTAATGATTCGAACAGGAAAAGTGAATTTATGCAAACATTTAATTTATCAAGGACTACAAATTAAGGCTACCTAAATACATGAAATGCGACTAATGCAACCATTCCACCTCACTTGGTAGGGGTTTTAACCAAGGATTCAAATTTGTTCTTTTTTTTTTTAAGAAAAAAAATATTCTTCTTTTCTTCCATGTAAATCGTTTAAAATAGACACTCATGTGTCATTTGTTTTGGTATGTGATCCAAATTTACTTCTTTTCTTAAGAAAAGAAGCACTCTCATCTGAATCATTCAAAATCCATCACATGATTTTAGTTACATCTGAATCGTTTCAATATATTAAATTGATATAAAAGAAGGATGTAATAGAAACCTTGTGATGGATTTTGAATGATTCAGATTGAAGAAAAGAATAATGCTCATTTTTTAAGAAAAATAGCAGATTTGAATCCTAAAAATGACACATGGCTGAGAATAAGAGATTGTGTTTTTTTCTTTACATAATTCAAATTTGCTCTTTTTTAAGAGAAGGAGCACCTATATTAAAACGATTCAGATGTAATTAAAACCATGTGATAGAGTTTGAACGATTCAGATGGAAGAAATGGAGGGTGACTTTTATATCAATCTAATTTATTAAAACGATTCAGATGTAATTGAAGCCGTGTGATAGATTTTGAACGATTCATATAGAAGAAAAGGAGGATGTTTTTTTATATCAATCTAATCTATTAAAATGATTTAGATATAATCGAAGCCGTGATGAATTTTAATGATTCAGATTGAAAAAAAAAGGGTACTCCTTTATTAAGAAAGTGAGTTGATTTGGATCCAGTATATGTGTATGCTAATTGCAAATTGTTTGAACTCTTAATTTGAGGCCGGAGTTCATTGGGCTAGACCGGGGTTACCTGCGGTTCTATTGGGCTTGAGCTGAGCCCTGATAGAAACAAGCCCAGCAATAGGCCCTTGGATTGCATCGTGCCTAATAAAAAATAAGCTATTTACCAAGCCTAACATGTAAATTTCTCACAAAAGTTACACCATGTACAGTTGCAAAGTAGCTTCAGTTTATCTCCAATTGACACAACATCTTACATAACGTTTGAAGGAAGTCAGAGTACAAATGGTAAATATAATTTTCAACAATTTGCTACCAAAAATCATGAAGAATATATCTAACAAGTTGATTGATTATAAACTAAAATATAAAATCTAATAAGTAGATTTATTCTCTTCTTAATTTCCAAGCCTACAAAGCATCAAGTCACCGTATCAGGAACCAACCCTTAAAGGAGCATTTCAGCAAACAGTTGACGTGCATGCGTTTATTACGCTCCCAAATCTATAGAAACACATGGGGCTGGATTCCATGCTTCACCATTGCTCGTTTCAACTCTTAAGTCTTAACTCCAATTCTACAGTAGCCAAATCTCCAAGTCTTAACTCTTTAAGTCTTCAAAAAAGTCTCAACTCATAACCAAATCTCCAATTCTACAGTAGCCGCCAATCAAGGTATTGTAATTTCATTGAACAGATGAAGGGTATCGATCAATTAATGTTGTCATTATTACAGTAACTGGGTATGAGAGAATTTAAAGGTCTGTCATGGAGAGGAAATCCATGCTTGTCAAAGGTGTTTGATGAAATGCAAATGGCCGATGTAGAGCTGAATGAGAACACCTATTGTTTCAATTCAATCTTGTTTCTTATTTATTCATTTTTTTTAAACTAAGAAATTAATGAATAATGGTTAATGAAGAAATTAAAATCTGTTTCTTATTTTTTTTTTTTCTTCTTCTAGTTTTATCGCTCTTCTATTTAATTGCTCTATATTGCTGAGAACTCAATCGAACATAATTAAGTTTCAAGTTATCAACCAAAAATCATAATAATGCAAAAGGGGTTGTTTAATTAGTTAAATTAACAACATGAGAAATAAACTTTACACTAAACCAAATTCATATAATTAAATACACAACTATTCCAATCATCATACATTGAAATCATGCATTGGAATAGTTGTCATTGGAATAATTTGACAACGTACGACTTCCACCAAATTAAGATATTGCATGGAGGAAAATAATTTGTCCACAGATATAGGAGATAAATAAGGGATAGAAAAAAAACAGAATATTTAGATATTGACATAATTTTATTTAAAAAAAAAAAAACTCATTGATAAAATGGTGCACAATATGAAAAACTTGAGAAATACAATAATGATGATTTAAAGACTAAAGTCCTGAATCCAAACAATGGAGAACAGTTTGTGTACGATGCTCGTCGGACTCAAACTGAGTTCAATGGGTTTCATAACCGTCCGATCCACTTTAAAATCTGTGCACGTCACTTTAGTATCCTTGTGTGTTTTCTTTGATATCCGTGCACACGGATCTTAAAGCGGATCAGATAGTTATGGAGACCATCGAATTTAAGTTCAACGGGCATCTGACCCAAATGCTCTCCAAACAACGATGTCTTGTTACAATCATCCCAAGAGGTTTTCTTTTATTAATACAATTGTTGTCTGGAGAATGCCCGGCAACCTTAAAAAAAAAAAAAAAAAAATACCAAGTGGTTATACTAAGCATTGTTGACCACTTAACAGAGCAATTGAGGAAAATACCATAAAAAAGGCAGCAGTACCACACCAAAAAAAAAAAAAAAAACATGGAATTGATCATATAGTACATTATAAGAAGCAGTAATTAAGCATAAGAGTCCATAAATCTGCAGCCCACAACAACCATCCATAAATCTGCAGCCCACAACAACCATTCACCGTGCAAGAGGGAAGACCACAAGTCTGAAATGAATAAAAGAAGGTTGCATTATTAGTGCATCATGTACATCAAATAAATTATGATATAGCATTGCACATCAAATCCTGGAGAGCATTTTGGGTCCGATGTCCATCGGACTCAAACTGAGTTCGATGGGTTCCATAACCGTCCGATCTTCTTTAAGATCTGTGTGTAGTGCTTTAATATCCGTGCTCATCTGCTTTAATATCCATGCATTTAAAGCAAATCGGACTGTTATGGAACTCATCGGACCCAAACTGCTTGCCAAATCCTGTCACTTTCGGACGGATGTGTGCTTCCAAATTACTTAATTAAGGCCTGATGAGTTGCACATATTCGAGTACTTTCTATTGGTATAATTATGTACGATATATACAAATAAAATGTACATAGTTTGCTTCAGAATTTCATTTTCTCAATTATATGTTAAGGTGTTATGTGGAGTCTCGACCTTATCTAATAGAATTAAATTCAAATATACTCCGGAGGTCATAATGTGTCATACATTTTTAATCAGATGGATATAGCAATGAATACGTACCTATTAAATTAACATTTGCGGGAGCTTGAACCTTCTTTTCCTATCTTCAACTTTTTAAGCAGTCCTGCAATATTAAGAGATGTATGAAAAAAAAGACATTATAATTAAGTTAGAAGTTGAATTATTAGTACGCTAGAACTAGAAGAAGTAATATATCATAAGGTGGATATACAATTACATCATTCTTTCGTGAAAATTACATTTTTTTTTTCCCATAATATTCTATTGGAACAAAGTTGTAGAAAATCTGAAGAAGATCAGAAATAACTGTCATTTGTTGCTAATAGAAATTAGTAAACACCAAAAAAGAAAGAGAATGAACAATAGACTGTGCGATAAATATGAAGTTGAGTTATATTTGTAGTAATGATTAAAATTAAACAAAGTATATAAAATTAATTCAAAAAAAATCAATATATGCTTTGATTCTTCTTTAACCAATGAAAACATATCTTTATATCTCCTGTAAAATATGCAATTACCTGATGGCAGTTTTCCATATATATCTCGACCTTTAGTCTCATCAAGATTAGGACAACTCCTAATATTGACTTCCTGTAGAGATGCAAGAAACCGGAGCCCCCCTACCCACTGTAACTGGTAACACAGCGTCAAACTCAGCTTTGATAGAGACTTAAGATTCTGGAGCCCCTCTAGCCACTGTAACTCGCCACAACAATCAAATTGCAGTTCTGAAAGAGATTTAAGATTGCTTGTGGCCTCAGCTGGAATAGATACCAAATGTTTGCACCTATATATAGCCAAAGTTTCAAGGGAAGTGAGGTTTTGCAAGCAACTGGGAATTGACTTTTCAAGGTCACCACAATTTACCAGGTTGAGGCTCTTGAGAGAGGGTGGTAAGACCATAGCATTTGGGCTTCTAAGCATGGGGCAATCACTAATTAGCAGCTGCTCAAGGAATTCAAATCCTCCAAATGATTCTACTGACAGTGATTCCAGATTATGGCAATTATCTACCGTAATATGCTTTAGCATTGGCAGGTGGTTTGGAACCAACAAATTCTGAAGATTTTCTAGTTGCGTGCAAACCCTAATGACTAATTTAGTGATGAAACGAGGGAGGTGAGAGATAGTTGAGACCAAACACAGAGAAAACTGAACTTCTGTTAAGTTTGGCAAATACTTTTCCTTCAACCAACTTGGTGATAAATTTCCACCTCTATAACCGAAGATTTTCAATTCTTTGAGATTATGATGGGGACATAAACCATCAAGTACCTCATTATAGTTTTCTCCATCTCTGCACCATTCCAATACCAAACGGTTAATGAATGGTTTATTATTCAGTTGTGCTTTTTGAGCTGCTTCTTTGCTGGGAACATATTCAAGTTTGCATAAATCCAGAGATCCACTGAGTTTGTACATGTTCTTTAAAATCTCAATTCTCGTATGTTGCAATCCAAGCGACAGTTTGTAAGCTAAAGGCCAATAGAAAAATTGTAAACTAACCAATTTGTTAAATCCTTCGGGAATGCATTCAATCTTTGAGCAACCCATCATGTTTAGATACTGGAGGTTGTAAAGGTTACAAATGGACTCCGGCAATGTTTCAATATTTGTGCCAGAAATATCCAGAAACCGAAGATGCTTTAGGTTTCCAATGTTTTCGTGTAGCTTACGAATTTTGCATCTTGCAAGAGATAATGATCGAATATTCGTGAGCACATTGCACCATGTTTCCATTACAGTAATGCAACAACTGTTGGGACCTACCTTTAGAGATAGCAATTTCTTATATTTGCACAACTTCTTTTGCTCCTCCAGCTTTAATTTCTTTTGAAAGACTGATACATGCCGAATATCCAGATAGACTTTCTGTTCAGATTGCTCATTTTCTAGGCAAAAGCACTCATCTTTTGTTATAGATAGGCACACATCATGCATCAGATCATGAATCACATATCCGTCTCCACCGCCAAGTCTCTGGAAAAAGGCTCTCCTTGCAAGGTCAGCAAAGTAACCGTTAGCCAGAGTTCTCAATTCTTTGTCGTTATCTAGAGGTCCGATAAAACCTTGCATGATCCAAAACTCTGTTAACTCAGATTGGGTGAATTTAAAATCCTTGGGATAGAGTGAGCAAAACGAGAAACATTTTTTCAAATAAGTGGGTAAATACTGATAGCTCAATTGAAGTACCGGAAGTATATCATATTCCTCTGTTTGAAATTCCCACATTTTACTGTCTTTGATACGCATCCAGTGTCCAACATTTAAATTTGTTCTCAAAAGACCTCCGATTGTTTTGGCAGCAAGCGGAGATCCTTTTAGCCTTTTACAAATTTCTTTACCAATAACCTCCAATTCTGGATTAATATTATTTGATTCGGCAACCGGATCAAATGCACAGCTCTTAAAGAACTTCCAGTAAATATGCTCTTCTAAACCCTCCAAATTTATAACACCTCTGGAGCCTACACTCCTGCCTGAAATTTCCACACATTCAGGAGACCTAGTTGTCACCAGCACTACACTTCCCTCAGATGCTTCTTTCATTGGTGCCAAAACACGTTGCCAGTCCTTGCTCCAAACATCATCAAGAACTAGCAAAAATTGCTTCGATTTTAATGTCTCTTCTAACTCCAATTGCATGGCATTTAAATTAATAAGATTGCACTCTTTTCTAGTGGCACTCTCCATCATTTCTTTAGTTAACCTTACCGAATCAAAATTATCAGAGACACACACCCACATAATTAGATCAAAGTACGACTTTACAGTTTTATCATTGCAAACCATTTGCGCAAGGGTAGTTTTCCCGACGCCTCCCATGCCTACTATAGATAACACTGATACATTATGTTTCTTATCCATTCTACTGCTACTCTCCTCAATATCTAAATTACGCATGCTCACTCCTTTTCCTCTCTTCCTTTTACGAGATCCAAAACTGGAAACTCCCATTAAACAGATCACTTCATTGAACTCTTTATCACGCCCCCACACATCAGATATATCAAGAAATGTGCTTGTAATCGGTCTAGCAGTTTCGCTAAATTTGTTGGGATTTTCTGGTATACCATGACGGTCACAAACTGCTTTCATTTCATTATTGATTTTATTAAGCCTATCGTGAATCCCTTTTACTTTGGTTGGGAAATCTCTCATCCAGTTAGTCAAAATTTTACTAATACCTGGGAAGCTCTTTTCGACTTTATTTTTCAATCTTTCGTACTCCAATTCATCGACTATGCTTTCTGCTTCATATACGGAATCTTTAAGTTGGTAAAGGAGCTCGTCTATGGGTTTGTACATAGGTAATCGCCAGCATTCGGATCTCTCGATTAGGCGCCGTGCCTCAGGCAGTGCCGCACGAAGTTCTGAGAGATGACAATCGACATCATTGCTACTGCGCCAAGTATCAACAACAGGTTGGCCAATGATTGTCACCAAAAATTCGAGTGCCTTTTCCCACAAGATCATTCTCTCCTGTAACGGTTATCAACCAAAAGAGCAGAATTAGATAAGTAGCGAAATAAGAAGCAAATGAAGTAGCTTTTCAAATAAAAGGAGGAATAAAATGGGATTTCCCCTGTTAAATGAAGAGAAAAAACAGAGATGTGCAATTTTTGTTTCTTAAAATTTTGTGAAAGAAGAAACATAGTATTTTTTTTGTAACATGAAAATTGGATTCTTTTTCCCTATATTTTCTTATGATGAAAAGAAGAAACATAACAGAATGAAAGTTAGGACTATGACTTTGAAAATTTGAATCAGATTCAGAATCATTAAGTTGATCATGGAATCAAAATAGGATGAATCGGTGGGAATCGACTTAATTGGACGAGAAACTCGTATTTAAAAATAAAAAAAAGCTTTGTTGTACAAACAAAAAGAGAAAATAATTGTAAAAAATAATTTTCTGAAAAATTATGTTAGCTCAAAAAATTAACCTAAAATAATCCATTAATATATTAAATTCAAACATTTAAAACTAAACACGTAGCCGATAATGGATTCTCACATAGAGTAAAAAAGCAAACGAAAATAAAATAACACATACTTGACTAAATATAAATTTAAAATGCATAGCAATATTTATTTTTAAAAAATAGATTGTATAGAATTACAACTTGATCACACATTTTTATTCTATTACATTTTACATAAAAATGGAAATATTACATACAAATAAAATTAAATATGTTGGACAATAGAAGTGACATATTTTTTTTTGCCAAAAAAAAAAATTATTTTACAAATAAAAGAACTAATATTTTTCTAATATGTTATTTAAAATATAAAGCCAAAACCATGATGTTATTTAAAATATTTTTAACATCATGTTACAACATGTGTATATATATTTTTATTATCATCATGTTATGAGTTGAAAGTTGAAACTAACAATTTCAATTGTTTTGTTATCTTTTATTCTATTTCACACGTATTTTCTAGGCATTTATTGCAAATTCACTGGAATAATTCCAATTTCAGCTATATTGAAGTTTGATTCCCAACCCAAACCAACAAAAAGAGAACTTTCAAAACCAATTGAAAAGAAGAAGAATAAAAGAAATCAAAGAGGCACCTTAATATCAAGAGAAGCATAGCCTCTGTCAAAATTGATATTTTTCAACTTCTTATAAGCAGATCTCAACAAGGACAAAAGCTACTTGTCTATCTCGTCAAATTAGATAGCTACGAAGATAATTTCGTCAAATTAGATTTTTACCAAATTGTGCCAGAAACTATACAGCATCGGTAATGTATTTTACTTACCACAAATAAAAGTCGAAAGTTCGTGACCGCTAATGCACCAGCTTCGTCTGTATTTAGTACAACCACACCAGTCTTCTGTAGCAATCACCAAAAAGCAAGTAGGAGCGTTCTAAAACAGCAACAATAATATCACATTACCAATTAGTCACATTAACAATGAGATTTTTGTACATCACAAACAACTAGAACTAAGAGAGTTCAGTTTCTTACCCGAAATTGCTCCAATTAGTCATTGACGAGAGTTGATCGGTACCAAAGCAGTGACGAGCACAGTGAGAAGGAGCGGCCAGAGAGAGGAGCAGCAGCCAGAGAGGGGTTTCGAAATGTCTATTTGTTCGTCGTGAGGTGGAGAAGACGAAACCAGCAGCTCTTTGCTCAATCTTTAGCTATATGGACGGAGATTTGAGATTTTCTCGTCGCCTCAACCTTCACTTCTTCTCTCTCTTTCTAACAGTAGGAATTCGGTGAGTTCATTAAAAAAATAATGGTTTCTCAAGAGGATATGCACTCAAATGTCAAGAGAGAGGAGATAGGAGTAGGTCCGATGCCCTACTTCTACTTTTAGGTTCAATTAGCTCTAACACCGTACGATTAGTATTAATATTAGTGTGCACGGAAATTGAAACTAAAGTGCACGGATTTTAATGTACAAAGAACGGATCTTGATACAATCGAATGGTCATTTCACCTATCAAACTAAAGTAGGTCCGATGCCTAAGATATTTATCCAATGTATCAACAAATATTAAAGTAAATAATAGTAAAACCCCAAAATTTATGTAATATATACAGGGGTGCAGTAGCTTACATTTTTATTTTTTTGTATAATGAATTCTAACCATTCGATCCTTATTAGCACGAATATTAAAAAATATCTATTTGCAAGTATGAGTCAGATTGATCGGAATTCTCATGGAAATTGTAAATTCGTGATCTGTGTTAACGTAGAGGAATAATGCCGTGCGTCACGGGATATACATGTGCTCACTATTAATAAAAGCACGTCCTGCAGCTCTTTGCACTATGCCCTATGTATATCTGTCCTGAATGCATTATGCATGTGAATGTGAGGTCCACAATTTTGGAAGATTATGAATTAAGGCTGTACTTTTTTTTGTTTCTTTTATTTATCAATCAAATTATACTAATATCTTAGTTTTAAAATACTAGATAATTCTATACCTTTTTATTTATTTTAAACACGTCCATAATAATATCTGAAGAGTGAGGTTATGATAATATGCATATTATGGATTAACTTTTGCAGTGGATTTATATCTCTATTTTCTAAATTTAAATAGTCAATCTTAACTATTAAACATGATCTACATATGAAAATGTATTTGCAAATCAAAATTTTACATTTTTAGAATTTTTTTAGTATTTTTAGATTGGTAAAAAACTATTTTTAATGGTTCAGAATTTTGAAATCAGATAATTTTCTATCCATCTAAAAAAATAACAAAAAATTCTAAAAAACATAAACTTTGGTCATCTGCAAGTATATTTTCATATAAAGATTATATTAAACAATTTAAATCGACTGTTTGAACTTTAAAAATAGAACAACCGAAGTTGCGATTTGTCAATCCCTAGACCAAGTCTATGCAAAAGAAAAAATAATTGTGCAACACTTTTACTTGAAGTAAAAAAAAATATATATTGAACCTCAATTCCTTGAAGAAAAAAACTTTGGGGTTTGATGACGTTTTGTAGATATATATTCAACGGAAACAACTTCAACTTCAATTTTGTTCTAGAGATGTATAGATATCATAGTATAATTTGTTGGAGAGATTTCATGTGTACCCCTCAAAAACATTGAAATTCTGTTTGCCCCCTCTAAAATTCATAATATTGTATATACCCTTCTAATTTAAAAAAACTCATAAATTTACTCAATTTATTAACTTTCCTATTAAAACTTATTTTAAATTTAGAATATATATATTTTATCCTTTATTTAAAAAATAAAAATATGTAGCATAATTAACAAAAATTGGGTCTTCTAATTGGCCAATATTGATATCAAATTATTCATTTTCTTGCTTGTGACGCACACACGAGCATATACTTATGCCACTCTATATGCGCCGCAAGTAGATGAATGAAACATTTGTCCTCATAAATCGAGAAGTTAGAGATAAAATATTTTTTTACACATACTACATATTTTTTTATTTTTATAATATGAGTCAAATATGTATTTTATAAATTTAAAATAATTTTTAATAAAAAAAATTCAATAAATTGGATAAATGGATGAGTTTTTAAAATTCAGAAGGATAATTATGATATTATGAATTTTAAATAGGAATATATGTATTTCGAGAGTTTTAAGGGATATACATGAAATTGAGAGAGGCGGCCAGTTGGAGAAGTCCGAGAAAATATTCAAAAACATGAGCACATTATAACAAAACAAATACGTAGAATTAATGAAGAACATTTGTGATTTACCAAACTCTTGTGACTACTAAACTTAGCAATTCATTGGAGCTTATAAGGTCGGCTATACTTTCATCACTTTAAGAAAAGAAAAAAAAAAAGTTTGAAAAGTCAAATATAAATTTTTACAAAATATATCAAATTGACAAAGAAAAATGAGCATAGCAATCAATCAACTTACAATTTCAATCTTGATATTTTTGGATTAGAATAGCTTTTTTGAACCGCTCAATTTAATTTACATATCAAAATCCTTTAGTAAACAAGTTTTATTTTTTCGAGTTTTTTTTATTTTCTGAATAGGAAGAACATAGATTTGAATAGACATTTCAAGAATGTGTTTTTTCTTGTGAAGAAAAAGTAAAAAAGAATCCTAAAAATATTTTGATTTTGTACAAGGTTTCATTATATAAATTAAATCGAACAACTCAGATAGTTCCTTCGACCAATCTTTGTTGTGCAGTTGTGCATAACACCATTGATTAATCCAAGAACAATTATACCATATTTATAACTAGTTTGTAAAATAATTTTTCATATTACATACTTTATATCCTCATTTTTTTTTTTTTAAAGAATTCTTTTCAAAAGTGTGCCATTTTTTGCTGATACAACATTTTCAATCGAAGTGATAATTTTAGAGCCTTTATTAGCTCCCTCCACAATTACCTTAGATAGTACACTGTATTAAATATTCTCATATTTTTATGATAGAAAATTCATAATCCTTAATTTTATACTTTACTCGTTGCTAAAGTCAGGGGCGGACCCACATGGTCCGGGGGGCATCTTCCTTTTTCTGGATTTTGAGTTTTAGTGGATATTTATCTGTTCTGGTCGACTTTATTCTTCTTCTTTTTGCTCCTTTTTAAATGTTTGATTTGTAATTTCGGTTAAATTTATGGTTAAAATTAATATACATTTTTTGAATTATGATTGCTAATTAGAATTATAAGTCATAACATCAGAACTTACAGGTCAGAGCATTAAAAAAATATAAGTCAAATTATTATGTTTTATCAAATACTCAGTTAGTTAATAAATTTAAATTCAATTAATTATTTAAATTTAATTTAATATTTTTACGAAAATCCTAAATCCGTCCGACTAAAGTAACGGAGGCATGCACATCTTTAGTTATCAGGAGATAAAATAATTTACTATTCGTGGATGATAGGTAGTGAATTACAAACGGGCCGGGCAGGACGGGCCGGGTCACGGGCGGGCACGGGCACGGGCGGGCACGGGCACGGGCGTCACGGGCACACGGGCACCACGGGCCGGGCATCACGGGCAAAAAAAAAAAAAAATCTGCCCTGCCCGTGTAATGCCGTGCCGTGCCCGTCACGGGCGCGGGGGCGGGGACGGGCCGGGCACCGGGCGGGGACGGGCGGGGCCTTTTTTTTTTTTTTTTTACTGTTTTTTTCTGTTTTTTTTTCTGTTTTTTTTTTCTGGGTTTTTTTCTGTTTTTTTTTCTGTTTTTTTTTCTGTTTTTTTTTTTTTTTTTTCTGTTTTTTTATAAATTCAAATTATAAATAATTATAAATCGAAATTCATACCAATAAATTATAAATCCAAATTCATACAAATTTAAATTCATTTGACATGATTGTAACTCGATAATTTTTATTATAATAAAATATAAATTAAAAATTTCTTAAATCAATTAATTTAAATAATTAAGTTCTTATTTTAAAACAATAGATTAAAAAATAAACGACATTTTTTAGCACTAAACGACGTTTTTTGGCACTAAAAACCTTAAACTTAATTTTTGAGGCACTAAACGACGTTTTTTGGCGATTCTGATTTTCCGGCTACTCGGGGTTTACCCCGGGTGACGGTCGCCACCGTCTCCTCCTCCCCTTTCCGAATTGACGTCATACGCGTCAATCCGACTTTCCTAGCAAAAGTTATGGCCGTTTAAAGTTTTAAAAAAATATATCTCATTTTTAAATTTTTTTTTTTTTAAAAAAAAAAAAATGGGAACACGGGCACGGGCAGGGCACGAGCACGGGCACGGGCACACGGGCGCACGGGCACGGCGGGCCGGGCAGTCACGGGCAGGGAAAAAAAAATTCAAGTCCGGCCCGTTTAACGCCCGTGCCCGTGTGCCCGTGTGCCCGTGGGTGCCCGTGGCACGGGCACGGGCAGGACGGGCACGGGCACGAGCAGGGCACGGGCAGGGCACGCCCCCGGGGGCAAAATTCATACTCTAATGATAGGTACATCAAACATCAATTTCGATGAAGAGTCAAATCGTCAAAGAGGAGGTAGGTACAGAAAAAATTAAGAAAAAAAAAAAAGAACAAATAAAACGGGGGTAGGTGATAGAAGGTTGTTGCTCTTGAAGGAAGTAGGTAGAGGCAAATAGGGTTGTAAATGAACTGGCTCGGGCCGAGTTAGGTCTTAACTTAGCTCGTTAATTTTGGACTGAGCTGTTAGTGAGCTAGCTCGTTAACAGCTCGCGAGCTAAAATCTCAGCTCAAACTCGTGACGAGCCAGCTCACGAGCCACGAGCTGGCTCACTAGGTTTGGTTATACCTTGTTTTAAGAAGAAAATAAATTTTGGACCGAGCTGGACCGAGCTTGACAGTATAAAATACACACAAATTCATACAAATTCACATATTGATGCCTAGCCGAGTTAGCTCGTGAGCTGGCGAGCGAGCTAAGGTCTTAGCTCAGCTCATTAATTTTGGCCCGAGCTGTTAGCGAGCCAGCTCGTTAACAGCTCGGTCCACTATCGAACGAGCTGTTACCGATCGAGCCAGATGTTAGTCACGAGCGAGCCACGAGCTACAAGCTTTTTGGACAGCCCTAGAGGCGAAGGTAAGACTACAAGGCGTCAAGGCGGCAAGAACAATTCATCTCTCTGTTTTCATCAAAACAAACAGTCAAGTATGTCACTCTCTTTGTCCCCACAACAACGCTTAAATTGATTTTTTTTTTTTCTGTTGAATTGTTATATTTCAATTATAATGCATGGAGCCGATCCATAATTTCTGTCAGGTATAAATCGGATTTAAATTCATTAACTAATTAGATATTAGATAAAAAAACAATCAACATAATAAAAAAATAAAAATAGTATACTCTTACATAATAAAAACAACATAATAGTGTCATTTTATATATTAAAAAAATAGTAAAGTTGGTCTGAATACGTAAATTTTTATACAATTTCTATAAAGAAACAATAATTTTTTCATTAACAATGCTTTTAAACGGGCATGGTGTGCTTTACAGCTCTAAGGAGGAACAAAATAATTTTCAGAGAAGAACAAAGTGGTACCGGACCTGTATTTTTCACTGAATTTCAAAATATTGGTTCAAATTGGGTCCGCCCCTGATGATGATTAGATGAGTGATGACTAGGGCTGCATAAAATATTCGTAGTTCGTAATTCGATTCGAGTTTGATTCGAAAACGTTCGTAAAAAATTCGATTCAGAATAGTTCAAAATTAATTCAAACCAAAATCAAACAAGACTTGGTTCGTTTGAAATAGGTTCGCAAACTATTCTAGTTCGAATCTTAAAGTAACATGAACCGGTAATTTTCACTGATGACTTATGTTCGCTGATGACTTAAAAGTTAAAACATAAGACTGTCTAGCCATAAGTCATAACTCGTAAGTCGTTACCCTTACTCTCAGTTCTGAAATCCTAAACAGCTTTCGCCTCTCGCTCTCAGCGACTACAATCACTCTTCCTTGTCGTAAAAAAGTTCGCAAAAGATTCGAAATTGAGTTCGTAAAAAATTTGATTTGAAATTAATTCAAACCAAACTAAGTTCGAAATTAATTCAAACTGAGAGAAGTTCGATTCGGTTCTATTCGTTTGCAGCCCTAGTGATGACACTGAAGTACAAGAGTAAATGGAGAGGATTTTTTATTTCTATTTTTTGTAAATTTTGGTTGTTGGTTGCTTAATGCTTGGGTTTGATACCTCTAATTTACATCTATATATATATATATATATATATATATATATATATATTTTTACTAAAGTATTACTCAAATGAATAAAACAATATATTGATTTGTTTTTTTGCTATTAAATGTGCTATGTAAAATTTCATACTCGTCCATTAAAAATTTTAAATTTTAAATTGTCTACAATATTTTTTTGAGAAATTACTAATAAAATTTTGTACTCGTCAAAGTTAAATAATTAAAATACATTCGAAATTTTAATCTTTCTTATATTTGTATTATTATAGTTTTCTTACTTCTTAGATATCAAATTTATTTTCAATATTAAATAAATATATTATAAATATTTTAGAATTATGAATTAATGTATTTGGTCGGACACGGGGCATTTTGAAGAGGATGCAGGGGGCACGTGGCAAACGCAAGAATCGCATGGAAACAGAATTATTAAGTATCTAAAGAGATCTCCTGAACAAGGGTTATGGATGAAGAGAAATAACACTAACAATATTCTCGCCTACTCTGATGCAGATTGGGCCGGAAACTTTGATAGAAAACCAACCACATGATACTGCACATTCGTAGGCTCCCTGTGACATGGAAAAGTAAAAAACAAAACGTAGTTGCAAGATCAAGTGCAGAGGCAGAATATAGAGCAATGGCTTCAACAGCCAGTGAGCTAGTTTGGCTCAAACAATTGCTTTTAGATATGAAGATCGCACATACAGAACCTATGTTGATGTATTGTGATAATCAAGCTGCACGCCACATTGCCTCAAATCCAGTGTTTCACGAACGAACAAAACACATTGAGGTGAATTGTCATTTCATTCAAAAAAAAGTTCAAGCTGGAGAAATTGAGACTCCATTCGTAAGGAGTCATGATCAACTAGCTGACATATTTACTAAAGCACTGGACAAATGAAGCTTTCGGAATATGTTGTGCAAGTTGGGTTCTTTCAACTTGTTCGAATCCAACTTGAGGGGGAATACTGAAAAATAAAGCCTCAGAAGATCTCCATCATTAGCTTGTTGAGGAAAGAAATAATCAAGAATAAAATCAACAACTGTCAAGGCAATTTAGGCAGCAAGATTTCCTCAGATATAACAAAATTTAGAATATTGTAAAATAGGAAAAACACCAACGGCTAGTAACAATTTAGTCTATATAAATCCTTGTACAGCATCTTTGTAAAGACAGAAAATTTCAATAACAAAAAAACTCTTTCTCATATCTCTCTTAGAAAAAGAACAATATCATAATTGGGAGGTTATGGTAATATGCATATTATCGACTAACTCTTACTGTGAATCATATTTTTATTTTCTGAGTCTAAATATAATCTCCATACAAAAATATATTTGTAGACCAAATTTATATTTTGTAAATAAATAAAAAAATTATTCTTTTGGATGGTTCAAAACTTTCAAATCAAGTGATTTTCTATCGATCTAAATAAAATAACAAAAAAAAAAAAAAAAAAAAAAAAATATATATATATATATATATATATATATATATATATATATAAAATTCGGTTTGCATGTATATTTTCATATATAAATCATGTTGAACAGTTTAAATGGACTATTTGAACTTTATTTGAAAATAAAGATATAGATTTATAACACAAGTCTCACTCATATCTGGACATATGCAATATTCACGTATCTACTATGTACATAAAATATTTTCTTTTTATATGTTTAAAAGTGGAGATTTATGAATATATCAACAACCTTCACTTTCTAATTAATTACAAATGAAGATTGTTGAATTTGTATATTCTGATTAGAGAAAAATATTCTTATTGAAATGTTTGTTACAAGTTTCTTATGCTGTATTATATTACAAAGTTCTTGAAACCGGCCGTTACCTATATTTTTGTACTGTTACCTACTGTCTCTATTTATGGTATGTTTTGTATCAATTGTATCAATGTACCTTTAGTTTTTTTTTTTTTTTATTAAATACTTGATACAATCTAAGTCCTTGATCAGATGAAATCACTCATTTATTCTCAACAAAGATGTGATTGAGAAAACGTGGCTCATGCATTTAGATATTTTGTGAATGAAAACTAATCACTTTTGGGTACTCATAAAAGAATTTTATTCTATTAAGGCTTGAAATATGAAGTAGTTTTTGAATACGGATCAGATATTATCCATACCGTTTTCACCCTATTAGCAGGTCACCGATTTATAATTGAATAATTATTTTCATCCTCGCGCTACAGTACCCACACTGTACTCGCACTGTACATTAAAGGCATGATGTACTATGGTTCCCACTAATTACTTAGTCCCCCCCTTTTCAGTCTCCACACTCGTCCAGCGTCAGTCTTTATAAATATAAATACTTGCAAGATAAAAAATTGATACTTACAAAATAAGATATCAATACTTGTGGCGTCACTTGATATGATCATTTCCTTTTTTTAGTCCTAATGGTCCCCGCGTCAACTTTCCTTAAATGAAGTAATGGGGACCCCGCATTCCTGCATCAACCTTCTCTAATCGTCCCTGTATCAATCTTCTTCTAACAAACATAGTTGACCACATAGATGTAAATATTTCAGTGCATAAATATGAATCATTGTATTACTTGATATTAATACTTTCAGATGTTATATAGTGTAATATATTCATATGTAAAATGCACTTGCAACATTTCTCTAACAAATATCGTTGACCATATAGGTATAAATACTACAATACATAGGTATAAATACTTGGAGTATTTGATATTAATACTTTCAGATATCATCCAGTGTCATGTATAAAAAATAATGCAAGTGTAGGTATAAATACTTGTTTGACGACGAGCTCAAAAGTACGTCATCATGGATCTCATTTGAAAGAGAAAATTGTGTAGAAGACGTTAGTGGTTTTAGATTTGTAAAATTTCTCACAGATCGTCAGAAATATGGACGAAAATGAACGGAGAAAAAAAATCCACCTCTAAAAACGTGTATGGTCCCCCATCTAGTTTGAGTGGTCCCCACCATGCATTTATGGCGCGGTTACGTTTGAGAAATATAGATGAGAAAATAATTATTTACGTAAAAGTTGTTTATCTCATAGATATAAATACTTCAGTTCATAGATATAAATACTTCCGTGTATAGATATTAATACTTTGGGGAAAAAAATTCAGTCCTGCAGATTTTGCGGTCTCCCCAGTTGTTATGGCAGTTATGGAAGTTATGGTGCGGGTACAGTGCGGGTACTGTAGCGCGGGTACTGATATCAGCTTCCTTTATAATTATATATGGCTTCTGTTTTCCTTATATATTTATTAATTAATTTTAATTGCATGCAGTTTGCTTTGTGATAGATGACATGCACTGGGATATTAAATAAAATTATCCTGTCAAGTGTCAATTAAATTTGAAAAAAAATTAAATACAAATGCACCTATTTGATTTGAAATTTTGTTAGTATAAAGGTTGGTTCGATGAGTACATCCAGATTTATTTATTTTTGCAAACATTTCAGCTGCTGAATTTGTTTATTTTTGCAAAAAATTCAGTCATGATTAAGCACTATTATCTAAGGAGGGCGACGAATTTATTATTTTCCTAGGGAGATTTAAAAAATAAACATAATAATATAAAAATGAAATAAAAGAAAATGAAGCATTTTTATTTTAAGGAGCCACATATTACAAATCCTATATAAACCTTTTCCAACGCCCCCCCCCCCCAAACCAAAAACAGAAAGAGGAAACTAATGTGAAAGGGAAAACTTAGTGGTCTCTGATATATATCAACACTGTAAGCTCACAAGTTCTAGAATTTTAAGTAACCTAAATTTTTAGCACTGTAAGATCACGTAACCTCCAAACATAAAAACCAGTAAGAAACGAGTACTTGACCCTAAATATTCCATGAGTTTTGCATTAATCTCTTGATATTGATTCAATGCACGCCGGATTTTTCTGTTGGGCTCTCTGACTTCTGATATTCAGATATCGAGTATCCACATCTAAGTTTTCGGATACAAATATAATATTATCCATATTGTTTTCACCCCAAGTGAAGTTTGTGTTGTTTCCATGTTATTTATTAATTATTTATAATTGAAAACTTAACGCATAATTTAATAAGATTATAATTAAAATGTATATCAATTATTATTATTGGAAATAAAAAAACCATCAATATTATTCTATAAATTTAATATCACCAACATCAAGTAAAAGAACTCTACTTACTACGTAGCTTGAGTTTCCAGATTGTCTGGTCAAAATTAAATGTTTTAAGAGATTCTTAAGCACATTTATAATGAGAGGATAAGATATAATTGACATACTTTTTAAAAGGTTTATGTCCTTTTTATTTTTATTTTTCAGTCACTATCAAGCAACAATCAATATTTATTTTAAAATATGCTAGTTAAAGAAACTCATATGGATATGGTGCAAAATTAATGATTCAAAATTATTAACATGGGAAATGTGAATTTTTCCAAACATTTAATTTATTAAGGGCTAAAAATTAAAGCTACCTAAATGCATGAAATGCGACTGATGCAACCATTCCACCTCACTTGGCAGGGCTTTTAACCAAGACCAAGCCATGTGTCATTTGTTTTGGTATGTGATCCAACTAAATTTGCTTCTTTTCTTAACAAAAGGACCAACCATATCTCAATCGTACAAAATTCATCACATAACTTCAATTACATCTGAATTGTTTCAATATATTAGATTGATATAAAAAAAAGATGTAATAGAAACCGTATAATGAATTTTGTATGATTCAGATAGAAGAAAAAAATGGTGCTCCTTTTCTTAAAAAAGAAAAGTAGCAGATTTGACTCCTAAAAGTAACACATGACTTAGAAGAAGAGATTGTGCCTCTTTCTTTACAATATTCAAATTTGCTCTTTTTTTTTAAGAAAAGGAGCACCATTCTTTTCTTCCATTTTTGAATCGTTCAAAATCCATCACACGGCTTCAATTACATCTTTCTTCTATGTCAATCTAATATATCGAGACGATTCAAATGTAATTGAAGCCGTGTGATGGATTTTGAATGATTCAGATGGAAGAAAAGGAGGGTGTCTTTTATATCAATCTAATATATTAAAACGATTCAGATGTAATTGAAGCCGTGTGTTGGATTTTGAACGATTCAGATGGAAGAAAAAGAGGGTGCCTTTTTATATCAATCTAATCTATTAAAACGATTCAGATATAATTGAGCCGTGTGATGGATTTTGAACTATTCGGATTGAAAAAGAAAAAGAAAAAAAAGAGTGCTCCTTTTAAGAAATTGAGCCGATTATGTATGCTAATTGCAGATTGTTTGAACTCTAAATTTGAGGCAGGAGTTCATTGGGCTAGATGTGGTTACCTGCGGTTCTATTGGGCTTGAGCTTAGCCCTGATAGAAGCAAGCCCAGCAATAGGCCCTTGGATTGGATCGTGCCTAATAAAAAATAAGCTATTTACCAAGTCTAACATGTAAATTTCTCACAAAATATAGATACCATCCACCAATTTATCTGAAACTAATTGTATTCAACATAAGTACAGTTGCAAAGTTGCTTCAGTTTATCTCCAATTGACACCACATCTTACATAATATTTGAAGGAAGTCAGAGTACAAATGGTAAATATAATTTTCAACAATTTGCTACCAAAAATCATGAAGAATCTAACAAGTTGATTGATTATAAACTAAAAATTAAAATCTAGTAAGTAGATTTATTCTCTTCTTAATCTCCAAGCCTACAAAGCATCAAGTCACCGTATTAGGAACCAACCCTCAAAGAAGCATTTCAGCAAACAGTTGATGGGCATGCGTTTATTACACTCCCAAATCTATAGAAACCCTCGATCAAAAGTGTACAAGTAAACACATGGAGCTGGATTCCATGCTTCACCATTGCTCGTTTCAACTCTTAAATCTTTAACTCATAACCAAATATTCAATTCTACACAGTAACCGCCAATCAAGGTATTGTAATTTCATTGAACAGATGAAGGGTATCGATCGATTAATGTTGTCATTATTACAGTAACTGGGTATGAGAAAATTCAAAGGTCTGTCATGGAGAGGAAATCCATGCTTGTCGAAGGTGTTCGATGAAATGCAAACGGGCAATGTAGAGCCGAATGAGAACACCTATTGCCTTTTAGTGAAAGCCTATGCCATGGCCAAATAATTTGGGTTTTGTTGGATGCTCTTATAATGTTCTATGGTTGTCTTTACAAGGTTAAAGAATTAGATCGAACTTGGAAGTAGTTGCCTCATCTGGTACCAAAGAGTTACTTGTTAGCAATAGAGTAGTTTGAAAAAGTCAGGCCGGTCTCTATCTGCTGAGATTCTTTACCCATTAATTGAATCCTACAATTTCTGGTTTTTCAAATTCAACTGTTGAATTGTTTTGAGATTCGTACATAGAAAAATTAACTGTTTTGAGATACGTGCACATAAATTATTCGACAGCTAGATTTGGAAAAATAAAAATTTTAGAATTACTATTAATAACATTCGGATCGCAGCAGATCCAAATCCCTATTGCAAAGGAAATTTGGGCCAAAATGAGAAAGTTTAAAAAGATAGATCAAACCAACGATTTCAATTCAATCTTGTTTCTTATATATTTTTTTAAGAACTAAGAAATTAATGAATAATGGTTAATGAAGAAATTAAAATCTGTTTCTTAGTTTTTTTCTTCTTCTAGTTTTATCGTTTTTCTATTTAATTGCTCTATATAGGTCAGAAGTCAAACTAATTATATTGATCTGACACAACTCGATCGAACCTAATTAAGTTATCAACCAAAAGTCATAATAATGCAAAAGGGAAGTTACTTTAGATTTGGTCAGAATTTTCCCAAAGAGGTTGTTTAGTTAGATTAACAACATGAGAAATAAACTTTACACTAAACCAAATTCACAACTATTCCAATTATCATGCATTGAAATGATTAGTGTATTTAATTATATTTCTTTTTTCAAAAATATAATTAAATATTGAAATTATTTCAATGATGATTGGAATAGTTGTCATTGGAATAATTTGACAACGTGTTCCACCAAATTAAGATATTGCATGTACGAAAATAATAAATTTGTCCACAGCCATCTCAATTCTTCGATATAGGAAAATAAGGGATGGGGAAAAAAAAACAGACTACTTAGATATTGACACAATTTTATTTAAAAAAAAAAAAAACTTATTGATAAAATGGTGCACAATATGAAAAACATGAGAAATACAATAATGATGATTAAAAGACTAAAGTTGAAGTCCTTGAATCCAAACAATGATGTTTTGTTACAATCATCGCAAGTGATTTTCTTTTATTAATACAATTGTTGTATTAATAAAAAATCGCAAGTGGTCATACTAAGAATTGTCTACCACTTAACAGAGCACTTAAGGAAAATACCAAAACAAATGCAGCAGTACCACACACAAGAAAAAAAAAATGGAATTGGTCATATAGTACATTATCCGAAATAGAAATTAAGCATAAGAGTCCATAAATCTGCAGCGCACAACAAACTATTCCCCGAGCAAGTGGGAAACATCACAAGTCTGAAATGAATAAAAGAAGGTTGCATTATTAGTGCATCAGGTACATCAAATAAATTCTGATATAACATTGCACATCAAAACCTGAAGAGCATTTTGGGTCCGATGCCCATCGGACTAAGATCTGTGTGTACTGCTTTAATATCCATGTGCATCTGCTTTAATATCCGTGCGCATGTATTTTAAAGTAAATCGGACGGTTATAGAACTCATCGGACCCAAACTGCTTGCCAAATCCTGTCGTTTTGGGATGGATGTGTGCTTCCTAATTACTTAATTAAGGTCTGAGTTGCACAAATTATAAGCTATCTATCATTCTGTAAATTCTAGTACTTTCTGTTGGTATAATTATGTACGATACAAATGTAGTTTGCTTCAGAATTTCATTTTCTCAATTATTAAGGTGTTATGTGGAGTCTTGGCCTTCTTATCGTAAAAGAATAAAATTCAAATATACTCCGGAGATCATAATGTGTCATACATTTTTAATCACATGGATATAGCACCGAATATGTACCTGTTAAATTAACATTCGCGGGAGCTTGAACCTGTTCTGTCTTCAAGCAGTTCTGCAATATAAAGAAATGAATGAAAAAAAAAATACACATCATAATTAATTTAGAAATTGGATTATTAGTACGCTCGAAGAAGCAATATATCACAAGGCGGATATACAATTACCTTTTTTCTCATAGTATTCCATTTAAGCAAAGTTGTAGAAAAATCTTAAGAAGATCAGAAATAACTGTCGTTTGTTGCTAACAGAAATTAGTAAACACCAGAAAAAAAAAGGGAATGAACAATAGACTGTGCGATCGATAAATATGAAGTTGAGTTATATTTGTAGGAAAATGCAATTCTAGCTCTAGTAATGATTCAAATTAAACAAAGTATATAAAATTAATTCAAAAAATTCAATATATGCTTCATTCTTCTTTAACCAATGAAAACATATCTTCATATCTTCATACTTTCTGTTGGTATAATTATGTACGATATATACAAATCAAATGTATGTAGTTTGCTTCAGAATTTCATTTTCCCAATTATATATTAAGATGTTATGTGAAGTCTCGACATTCTTAATTATCGTAAGAGAATTAAATTCAAATATACTCCGGAGATCATAATGTGTCATATATTTTTAATCAGATGGGCACCGAATACATACCTATTAAATTAACATTTGCGGGAGCTTGAACCTTCTTTTCCTATCTTCAACTTTTTAAGCAGTCCTGCAATATTAAGAAATGTATGAAAAAAAAATAGACATTATAATTAAGTTAGAAGTTTGATTATTAATTAGTACGCTAGAAGAAGCAATATATCATAAGGAGGATATACAATTACATCATTCTTTCGTGAAAATTTCATTTTTTTCTCCATAATATTATATTGGAACAAAGTTGTACAAAATCTTAAGAAGATCAGAAATAACTGTCATTTGTTGCTAACAGAAATTAGTAAACACCAAAAAAGAAAAACAGAGAATAAACAATAGACTGTGAGATAAATATGAAGTTGAGTTATATTTGTAGTAATGATTCAAATTAAACAAAGTATATAAAATTAATTCAAAAAATCAATATATGTTTCATTCTTCTTTAACCAATGAAAACATATCTTCATATCTCCTGTAAAATATGCAATTACCTGATGGCAGTCTTCCCCATATATCTTGACCTCTAGTCTCATCAAGGTTTGGACAATTCTGAATATAGACTTCCTGTAGAGATGCAAGAAACTGGAGACCCCCTACCGACTATAAATTGTCACAGTAATACAAACGCAGTTCTGATAGAGATTTAAGATTGCTTGTGGCCTCAGCGGGGAGAGATACCAAATGTTGGCAATCACGTATATTCAAAGTTTCAAGGGAAGTGAGGTTTTGCAAGCAACTGGGAATTGACTTTTCAAGGTCACCACAAATTCCCAGTTTGAGGCTCTTGAGAGAGAGTGTAAGACCATAGCATTTCGGCTTCTAAGCTTGGAGCAATAAGTAATTTCCAGCTGCTCAAGGGATTCAAATCCTCCAAATGATTTTACTGACAGTGATTCCAGATTCCCGCAATCATGTACCGTAATATGCTTTAGTGCTGGCAGGTGGTTTGGAACCAACAAATTCTGAAGACTTTCTAGTTGCGTGCATTGCGTAATGACTAATTTAGTGATGAAACGAGGGAAGTGAGAGATAGTTGAGACCATACACCGTTGAAACTCAACTTCTGTTAAATTTGGCAAATACTCTTCCTTCAACCAACTAGGTGATAAATTTCTACCTCTATAAAAGGAGATTTTCAATTCTTTGAGATTACGATGGGAACATAAACCATCAAGTACCTGATCATTATCATTTTCTGATCCATCCAACACCAAACTCCATTTCAATTCCAAACGGTTAATGAATGGTTTATTGTTCAGTTGTGCTTTTTGAGCAACTTCTTTGCTGGGAACATATTCAAGTTTGCATAAACTCAGAGATCCACTGAGTTTGTACAGTTTCTTTAAATTCTCAATTCTCTGATATGACAAGTTAAGCTCCTGGTTGTAAAGTTGGATTGGTTTGACAATATTTTCAAAACGGTCCACCAAGGAGCACATATCTAAAGGCCAATAGAAAAGTTGTAAATTAACCAATTTGTTAAATCCTTCGGGAAAGCATTCAACTGAGCAATACATCATGTTTAGATACTGGAGGTTGTAAAGGTTACAAATGGACTCCGGCAATGTTTTAATATTTGTGCCAGAAATATCCAGAAACTGAAGATACTTTAGGTTTCCAAAGTTTTTGGGTAGCTTCTCAATTTTGCATCTTGCAAGAGATAATGATCGAATATTTGTGAGCACATTGCACCATGTTTCAATTCCAGTAATGCAACAACTGTTAGGACCAACCTTTAGAGATAGCAATTTCTTATATTTGCACAACTCCTTTTGCTCCTCCAGCTTTAATTTCTTTAGAAATACTGATGCATGCCGAATATCCAGAGAGACTTTCTGTTCAGATTGCTCATTTTCTAGGCAAAAGCACTCATCTTTTGTTATAGATAGGCACACATCATGCATCAGATCATGAATCACATATTCATAGCCAAGTCTCTGTAAAAATGCTCTCCTTGCAAGGTCAGCAAAGTAACCATTGGCCAGAGTTCTCAATTCTTTGTCGTTTTCTAGAGGTCCAATTAGCACAATTGATTGGAACTTGGATCTAAAAGTAGAACCATATGAAATATATATTGGGTGCAGTAACTTAAATTTTTAGTTTTTTTTGTATAACGAGAATCATAACCATTCGATCCTTATTAGCACGAATATTAGAAAAATATGTATTTGCAAGCATGAGTCAGATTGATTGGAATTATCATGGAAATTGTATATGCTAGTTAAAGAAACCCATATGGATATGGTGCAAAATTAATGATTCAAAATTGTCAACATAGGAAAAGTGAATTTCTGCAAACATTTAATTTAACAAGGACTACAAATTAAGACTACCTAAATACATGAAATGCGACTGATGCAACCATTCCACCTCACTTGGCAGGGCTTTTAACCAAGATAGGACTAAGTCCCACTACTACAAAAAACGTCTTCCTACACTGCACCTTATACACGGATTTTCTCAATTTTATAAAAAAACGTGTATAAAATAAGATTTTTCCAGTGTTCTAGGAATCCTACACGAATATTAACTTAAAAACCAGTGTCCGTGTGGAAATTAATCTTTTATACACGGATATTTCATTAAATATCCGTGTAGGAATAGTGAGAGAGCTACACGGATTTTCAGTTACAAATCCGTATAGGAAGGGTGATTCTTCATCTTCCTACACGGATATTCAACTAAATATCCGTGTAGGATAGCCCACGGATGTGAAATTTTATTAAATGTTACCCAAATATTTTATTATATTATTTCATATTCCTACACGGATATGTAGTTAAATATCCGTGTAGGATTTCCTTTTTTTTAATTTTTTTAAATATAATATACTTTCAATTTCATATTTTGTTATTATTTAAATATAAAAATGAACATGTTTTTATTGCTGTGAAGTTCTTTAAATATTCATTCTTATAAATTAAGAAATTTATTCATTTAGATATGAACTTTGTAAATATTAATTTCTTTATAATTTATGTATTCATTCTTGTACACTATTTTACAAATAAAAATATTCATCACTGTGTTAGAAATATTAAATATTAACAAATTTAAAATTGTACAATTAATACAGAAAATAAATGCAGAAGAACAAAAATGGAAACAAGTAAACTTTCATATATTACTACTGATATAAATATTACAAAAGTTACCCAAAAATTGATATAATAAAACAAAAAAAAAGAAACTCCTACAATAACAAAAAAAAAGAAACTCTAAACAACAGATTTTTTCTTGGTGCGACGAATGTAGGGCTTTGGTGGCGGATGGCCCCTGGGGCTGCGACGTGGGCGAGTTGGCCATGGTGGCCATGGCCAACTTCCCGGGATAACCTTGGTGCTTGGTTGTTCGTAACCGGGTGGGATCCAAGGCACTGGCTTGAAGTCCTCTGGAATTGGTGGTAGTGCCTCAACATGATGTTTTTCATCGACATTTGACATTTTTTCACTTAGAGAAATTAAGATAGGTTTAAGAGGAACCAATTCGGAAGATATATAGGGATTAAGGTGACTCTTCGTTTTTCTGTGTTTATTTTCGGTATATTCAATATTAAATTTGTAATTAATTACATAGGGCGCGCATGTTTTGAAATAAATATGCATGTCCCTGGCAAGAAGTTGTACCGATCTTTTCCTACACTGATAGTTACGTAAATATCCGTGTTGAAAGACTATTCCTACATGGATATTTAATAAAAACCGTGTAGGAAAAGAGGAGAGCTACACAGATATGTACTTAAATATCCGTGTAGGATACCTATTGCACACGGATTTTTAATAAAAATCCGTGTAGGAAACCTTGCACACGAATCCTTGCCCACTAGATTATATCTTCCAAAATTTTGTAAGTCCCCAGTTCACTTTTTCTTCCTCTGATTTTAAAATTCTTCCTCTGAGTTCAAAATTCTTCCTCTTCTCTTTGTCTCTCTCTCTCTTTCTTTTGTCAGGGTTTAGGTGGTGTGTGCGCCTCCATTGCTGCCTCTCTCTCTTTCTTTTGTCAGTTCACTTCTTCCTCTAATTTTGTTTGAAGACTTTTGGTAATTTACATAGAATCCAACTGCCTCTAAGGAACCTCTCTTGTTACTAACTCAAATTATAATTGTAGTATAACCGGAGACAAGCTGCTTACTCACCCGAGCAAGTCGACGAAGTGAGAGGGATGTGGGCAAGGTGGTTTATTTCCCAATTTTGTACTCCACAATATGGATTTGTATAAATTAATTTGTGTAATTATTAAATTTGAATTGTTATGTTGTTTTGGCAATTTCTATCTGTTTTGGGTTAAAAAAACATTATGATATTATATATAATGGCTAGCAAAAGTGGAGGCTAGCCAAAAATAGAAAAAAATACAAAAAAAAAGAAAATTGTACACGGATATTTGAAAAAATCCGTGTAGGATGTGTTAAAAATAAAAATTGATTTAGGATCTTCCTACACGGATTTGTACTAAAAAAACCGTGTAGGAATATATTTCATACACGGTTTTTTGTTAAAAAACCGTGTAGCTCCATACCCTAGCTACACGGATCTTGAGTAGAAAATCCGTGTAGGATTAGTGTAATCGTACACGTATAAATTATCCGTGTGTAAATGGTGGACTTTCCTACACTCCAGTATCGCACACGATTCCAAATCCGTGTAGCTCTCCAGTTAAAGGCCGTGTACAAACTGTTTTTTTGTAGTAGTGTCCGATGGGCATCGGATCTACTTTTAGGTCCAATTAACTCTAATGTCATACGATTAGCATTAAGATCTGTGTGCACGGAAAATAAACATATTTGCACAGATTTTAATGTTGTCCTCACGAATCTTGATGCAATTGAATGGTCATTGCACCCATCGAAACAAAGTAGGTCTGATGCCTATCGGACCTACTCTGAATTCGTTTTAACCAAGACCAAGCCATGTCATTTGTTTTGGTATGTGATCCAAACTTGCTTCTTTTTTCTTAAGAAAAGGAGCACCCTCATCTGAATCGTTCAAAATTCATCACATGCCTTCAATTACATATGAATTGTTTCAATATATTAGGTTGATATAAAAAAAAGATGTAATAGAATCCGTGTGATGAATTTTGAATGATTCACATGAAAGAGAAAGAAAGTGGTCCTTTTTTTAAGAAAAAAAGCATATTTGAATCCTAAAAATAACACATGGCTTAGAATAAGAGATTGTGCCTCTTTCTTTACAGGATTCAAATCTTCTTCTTCTTTTTTTTTTAAGAAAATGAGCACTCTCCTTTTTTTCCATTTATGAATCGTTCAAATCCATCATCTTTCTTTTATGTCAATCTAATATATTGAGACAATTTAAATGTAATTGAAGTCATGTGATGGATTTTGAATGATTCAGATGGAAGAAAAAGAGAATGTATTTTATACCAATCTAATCTATTCGAACGATTCAGATGTAATTGAAGCCGTGAGATGGATTTTGAACTAAGTCTGATGGGCATCGGATCTACTTTTAGGTCCAATTAACTCTAACATCGTACGATTAGCATTAAAATCTGTGCACACGGAAAATAAACAGATTTGCACAGATTTTAATGTTGTCCTCACGAATCTTGATGCAATCGAATGGTCATTGCACCCGTCGAAACAAAGTAGGTCTGATGCCCATCAGACCTATTCTGAATTCGTTTTAACAAATACCAAGCCATGTCATTTGTTTTGATATGTGATCCAAATTTGCTTCTTTTTTTTTAAGAAAATGAGCACCCTCATCTGAATCGTTCAAAATTCATCACATGCCTTCAATTACATATGAATTGTTTCAATATATTAGATTGATATAAAAGAAAGATGTAATAGAATCCGTGTGATGGATTTTGAATGATTCACATGAAAGAAAAAGAAAGTGCTCCTTTTTTTTAAGAAAAAAAACATATTTGAATCCTAAAAATAACACATGGCTTAGAATAAGAGGTTGTGCCTCTTTCTTTACCGGATTCAAATCTTTTTTTTTTTTTTTTTAAGAAAATGAACACTCTCCTTTTCTTCCATTTATGAATCGTTCAAAATCCATCATCTTTCTTTTATGTCAATCTAATCTATGGAGACAATTCAAATGTAATTGAAGCCATGTGATGGATTTTGAATGATTTAGATGGAAGAAAAGGAGAATGCATTTTATACCAATCTAATATATTCAAACGATTCAGATGTAATTGAAGCCGTGTGATGGATTTTGAACGATTCAGATGGAAGAAAAGGAGGGTGCCTTTTATATCAATCTAATCTATTAAAACGATTCAGATATAATTGAAACTGTGTGATGGAGTTTGAATGATTCATATATGGAAGAAAATGAGGGTGCATTTTTATATCAATCTAATATATTAAAATGATTCAGATATAACTGAAGTAGTGTGATGGATTTTGAATGATTCATATTGAAGAAAAAGGGTGCTCTTTTTATTAAGAAAAGGAGCCGATTTGAATCCAATATGTATAGAGCTGAAAACAGAGCCGAAAAATCTGCTCTGAATTCGCTCCGAATCCGAACAAGATCTGTATCCGGATTAAACGGATCCGAATAATTTCTGTGTAAGGCCAATTGTTCCGGATACGGATTCGGATAAAAACCACTAACCCTAAACGGAGCGGATATCCGCATGTATCCGATTCATTTTATTTTGGTATGAAGACCTTCTGGGCCCGCTACCGGAACCCATTAATTATTTCAGACCCGGTATCAAAAGAAACTAAATTTTGCTTCCACTGGGGTTCAAACACATGTCTTGTGGGGCTAAGATTTAAACTCCCAAGTTACAAACCACTACACCACACTATTTTTTGTGTACTACTTTTTTATTTTCTTTATATATTATATGCATAAAATATCTTATATCTCCCATCTTTCCAATATCAATCTCTCCATCAACTTACAATTATTCATTTATTTTCATATTTAAACTTTATTAATTATTATTATATCTTAAAGTTCATATAACTCAATTATCCGACTATTACTTGTTTCGAATTTGTATTCATATCCGCTCTGTATCCGTATCTGTTTAAGGTGAATTTGGTTTTACATTTTGACATCCGTTTGCTATCCATATCCGTATCCGTATCCGTATCCGCTCATTAAAGTGTGGATGTGGATATAGTATCAGCATTATCCGCTCCGAATCCGCTCCGTTTACACCCCTAAGTATGTATGTAAGCTAATTGCAGATTGTTTGAACTCTAAATTTGAGGCAGGAGTTCATTGGGCTAGACGTGGTTACCTGCGGTTTTATTGGGCTTGAGCTGAGCCCTGATAGAAGCAAGCCCAGCAATAGGCCCTTGGATTGCATCGTGCCTAATAAAAAAATAAGCTATTTACCAAGCCTAACTTGTAAATTTGTCACAAAATTTAGGCACCATCCACCAATTTATATGAAACTAATTGTATTCAACATAAATACAGTTGCAAAGTCGCTTCAGTTTATCTCCAATTGACACCACATCTTACATAATATTTGAAGGAAGTCAGAGTAGAAATGGTAAATATAATTTTCAACAATTTGCTACCAAAATCATGAAGAATCTAACAAGTTGATTGATTATAAACTAAAAATATAAAATCTAATAAGTAGATTTATTTTCTTCTTAATCTCCAAGCCTACAAATCATCAAGTCACCGAATATTAGGAACCAACCCTCAAAGGAGCATTTCAGCAAACAGTTGACGTGCATGCGTTTATTACGCTCCCAAATCTATAGAAACCCTCGATCAAAAGTGTATAAGTAAACACATGGGGTTGGATTCCACGAACCTCCAATTCTCCAATTCTACAGTAGCCGCCAATCAAGGTATTGTAATTTCATTGAAGAAATGAAGGGTATCGATCGATTAATTAATGTTGTCATTATACAGTAACTGGGTATGAGAAAATTTAAAGGTTTGTCATGGAGAGGAAATCAATGCTTGTCGAAGGTGTTCGATGAAATGCAAATGGCCGATGTAGAGCCGAATGAGAACACCTATTGTTTCAATTCAATCTTGTTTAATTCTTATTTATTTGTTTTTTTTAAAACTAAGAAATTAATGAATAATGGTTAATGAAGAAATTAAAATATGTTTCTTATTTTTTTCTTCTTCTAGTTTTATCGCTCTTCTATTTAATTGCTCTATATCGTTCAGAACTCGATCGAACCTCATTAAGTTTCAAGTTATCAACTAAAAATCATAATAATGCAAAAGGGGTTGTTTAATTAGTTAAATTAACAACATGAGAAATAAACTTTACACTAAACCAAATTCATATAATTAAATACACAACTGTTCCAATCATCATACATTGAAATCATGCATATACATTGAAATCATGCATTGGAATAGTTGTCATTGGAATAATTTAACAACGTGTTCCACCAAATTAAGATATTGCATGGAGGAAAATAATTTGTCCACAGATATAGGAAATAAATAAGGGATGGAAAAAAACAGAATACTTAGATATTAACATAATTTTATTTAAAAAAAATAACTTATTGATAAAATGGCGCACAATATGAAAAACTTAGAGAAATACAATAATGATGATTAAAAGACTAAAGTTGAAGTCTTTGAATCCAAACAATGGAGAGCAGTTTGGGTACGATGCCCGCCGGACTCAAACTTAGTTCAATGGGTTTCATAACCATCCGATCCACTTTAAAACTTGTGCGCGTCACTTTAATATCCGTGTGTATTTTCTTTAATATCCGTGCGTACGGATCTTAAAGCGGATCGGATAGTTATGGAGGCCATCGAATTTGAGTTCGACGGGTATCTGACCCAAATGCTCTCCAAACAACGATGTCTTGTTACAATCATCCCAAGTGATTTTCTTTTATTAATACAATTGTTATATATCTGGGCAATGCCTGACAACCTTAATTGTCGACCACTTAATAGGGCACTTGAGGAAAATACCATAAAAAATGTAGCAGTACCACACAAAAAAAAATATTGGAATCGGTCATATAGCACATTATCAGAAATAGTAATTAAGCATAAGAGTTCATAAATCTGCAGCGCACAACAACCATTCACTGTCCAAGACGGAGAGACAAGTCTGAAATGAATAAAAGCAGGTTGCATTATTAGTGCATCATGTCCATCAAATAAATTCTGATATAGCATTAATTGCCCATCAAATCCTGGAGAGCATTTTGGGTCCGATGCCCATCGGACTCAAACTGAGTTCAATGGGTTCCATAACCGTCCGATCCGCTTTAATATCTGTGCACAGTGCTTTAATATCCATGCGCATCTGCTGTAATATCTGTGCGCATGCATTTTAAAGCAAATCGGACGGTTATTGAACTCATCGGACCCGAATACGTACGTACCTATTAAATTAACATTCGTGGAAGCTTGAACCTGTTCTGTCCTTAGTGGCCGATTTTCTACCCTTTCTTGTCCTCCTTTTTGTATCTTCAACTCTTCAAGCAGTTCTGCAATATTAAGAAATGTATGAAAAAAAAAAAGACATTATAACTAAGTTAGAAGTTGGATTATTAGTACGCTAGAAGAAGCAATTAATATATCATAAGATGGATATACAATTACATCATTCTTTCCTTAAATTTCATTTTTGTCCCCATAATATTCTATTGGAACAAAGTTGTCGAAAATGTTAAGAAGATCAGAAATAACTGTCATTTGTTGCTAACAGAAATTAGTAAACACCAAAAAAGAAAAAAGAATGAACAATAGACTGTGCGATAAATATGAAGTTGAGTTATATTTGTAGTAATGATTCAAATTAAACAAAGTATATAAAATTAATTGAAAAAATCAATATATGCTTGATTCTTCTTTAACCAATGAAAACATATCTTCATATCTCCTGTAAAATATACAATTACCTGATGGCAGTTTTCCATCTATATCTCGACCTTTAGTCTCATCAAGCTTAGGACAGCTCAAAATCTTGACTTCCTGTAGAGATGCAAGAAACTGGAGCCCCCCTACCGACTGTAACTTGTAACAGTGATGCAAATCCAGCTTTGATAGAGATTTAAGATTGCTTGTGGCCTCAGCTGGAATACATACCAAATGTTGGCAATCATGTATAGTCAAAGTTTCAAGGGAAGTGAGGTTTCGCAAGCAACTGGGAATTGACTTTTCAAGGTCACCACAATCTCTCAGTACGAGGCCCTTGACAGAGGGTGGTAAGACCATAGCATTTGGGCTTCTAAGCTTGGGGCACATACTAATTTCAAGCTGCTCAAGGGATTCAAATCCTCCAAATGATTCTACTGACAGTGATTCCAGATTCCAGCACAATTGTACCGTAATATGCTTTAGCGCTGGCAGATGGTTTGGAACCAACAAATTCGTAAGATTTTCTAGTTGCGTGCAATCCCTAATGACTAATTTAGTGATGAAACGAGGGAGGGGAGAGATAGTTGAGACCATACACTGAGAAAACTCAACTTCTGTTAAGTTTGGCAAATACTCTTCCTTCAACCAACTTGGTGATAAATTTCCACCTCTATAACCGGAGATTTTCAATTCTTTGAGATTATGATGGGGACATAAACCATCAAGTACCTCATTATAGTTTTCTCCATTCCCATACAAAGACCATTTCAATTCCAAACTGTTAATGAATGGTTTATTGTTCAGTTGTGCTTTTTGTGCAGCTTCTTTGCTGGGAACATATTCAAGGTTGCATAAACTCAGAGTTCCACAGAGTGTGTACACGTTCTCTAAAATCTCAATTCTCTCATTTGGCAAGGTAAGCTCCAGATTGTAAAGTTGGATTGCTTTGACAATATCTTTAATATGGTCCACCAAGGAGTATATTTTAAAAGGCCAATAGAAAAGTTGTAAACTAACCAATTTGTTCAATCCTTCGGGAAAGCATTCAATCTTTGAGCAATCCATCATGTTTAAATACTGGAGGTTGTAAAGGTTACAAATGGACTCCGGCAATGTTTTAATATCTGTGCGAGAAATATCTAGAAATTGAAGATGCTTTAGGTTTCCAATGTTTTTGGGCAGCTTCTTAATTTTGCATCTTGCAAAAGATAATGATCGAATATTTGTGAGCACATTGCACCAGGTTTCTAGTCCAGTAATGTAACAACTGTAAGGACCAACCTTTACAGATAACAATTTCTTATATTTGCACAACTCCTTTTGCTCCTCCAGCTTTAATTTCTTTCGAAATACTGATGCATGCCGAATATATGGAGAGACTTTCTGTATAGATTGCTCATTTTCTATGCAAAAGCACTCATCTTTTGTTATAGATAGGCACACATCATGCATCAGATCATGAATCACATATCCATCGTCTATGCTGCCAAGTCTCTGGAAAAATGCTCTCCTTGCAAGATCAGCAAAGTAACCGTTAGCCCGAGTTCTCAATTCTTTTTCGTTATCTAGAGGTCCGATAAAACCTTGCATGATCCAAAACTCTGTTAACTCAGATTGGGTGAATTTAAAATCCTTGGGATAGAGTGAGCAAAACGAGAAACATTTTTTCAAATAAGTGGGTAAATACTGATAGCTCAATTGAAGTACCGGAAGTATATCATATTCCTCTGTTTGAAATTCCCACATTTTACTGTCTTTGATACGCATCCAGTGTCCAACATTTAAATTTGTTCTCAAAAGACCTCCGATTGTTTTGGCAGCAAGCGGAGATCCTTTTAGCCTTTTACAAATTTCTTTACCAATAACCTCCAATTCTGGATTAATATTATTTGATTCGGCAACCGGATCAAATGCACAGCTCTTAAAGAACTTCCAGTAAATATGCTCTTCTAAACCCTCCAAATTTATAACACCTCTGGAGCCTACACTCCTGCCTGAAATTTCCACACATTCAGGAGACCTAGTTGTCACCAGCACTACACTTCCCTCTGATGCTTCTTTCATTGGTGCCAAAACACGTTGCCAGTCCTTGCTCCAAACATCATCAAGAACTAGCAAAAATTGCTTCGATTTTAATGTCTCTTCTAACTCCAATTGCATGGCATTTAAATTAATAAGATTGCACTCTTTTCTAGTGGCACTCTCCATCATTTCTTTAGTTAACCTTACCGAATCAAAATTATCAGAGACACACACCCACATAATTAGATCAAAGTACGACTTTACAGTTTTATCATTGCAAACCATTTGCGCAAGGGTAGTTTTCCCGACGCCTCCCATGCCTACTATAGATAACACTGATACATTATGTTTCTTATCCATTCTACTGCTACTCTCCTCAATATCTAAATTACGCATGCTCACTCCTTTTCCTCTCTTCCTTTTACGAGATCCAAAACTGGAAACTCCCATTAAACGGATCACTTCATTGAACTCTTTATCACGCCCCCACACATCAGATATATCAAGAAATGTGCTTGTAATCGGTCTAGCAGTTTCGCTAAATTTGTTGGGATTTTCTGGTATACCATGACGGTCACAAACTTCTTTCATTTCATTATTGATTTTATTAAGCCTATCGTGAATCCCTTTTACTTTGGTTGGGAAATCTCTCATCCAGTTAGTCAAAATTTTACTAATACCTGGGAAGCTCTTTTCGACTTTATTTTTCAATCTTTCGTACTCCAATTCACCGACTATGCTTTCTGCTTCATATACGGAATCTTTAAGCTGGTAAAGGAGCTTGTCTATGGGATTGTATATAGGTAATCGCCAGCATTCAGATCTCTCGATTAGGCGCCGCGCCTCAGGCAGTGCCGCACAAAGTTCTGAGAGGTGACAATCGACATCATTGCTCTTACGCCAAGGATCAACAATAGATTGGCCAATGGTTGACACCAAAAATTCGAGTGCCTTTTCCCACAAGATCATTCTCCCCTGTTACGGTTATCAACCAAAAGGACAGGATTAGATAAGCGAAAGAAGAAGCAAATGAAGTAGCTTTTCAAACATACGGAGGATAAAATGGGATTTCCCTTGTCAAATGAAGAGGAAAAACAGAGAAGCGCAATTTTTGTTTCTTCAAATTTTGTGAAAGAAAAACATAGTATTTTTTTGTAACATGAAAATTGGATTCTTTTTCCCTTTATTATTATCTTATGATGAAAGGAAGAAACACAACAGAATGAAAGTTAGAACTATGACATTGAAAATTGAAATCAGAATCAGAATCATTATGTTGATCATGGAATCAAAATAGGATGAATCGGTGGGAATTGACTGAATTGGATCGGAGACATTGATTTAGAAATAAAATAAAAAGGCTTGCTTCTACTAAAAAAAAGAGAAAATAATTGTAAAAAATAATTTCTGAAAAATTATGTTAGCTTAAATAATTAACCTCAAAGAATCCATTAATATATTAAATTCAAACATTTAAAACTAAACACGTAGCCGATAATGGATTCTCGCATAGAGTAAAAAAGCAAACAAAAATAAAATAACACTGTTATATCCCGTAAATTTTAAATCTGGCTAATTACAAATTGAAACTAATTAAAAAGGAAATAAAATTTAAATCACTAATTAACAACTAAAGGAACAAAAATGTACAATTAAAATTTATTTCAAATTAAACAAATTTTTAGTGAATTGTTAAAGAAATAATGAATAATTAAGTTAAATACAATTTTTAACAAATTGAACGTCTCTAATTTATTAAAATACAATCAAATTAAGTTAACCAAATTTTAAATTGTAAATTTAGAACAACTAGAGATCGGAAAAATAATAATTTGGGTGCACGTAAAACCTACTGAACCAATTCAAGTCGATTTACACAATTTATTTACTAATTTCTCACCCCTTGCTATCGAATTAATTGAGACCATTGATTCTTATCTGCGCGGATCTCATGGCACCCCATCTCTTTTAAAAGAATTTTTGATTTGATCTAAACCGCCTGATTTAATTCTGCACAGATCTTGAAGCCGCACCAACCCTCCCCTCCCTTTTCTTTTACTCCCTCTCTCTCTCTTTTCTCTCTGACCCCGCACCCCACCACTGATTTCCTCTCTCTCTTTTCTCCGCGCTGGAGAGGAGAAACCCTAGAGGGGTTCTCTCGGGGAACCCATTTTTACAGAGCAGTTTTTAGTGCGTACAGAGTTCGAATCTTTGATGGACCAAAATACCCCTGCTCATCAGCGTTCAAATTTTACAGAGTAAATCTTCTGCCTTTGATATAGGGGTATTTTAAACCGAAGTATATTAAGAAATAAACCAGGTTATTAAGAAATAAACCGGGATATTAAAAAATAAATCAAAGTATTTAAAGCAATTTATTAAGAAATAGACCGAGGTATTAATAAATAAACCGGGGCGGTTCGGATCAAATACATAATATATAAAAGTTCGGTCGGTTCGGTTATTTCGGTTTTGAAAATTTCAAACCTAACCAAACCGAACCATTAAACCGAAAAAACCG
Source organism: Carex cristatella (assembly GCA_024447775.1). Classification (NCBI taxonomy): domain Eukaryota; kingdom Viridiplantae; phylum Streptophyta; class Magnoliopsida; order Poales; family Cyperaceae; genus Carex; species Carex cristatella. The sequence continues at coordinate 7,958,471 of JAJHPF010000011.1, read as the reverse complement.
AACCGTTTAAACCGATCTAATTCGGTTCGGTCCAAAACCGATTAAACCGGACCCAATGAACACCCCTATATATAGTTGATTTCAGAGGGGATCAGTTTTGAATTCACATCCTCTCTCTTTACTGCACAGGGAATCTTTTACAATTATTGAATCTGGACCATTCATTTTAACTTGGCACGAATCTCAAAGCCTAATAATATTATCCTGTATTTCTCCTAAATCTCAAACCGGCTGAATAGGAAGGATACGGATCCATTGGTTTTGGGCTTTGAATCTCAAGAGAATGACTTCTTGGTTGAGATATCTCCAATGATCAACAAATAGTAAAGTTCATAATAGTGAACCAGTTCAATGCCAAAAGAAAATATAATGGTGCACCACTTTTACTTGAAAAGTAAAAAAGATGCAGACTTGATCTGGCTAATCAGTGACAGTACTCCACATGGCCCCAAAACTCCAGAGTTCATCAAATTTATATCGGGTGCAGTAACTTAAATTTTGAGTTTCTCAATAATGAATCTGAACCATTCAATCTCTATTGACACTAATATTAAAATATCAATATATTACAAGTGTGAGTTAGATTGATTCGAAATCTAATCGAAAGGTCGAAATTCTAAATTCAAAATCTGAGTTAATGGAAAGGATGAGGTCTAACTTCATGATAATTTCTTGCTCAGGAAGCACTCCAGCTTTTTTTTGGCACTATGTGTGAATTCAATTTTAAAATGAAGTATATATAAAACTATAAAATTTCTTTGATGAAAAAATATATTTCATGATATTTTATTTTAACAATTCTATAGGGTACGTTGGATGCACTCTAGAATAGTTAGAATAGCTACTATTTGAAAATAGTAGATAAGAATAGCACTAACTTAGAATAGTGCTAACTCAAAGCTATTTAGAATAGTAAAAAAGTTGTTTGAATGCATATTTGGAATAAAGTTTGGAGGAAATGAATAAAATAATAATTGATGTGTTATTTTTTTCAACTAAATCTAATCTTTAACTATTGTTTGTTGAAAATATTTGAAGCATCTAGTGCTTGGACTTTAAAATCTAGTGATTATTAATATCATTTATTATTAGAGGATTGCTTACTGTTGTTGAAGAAGTGATTGTCTAATGTATGTATAAAAATTGAGTGTTTGTGCGTATGAATATTTTATGCATGAATCATATACAAAATTTAAATTTGTACATAATTTATTATTTTTAGTATAATTAAATTTTGTATAAAGTGTGCACTTAAATTCTAATTCTTGAGCGCATGTATGTATAAAGTGTGCACTTAGTTTGATAAAGAAAACGGTTAGAAAGTATCAACATGCTTCTTGATGTGCCGAAAATTTTAATGCGTCAAAAAGAACAAATCCTCATGCAAATTTGAATTGTATAGAGCAAAAGAAAAAGCACATCTAATGTAATATAGAACAAATCCTTTTATAAATGTCCTGCTTTCTTTTCTGGTTTTGACAAAAAAAAAAAGTCCATCTAAATGTAATATAAGAAGCATCATATCAAAATATTGCAGCCTACACATCTCAACATTATCAAAACATAAAGAGACCAACAAAACAAAAAATTTAGAACAAACAGTACCTTGAATCAACGAATGCCGAATACGTTAGACCGGTACAAACAACCAGCTAGTATGCCGCACAATCTCGGTACAAGAGGTTGCTTCCCTAACAAAAAGAGAAGCGAAAAAGAAGTGCCATCATAATTAAATAAAAGCATTTAAACAATACAAAAGCTTTCCATAATAGTAAGTAAAAGCATCGACAACTATGACTTGTACCTATAAAAAAATAGTAAAAAAATTCTAAAAAATATAAAATTTGGTATCTAAGCATATTTTATTATGAAGATTATGTTGAGCAGTTTGGATTGACTGTTCGGATTTTGAAAACAAAGATAAACGATGTGAGGTATATTGAAGCATATTGGAGCACCAAAAAATGGTGCATTTGAACCCTCGTAAAAGAATTAATATTTTTCTAATATGTTATTTAATATATACAACCAAAACCATGATGTTATTTAAAATATTTTTCACATGATGTTACAACATGTGTGTATATATTTTTAATATCATCATGTTATAACACCATGATGTTATTTTTAACATGATGTTTAACATACAAGTAACATATTTTTTTAAACATATTATAACATGTATTAAAATATTAAGTAACATATATTAAAAAAATTAAATTACCATGATGTTATTTAACATATTAGAATAGTTTTTTTTTTATAAATATTATTTTATAAAATAACATTTTTTTTATAATTTTTTTGTACATTACCACAATCCATGGGATCCGAATCTGCTGCGATTCTTCACTCATGAACAGTAACCTACGATCCCTACTTTTCCAAATCCAATTGTTGAATTATTTCGAGATTTGTGTAAGGAAAAATCAGCTACTTTGAGATACGTGCACGAAATTATTAGACGGCTAGATTTGAAAAAGCTGCAATTTTAGAGTTACTGTTCGTTCTTTTAGGATCGCAGAAGATGTGAATCCCAATCCATGATGTATTTGCTAAGGTTAATTTTATTAGCATGTTTTCTAAGTCCATTGGGCCAATGACTTAGTTTGCACTTAAAAGCAAACTAAAATGTTAAATAACATTGGGCCAATTACATATTTCTCTCCCTCTTTCTCATTGGTATGTCCGATCTGTGATTCATTTGATATCTAGACTATAATTGTAATTGCTCTAACCATAATATCACCAAAATCGGTCAAATATGTGATAAATCGATCAAAACTGTAATAGAATTCAGCTGATTGTTTAGATTCATCCCTGATTTTACCGGTTTTCTATACATAATTAACTTGCCCAAGCCATGATTAGGTTACTATGATTTATGTGATCAAATCGTACAGCTCTTATCTCCCAACAATGAATTAATCAATAATTAAAACTATTTAAGAAAATTTATAACATACGATCCAAAGTCAACTTGAACCATATGATAATAGAAGCTACAATCAAAAGAGATCGGAGACCCAAAACCGATCCAAGTTCCTTGAACTCAATCAGCTGGAAGCTAGCATGATATTTATGGAAACCAATTAAACAAAAACAGAAATATAAATGATATAATTTAATTTGTTCACTAAATATAAACCTATATATATATAATTGTTGCTAAGGAGAACAAGAGAAAGACATACAATTGTTTACAGGAGTCGAGACCAAAGCAGTTAAGCAGCTTCGCGTTGATATTTGACTTCCGAGGGGATAATTGGTTTTTGGATTTGGGATCTTAATTAACACTGTTTTTTCGCGTGATATGTTTTTGGCTTTGGTTCACACAAAAGTCAAAGGAAAGTGAGGTAAAGAGCAGGAAAATGCAACCAAAAGAATCGGCCCCTTCCATGCGCAAAAGACAAAAAAGAGAAAGTTACTTTTTTTCTCACAGATCGATGCTCCTCCAGTTACTGGTTTACAGCATCTTACAAAGCAGGGCAGTTTGAGTCCGATGGGCTCCATAACCGTACCATTTGCTTTGAGTTCCGTGCGCACGGATATTAAAACAAAAGCACACGTATATTAAAGCGATGCACACGGATCTTAAAACAGATCGTACGGTTTTGGAACCCAACGAATTCATTTTGAGTCCTATGGACATCGGACCCAACCTGCTCTTGTAAGCAAAGCATTTCTCAATCGCTTTCCGGTATCGCAATATAAATCATTATAAAAACTTGAATTTTTGGTATTGAAAAAAAAATAAAGGTGTTCAGACTTCAGAGTGCCAGTTTCAAGTATATTAATTGTTCTTATGATTAAAATTCTAACAATTTAATTAGATTGAAGAACTAAATGATTGCTGTTAAATTCTAAAGTTGTTGATGTTAACAATTAGTCTAAAAAATTTCCAGATATTAGATTTGAATTCAGACACATTGAATTTTTTTTTTTTTCAAAAATAAAAGAGTTGAATTATTTTCTATATTTATATAGAATTAACTTTTGAACCAGGATCGATAACTCAGATACAAAGCATTTTTATTTTTTTTCCAATAATATGCAAAAAAATATTTTAATTTTTCTTACAGCCGCAAAAATTCAGTCTGAAAAATATTGGTCCGAATTATTTATTTCAGTCTTTCTAATAAATTAAATTATATATTATTCTATCCGATTTCAAAAAAAACATATCAAAATTTCTAAAACTTTAATAAAAATTAAAAAATATCTCAATTTCTAAAAAAAAATTAAGAGAACATTGTTTTGAAAATAGTCTGACACACTTGTGGAAATTTGTTTTATTTTTTCAAAAATAGAAAAATCTAAATAATTTTCAGTCTAAAGGGGTGGATGCGAGAAATTCAAAGTAGGTCCGATAGGTGAAATAACCATTCGATTGCATCAAGATCCGTGCTAAGTTTATTAAAATTCGTGCAAGCCTGTTTCAATTTCTGTGCGCACCAATCGTAATGCTACTCATATGGTTCTAGAGATAATTGAACCTAAAAGTTGGTCCGATGAGCATCGGATCTACTCCAATCTCGGATGGGAGATGTATTTGAATTCGCATCCTCTGAGATATCTCAAACTTTGCGTGACTTTTTGGAATATCTCAATTGTTCAAATAAATTCTGTGCGAATCTCAAAGCTCAAATAATACTGGCCCCCTATATTCCCCCGAATAGGCACCGGACACGTCGGTCACGCAAAAATTGAGATATCTCAGAGGATACGCACCCGATGTATTTGAGGTATTTTGTCATTTTTCTTTCTTTCCAATTCCACCCTTCATTTCTTGGAATTTAATTGCCGTTAGTATTTATTGATTATGTAAACAAAGAAAAGTTTGTTTGTTTATAGGAGAAATTTATTTATTTATTTTTGGCATTCCCACTCTTCACTTTTTGGAATTTAAATTCTGTTAGTGTTTCTTAATCAGTATTTTTTATTTGAAGAAATAATATTAAAATAAGAGTGTGTCTTCCATGGACATAAGGACCTATTTGTAAAATAAACATATTTTTTTTTTAAAGTTCAAACGGTCAATCCGAACCGTTCATCTTGTTCTCCATATTAATATGTGCTTGGAGACCAAATTTTACATTTTTCTGAATTTTTTTACTATTTATTAAGATGGGTACAAAAAATATCAAATTCAGACCATTGAATTTTGTACCATCTTAATAAATAGTAAAAAAATTTAGAAAAATGTAAAATTTGGTCTCCAAGCACATATTAATATGGAGAACAAGATGAACGGTTCGGATCGACTGTTTGAACTTGAAAATAAAAATATGTTCATTTTACAAATAGGTCCTTATGGTCCATGGAAGAATTTGCCTTAAAATAATATAGGAATCTACGCATTGTGTGAATACATATTCTCCGCGGTACCTGACAAGATAATCTTTTAAAATTAGTGATTCGGACCGTCCTTTGAACTTTGCACGAATCTCAAAGAACAAATAATATTAAAATTGTGGGACCCACCGTCCAATACTGAATGTTGTCCGAATTTTCTTTCAGTTCCTATATAAATATATATTTCTTTTCTTAAAATAACCAAAAAAAAAAAAAAAAAGTTTTGGTTCTTTGACCATAGACGATAGCAATAACCAAAATAAGGCACATAATTATTTCCGTAGACCATAGAACCTTGTATTATTTTAATTTTATTTCTATAAATACAAAATTATGTTTATTATTTACAGGTGAAGGAATGGGTGATAATAGATAAACCTTACAAAATAACAGAGCTTGACTACTCTTACGGTCTTAGGGTTTAGGATTTAGAGTTTAAGATTTAAGAAAAATGTCAAATATTATTGGACGAACATTGGGACATGATGCAGCCATTTGATTTCGGGTTAAGGTTAAGAAGAAGGGAAAGTGCTTTTCTTCTAGATCTTATAATTTAGTTTGATCTTGTAGTCCAAATAATCCTGTACCATGATGTATCTGGGATAGTAGTCAATCCATATCAGTCCATAGATTTCTTTGAAAAATCTCAATGTAGAGAAATAATTGATATGCAAATATCCATCAAAAGTAAGTAAATATACTCGAAACATATAAAATGCTGTTAATCCTGTTGTGAAGTAAGTTATTAACCCGAAAATCGTACGAGAACGAGTTACTCTACGACAGATCTGTCATCTCCTGCTTACATAACCGCAATATGACTCAATTACCCTTCCAATTCTATCCTGGTTTATTAATTGCAATAGCATCCAAAGTTGACACTAATTACCCTCTCATGTATGTTTTTAACTATGAACCCAAAATTCAACTTTGATTTGGACGAAGCTGCTTGTTACTAGGGTTATAGTTGTTTTCAATAATAATCTTTTGAAAGTTAGATAGAACATCATTACAAATTATTTTCTGGTACCATTGACAATTCCAGTGATGCTGTTCAAGCAATTCCAGTGATGTTGTTCAAGCATGCTTCATGTCTCTTTTGCATTTGTTTTTTTCTTTTGCCCATCACAATAAGAATCATACAACTCTGATACTTTTGGAACAATTCAGATACATGATCATTAGTACACCATTTTATAGGAGTCTGCATTCTCTGATAAGTAGTGTTGTAAAATGCAATTCATGCGGCCGCATATGCGTATGTAGTTTGATTCCGCATAAAATTTTTCATGCGGTCTCAAATATGCGGTTTTGTATATGCGGCCGCATATTGGGCCGCATATATCCACATATTGGTCTGCATATGTGCGATTGAGCAGCATATGTCCACATATTGATCCGCATATGTGCGAATTTATTGTTTGAATGATTTTAATGGAAATAAATTGCATGTTTTGAGTGGAAACAAATTAATATATAATTTAAAATCCGCATATATAAGTCCGCATGAAATTCCGCATATGCGGCCGCATACCGCATACCGCATATGCGGTATGCATGGCCTTCCGCATGTATGAACAAAACCGCATTTTACAACATTGCTGATAAGTCAGTGACCTTTTTTTTATTATGCTTTAAGAGTCGTGCAGAAATGATTTGAACAGTCTGTAATTCCCACGGATCATCTCAAAATTTGAGACATATCTCAGGGGATGCGAATTCATTGTGTAGTATGTGCATTCTCCTAGTATACGAAGGCTTCAATTCATACTTTGATTTCCCATGTGGGACGATTTATATGTTCATAATCATAAGAATCCTCAATTCAAGTTTTGAATATGCAACCTCTTACACAAATTAAAAGTATGAGTTATCAGATTTTACTGTTCTAAACACACGAACTAATCGTTGTTCACCACATGGAATAATCTAAATCGGCACCTAGAGCAAAGAATTACAAGTGATTTTAGAATTTCTATCTTGAACAAAGACATTCAAATTACATTTTCAATGTGTTGTGCAAAAAAAATTGATAATTACATTAATATTGATCAAAAGAAAAGGTAATTGATGATTCAAATTTATGCTACACAATAATGAAAATTAATGCCTCATCTGAAATGAAACAAAATTGAACTCTGTTTTCACAAAATTCATGTAATTAGCAACCAAACATTGGCATCCTTTCTAAAGTGATTGAACACTACTCTAATTTGCATGATTTAATTTGTCATCCTCATACGACTTACTTGCCCCAAAAACTATTATATATGCAAATTAGGTGAAAATAATAAGCAAATTCATTGTCTTCAAAAAGCTTGTGCCTGTTATTAAAATAAGCAAATTTATTGTTTTCAGAATCAAGATATTAAATGAAATTACTTAATGTGGGCCGGAGTCACCGTATTAGGATTTTAGGAACCGACTCTGTTCAGGAGCATTTCACCAAACAGTTCATGTGCGTTTATTAAGCTCCCAAATCAACACATCATACTGGATTCCATGCTTGACCATTGTTCGTTTCAACTCTTAACTCGTAACCCAAATCTTCAATTCTACAATAGCTGCCAACCAAGGTATTGAAACTAACAACAGTAGGTCTCAAGTCTCAACCTCCAGTTTGTAATTTCATCGAACAGCTGAAGGGCATGCTTAATGTTGTTGCCATTATTACAGTAACTCCTAAATCCTGCATTTAGAAGTTGTATATTGAAAAATTAAACTGTTTCAGGTGGCTGAGAGTGGACAATTAGTAAATAATTAAACAAAATTAAATTTGAGCTGAAGTGTACTGTATTAGCAAATAATTAACTACACAAGTCCAGTATTGAATGGTCAACAACGTAACTTGATCAACAATTTGACACGAAAAGTTATATGAACGCATGTAAGCAGCACCATGCCAAGGAGTGATTCTTAATCCTTGTTAGGAAATTGATGTTTGGAATTATTAATCGACTAAGAAAGTTAAAGAAAATGAAAGGATGCTTAAGAAGACTTAATCTCCCTTACTGAACAGCCCCTAGCTAGGGGACCAGAACCCCTTTGAATTTTTTATTTTTCAAAAAGTAAAAATATTTTTCAAAAATCAGAAATTTAAAATTTAAATGACATTGTCTGTAACGACTGTTTATGGACTCAAACCCAAAACAACAGTCGTTACACCTATTTTGCATTGTTCTTTTCATGCAATAAAAAAAATTTGTTATCTTTTTTTATTCTTTGATAAATATTTATTACATTTTTATAAAGAAAAAAAAAATTTGAGCACCCCTCCATTCTATGTCATGACCGGCAGGACAAAAACTAGTATGCGACATACATTACAAATAGTTCTCGAACTGATATTTGTTAACTGTTTTGATTATAACTCTCTCATTACAAGTCTAAGATGTTAATTTAAGTTTGTTGTAAAATGTACGATAAATTCTACAACTTTGGTATTTAACAATTTTTAAGTTTTGATGAGTTAATTCTCTAATATCATTGAAACTAGGAACCACATCATGTGGGACTGCGCCTACGCAGTAAATTTCTGGAGGGGGCTAAATGCGTACTTCAATTTGTATTGACACTAATATTAAAAAAAAATCTATATATTATAAGCGTGAGTCAGATTGATTCGAATTCTCATCGAAAGGTTGAAATTCTAAATTCAAAAATCTGAGTTAATGGAGAGGATGCGGTCTAAGTTTTTTTTGAAAGCTTGGTAGAGGCTACCAAGAATGAATTAATAAAGTTGTTTACAACATCCAATTCTAAATTAAATTAAATTAAATTACAATCAAATTAAGCTGTCCCCGTTCTCTCAATAGACCCACTTCCTCGTGCCCGAGAAGTACCACAATACCGGGTCCACAGTACTGCTTCCTCCCTTACTCGATCAGCCACCAACCACGTTGGCCATTTCGAACCTCGGAAAATAACTTCATTTCTTTACTTCCACAACAACCAGAGTGTCGCCATGAATGTGGTAGCCCACTCCTTCTTTCCCTTTCCGCTTGTCTGGCCGTGATGACGCAATGAAGCATTCCAAGTTCCTTCAACTGTGCAACCATGATACAATAGGTTTGGTAATCTGTCCCACACCGCAGTAGCATTGGAACATTCAAAAAATAGATGCTGAGCAGTTTCGATGGGGCATACATCGCACATGAAACATTTTAAGTCACACATAATACCCTTAGTCTGCATTACTTCATGGGTCAGCAACCTATTCTGAAGAAGGAGATAAGTGAATATTTTCACCTTTGATGGCGCAGGAGAACTCCAAATCTCCATATAGCTCCATCTAAAAGCACTATGCACCCAACTTTTTTTGCACTCTGTTTGAATTCAGTTTTAATATGAAGTATAAAACTATAAAATTTGTTTGATGAAAAAATAATATTCCATGATCTTTTATTTTAACAATTCTATAAATGAATTCTACATTTCCTACAATAAATATATTCTTTTCATTTTTATAATATAAACATTTACTGTTGTAGTACATTAATTAATAGGTATATTGGAATTTTTATTACATAAAACATTATTGTTTCTAAAAGTAATTAATTGATATTCTAAATTCTGACTTTCAGTAGAGATGCAAGAAACTGGAGCATTTCAGCAAAGGATTATTATTACAGTAACTGAAATCACCGTATTAGGAACCAACCCTCAAAGGAGCATTTCAGCAAACAGTTGACGTGCATGCGTTTATTACGCTCCCAAATGTATAGAAACCCTCAATCAAAAGTGTACAGGTATACACATGGGGCTGGATTCCATGCTTCACCATTGTTCGTTTCAGCTCTTAAGTTTTAACTCATAACCAAATCTCCAATTCTACAGATGAAGGGTATCGATCAATTAATGTTGTCATTATTACAGTAACTGGTTATGAGAAAATTTAAAGGTCTGTCATGGAGAAGAAATCCATGCTTGTTGAAGGTGTTCGATGAAATGCAAATGGCCGATGTAGAGCGGAATGAGAACACCTATTGCATTTTAGTGAAAACCTATGCCACGGCCAGGCTTTAGACTGTTGCAGAAAGTTACGTTGAGGAGCTAGAAAGGTGAAAACGGGAAATAATTTGGGCTTGTCGGATGCTCTTATAATGTTCTATGGTTGTCTTTACAAGGTTAAAGAATTAGATCGAACTTGGAAGTTAGTATAGTAGCTGGCTCATGTGGTACCATTACCAAAGAGTTACTTGTTAGCAATAGAGGAGAGCAGGTTGGGTCTGATGCCCATCGGACTCGAGAGTTCGATTGTTTTCATAACCGTCAGATATACTTTAAGATCTGTACACATTACTTTAATATCCGTGCGCACAGCTTTTAAAGCAGATCGGATGGTTATGGAGCCCATCGAACCGAAACTGCTCTCGCAATAGAGTTGTTTTAAAAAGTCAGGTTGGTCTCTATTGCAGAGGAAATTTGGGCCAAATTGAGAAATTAATGAATAATGGTTAATGAAGAAATTAAAATCTGTTTCTTAGTTTTTTTCTTCTTCTAGTTTTATCGCTCTTCTATTTAATTGCTGTATATCGCTAAGAAGTCAAACTAATTATATTGATCTGACACAACTCGATCGAACCTAATTAAGTTTCAAGTTAACCAAAAATCATAATAATGCAGAAGGGGGTTGTTTAGAAATACCACTTAACAGAGCAATTGAGGAAAATACCATAAAAAATGCAGCAGTACCACACAAAAACAAAAATATTGGAATTGGTCATATAGTCATTATCAGAAATAGTAATTAAGCATAAGAGTTCATAAATCTGCAGCGCACAACAACCATTCATCGTCCTGGAGAGCATCAAATAAATTCTGAAATGAATAAAAGAAGGTTGCATTGTTAGTGCATCATGTACATCAAATAAATTCTGATATAGCATTGCACATTAAATCCTGGAGAGCATTTTCGGTCCAATGCCTATTGGACTCAAACTAAGTTCGATGGGTTCCATAGCCGTCCGATCCATTTTAAGATCTGTGCGCAGTGCTTTAATATCCTTGCACATCCGCTTTAATATCTGTGCACACGCATTTTAAAGCAAATCGGACGGTTATGGAACTCATTGGACCCAAACTGCTCGCTAAATCCTGTTACTTTCTGACGGATGTGTGCTTCCAAATTATTTCATTAAGGCCTGATGAGTTGCACAAATTCTAGTACTTTCTGTTGGTATAATTATGTACGATATATACAAATCAAATGTATGTATTTTGCTTCAGAATTTCATTTTCTCAATTATATATTAAGGTGTTATGGGGAGTTTCGACGTTCTTATCGTAAGAGAATTAAATTCAAATATACTCCGGAGATCATAATTAATGTGTCATACATTTTTAATCAGATGGATATATATAGCACCGAATACGTACCTATTAAATTAACATTCGCGGTATTTTCTGCCCTTTCTTGTCCTTCTTTTCCTATCTCTTCAAGCAGTTCTGCAATATTAAGAAATGTATGAAAAAAAAAATACATTATAATTAAGTTAGAAATTGCATTATTAGTACGCTAGAAGAAGCAATATATCATAAGGTGGATATACAATTACATCATTCTTTCGTGAAAACTTCATTAGTTTCCCATAATATTCTATTGGAACAAAGTTGTAGAAAATCTTAAGAAGATCAGAAATAATTAACTGTAATTTGTTGCTAACAGAAATTAGTAAACACAAAAAAAAAAAGAATGAACAATAGACTGTGCGGTAAATATGAAGTTGAGTTATATTTGTAGTAATGATTCAAATTAAAAAAAAAAAAAAGTATATAAAATTAATTAAAAAAAAATCAATATATGCTTGATTCTTCTTTAACCAATGAAAATATATCTTCATACTCCTGTAAAATATGCAATTACCTGATGGCAGTTTTCCACGTATATCTTGACCTTTAGTCTCATCAAGCTTAGGACACCTCCAAATCTTGACTTCCTGTAGAGATGCAAGAAACTGGAGCCCCCCTACCGACTGTAACTTGTCACAACTACTCAAATACAGCTTTGATAGAGACTTAAGATTGCTTGTGACCTCAGCTGGAATAGATACCAAATGTTGGCAATCATGTATACCAAAAGTTTCAAGGGAAGTGAGGTTTCGCAAGCAACTGGGAATTGACTTTTCAAGGTCACCACAATTTCCCAGTTCGAGGCCCTTGAGAGAGGGTGGTAAGACCATAGCATTTGGGCTTCTAAGCTTGGGGCACCAAGTAATTGTCAGCTGCTCAAGAGATTCAAATCCTCCAAATGATTCTACTGACAGTGATTCCAGATTATGGCAATTATCTACCGTAATATGCTTTAGCATTGGCAGGTGGTTTGGAACCAACAAATTCTGAAGATTTTCTAGTTGCTCGCAAAACGTAATGACTAGTTTAGTGATGATACGAGGGAGGTGAGAGATAGTTGAATTTGGCAAATACTCTTCCTTCAACCAACTTGGTGATAAATTTCTACCTCCATAACCGAAGATTTTCAATTCTTTGAGATTATGATGGGGACATAAACCATCAAGTACCTCATTATCATTTTCTCCATCACTGGACCACCATTCCAATTCCAAACTGTTAATTAATGGTTTATTGTTCAGTTGTGCTTTTTGAGCAGCTTCTTTGCTGGGAACGTATTCAATACCACTTATATGAAGAGATCCACTGAGTATGCAAATGCTCTTTAATATCTCAATTTTCTTATTATCTCCCAAGCGAACCATCAGGTTGTGAGCTTGGATTGCTTTGGCAATATTTTCAAAACGTTCTAAATTAACCAAATTTTTTAATCCTTTAGGAAAAAGTTCAATCCCTGAGCAATCCATCATATTTAGATACTGGAGGTTGTAAAGGTTACAAATGGTCACCGGCAATGTTTTAACATTTGTGCCAGAAATATCCAGAAACTGAAGATGCTTTAGGTTTCCAATGTTTTCGGGTAGCCTCTTAATTAATTTGCATCTTGCAAGAGATAATGATCGAATATTTGTGAGCACATTGCACCATGTTTCAATTCCAGTAATGCAACAACTGTTAGGACCAACCTTTAGAGAGAGCAATTTCTTATAATTGCACAACTCCTTTTGCTCCTCCAGCTTTAATTTCTTTTGAAATACTGATATATGCCGAATATCCAGAGAGACTTTCCGTTCAGATTGCTCATTTTCTAGGCAAAAGCACTCCTCTTTTGTTATAGATAGGCACACATCGTGCATCAGATCATGAATCACATATCCACGTGCAAGTGTTTGGAAAAATCCTCTCCTTACAAGTTCAACAAAGTAATCATTCGCTAGAGCTGTCAAATCTTTGTGGTTATCTAGAGATTCAATAAAACCTTGCATGATCCAAAACTTTGTTAACTCAGATTGGGTGAATTTAAAATCCTTGGGATAGAGTGAGCAAAAGGAGAAACATTTTTTCAAATAAGTGGGTAAATATTGATAGCTCAATTGAAGTACCGGAAGTATATCTTGTTCCACCTTTTGTAATTCCCACATTTTACTGTCTCTGATATTGGTCCAGTATTCAACAGTAGGGTTGCTTTCCAATGCACCTCCGATTGTTATGGCAGCAAGCGGAGATCCTTTTAGCCTTTTACAAATTTCCTGACCAATAACCTCCAATTCTGGACTAATATTGTTTGGTTCGACAACCGAATTAAATGCACGGCTCTTGAAGAACTCCCAGTAAATATGCTCTTCTAAACCCTCCAAATTTATAACACCTCTGGAACCTATACTCGTGCCTGGAATTTTCACACATTGAGGATCCCTAGCTGTCACCAGCACTACACTTCCTCCAGATGCTCCTTCCATTGGTGCCAATAGACGTTGCCAGTCTTTGCTCCAAACATCATCAAGAACTAGCAAAAATTTCTTGGAATTTAATCTCTTTTGTAAATCTTATTGCAGTTCATTTAAATTAGTAATATTGCACTCTTTTTTATTTTTAGTGGCACTCTCAATTATTTCTTTAGTTAATCTTACCGAATCAAAATTATCAGAGACACAAACCCACATAATTAGATCGAAATACGACTTTACAGCTTTGTCATTGCAAACCATTTGAGCAAGGGTAGTTTTCCCGACGCCTCCCATGCCTACTATAGATAATACTGAAACATTCCATTTCTTATCCATTCTGCTGCTACTCTCCCCAATATCCAAATTAGTAACACTCACCCTTTTTGCTCTCTTCCTTTTACCAGATCCAGAACTGGGAACTCCCATTAAACGGATCACTTTGTTGAACTCTATATCACGCCCATACACATTAGATGTATTGAGAAATGTGCTTGTAATCGGTCTGGCTTGTAATTGGTTGGGATTTTCTGGTATACCACGACTGTCACATATTTCTTTCATTTCATTATAGACGTTATTCAGCCTATCAAGAACCAATTTTACTTCAGTTGGGAAATTGCTCATCCAGTTCTCTACCCAGTTCCGAAAAAATTGAGTAACTGGAATGTTCTTTTCGATTTTATGCTTCAAACTTTGGTACCGCAATTCATCAACTATGCTTTCAGCTTCATAGACAGAATCTTTAAGTAGGGAAAGATGCTTGTCTATTGGGTTGTATTTAGGTAGTCGCCAGCATTCGGCTCTCTCAATTAGGAGCTGTGCCTTAGGTAGTGCCGCACTAAGTTCTAAGAGGTAATTATCAACATTGTTCCTATTACGCCAAGAATCTACAGTAGATTGGCCAATGGTTGACACCAAAAATTCGAGTGCTTTATCCCACAAGATCATTCTCCCCTGTTACGGTTGTCAACCACAAGAGAAGGATTAGGGTAGCGAAATAAGAAGCAATTTTTTTTTTGTTAACTCAACCTTCTTTACAATGAATTGAATCAAAAGAAGTTGCTTTTTGAGGAACAAAATGGGATTTTCACTGTCACTGTCAAACAAAGAAGAAAAACAGAGATGTGCAAACCTTTCCCCTTTATTTTTTTATGCTGAAAGGAAGAAACACAACATAATGAAAGTTAGGATCATCGTTCTAAAAAAACATAATCAGAATCGGAATTTATAAGTTGATCATGGAATCAGAATTGCGTGAATCGGTGGTATTTGGTTGAATCAGATCGGAAACTCGAATTTTTCTTTAAAAAAAAAAACTTTAAGTTTTTGTACTAAAAAATAGAAAAAAATTGTAAAAAATTATTTGTTAAAAAAGTATGTTAGCTCAAAAAATTAAACTCAAATAATCCATTAAACAATAAATTCAAACATTTAAAACTAAACAGGTAAGCTAGTATTCTCACATTGAGTAAAAAATCTAACAAAAAAAATATTACATATTTGATTAAAGATAAATTTAAAATGCATATTTATATTTTTTGTTTCCAAAAAAATAGATTATATAGAATTACAACTTGATCACACTTGTTTACTCTCTAAATTTTTAAAGAACAAAATAAAAATGTTACATATATGCATATAAAACTAAATACGTTGGAAAGAACAAGTAACATTTTTTAACACAAAAGAATTTATATTTTTAATATATAAAAAGCCAGCCATTTGCTCATAATTTCTTATTACATTAGCACAATCCATGATATATTTGCTAAGGTTAATTTAATTAGCAAGTTCTCTAACTCCATTGGGCCAATGACCCAGTTTGCATTGAAGGATTAAATAACATTAAAATTGAGATGGCTCTAACCATAATATCATCAAAATCTACGAAATATGTGATAAATCAATCAAAACTGTAACTTAATGGACTCGATCTGATATAGCCGAATCAACTCCGAAAAGATTGACTCGATCGCCTCCGGCCAATTTTGCCCGATTGACTTGGGCGAGCCAACTCATAATGTACTGATTTTCCAAGACATGATTAGGATTCTATGATTTATCTGATCAAATTCTACATATCTAATATCCCAACAATTAATTAATTGACAATTAGAACTATTTAAGATAATTTACAACGATCTAAAGGCAGTTTGAACCATAAGAAAATATATAGAAGCTACAATAAAAAAAAATAGATTGGAGCCCCAAAACTGATCCAAGTTCTTCTAATTCAATCAGGAAGCATGCATGATATTTATGGAAACCAATTAAGCAAATACAACAGAATTATATATAAATAGATATACTTTGTTAAAGTAAATATAAAGCGACAAAAAAGTTACCAAGTTACGTAGGAAAACAATTTGAGTTGCAGGAATAAGCGTGACCAAACCAAGCAGCTAATTCGCTTATATAGTTGATTTCAGAGGGGATTGGTTTTGGGCTTTGGAATCTCAAGAGAATGGCTTCTTAGTTGAGATATGTCTCCTATGATAAACAAATAGTAAAGTTAATAATAGTGAACAATGCAAAAATAAAATATAATGGTGCACCACTTTTACTTGAAAAGTAAAAAAGATGCAGACATTATCTGACTACTCCACACGGCCCCAAAACCCCAACGCTCATCAAATTTATATCGGGTCCAGTAACTTAAAATTTTGAATTTCTCAATAATGATCTGAACCACAATCTCTATTAAAATATCAATATATTACAAGCGTGAGTCAGATTGATTCGAAATCTAATTGAAAGGTCGAAATTCTAAATTCAAAATCTGAGTTAATGGAGAGGATGAGTTCTAAGTTCATGACAATTTCTTGCTCAGAAAGCACTCCAGCTTTTTTTGGCACTTTGTCTGAATTCAATTTTAATATGAAGTATAAAACTATAAAATTTCTTTGAGGAAAAAAATATTTCATGATATTTTATTTTAACAATTCTATAAGAGTACGTTTGGATGCACATTAGAATAGTTAGAATAGCTACTATTTGAGAATAATATATAAGAATAGCACTAACTTAGAATAGTGCTAACTCAAAGCTATTCGGAATAGTAAAAAAGTTGTTTGGATGCATATTTAGAATAGAGTTTGCAGAGAATGAATAATGTAATAATTGATGTGTTATTTTTTTCAACTAACTCTAATCTTTAACTATTGTTTGTTGAAAATATTTGAAGCATCTAGTGGTCGGACTTTAAAATCTAGTGATAATGAATATCATTTATTTATTATTATTAGAGGATTGCTTATTGTTGTTCAAGAAGTGACTGTCTAATGTAAAGTATGTATAAAAATTGAGTGCTTGTGCGCATGATTTTTTTATGCATGAATCATATACAAAATTTAAATTTCTACATAATTTATTATCTTTGGTATAATTAAATTTTGTATAAAGTGTGCACTTAGTTTGATAAAGAAATCAGTTAGAAAGTGTCAACATGGTTCTTGATGTGCCGAAAATTTTAATGCGTCAAAAAGAACAAATCCTCATGCAAATTTGAATTGTATAGAGCAAAAGAAAAAACACATCTAATGTAATATAGAGTAAATTTGAATTATATAGAACAAATCGTTTTGTACATGTTCTGCTTTCTTTTCTGGTTTTGACAAAAAAAAATAGCCCATCTAAATGTAATATAAGAAGCATCATATCAAAATATTGCAGCCTACACGTCACAACATTATCAAAACAAAAAGAGACCAACAAAACAAAAAATTTGGAACAAATAGTACCTTGAATCAATGAATGCCGAATGCGTTAGAACGGTAGAAACAGCCAGCTAGTATGCCACATAATCTCAGTACAAGAGGTTGCTTCCCTAACGAAAAGACAAGCGAAAAAGAAGTGCCATCCTAATTAAGTAAAAGCATTTACGCAATACAAAAGCTTTCTATAATATTAAGTAAAAGCATAGACAACTATGACTTCATAGGTACAATATCACTTTATCGGATGGTCCATAATTTCCTTAAAATTAAACAATGATTTTGTACCTATAAAAAAAAGTAAAAAAATCCTAAAAATAAAAAATTTGGTCTCTAAGCATATTTTATTATGAAGATCATGTTGAGTGGTTCGGATCAACCGTTTGGATTTTGAAAACAGAGATAAACGATGTGAAGTATATATATATTGAAGCATATTGGAGCACCAAAAAAACAGTGCATTTGAACCCTCATAAAAGAAATAATATTTTTCTAATATTTTATTTAATATATAAAACCAAAACATGATGTTATTTAAAATATTTTTAACATGATGTTTACAACATGTGTATATATATTTTTAATATCATCATGTTATAACACCGTGATGTTATTTTTAACATCAAGTAACATATTTTTTTGAACATAGTATAAGATGTATTAAAATATTAAGTAACATATATTAAAAAATATTAAAAAACCATGATGTTATTTAGCATATTACAAAATAGTATTTTTTTTATAAATGTTATTTTATAAAATAACATATTTTTTTATAATTTTTTTTACATTAGCACCATCCATGATGTATTTGCTAAGGTTAATTTTAATTAGTAAGTTGTCTAAGTCCATTGGGCCAACGACTCAATTTAAATTAAAATGTTAAATAACATATATAGGTATAGGTTTAAATTGACGGCTCTCACTGTCACAAGTTTCTTGTTCTCTTCCCCTTTCTCTCTCTTTTGTATTTCCGATATGTGTTTTCTTTGATATCTAGACTATAATTGTTGTGATTGCTCTAACCACAATATCACCAAAATCGGTCAAATATGTGATAAATATCGGTCAAAACCAGAACAGAATTTTGCCAATTGTTTCGATTCTTCCCTGATTTTACCAGTTTTCTATACAAACTTGCCCAAGCCATGATTAGGTTACTATGATTTATGTGATCAAATCTTACAGCTCTTATCTCCCAACAGTCAATTAATCGATAATTAAAACTATTTAAGAAAATTTATAACATACGATATCCAAAGTCAATTTGAATCATATGAGAATAGAAGCTACAATCGATCAAAAGAGATCCAAGTTCCTTCTAACTCAATCAGCTAGAAGCTAGCATGATATTTATGGAAACCAATTAAACAAAAACAAAACTATAAATAGATATAATTTAATTTGTTCACTAAATATAAATCTATATATATATAATTGTTACTAAGGAAAACAAGAGAAAGACATACAATTGTTTACAGGAGGCGAGACCAAAGCAATTAAGCAGCTTCGTGTTCACTAGTGGAAAAATGACTTTCAGTATCGCCCTAATAGTATCGGTTCTTTGAATGAAGTGATACAAAATACATTTAGTATCGGTTAATAAAAAATAAATGATACAAAAAAATTTTTGTATCGGTTCCCATAAATCTCCGACACAAATAATACACTTTTTGTATCGGTTCCTTGCTAATGAACCGACACAGATGTTTTGTATCGGTTCTCTATAGAGAACCGATACAAAAGGAGCCATTTTTGTATCGGTTCCTTGCTAATGAACCGACACAGACGTTTTGTATCGGTCCTCTATAGAGAACCGATACAAAAGGAGCCATTTTTGTATCGGTTACTAGTAGAGAACCGATACAAAAATTCTGTGTCGGTTCATTAGCAAGGAACTGATACAAAAGGTATATTATTTGTGTCGGTTCTTTGTAAATAACCGACACAGATTGTATACAGAAAAAAAATATATTTCAAAATCAGAGTTCCGTATCGGTTCTTTGTAATTAACCGACACAGATTGTGCCAGGGCACGTCAGCAATCCGTGTGACATTCTCAGAAAAGATTGTACACCGTTCGATGTCCACCGCCAAAAAGCATCTTGTCCGTCCATCCACTATCAAATCCGTGTGACATTCTCATCTCCTTCCCCATCGATTCAAACCAAGACCTCTCCTTTTTTAAACCCCAATTCAAATCTATTTCATTTTCAAATGTTTTCTTTCCGTCCATGGCGACCGAGAATGAAGAGGCCCCTCGTCCAGCTCTTCCCCCACACCCGAGGTATAGTATCATCCCTACTTTCTTCCATTCCTGCGCATGCTTCACGAAAAGGGGCATAACTTTCGATCCGTCCGTCGGATCGGGCTGAAATTTTGACAGGAACTTCACAGCCCAAAGGCGGATCCAAAAATGGATGGGAATCCATTTTTGCCCATGTTACGGGTTCAGATTCGCGATCCGAGTCTTCCTTCATGGACTTTTGGGCATTTCTTTACAATTTTAGAGTTTTAGGGTCTTTTAGCACTTTTTATTGGAGGACTTAACACTGTCTTTGCAGGCGATATTCATAATCCCACTTTTAATGTATGAAATCTAATCAATCGCCGAGAATCGGATACAAAGCAAACACAAAAAAAAAAAAAAAAAAAAATTACAGTGTCGGTTCCTTGTGATAACCGACACAAATAACACATACTGTATCGGTTTTCTTGTAATAACCGATACAAAAACTCAAAAATAGTATCGGCTGTTTAGGTTGAACTGACACAAAAACTCAAAAATAGTATCGGTTTGTATTAATAACCGACACAAAAACCCCAAAATAGTATCGGTTTCTATGAATAACCGACACAAAACGTACTTTCTGTATCGGTTGACAAACCGATACTGATTAGTGCCGGTATTTGTGTCGCCTGTATCAGTGTCGCCCCGATGTCCGACACTGATATGTCTTAATAACCGATACAAAAAGTACTTTTTCCACTAGTGGTTGATACTTGATTTCCGAGGAGATAATTGGTTTTTGGATTTGGGATCTTAATTAACACTATGTATGTTTTCGCGTGATATGTTTTTGGCTTTGGTTCACACAAGATAAAAAGGAAAGTAAGGTAAAGAGCAGGAAAATGCAACCAAAAGAATCGGATTCGGTTCCATGCAAAAAATAAAAAGAGAAAGTTAGATTTTTTTTTTTTTTTCCTCTGAGATGCTCCTCCAGTTAGTGGTTTACAGCATCTTACAAAGCAAAGCATTCACACATCAATCGCTTCCCGGTATCACAATCTAAATCATTATAAAAACTTGAATTTTTGGTATTGAAAAAAAATAAAGGTGTTCAGAGTGTCAGTTTCAAGTATATTAATTGGAGTAAAACTAGGGTGCTCCTAAGTTCATAAGTCTCTTGTGAACTCAACTCTAAAAATCTATTGGATTAATTTCAAACGACGAATCTAGACCCTTGAAATCTTTCTACTTTACGAGTGATGCCCTTATATGTGAAAATTTTAATGTTTCGAATTAATTTAGTATACAGTCAAGTGTTCAAAATTAAAAGATTTATAAATTAATTTTAATGCATTTATTTTTTGAAAGCTTTTTGACCACTTGACTCTATACAAATTTAATTTCAAAATTTAAAATTTTTACATGTAAACACATAACTCGTAAGGTAGAAGGATTTCAACGGTTTGGATTCGCCATCAAGTCAATCAGATATGTTTTACAGTTGAGTTCACAAAAATGCTTGGTTAACTTAGGAGCACCCAGTTATACTCATATTAAATGTTCGATCTTATGATTAAAATTCTAACAATTTAGATTGAACAACTAAATGGTTGCTGTTAAATTCTGAAATTGTTGATGTTAAGAATTATTTTAATCATGGTAATATACCTATTCAGAGTTCCATTAACTTAGACACAGTTAGGCCTACAAATTAAAACAATATCAACTAACTCAACCAAAATGTACTTTATGTGGCTTGCTAAATTAATTAATAAACTCCAAGTCCAATCTCACAATTTTAATTTCTAACATTACCAATATCATCAAATCTTAAACTCAAAACTCAACATTTATAACACATAATTAAGTGAATTAACATCCACATACAATCTTCATCAACCTCTTCAAATAGTTCCGAGTGCTTCGGTGTTGCATTAACACGGTATTCGCCATGTCCTTGAGTTCTCTAGCCTTATCTCTCATCTTACTCCCCTCATCCCCTTTGAGCATCACCTCAAGTGCCTTAACAACCCCTTCCTCGGTGAAAATTGCTCCATTAACAGAATTCCAAACTTCCATACATGACAGATTAATCTCGTATTTACCAAATGAACCGCAAAGGACGGCCTATAAATGATTGGAATGCCTGCGGCAATACTTTCCATCACCGAGTTCCACCTGCAATGAGAAAGAAATACACCTACTGCTTTATGTCCAAGAACACTGTTTTGTGTGGCCCACGGAACAATTTTCCCTTTTCCTGTCTTATTCATCTTGTCGATAAACCCTTGGGGAAGAAGGTATTGTGCATTTTCTTTTAGGGACCAAATGAAGGATACACCGCTTGCTTCTAAGCCATTGGCAAGTGAGGTAAGCTCTGATGGAGAAATAGTTGCAACTGTGCCGAAGCTGATGTAAGCCACACTAGCCCGTTCGTATTGGTCAAGCCATGAGATACAACCATAGGGGTCACTTGCTTGCTCGATTTTGGATGAATTAATTAGGAGGGTAAAGGGACCCACCGGTAAATAGTTAGTGAACTTTTGTGTCAAATATGAATCAACAGTCGGGTCAAGTCCTTGGATCATGTTTAGCACGATCGCATCTGAGATGGGGAGGCGATGGACCATTTGATAAATCATGGTGGCGACGGGGGAATTGAGATCTCCTGCAATGATGCCATTTTGAAGATCACTTGCTCGGTGGTTAGAAAGGCCCGGGACAAAGTTGATCTTCTTGTCGCCATAGGACTTGATGGCTAAAAGGTTTCACAATGAGAGGAGGATGAGAGAGAGGCGAGTGCGGTTGTGAGAGACAAGAGAGGGGCTGAGTGTGTACCGTATGGGAATGCCGCCACGGCAATGTGAGATTGAGGAGAAACCACGGCAGTGTGTACCGTATGGGCTGAGTGTGTACCGTATGGGTTTTGGTGAGATGGTTTGAGAATTAGAAGGGAGGTTTTATGGTATCAATTATCATATGAGGTATTGGGTACGTACCCGGGATTTTTTTTTTCTGTAGATGCGCAAAAGTCATATTTATTGTTTACAATCGCTTCCCGGTATCGCAATATAAATCATTATAAAAACTTGAATTTTTGGTATTGAACAAAACATAAAGGTGTTCAGAGTGCCAGTTTAAAGTGTATTAATTGTTCTTATGATTAAAATTCTAACAATTTAGATTGAAGACCTAAATGATTGCAGTTAAATTCTAAAGTTGTCGATGTTAATAATTAGTCTAAAAAAATTTACATAAGTGTGTCAGATTTGAATTCTGACACATTGAATTTTTTTATTTTTTCAAAAATAAAATTATTCAATTATTTTCTATATTTATTTAAAATTTATTTTTGAATTGAGATCAATAACTCAGATTCAAAGCATTTTTTTTTCCAATAACACACAAATAAATATTTTAATTTTTTTAAAGCCGGAAAAAATCCGGTCTCAAAAATATTAGTCTGGGTTATTTGTTTCATTCTTTCTAATAAATTAAATTATATATTATTCTATCTAATTTAAAAGAAACATATCAAAATTTTCTAAAACTTTAATGAAAAATTAAAAAATTATCTCAATTTCTAAAAAGAAAATTAAGAGAACATTTGTTTTGAAAATAATCTGACACACTTAGAGAAATTTGTTTTATTTTTTCAAAAATAAAAGAATCCAAATATTTTTTTGTTTACATAGAAGTGACTTTTGAACCGGTATCAACAACTCAGATTCAAAGCATTTTTATTCTTTTTCCAATAACACACAAAGAAATATTTTAATTTTTCACAGCCACAAAAAATCTGATCTGAAAAATATTGATCCGGATTACTTGTTGTAACCTTTCTAATAAATCAAATTATATAGTATTCTATCTAATTTTAAAGAAACAAAAAGGAAATTTCTAATACTTTAATATAAAAATAAATAAATTACATTTTTTTCTAAAAACAAAAACAAATTTAAAATAAGGAACGACAATTGACGAGTTTGGATATTTTTAACAAAAAATTTTGTGAACATATTTAACAATTTCTATTAAATGTTAGATATAAATAAAAATAACGAGAAAGTATCAATAAAGCTCCACCTTTTGTTTCGAGACTATTATTGGGTCGCTATTGGGCTTTCTCATCTATCATGTTCTAATGTAATCTTGTTTTTTCTCGACAGAAATGAAAAGAGAAAAGATGACTTCCATCGAAAATTTCTCTTACCTTGTTTACCTCCGCAGACCGCGGACTCTGCTTTATTGCACACTAAGAGCGTATTCGTTTGTCACGGAATTCAGTATGAGATTTGACGGGAATGAGAACCCACAGGTACATTTACGTACAAGATTAATTGAACGTGTTGAATTAAGTGTTCAGTTGTACTATGGAATTAATTGTGGGAAGCCTTGATTTATGTTAAATATATATATTTCTATTTAAATTTTATCATTTTTTTTAAAATAAGATTAAATTTTTAGAATAATTAAACCAATAAGATATTGTAAATTTTCTCATATTTTTAAATTTAAATAATTTGTAAAAAAGAAATGAGATGTAATTTGCAAACAAATATCATGTCTAGATCGGACCATTGTTTAATTATAAAACCATACATTAATTATATGAGAGTTGTTTATATATAACATTAAATAAGAGAGGATCCGGACTTTAGACCTTGCTTAGTCCCACAATAAAAATTAAATAAGAAGAGAGTTGTTGGTATATAACATTTCATATATATGTCTGCTATGTTCATGCGGAGAGAAGTGAAAACAAAAATAAAATTTATACCTCATTCATTTTGTTTTTTCTTGATTTTGACCTGCTGGGAACAGTTTTGGGAAAATAATATGGAAACTTATTAGCATGCCTGTTACGTTACGAAACAAAAAATTATAATAGATTTATATATATGTGTGTATATATATATTTCTAGACATAAAAATATACCTAAAGGGCTTATAGGTAAATTTTATATAATATGACATGAATTTATTTTTATTCAAAATGAATAGATATTGATGCTTTTGATATTTAGTCAAATAAATCATATATATATTATGATAAAAAGGGGTTTATTCTAATAAACCATATATTTATGTAAGGGTTTATGTGCATATATTACATCCCTATGTAATATTAATTAAATTAAGGGGCTTATAGGCAAAATTACCAAGTTTATTAACCTAACCTCTTCCTTCTTCCTTCTCCACCGTATAATCTCCTAAAGAAACCGTGTGTTAGTGTGTGTGTGTGGGTGAGTGGCGCAAGAGGAGGAAGAAGTGAGAGAGAGATCAAATTTCCGCGAAATCGATCGATTCGATCTGAGATTCGAGATTCGAGCCAAGTAGATACTCTAATTCTCTTCTCATTTGGTAAATTTCCTTTCTTAAATTATCGAAAACCTAATTCTCGATTTAAATGTCGAATTTTCGGTTGAAGTTTGGAATTGGATTCGGGTTTTCGAATTATCGTTAAACTTCGGTTGCTTGAATCGAATTTCTAAATTGAATTTGATAGATATGGATGGATTATTGGATTTAGGGTTTTTGAATTGATTCTAGGGTTTTAGTGATTCAAAGAATACGGATCGATCGATTATTCGATCAAATTAAACCGTTAAGCCGAAATGAACGATCGATGGTTTCAAACCTAATACCGAATTTTATCGACCAAATTAGGAGTTATTTAACCTAATTTAAATTGGGTAAATGAATAAGTATTTATGGTTATATGGTATCGAATTAGGAAATGATGCCGCAATCGACCGTACCAATCCGGTACCAACAACCTGAACTTAAGTATTATTTTGCGGGCCGCAACAGGACCCATTACGGGCTGCATCCTGGTAACCCAAAGTGGTAAAGTTGAGTATTGTTAAGCCAAATCGAATGAGTACCGAACCGTAATCGCACTAGCCTTAGTTATACACCATTTATACAGTGTTAAATAACGATTATGCGTATCTTTTAAATAGACTTGGTAAGGTGTCCGGGCCGTGCAGCGCCTGCGTAGGGGGTTGAGTAGGGTATGACACGGTCCGTGTGGATTGTGACTCGGCCCGTGTAGGAAGTCCAGATTGTTGGATTTCACCCTTTCTTCGCCCGTTTCCTACAATAAACAAACAAAAGCGCAGCAGTACCATATTCTACAGGTGCGGGGTTTCTGGACTTGTTTGATATTTTATTTTCAGAATTAAACTGTTGTTTCATTTGTCATGTTGATTACTCTTTGTTGCATAAACTGAATTAGGCATTGCATTTGCATAGCCAATCTATTTCAGTTCGAATTGCTGTAATCTGGGTGATTTGCATGCTGGTATGGTTTATTATTGTGTCGATCTATGAGATCTGATCTGTAGTTGAAAGTCACCGAGAATTTGATAAATAAACGGATATGTGTCACCTGGCGAGTGACAAATCACCTAGTGTGACATTCGCAAAACCTGGATATCCGGTTTTGCAAGGATCTTAAAGCTTTAGGTCGGGCCCGGGTAAGTCCTCGCACCGGTTGGGGCAGTGGCAAGCGATGTGATGATGGTTATGGATATAGGTGACTAGTGTGAAACGTCTAAGGTGTTATCCGTTGTGATAATGCGGTTGAAAAGTCTATTGATATTACGTTCTTGAATGATTTCAAATGAATTTTCTTGATATGATCTGAAACCAGAGTTTAGGAAATGGTTAAGCCAAGCGATACGAGATGGGTGTCACATAAAGGGTCCAAGAGGGGTGGTCCATCTCGTAGGCGTGCGGAACCCTACGGTGTCGACGGGCTAGTGAGTAGGGTGGAACATCTGTATTTGCTACCGGACGTGATAACATGAGTTAAACCGAATGTTGTGTTTATTTGAATTTCAGTTTGACAATTCCTCTATTGTGATTTCATTTGTTTACTGTGGTCGTATTGATGCACTTCTGTTTAATCATATATTGTTATATACATGTTAGGTAATTTGTTTATGGTTTATTTTTGAAAATAGAACTTGATTGCAAGTCCAGCAACTTATCTGTGGCAAATATTCGCACTGGGAATTTTATTCTCATCCCGTTTTGGGTAACTCTTTTCAGGTTCCGGGGCGGTTGATCCGGGAGAGGCACGACAGGTCTAGACTCCCGATTACCTGTTTTGTTTGGTATTTGACTAGAGATGTGTATTTATGTTTTTTTTGGTTGTATATATCTATTCTCTATGTCATGAACCATGTCGTATCTGTATGTGATACCGTTCTGTTTATTATGACGTACCTGACTTTGATATCTGATCGGTTATGTATATTGTGCTTTTATGTGCTTGTTTGGGGGTTGGTTTTAATTTATATCGTAAATGCCTTGTAAGCATATGGGAAACTGTATGTTTACGGCAGGGACCCTGTTGCATTCTGTATCTGATGGCTACGGGGTGTGACAATGCCGAACGGCCTTAGGAAAAAACATATATATATAAAAAACCCAAGTGTTTTGAATCCCATAGAAAAGGATGTAGCCGAACGAACAGGCCCTAATGGATCTTCAATAATGGCATCATTTCGTGTCCGACCCGAATGACCTCGACATCTTCGATCCGTACATGGATTGGGACCCAACATGCAGACGTCGAGGCTGGAGAAGCTGCCACCTGGCAAGTCAATCGTGTCAGTCTAAAGGGTTGGATGCGACTTGCGAGATGTATTTCAGGTAGTTTGTTATTTTTCTTTCTTGCCAATTCCACCCTTCATTTCTTGGAATTTAATTGCAGTTAGTATTTATTGATTATGTAAACAAAGATAAGTTTGTTTGTTTATAGGAGGTATTTTTTTTTTTGGCATTCCCATTCTTTAATTTTTGGAATTTAAATTCTGTTAGTGCTCTTAATCAGTATTTTTCATTTGAAGAAATAATATTAAAATAATATAGGAATCTGCGCATTGTGTGAATTCATACTCCCCGGTACTGGGCAAGAGAATATTTTAAAATTAGTGGATTCAGACCATCCTTTGAACTTTGCACGAATCTCAAAGCACAAATAATATTGTCCTAATTTTCTTTCAGTTCCTATATAAATATTTTTTTCTTAAAATGACCAAATAAAAAAAAAAGTTTTCAAAATAAGCACATAATTATTTCCGTACACCATATATAGATCCCTATATTATTTTAATTTTATTTCTATAAATACAAAATTATTTTATTATTTACCGGTGATGGAATGGGTGATAATAGATAAACCTTACAAAATAACAGAGCTTGACTACTCTTACGGTCTTACCTCCTGGAACTGGAATTTACCAGTAAATGCCACGGCTTTGCTTGTGCTGAGAAACTCTTTCAAACTGTGCTGAGAAACTACATTCAAATTACATTTTCAATGTGCTGTGCAAAAAGAAATTGATAATTACATTAATATCGATCGAAAGAAGAGGTAATTAATGATTCAAATTTTATGCTACACAGTAATGAAAATTAATGCCTCATCAGCTCATCTGAAAGGAAACAAAATTGAACTCGGTTTTCGCAAAATTCATGTAATTAGTAACCAAATATTGGCATCCTTTCCAAAGTGATTGAACGCTACTCTAATTTGCATGATTTAATTTGTCATCCTCATACGACTTGCTTGCCCCAAAAACTATTATATATGCAAATTAGGTGAAAATAATAAGCAAAATCATTGTCTTCAAAAAGCTTGTGCCTGTTATTAAAATAAGCAAATTTATTGTTTTCAGAATCAAGATATTAAATGAAATTACTTAATGTGGGCCGGAGTCACCGTATTAGGATTTTAGGAACCAACTCTGTTGAGGAGCATTTCACCAAACAGTTGATGTGCGTTTATTAAGCTCCCAAATCTACACATCATACTGGATTCCATGCTTGACCATTGTTCGTTTCAACTCTTAAATCGGAACCCAAATCTTCAATTCTACAATAGCTGCCAACCAAGGTATTGAAACTAACAACAGTGGGTCTCAAGTCTCAACCTCCAGTTTGTAATTTCATCGAAAAGCTCAAGGACATGCTTAATGTTGTTGCCATTATGACAGTAACTCCTGAATCCTAAATTTAGAAGTTGTATATTGAAAAGGGATTGGGCCAATGGCAATACCTCTAGTTGCACAACCCCATGCAACCAGAAAAATTACTTGCGGAATGCCCATCTGCAACAAAGTGGTGTTTTGTGAAAGCGAGAACCAGGGACCCACACATGAACCGTGTGAGTTGCACTTGTGCCACCTCCTTGACACCGTAGAGGATCAGATACATGCTCTCAATTTCCTTGGTTGGTTTAGAGGGAAGCACATCTTCGAGTTTAGAGTCGACTGTGGCCTCGATAAAACGAACACCCTTATCGTTGAGGAAAATAACCAAGTTACCATCTGGATCCTCACCAAGCCTTCCGGCGACCTCACGATATTCAACAAGGACCTTAGAAAGTCCCAGCTCAATTAATATCATTGTTAGAAATTGAGATTGGAGGATTGAAGACATACACAAAACGTAAATGATGGTTGGTGTTAGGTGTATTACCATTATTGTAGGCTGGCTTCACAAGTTTAGAACTTTCTATGGTGATCTTCATGTATGATTTTTTAGGCTTGCATTTGTATCTAAGCTGTTATCTGGGTTTTGCTGTCTTAATTTCGTGCAGTATTGATCTGGGGTTCTTATATAGGGCAGAAGGAACCAGGAAGGGGTAACTTGGGTATCAAATTAATTAACTAGGTTATATTTGATTGATACTTACATTTTAAAAAGGACTAAACTACTTACTTTATCTTATTGTTTTTCTTTTATTTTACCTTTGATTTAACAGTATAATTTATGATTTAAATTAATTTACCTAAAATAATAAAATATTAGAAAATAAATTTCCACCTATATAGGTCCCCATAAGTGGGATTCACATCTGCTGCGATCCTAAAAGGTAAACAGTAACCCTAAAATTCATGCGATTCCAAATCTGACCGTCTAATAATTTCATGCATGTATCTCAAAGCAGATGATTTTTCCTTGCACGAATCTCGAAACAATTCAACAGTTAGATTTGGAATCGCAGGAATTTTAGGATTACTGTTCACCTTTTAGGATCGCAGCAGATGTGAATCCCCATAAGTGACACTCCACATGGCCCAAAAACCCCAGAGTTCATCAAATTTATTGTGGGTGCAGTAACTTAAATTTTGAATTTCTGAATAATGAATCCGAACCATTCAATCTGTATTGACACTAATATTAAAAAATATCTATATATTATAATTGTGAGTCAGATTCATTCTAATTCTCATCGAAAGGTCAAAATTCAAAATTCAAAATCTGAGTTAACGGAGAAGATGCAGTCTAAGTTCATGATAATTTCTTGCTCAGAAAGCACTACGTACGCGTCCAACTTGTTTTGCACTCTGTCTGAATTCAATTTTAATATGAAGTACAAAACTATAAAATTTGTTTGATGAAAAAATAATATTCCATGATATTTTATTTTAACAATTCGATAAATGAATTCTACATTTCCTACAATAAATATATTCTTTTCATTTTTATAATATAAACATTTACTTTTATAGTACATTAAGTAATAGGTATATTGAAATTTTTATTTGGGTAACATTATGAAATAATATAATAAAATATTTGGGTAACATTTAATAAAATTTCACATCCGTGGGCTATCCTATACGGATATTTAATTGAATATCCGTGTAGGAAGATGAAGAATCACCCTTCCTACACGGATTTGTAACTGCAAATCCGTGTAGCTCTCTCACTATTCCTACACGGATATTTAATGAAATATCCGTGTATAAAAGTTTAATTTCCACACGGACACTGATTTTTAAGTTAATATTCGTGTAGGATTCCTAGAACACTGGAAAAATCTTATTTCATACACGTTTTTTTATAAAATTGAGAAAATCCGTGTATAAGGTACAGTGTAAGAAGACGTTTTTTGTAGTAGTGATGAAAAAATAATATTCCATGATATTTTATTTTAACAATTCTATAAATGAATTCTACATGTCCTACAATAAATATATTCTTTTCATTTTTATAATATAAACATTTACTTTTATAGTACATTAAGTAATAGGTATATTGGAATTTTTATTACAAAAAACATTATTGTTTCTAAAAGTACTTAATTGATATTCTAAATTCTGACTTTCTGTAGAGATGCAAGAAACTGGAGCATTTCAGCAAAGGATTATTATTACAGTAATTGAAGTCACCGTATTAGGAACAAACCCTCAAAGGAGCATTCCAGCAAACAGTTGACGTGCATGCGTTGCTCCCAAATCTATAGAAACCCTCGATCAAAAGTGTATAAGTAAACACATGGGGCTGGATTCCATGCTTCACCATTGCTCGTTTCAACTCCTAAGTCTTAAGTCATAACCAAATCTCCAATTCTACAGATGAAGGGTATTGATCGATTAATGTTGTCATTATTACAGTAACTGGTTATGAGAAAATTTAAAGGTCTGCCATGGAGAAGAAATCCATGCTTGTTGAAGGTGTTCGATGAAATGCAAATGGCTGATGTAGAGCGGAATGAGAACACCTATTGCATTTTAGTGAAAACCTATGCCACGGCCAGGCTTTAGACTGTTGCAGAAAGTTACGTTGAGGAGCTAGAAAGGTGAAAACGGGAAATAATTTGGGTTTGTTGGATGCTCTTATAATGTTCTATGGTTGTCTTTACAAGGTTAAAGAATTAGATCGAACTTGGAATTTAGTATAGTAGCTGGCTTATGTGGTACCATTACCAAAGAGTTACTTGTTAGCAATAGAGGAGAGCAGGTTGGGTCTGATGCCCATCGGACTCAGGAGTTCGATTGTTTTCATAACCGTCAGATATACTTTAAGATCTATACACATTACTTTAATATCCGTGCGCACAGATTTTAAAGCAGATTGGATGGTTATGGAGCCCATCGAACCCAAACTGCTCTCGCAATAGAGTTGTTTTAAAAAGTCAGGTCGGTCTCTATTGCAGAGGAAATTTGGGCCAAATTGAGAAATTAATGAATAATGGTTAATGATGAAATTAAAATCTGTTTCTTAGTTTTTTTCTTCTTCTAGTTTTATCGCTCTTCTATTTAATTGCTCTATATCGCTAAGAAGTCAAACTAATTATATTGATCTGACACAACTCGACCGAACCTAATTAAGTTTCAAGTTAACCAAAAATCATAATAATGCAGAAGGGGGTTGTTTAGTTAAACTAACAACATGAGAAAAAAAATTTACACTAAACCAAATTCATATAATTAAATACGCAACTATTCCAATCATCATGCATTGAAATAATCATCGTGCGCACGGATCTTAAAATAGATCGGACGGTTATGGAGTCTATCGAATCCAAATTTGAGTATGACGGGTGTCGAACCCAAATGCTAAACAATGATGTTTTGTTACAATCATCCCAAGTGGTTTTCTTTTATTAATACAAATGTTGTCTGGACAATGCCCGGCAACCTTAAAAAAAATTAAAAAAAATAAAATCCCAAGTGGTTATACTAAGAATTGTCGACCACTTAACAGAGCAATTGAGGAAAATACCATAAAAAATGCAGCAGTACCACACAAAAACAAAAATATTGGAATTGGTCATATAGTCATTATCAGAAATAGTAATTAAGCTTAAGAGTTCATAAATCTGCAGCGCACAACAACCATTCATCGTCCTGGAGAGCATCGATCAAATAAATTCTGAAATGAATAAAAGAAGGTTGCATTGTTAGTGCATCATGTACATCAAATAAATTCTGATATAGCATTGCACATTAAATCCTGGAGAGCATTTTCGGTCCAATGCCTATTGGACTCAAACTAAGTTCGATGGGTTCCATAGCCGTCCGATCCATTTTAAGATCTGTGCGCAGTGCTTTAATATCCTTGCACATCCACTTTAATATCTGTGCACACGCATTTTAAAGCAAATCGGACTGTTATGAAACTCATTGGACCCAAACTGCTCGCCAAATCCTGTCACTTTCTGACGGATGTGTGCTTCCAAATTATTTCATTAAGGCCTGATGAGTTGCACAAATTCTAGTACTTTCTGTTGGTATAATTATGTACGATATATACAAATCAAATGTACATAGTTTGCTTCAGAATTTCATTTTCTCAATTATATATTAAGGTGTTATGGGGAGTCTCGACCTTCTTATCGTAAGAGAATTAAATTCAAATATACTCCGGAGATCATAATTAATGTGTCATACATTTTTAATCAGATGGATATATATAGCACCGAATACGTACCTATTAAATTAACATTCGCGGTATTTTCTGCCCTTTCTTGTCCTTTTCCTATCTCTTCAAGCAGTTCTGCAATATTAAGAAATGTATGAAAAAAAAATACATTATAATTAAGTTAGAAATTGCATTATTAGTACGCTAGAAGAAGCAATATATCATAAGGTGGATATACAATTACATCATTCTTTCGTGAAAATTTCATTATTTTCCCATAATATTCTATTGGAACAAAGTTGTAGAAAATCTTAAGAAGATCAGAAATAATTAACTGTAATTTGTTGCTAACAGAAATTAGTAAACACCAAAAAAAAAAGAATGAACAATAGACTGTGCGGTAAATATGAAGTTGAGTTATATTTGTAGTAATGATTCAATTAAAAAAAAAAAGTATATAAAATTAATTAAAAAAAATCAATATATGCTTGATTCTTCTTTAACCAATGAAAATATATCTTCATACTCCTGTAAAATATGCAATTACCTGATGGCAGCTGCTTTGATATATCTCGACCTTTAGTCTCATCAAGCTTACGACAAGCCCAAATCGTGACTTCCTGTAGAGATGCAAGAAACTGGAGCCCCCCTACCGACTGTAACTTGTCACAGTTATACAAAAACAGCTTTGATAGAGATTTAAGATTGCTTGTGGCCTCAGCTGGAATAGATACCAAATGTTGGCAATTACGTATAGTCAAAGTTTCAAGGGAAGTGAAGTTTTGCAAGCAACTGGGAATTGACTTTTCAAGGTCACCACAATTTCCCAGTTCGAGGCCCTTGACAGAGGGTGGTAAGACCATAGCATTTGGGCTTCTAATTATAAGCTTGGGGCAACAAGTAATTTCCAGCTGCTCAAGGGATTCAAATCCTCCAAATGATTCTACTGACAGTGATTCCAGATTCTCGCAATTTTTTAACATAATATGCTTTAGCATTGGCAGGTGGTTTGGAACCAACAAATTCGTAAGATTTTCTAGTTTCCAGCAATACGTAATGACTAATTTAGTGATGAAACGAGGGGGGTGAGAGATAGTTGAGGCCATACAATTATAAAACTCAACTTCTGTTAAATTTGGCAAATACTCTTCCTTCAACCAACTTGGTGATAAATTTCTACCTCTATAACAGGAGATTTTCAATTCTTTGAGATTTTGATGGGGACATAAACCATCAAGTACCTCATTATCCTTTACTCCATCCCCGGACCATCCCAATACCAAACGGTTAATGAATGGTTTATTGTTCAGTTGTGCTATTTGAGCAGCTTCTTTGCTGGGAACATATTCAAGTTTGCATAAACTCAGAGATCCTCTGAGTTTGCAAATGTTCTTTAATATCTCAATTTTCTTATTATCTCCCAACTGAACCATCATTTTGTTAGTTTGGAATGCTTTGGCAATATTTTCAAAACTTTCTAAATTAACCAAATTGTTGAATCCTTCGGGGAAAAGGTCAATCTTTGAGCAATCCATCATATTTAGATACTGGAGGTTGTAAAGGTTACAAATGGACTCCGGCAATCTATATACATTTGTGCCAGAAATATCCAGAAACTGAAGATGCTTTAGGTTACCAATGTTTTTGGGTAGCTTCTCAATTTTGCATCTTGCAAGAGATAACGATCGAATATTTGTGAGCACATTGCACCATGTTTCAATTCCAGTAATGCAACAACTGTTAGGACCAACCTTTAGAGATAGCAATTTCTTATATTTGCACAACTCCTTTTGCTCCTCTAGCTTTAATTTCTTTTGAAATACTGATACATGCCGAATATCCAGAGAGACTTTCTGTTCAGATTGCTCATTTTCTAGGCAAAAGCACTCCTCTTTTGTTATAGATAGGCACACATCGTGCATCAGATCATGAATCACATATCCACGTGCAAGTGTTTGGAAAAATCCTCTCCTTACAAGTTCAACAAAGTAACCATTCGCTAGAGCTGTCAAATCTTTGTGGTCATCTAGAGATTCAATAAAACCTTGCATGATCCAAAACTTTGTTAACTCAGATTGGGTGAATTTAAAATCCTTGGGATAGAGTGAGCAAAAGGAGAAACATTTTTTCAAATAAGTAGGTAAATATTGATAGCTCAATTGAAGTACAGGAAGTATATCTTGTTCCTCTTTTTGTAATTCCCACATTTTACTGTCTCTGATATTGGTCCAGTATTCAACACTAGGGTTGCTTTCCAATGCACCTCCGATTGTTATGGCAGCAAGCGGAGATCCTTTTAGCCTTTTACAAATTTCCTTACCAATAACCTCCAATTCTGGACTAATATTGTTTGGTTCGACAACCGAATTAAATGCACGGCTCTTGAAGAAGTCCCAGTAAATATGCTCTTCTAAACCCTCCAAATTTATAACACCTCTGGAACCTATACTCGTGCCTGGAATTTTCACACATTGAGGATCCCTACCTGTCACCAGCACTACACTTCCTCCAGATGCTCCTTCCATTGGTGCCAATAGACGTTGCCAGTCTTTGCTCCAAACATCATCAAGAACTAGCAAAAATTTCTTGGAATTTAATCTCTTTTGTAAATCTTTTTGCAGTTCATTTAAATTAGTAATATTGCACTCTTTTTTATTTTTAGTGGCACTCTCAATTATTTCTTTAGTTAATCTTACCGAATCAAAATTATCAGAGACACAAACCCACATAATTAGATCGAAATACGACTTTACAGCTTTGTCATTGCAAACCATTTGAGCAAGGGTAGTTTTCCCGACGCCTCCCATGCCTACTATAGATAATACTGAAACATTCCATTTCTTATCCATTCTGCTGCTACTCTCCCCAATATCCAAATTAGTAACACTCACCCTTTTTGCTCTCTTCCTTTTACCAGATCCAGAACTGGGAACTCCCATTAAACGGATCACTTTGTTAAACTCTTTATCACGCCCATACACATTAGATGTATTGAGAAATGTGCTTGTAATCGGTCTAGCTTTTAATTGGTTGGGATTTTCTGGTATACCACGACTGTCACATATTTCTTTCATTTCATTATAGACGTTATTCAGCCTATCAAGAACCAATTTTACTTCAGTTGGGAAATTGCTCATCCAGTTCTCTACCCAGTTCCGAAAAAATTGAGTAACTGGAAAGCTCTTTTCGACTTTGTGCTTCAAACTTTGGTACTGCAATTCGTTAACTATGCTTTCAGCTTCGTAGACAGAATCTTTTAGCAGGGAAAGATGCTTGTCTATTGGGTTGTATTTAGGTAGTCGCCAGCATTCAGCTCTCTCAATTAGGAGTTGTGCCTTAGGCAGTGCCGCACTAAGCTCTAAGAGGAAATTATCAACATTGTTCCTATTACGCCAAGAATCTACAGTAGATTGGCCAATGGTTGACACCAAAAATTCGAGTGCTTTATCCCACAAGATCATTCTCCCCTGTTATGGTTATCAACCACAAGAGAAGGATTAGAGTAGCGAAGTAAGAAGCAAAAAATATATTTTTTTTGTTAACTCGGCCTTCTTTACAATGAATTGAATCAAAAGGAGTTGCTTTTCGAGGAACAAAATGGGATTTTTACAGTCAAACAAAGAAGAAAAACAGAGATGTGCAAACCTTTTCCCTTTATTTTTTTTATGCTGAAAGGAAGAAACACAACAAAATGAAAGTTAGGATCATCGTTTTAAAAAACGGAATCAGAATCGAAATTTATAAGTTGATCATGGAATCAAGAATTGCGTGAATCGGTGGTAATCGGTCGAATCAAATAGGAAACTCGGATTTTTCTTTAAAAAAAACTTTTTGTGTACTAAAAAATAGGTAGGCTATAATGGATTCTCACATTGAGTAAAATATCTAACAAAAAAAATATATTACATATTTGATTAAAGATAAATTTAAAATGCATATTTATATTTATATTTCCAATAAAATAGATATATAGAATTACAACTTGATCACACTTGTACTCTCTACATTTTTAAAGAACAAAATAAAAATGTTACATATATACATCTAAAAAATTAAATACGTTGGAAAGAACAAGTAACATTTTTTTAACACAAAAGAACTTTTATTTTATAAATAAAAGAATTGATTTTTTTAATACATAAAAAACCAGCCATTTGCTCATAATTTCTTATTACACTTGCGCAATCCATGATGTATTTGCTAAGATTAATTTAATTAGAAAGTTCTCTAACTCCATTGGACCAATGACCCAGTTTACATTGAAGGATTAAATAACATTAAAATTGAGATGGCTCTAACCATAATATAGTCAAAATCTACAAAAATATGTGATAAATCGATCAAAACTGTAACTTAATTTGGCTGATTGTTTCAATTTAATTCCAATTTTATCGAGTTTCTATTCATAACTCATCCTATCTAGCCGAATCAACTCCGAAAAAATTGACTCGCCTCCGGTCGATTTCGCCTGATCGACTTGGGCGAGTCAAACTCATAATGGACCGATTTTCCAAGATATGGTTAGGATTCTATGATTTATCTGATCAAATTCTACAGATCTAATATCCCAACAATTAATTAATTGACAATTAGAACTATTTAAGATAATTTACAATGATCTAAAGGCAGTTTGAACCATAAGAAAATATATAGAAGCTACAATAAAAAAATAGATTGGAGCCCCAAAACTGATCCAAGTTCTTCTAATTCAATCAGGAAGCATGCATGATATTTATGGAAACCAATTAAGCAAATACAACAGAATTATATATAAATAGATATACTTTGTTAAAGTAAATATAAAGCGACAAAAAAAGTTACCAAGTTACGTAGGAAAACAAATAGTACCTTGAATCAATGAATGCCGAATGCGTTAGAACGGTAGAAACAGCCAGCTAGTATGCCACATAATCTCAGTACAAGAGGTTGCTTCCCTAACGAAAAAAGAAGCGAAAAAGAAGTGTCATCCTAATTAAGTAAAAGCATTTACGCAATACAAAAGCTTTCTATAATATTAAGTAAAAGCATAGACAACTATGACTTCATAGGTACAATATCACTTTATCAGATGGTCCAGAATTTCCTTAAATTTAAACAATGATTTTGTACCTATAAAAAAAAGTAAAAAAATCCTAAAAATATAAAATTTGGTCTCTAAGCATATTTTATTATGAAGATCATGTTGAGCAGTTCGGATCAACCGTTCGGATTTTGAAAACAGAGATAAACGATGTGAAGTATATATATATTGAAGCATATTGGAGCACCAAAAAAACAGTGCATTTGAACCCTCATAAAAGAAATAATATTTTTCTAATATTTTATTTAATATATAAAACCAAAACATGATGTTATTTAAAATATTTTTAACATGATGTTTACAACATGCGTATATATATTTTTAATATCATCATGTTATAACACCGTGATGTTATTTTTAACATCAAGTAACATATTTTTTTTGAACATAGTATAAGATGTATTAAAATATTAAGTAACATATATTAAAAAATATTAAAAAAACCATGATGTTATTTAGCATATTACAAAATAGTATTTTTTTTTTTTATAAATGTTATTTTATAAAATAACATATTTTTTTATAATTTTTTTTACATTAGCACAATCCATGATGTATTTGCTAAGGTTAATTTTAATTAGTAAGTTTTCTAAGTCCATTGGCCAACGACTCAATTTAAATTAAAATGTTAAATAACATATATAGGTATAGGTTAAAATTGACGGCTCTCACTGTCACAAGTTTCTTGTTCTCTTCCCCTTTCTCTCTCTCTTTTGTATTTCCGATATGTGTTTTCTTTGATATCTAGACTATAATTGTTGTGATTGCTCTAACCACAATATCACCAAAATCGGTCAAATATGTGATAAATATCGGTCAAAACCAGAACAGAATTTGGCCAATTGTTTCGATTCTTCCCTGATTTTACCAGTTTTCTATACAAACTTGCCCAAGCCATGATTAGGTTACTAAGATTTATGTGATCAAATCTTACAGCTCTTATCTCCCAACAGTCAATTAATCGATAATTAAAACTATTTAAGAAAATTTATAACATACGATCCAAATTAAGTCAATTTGAACCATGTGATCATAGAAGCTACAATCAGAAGAGATCGGAGCCCCAAAACAGATCCAAGTTCCTTCTAACTCAATCAGCTGGAAGCTAGCATGATATTTATGGAAACCAATTAAACAAAAACAGAACTATAAATAGATATAATTTAATTTGTTCACTAAATATAAACCTATATGTATAATTGCTACTTAGGAAAAACAAGAGAAAGACATACAATTGTTTACAGGAGGTGAGACCAAAGCAATTAAGCAGCTTCGTGTTGATACTTGAATTCCGAGGGGATAATTGGTTTTTAGATTTGGGATCTTAATTAACACTATGTATGTTTTCGCGTGATATGTTTTTGGCTTTGGTTCACACAAGGTAAAGAGCAGGAAAATGCAACCAAAATAATCTGCTCCTTCCATGCAAAAACTAAAAAGAGAAAGCTAAATTTTTTTTTTCTCGAGATGCTCCTCCAGTTAGTGGTTTACACTTTACAGCAGAAAGTTAGATTTTTTTTTTTCTCTGAGATGCTCCTCCAGTTAGTGGTTTACACTTTACAGCAGAAAGTTAGATTTTTTTTTTCTCTGAGATGCTCCTCCAGTTAGTGGTTTACACTTTACAGCAGAAAGTTAGATTTTTTTTTTTCTCTGAGATGCTCCTCCAGTTAGTGGTTTACACTTTACTGCAGAAAGTTAGATTTTTTTTTTCTCTGAGATGCTCCTCCAGTTAGTGGTTTAGACTTTACAGCAGAAAGTTAGACTTTTTTTTTTTCTCTGAGATGCTCCTCCAGTTAGTGGTTTACAGCGAAAGTGTAATAGAAGAGATAAGAGAAGAGAGAATTTCAGGAATGTTTTGTTTTATTCATTTTTTTTTTTGAATCTTACGTGTACAGCTAGGGGTGAGTAAATCGCTCATAACTCGCTCACTAACAACTCGTTAATAACTCGCTCATTAACGACTCACTCATTAACAACTTGCTAACTTAATGAGCGAGCATGAGCATATCCCAACTCGCTCATTAAGAATTTGCCACATCTAATCCCGCCATATTTAATCCCAATTTATTAAATTAAAATTAAATTGAATAAATAAAAAAATCAACTAACATTACTAACCCAAATTGACTAAAGTTGAAATTAAAATTGAAAAAAAATGAAGCTCCAAAGTCCAGTGATCCTGTCCACTACTATACTCCAGCCTTAAATAATTAATGTTAACAAAGACTTGTTTAGTAATGTATAATTCTATTGTTTAATACTTGTTTTTTTTATTATTGTTTTAATTTTGTTAAATTTGCTTATAAACAATTTTTTTATTAAATTATGTAAGATTTAATTCGTGACTCGCTCAGTTGCTCATAACTCGCTCATTAACAGCTCGCTCATTAACAACTCGCTCATTAACAACTCGCTAACTTAATGAGTGAGCATGAGTATACCCCAACTCGCTCATTAACAACTCGCTCATTAACGACTCGCTAACTTAATGAGTGAGCATGAGTATACTCCAACTCGCTCATGCTCGCTCATTAATCAGCCCTATGTACAGCTTGATATTTATAGAGAAAGATTACAGTTAACACTAACTATGGTTTAGACTCCAATTAACTGGAGTTCTAACCACCACTAACTACTTCCTTAACAGAGTCACTAACAACTTTCACTAACTACTTTTGCTAACAGTATTTCTAACTAACTTTGACTGAGCTTCTGTCTTGTACTCTTGAGTAGTTAGTTGTACTTCTGCCTCTTCAGAGATCATAGGTTTATTATACAGCATAGCAAAGCATTTCTTTTCTTTTTTTTTTTCTTTTTTTTTGAGAAGAAGCAGAGCATTTCCACCAAACGAGCATTCAGACATCAATCGCTTCCCGGTATCGCAATATAAATCATTATAAAAACTTGAATTTTTGGTATTGAAAAAAAATAAAGGTGTTCAGAGTGTCAGTTTCAAATATATTAATTTTTGTAGAACTAAATGATTGCTGTAAAATTCTGAAATTGTTGATGTTAACAATTATTCTAATCATGGTAATATATCAATTCAGAGTTCCATTAACTTAGACACAGTTAGGCCTACAAATTAAAACAATATCAACTAACTCAACCAAAATGTACTTTATGTGGCTTGCTAAATTAATACATGAACTCCAAGTCCAATCTCACAATTTTAATTTCTAACATTACCAATATCATCAAATCTCAAACTCAAAACTTAACATTAATAACACATAAGTGAATTAACATCCACATACAATCTTCATCAACCTCTTCAAATTGTTCCGAGTGCTTCCGTGTTGTGTTAACGCGGCATTCGCCATGTCCTTGAGTTTTCTAGCCTTATCTCTCATCTTACTCCCCTCTTCCCCTTTGAGCACCACCTCAAGTGCCTTAACAACCCCTTCCTCTGTAAAAATTTCTCCATCTAACAGAATTCCAAACTTCCATGCATGACAGATTGCTCTTGCATTTACCAACTGTTCAGCAAAGAATGGCCTACAAAGGATTGGAACGCCTGCGGCAATACTTTCCATCACCGAGTTCCACCCGCAATGACAAACAAATACACCTACTGCTTTATGTCCAAGTACACTGTTCTGTGGGGCCCACGGAACAATTTTCCCTTTTCCCGTCTCATTCGTCCTGTCGATAAACCCTGGGGGAAGGAGGGATTGTGCATTTTCTTTTAGAGACCAAATGAATGATGCACCGCTTGCTTCTAAGCCATTGGCAAGTGAGGTAAGCTCTGATGGCGAAATAGTTACAACTGTGCCGAAGCTGATGTAAGCCACACTAGCCCGTTCGTATTGGTCAAGCCATGAGATACAACCATAGGGGTCACTTGCTTGCTCAATTTCAGATGAATGTAGGAGGTGGAAGGGACCCACCGGTAAATAGTTAGTGAACTTTTGTCTAAAATACGATTCAACCGTCGGGTCAAGTCCTTGGATCATGTTTAGCACGATCGCATCTGAGTTGGGGAGGCGATTGGCCATTTGATAAACCATGGTGGCGACGGGGGAATTGAGATCCCCCGCAATGATGCCATTTTGAAGATCACTTGCTCGGTGGTTAGAAAGGCCCGGGACAAAGTTGATCTTCTTGTCGCCATAGGACTTGATGGCTAAAAGGTTTCACAATTTCATTATTTGTGTTTCAAGTAAAAAAATATGTTATGTATAATATGCTCTTATTGAAATTTTGAAAATTGATCCACTTGAAGATCCATACACGCCCCTTCAATATTGGTGCAGACCAAGAGCACACTGATTTTGAAGTGGATCGGACGGAAGCCGAGTCCATCGAACTCAAATTAATACAAAAGTTAAGTTGGTACTTCACCGGTTGAGATACCATTGTATTAATATAATGTCCAGTCCAAATGAAATTTCATTTTAGTATATATAGATATGGTACAAATGCAGTAATTGTAATAGTACGGCTCAGATCTAATACTATTATCACAGTTTAAAACCCAAAAAATGTCCAAGGGATTTCTTGTTGTTACTATATATTAAGTAAAATTGAAATGCTATATATTAAGTAAACCAAAAAAGTTGGCATGGACAAACTATAATGAGGTATCAACTATTAAGTACTTATTACAAGTTAATTAATAGGGAAAATTATTTTTATGCCACTCTAAAACTTACAAATTAGAAAATTGTCATCTCAAAATATGAAATTAGAAATTTGCCACTCTAAAATTACTAAATTCATGAAATTGTCATGGATATACATCTTATATACAAAGTTGATTAAAATTATATTAAAAACTGTTTTATGAAAAACATATTTTAAAAATTCCAAAAATACCCCTCCAATTCAACAGTACCATACCAAACTCTTCTTCTCCAGACCCAAATGCTTCTTCTCCGCTAAACCCAAACCCTTCTCCTCCAATGGAACCCTCCAGGCAACTTCCTCCATCTATCGAGAAACCATTCGTGAAATTTCTCTCTCATTCATAACACCGCCAATGTAAACTCCTTTAAATGAGGTTTTCCATTCTAATTTGTACATACAAATCCTATTTTCTCTTCTCTTCTACATGGTTTTGAACCTCAGTCTCTTTCTTTCTCTCAGACGTCTGAAGCTCAACAATGGAGGAGATAACAATCACTTTTCCTCTTCTTTGTCTAATATTACTCAATTTCTATATCTTGATTTCAGACAAATTCTACCCGAAACAACTTCGTTATGTCTACTATTTCCTTATATCTCAGTGAGACTCCCGATATAACAAAGCTCCTGTCATAGAAGAGGCGCTCAACAAAACAGAGTCTAAACTCGAGGTTGACATAAAAGATGTTAGAATAAACAGAGATGAAATGATGTTTGTAATGGAGAGAATTGGTGAACCAACAACCAAAGAAGGAGAGCAGATCGACAGATAAATTTTGTATGGGGTATGGAGAGTTCTCTGCTTTGTTTCAAGAATCGGAGCCCAGTTTGGATGAAGGAGGCATTCTCTGTTTTTTATCAGAACAAAGATGGTTTAGTGGATGCCCAAGATTTGCAAAGAGTACTAATTAATCTCGGATTAAGAGAAAGCACGAATCTTGAGGCATGACAGCAGAGAAGAAGGATTTGGGTTTGGCGCAAGTTTGGGTTTGGGTTTAGCGTAGAAGAAGCGGTCGGGTTTGGAGAAGAAGGGTTTGATTTGGTACTGTTGAACTGGAGGGGGTATTTTTGGAATTTTTAAAATACGTTTTTTTAACAACAGTTTTTAGTATAATTTTAATCAAATATGTATATAAGAAGTATATTTGTGGCAATTTTATGAATTTAGTGATTTTAGAGTGGCAAATTTCTAATTTCATGTTTTCGAGTGGCAATTTTCTAATTTATAACCCAAAAAATGTTGAACTAATTTCTTCTTGTTACTATATATTAAGTAAAACCAAAAAAGTTGGCATGGACAAACTATAATAAGGTATCAACTATGGATTCACATCTGCTGCGATCCTAAAAGGGTCAACAGCAACTCTAAAATCCTTGTTTTTCCAAATCTGACCGTTCAATAATTTTGTGCATGTATCTCAAAGCAGCTTATTTTTCCTTGCACGAATCTCAAAACAATTCAACAGTTGAATTTGGAAAAGCAAAAATCGTAGGTTATTGTTCATAAGCAAAGAATCGCAGCCGATGCGGATCCATCAACTATTATGTACTTATTACAAGTTAAGAATGAAGTTGACACAACTTCCAGGGTTGTGACTGTTCGCACCAGAAATGCACTCCCAAGTTTCAGTACAGTAAGCTGTACCTTTTAAAACTTGAGTTCTACCTCTGGTCGGGACTGCAAGTGCACAGTACCTACCGTTGGTATAGTCGGGTATCGTATCCACAGGGACGGAATAAAACGACCGGACTCTACTCAAATCTACTAAAATTC
The DNA here is from genome assembly GCA_024447775.1 of Carex cristatella. NCBI lineage: Eukaryota > Viridiplantae > Streptophyta > Magnoliopsida > Poales > Cyperaceae > Carex > Carex cristatella. The sequence goes on along the minus strand of JAJHPF010000011.1, from coordinate 7,913,725 downwards.
TAGAAGTGAAGAGAAGTTGGTTTGTTGGTTTCTAACAGTTCTACTGATTGAAATGATGATTAAAAACACTGAAAAGAAGATTAAAAGTTTGTTTTCAAATTATAAAATGGGTTTCCAGGGTTTCAGACTTCGTATCTGTCTGGCCTCAGGGTATACGGCCCGTATAGAATCCTATACGGTCCGTATAGGCCCCCGAGTGAATACTGCAGCTATTGTTTCTGTGTTGGTGCTTTTGCCTAGGGTTTCCATCGACCAGGTCTAAGTTCTTCACCTCAGCGTTCGCAATTTTGGCTTAGAACTTGATTTACCGGACTCAACTACTCCCCTCTTAGATGTGTTAACCCTCAACTTTCGTAATTTTGGACTAAGTTATCTAAGTCACTTGTTGGTTTACTAAAGGTATACAAGGACTTTCGCCTCGAGGAAAGTTTCCCTTTCAGTACTCCTTGATCCGTAGATCTACCTCATATACTTGGTTCAGTTGGATTAAGTATCATAGACTTGGTTCCTAACAATTAGACGTGCGCATTCATCTAACGGGATGACTAATCAAACTCAAGCAAGCAAAAACCAAGTAATTAAAATACTACACAACAAGATGAAAACTAAGCATTCAACACATAATCAAGTAGCATACAAGTAAAACCAAACGTCAACTACATCTTAACCCTAGAAACAGTAAAATTAGCTACTCATGTTCTCAAAAGAAAGCACAATAAAAGTTATGAAGAAGTTCATAGAAAAACTATAGAAAATCCGAAGATTCGTTGCAAAACTTCTTCTTCTCTTTCTCCAAGTTGTTTCTTCTCTCCCAAGCACCAGGAATGAACCAAGAGATCCTTTCTTGATCTGGAATGATGCGCCTTAATGCCTGAAATCGCGTATTGAAAGCCTTCTTTTTCGGCCTCCCCAGCTGTCTCTGTTTCCAATTCCAGCCTGAGCTTCCGAAATAGCTTGTACGGTCCGTATGAAAAGTCTATACGGACCGTATACTTGACCTTGCCTTGGAGAATTCTTGCCTCTTGCTGTGGAACCTTCTGTGTGGTTGGGCTGATCTTGTACGGACCGTATGAAAACCTATACGGGCCGTATGGAGAGTTGTCAGATCCAGAATTTCGCCCTTTTCCTGTAAAACAAGGAACAAAACATAGCAGTACCACATTCTAATGATATTTAAACGAAAAGTCCACACTTTTAGGCTTTAAGGCACAAGTTCTGATGTAAATTTGGGTCGCAAACTAGGCAAAATAAGGAGACATCAGTGACAATAATTATAAATAATTAGTAATAGATTAATTGACCTAACATGATTTTGCATATTTTGTTTATAAGTTAATTAATAACAAATTAACCTAGCATTAGCATCTCATTGGTTTATATATTAATGGCCTAATACATATCATGCATATATAGATATATGAATGCAGATTAATTGTAGAGGCTAAGAATTATAAACAAAACCCCTAATTTTAATTATATATTACCGGAGCTATATATACATTGTTACACGGAAACAAGTAATCAAACATTGGTAAGATGGGTAATATCTAGCTAGAGAGGAAAGGAAAGAAGAAATTAAAATCAAGTCATAATGAATCACCTTCATCTCCAACTCCGACGATTTTCCTTATGAGATCAGTGTGCATGTGTGCCGACAATGCCTGGGGCCCACCGGTCCAGACCGTGACCCATTTCGCCCCAATCTCAATCGCTACATCACTGGCCATCCAGAGAAATGCATCGGTTATCACACAACTCACATTACAACCCACCTCGACCTCTGCTTCTTTCAGTCCCTTTGTCAGACTCTCCTGACACGACTTGAGGAACATCTCAATTTGCTCCTCTATATTTGCCGGCACCGAGGGATCGGTTATGCTATCAGAGATCGGGACGAAGGATTTTCCTCTATATTTGAAGGATCTGAGTTTTTGAATTTTTCAATTAATTTTTTCTCAGGATTTGATTTTCCATTATTCTGATTTTTGACTAAATGCAGTTGTCTATTATACTTGCTTTTAATTTTGAATCTAGATCTTGTCTTCAGACTGTGATTATTGCAGCATATATGCTATCTGTTACATGATCCACTCCGTATAAATTATAGTATTTGCTTAGTATGTTACATTATTTGTTCAGTCCTCTAAGTTACAGTCTACATGATGTAGTTACATTATTTATTCAAGATTGAGCAGTATTTGTTCACATCTGTTACAATATTATTTTATATGTGTTGTATTATTTAAGTCAGTGTTCTTGCATGCAAATTTGGTGTATTCATGTTTGTTAAAGTATTTATTCATATCTGTTACAGTATTTTTATTCCTTTGTTACATTATAGGTTTGCATGTTTAACATATAATTTTTTTTTGTTCAGCTGGTTGAGGTCGTTCTGTAGGTGATGTAATTTGAAACACTTGTTGCTTTGTTACATTATCTGGTATTGATTTATTTCTAACTACTGGAACATTGTCTATAAGTATTAGATAAATATGTTACAATATTTATTTACATTTGTTAGATTATTTGTCTCCAGTTGTTATAGTATTGGATACTGATTGATGTTCAGTCTTAGTTTAATTGTCTACAGCTGAGACAGTTTTCAACACTGGTTGATATTCAGTATATCTGTTACAGTATGTTCCTACATTTGTTACATTATTTGTCTACATTTGTTACAGTATGTTGATACTGATTGTTATACAGAATGAGTTAATTTGTTACAATATTTGTCTATATTTGTTACATTATTTGTCCACAGTTATTACAGTATCTTTTACAGTATTTTGTATACATTTTTTTTGCAGTTTTATTTTCTTTGTAATATTTGTAGTTTTAATTCTAAGATTTCTCGTATTTTTTTTGCAGGAGGATATATCGAAGGAGCGTTTGATTCTTGCCATGAAGTTTCTGACGCATCCTAATAATGAACACCAAATATCTATAGTTTAATTTTTTGTATTTGTTGTTTGTTGGATAAAGTTTTGTAAAGTTGTTTGCTGGATAGTGTTTCTTTGACAAAATTATGTTTGTAAAGTTTTTTTTTTTTTGATATTTTTGTTGTTTTATTGTTGTTATGATAATTGTTACAGTTTACATACTTTATTGCTGCAGTATTTCTTGTTACAGTTTTGATACTTTGTTGTTACATTTTTCATAATGTTGTGTTACATATTTTTGGAATATAGATTTTGTCTTTATTTTTTCAGTTTACACACCTTTTTTTTACCATATTCATTTTCATTAGTTTGAATCCGTAATTTTACATAATGAGAAATAAAAAAAAAATAAAAAAATTAATAATAAAAAATTCTAGAACGATAGAAAAAATTTGAGAAAAAAATTTAAAACCTTCCAGAAGGGGGAAAGTACACAATTTGATAGATTCATAAGTAAAACAAGTACAGTTAAACTATCATTAACTGTCAAAGTACAACAGTTTTGAAAGTACAAAGTACATCAAGTACAAAGATGTTGGAAGTTACAAGTTGTTATTTTTTTAAAAATTGATCGCATCTTTTACATCATTCTATATTGTTTGTTACAGTATTATATTATATTATATTGTTACAGCATTATTGTCAGTCAAATGTCAGTTAGTTTGGGTAAAAAGTAGGTACAAATTCTTGGGTACAATTAGAAGTATCCTTCAAATAAAAACAATATCAACTAACTCAACCAAAATGTACTTTATGTGGCTTGCTAAATTAATTTCTAACAATATGACCAATATCATCAAATCTCAAACTTAAAACTCAACATTAACAATACATAAATGAATTAACATCCACATACAATCTTCATCAACCTCTTCAAATTGTTCCGAGTGCTTCCGTGTTGTGTTAACGCGGTATTCGCCATGTCCTTGAGTTCTCTAGCCTTATCTCTCATCTTGCTCCCCTCTTCCCCTTTGAGGACCACCTCAAGTGCCTTAACAACCCCTTCCTCTGTAAAAATTTCTCTATCTAACAAAATTCCAAACTTCCATACATGACAGATTGCTCTCGCATTTACCAACTGTTCAGCAAATAACGGCCTACAGATGATTGGAACGCCTGCGGCAATACTTTCCATCACTGAGATCCACCCGCAATGACAAACAAATACACCTACTGATTTATGTCCAAGTACACTGTTTTGTGGGGCCCACGGAACAATTTTCCCTTTTCCCGTCTCATTCATCCTGTCGATAAACCCTTGGGGAAGAAGGGATTGTGCATTTTCTTTTAGAGACCAAATGAATGATGCACCGCTTGCTTCTAAGCCATTGGCAAGTAAAGTAAGCTCTGATGGAGAAATAGTTACAAATGTGACGAAGCTGATGAAAGCCACAGTAGCCCGTTCGTATTGGTCAAACCATGAGATACAACCATAGGGGTCACTTGCTTGTTCAATTTCGGATGAATTTAGAAGGTGGAAGGGACCCAATGGTAAATAGTTAGTGAACTTTTGTGCAAAATATGATTCAACAGTCGGGTCAAGTCCTTGGATCATGTTTAGCACAATCGCATCTGAGTTGGGGAGGCGATGCGCCATTTGATAAACCATGGTGGTGATGGGGGAATTGAGATCCCCTGCAATGATGCCATCTACGAGATCACATGCTCGGTGGTTAGAAAGGCCTGGGACAAAGTTGATCTTCTTGTCATCGTAGGACTTGATGGCTAAAAGGTTTCACAATTTCATTATTTGTGTTTAAAATAAAAAAAATATATGTTATATATAATATGCTCTTATTGAAAGTTTGAAAATTGACCCACTTTAAGATCCATACGCGCCCCTTCAATATTCGTGCGGATCAAGAGCACACTGATTTTGAAGTGGATCAGACATCGAACTCAAATTAATACAAAATTTAAGTTGGTACTTCACCGGTTGAGATATCATTGTATTAATATAATGTCCAGTCCAAATGAAATATGATTTTAGTATATAGATATGGTACATATGCTAAATTCAATCCCAATGGCATGCAGTAATTGTAATTATACGGCTCAGATCTAATACTATTATCACTGTTGAAAACCCAAAAAATGTCCAAGGGATTTCTTCTTGTTACTATATATAATATATTAACTTCGTACAGAAAGCTAAAATTGAAATGCTATATATTAAGTAAACCAAAAAATGTTGGCATGGTAAGATCTAGCTAGAGAGAAATTAAAAGCAAGTCATAACGCATCACCTTCATCTCCAACTCCGATGATTTTCCTTATGAGATCAGTGTGCAGGTGCGCTGACAATGCTTGGGGCCCACTGGTCCAGACTGGGATACGCATTGGACACGTTGGTCATGCAAAAATTGGGATATCTCAGAGGATACGCACCCCTTTAGAGTGCGCAATTAATGGTGGTTACGTGCAGTGTTTGGGTGTTCGTGGGTGGGTTTTTGTGTTATTTTTGTTTGTGTGTGCTATGTGTAGGAGATATAACTTACACATCTGATTCTGATTTCAATTTTTCCTTCTATAGATATAAGATAATTGTTTTGGTTGTAATACTATTTGGTGATGCATATTGTCGTGTAACATCATGAGGTGCTTTAGTTTTTGCATTTCTTTATTAGGTACTTTTTTGGGAGGTCGATTGGGTTAGTGGTTTTTTTTTTTTTTTTTTTTTGGGTGGGGGGTTATCGTTTACTTCTTGTTGTTAGCTGATTCTATGATTTTTTTTTTTTTAATTGTGAAGTGTACACACTACTATATTAGTTGTATTTCCAAAGTTTTTTATATAATTTTTTTTTCTCTTAGTTTGCTTTCTGTTGATAGTTGTATGTATGTAACGTTGAGAGAAATGTGTTTCTCTGTCCAGTTTTGCCTGATATTTGTGTCCGGTTTGTTTTCTTTACATGTTCTACTTTATGTTTTAGAGTTTTTTTTTTTTTTTTTTTTCAATTTTGTTATTGTAGTTGTTTGTAAGTTAAGTTTGTGCTGTGTTTTTCTTAGTGTGTTGCAAGAAAAAGAGAGAGACAGAGAGAGAGTTGTTCTCTTGTTCTGGTTTAATTGGGGTTGGTTAGGTAAGGAAAGAAATGGGGTTCTTTCACGATTTTTCCGGTTGGGTTCGTCAGATCAGCAACGAAGGAGATGCTTGGTTTTGGTTGTGACTTGTGTAAAGTGTAAACCACCAAAATAATAAATGTTAACTGTTAAATGGTCCAGTCGGTTTGTGGATCCGTATCCTCTCTATTACTACAGAGGATGGGCCTCATTTTGCAATTTGAAATTAAATCTCAACCGGTTTGAGATTCAGAAGGAAATAGGAGGCAATATTTTGGCTTTGAGATTCGTGCCAAGTTAAAATGAATGATCCAGATTCAATAATTGTAAAAGATTTCCCTGTGCGGTAAGAGAGAGGATGTGAGCTTGTTGGTTTGTTTGGTGTTTGATTGTTTCGACGCGGCGAGGTTGAAATATGTGAAGATATTATAATGGGTGAAGTATGTGTTGTTCCCAGGATTTTTATTTTAAATAGACCCAATTTTAAATATTTTAACATAATAAAAAGTATTAATTTGATTTTTATGTCACATGTGGTGGGATTTATGTCAAAAGTATTAATTTTTATTTTAACATAATAAAAGTCTGTGGTGTCGCTTTCTTGATTTCTTTAAAAACTGCAACAAGGTCAATTCCTAAGAGATTTATGTCACATGTGGTGCGATAATTGGAGAGAATACAAGTTTCAAGTTCAATAGGTCAGATAATATCATGCTAGCCTTAGCTGGGGCCCGCTCTTTGTTTAGTTCAGTTGATTTAGAATCTAAATTAACAGCTTTCTGCATGAAAAAGACATTGTCAGAAAAAGGCTAAGAATTACATTTCTCTGCTCAATCAAGGAAGTTATAAGATCTCTATTTTCATATTAACCGTCTGTAAGTTCCACAAAGTAATTGTTACATCAGTTCCACACAACACTAGCACTGTAGTAGTTCACAATCCTTGAATAATTCCAGATAAATACAAAACAAACTCAATAAGAACATAATAAGACTTTAAAATGAATTCCTGTTGTTACCAATCTATGACGTACCAACAACATATGAATCAACATCAGGTACATATTGGCATACATATGATGGGTATTGAAAACATGGTACAACTTTTGCCAATTGCCATGGGGTTACCACTTACCACAAGGCACAAGGTGCCCTTGATGGTCAGTGCAATTTGATAAGTTATGAACTACTGAAAAAGAAAGTGACCATTCACATATTCTTTGTGAACTAAGCTAACTAGTAAAATTTTGTTTCTTACAAAATATAAAGAGGCCGAACAAAAAGTATAATCTTTTGAAGTAGTATATTAAAGGCTTCTAAGCAAATCTGATTGGCTGATTTCTTTAATTAGAAAAATGCCCCCAATAAAGAGACAAAATAATCTTTATCTTTTGGTTTTACTAATAGAACATAAATGTCTTCTTCTCACACTGCTAATATAAACACTTCATGTACATAAATATTTACTTCTTCACACTTTCCATAAACTACCTTGCATGTTCTTATTGATCTGCTAAATAATGAACAACCAATTTCTATCTGTTACCAACATCTCTAGGTTATAACAAATTACAAAGAACTAAACTTGCATTTGAGAAGTTATAACTAGTTTCCAGACGAAAAGAATTGAGCCTTCTATCATAATCAGCTAAGAGAATCTACAGCCTCCAAATTCAATACCAGGCCTAATTCACTTATGGAAAAAAAAAAGGCCTAATTCATGACTTAAACAGCAATTCTCTTAGTAAAGTAAGAAAAAAATTCTCAAAAATAAATCAACTCACAGATCCATCCAAACCGAGGGATTCGAGCAGCAGCTTGTACGCATTAGTGCCAGAAAAGGAGATCTCACGCGGCGCCCCTTCTCCTCCCTTGAACCCTTCACCACTATACACACACAAACCAGACACTTCACCACACAAAAGGCCCCCACAACACCGGCCATAGCGGGCCGAGGGATCCAGGGAGGGATCGAGAGAGGTGACGGCATCCTGGATCGAAGCCAGTGGAGGTGGCGTAGGAGTAGTACTGGAGGAATCACTGGAGAGGTCAGTGGAGGGGAGGGAGAAGGTGTCTCGGATAGAGATCTGGAGCTGGCAGATGAGAGCGGTGGGGACCACCGAGTCGAGAGACATTGTTGAGTGCTGTTACTGAGGCAAGAGAAAGAGAAATAGCTCATTTATGACCCCTGCTAAATAAAGCGGATCAGACGGTTATGGAACCCATCAAACTCTGTTTGGTTCGATGTCTCCGATGTACATCAAACCCAAATTGCTCTCGATATTATTATGGGTGAAGTATGTGTTGTTTCCAGGATTTTTATTTTAAATAGAACTAATTTTAAATATTTTAAATAACAAGTACTATTGATTTGTTTTTTATTAGAAATAGCTCTATCGATTTGCAGGATCGGTGGATCGCAAATGTCTTTGTGCATCCACCGATTTGCAGTCATTTTTTGTGTAATACAAATCAATAGTGCTTGTTTTGTTTCATTAAAAATATTAAATTTGGTTTTATTTAAGAAAAAAATCTTGTTTACATGTTATTTATAATTTTAAACTTAGCACATATTTTAATAGGATTATAATTAAAATGTATATGAATTATTATTTTTGGAAATAAAAAAACAATCAATATTATTCTCTAAATTTAATATCACCAACATCAGTACTTACGACGTAGCTTGAGTTTCCAGATTGTCTGGTCAGAATTAAATGTCTTAACAGCTTCTTAAGCACATTTATAATCAGAGTATAAGATACAATTGACATACTTTTCAAAAGGTTTATGTCCTTTTTTATTATTATTTTTCAGTCACTATCAAGCAACAATCAATATTTATTTTAAAATATGCTTAGTTAAAGACACCCATACGGATATGGTGCAAGGTTAATGATTCAAAATTGTTAAGGTAGGAAATGTGAATTTCTGCAAACATTTAATTTATGAAGGACTACAAATTAAGGCACTTAAATATATGAAATTAATGCGACTGATGCAACCATTCCACCTCACTTGGCAGGGGTTTTAACCAAGATAGGAGTAGTTCTGATGGGTATTGGATCTATTTTTAGGTCCAATTAACTCTAACACCGTACGATTTAGCATTAGAATCTGTGCACACGAAAACTAAAATAGACTTGCACGGATTTAATGTTGTTCGCACAGATTTTAGTGTTACCTGCACGAACCTTGATGCAATCAAATGGTCATTGTACCAATTGAAACAAAGTAGGTCTAATGCCCATCGGACCTACCTTGAATTCGTTTTAACCAAGACCAAGCCATGTGTCATTTGTTTTGGTATGTGATCCAAATTTGCTTCTTTTCTTAACATAAGTATCACCCTCATCTGAATCGTTCAAAATCCATCACATGGCTTCAATTACATCTGAATCGTTTCAATATATTAGATTGATATAAAAAAAAGATGTAATAGAAACCATATGATGGATTTTGAATGATTCAAATAGAAGAAAATGAGAGTACTCTTTTTCTTAAGAAAAATAGCAAATTTGAATCTTAAAAATAATGCATGGCTTAGAATAAGATATTGTGACTCTTTCTTTACAGGATTCAAATCTGCTCTTTTTTTTTTAACAAAAGGAGCACCCTTTTTTTTTTTTCCATTTTTGAACTGTTCAAAATCCATCACACGGCTTCAATTACATCTTGTTTTATGTCAATCTAATCTATTGAGACGATTCAAACGTAATTGAAGTCGTATGATGAATTTTGAATGATTCATATAGAAGAAAAGGGGAGTGTCTTTTATATCAATCTAATTTATTAAAGCAATTCAGATGTAATTGAAGCCGGGTGATGAATTTTGAACGATTCAGATGGAAGAAAAAGAATGTGTCTTTTTATATAATCTAATCTATTAAAATAATTCAGATATAATTGAAGCTGTGTGATAAATTTTGAACAATTCAAATTAAAAAAAAAGGGTGCTCTTTTTATTAAGAAAATGAGCCTATTTTGATCCAATATATATGTATGCTAATTGCAAATTGTTTATGCTCTAAATTTGAGGCATGAGTTCATTGGGCTAGACGTGGTTACCTGCGGTTCTATTGGGCTTGAGCTGAGCCCTCATAGAAGCAAAGCCCAGCAATAGGCCCTTGGATTGCATCCTGCCTAATAAAAAATAAGCTATTTACCAAGCCCAAAATAACATAACACAAAGTACAGTTACAAAGTCGCTTCAGTTTATCTCCAATTGACACCACATCTTACATAATATTTGACGTCAGATTATAAATGGTAAATATAATTTTGAACAATTTGCTACCAAAAATCATAAAGAATCTAACAAGTTGATTGATTATAAACTAAAAAAAAAAAATCTAATAAGTAAATTTATTCTCCTCTTAATCTCCAAGCCTACAAAGCATCAAAGTCACCGTGTTAGGAACCAATCCTCAAAGGAGCATTTCAACAAATAGTTGATGTTCATGCGTTTATTACGCTCCAAATCTATAGAAACCCTCGATCAAAAGTGTACAAGTAAACACATGGAGCTGGATTCCATGCTTCATCATTGCTCGTTTCAATTCTTAAGTCTTAACTCATAACCAAATCTTCAATTCTACACAGTAGCCGCCAATCAAGGTATTGTAATTTCATTGAACAGATGAAAGGGTATCGATCGATTAATGTTGTCATTATTACAGTAACTGGATATGAGAAAATTTAAAGGTCTGTCATCGAGAGGAAATCCATGCTTGCGAAGGTGTTCGATGAAATGCAAATGGCCGATTTAGAGCCCAATGAGAACACTATTGTTTCAATTCAATCTTGTTTTTTGGCTTTGGTAAAAGGAAAGTAAGGTAAAGAGCAGGAAAATGCTCCTTCCATGCAAAAAATAAAAAGAGAAAGCTAGATTTTTTTTTTCTTCTCTGAGATGCTCCTCCAGTTAGTGGTTTACACTTTACAGCAGAAAGTTAGATTTTTTTTTTTTCTCTGAGATGCTCCTCCAGTTAGTGGTTTACAGCATAGCAAAGCATTTCTTTTTTGTCTTTTTTTTTTAGAAGAAGCAAAGCATTTCTACCAAACGAGCATTCACACATCAATCGCTTCCCTGTATCGCAATATAAATCATTATAAAAACTTGAGTTTTTGGTATTGAAAAAAAAATAAAGGTGTTCAGAGTGTCAGTTTCAAGTATATTAATTTTTGAAGAACTAAATGATTGCTGTTAAATTCTGAAATTGTTGATGTTAACAATTATTCTAATCATGGTAATATATCTATTCAGAGTTCCATTAACTTAAACACAGTTAGGCCTACAAATTAAAACAATATCAACTAACTCAAACAAAATGTACTTTAATTATGTGGCTTGCTAAATTAATACATAAACTCCAAGTCCAATCTCACAATTTTAATTTCTAACATTACCAATATTATCAAATCTCAAACTCAAAACTCAACAATAATAACACATAATTAAGTGAATTAACATCCACATACAATCTTCATCAACATCTTCAAATTGTTCCAAGTGCTTCCGTGTTGTGTTAATGCGGTATTCGCCATGTCCTTTAGTTCTCTAGCCTTATCTCTCATCTTACTCCCCTCTTCCCCTTTGAGCACCACCTCAAGTGCCTTAACAACCCCTTCCTCTGTAAAAATTTCTCCATCTAACAGAATTCCAAACTTCCATACATGACAGATTAATCTCATATTTACCAAATGATCAGCAAAGGTCGGCCTACAAATGATTGGAATGTCTGCAGCAATACTTTCCATCACCGAGTTCCACCCGCAATGAGAAACAAATACACCTACTGCTTTATGTCCAAGTACACTGTTTTGTGGGGCCCACGGAACAATTTTCCCTTTTCCCGTCTCATTCATCCTGTCGATAAACCCTTGGGGAAGAAGGTATTGTGCATTTTCTTTTAGAGACCAAATGAAGGATACACCGCTTGCTTCTAAGCCATTGGCAAGTGAGGTAAGCTCTGATGGAGAAATAGTTGCAACTGTGCCGAAGCTGATGTAAGCCACACTAGCCTGTTCGTTTTGGTCAAGCCATGAGATACAACCATAGGGGTCGGTCGCTTGCTCGATTTCGGATGAATTTAGGAGGGTGAAGGGACCCACCGGTAAATAGTTAGTGAACTTTTGTGTCAAATACGATTCAACAGTCAGGTCAAGTCCTTGGATCATGTTTAGCACGATTGCATCTGAGTTGGGGAGGCGATGGGCCATTTGATAAATCATGGTGGCGACGGGGGAATTGAGATCCCCTGCAATGATGCCATTTGGAAGATCACTTGCTCGGTGGTTAGAAAGGCCCGGGACAAAGTTGATCTTCTTGTCGCCATAGAACTTGATGGCTAAAAGGTTTCACAATTTCATTATTTGTGTTTAAAGTAAACAAAAATATGTTATAATATATTAATTTGCTCTTATTGAAAGTTTAAAAATTGATCCACTTTAAGATCCTTACACACCCCTTCAATATTCGTGCAGATCAAGAGCACACTGATTTGGAAGTGGATCGGACATCGAACTCAAATTAATACAAAATTTAAGTTAGTAGTAGTACTTCACCTGTTGAGATACCATGCATTGTATTAATATAATGTCTAGTCCAAATGAAATATGATTTTAGTATATAGATATGGTACATATGCTAAATTCAATCTCAATGGCAAGCAGTAATTGTAATAGTACGGCTCAGATCTAATACTATTATCACTGTTGAAAACCCAAAAAATGTCCAAGGGATTTCTTCTTGTTACTATATATAATATATTAACTTCGCAAATAAAGCTAAAATTGAAATGCTATATATTAAGTAAACCAAAATAAGTTGGCATGGTAAGATCTAGCTAGAGAGAAATTAAAAGCAAGTCATACTGCATCACCTTCATCTCCAACTCCGACGATTTTCCTTATGAGATCAGTGTGCAGGTGTGCCGACAATGCCTGGGGCCCACTGGTCCAGACCGGGACCCATTTCGCCCCAATCTCACTCGCTACATCATCAGCCATCCAGAGAAATGCATCGCTTATCACACAACTCACCTTACAACCCACCTCAACCTCTGCTTCTTTCAGTCCCTTTGTCAGACTCTCCTGACACGACTTGAGGAACATCCCAATTTGCTCTTCTATATTTGCCGAGGGATCGGTTATGCCATCAGAGATTGGGATGAAGGATATGTTGGGGGGGTACGGCCGAGGAAGGGAGGCGAGGGAGCGGCTGGTGTTGAGGAAAGAGAAATGAGAGGAGGAGGAGAGAGAAGCGAGAGCGGTTGTGAGAGAGAAGAGAGAGGGTGAGTGTGCGCCGTATGGGAATGCCGCCACCGCAATGTGAGATTGAGGAGAAACCATGGCGAGAGAAGATGGAGGAATGAATGAATGATCAGGGTTTTGGTGAGATGGTTTGAGAATTAGAAGGGAGGTTTTATGGTATCAATTACCATGTGAGGTATTAGGTACGTACACGGGATTTGTTGCTATCATAGATGAATCGGTTTGATACGATGAATTGATGATATATCAAATACCAATGTTGCAAAAAACGGTGTTAACGCCCGATTAAACTGTTGTTTAATCTAAAATAACTATCAAACCGTTACAAATAAGCTTAACGGATGTCTGTTTGCAGATAAAAACGATTAATCGTCCGTTTTACTATTTAATCGTTCATTTATTTCTGTTTATTTTTATTTATTTCTTTTTATTTTGGTTTATTCTCGTGAATATTTATTTTCACATTTTTGTTTTTTATATGATAGTGTGTGATAATAAGATTTATAAATCATGTATTATTGTTTTATTTTTGCTTGAATATACATCCAATATTTTTTTATATATGTTTTTTTCTTCTTACTTACTTTGAAATTGACAAATTCTTCTATTATTTATATATCATATTTTTTTTTACTTACTGATATAATTTTTTCAATTAGTGATTTTATATTGAAATGTTTCATTTCTTTCAAATAATATGTTATTAGTATTTTAACATATTATTTGAAAAGGCTTAATTCTCAAATTTATTTTTCATTAAATAAATGTGTTAGTTACACATACAAAATACCTATGTGTTAAAAAGAAATAAGCAAAGTGTCATGTTATAATAATAAAACTAAGTGAAATTAAGTTTATATTATAAGTTTAATGAGTTAAATAAATTATTTTTAATAAATAATGATATATATATATGACAAAGTCTTCTATGGACATAAGGACCTATTTGTAAAATGAACATATTTTTATTTTCAAAGTTCAAACAGTCGATCCGAACCGTTCATCTTGTTCTTCATATTAATTTGTGCTTCGAGACCAAATTTTACATTTTTCTGAATTTTTTTACTATTTATTAAGATGGGTACAAAATTCAATGGTCTCAATTTGATATTTTTTGTACCCATCTTAATAAATAGTAAAAAAATTCAGAAAAATGTAAAATTTGGTCTCCAAGCACATATTAATATGAAGAACAAGATGAACGGTTCGGATCGACTGTTTGAACTTTGAAAATAAAATTTTTTTTACTATTTATTAAGATGGGTACAAAATTCAATGGTCTCAATTTGATATTTTTTGTACCCATCTTAATAAATAGTAAAAAAATTCAGAAAAATGTAAAATTTGGTCTCCAAGCACATATTAATATGAAGAACAAGATGAACGGTTCGGATCGACTGTTTGAACTTTGAAAATAAAAATATGTTTATTTTACAAATAGGTCCTTATGTTCATAGAAGACACTCTCTATATATATACATAAATTTAATAAAAATATTAAATTGTCCGCACAATTCTGATTAATCGGCTCCATACCGATTAATCGCTTGGCGACACCCGTCTGTCCGACCGCATACCATTATTTACAACACATTGCCTAAAAAAAATACATGCATCTATTTTAAGCCGGATGATTCGGTGCAGATATGGTTGCATGGTTATATTAGTACGAACGCTTAGGCCGATGAATCCCACATTCATGTGAATCAACCACCCTTCAATTCTTCTGATGAATCTCACAAGTGAATTTATTTTTGCGGGGTTTTATGTGGTACTAAATCGGTCCCCTACCCGGTAACATCGGCTTCAAAAATAGATCCGAATCAAACCAAATTAAAGTTTTATTTCGATTTTTTTATTTTACAGTTTAAACTAAAATATATTAATTTTTTTATAAAAATTTAAAACAATTATTTTATAATAAACCAAATTATATAAGAAATAAATCAAAATATTAGAAATAAACCGAAGTATTTAAAAAAAATTGATTAAGAAATAAACTGAACGGTCTAACCAAATTCGTAATATATAAAAGTTCGAACAGTTTAGTTATTTCAGCTCTGAAAATTTCCAAACTGAACTGAACTGAACCATTAAATAGAAAAATTCAAACCGTTTAATCTAAATTAATTCGGTTCGGTTTAAAACCAACTAAACCGGACCTAATGAATTACACCCTTACTTACCCCTACTGTCTTTAAGTGCTTATTAATGGTGGTCACGAGTTTCACATGTGTTTGTTTTTTGAAATCGAGGTAGCGACTACCAGGTATACAATAATAGATGTGTTTACAACTTCAGAAAACTAAGAAATACACCCTCCTCTCTTTCAGTGTGTGGGTTTTATGTTATTTTTGTTTGTGTGTGCCCTGCATGTGTACGAGATATAATTAAGCTGGTTATTTTGGATGTAATGCTATTTGGTGATGCATTTTGTGCCGAAATTTTTATAAATATACAAATTTCAAATTAATTTAACAATCTATACATTTTTTATATTAATTTTCAAATCTATCCAAACCACTGACACTGTCAGCGGTTTCAGAAGCCAGAATCGCTGACTCTGTCAGCAGTTTCAGACAGCTATAACCGCTCACACTGTCAGCAGTTTAAGAAAAGCACGATTTAAGAAAAATTAAAATATTCCTTTGTGTGATATTAGAAAAAAATAAAAATGATTTGAATCTGAATGATTGATCCCGGTTCAAAAGTCACTTCTAGGTAAATACAGAAAATATTATGGTTTTTCTATTTTTGAAAAAATAAAAGTTCATTGTTTTAATCTGAGTCGTTCGTTGTTTCAAAAAGTTTGCAGAAAGCATCAAAAATCATGCTTGGCTTAAACCGCTGACCTTGTTAGCGGTTCTAGCTTTCTGAAACCGCTGACAGAGTCAACGGTTCTGGCTTTTGAAACCGTTGACACTGTCAGCGGTTTGGATAGATTTGGAAATTATTATAAAAAATGTATAGATTGTTAAATTAATTTAGGATTTTGTATATTTATAAAAATTTCGGCATAATGTGTAACATTATGAGGTGCTTTAGTTTTTTGCGTTTATTTAGGTACTTTTTTTGGGAGGTTGATTGGGTTTTTTTTTTTTTTTTTTGGGGGGTGGGGGGTGGTTTGGTTTACTTCTTGTTGTTAGCTGGTTCTATCATTTTTTTTTAATTGTGAATTTCCTAAGTTTTTAATATATTTTTTTCCCTTCTTTTGTTTTCTGTTGATATTTTTATTTATGTAACGTTGAAAGAAATGTGTTTCTGTCCATTTTTTCCTAATATTTGTGTGTTTGATTTGTTTTCTTTACATGTTGTAGTTTATGTTTTAGAGTGGTTAATTTTTTTTTAATTTTGTTATTGTAGTTGTTGTTTGTAAGTTAAGTTTGTGCTGTGCTTTTCTTAGTATGTTGCAATGTATATTTTACATTGTTTTTAACTTTTAAGAGTTTTTTTGTGAGACTTTATATTGATAATCTTATAAATGTTTAATCTTTTAGCGAGATTGTACACATCATTTATTGTTTGCATTAATAGGAACACTTAGGCCGATGAATTCACATGTGAATCAACTACCCTTCAATTATTCTGATGCTCCGGTAGCTTTAATTTCGTAAATTATTGAGAGTAACAATTCTTCTGGTGAACCTCACATGTGAATTTATTTTTGCGGGGTTTTCGATTCTGTGGTACTAAATTGATCCCCTACCAGGTAAGGGTGTTCATCGGTTCGGTTCAGTTGATAAGCAAACTAAAGTTATAATTTGATTTTTAAAAATAGATTTGAATCGAACTGAACTAGAATTTTATTTCGGTTTGTTTGGTTTGTTCGGTTCAAACCGAAATATATTATTTTTTTATTAAAGTAGTTGTTTTATAATAAACCGAAGTATAGTAAGAAATAAGCCGCAATATTAAGAAATGAACCGGAATATTAAGAAATAAACTGAAGTATTTAAAGTAATTGATTAAAAAATAAACTGGGGCAGTCCAGAACAAATTATTAATATATAAAAGTTCGAACAGTTCAATTATTTCAGTTTTGAAAATTTCCAAACTGAAATGAACCGAACCGAACTATTAAACATAAAAAAACCAAACCATTTAATCCAAAATTAATTTGGTTCGGTTTAAAACCAACTAAACCGGACCCAATGAACACCTTTACTTACTCCTACTGCCTTTAAGTGCGCATTAATGGTGGTCACGCGCAGTGTTTGGGTTGTTTTGGTTGTAATGCTATTTGGTGATGCAGATTGTTTGAAGTCTAAATTTGAGGCAGGAGTTCATTGGGCTAGACGTGGTTACCTGCAGTTCTATTGGGCTTGAGCTGAGTCCTGATTTTAATCATAGGAGGCACAATTATATATAGAAGCAAGCCCAGCAATAGGCCCTTGGATTGTATCGGGCCTAATAAAAAAATAAGCTATTTACCAAGCCTAACATGTAAATATCTCACAAAATTTTAGACACCATCCACCAATTTATCTGAAACTAATTGTATTCTAATCATGGTAATATATCTATTCAGAGTTCCATTAACTTAGACAAAGTTAGGCCTTCAAATTAAAACAATATCAACTAACTCAACCAAAATGTACTTTATGTGGCTTGCTAAATTAATTTCTAACAATATTACCAATATCATCAAATCTCAAACTTAAAACTCAACATTAACAATACATAAATGAATTAACATCCACTTACAATCTTCATCAACGTCTTCAAATTGTTCCGAGTGCTTCCGTGTTGTGTTAACGCGGTATTCGCCATGTCCTTGAGTTCTCTAGCCTTATCTCTCGTCTTACACCCCTCTTCCCCTTTGAACACCACCTCAAGTGCCTTAACAACCCCTTCCTCTGTAAAAATTTCTCCATCTAACATAATTCCAAACTTCCATACATGACAGATTGCTCTCGCATTTACCAACTGTTCAGCAAAGAACGGCCTACAAATGATTGAAATGCCTGCGGCAATACTTTCCATCACCGAGTTCCACCCGCAATGACAAACAAATACACCTACTGCTTTATGTCCAAGTACACTGTTTTGTGGAGCCCACGGAACAATTTTTCCTTTTCCCGTCTCATTCGTCCTGTCGATAAACCCTGGGGGAAGGAGGGATTGTGCATTTTCTTTTAGAGACCAAATGAATGATGCACCGCTTGCTTCTAAGCCATTGGCAAGTGAGGTAAGCTCTGATGGCGAAATAGTTACAACTGTGCCAAAGCTGATGTAAGCCACACTAGCCCGTTCGTGTTGGTCAAGCCATGAGATACAACCATAGGGGTCACTTGCTTGCTCCATCTCAGATGAATGTAGGAGGTGGAAGGGACCCACCGGTAAATAGTTAGTGAACTTTTGTGTAAAATACGATTCAACCGTCGGGTCAAGTCCTTGGATCATGTTTAGCACGATCGCATCTGAGTTGGGGAGGCGATTGGCCATTTGATAAACCATGGTGGCGACGGGGGAATTGAGATCCCCCGCAATGATGCCATTTTGAAGATCACTTGCTCGGTGGTTAGAAAGGCCCGGGACAAAGTTGATCTTCTTGTCGCCATAGGACTTGATGGCTAAAAGGTTTCACAATTTCATTATTTGTGTTTAAAGTAAAAATATATGTTATGGATAATATGCTCTTATTGAAAATTTGAAAATTGATCCACTTTAAGATCCATACACGCCCCTTCAATATTGGTGCGGATCAAGAGCACACTGATTTTGAAGTGGATCGGACTGAAAGCCGAGTCCATCAAACTCAAATTAACACAAAAGTTAAGTTGGTACTTCACCGGTTGAGATACCATTGTATTAATATAATGTCCAGTCCAAATGATATTTCATTTTAGTATATATAGATATGGTACAAATGCAGTAAATGTAATAGTACGGCTCAGATCTAATACTATTATATCACTGTTCAAAACCCAAAAAATGTCCAAGGGATTTCTTCTTGTTACTATATATTAAGTAAAATTGAAATGCTATATATTATGTAAACCAAAAAAGTTGGCATGGACAAACTATAATAAGGTATCAACTATTAAGTACTTATTACAAGTTAAGAATGAAGTTGACACAACTTCCAGTGTTGTGACAACAATTATAAATAATTAGTAATAGATTAATTGAGCTAACATGATTTTGCATATTTTGTTTATAAGTTAATTAATAACAAATTAACCTAGCATTAGCATCTCATTGGTTTATATACTAATGGCCTAATACATATCATGCATAGATATATGAATGCAGATTAATTGTAGAGGCTAAGAATTATAAACAAAACCCCAATTTTAATTATATATTACCGGACCTATATATACATTGTTACGCGGAAACAAGTAATCAAACATGGGTAAGATGGGTAAGATCTAGCTAGAGAGGAAAGGAAGAAGAAATTAAAATCAAGTCATAATGAATCACCTTCATCTCCAACTCCAACGATTTTCCTTATGAGATCAGTGTGCATGTGCGCCGACAATGCCTGGGGCCCACCAGTCCAGACCGTGACCCATTTCGCCCCAATCTCAATCGCTACATCACCGGCCATCCAGAGAAATGCATCGGTTATCACACAACTCACATTACAACCCACCTCGACCTCTGCTTCTTTCAGTCCCTTTGTCAGACTCTCCTGACACGACTTGAGGAACATCTCAATTTGCTCCTCTATATTTGCCGGCACTGAGGGATCGGTTATGCCATCAGAGATCGGGACGAAGGATATGTTGGGGAGGCACGGCTGGGGAAGGGAGGCGAGGGAGCGGCTGGTGCTGAGGAAAGAGAAATGAGAGGAGGAGGAGAGAGAAGCGAGAGCAGTTGTGAGAGACAAGAGAGGGGCTGAGTGTGTGCCGTATGGGAATGCCGCCACGGCAATGTGAGATTGGGGAGAAACCATGGCGAGGGAAGATGGAGGAATGAATCAATGAATGAATGATCAGGGTTTTGGTGAGATGGTTTGAGAATTAGAAGGGATGTTTTATGGTATCAATTACCATATGAGGCATTGGGTACACGGGATGGAATTGGATTTTGTCCAAAGAGCTTTGGACATAATCTAATCAAAAGCCGGATCTTACCGTTTGATCTGCTTTAATATTTGTGCCAATATATATATAACTTAATAACTCTGAATGATTCCATAAATCTAAACCATCTGTATAAATTTTAACACAGATTTTACAACTGACTTTGGATGAGATTTTGTCCAAAGCTCTCTGAGAAAAACTCCGGATTTGTTGCTATCATAGATGAATTGGTGATATCATTTATTTTAAGAGGTTGATCAAATACATATATCTATTTTAAGCTGGATATATGATTGGGTGGAGATATGGTTGCATGGTTACATTAGTACGAACGCTTAGGCCGATGAATCTCACAACACATGTGAATCAACCACCCTTCAATTCTTCTGACGCGCCGGTAGCCTTTACAATTGTAAAATTTTCCTTCTTTTTGTTGAATTTATTTTTGCGGGGTTTTCTGCGGTTTGGTCCCCTACTGCCTTTAGAGTACGCAATTAATGGTGGTCATGCGCAGTGTTTGGGATGTCAGTGCGTGGTTTTTGTGTTATTTTTGTTGGATCCGACTCTGTTTTTTTATAAGAAAAGCAAGGTTCTGTTTTTCGAATTTCAACCATTCAAAATTTTTCATTCACGTATCTCGATAAAAAAAAAAATTTCATGCACAAATCTCAACCAATTTGAATGGTTGGGATCGGAAAAGCAGAAGCCTGCTTTTCTCTAAGAAAAGCAGCTGAGTCCGATTCATTTTTGTTTGTGGGTGCTCTGTGTACGAGATATAATTAAGATGGTTGTTTTGGTTGTAATGCTATTTGGTGATGCTATTGTGTAACATTATGAGGTGCTTTAGTTTTTTGCGTTTCTTCTTAATTTATTAGGTACTTTTTTGGGAGGTTGATTGGGTTAGTTTTTTTTTTTTGGGCGTTTTTTGTTTACTCTTCTAGTTTTATATAAATTAATTTTTTTTCTCTTCTTTTGCTTCCTGTTGATATATAGTTTTACGTATGTAACGTTGAAAGAAATGTGTTTCTGTCTATTTTTGCATGATATTTGTGTGTCCGGTTTGTCTTCTTTACATGTTGTAGTTTATGTTTTGGAGTTTTTTTTTTTTTTTTTTAAATTTTGTTATTGTAGTTGTTTGTAAGTTAAGTTTGTGCCTTGCTTTATTAGTATGTTTTACAATTTTTTTAACCTTTAATTTTTTAGTGAGATTTTATATTTATAATCTTGTAAAGGTTTAATCTTTTAGGGAGATTATACTTTTCTTAGTAAATACTTTTACTGTATTGGACGATTTTCAATGTTAAGAATTGGAAAAAAAAATAACTAAAATTATATGCTCCTAAAAAATATTGCAGGTCATACAGATTATTGCAAAAATATGATACATGGATAATTAAAACGTAAAATTATATCAGTATCTTTATTCACATGGATATTCAGATATCAGATGTCTGTATCTAATTTTTCAAATACGGATCAGATGTTATCCATACCTTTTTCACCCCTACATAAAAACTGAAAAAATCTCAAATCTAGAGAAGTCAGAACAAGCATCATAAAATATTGTTAAATTAATAAACCAATACCCAACAAAACCTGTCGTTATATAGAAAAAACCTCTAATTATGGGCCTTCGTATAAACAAAACTATGGGTCGGATTAAGCCCAATAATAAAACATAACCAGGCTAGCCTTAATTAAAAGAACAAAAATAGAGGCTGAGAGCAGCCCATGTATCAAACTAAATGGAACCAAGTTTTTTTTACATATTACTAACCCTATGCAAATTCTTTCTTCTAAACCAACTTTTGATTTTTGAAGCCATACCAGAAAACCCAAGAGATGCCTAGGGGTGTCAATGGGTACGGTACGGGTAGGATGGAAGCATTTTCATACCCATACCCACTAAGAGTTGACCTTATCCATATCCTATCCTTACCCGTTAAGAATTTGCCTTACCCTACCCTACCCGTACCCGTTAAGATTAGTGGGTAACGAAACGGTAGCGGGTGAATAACGAATAACACTAATATAATGGTTTTATTATTTTTACAAATATACTATCAAAACTCATCATTTCATACATATGCAATCACAATTACTAATATAAAAATCAAAATACAAATATGCAATCAATTCTAACTAATAACTTTTTTATAAAGAAAAAAAAACAAAAAATTCAAATATCTCTTCTAACAAATTCAAAATTCAATTCGTTAATTAAATAATAAAATATTCAAACAAAAAAATAATATGTTTAATATTATATTCATCTTACACCAAAATGCATACATTTTCTCATGAATTAATGTTGATACAATAATATGAGAAACATAAAATGGAATAAATTGAATATAATATTTATATATCTATATGTAATTTATTTTATATAATTATCCGTTACCCAATGGGTACGAAATAGCATTTACCCGTACCCATACCCGTTTAGCTAACGAAAAAAAATCCTTACCCATACCCATATCCAATAAGCTAACGAAAAAAAATCCTTACCCTTACCTGTCTTATCGAATACGATACGAGTAGGGTAAATGGGTAAACGGTTTTCATTGACTCCCTAGGGATGCCCGTCTTTCTTCAGTAGCAAAGAACTATAGTAAATATCGTCAGTAGCACAAAATTTAACATCACTGTTTATTCTAGCATCAGTACTGGTACCACTGGTACCAGTATTCTTCCTCAGGTTCCTTCAACTCTTCCAGCATGGGAGGGATCACCGTTGGATGTATTCTGAATTCTTTGACATTTCCTGACCAATAATTCAATGAACAGCATATCAGAATAATTATTTGTCTAATTGATTTAAGGACTATGTCATTAAAGCGCACATCATTTCTTGTTTGCCATATGGCTCAACAAATAGCACTAACTACCATAAAAAATATCTGTTGTTGAAAATTTGGTATATTACAAGGTCTGACAATTATCCTTCCAAAAACAAATTTCAGTTGATTCCTCAGAAATGACACCAAATTGATTTACTGATGATATTATTTTTGAATAATATATAGCCACATAAATATTCTATTTTTATGAGGGATAGGTAGCTGCCACCACATCGTAGCAAACTGTATATATTGGACTCTTCTAAATGAAAGAAAACTCATAACTGAATTGAGTGGTGAATATTCTTTTAGATTTTCATCTACACAATGAGGTGTCTGGTACTGTTGACAGCACTTGAGCTGATTGGATTTTACCTGGTTGCCTAGGTAACTTAGTTCTAAGATCTTGAATAAATACAAATGTCAAAACCCGTGCAGGAGAAAATTTTCTACATAATTGGCATTTATGATACTATTTTTTTTTTTTTATGATTTAGAGACTACATAGTTCTCTTCAGGCAACGATTCGAGGTGTCTTGCCAGTCAAAACCCATCACTTTCGTTTTCTGGTATTCTTCCAGAAGAAAAGTATCCCATCTTCCGTCTTCCGGTCCCTCCAACATAGACTCTGATGATGATGCTTTTTTGTTTTGTGAGTTGATCAGACTTCAGATCCAATGCATGTAGTACCCTACCGTGTGACCGAATAACAGACTCCTATATATGGTTGCCTCTCTTGGCTTGATCGCCATGAGCAGGCTATTGTGGCTTATGTAATTAGTTTAGGAACTATTGTGTTTCTTTGTCCGGCCGGGTTCTGGGGAGGCATCCTACGAGTATATGAAAATGACCCACACGAAATTAGTTGGGCAACAATAATTTATTTAAAATATATAGGAATCAATATTGGATTCCAATATATGGATTGTGCTTATCACAAGTACATCTAACCGATCAGTCAGGCAGTTACGGGACACTCGATCGAATATCATGTAACATATATATATACGATATTAGGATCATTGGTGTTGAGGCCGTGAGGAAGATCAGTTGCATGGTGATTAGAGAGGCCGAAGAGAAAGCAGAGCAGCTTGTCACCATAGGATCTAACGGCTGAGCAAACAACCATTTGATCTCTCTCTCTCTCTCTATATAGTAAGGCTACTATGCTTTGAAAATTAAAGTCAGTGTTTTAATTTGTGCTCTTATCTTTATTTTCAACGTTCAAATAGTTAATCCGAACGCTCAACATGATCTCCATATTGAAATGTGCTTGGAGACCAAATTTTTTTACTATTTATTGAGCTACTTTGAAAATTGCTAATCCGGTGGTCCAGAATTTATATCAATCAAGTGTTAATTAATTTATAAAAAAAAAAAAATCGGTGAATTAATTATTTAAAATTGAAAAAAAAAATTGCTCTTTGGACACTGTATACATGACAATATCATATTTAAATCCAACTATATTGGTGAACTAATCAATTGTCAAAATATATTTTTAATAACATGAATATATTCATCCTAATACAAATGATAATTAAATTTAATTAAAGTAAAGTTAGCAGATGAATAGGACTTAAGTTTATTAAATAGTTCATGATTAAATACTGAACCAAACAAATTAATTTTTGATCTGGTTCGATCCGACTCGGTTAAACAATATACTAATTACTTAATAATTTAATTTAGTAATATAATTTTCCGTTAGGAATAAAGATTCTATTTATTTTAATGATCATTGATGAAGACAGTTCTAACAAAAAAAAGAGTAAAAATGATGATAATAGTTATAATAAAACAAAAGAAGTATAAACATTTTTCTTTGAGAAAATAATGACGAATGGACAGAAAATGATAGCCATAAATGGTGGTATCTTTCTGAGCAGCTACAAAACAAAAAACATAAAGATGCAGCAAATTTTCCGAAATTTTTATTAATAAGAATATAAATAAAAAAATATCGGTTTTGAGAAAGGTTTTGCGGAAAATTTAAAAAGTAGGAAAAATGTGATTGTTTATAACATCCTCTATACGTGATTGTTTACAACGGTCTGATTAGCGAAATTAGATTACCGCTAATTAACACGTTTAAAAAAAAGTCTTGTCATTATGGACAATAACAGCCAGCTATATTGATTTTTTCCGACCATACCGTTATTGTCCATAATGACCAGACTTTTTTTTATTTTTTTCTAACGTTAATTAGCACTAATCATATTTCACTAATCAGACCGTTGTAGTCTATAACATCTAGAGGACGTTATATATATACAATAATGCTCTTTTCAAATTCTACGCAAAATCTCTCTTATATTTTTTTAATTATTTTCTTATTAATAAAAATTTCGGACAAATTTCTTCGAGAAGAATACGACAAAACCGTGAAAGCGAATTGATTTTGACTCGCATGAAATTAATACAGTAACAAACGTTTGCCACAACGGAATTAATATCATGAAAAGTTGGGTTTAGGTGCTTTCCGAAATAAAGTTCTTATTTTTCTTTTGGTTGTGGTTTTAATATAAAATTTGTTAATTCAAAAGTTCAAGTAGTAAAATTTGATTAGAGACAAAATTTTATATTTTTGAATAATTTTTTTACTATTTTAATAGAATTTTTTTAAATAATTAATTATATTTTCTGCAAATAGTAATTTTAAAATTTTCTAAAACAAAATAGTACGTAATTTTTAAAAAAAATATATAAAATTTGATTTTCAAATCATATTGAAAGGAATTAACTATTTTTTTTTTTTGAAAATAAAATTACGAATGAAAATAAAAAATAAAACCTCTCTACTTCACAGCAACACGTATCATGAATATGATTTACAAAGAGAATTTTCTCATGCACAGGTTTTGAAATTTATTTATTCATGAAGTTGCTGAAACTGAGTTAGTTGGAATTAATCCCAATGATGCCTGTCCAATAAGGGGAGAGGTGGTGTCCGATGCCCATCGGACCAGAACAGTGTTCGATGGATAGTTTCTACCGTCCGATCTACTTCAAAATATGTGCGCATGTATATTAAAGCAAACAGCACGGATATTAAAGTGATGCACACAGATCTTGAAGTTAATCATACGGTATCGGACACCCATCGAACAGACTCTGGTCCGATGGGCATCGGACACCCTCCTCTCCCATCCAATAATGCTACCGTACGGCTAGGATAAATAGCCGTTCTCGAATTTTATTATAAACCATAAAATAAAAAATATTTTTTTTTTTATGAAACCAACATTATTATTTTTTATTTACAAAAAATATAAAAAATGAAAATTATATTCATGATACGAGAATGTTATCTCAATTCATGAGTGTTACACCGAAAGCTACACCAGTTTTTCTGAAAAGTTATGAAACTATCTCTAGCTGAATTATCATTTCGGTCTAGAAAAAAAATGGACTGAAATGGCATTTCAATTATTATGGTTTTTTTAAAAACAACTAATCATTTTGGTTTCATAAAATATATTTTATATAAATTATAGTTTATAAAAAAAATTCCCCGTTACCTATATACTTTTCTGGTATCGAGGTCGAATTTCGTGGAATTTCATATCTTTAACAGAATATTCGAGTTTAGATCTGAATCGTCCTATGAGAAAATTGAAGAAGAGGAGAGGGATCAAAGATAAGCGGAGTCGATCAGAGCTGAGAGTGCAGTATCGTCATAGTTCGTCATAGTTCAGAGTATTGAGTTTCTACGCCATCATGATTAGAATGCAGGTGAGTAGATCCGAACACCAGAACGTGACAACAGTAGAATGGATCCAGTCATAAAGAGTGATAGAGATTAATGTAATAGAATAATTATGGGTGTATATAAGTAAGATTAGAAGATTAGAGTTATTGGAATGATGCAAATGAAAGCAATAAACTTCTTAGTTTGAAGTTTAAAAATCATGATGAACTTTTTTTCAATATGATATTGAGAATTTATGGAATATTTTATCAATTTAAGTTAAATGCAAACAATTTATTAATTTTAGCATGATTGATGTAATTTTTTATCGTAGTGTTTTGTTGTACTTTTAATTTATTATTTTAATCATAAGTTAAATGTTAAAATTAATCATGATAATTTAAATTCAATATATTTTTCATATAAGTAATCATGTTGTTTTTTAGTGATTTTTGCGCAAAAAAATGGATAAAATATTAAGTGACAAAATAATTTTTTTATAGTAGATTGTTAAAAAAATTGTGAAATTGGATAAAATAAATCGATATATACAATGATGATAGATTTTAATAATATAATATAATCATTCACTGTTGTAGTTCTATTAAAAAATCTTAAAAATTCAATTGATAAAAACAAATAAAGAATAGTTATTACGTTAATCTAATTTCTAAGGAAATAAATCATATAATAACATATGAGAGAAAGAGAGAGAGAATGTGATAATAGAGAGAGAATCAGTTTTTAACTATGTTGCATGGATACGGGTATGGGTATCGTATCGGATACGATACAGATACGGTGATACGGCAATTTTCAAAAATGAAGGATACGATACGGCTATTATATATATATATTATTTTTTATTATATTATTAATTCAATACTTGTATTACAAATTTACAACAATTAAAAAAAATTGATAATTTTGTCATGACATATGTATACAGTACTCACATCACCCAAATTTATAATTCATCTAAAAACTATTTAGAGTTTAACAATTGTACCTACAAAAATAAAATTGATAGTGAACATTATAATACCAAACAACATAAAATTAGATCCATAATATCCATAACATACATAATAATAATATCCATTACATATTCAAATCAAATAGACTAAACACTAGTTAATCTTAATTATTATAGGAATTTTTCAAGAGGTCGCAAGCAGCAGCAGCCAGCAACAAGCACATAGGGAATTTATGTAAACCAGCAATTTTCTATTATATAAAATGCAAGCAACACTTACAATGTCAAATTGTCAACCAATAGATAGATTTTCTATTATCTAAATTTATGTAAGCTGTAGAAGTGTACAGCAATTTTCTTTTCAATAGAACGCCCAAGGCCAAGGGCTTTAACCCAAAAAAAAAATGATCTGTTGAACTCAGCGGGTACCAGTAAAATCATAGTGCGGCAAGGCACCAAAATTGAGGCACCAGTAAAACAAAAGTGAGGCGCCAAATTGACAAAATAAAAAACTCATTCGGCCAGGAAAATCATCAGACAAGGCATAATTTCACACATCACAAGCAAGAAACAACTATAAAAGAAAGAAGTGTGTTTTTAGGGTTTACCTGTGAGAGACAGCGGAGAGAGCGGAGAGGCGAGAGAGGCAAGCGTGCGACGGCAGAGAGAGCGGAGAGGCGAGCTTGCGACGGCGGAGAGAGCGGAGAGAGTGGCCGTCAGCGTCAGAGAGAGAGCAGTTTTGTTTTTTTTACTTGGGAGCGGATTAGAGAGAACCATTTCCCGTGAAAAATCAAAACCTAATTGAGCCGTATCCCGCCCGTATCTCGTTGAGACAGCCGTATCCGTGAAAAATTCAACGCGTATCGCGACCGTATTAACAATTAGTGATACGCCACATCATCCGATACGCCAGTTGGCGTATCGGATACGTATTGGAGCCGTATCGGACGAGTATCGGTATCGGATACGTGTCCGATACGGGTACGACGCCTAAATTGAGGTATCGGAGTAACATAAGTTTTTAATGAATCACTTAATGAAGAATAAAATTATCTATATCATAAAATATATTGATAATGTTGTGTTAATAAATATCGTTGTTATTTTAATATCATCCCCCCGTCATTTTTATTAATAACAAAAAAAATATTATTAATAACCGACTCTCCAAAAAAATTTGATCCATGTCCAAACCCCCCCCCAACCCCCCCCCCAGGGGGCGGTTTACTTAATTTTTTTTTTTTTTGAGGATTTGAATTTTCAATCTAAATAATGAATGTATTTTTTTGAAATTATAGATATGAAATTAATGAGTAAAAATAATATGAAATTAAAAGAAAAGATAAGTAACATCTCTGATCAGTAATCTATTAGTATCTCCTTAGGGCAAGTGCTTTCATTTGGTCGACTGGATCGTCGCTTTTGATTCACAACCTTTATTTGCTTCACTTCAGTGTTCATTGGCACCTTTATTTGTTATGTATGTGCCAATGAACACTAAAGTGAAAATATGATATTATGAAATCATAAATCATAAATATGATATTATGAAGTTTAACCTTGCATTCAGACGTTATTTGATTATTTTGTTCACTTATGTTTTAAACTATTCACAAATTATAAAATACATCGTATTAAAAATATAAACAAATACATAATATTACAAAATACATAAATTATAAACATAATTATAAATAATCCATCATCGCATTAAAAAAAAATTAAGTAAACCGCCCCCTGGAGGGTGGGTTGGTGGGGGGCTAAACCGCCTCCTGGGAGGGCGGTTTGAGCATGGATGAAATTTTTTGGAATCTAGTTATTAATATTTTTTTTTTGGTTATTAATAAAAGTGACGGGTCATCCCCCTTGGGGAAAGTTAGTTTTAAGAGGTGTTTTTAATCCGAGGGGCTTATTTTATCAATATATTTGTCGGCAACTTATTTCGATCATCAAAAAGAAATATACAAGTAACATTGCAAAATAAAATGTAGTTCTTAGTTCTATTAGAATAAAGAGCAATAATGTATTTCAGATTTTTGTTATAATATATTAATTGTATTGTATTGTATTAGTTATAACTTATAATAGTGTAATTTCAGATTCTTCTTTCTACTTGTATGAGTTATTAATTTTTTAATCAACAAATGATTGTATAATAACCAATACAATACTCAAATTTTTATTTTATTTTATTGAAGTGCTAGTTTAAAATTAATATTGATACCTCGATTGTTTTTTTAATTTGATTACAACTCAATTTACCTATAATAAAATTAAAGAAAAATGCTTTTGGACATATATTGGCTCTAGTCATATTTCACTAACTAACAACTATTTTCATTAGAGAACTAACTTTTGATCTAGCAACAAAAAGTTTCTTTTGTATGATGAGAAATCACATATTCAAAATTTAGATGAAAATTTCTTGGGCATATTAAATATTTAGTAGATTGAACACCAAATTTTACTTCAAAAAAACTATTATCATTTGATTTCTCATTAATTGTAAGGATTATTACCTAAGTTGATAAAAAGTTAAAAAGTTATTCCAATATGTTATAAAATTCATGAGCAAACACAGTAAGTAATAATGGGCCGGGGTCAACTAATCTCTTCATTATTTTGCAAAAAAATTCATATTAATATGTTGCATTTTAGAAAGAATGCTGTAGTAAAATGATTTGACCCTCATATTTTTAAATGACCACCAAATATAAAAAAAAAAAAAAAACCCACTAACTTTGTGTTTAATTTTAATTCTGTCTCCACTATGATGAAATCTGAACAATAAGTTTGTGTTTTTTAAAACAATTTCTACCTTTTTGACCAAAAAATTTAATGGCCACTTACAATTATGTAGCACAAAATGGTACCCTTTTTTTTTGCCTCATGAAACATGTAGGAAGATAACATAATGTAAACGCTAATATATGTCAAAATAGAGCCAATGCATGTTAAATATAGTTGAGTTAAAAGTAATTCAATATAGGCCAAAAAAGCAAGTATTTATTGCAGGGGCCAGGAAAATGGACTAAGTCCCCTATAAATTTTAAGTTATATTTGTTTTCTTTCAAAATTTAATTTTTTTATAAAAATTAATATTATTTATTGCTCTCAATCTTAATATTTTATGCTCCACTTCTGCATAATGGTAGCCAATAATTTCCGTGATTTGTATTAATATCCAACATTAAATAAAAAAAATTCAAATATGTCTAGTTTCATTGGATATCTATAAAGTGCTCAAACTGGATATTTATAAAAGTCACTTCAAGATAAATATATAAAAAAATTATGGTCTTTTTATTTAAAAAAAATAGAATTTAATCTAACTTTTATAAATTAATATAGAAAGATCACAATATAATTGATCGGTTTCGACACTTCTATAAATATCCAGCAAAACTAGATACATTTAGAAATTTCTATTTAATGTTGGATATTAATAAAAATGTCGGCAACAATTTAGAACACCAGTGGCGTTTTTGTTATTTTTTTTATTTGGTTAATGATTGCTGTGTTCTAGAACACTGGTGGCTATTGAGTTTACTCCACATGTTTTAGAATTCACATCTGCTACGATCCTAAAAGAGTGGACAGTAACTCTAAAATCTCTGTTTTTCCAAATCTGACCATCCAATAATTTTGTGCACGTATCTCAAAGCAGTTGATTTTTCCTTACACGAATCTCGAAACAATTCAACAGTTATATTTGGAAAAACAGAAATCGTAGGTCACTGTTTATGAGAGAAGAATTGCAGCAGATTCGGATCCCATGTTTTAGTCTCTCTTTTTTTTTGAATGAAAGTTTGGCTGAGGCTGCGAAGAGTCCACATGCTAGTCTGACCGTAGCATCTGATATCTGATATCAAATTTTAAAATCATATTCGTATGCAGATCAGTATTTTAAAATTAAATACGGATATCTGATATCTGACACGAATATAGTTTTAGATATATATAATATAATTTAATATATATTATGAAAAAAATATGTTATTTACCATTATAATTAGATAAATATTATGAATTTTAATATTTTTAATCATATTTATATAAATTTTTAATAAATATCTGATCCAATCCATATTCGTATCTGTATCCGTCTATTATCAAATCTGTATCTGTATAAAAAAAAGCCGATACAAATATGATTTTACCACTATCTAAACTGTATCTGATCCGTTTTCACCCCTAGTCCAACTCCATTGTTTTTTGAAAACAAGTTTGTAATTCATATTCAAATTTTGGGGGTTCAAGTAGTTTTGAATCTTTTGATTATAGTTACAAATAAATTATTTGAATTCGATTTTTTTTTTTTTGAGAAAGTGAATTCAGTTTGATAGAATAAATTTTTTTGTAATTTAAGAATAACTCGAGTACAATTTGAAAATAATTTAGTTTCACAAAGAAGCAAAAAAAAAAAGTTCAAAAAAGTTTGCGTTTAATTCGTGAAATTCATTTTAATCGTGAATAATTCAGTAAAAATTTAATCAACCAAATAATTCTCCGCTGGATTAGAAAACCTAACAAGGTTGGATCTCCAAAACTTTGGATTCGAATTCCAAATTCGGCTCCAAACTTTTCATAACAACACAAACCGGGTGCGTATCCTATGAGATATCTCAATTTTTGCGGGACCTATGTGTCCGGTGCCTATTCCGGGAAACGTAGAGGGGCATTATTATTTGAACTTTGAGAGTCGTGCAGAACGTATATGAACGATTGAGATATTCCAAAAAGTCACGCAAAGTTTGAGATATCTCACAGGATGCGAATTCCAGAAAAGCGGCCTCAAAACAAGGATTTGTTGTGGCCATAATTCACGTTCGGATCTGTGTTGCTGTGAAAAAAAGTTGGAGTTTGAATCCGAAGCGCTAATAACTCGGTTCTAAAATTTGAATCCAGGTTACACTGATAATATCTAGATTGTAATCGAAATATCAAGGTACTGAAACTATTTTTTTACATTATTTAATAATTAATAATTTCCAAAAAAGATATCACAATTTAAAAATGAACGAATAAAATAATCACAACTATTGTATATATCAATCAATTCAATAGTAAGTTAGACTTGGAATTGGAGATCGAGACGAAAGTTACGCAACTTATTATGGTGGGGATGCTCTATTTAATGATACTACCATTCATTTATGATTCCTATACAATTAGACTAACAGCATTAATTATTTACTTCTAGAAGCATTTTGGGGTCCCCTCCGAGATGCTGTTTGTGACTACGAGTGTTCATTGGATCTGGTTTAGTCAATTTTGAACCCAATTGAAATAGTTTGGACAGAATGATTCAATTTTTTTAGTTTAATAATTCGGTTCAGTTTATTTTTTAATCGAATTATAACTTCGGTTTGGTTCGGATGTTTAGAGATTTTCAAAATCAAAATAACCGAACTGACTGAACTTTTCTATATTATAAATTTGGTTCAGACCGTTCCAGTTTATTTCTAAATATCCTGGTTTATTTCTTAATTAAT
This sequence comes from Carex cristatella, assembly GCA_024447775.1. Taxonomy (NCBI): domain Eukaryota; kingdom Viridiplantae; phylum Streptophyta; class Magnoliopsida; order Poales; family Cyperaceae; genus Carex; species Carex cristatella. The sequence goes on along the minus strand of JAJHPF010000011.1, from coordinate 7,880,422 downwards.
TGCTTTAAATACTTCAGTTTATTTTTTAATATCCCAGATTATTATACTTCGATTTATTGCAAAACAATTACTTTAAATAAAAATAAATAAATATATTTCGGTTTAAACCGAACAAACCAAAATAAAACTTTAATTCGGTTCAATTCAATTCTATTTTTTAAACTAAATTATAACTTTAATTTACCTAATTCGGTTTGATTTCAACTTTCAGCTGAACCGATGGACACCCCTATTTGTGACGATGCTTTTTGTATCGCCGCTAAAAAATATTCAAGCATTATCGTTGTCTATCCATTTCATCAAAGTTGTTCTTCATGGTAGGAAATGTTGAATTGTTACCTATGTTACTATAAATAATAACTATTATTAATGAATTGTTTAGATAAATTAGTTATTCAACTGAATTAAAAAAAAATACTTTTTTCTGGTTCTAATCGAAACTAAAAAAAAAAAAAAGTATTTCTTTTCTGTTAAATTCCTGTTTTTGAGTATTAATTCCTTTATAATTAATTTTTTAAGTTCAACACTGATCAAGACGTATCCATATAAATTAAATCATACAATCATTATACTGAATCATAACATAATTACAAAAATAGTACAGATGAAGGTATTAATATAAAAAGCTTCCCATTTACCATGTATAGATAATATCATAATAAAAATCTACGAGTCAGAGTTTTCTATCTAAATTAAAGTATGATATTATGTATGTTTCTTTTATTATATGTGCAAATTAAATCTCTGTTATAATAACTATATATGGTTATTATTTTGCGTGGAGTTCAATTTTTATACGTCCCACCTCTAACGAGATTAAGTCGCAATGATACAAGGCACGTCCTAACTCAAAGGAGATTAGTCCGTGTTTTTAATGAGTATTTAATTTATTGCGTGCTCAGATCAAACTGATTGCTGATCCAATAGGTACGTAACTCTATCCTCTTTATTAGTACCTCGTGTTGCTGTGTGTGGACTCGAGCTCAGTGAATTTAAGAATATTTATAGCTAGACTTGTAGGTCGGTTTAATTAGGTCTTGTACGGACACTCGACTGGGTCTTTCTCGCAGACTAGTAAGTTGGTTCAGTTCCAATCCAGACGATCTGAACGAGCTTTCCTCACAAGCACGACGGTTAAGTAGAGAGGTGTATGAATTATAACTCAACTGAATCTGCTTCTTGAACTTATTATCTGAACTTAGTATTTAGCTTATAGTGACTTTTATAAAACCTTCAGTGCATGATTCTATCAAATTGAAATTAGTTGTTCACTTGTAACATCTTGTAATTCATTATCTTTTGTCTAATTGTCATTATATGGACATGCAGCAGCCACCAAAGACAGATCTTTCATTTTCTAGGTTACCGGGGTCTAGGATGATGTTTCTGTCCATGGACCATATATCGTGATATATGATATAACATATATGGTTAATTATATAATTTAATGTTAGCTTTAATGGGATCCATAAATTGCTCTTGACGTCGTCTCTCGGCAGCTAATGCATTTAATTTTGTGGTAAAATTATATTTATATCTTTGTTTTATTTTTCGGATATGGATACGAGTCTTGATCAGATTAGATATTTATTAAAATAATATAAAAAATGTTAAAAAAAATATTAAAATTCATAATATTTATCTAATTATAATTCTAATTATAATAATGAATAATATAAATTTTTCATAATATATATTAAAATATATACCATATTTAAATACGGATCCGAATATACCATATTTTAAAGAAAATATCATGCATGGCTTGCAGTTGTATGTCGAGGTGAATAACATGTATTGGTGTTTTCCCCACCACAATTAATTAGAAATCGTAATATATCATACTCAAATGCCTCGTTAAAACAGTATCAGACTTAAATTTATGATGGGTTACATAACCGTTTATTTTCTTTAAAATATGTACGCATAGATACTAAAATAAACACATATGACATGAATATTAAAATGCTGCACACAGATTTTAATGTGAATGACGATTATGAAACTCATCAAACTCAGTTTGAATCTTGACGGGCATCGGACCAAGCCCATCTCAAAGCTACCTGACCTATTAATTGTGTACTGTTCTCTCAAAACGAGAGTTCTATATAAAAGTTAGGCATAGCACTTGTCAAACATCGGTACCCTGGAAACGAATTTGTTGCGATTCTAACAAGGATCGTAGGACTCTGCTTTTCCATATCTAACCTTTATTTTTTTGGAATATACGAATCTCTAAGGAGACTGGTTTTGATGCACGAATCTAAAAAAAAATTAAGAGTTGGATATGGAAAAACAGGGTCCTACAATCCCTTAAGAATCGCAGCAGATTTAATTTCCGGTACCCTTACCAAACGCCAAATCTTTTTCCTTAATAAACAACAATATTTTCATTATTAAAGTGTCACAAAATTATGTTTATTTCTTAATGTATATATTTAGAAGTGCCATCTGGATACATATGTTCAAAGGTATAAAATCACGATGAGTTTTGAATTTTTATAATTAATAATTATTTTAATATAGAGTAAGGCTAAGGCTGGTACTTTGCAAAGTGTGGATCGATTATACAATGAATTTATATACCTCTGTTTACTAAGTTTAAGCAATCGGTTCAAACTATTCCACATAATTTCTATATGAAAAATAATATTATTATGTGCATTGCAAAGTAACAATGTTAGTATCATTGCGGATATTTTCATCAGCAATACAATATGCAAACCGTTCCACATCATTAGAATATGCCTCCAATATGTATCTAAATCCGTTCCATGCCTGATTTAAATTGTGCGATCTGAGTCGAGATTTTTGTGAATGTACTTTAAATCTACACTAATCTTAAAATTATTATAAATCTAAGCATTTGCACGAATCTCGATGCAAAGTAGATATTTGAATTAATTCGGTTCAATGCAAAACCTACTCCCATCCAATCTATGGAAGAACAAATGAGAGTAGGTCGTCCTATGCCCATCAGACCTACTTTGGTTCGACGGGTTTAATCACCGTTCAATTTGCTTTAAGATTCGTGTATAATAATTTAAATTTCGTGTGAATTTGCTTCAACTTTCGTGTGCACACATCTTAAGATAGTTCGGACGGTCGTGAGACTCGTTGAACATAAAAGTAGATCCGATGGACATCCGACCCACTCGGCTTTCACGGAAGATTCGAAGAAATAGTGGTATTATTAAACTACGCTTACGATGATGAACAAATCACCAATCACATTCTGTGTCCTAATACAAGGAGGACACAACACTACGTCATCAGCTACATCTACCACTATCCCCACATTATTACCATGGATTGATTGCACGGACTCATATCAACTTTAATTAATTAATACCCCACCCAAATGCCACCAGTTAGTAGTTGCCAGTATCCCTCCCCTCGCCAATTTGATATAGATATATATATACGACTCTCTTACCCTCTTCACCCCTCAACTCGAAACCACTAAGCAATTATCTTCAACCCCAATATATATATAATAGTAGATAATTAATTAATTAATTAAGGCCAGTATGACTCAAGCTCATGTTGCCATCGTGGCATTCCCCTTCAGCTCACATGCCGGGTCTCTTTTCTCCCTCGCTCGCGCCATGGCCGTTGTCGCCCCCATGTCTCACTTCTCCTTCTTCAGCACCAAACGCTCCCTTTCATCGTTCAATAGCCATCAACTCCTCCCCAACATATCTCTCGTGCCAATCTCAGATGGCATCACCCCGCCTCATGCGGCATCGACACACTTTGAGGCGATCGAGTTGTTTCTCAAGTCCTTTAAGGAGAGCCTTAGAGAGGGTTTGAAGGAAGCCGAACTGGCGCAGGGTTGTAAAGTGTGTTGTATCGTGAGTGACCTGTTTGTCTGGTTGGCGGCTGATGTAGCGGATGAGATGGCGGTGAAATGGGTCCCGGTACGAACTGGTGCCCCTCTGGATTTGTGTGCACGGTTGAATGCTGATTTGATAAAGGAAATTGTTGGTGTTGGAGATGAAGGTATGTTAAGTTCATCCTATGGCATGTATAACATATATAGATTGACCCGTATATCTTCAATTTTTTATTTTAAGTTTAAGCAGTTAATTTAAAATGTTCAATATAATTTCTACTTGAAAGTATCAAGTATAGTTGCTGATTAAATTTTTTATTTTTTTTTATTTTTTTAAATATATAGAAAATTATTATTTTTAAATTATCTAAATAAATAATAAAAAATTCTAAAAAATATATAAAATTTGATATGTAAATACATGTTCATATGAAAATATTTATTCATAGTACATATCATTATACAAAATTTCATTTTTTTTTCTTGAAAATATTTATTGAGGTCAAGCCAATATACCTATATATCTTTTTTCTTTTTGTAACTAGATTTAATTTGAGTAATTTTACAGTCAGTATATTCACTCTTTTTCTTTTTAGTACACCGGAGAGTACATAAAGAACGCGTGACTGTACATGGTGCCTTATTGTGTATATAATTCTTGGTCGAGTCAAAAATAATTTCAGTGTCTATGTAAATTAATTAATGTAAATTATAGGAGTTAGATGATGCAGATCTCATTCTACACAGTAAGGTACCGCACACGCGATCTGATTCCACTTCCACATATCTCATTGTACACGCTACTACACAGTAGCAGCATTAAGTTTGACTAATTTATAATTACTTTATTGGACCAGCATATATCATGAATTCAGATCCAGTGAAGTAACTCAATTTTTGGGTTTTAAAGTGGGATTGTCTGATTCGAATCCGAGACAATTTATTTGGATCTGGAGAACACACATTCCGAGAACAAATTTGAATTCCGAAATAATTCCGAGCGACGGATTCAAATCGGACGGTCTCGATCCAAAATCCAAAAATTGAGTTATTTAGGGGATCCGGACCCATGCAAGACCTGTGGAGGAGAAAATTTTCTTCATAAATCAGATTAAATAATGATGACATTATCATCATTTATGGTTTGTGGACTGTTCCCTTGAGGCAACGATTGTATTACTGTTTTTGCCTGTTAAAATAAAGAAACTGAATCTCTTACTCCTCTCTGGGTAGAAAATTTCTCCTTCAAAAATCACTAACACGTAATTCCAGAGTAAATTTTGATATTTTGATATTTAAATATTAGATACAGTTTAGTTTTGAATTCATTCTAGATCCACATGTCATTGACTTTAGAGCAAATTTTGTTTTTCACGTAAAGCAGTGATTCGGTTCCCAAAATAAATCACTATTTGATTTTTTTTTTCTTTTATTATATGATGCTGCTGCTTTTGTTTTGTAGAAGCCTAAAAGAATACCAGCATTTATGGCTTTCGTTTTCTGTCCACATGAAGCAGTGATTCGGTTCCCAAAATAAATCACTAGCTATTTGATTTTTTTTATGATGATGATGCTTTTGTTTTGTAGAAGCCTAAAAGCGTACCAGCATTTATGGCTTTCGTTTTCTGTCCGTTTTGTAATTATATTCTCCGAACAAAAATATTTAACTATTATCATTGTCTGTGCTTTTTTATTTTATTATGACTGTCATTGTCATTAATCATTTATATAAGTTGGATCTTTAACCATGACTGAAAAATTATGCTATTAAATTATAACTCTTAGTCAAGAGTACGTTATTACATAAACTAATTAAAGCACATAATTGCCTTTTATTAACAGCAAAACATATGACCCCAATTCATATAATTTGATTTGATCAGTACGTAGCTAGTTAGGGTTGTTGCATATATTAAATTAAAAATTTGAACATATGACCCCAATTCAATCAGGTGGGTTATTTGCTGTTAATTCATGTTTAGACTAACACCAAGTTAAAATATGACAGTGTTCCATGAACTTCATGTGTGCATTAATATTATTTAGTCTCCAGGCCTCTAATAAGACTCTTAACTGTTTCTTTATGTTTGCTGATCAGCCGTTAGATCCTACGGTGACAAGCTGCTCAGCTTTCTCCCATGCCTCTCCAATCACCGAGCAACTGATCTTCCTTACGGCCTCAACACGGGTGATCCCAATTTTGTATACCACATGATATGTGATCGAATGGCCCGTAAGCTGCCTGACTCAGATGTACTTGTTACAAACACAATCCAAGGATTGGAATCAAATCTTGACTCCTATTTTAAACAAAATTTCACCAACTATTTTCCAGTGGGTCCTTTTCATCTTCTTAATCCATCCCAAAAAGAGCCTCCAACAGACTCCTATAATTGCCTCTCTTGGCTTGATCGCCACGAGCCGGCTACTGTAGCTTATATAAGCTTAGGCACTATTGTATTGCTTGGTCCTTGTGAGCTTACCTCCCTTGCCAATGGGTTGGAAGCGAGTGGCGTGGCATTTCTTTGGTCTTTAAAAGAAGAGACGCAATCTCTCCTTCCTGAAGGATTTATAGATAGGATGAATGAGACTGGTAAGGGGAAAATTGTTCCATGGACCCCACAAACTAGCGTGCTAAAGCATTCTGCAATCGGCGCATTTGTTAGTCATTGCGGGTGGAATTCGGTATTGGAAAGCATTGTTGGAGGGGTTCCGTTGGTTTGTAGGCCGTTCTTTGGAGATCAGACGATAAATACAAGGTTGGTTTCGTATGTTTGGAAGGTCGGGGTCGCACTGGATGCCGGAATTTTCACAGAGAAAAATGTTGTTGGGGCTTTTGATGCAATATTCAAAAGGGATGAGGGAAAGAAGATGAAAAATAAAATGAATGAGCTAAAGGACATGGTAATTGCAGCAGTAGGAGAAAATGGTAGCTCAAGGGAGAATTTGAAGAGGTTGATGAAGATTGTGTGTGGATCTAATTAGTTATGTGGTTGAGTTGCTTGTTTGGATGCATGGAAAACAATTTTTGCAAGCTGGATTCAATGCTTGCTTATCTATGATGTTAATTTGTTCTGCTAGCTTATCATGTGCAGTATAGGAATCAAGTAGATTCTAGTACTTGTCAAATTATGATTTGATATATATATATGTCTTTGTTGTTTGTGTCTTGAGAGTGTGGTTGAAATTAGTTTGTTTCTATGTAACAAAGAATCATCCATTATATATATATATATTTTTTCAGATATCATTATGTGGAATATGCAGCAGCCACACAGAATTTTCATTTTCTGGGCTTTTGGTTAAGCTTGCCAGATATATAAATATCTTTTTTGATTGGATAACTTCTTATATTTTTGTTCTTCCAAGGCTACTGCCAGTATATATTAATGTTAGGCCTGTTCCGACCCATAATTCTATTTATACGAAGGCCCATAACTAAAGGGTTTTCTATGTGTGGCCGTGTAGGCCATCTTTATAAGAAGGCCCATATATAATTAAAGGTTTTTCTGTGTCGACCCACAATTTTTTTCTTAGGCTCACACTTAGCATCTAGAGTTGTAATTTCACAATATAATTGTCTTGACAACAAAGAAAAAATGTGCGGTAAGACAATTAGTGGAATTCCTAAGGAAAAAAATGTTTTTGTTTGATATCACATGCCAAATAGTTCTCACTTAACTATAAATGAAAAAGAAAAAATATTTGGAAACAAAATCATGGAAAAAAAAAGAAAAAAATTTGTTTGGTTCAAACCAAAATATGTTAATTTTTTATTTAAAACAATTATTTTGTAATAAACCGAAGTATATTAAGAAAGAAATCGGGTTATTAAGAATTAAACCAGAATATTAAGAAATAAACCGAACTATTTAAAACAATTGATTAAGAAATTATAAACTGGAGCGGTCTAGACCAAATTCATATTATATAAAAATTTGGTCGGTTCAGTTATTTCGGTTTTGAAAATGTTCAAACTAAACCAAACTGAAGTTATAATTCAGTTTTAAAAAACAAACCAAACCGAAATATTAAACCAAAAAAAAAACGAACCATTTGAAACAATCTAATTCGGTTCGGACCAAAACCGATTAAAGTGGACCCAATGAACACCCCTAACACCGAGTATCCAGATCGAAATTTTTATTTTGATCATCATAAAAAATAAACTAATTTCCAGTTTTTCATCGGAATTCCAATTTTACCGAGTTCACAGTTAAAACTGCCGTCCCATACACATGAACAACAGTTTAAAACAGGGGTAGTAACTATACTTTTTAATTAACCACAGCTCTTGGTACCGTAATTTCAACTCTTATTTATTTTTTCTTTTTGTAATGGAATCCACCTTTATTAAAAAAATATGTTAAAAATTGTCAGACAATGTTGGAATTGACAAACCTTCCAAGAATTTGAAATGAAGTGGACCCACCCATGGAGCGGAATTAAGTAATGAACTAGTCTCTCTCTTGAAATGGAGTGGGGCCCATTATTGAATTGGAATTAATTGGATTTGGCAAACAATTTATGTTTGGCAGACAAAATAAAAAGTTACAGCAGTTTGGAATTGTGATCTTCTTTTTTTTTTTTTTTTTTTTTTAATCTTCGCAGAAGCTGCGAAGTCATGAGGGGAAATTGAACTCTCGATTTTTAGGTAACCAACAATTTTAGGACTTTTCTCCTAGCCAACTGTACTACCTCCCCTTTCTCAAATTGTGATCTCTTAACAGGATTAAATATATTGTATCAGTGATAATAGTGGATGTAAATGGTACGAGTTAATTAGCATTGTAATGGTAGTAAGTAGTATAGTGACAAATGAATTATTCGGATTTGGTTCAGCGAGGTTAAAAATTTGTGATTCGGGAATAATTCAGATATAATTCAGAAATAATTTGAGATTATCCGAATCAGAGATCTCAAATCTGCAAGAGAGCAAAACAATAAAAAATATTCTAGGAAAACTTCGGGAAAAATTCTTAAAATTAAGGAAAAATTCATAAAATTCACGAATAATTAAGTCAAAGTTTAGTTAACCGAATAAATCAGCGTTCGGTTCGGCATCACAAAAAAATGAATAATTCGAGAATCTTATGACTATAGTAGGTAGGAGATACTTAGAAAAATTGTTTATAATTGTATCTCAATGAAGACTATAAATCAGGAGCGGATGCAGGATTTTCACCAGAGTATGGCAAGATATTATCGAATCGGATTTAAATAGTTAATTGGATTCAAACCCATTAGATAATCAAGTACTAGATAATCGGATTATAAAACATAATAATTTTTTCGTTTCAAAAAAAATATTCGTTTCAAAAAAACATAATAATTTTATATTCAATCTTCCAATTAATTAGGATTCTAACACCTAGTAATTCAGTATTAACATTTACTAATCATCCTTTTTATTAAAAAGTAGGAAAAAAAATTATAAAAAATAATTAGTCCAAAATTAATGATAAGGCCAAATCTTACCAAAAAATAATAATCCACTATTATAATACATATAAAAATTAAAAATTCACCAATTAAAAAAAGTCATACAAAAGTTTTCATATTTATAAGTATTATGATTTTGTTTTCCAATAAACAACTCGTGTAATGTAGTAGTATTGTAATAATGAGATATTAAAGAAAGGAGGAATTCATCCAATATAAGAGAGAATCATTTTCAAATATTGGGTTATCTGGCTCACATCAAGGTCCAGGGTAGGGCAATGTTATTTTTCAGGATAAGACAAAATCTTAAAATTTAGTATTTGTAAATTAATTTTAAATTTTTAGAGTAGGGCAGTTGCTCTATCCTGTATTAAACTAGATCCGCCCCTGCTATAAATAGATGTGATGTCATTGTACTTGAAAACACAATATCAATACAAATTTTCTATTTCCTTACATCCTAGTACTAGTTACTAGTGAATAGACCGTAATAAAAATTTCGGAGTATCCGGTTTCTAAATTCAGTGAAGTTCTGCACATTTATCTGTCCGAACTGATTACAGAAGATCCGCAGTCTCCTAATGTGAAACGCGCGAAACAAAATCACCAACGGTCAGTAAGGCGGTAACCACACCGCACTCTATCTTCATTTCCCAAACCATATCGCATCTTCTCTTCTTCTTCTCAAGCACTCACTCAAACGATGCCCCAGTCGCTCTTTTTCCGACCTCTCCTCTCTCTCCATGAAACCCGCGCCTCACCTTCGCACTTCTCTTCTATCCCCTCTCGCCCCACTCAATCCCCAACCCGCAAACGAGTCCGGATGAAACCTCGTGGACCCAGACTCAAGCAACTCACGGCCCGAATAGTGGAACTAACGAAAAGGAGGCAGCTGAAGCAGGTCTTTGTTGAGGTGGAGGAGGTGAGGAAGAAGAATATTAAACCGAACACTATTGTGATGAATGCTGTGATGGAGGCGTGTGTGCACTGTGGGGATGTTGATACTGCTCGCAAGGTGTTCGAGGAAATGTCTGGCCCAGATAGTTGTGGGGTTGACTGTGTATCTTATGGTATATTGTTGAAGGTATTGAATATTACTTCAAATAATTTATTTGCCTGTATCAAGATGGAAGGTTTATTGCATTTTGAAAATTGCAATTACAACCTTGCAATTTTAGGTTGTTTGGAAGGGGTTTACATGCAAATTTTTTAATTTTTCAAAATTCAGTATAAATTCAAGCGGTAAAGCAATGATAACAACTAAAAGCATTAAATTTAACCTATAAACCTTATTTTTATGACCTCTTGACTATATACTAAATCAATTTAAAAATAATTTTTTTTTGTATGTAAACGCATCATGAGACTCGTGAAGTGGATCAGTTTTAACAGATTGATTTAGTATATAATTTTTCTGTATGTAAACACCCTAATTCTACTCATGTTTCTTACATAATGCAATTTTGGTGTCATTGCCAGTTATTGCAATGAATAATGTATGTTTTTTTTTTTCCTGGTAAAGGGCTTGGGGCAGGCTCGAAGGTTCGATGAAGCATTCCAAATTATTGAATCTGTTGAAGATGGCACTGCTATTGGAAACCCCATGCTGTCTGCTCGACTTTTTTATGGTCTTTTAAATGCAATTCTTGAAAAAGGTTTGTATATGGTTAAAACTAAGATTCTTGTACAGTCAGCTTGTGCCCGTTGTACTGGTATTCATATGACCAAAATTTAGCTGCTCTTCTTTGTTAACTTAGGTTAATTGATCTGAACTGAAATTAGGGAAGACACAACTGAACCATATTACCATAAGGTTCTTGTTGCTTAATAAATTCGTTCTTTTAATAAGCTGGGGAGATGGTTTATTTTTAAGTAGATGTAAGTGATAAGACATTGTTAGATCTAATTCCTGCCATATTTATCTCCATATTGGTAATATCCTGATAAACCTTACCAATTTCAATAGGAGATATGCGCCGTGCAAATGCACTTGTTGCAAGATGCCGGAAAGTTCTTAATGATGAAGGTGACTCTGTTTACTTATACAATCTTCTAATGAAGGTAACCCTCTGCTTAAATTATCTCTGACATTTGTAAAAAAGTTTGATAACATGAATACTATATACATATTCCTTGTGCATGGCTGTGCAAAATTTATTTCTCCCCATGCTGAGTTGCATTTATAATTAACTAAATTACTATTTACTTGCAAAGAATGCCCAATATTTCTTAATATTGCAAGTTTGCAACTCTAGATCAATATGGCATGTTTGTCCTTCTTTAATGAGCAGGGTTCAAATACCTCATAGCTTTCATGCTTCGTTCGTGCCTCCCATCCTTATCTCCGTTTACAAAGTCCAAACAATCGATCTGAAACATCCAACATGATCTCCATATTAAAATGTGTTTGGAGACCAAACTTTATATTTTTTGGAAATTTCTTACTAACTTTTAAATAGGTACAAAATCTCTGTTTTTGAGAATATTCTGACCATAACAAAAAATTGATTTTGTATATATCTAAAAAAATATAAAATTTGGTCTTCAAGCACATTTTAATATGGAGATCATGTTGAGCGGTTTGGATCGACTGTTTGGACTTTGAAAACGAAGATAAGGATGTGAGGCACAAAAGACATGAGGCATATGAACCCCACTCTTCTTTTATTTACTTTAATTTGCAAAGTTTGGAGTATAGATGGTAGAAACACACAAGTTAATCTCTATTTAAGTTAACATATAATAACTTCTTACTTGAGAGTATTTTTTATTTTTTGAACTATTGTTTTCAGGGATATGCAAAGGCAAGCTTTCCTCTGGGTGCTCTGACAGTTAGGGATGAGATGATGCGGCAGGGGGTCAGACCTGACAAGCTAACTTACAACACACTCATTTCTGCATGTGTAAAATCAGGAGAAATGGAGAAAGCAGTTCAGTTGCTTTCAGATATGAAGGTGTCTTGCCACTAGTGCTCCAAAGGCCAGTTTAAATTACATCTCTTGTCACTTGTGCTTTCTATTTGGAATTTGGATGCTACTAGTCCTCTATTTCCTCCTCTTCTTTTTAAATTTTAATTTTGAAGGTTTCCACTAAAAGATACATTAATAAGAAAAGTATTTACAACGCATGGGCTGTATTTGACAGTCCATCAACCTAGTCACTATTACAACAGCTCATTTTGAAAACAGGCCTTTTTTAAAAAACAAATTTAGCAAGGTGCACCTTACTGATCAGAAACTACTGGTTTTTCCTTTTTTTTATAAATATTTTCTGCAAAGAACATCAAGTGCTTCCCATGTATTTGCCTGTCAAAATTGTTGACCGTATGACAGGCGAAATGTTCAATATTCTTTTGGAAATTATTATTTAATAGTGTAAGTCATTGTTTCTTTTCCTTCCCAATATTATAAACAGGTGGGTGTTATTTCCAAATATTTCTACTAAATGCTTTCTGCAAAAATTGGAACTTTTTTCTGTCCCTTCAAAATTTATTTCAGTTTTGTTTTATTTTGCTAAAAACATTGTATACATTTTAAGCATTATTTCTTGATTATCCTATCTTTTGTGTTTAATTTGACCTTGCCTTGAAGTTCATCCTATTCAATACTTAAGTGAGGCCAAATAGAATTATGAGCAAAGAGAATAGTATGGTTTTTCTGTCTGTATATTCAATTTTTTCCCCCTCTTTTTCTTGAATCGCATGCAAATTTATGTAAATGATTGGAAAAGGTCGAAATGTTGAGTTGAATTTGCAAGGCTTGTACAACCTCAGGTTTCCTTATGTAGTTTTCTTCAATTGAAATGGATGATTATACCTATTGGAGTTGTCATTATCCATTTTATGGTCTAATTAAATGATGATACTAACTTTAGGTCATGTTATACTGTCAGGAATTTGACCTTGTCTGGTCACTTCTTTGAATCATTTAACAATTGACAAGGTTCCAATTAAAATTGCTTTTTTGCTGATTAAAATAATATGTTTTCTTTATACAGGAAGAAGCTAGAATATCTGACAGCAACGAGCTCATCCCAGATGCTGTTACTTACACAACTTTACTTCAGGTGCATGCTCAATGTAAAAGATTGTTATGTATTTAATCCCTGTTTTATCATTTAATACATGCGAAAATAGTAATGTACACTCAACAAATGCTCAAATGAATAAATAATAGTTGTGATTGTAGGGTTTTGGGAAAAGAAAAGATGCAGATATGGTTATGAAGATTGTGGTGGAAATGAAATCAACTTGTCTACATATTGATAGGATTGCATACTCCACAATGGTCGATGCATTGTTGGCTTCTGGATCAATTAAAGGTCGCTACTGTAATTAAATAATATTAATTAGGTTAAATTGTTTCAGTTATGAAATATAGTCATAACTTCTGTCTTCAATTGGATAGAAGTTGACAATATTATCCTCAGGTGGCCTACCTTCTAAGTTCTGAATTCGCATCCTCTGAGATATCTCAAACTTTGCGTGACTTTTTGGAATATCTCAATCGTTCAAATAAGTTCTGCGCAAATCTCAAAGCTTAAATAATACTGCCCCCTACGTTCCCCTGAATAGGCACCGGACACGTCGGTCACACAAAAATTGAGATATCTCAGAGGATACGCACCCCTAAGTTCTACCCTTGTCATGACCAAATTAGGCTGAAGTTGAACACTTAACAGATTCCGAGTATTTACACTGGTTAGAATTATTTGGTTGAATTGAGAAAACAAACTCTTGGAGAAATTTTGTTCTATCTATGTAACATATATGTATGTCTGTAGCTTGGTGCAAATTGGAGAAAACGGGGGGTTCTTTTGCAAATGTTGGGTTGAAAAGGATGAGGTACTGAAAGCTTTTAAAATAATTGAATATCTAGATTCTGTTTAAATATGTAGGTGCTCTTTGTATTTTTGGTGAGATAATAAAGAAATCCGGCAATGATAAGGACCTAATACCAAAACCTCACCTCTTCCTTTCTATGATGAGAGCCTTTGCATCCCAAGGTGATATTGACTCTGTCAAAAAGTTCAATTCACGGATGTGGCTTGATACGGCCGGGTCAATATGTCTTTCAACCCGTTCAGAAGCTAATGAGCTTCTTATGGAGGCTGCCATAAATTGTAACCAGGTTTGTTTTCTAGCCTAAAATGTTTAACCCTATATCTATATGGTTGTTTACTGAATCTCTATATATCATTCATTAATTTTTTTGCCCATTTTTCATGATTAATATGTTATCAGGTGACAATAAAACACCCGATTTAAACAAAGTTAGGTTTCTAAATAATGACTATATTGCCCTTAATATATATTTTTTAAAATAAATTTACTTTACAATGAGTTTGAAAGGATGGTTGAACTCAGTGCTTATCATCTAATTGTAAATCATCATGGTTTTGATTTTGTTTTTATTTTGATTTTGGTGAAAAAAAATGCCTTATCAGTAGTAATAAGATATCAAAACATGAATCTACCATTTTTTATCACATAAAATTACGGTTGTGCGCATCTACAGAACTTGAAATGAGCTGGTGTTTATGATGCAAATGTTTCAAATTATTTTGTCAGTTTTAAGTTGATCTTAAAAAGCTTCCATATTTATCTATCTCAAAAGCTCTTTGCTCGAGTTAGGTGAAACTCTGAATTTTGATAGAATGAAACAAGAGTAACAATATTCAAGTTACCTTCAGTAAAGGACCAGCCTTTGGTCTATTGACAAAGACACATGATCTCTATGTGGGATGTCATGGATTCGAAACCTAGATGGGGGAAATCCTTTGTTATAATAACAAGGGTATTAAATAGTTGGGGGTGGTGATAGTTTTATATATCTACTTTTCATGCACATTATACACATGCATATTCTTAGGTGCTTGCATGACTTTATGGAAGTATATTGATCTTTAATATAATTCAAATGTCAACAGGTTGATATTGCCAAAAAGCTTCTTTCAAGAATAGTAAATGAACAAAGCTTTTCTTGGACAAGCAGAGGAGGAATGGTAGAGAAACAATCTTTGTAGTACTTAGTTTTTCTCTTTTTTTTTTTTTTTCCCTTTATAAAGAAAATTGTTCGGGATATCACATTAACAAAAGCAATGTTGATTTATTTGGACTGATCTATATAAGAGATGAACACAATTTCATACTTGCAACTTTGACCAGGCGGCAATCAAAGTGGAGATTTTATCAGGATTCACCAACTCGAAATTTCGACCTCATGTTCTTCCCGAGGTTACTCCCTCTCTTACCTGTCATATGCTTATATGAATTTATCAATATTGCTATAATTTTCTAAATTGTATTTTACAAGTTTGGTACTATGGCTATTCTAATTGTAGATGGAATTGTAGGTTTTGTTGGATCAACCAGTGGAGAAATATATGGTACCATTTGAAGAGGCTAGACCACTAAATGCCAACATAATGTTGCGTGATGTTGTGATGCGCTTTTTCAATGAAGCAGCAATTCCTGTCACTGACGAGTGGGGTAACTGTATCGGAATTGTTCAAAGGCGTGATTGTGTAAAGGTGAAAGGATAAATTGTGATCTTCATGCTCACTTGGCTTCTTTTGTTTCTTGCAAATAATTTTTTTATGCTCATTGTTACAGTTGAATGTACCACTTTCGTCCATAATCACGGGACCACCACCATGTGTCACTGCTTCAACTGCAGTTGCTCGGGTAATTGATCTGCTTCTAGACAAGAAATATGAAATGGTTGTAGTTGTGAAAGGTGGTGATTTGTACAGCAGCCCATACCGCTCAAGTTCGAGGCCTCTTGGTGTTTTTTCTCTTGATCGGTTATATAGGCTAACTTCTACTTCTGAATCACTATCTTCTGATAGAGATCTAACATGTGATGATGCTTAATTTCCATTTTAATTTTTTGTTTCTTGTTCATTTTTTTTCTTTTTGGAGAACCCATGTCAACGTTTGGAAGCTAGTAAAGGTATTTTATTCCAAGGTTGGCATTTTTTTTTTTGTGCTTGATCATATCATGATAAATGTGGCAATGAAATTAAATAGACATCTCAGCCATGGCAAATGCAGGAGAATAATGCATTGTTTTTAAAATGTCAGGAAAAAAGGAATGAGCTCAAATTTATGGGCCGAACCATTTCTCATGTCCGGCCCTTTATCCTGTAAAACCCAAATGCTGTTGTTTTAACCAAAACCTTATTTATCACGAATTTTTTCTTATCTATCAATAAACTGACAACCCGTAGTTAGGAAGAAAAACAGTATTCACGGTTTTGTCTGGCTTGCATTGGTTTGAATTGATACATGTTTTTTTCTTTTCTTTTTTGGAATTAGTGTCTTTCTTTGTAAACAGATATGTAATCTATATATTAAAAGTACAAAACGGAAAAAAAAACTTTTATGTACGAAATCAAAATTAGCAGTGCCAAAGAAAACCGTACAGCGAATTGAGTTCTCCTATTATTTAAATTGTTAATTCTTAGGAGCTAAACAAGGGTAATTTAATTAAAATGTTTATCAGTTTATTTATGGCAAACAAATACAGTTGTAGTGCGCAATGCACGATTCTGTTGATAAAAAGAAAAAAAATCATAGATAAAATTCACTTTAATCAGCACGGAGCGCATATCAAACGGTTCTCTAACTAGCTATCACAATAACACAGTTGTTGGCAAACCAATTCAATTTCTACAAGATTAAATCATGGATGGGAATGTCACAGTGTTATTTTCTTCTTTCATTTAGAAAAGTGGCAGTGCATTTATAAAGAAGAAAAGTGGCAGTGCATTTATAAAGGAAACCGAATCACCTATTTCTGTGGGTAAGAAATTTCTACCTCAATATAAAGTCACTGACACATGAATTCGGAGTGGGTTCTAAGCAAAATTATATCTAATATTTTAAATGTCAAAATTTATTATGAATTAACTGGTTAGTGATTTTAGAGACACAAAATCCGGTTCCATTATAAAATTTCATCCACATTCTGGGCCAGGGGTCAATTATTATCTTTTTATTTTGCCTAAAAATGTTTTATGCCTTTTTGCTTGCTTTCACGCAACGAGTATTTAATATAATGTATTACAATTATATTCTCGATTTTATATATTTGACGAACTCTTTGCCCGATTGAAATATAAGTCTTGTGCACGTCCATCTAATTATATAATACAGTCATTTTATATTTAAAAAAATATTACTTAAATTGGGTAAATATTTTAATAGAGTGTTTTTCATTCATGAGGAGGGTTCCAATGTCTCATCTCCTCATACTTTATCTATGCCTCATATCATATATTTTCATTTTTAAAGTCCAAACAGTCGATCCGAACCGCTCAACACGATCTCCGTATTAAAATATGCTTGGAGACCAAATTTTACATTTTTTTAGAAATTTTTTACTATTTTTTAGATTTATTGAAAATCACTGTTTTTTATAGTTCAGATACGTTTGAAAAATAGTGATTTTCAATAAATCTAAAAAAATAGTAAAAATATTTCAAAAAATATAAAATTTGGTCTCCAAGCATAGTTTAACATGGAGATTATGTTGAGCGGTTCAAATCGACTATTTAGACTTTAAAAATTAAAATATAAAATATGAGGTATGAATGAGGTATGAGGAAATAAGGTATTGGAACCCTTCTTTTCATTCACATAGTATGTCCAATTTAGATAATTTAATTGATGCATCAATCTTAAATGATGGATGAATAAAAAAAAATTTACTTTGTATATAGACAGATCTATGATGTTCGAGACTTCGAGTGTTTCCATATTTAGTAAATTAGTATGAAACTTTAGTTCACCCCCATTTAAAAAATTGTCATTATTTATGGTTTTACCAGATAGATTTCAATAAGTATGCATGCCATCATGTCAAATGTCTAAAATGACCTATTAATTATTTTTTATCTATTAAAATTTTAATTGACCCAAATAAATATTTTTTTGAAAAAAAAATTGCCTTCCTACATACATGTACACAATGATATATCTGAAACTAACGACTGTATTTTTGTATCTAGCTAATTGATGCGCACGTAAAATTAATAGGGTAATTATAATTTCTCCCATCATACTTTCTTCTAAATGTCTACCATCTCTTCAATCTCAATCTCAGTTAAATTGTTGAATAGTTAGAGTCACTAACGACTTATCCGTTTCACCCTCTTTCTTACCCGATCACAAAAAAGAAAATCATCTTTCAATCAACTCTAACAATAGTATCAAACAAAAAAGTATTCAACTAATGTCTGCATATTAAGGTAAAAAAAAAAACTGAACACATCACTCATCATCTTTTATACGTTTTAGCTCACCATCTTTTACACGTTTTAGCGTGATTAACAGTTTTTATCCAGGGACGAAACAGAAGACGTTTCACAGGGACTGCTAGAGGACCCAAATCAATAATGGTCCAATATTGAGAGGTTCATTTTCAGCTTCTTGTACAAAAAGAATCTAATTTTTTTTATAATAATTGGTTACATGCAGACAAGATTAATGATCTGAGATAAAACAGTAAAGATTTTGATTACATGCAGATAAAACAGTAAAGACAAGATTACATGCAGATACCTTGTTTTTTGGTATAAGTTGTTTGAGACAGCTAGAATCCACATTCAGGTTTTCATGTCTCATCAATCAGAAAGTTTTGGCAACCAATCAAAAATTGCAGGTACACAGTATTAGATTTTGAAATTTGTTTCTTTTTTTTGTGGGACAAAACATACATTTTTTTACTGTGGATGACAATATCATGCATGCATGACTTACATGCAGTTGCATGTCAAGTTGAGGTGAATGACACGTTTTGGTGTTTTCCAAACAACAATTAATTAGAAACCGTAATATCAGACTCAAATGTCCCATTAAAACAGTATATAAAGCTACTGACCTATTAATTGTGTACTGTTCTCTCAAAAAGAGAGTTCTATATAAAAGTTAGGCATAGCACTTGTCAACATCAGTACCCTTACCAAACGCCAAATCTTTTTCCTTGTTTAGCCCCATGTTTTTTTAAATAATAAACAACAATATTTTCATTATTAAAGTCTCACAAAATTATGTTGATTTCTGAATGTATATATTTAGAAGTGGCATCTGGATGCATATGTTCAAAGTTATAGATCATGAGTTTTGAATTTTTGATAATAATTATTTTAACACAGAGCGAGGCTAAGACTGGTACTTTACAGAGTGTGGATCAGTCCATGTAATGAATTTGTATCTTCATTTACAAAGTTCAAGTAATGAATTCAAACCATTCCACATGATTTCTATGTGAAAATAATATTATTATGTGCTTTGCAAAGTAACACTATTGGTATCAGGAATATGATATTCTCAAAAATAACAATTTTTATCGGCTTACCCTCCATTATTCTTTACACTTACAAATAAAATAGACTCTTGTAGTATATATAGCATCGATCACTCTTGAATCCATTTGTCATTCAGACAATGATTTTTATTGTGTGGGGAAAACTTGGATGGAAATAATTGGATGATTTTGATCTTCAATCTTTTACTAAAATAAAAAAAAAAAACATTATAATACTAGTTATTGTGGACGGTATCAAAATTAGTAATGATTAATTAGATTTAACTGATGTGAGCAGCTGGTTATATGTATGCATTAGTGAAATGCTTTTGTTCGTAGTTTAATTAATTATGTGATCTTCTAATTATTTGGTTATTAATCCATCATATAAATATCGGTTTGGGATTTCAAATAAATGTATCTGTTAGACTATGCATGTGAATTATTTAATTTAATTTCTTCATAATTATAATTAAAGAGCTCTACTTGGTATATATGAGAAAGTCAACATGATTCTAAATTGAATATTCCAACGGTACGGTGTCGTTAAATTTTTATGCATTTTGTTTTGTTTAATTAAGTATATTTTGTTTATTTATTATTATATCAATTAATAACATTTTCGAGTTGTTTACGTCATTGTTTGTGAAAATATATCAATAGTGCTGTCATGCTATATATTGCATGCATAATAATATTATTTTAGAATTCTTATTGTATGAACTTCCCTTATCACATATTGTTCGTTCCATTAAGATTATTTTATGAAATTTTTATACGTACCAAGTAGAGTCCGATTCACAACAGATTAATTTATCCTAGCCCAAGAACTTTCTCTAATTAAGACGAGCTGATATATAAATTTTTTGAGAATTCTAAGAAGCACGGGGAATATACCAAAACATTAATCTTTGTTTTGAAAACGAAGTTTAAAAATTCAAATCCCGCTGAAAATTAAGAGACAATTAAAGCACGAGCCTATGTTTTTTCGTTAATATTATAATACACATTGGTTATATATAAAATGAGATACTTTATAACATAGTATGATTTCATTAATGTCAGACAGAGGGAAAGAATAAAAAGCATAACGGCACAAATTAATAAAAATAATTTCCAAATTCACAATCAAGGAAACACACAAATTAATCAAAACATACAATCAAATTTCAAAAAGCTTATTTAAAATCCACAATGTTATCATTAATTGATATATATTACTCATAACTTAAGCGACAAATCGACATCCCCAGAAAAATCCAATGGAAAAGTGGCTAACACATTCGTTCCCGGAATTGAGTTGTCGCCACGAGCCGCCTGGTTTGGAACCGCATGCGTTTGCATTACAGCAGCAAATTCATGCCGGATTCTCTTGACACCTCTCTCCAATTTGTGTGCATTCTGATGGCCACCTAGTGCCTGAGAGCTCTGGAACTTCCTATCACAATAGTGGCATGTGAAGAACCTCGTCGGCTCGGGCGACAAACTCGGCTGGAGAGATAGGTCTAGACTAAGCTCATGTAGCTCAGAATCCATGTTAGTACTTTGTGGATGGTAATTAAGTTAGACAGTTTTGGGTAAGATATGCATGTGTTAGTAGTTCATGTGATGTGTCAGAGAAGGTTAGGGTTTGGTGCTGCTCCAAGCAACATGTATATAGAGGGAGAGAGGACCACTATTTGGTGGAGGGTTAATGTAATTCTCATATAAGATCCCCTGTTATATTGATAATATCTTTGATATTGACATTTACAACGCTAATCACGGACTTGTTAATAAACTACCCATGCAAAATAGTCCCCCAAATGAAGATACATAAATATTAATGATGCATGTCTAAGAGGCAATGGGAGCGGATCAGAGTTTCCAACTGGCATCAGGCCGAAATTTGTCTGATGTCTGGTTTTAATACACATCAAGATTCATGCAAACATAAATATAAAAATTTGTAGCTAGTAATCTCAACTACTCTGTGCATCTAAATTGTTTGTACGGATTTTGACACAAATATAACAACTTAGACAAAACATCAAACATGTTTCGGTTCTATATATATATATATATATAGGCAAAGACTTCTATGGACATAAGGACCTATTTGTAAAATGAATATATTTTTATTTTCAAAGTTCAAACAGTCGACCCGAACCGTTCATCTTGTTCTCCATATTAATATGTGCTTGGAGACCAAATTTTACATTTTTCTGAATTTTTTTGCTATTTATTAAGATGGGTACAAAATTCAATAGTCTGAATTTGATATTTTTTGTACCCATCTTAATAAATAGTAAAAAAATTCAGAAAAATGTAAAATTTGGTATTCAAGCACATATTAATATGGAGAACAAGATGAACGGTTCGGATCGACTGTTTGAACTTTGAAAATAAAAATATATTCATTTTACAAATAAGTTCTTATGTCCATAGAAGTCTTTGCCATATATATATATATATATATAATTGGGCAAAACCAGAGGGACTTGAGTATTGGTGGTACAAACTTGTCACATAAGAGTAAGAAAAGTGGCTGAGGATGAGTTGATTGGGTATTGGGTCAATTTATGTTGTTTTGCTTTCTGTGTGCTGTAAAAGTGTAGGTGATATAGAGGACGCTTCTACTTCCTTCTTTTTGTTAGATGTGGACGATCCTGGACCAAACCCATGAAGTATTAATTCGGAATTTAATACATTCTAATTTATTCATGATAAATCGATCTATTGTGTTAATTAATACCTATTGACAGCGATAAAATGATATGAAATATCACTATTACAGATAAATTCATTCTACTTAACATAGATTATGCATTTAATTTAGTGACATATGAATGTCAATTGCCTACACTACTACAAAAAACGTCTTTCTACACTGTACCTATACACGGATTTTCTCAATTTTATAAAAAAACGTGTATGAAATAAGATTTTTCCAGTGTTCTAGGAACCCTACACGAATATTAACTTAAAAATTAGTGTCCGTGTGGAAATTAATCTTTTATACACGGATATTTCATTAAATATCCGTGTAGGAATGTTGAGAGAGCTACACGGATTTTTATTACAAAATCCGTGTAGGAAGGGGTTATTGTACATGGATTATTATTTAAATAACAATGTAGAAAGGTTAGAGAGCTACACGGATTTTTACTAAAAAATCCGTGCAGGCTAGCTAAAAAAAAAAAAAAAAAAAAAACGGTTCAGTAACCTTTCTACACGGATTTTTAAATAAAAATCCGTGTAGGATAGCTCAAAAAAAAAAAAAAGGTTCAGCAACCTTCCTACACGGATTTATAGTGAAAAATCCGTGTAAAAATATAGTTTTAGGGTTTTGGTTATATAAGAAGGCCTTTTCCCTCCAACGCCGTTTTGATTTCAGCTCATAGCACAACTGGGATCTGAGATATTTGAAGTTGTTATTTTCTCCTCTCTATCTTACTAAGGTTAGCCATGAATATATATATATATATATATATATTTTTCTTTATCTAATTTTCTGTTACTTATTATTGCTTATTTAGGTCATGTGTAATTATTATTGCTTATTTCTCTTTTATTTTTCTTTTCAGTTTTATATGGTTTTCGTTGGTTACTGTCATCTTCGCCTTAGTTGGTTACTATTGATGCAATATGGTCCTGCGCATGTCTCACAAAAAGGGGCGTAAACTTTGATCCGTCCGTCGGATCGGGCTGAATTTTTGACAAGAACTCCACAGCCCAAAACCGGATCCGAAACAATCTACGATTCGTTTTGCCCATGTTACGGGTTCAGATTCGTGATTTGAGTCTTCCTTCATGGACTTTTGGACTTTTTGGACTTTTGGACATTTTTTTTTGCAAAAGACTATGTATATTCAATCTAAAATATATAATTACTGACTAGCAAAATTGGAGACCAGCTAACAAAAAAAAAAAAAAAAACAAACAAATCAGCAACCTTCCTACACGGATTTTTAAATAAAAATCTGTGTAGTAATGTTACTGAACCCGGTTTATTTATTTAATATTCTGTTGAGGAGAGCTACACGGATTTTAACTAAATATCCGTGTATGAATACTCTTCCCATACGGATATTTAGTTAAAATCCGTGTAGCTCTCTTGATTTTCCAAACGGCTCTTTATTAATAATCCGTACTATAGATCAATATCTTTATTTTTGAAGTTCAAACAGTCAATATGAACCGATTAACATTAATTTCATATGAAAAATGTACTTGCAACCTAAATTTTATATTATTTTAGAGGTTTTTTTTACTCCCTCCTTTTGAATAGTTTAGAATATTTTAGATCAAGTGATTTTCTTGATATCTAAAAAAAATAATTTCTTATAGTGACCATGTTGAATGATTTGCATGGATTGTTTGAACGTTCTTTAAAATTGAATATATTGATCCATTTTACGAATCAATATTCACTATATGCGCATAGTATGATAGCCTCACTCACCAAACAAATTTACAAGTTTTAATTTATGTATAAAATTTAATTTGAGAATGATTTAAATTACAAATAGCACATTTTATTAATAAAGAAAGGGTTTGTGTCTTTTTTTCACAAATCTTTAATTATTGACAAATGTTACGTTGCAGAGTTACTTCTCAGTACATGAAAGAAATTATCCTTACCAACTGTGCTCACGTGGTTCTTAACAAAAATATTAGAATGTTAGTTGTCTAGGTCTTGGTATAAATTTGATTGTTAATACATTTTTTAATTATTAAAATATAGAAAAAGAATCCAACTTATTTTCAAATATAGAAAGAATGATAGTTGTCCAAGGTTTTACTCAAACCTAATAAATTATAACAAAATATTTGCACTAGTGGAAAAAATGAATACCGTTAGAATTTTATTTCCTTGTGGAAAATAATAACTGGAATTTTTACCAAATGGATGTTAAAAGTGTTTTTCTTTAAAGAATACTTGAAGAGGAGGTGTATATGAAATTATGACATTATCACTCTAGTCATAAATTGGAAAACAATTTTAACTTGGTTTGTAGGCGAAATAAATCAATCTATGGATTAAAGCAATCTTCAAGGACATGGTATGACAAATATAACTCTTATTTAATTTCTTACAATTTTAAAATTAGTAATGCCAACCATTCTTTATTTACTAATTATGATGGAACCAATACAACCTCATTCTAGTGTATGTACATAACATTATAATTACCAGAATTAATTTAAAATACATCCAAAAAATCAAGAGACAACTAAAGGAAAAAATTGATATAAAAGATTTAGGATATCTTAAATAATTTTTAGAAATAGAGGTAGCCTTTTAAAATAAATAATTTTTTATTTCACAAAGAAAATATACACTTGATTTATTAAAAAAAACTGATAAATTAGAATGCAAACTACCTTCTACTTCAATTGATAACAAGAGTAAATTAAATAGTGAAGATGATGAACCTATAGAAGATATAAATTAATTTCAAAGACTTGTAAGAAAATTAATTTATCTAACAGTTACTCGTCTGGATATAACTTCTTCCTTAAGCCAAATTAGCAAGTTCATGCACTCACCTAGAACTCCACATTTAGAAGCTATATATAGAATTTTGAGGCATTTAAATGGGGATCCTAATAAGGGCATTTGGATGAAAACCAATAATTATAATAACATATGTGAATATTCCAATGCAGATTGAGCCGAAAATTTCGATAGAAAATTGACAACTGGTTTTGTACATTTGTAAACGGAAATCTAGTCACTAGAAAATCAAGAAAAAAAATGTTGTGACACGATCAAGCGCCAAAGCTGAATATCGTGTCATGGCATCAACCACAAGTACTGAGTTAACATGAATTAAGCAACTCCTATCAGACATGAGGTTTAAAATTCAAGGACATGAAAATATTTTGCGACAACAAACTCGACACGACACATAATATTAAATCCTGTGTTTCATGAGGGAATATAATATATAAAAGTGGATTGTCACTTCATTAAAGAAAATGTTCAAGCAAAAGAAATAGAAACACCATATGTTAAAAGTGAAGATCAACTTGCGGGTATCTTCACAAAAAACTTGAACCCGAACCTATTTGAGAGAATTACGAGCTATCTAGGATCGTATGATATATACATTCCTAACTTAAGATTGAAGAGAGAGTGTTAAAAATATAGAAAAAGAATCCAACTTATTTTCAAATATAGAAATATATCAATAACATGTACCGTCATTATTAAAATAAAAAATGGCTAGATTTTAAGTCTTGTAATTATAAATAGAAAATTTTGTAATAAGAAACATACAAGTTTGTAAATATATCTCTTCTCAGTTTCACTTCTATGTTTCATAAATTCAAAATTAATATAAACGGATAAAAATAAAATAGGAAATAACTGTGATACAAATAATTGTTCAAATAAAATAAAATAAATTTAAGGATAAGCTAGGCTTCCGTACGTGCTACAAAGTATGCCACACATTATTTTTTTATGCACACGTGCCTAAATGCGCAAGTCTCGGTGACTCGGTCCCCAACATGCACAAGTGGCATATATCATATCAGCCCTTTTTTTTTTTGGTTTTATCTTTTTCAGAATAAGTGGGCCCATAAATAATGGTCCAATTTATTTATAACTAAAGAAGAACAGACAACTGACAGCCCATCTTAGTCGACTTCGATCGATCTGATCCTCTTTTATAATTTTAAAACTGGTGCAATGGTTCCCAAATAAATCTGCGCCGTTAATTTCTTTCGGATTCATTCATATGTAATATTTCAGATCGATGGCTATATATATGTTAGTTGCAGTGTTGTAAAAAACTTCTATTTAAACTGATTAATTAGATGATTAGTCGTTGGAGGTGATTAAACTCTTACGGAAATTAACCGATTATTTCTAATTATGACCGATTGTTTGCGATTATTCCTGATTAATTTCTTAACAGTATTTTATCCGTCCTACGGCTGCATACTGTTATTTACAACAGTTGCTTAAAGACTTTAAAATAAGAGATATTAAATTATTAATGTTGAAACAGACACTGTGGCAGCAATATTATGCATGATATATCAAAAGCTTTTTTTTTTTTAAACTATGATATATCAAAAGCTTTAATTAGACATTTTATCCCCACTCTTGGTTTTAATTTATAATAATCTGAGGTACATAAATGACAAATCATGCCTATTTCTTCCTTTCTGTTCTACACCTACAGCTAGCTATGCTGCAAGGATGCGAAGACAAATGTTATTATATCTCAAAGTTACGACAATATGTGACTCTGACAGATGAAATTACGACAATATGTGGCTCAGGTACTGTGGGGGAAATCAAAACCAGGGGCGATAGGTAGTGTAGGGACCTTGCTGTGTAACAGTGTAAGTGATAGTGCAGTAAACAGAATCGCGGATTTTTTTTTTTTTTTTACCACACTGAAAAACCGTAATTAAATAAAAAACATCTTCATCCGAGTTCTGTCAAAAATACCACTCCCGCAGACTGAATCCGCGTACTCAGATGGGCCGGATCCGGATCCGCGGACTGAATCTGCGGA
Source organism: Carex cristatella (assembly GCA_024447775.1). Lineage (NCBI taxonomy): Eukaryota > Viridiplantae > Streptophyta > Magnoliopsida > Poales > Cyperaceae > Carex > Carex cristatella. The sequence goes on along the minus strand of JAJHPF010000011.1, from coordinate 7,853,318 downwards.
ACCGTGGATTCGCGGACTGAATCTGCGGAACTGCGGATTCGCGGACTGAGTCCGCGTACCCAGTCTGATGCTATATAAATTCAATATATATGAATTTAACGATTAAGATGACTTTGAGATTCGTGCCAAGTTAAAAAGATTGGACTTTGAGATTCGTGCCAAGTTAAAAGGAATGGTCCGGATTCAATAATTATAAAAGATTCCCTTGTGACGTAAGAGAGAGGATGTGAATTCTAACCAGTAAAGATTCCCTTGTGCGGTTCCGCGGATTCAGTCCACGGATCTAGATCCGCCCTCTCAGTTCGCGAATCCGGTCCATCTGGATACGCGGATTCAGACCGCGGGAGTGGTATTTTTGACAGAACTTGGATGAGAGTGCTTTTTATTTAATTACGATTTTTTAGTGTGGTAAAAAAAAAAAATCCGACATAATCGATGTAATTAAACTCTTTTTATATTATTATTTGCTGCTAGCTGCTAGTAGAGAAGGAAATACGTGACACGCCATGACGTGACATGATAAACACCGCCGTAATTTGGTCGACGTGACTAAAATAGTGGCGGATGGTCACGTTACGCAATAGTCACGCCGTGAGCATATGTAACGTGATCACACGTGATATGACGTAAATTAGTCACGTCAACTTTTTTAATATTTTAATTTAAATTGTTGAAAATTTAGAAAAAAAAAAATGAAAAATTCTAAAATAACTAAATAATGTTGCAAATATTTTTTTTTGGGAAAGTTTGTATGGGCATAGGATATTACTTTAAAAAATTTAATTATAAATATTCATTAGACTAAACTAAAAAAAATAAAAAATAAGTACTAAGTGAGTACCAGTATCACTGAACCTACAGTAGTAGGAAAATATGATATTTTTTGGATACTCTATATGTGTTTCATACCGTGACGTGACTGGTTCGCATGGCGTAACGTGACATGTAATTTTCGCTCGAATGCAGTTACGTCACGTATTTGACACACGTGACGTGACGTGACTAATCACGCCATAACAAATTTCCATCTCTGGCTGCTACCAGTATTTAAAAAAAAAAAAAAACAAACAAATAAAGCGTTTCTCGCTTCCATTGAGTATAAATTTGCAAAATATATATAGCAATCCTATAGGTTTTGATATTTATATCAACTTTCAGGATAGATTAAAGTACTTAATATATAGTTTAAAAAATAGCTAAATCAAAATACATATCACAGCTTAAGAGCAAGGTCAATTTCACCAGCCTCTTGCTCGTGTTCTTGTGGATGATCTTTACTAACATTTGCCTCTTGAACACTCATGTTGTCTCCTCGTCCGGCAGCTATTACCCGTGCTTTCTTGATGCGGCGTTCCAACTTGTGTGCATTTTGATGGCCACCGAGAGCTTGCGAGGTTCGGAACTTCTTCTTGCAGTAGCAGCATGTGAAAACCCTATCTGGCTCGGATGCTGATGAAGATGCTTCCAGCATAAGGTTTAGGTTAAGCTCTTCTATCTTTTTGTCCATCTATGTCAAATATGTATATGGGTTAATTGATTTGGTACAATAGCTCACTGATGTTATGTAGACACAAGAAATGCTTTTTATCATTTTTCTCCTTATGAGTTGGAGGTATCATGATTGGGAAAATATTAATTTCCATTCTGATCTGTTGCAAGTTTTGAGATAGTGATATATTTGTCTGTTGCCCGGCCGACTATAGTAGCACTGTCTTGGTTAAAAGCAGTGAAAGCCTTTACACAGTTTCAGAACTGTAGTGAAACATTTTTTTATTTATTTAAACAACTGTTGTGAAACATGCCTATTCTTAATTGTATAACGCTACAAAAAGATAGCCATTTTTTTTTTGGAGAAAAGTTGATGTTGCTTTTGTTAAGTTCTATCTAAGGTTACTGTCAAAAAGAAAAAAAAAACCATGCTACTAGCTAGCTTTAGTTGTTGGTTACAACACATGTTACATGATTAGGTACAGTACTTGAATGGATTTGCTGTTATTCTTGCATTGTGAACAGTATCTTAAATTCTTGTTTTTTCAAATCTACCATAATATTTTTTATGCACGTATATCAAAATAGCTGATTTTTATGTACACAAATTTCAAAACAATTCAACAGGAATTGAAAAAGCAGAAATTTTATGATACTGTTCACACTGCGAAAGATCACAGCAAATGTAAATCCTACTTGAATTAGGGACCCTGCAATTCCTTTGGATCGCAACAGATTTATTTCCAGTTTCATATTGTATTGGAAAGAACACTGTGGGTGCGTTTGGATGGGTGAATAATAGCTACTATTCCGGATTAGCACTATTCCGAGCTACTATCCGGTGTTTGGATGTGTTTGGTTTAGCGAATAGTCACTATTCTTTGTTTGTCTTTTGTGAGATAGCCCACTATTATACTATTCCTACAAAATGTTGGAATAACTACTATTCTAAAATTGAGGATAGTTCTATCCTTGCTACTATTCTTAATTCATCCAAACGCACCCTGTGTGAACTAAAATCAATATACTTAACTGAAATAATACTTTTAACTATTTCACTTTGAAACAGTTAATAGTTGCTGTATTAATTGTACTTGTAAACTCATCACCTAAACCTTTTAATATAATTGCAAATACGTCTATACATACAACTAAATAATGTAAATGAAAATTTAAATATTTATCTATTTATTTCAAAGTGGCAACAAATATAAATTATTGTTTTAGGGAGAATTATTTGAAATAATATATAACATTCCATTATCCAGTAATTTATTTAATGTTTTTGTCAAAACTCATTATTTAAATAGCGGTCATAGCGGCTATTAGTGAGGCTATTTAGTTGTTGGTAATTAACAACATGTACATGTTACAAGAATACGTACAGGACTTGAATTAAGAGCTTAATCACAAATTAATAATAGTTTATTTTATTTAATATGAGAATCAACATAGATATTAATTTAATCTAGTGACAAAAATAATACTTGTAACTTAGAAAATAATAAAGAAAGTCCAGTTACATACCAAAATTAGTTAGAAATCAATTGTATATGTAGACACTCTTTGATAATACATGCACCTATGATCGCTCTGATATCAATTGTTGGATATTGGAGTAGACACTCTTTGATACCTCTTGTTGGATTTATGCGCAGAATCATAGATCTATATATATTGTGAAAGTATATAGAATATCCGCATAACAAAACACGAAATAAAACAAAGAATTTAAGAAGTATAGATCTATATATTGTGATAAGTTTAGATCTATATATATTTTGATTTCTCTACTTTATGATTCCGAACTCTTTTGCCACTAGACAAAAAACAGATTCTTAGTTAAACTTTATTGTTTATAAGAAGAGTTTTATAATTATAAGAGTTAGTCTTTTTGTGAGATCGAGGTCGCAAATTTAAAATTCAGATAAAATTTCTTATGTGCATATTAAATAAAATATGAGTGATTTGATTCCAACCTTTACTAAAAAAAAAACAATTATAAGAGAGAGAAAAATAGAGATTGCTATAGTTTTAGTGGTAAATATATTCTCTTCTTATGGAGAGAGAAATGAATAATTACGTCATACTAAATGTTGAACATATTTGTAATATGAGGAGGGATCCACTTACACTATTTTTTGGTGAAACAAAATTACACCATGTAGTTTTAAAGTTGAAACAGTCAATCCAAATCGTTTAACAAGTTGGATATATTAAAAAATCAAATTTTATATTTTTTAAATTTTTTTACTATTTATTAAGATGGATACAAAAATTCAATGGTCTAAAAACAATGATTTTGTAAAATACTTAATAAATACTAAACAAATTAAAAAAGAAATATTGAAATTTGGTCTCTAAGCACATTTTAATATGGAGGTCATGTTGAACGGTTTGAATCGACTGTTTGGACTTTGAAACTTTAAAAATAGATGGTGTAATTTTGTGTGACCAAAAAATGATGTAAGTGAATCCCTCCTCTTGTAATATAGTTCTATCATAGTCTAATAATGAGAACTTGAAACCATATGATCTCATAAATATAAAATCATGACACAAAGTACGTAATCCCTATAAATCTAAAATCACTAAAATACAACAAAGTCATCTCTTGGTACTGATAAGACAGCCCAAAAAGCTTTTGGACATATTCGGGCCTAATTTCTGACTTCATTACAGAAATTATTTCGCTGTACATTATGAAATGAAAGGCCCACTATACATATGGCTAGTTGGCTACAGTCTAGCTAGTAGTTAATTTGTAATGTGTTGTAAGAAATCACATCTGCGGTGATATATATTAGTTTAGAAGAGACAAACATATAGTAACAAATGCGTTACTTTCCCTCAATCTATTATTGCTGGTGTTCTAGTACTTCATAATTATTAACTACTAGACATGCATGATAAATGAACAAGTGCATGTGTAAACTGGAAAACGGACAAACATATATATCCAAATGATAGAATTACCCACCAAATAATATAGTTTAAGTTTTGCTGGTGCATGCGCTTTGATTATATATACACACACGATATTAAATTGAGCTCCGAATCTAATATATATATATACAGTTTGGAGCGTTGGGTGCATGGTCTACGTAAAAAGGGTAAGAAAAAGATTTATGAACACGTTTAATTAATACGCATCGATATACGCGCTCTTGTTTAGATTCATAGGATGATTCATAATTTTATATTTACAGACAAATCGAACGGTTCCGCTATCTAGGTGAGTGTGATATTTTTCTAATTAATACTCATTGTCAAGTAAAGATCGATGTTACGATCTGCTCATTATCTGATTTCTCTAACACCTCTCAAAAATCAAAATATAAAATCAGAAGTATAAGCTTGTGGATTTTTAGGTGAAGAATTAATACACCGTTATATATTTGAGTAGCAAATAATTAAATGGATTCAAAGAAAGATGGTGAAAAAGGTAGCAAAGTATCTTCATTTTTTTTTCTTGCAATGAGCCGATTAAGAAATGAGACGAGCAATTAAACACAAGTCAAGTTGAATCAATTTTAAACTCGCTAATGACGAGCGAGCTGAACCAAAATCAAACAAATTAACTAATTAATTACGAGTTTTTTTTCTCAAATTGATCTCGAGCGAGCCATGAACTACCAGTTTTTTTTGTCAGACCCGAGACGAAAATTCCAAAATTAACCACCCCATGATGTGGTCATTTCCCTTCCAAACACCATAAAGTGTAGAAATAGCAAACTAAATCACCACAATTGGAAAATACATTCTCTCCGGATGTTATACATAATACCCAATTAAATGCAATGCAGTGCTAGTTTCTTTAGCAATTTTCAGCATCTGAAAAAGTACAACAGAATTGAATGTGATTTTGGTTGAAGTAATTGATGGTGATGAATAGTTTGTATGTAATCTGTGGTTTGTTCTTCTTGGCATTTCTCTCTTTGGATAACCTAACTTGTGATTTGCCTTTGGATCCCTGTACTTTAGGACATTTTTCTGAGGATCTTAATTAATTGTCTCTGGTTCTACATCTCTATCTCTTCCTCTCTCTCGCTTTCTCCTGCCTACCATCCATTATGCTCTACCACCACCGCCTCCTCCACATTTTCATAGTTTGCCCATGAACATATAAACATCTAATAATGAAGCTGTGCATAATGTGCATGGCTCCAAATAATACAAAAAGGTTTAATATCACCTCTAAAACTTGCAGATTCTTTTTCAGAAAATATATACTTTTTTAATATATTAGTCTGCTTGCACTACGACTGATATGTAAACTACTGAAATACTTGAATTGTTTTACGCATCTGCAGTGCTGAGGTTATTAATTTATTTTCCAGGTTATTTAATATTGAAAGAGTTAGCAAAAATGATCGGCTATACCGCACATTTGAATTTCACCTTACATTTTGGGATGCAAGAAAAAGTTGGAGCTCATGACTTGTTTAAGATTGATTTCAACCTAACTCTCAATAATCTTTTTGACATAGCTTAATATACAATATGTGTATCTAATTTGTAATAGATATACGGTAACGTAATCTATATGTTTTTTGTGGATTAGGACGTAATTGTTTACAATTTTATTATAAAATCAACAAAAAATGTTAAATAGTTAATAAATAAATATAATTTTAGAATAATAATAAAAAATATTATTTAAGATTATATGAACATGAAATATAATGAATCCTAGGAACTGAGCTTGAGTTGATGATCTAGAGCTCGATTCATATATACTTCGATTGGCTTGATCTTTTTTTATTTCCAACTCGAGCTCGACTCGATTTTTAGTTTAATGTAGCTAGAAGTTAATATTCTGGCTCGAGCTCAACTCACATGCAACCCTACTTGCTACATTGTACAATGCATCTAGCTAGAAAGATTCATTATTAGAATAATGTACAAGTTATCGTTAAATTTGTCAATCTCTCTCTCCTAGCTATATTTTAGAATATGTTACTACAATGTCAGATTTAACTATTTACATCTATGGATTTCAGTGATCTGCATATATATTATTACAGATGAAACAAGTCTGAAATTTTCAGTACGTATGCAAAATTATTTGTCTGACAATGTCTCAAACATAAAATTATCTGCCGTACTACCCAATTAAGCAACAAACATAAAATTCTCTTTTCAATTTGTGTGGTCGCTGAATGCACGCATTTCTGAAATTCTGTGTGATTCTTCATTTATGTATGATTATCACAGCCTTCATGATTTTTGTTGGGTTTGTGGGTCATAGTCATAGGTCTCATCAGGACTAGTAATGATCAAGAGAAAAGGCAGTGCAATTTTACGTCATGTAAACTCTGATGTGAGCGATTCACCCATCTGCAATAATTATGCGTTACTTCCAAATTAATTACAACTGCTGGTAATTAAGTGAATTCTACGACCCTCCACCTGCTCATGGTTTTTTCCTTCTTTTAATTTTTCATTTGCCTTGCACCAAATTTAGCCGAGTTACCACTACTACATAAATATTGAGTACACTACATTTACCAATGTACCAAAAACTATGAATTTAAACTAAATACATACCAAAAACACTACATTTACCAATATAAACAACATTTACAATTATATGAAAATATGCATTCTAACTAATAAAAAATAAAAATACAACAAAAAAAAAATAGATGTGAGACTTATATATACATTTACATGAACAATATCTAAGAAAATGTATGGTACGTAAAGTAATACAAAATAGAAAATTATGAAGGAAAAAGTTAATTGGAAACTTCAACTTAAATTTTGAGGCTCTTCCCTTTGTTTTTTTTGGCTGAAAAATGTGTATATGCTTATAGGGGAGAACGCCGAAATCAGACACTCGAGCGCTAAGTTACGCTCATTTGAAATTTCTTCATTGGAGATCACCTTCTCAGTGAAGATATTGCCTCCCTTGTCTTACCCCTTGCCCTAGCCTCGTCTGTTTAATTAGAAGAGATGTCTCAAAGAAATACATATGCAGGGAAGAAATGCTTTAAAAATAAGAAAAATGACTTTGAAAAAGTAGACAGAGATGCATTATAACAAGAAGTCACAATATTGAGGACGTGAAAAGTTTTGTATTTCTTTCATAACAGACATATAATAAAATAAAACTGTGTACAATTATTAGATCATTCATGTAGATGTGTCTGAAAATGCACTCCGATATTTTACTCAAAAAAATGCGCTCCAACATTCATATACGGTTTTTAACAAAGAACCGCGCGTGTATGAATGTTAGAGCACATTTATATACAGTTCTTTATTGAAAATCTTATATGAACGTTGGAGCTCATTTTCGGAAGTGAGTTTTCTTACTTTGGACATGGATTTAATAGAAATTTAGAGCAGACGTGTATGAGTAGTATTTTTGCAGTAGTGTACGACGCCTATTATAAGATATATTAGATACTTCTAGTTACTCAAAAGATATGAATATTAATTTCTCTCAGTTCGTTAATTAAAGTTGATAATAGAGGTACTATTTTTTGTATGGGGAAGCATTAATTTGTCTTAGGTAGTATAACATCAATGACCATCAAAATTACGCATTTTCCTCTCTAAAGTTTATATTATCATAATTACCCTTCTGAATTTAAAAAAACTCACAAATACCTATAATTTTGAATTGGCCCGTTAGCATTGATTCATAATTATGAATTTTAATTAGATGGGAAAATACGTCATTTTGAATTTTTTAAGGGGTATACAAGAAATTCCCCCTAATTTTTTTCATATGTTCTACAAGCAATTAATTTAGTGTTCACTATGTTATTATTTTTTTTATAAATGCGGAGCATGTCCACCGAGCTTATTGAAATAAAAAAAGTTTGTCTTACAGGTCATACCAATGACTGGTATACCATCATATCATAACGTCTTACGGTAATAATTACCAAGTGCCTAACCCTATTATGAACAAAGTACTTAAAATAGTAGCAACTAAAATAGCAAACTACAAAAGTATATATAGCATTAAACTGACTATATATGCAAGTACCTTTGTTAACAAAACACATTACACATTCATTAAATCAACACTAATAGAATTCATCTCCAGCATTAATTGTTTCAACACCCATTGATGATTGACAGGCCCTTCTCTTCTTTCTACTGAATTAAGTTTACCTGTAAAAGTTGGTTTTATACATCCTGCAGTAACATTATAATTGTCAACTTAAAACATACTGCATCACCTTTAGCCATTACACCAAAAATGTTAACTTTTTTACAGAATAATAATATTTTGAAATGATTTATCTTTGAAATGCTAGCCTACTTGATTAAAGCTTAACACTTCTCCTAATAGTCAGAGATGATGCATGCAACCATATCAATTTATATTTGATAACTAAGAAAGAGGCAACCATATATGACCTGAACAAGTATTGGGCCCTTGATCATGCTTAAGTTCTTTAATATTTAGATTGTTAATTAATTTTCTTTCTACTTGATATAAATAAATCAAATTAATATAAATTGTTATGTTGGCTAGGTTTCAATATACGATTAATTAAGAAAGAGGCAACCATAATACCATATTTTATTATAAGGTTGATAATACTAGAGCTCTTTTTTATGTCCATATTTGTGTAACTGTTTGAATTAATCACTGCTCCTAGCATAGTCCAGTTTAACATTTAACCCAAAACATAGAAGTAATATATGTAAAACAATCAACAGAAATGTCTGTAAACCCATACCATATTTGATTGACAAAGTCGTTGTAGTTTTAAATATTCCTACCTGTATATGTGTAACTCAACAGAAAGTATTTATTCCCACTGTATGTCAACACTCCACCAATCATCTGGCAAGAGAAAAAAAACAAAAAGAAAAGGTCCAAAATAACTTATTTCACCTGTCAAAAAGAACCCCTCATATCAATTTCATTGCCGCAACTTGTCAATTTAATCCCAGGGAACATCATAAATAATAAGTTCTACATAGCTACACCTGACACCCTAGCTAACCAATGATCTTCTCTCGGATATATTTCAAAACATAACCAACTTATTCAAACTTACAGAGAGCCATACTACGCTCATGGAGGCTGTGACGGGAGACCTTGACCTGAACTTATCCCTCGAACCATTATCACCGCCTGAACCCGAGAGAGTATTCACATGCAACTATTGCAAAAGGAAGTTCCAAACCTCTCAAGCCCTAGGTGGGCACCAGAATGCACACAAGCTCGAAAGAAGCATGAAGAGGTCTCGAGAAATGGCCTTCGGAATACGGCCTCGTGTAGCAACCAATGGCTCGTCTGCTGGAGAGATCTCAAGAGAGCGTGAATTTATGAGATGTGGTGATGATCGAAGATATACCATGGCAAGACTTGAGGGAGAAAGAACTGTAATTAGGGTTTCTCAGATGCGTCAGGCAATAAGAAATAAAGAGGTAGAAGAGCATGTGGAAGTGGCTACTGGAATTGACCTAACTCTGAAGCTTTGAGATTTACATATTGACTGGTTTGAATTCCTCTTAAACTGATTAAATTTGATCAATTCGTTTGAAGTGTGCTATAAGTATGATATAAATTAAGGACATTTCAAATCTATAACCCATAAATTAAAGGGTCTTCTTTACCTACAGGAGGCAAGTAGGCTGGCTTTGTATGTAGAATTTATATATAGAACAACTACTGTTCATCCAATTTCTTCTATTTGATATTTAATTTCTTGAATAAAAAAGTTAATCATTTTTATATTTAAAATTACTTATGGAGAAGTTTGAAAGTTTACTTGTGTCAAGCATATAATTTATGTATGCATTAATACTATATTTCTAACTTTCAAAGTAAAATTACAGTATTAACCGGTGCTTCAGCTTGAAATTTCTAGCTCTTCCCTGTACAAAAATTAATTCAAATTCTGATCAACTGACGTCTAATCTACTTAAAAGATGTATATGTTGTGTTTCCTCGTTAGTATATGTGCGTACAAGTTTTCAAGCTATAGCATAACTGTACTTGTACCTTAACATGCAATTTTCCCTGATTGAAAATAAGATGGGATACTAGCAGAAGAATGAAGATCTTGATAGGAAGATGAAGAGAATAAGTATAAAAGGGGTTGGTTAGGATTTAGGGTTTCTGCATGTGGGAAGAAATTTGGTGTAGCGGTGATCATGTTTTTCTAAATGTATCAATTTCGTCTCTACTTGTCAGCTGCATGTGATAGTACTGCATCCCAGAGTTTGGTTATGTTTGAGACTTTTATGTTTTTTTATTGTAACTATTTTTTTGTTATGAACATGTAGTGCATGGGAAAACCCGACTTTTTTCTGAGTGCATGGCTACATAAAAAACAATTTCATGAATAGTGTACCATTCTGTAACGACGCGTACGTACGCTATTTGACAGTAGGAAATCAATCGATCATCTCCATCAGCTGATGCTCCTATTTCAATTTTCAACTAGCATCCACATGGGTTACATGAATATATAGTTACATCTCCCTTGGTGTCACTACCATGCAAGTCTTATCTATTATTATTTCTTGAATTGAATATGACGCGCGCGCGTGTGTATATATATATTTATATATATGACTGCTTCTCGATTTCTTTTTGTGGGTCCTGGATGTTGAAGAAAGCACGTTGCAATATGTAAGAGATTGTGACAACTCCTTGGGGGATGTTGTAGAACACGGTTAGGAGAGGAAAGGGAGGGGAGCAAATAGTATACGTGACTGGATTTGACGAGCGCGCTCCGCATAGAAATTTAAAGGTTTTCTGACCTAATTTGAAGTGGAAAGAAGGTGAACTCGGTGCCTTCTCTATCCCTTCAATCTCTTTTCTTTTTTTTTTTTAGGAAAATTCTCTATAGCATAACCTCGTAGTACTATTGTAAAAAAGCATATGTAGATTTTTTTTTTCAGTCATTTTTATAACAGACAAAAATATATTAGAAGTTCAGTATCAGAATATATATATTAAAGTCCAAAAAATGAGGTTGGCTAATATACAATTGATTGTTTCTGATCTCCCGTGCAACCAAGTTGTTTTTCAATTTTCAAACTCCAAACGGTCGATTTAAACAGTTAGATGTCTTCTCTATATTAAAATGTACTTGTAGACCAAACTTTATATTTTTTTGAATTTTTACCATTTACTAAGTCACATTGAAAATCGTTGATCCAACAGTGACTTCTGTTTTCACTGTTTGGTTAAGCCACTGATGGATCAACAATTTTCAAAGTGTATTAATAAATAGTAAAAAAAATTCCAAAAAATGTAAATGTTGGGATCCAAGTACATTTTAATATAGAGATCAGATCTAACGGTTTAGATCGACGTTGGGATTTGTTTACTATTTTTATTGACAGTGTATGAAAGGTACGTAACAGTGCATTGTTATTTAATCTCTTACATAAACCCCCTTTGAATATTTAAGTTGCTGTTTGCAAAAGAATTTAAACAATAATGTAAGTCCACTGTCACGTGTCCATTTTTACATGGCCTTAAGCTTGGGTTTAAAAAATGATTTAATTTTCATAAAATATTTGCATGGATGTTGGACAGCCTAGTTGTGACCATTTCATTCCTTTTGATTTTTCTTAGGGTATTATGTTTTATTTGACACGTTACAAAAGCATGCTTTATCTAGGTTACGTTCCAATGAAATGGGAAAAAACTAACCTTTAACAGATAAAACATGTTCTTTAAATTAAATCATGTTTTGATCCAAGTTTTTGGCGGTGTATGAACGGTAAGTGACAGTGCATTGTAGTTTAATTTCTTATATAAATCCCCTTTGAATAAGATGTGGTTTGTGAAACAATTAAAGCGTACAATAACGTAAGCCCACTGTCACCTACCCATTTTTACACTGTCTTAGACTTGGGATTAAAACATGATTTAATTTTCAGAAAATGTTTTATTAGTTGAAGGTTAGTATATAAAACATGTTCTTATAACGTGTCAAATAAAATATAGTGAATTAGTAAATTCAAAAGAAATTGTTGAATATGGTGTGCTGTAAAGTAATTGTTGTGTTGTAATTGTAAATAAGTAATTTTATGGATGTTTATTTGAGTAGATAACTTAGTTTATGTTATTTGCACAATTCAATAACTTTTATGTAGATTGCACAATTAGATAAATTAGTAAATGTTGATTGCACAATTCGGTTTTGTCAATCTTCACGTTGTCAATTAATTAAAACTTCAATAGAATTGACAATTTTTGTCAATTTATATGAAATATCAACAAAATATGTTCACATAATCCTCATACATTATTTATGATTCATATGTAACTTGTATATATGTGGATTGCACAATTAGATAAATTATGTTGTTTTAATTTGGTGGTCAAAACAGTTGTTGGTTTCCTCGTACAATGAAACATTGCTCAATATATTGTTGTATGTGTTATACTGCTAACTTGTTAGTTTACAATAGTTGTCTACTATATATATTGCTTGTTGCATGAATTTATAATGTTGCATTATTTCTATTGAGTTGATAGCCATCGGTTCGAAAACTGATTGCAGATTGCAATTTGAACGGACGAGGAAGTGTGTGTGTGTGTGTGTGTGTTTTTTTTTTCTTTTTTTCTGTTGTAGTGTTAGTTTGCATATTAATTGGAGAAATAAAAGGAGCATACCCAACATAATAAAGAGGAAATACTAGTTGATTAATTATTATTGGGCCGCAAATCAAATACCAGAAGTTTGGACTTTATATAAGCCCTGGTCCAATTAATCCAATTAATTTTTTTTCCTTATTTTCAACCTACAATTAATATAGACCCCAAACTTCAATTTTAGGCTTGAATTAGACACTTTAATATGTTGAACGGTTCATAATTAATAGGAATTCCATCAAATATGCTTCCCTTTGATTGGGAAAGTTGATTTGTACCCAACTTTTTAATCGGCATCATTGTAGAAATTATAGTGACCGCCTGACCACAATTTAAGTCTGATTGATTAAGACCAATTCAGTCACGTTTTCACGTTCCAATTGAAAATTCTATCTTCCTTTTTAGAAAAGAAGTGCGAAGGTTGGAATTATGTAGTCGATCCCTTCATTGCCTTACAAAAGAGGTGGCAATCAATTCTTTTTTATTAATTGATGTTGGAATTATATAGGCCGTTAACAAAGAGAGGTTGGAATTATATTGTACATAGCGACTAGATTGAGACACACAGGAAAGTAAATATTGTACTGTGCATAATTTAGTACTCCATGTAAATATTATTTTTTATTAGTGGAAAATGTAAGATGGAAAGTTGCCACTCTATCCTAAAATAATTATTTAATTATAATTTGCTTCATATTTTCTCGCAGTTAAATAGTAGCAAATATACTTATTAATGTTTTGTTTTTTTAAACGCACATGACGTACATATTTAAGGGGTAAGAGTGCGCATGTTCCCGCACTAAAACTGGAATTCTTAATTTAGAGTGTATATGGACTCGATAAATATATTTACAAGTTAAATAAACTGCACACTCAGAAGCTATACAATTTGTTAAAAGAATGAGGCAATGGTAATATACATGTTAGACATCGGCCAGTACTATATATATATGGTCTCATTCTCATATTTTTCATTTTTTAAGTCTGAAACTGAACCATTCAACATGATCTTCATATAAAAATGTACTTAGAGACCAAATATTTTTTTTACTATTATAGATAGGTAAAAAATTACTTGATTTGAAAATTTGAAATCATCCAAAATTGATAATTTTCTATCTTTCTAAAAAATAAAAAATATTTCGGAAATAAATAACAATTGGTCCGCAAATACATTTCCATAAAATGACTATGTGTAACTATTCTTATTGACTGTTTGAACTTTAAAAAAAAAAAAAAGATATGAAACCATCACAGGTCGATGCGTAACATGCATATTACCATATGCAGCTTGAATTGTGTTTAAATACGGAAATAAATCTACTGCGATTCCAATCTCAACCGTTTATATATTAGAATACACGAATCTTAAAGAAACTTATTTTTTGTGCACAAATCTCGAAACAGATGAACGGTTAAAATTGGAATCGCAAAGTCCCAGCGATCTTTTGAAATTGCAGCAGATTTATTTCCTTTAAATACAAGTATCTGACATGACACGCCATCATATACATATCTGCATGTGTCCGTGTCCGACACGTTTCGAACATAACTATATCTAAATTATTAGATATATTCATACAATCATACTAGTCACTAGATACGTACTCAAATATCGCTACAAACTTCACAGTCAAAAATTTCAAAACAGGACACCCTAGATAATTGTCAGGTAGGGCATATGGTTTCCCCGACAACTAGGTGTGTGTATTTACAGCTATATAGCACGTATCAAGAGAAGGATAGAAAATGGTCCCAAAAACAGACACCCGTCTCCCTCCTGATGCTTTCATAATTGCTGGGGGCCAAGAAAGGCGCCTCTGCTTTCTCCCCCTCTCCACCCACTTCTAGTCCTAATTAAGCTCACCACATGCACTACAGATTGGTCTCCCGCTAAGTTTCTACATCTGTAGTTGCTCCGCTTGTTTTTCTGGATATGTTTTTGCATACCTAGCTATATGTTAATCTCCTACCGACAGTCAATATCACTATATTTGGAAAGGAATAAGATTTGGTCCAAATGGCTTTGGACCGAATACCGTCCAAACTCTCTAAAAATCGTACGATTAAAATCTGAATAGTCGATTCGAACGGCTCACCATGATTCACATATTAAAATGTGATTAGAGGTCAAATTTTACATTTTTTAAATTTCTTTACTATTTTTTAGATACGTACAACATCACTATTTCTAAACGGTCCAAAAATCACTGATTTTGTACATATTTAAAAAAATAGTAAAAATTTCCAAAAAATATAAAATTTTGTCTTTGAGCACATTTTATATAAAATCATATTGAGCGGTTCAGATCGACTGTTCGGACTTTAATCGTATGATTTTTAGAGGCTTTGAACGGTGACTGATCCAAAGCCGTTTGGACCAAACCTCATTCCATTTGGGAATGGTTAAATTAAATTGTGTTTATTTTTCATATCTTTGATATGCCTTTTTGTTTTTACTATGTTTAATAGAAACCAACCTAAAACTCAAATAACAATATATATAAGATCGTCTGATGTAATTAATTTGTATTACTTTATCTTCATGCACAAATAAACTTACGATCGAAGTTTTGGCAACATTTTAAGGACAAACAATATATACCTTCAAGAATCAACGTCGTTGGAGACTATCAACAATATTAGATATTTACAATCTACATAAAATTGAAATTTTGTAATTTTTCAAGCGTTCGTAGAAAACAAAATGATATGCATTACATGCAAACAGTCTAATTTTTATATTTTTTATTTTAAATTTTGAATCATTAAAATTGGGGGAAAAATAATAAAAAATAGAGATATGAAAAGCAAAGGCATTTGAACACATTAGCAGTGTCTATATTATAATATATATTTTTTATATAGAAGTGGGACATACAACCATCAATTTCTACAGAAACCAACAGAGTTAAGTACATATATGTAGCCATGGTATCAAACAGCTGGTACCAGTTACCACATACAAACATTTGTATATTATAAAATTACTACTTTTGTTTATTTTGTTTCGTACTTGTACTAGAGAAGCTGCCACTATTGCACCAGAAAGTTCTTCGCCTCCCAGAAGAGGGTGAGATAAGATCACTATATTTTTAGTTTACCTTCTCAGGTAACAACAGGTATGGAATTGAGGCAGAGGTGATGATTTAGAGATCTCTGACGACCGATAGTATTTTCTTGTGTTTTTTTTTTTTTTTTTAAGTTGGTGCTTTGGTGGTTAAATGCCTAACAACTATTGTATTGAAAAATTGAAAAGTATTTACTTGAAAAAAGTACAGAGATTTAGCGAGCAGTATGCGCTTGAAAAGTCCCCCATATGCTGATTCCCCTGGTTCTTGCTAGTTCCTCTAGAGGGTAGAGTACCAGTACAGTATCTAAATGTTTGCTTCATGTATTAGTAACCTAACAATCTTACTCTCATTTGAGAAAATCCTTCTATTTCTCTCGTGCCATTACGGACAAAAGGATAGCATTAACATCTAGTTGGTTCATGTCAACCAATATATTTCTTAGTTGCTCGCTACTGTGATACTTGTTGGTTGTGTGTTGTGTTTTACTTTGTAATATGTTTTTTGATGTTTGTAGATCTTTAAAGCCTTTGTACCAGTATTTTTTGTTCCAGAAGTTTGGTATACTACTCATGCAGAATTATTTTGAATGGAAACCGGTGAGGTAATTCTCACTTTAATAAAACAAAATCACTTGTTTCAAAGCAGAAATTTTTGTTTCACAGGGATTGGCACCAATACCACGTACCGGAGTATATAAGAAGATGGAAGGAGAGGATACGGAGGCGGAGATGGGATTTCACATTGATATTTTTTTTATCTCTGAAGTTATGAACAATGGTGAGTAGTAATCTCTGGACTCTCATCTATGTCACTTCAATTTCTGGTCGAAATTAAATTTCGGCAGTAATTGCTAGCTTGGTTTGCATATTAATTAAAAAAAAAATCGTTTTCTCATGACTGCAACGCTTGTAAAAAGAAAACTAATTTTTGATTGATGATAAGTTGTTTATAGAGACATGTATTTGTATAGTTATAATTTATTTACATGTTCACTTTTTTTCATTTGGCTGTTGATATATTATTAATGGTGTCTTGGATGATAAATGTTTTCATCTTAAACTAAATTTTATGCACAACAGATCTAAGATTCGAAATCATAAATGACATACTTCATGAAATTTGAATTTTCTTCTCAATATAAATTATGTTTCCAATCTTTCATATTTTGTTTAATATTTGGACTTTTAAACTTTTCAAATATATAATATATGGATATCATCATATTTTATTTGATTAGAAACTTTTAATTAATAGACTCGATGAAGTTCAAAGTTCAAACAAATACTTTGTTTATTTTGAGATTTAATTTGGATTTGAGGAAAAGGTTGGACAATTCGATCTTGATATTATATCTTTGAAGTTAATAATGGAGTTTAATTATCGATTAGTGGCATATTAATATTGTTTATCATAATTTCTTTATTTTCTGGTGGTATTTCGTTTGGCTTATGGATGCATGATAATTACATTAAAATCTCGAGTTTCTCGGTTAATGCGTTCTATATGGGGTATTGATTGTTAATTGCAATTTTTTGTTGTGGCTGGATTAAAATATAATTTGATCGTCGATACTTTGATTAATTTATTTTAATAAAGTTTGGAGGTCAAGTCAGTCAGCTATTTAATATTCACAATGAATTATTCATTTAAGATTTAAATTTGTCATATCTCATACATAAAACATTATTTTTATTAGTGTTGTAAATAACAGTATGCGTCCGTTGAAAGGATGAGGTATCATCAAGCGATTAATCAATACGCGACCGATTAATTGAAAACTTTTTGTAGATAAAATTATCATTAAAATTATGTACACATACTTTTAATTATTAGAAATAATTAATTTAACTCATCAAACTTATCAAATAAATGTATTTTAACTTAATTTTCTTGTCAATAATTCTATGAAATTATCATTTAGAAAAACTTAGCTAAGACGACAAAGTATATATACTACATGTAACGGATAAATGCAGAAAAAAGAAAAATGAAAATGACCAACTAATTAACAATATACCGCCAATGACTAACCGACCGATTACTCGGACTGAATAGTCAGTTTTTACAACACTAATATTTGTCATTAGATCAAGACCGGTTCTCCTTTGATTAATTACTATTTCTTCAAGTAATAATAGTTTCTTTGAACAGGAAAATAGCTAGGAATAGTAATATGATATTTTCAATTTTATTTTTCCTATGGGTGATTGAGACAGCAATAGGAGTTGGACAGTGGTACTTGAGATTTTGAATATATAGTAATTAATTTGTAGCTTATCATTGCACTGGGAAACCATAGAAATGCAACGTGCGCATTTGGAAACCAAGAAGATAACTATCAAAAACAGTACAATAATGTGATCCTAAGGATCTGTGGAGATAAGTGGTGCATGTCGCATTTCAGAAGTGACAGTTGATCCATATTTGTTGTATTTCGAAGGGGACAGTTGATCGATATATATCATGTGAGAACGGAGTAGGTCTGATGCTCATCGCACCTACTTTTAGGTTCAACGAGCCTCTTACCGTTCAATCTATCTCAAGATCTGTGCGCACATAAATCAAAACAAATGAGCACGAATCTTAAAATATATTGAATGGTGATTAAACTCGTAGAACCAAAGTAGGTGATATATATTCTTCTGTACAATATTAATTGCTTCACATAACGGGTTCTATTGACGAACAAATAGTACTGCATGTGACAGTAGTGACAGAAATTTGGAATCTGCTGAAATGCCAAACAAATAATGTCCGCGTTTGTTCATGCCCTACCATGGCACAGATTTAACGAGCAACCAATCAAACAAAAATGGATGTAGATAATTAATATGGTCTACCATGGCCTACTATGGCACAGATTTAATTAGCATTATCAGTGTATATATGCAATTGCCAAATATCCCCTTATATGGTCTTCAGAAATCCCAACATTTTGTATTTATCTTCCAAGTTTATGAATAAAAATTAATAAAAAAGAAAATATAATCAATTATTAAACAATATTATGATATAAATTTCCATATATTGTATGAATTACTAAACAACAAATACTACGCTTGTATAGGCGATTCACAATACAAGTGTTGGCAATTAAAATATTACTTCATGCATTACAACAATTATATATTAATTGTGATATACTGTAAGAGAAAAAAAATAAATTATCATACAAAATGATATTTTGATTAAAAAAAAAATAGATTAATGAAAAGAATAATTATTCAACAATATTCATGAATATACATGAATGATATTAAAATAGATTGATTTCAAATCCAAATTATAAATAAAAAGTCAACTACTATAACGTCCAATGAGATAACGCCGACTTAGTGCAAATTGAAGATATCATAATTATAGTTATATTATAACGTCCAATGATTCTATTCTCTATATTTGGTACACAAATGCATATAAATCGTAGGTACAGCATGATAACCCTTATAACAATAACAAGAGCTATTTTATGACAACAAAGGTGTCATAATATGACAAAAATAAATAATACAATTTATTTTGATAATTTTTGTTTCTCATCTTGTCTTGTTTTTCCGTTAAGCAACATAACAAAAAACAAAATTTGAGGTATAATTGTTTGTTCAAGAACTTCCAATTCTATTTTAGACAATCAAATAAGATTGTTTAGAAAAATAACAAATTCAATTTCCTTAAATGATATAAAAATGGAAAAAAAAAATGAAGACACGATCACTCAATTATCAATCAAAATAAAAAAAAAAAGTTTCTTAAATAACATTTTAAATGTGGAAATAAATTAGGACTAATCTAAAAATTTGAGTATCTGATAATCAAATAAGGGAGTTTACGAAAGTTTTCAAACAAAAAATGGGGAAAGAGGAGGAAGTGTAGATTGTCTGAGATAGAGAACGCAGGAGAGGCATCAGTGAATAAATACGGCAAGTATGTATCTAAATAAATTTAGACTTCTACATGTATAAACACATAAAAAAGATGCATAGAATAAAAAAAAAAGACAAGCCTATTTGACAGGAAGGCTAATATTCAATTCAAATTTCATCTTTTAATTACAGTTGTTGGCGGAACAAATATCTACTTAATTACTTAATAAGAGAGAAGTGATAGTTACTATTGAGAAATATTTATTGGAAAAAATATAATTAATTTTAAAAATGATTTTGCAGTTAGAAAACTTATGAAACAAATAAATTTCTTTTCTAATTATAAATGTTGTGAACAAATGATAAAAGACATGATTAGACATACAATAACTCCATAGAAACAGAAACTAATTAATCATAATACGAGTTATATTATATCTTAATTAGACATGTCAGAACATCTTTTAAATGAGGAGAGAAAATGATGATATAAAAATCATCTATTAAAAATTAAGGAAACAGAAAAAATTGCTTATATTGAAAATTAACTTTTAACTAGATCTGTATGCATATATAGGGCTGTAGATGAGCCTGGCTCGAGCCGAGCTGGGCAAAAGCTCAGCTCGTTAATTCTGAACCGAGTTGTTAGCGAGTCAGCTCGTTAACAGCTCGCGAGCTAAAATCTCAGCTCAAACTCGTGATGAGCCAGCTCTTGACTCATGAGCCACGAGCTGGCTTGCTGGGTTTGGTTGGACCTTGTTTTAAGAAGAAAATAAATTTACAAGCATTTTTGGACCGACCTGGACCGAGCTAGATCGAGCTGGACCAAGCTTGACGTATAAAATACACACAAATTCATACAAATTCACAAATTGATGCCTACCCAAGGTAGCTCGCGAGCTGGGCAAAAGCTCAGCTCGTTAATTTTGGCCCGAGCTGTTAGCGAGCCAGCTCGGTTCACTATCGAACGAGCTATTACCGATCGACCCAGATGTGAGTCGCGAGCGAGCCACGAGCTACAAGCTTTTTGGACAGCCCTATGCATATATCACAAAGACGGAACAAAATAATAAAATATAAAAGCTTTGTGATAAACAACAATATCTTTGTGTGGGAGGTCATGTGTTTGAAACTCAAATGATAATTTTTTTATGAATATTAAATGAAAGTTGGAAAAGTTTGGAGAGACAACTGATCCACAATGTTTTAATTAATAATTACATAAATTAAAGTATATTGATTGCATACATCAATTCTTACACAATGTATTGAAAAGTTTGTCAATTGTCAATCTATTAAAATCTGACCTGACAACCTATTTAAGGTAAAGATATAGAAACCTCAAATGGTATACATTTGGATATCCCCATTTTTTTTACTTTTTGAATGTTAATTAGAAGCAACCATGATACTACAAAATTAAGGATGATATGAATGTAAGCATATTATAGAATTTACCAAATATAGCAATCTATCTACACTCATGGCTTCTGATCTCTCTGGCTTTACCTTCTTTTCCTCCTCCTCCTCCTGGTCTAGTACAACACCACTTCTAGTGGTGCTTCCAACAAATATCGATCCAATACGATATTCCCACACCCGGTCAATTTGTTAGGTTAGAAAATTGCAATTACAAAATAAGAAATTAAAGATTCAAAGTGTTCTATGAAAAACTGCTTGATTATCAAGAAACTAAATCAGATGGAATAATCTATCTAGGAAGATCAATGTATCCCAAAAGCAATATATTATGAGGATCGATCTTTTTTCTGAAAAAAAAAGACTAATTAAATCCTTGGAGTTGTAAGTGTTAATTAGCCATTTTTGAGTGCATACCTTGTAGTATTGTAAATTAATTAACAAGTTAATTTGAATCGAAAAAATCATTATTTATGAAGTGATCTACGTACCAAGCTAACAACAAACAAGCAAATATAAAAATTTATGGTCTAGAAAAAAAATATGAACATTAGGTGATGAAGATGAACATCTCAAAGCTTGTAATGACATTTTATGGATTCCCACATTTTTTCAAAAAATAATATTAATAAAAAAATAAAAAAAAACATCTCACAGCTTGAGCGCCAAGTCAATTTCATTAGACTCATAATTATCTTCTTCCACCTCTCTATTCCTCACTTCCAATTGTGACATTCCACCTAATTCTTGTCTCTGAACACTTCCAACAACATAATTTCTTTCTTCAATGACACTGACATAGCCTTCCAGCTTAGAACTCTCCCTGTTGATTGCATATACACTTGATCCAGAGGGAGGTCGCGTGGCAGCGGCCATTTCTCGGGTCCTCTTTATACTTCTCTCTAGCTTATGTGCATTCTGATGCCCCCCTAAGGCTTGAGATGTCTGAAATTTTCTGTTGCAGTAGATGCAAATGAACACTTTCTCCGGCTCCGGCTCCGGCTCCGGCTCAGGGAGTGACAACGGCTGAAGAGATAGGTCTAGGTTAACGCCTTCCACATCGGTCTCCATGGCTAAGGAAATCTAGTCGCTCGATTGATAGTCAAGTAAGCGTAGGGGTCTATTTGTTAATAAAGGATTGAATGTCTGTATCTATGTTATCAAGATGTGAGACTTGGGACCAGTGAGAAGATTCAGCCATTCAGGTCCAGAATTTGTGGGGAGTGTTTGTCTATAAATGTAATGGAGGAAAATCAAAAGCTCAATTTTTTCCCCATATTAGATCACTGAATCTGCATAGGCGTGTCAATTGCATCATTTTATCCGTTTACCCGATCCATACCATATCCGATAAGACGGGTACGGGTAAAGTCAATTTCGTATCCGTTAACCGATCGGATAATTATAAAAAAAAAAGTTATATATATTATATTATATTAGTAAGCATTGAAAAGAACATTTTAATTGGTTTACTTGCGCTTAGCATGATTAGAATTTTTTTTCAATAAAGTACTGCACATCTGAAATGAATGTATATGTTTTAATATTTTATTTAATTAATAATAAAAATAATTATTATATTAGTATTATCCATTATTACCCAATCCGTACCGTATCCGACATCCAAAACAAGAGTACGGGTAAAATAATTTGTAGTGGGTAAAGATAGAGTACGGATAAGAATAATTTGTAACGGGTACGGGTATGAATATTTTTGCAGAAAACATTCTCATTATACATTATATTTTCTTTTCTTCCAAGATTAAAAAATAACTTTTTAAAATCATCTAGATATGCGCACAGAATCTTTGTTTAAGCATCATGCACAAACAATTATTGGTTCTGAAACTAAAATTTTATTGGTTGATTTTCTTAAATTACAGAAGCTGTGGACAAATCAAACCCAGGTCATTCGGGTCCATCTATATATGGCAGTATCTCAGATGCAATAAGAGAGACATGTTGTTTTCTCATTAATGTTTAAGTAAAACAAAGGCAGTAATAATACTGTTGTTATGTCTTGTCATATTATTCTGCTACAGTATTTCCAATTAGTTTTGAAGGATACTCCAAACAAGAAAATCTATTGTACTGTGTATCCAGGACCCAGGAATTGGTAAGTTTATGCATGCATTGCATGAGGAGAGCAGTTTGGGTCTGCTGCTCATCGGACTCAAAATTTGTGTCCGATGAGTTTCGTAGCCGTTCAATCCGCTTTAAGATCTGTGTGCATGAGATAGAGAATCAATTGTTCTCTGTTCGTTTTCAACTTCGTCCTTGAAAATAAAAAAAATAAAAAATATAAAAGCAACAACTAAATGTCCAATAAAAATTTCAGTCAAAAAGAAATTGCAGTATATGAAAAACCATCCCTGATGCAATCTAGAAGATGCGGCATGCAGCTACTAGTAATATGTTGTGCGCGCCAGCATACTTTTCCAGCACCAATTCTGTACAAGTATATATACTGACCTTAAGATACGGATGGTTATACTTATAAATATATACTCCTCACCAACACGAGAAACCTTTTGCAAGTTTAAGGTTTAGTTCATTTAACACGATTTTGGATTTAATAATTTGATTGAATGGCGTATTATTTGCTTTATCTAATAGTTGTCATTTTCGGATAGGTATAGTGTAACAATTCGATTCAGTTCTTTAATTTGTTCACTATCCGAAACTAGAATTCAAGGGTAAATTAAATTCCAAGATTAATATAGAATTTACCACTAGACGCGTAGCGGAAATTTTCGTCTAGTCATTGGAGCTGCCAGTCTCTCATTTCTCGTGTCGGATATACGCACCAGCAACAGCAAATGCGCCTCTACCAGTATCCACACAAACCGGTTGACAAACTACTGTAAGTCGGTATACTAGTATCAACAGACAGTTACACTTATTTCTCTATTTCGCTCTTACGTTTTTCTGTAATTAGTGTAAACCGAATTGTATCCAAAAATTGAACTGATGCACTATATTTATAAAACATGTGCACTAGTTTAGATGCACCAGTTCAATTGCACCACTTCAGAGATACTTATCCAGATATACATATAACAAATTATTAGGACTATAATATATTCAGCACAATATCTTAATACATATTTAATATTAATTTGGCCCAAATCATTTAGGCTGTTGAACATTTCTTACATTCATACATTACAGCAAGAGCTTAAGAGTCTATGTATACTTCCAACTTCCAGTAAATAATAGGTACATGCTGCATTTCTATTTAAGGCAAACAGAGAAAAAAGCGGAGAGAAGAAGAGAAGGAGAAAAGGGTGTAATATGCAAAATTTCCTTGTATTGTGCTATGGGTACCCGATAGGTGTAGCTCCCACAGAGTGAATGAATCTCCAACAGGATTCAAATCTGTTATATTAAGGTTATCATGTGAACTTTATTATGATTTCAATTAAATTGTTGGCTTTCCCCACGTTTATTAAAATAAAAGTGTATCATGTCAACTGCTGTTTTACAATATATAAACAGAGTCCGGTTAATATCATATATAATATTAAAATTTCAACTACCATGATATCTTAATTAAATTGCAATGGACTGTATTTAACTTTATTTCTTCCTTTATTAATTATTATCATGATTAACTTTCTCTTCATATATGAAAATATGGGGGTATATATACCAGCTGGGTTAACACACAATCAAGTTAATTCGTCGGTGCAAAAATAGAAGATACATTTGGTGTTCTTTTTGTGTTGCAATTTATATTACTTTGGTTGTAATTTGATGTGATTAGCTAATTGTCGTAACTTGTCACACCCCGGTGCCCCACGAGGTGCGACAGGTGCTCCTGCCGTAGGCATACGGTTACCCGTATACCCACTAGGCAATTACGATATGATAAAAAGTAAAACATAACACGCAAATAAAACAAACAAATAACATATACAGATCTCAAATCCCAACTGGTCAGGTCACAGTATACAAAACCCGTATCTCGATGGATACGCATCACACAATGACATAGAGAATATATATATATACAACCAAAACATAACTATATACATAATCTCTAATGTCACCATACCAGACGAGCTACACAGCGGTGAAACCAGGGCCTACCGACCTCGTGCCTCTCTTTGATCCGCCAAACCGGAACCTGAAAATTTTACCCAAAAAGGGGATGAGAATTGAATTCTCAGTGCGGTAATTGCCACAAAATAATCCCTGGACTTGCAATCACAGATTATATTCAAAATGAAACACAAATAAAGTTCATATCAATTTATAACCATTTGTAAAAATGAATGAATGCATAAATCCGACAACATATATATATCCAAATGAAATCACAATTCAGGAATTGCCAAGATGAAATTCAATCACACAATATCTGGTTCACTCGGTTTTAGAATATCGGGTAGTAACTACAGATGTTCCACCGATCTGGACCTTAATTCGTTCCCTCTCATCTGTAGGGTTACAGACACCTACAGACGGCTGCGCAAGGTAAAACCTTTTCCTCATGACACCCATCTGTAGTTACAGGCCTAACCATTTAATTAAAAGTCTGGTTTCAATTCACATCCAGAAAATCCATATAAAGCCAATTGACTATCCAAACGCATTACCCCCTGGGTAGTGCCTCCGATACATAAGTCACATATAACCACAATCATAATACAAGTCACTTACCCCTCGTCCCAACCGGTACTGGAAACTGCCGAGGGCCATACGATCTAAAGCTTTAGAACACTGGGCGTCAAAGTCCCTGCAGAGACTCTGACAAATCCGGTTTCACCCCCTGGGTGACGTCATCACGGTGGATGACAATAATACCCTATCCACCAACCGATGGTGATATACAGCACGGTGACTTTAATTCCAAAATCAGATCATTCAGATCAACACAATTTATAACCATACCAGCATGCAGATCAATCAGATAAAACAATTCGAGTTTCACTTTATTTGGGCAATGCAATGCACATGTAACACAATCCGATGTTGCAATTCAATCAATAATCAACATGTCAATCGGAACACAGTTTAATTCTGAATATAAAATATCAAACAAGTCCAGAAATCCCGCACCTGAGTATGATGATCGTTAATAGATTCTAAAATCTGGACTTCCTACACGGGCCGAGTCATAATCCACACGGACCGTGTCATACCCTACTCGGGCCGAGTCACAATCCACACGGACCGTGTCGTACCCTACTCGACTCCCTACGCAGGCGCTGCACGGCCCGGACACCTTACCAAGTCTATTTAAAAGATACGCATAATCGTTATTTAACACTGTATAAATGGTGTATAACTAAGGCTAGTGCGATTACGGTTCGGTACTCATTCGATTTGGCTTAACAATACTCAACTTACCATTTCGGATTACCAGGTTGCAGCCCGTAATGGGTCCGATTGCGGCCCGCAACAAGTAACAGAAAACCCTAATTCCTTTGGTTTCGATTCCGACCGGTCGACGCTCAATTCCGGTTAATCGGGGTTACTTACTGTATCACATTTCAAGGTATGTGAAGCTATACGAGTATTCGACATAATTCATAATTCAAGTTTTAATACCAAAACCCTAATTCCAAATTCAAAGTCCAAAGGGTAGTTTAATTCAATAATACGAATCGAACGGTTTTAACGAATTATAACTCGATCAATTCTAATCAATTTGAATTTCACAAATAATCATCCCAAATTCCATACCAAACCTTAAATCATGATTCCCACTTTAAAAAGAATATCTATTCAATTCAACCCAATTCAATATACTAATCGAGTTATAATCGTTCGATTCACACCCGAATTCGAAATTCAAACGAAAATCACAACAAATCGACTATTAGGGTTTTGCTAATTGAAAAGGAAAATATACCAATTTGAAGCTTTAGAACCGATCAAGGATCGTCAATTCCGCTCGAATCTCAATTTTCCGACAAATTCGATCAATTTCCGCGCTCAATTTCTCTCTCTCTCTCTCTCTCTCTCTCTTTTTCCCCTTCTTTTCTCTTGCGCAATCCACCCCCTCACTCAATTTTTTTTCGGTTCCAGAGGGTGTACCATTCGGTACAAGGAGATAAATATGACAAGTTTTGGCTTTTTTGCCATTTAGTCCCTCTAAGTTTTTATTATTACACAAGGACTTAAATTATGCACATATAACCTTATATATATTTTTAATGCATATAAACCTTTTAATATAATTGATTTTATATAAGAATGTTACATTTCTCCCCCCCTTAAAATAAAGTTCAGTCCGCTGAACTTAATTACGTACCTTAATTGTCGAATAATTCCGGATATTTTTCTCTGATGTTCTCCTCGAGTTCCCACGTCGCTTCCTTATCGGAATGGCGTCCCCATTTTACCAACACGAGCCTGATCACCTTACTTCGAAGCCGTTGTTCTTTTCGGTCCAATATCTGCATTGGTTCTTCTTGATAGGTCAGATCATCTTGTACGTGCAAACCCGAGTGATCAATACAATGCGACGGATCTCGCACATATCGGCGTAGCTGTGATACATGGAACACTGGATGAACCCGGTCCAACGCTGGTGGTAGCGCAAGCTCGTATGCTACCGGCCCAACTCGTCGCAAAATCTGAAACGGCCCAATGTATCGGGGACTCAACTTGCCCAAAACACCAAATCGATGCACACCTCTAACAGGCGAAACTCGAAGCCATACATGATCACTTTCTTGGAACTCCAACGGTCTTCGATGAATATCAGCGTATTTCCTTTGTCTCTCTTGAGCCGACTTAAGCCGACTCAGAACTATCTTCGTTTTCTCAGCAATTTCCTCCAACATTTGCGGCCCTGTAGGTGAATATGTACTCGTTGGTCCCCACCACAGCGGAGTACGGCATTGTTGCCCTGTCGGCGCCTCTTGCGGTGACATACCGATGCTTGCATGGTAACCGTTGTTATACGCAAACTCCACCGAGATACAAATGATCAACCCATGAACCTTGTAAACTTAGCGCGCGGGAGCGCAACATGTCTTCCGATGTAGCCGAATGGTACGCTCGGACTGACCGTCAGTTTGCGGATGGTGCGCTGTACTAAATCTCAATTTGGTACCCATAGCTTCTTGAAAGCTCTCCCAGAAATGAGAAGTGAACCGAGGATCTCGGTCAGAAATGATATTGCGCGAGCAGCCATGATACTTGAACTGATATTTTAGAAACAATTCCGCCAATTCTTGTCCGGATGTCTCAATTCGCAGCGGAATAAAATGCGCTATCTTTGTTAATCGATCCACAATCACCCAAACTGTATTATACCTTCCAACAGTTCTTGAAAATCCACTTACGAAATCCATTGTGATCGACTCGAACTTCCTTGTAGGTATTTCCAGCGGTCTTAGCAATCCTGCTTTTCTCCGCCGATCCGCTTTAACTTGCTGACATATTTGACATTTTTCAACATACCTTTGCACCTCTTGTTTCATTTTCGGCCACCAAAAATACTTCTTTAAATCTTGATACATCTTTACTTCCCCTGGATGGATAGTGTAACCCGAGTCATGTGCCTCCGATAAAATCAGATCTTTCAACTCCGAATTACTTGGTACACAAATACGGTCGTGAAACCGCAAGATGTCATCTCTTTGAACTTGAAACGGTGAATCAGCATTTGACTCGTAGTGCAGTTTAAACTTCTGACATTTCGGATCATTTTGTTGCGCTGCACGAATTTGCTCATGTAACTCTGATCGGATCTCAACCGCTGCTAGTACAACTGATGTTATTGCGGGTGTACCCGCCTCAATTCCACCTCCAATACACTTAGATGCAATTTCCAACGCAAATTCGCGTGATGCGCCAACATGTATTTCCAATCTGCGCATTTCCTCAAGAAGATGCGCTTCACTTGTAATCACTGATGCCAGGTTTACCTGACTCTTTCTGCTTAATGCATCTGCTACACTGTTCGCTTTTCCTGCATGATACTGGATATCCAAGTCATAGTCTTTCATCAATTCTAACCACCGCCTTTGTCTCAAATTCAGCTCTTTTTGCGTGAAAATGTATTTCAAACTTTGGTGATCTGTAAATATACGGCACCTCACGCCATACAGATAATGCCGCCAAATCTTCAGCGCAAATATCACCGCCGCTAACTCCAAGTCATGCGTCGGGTAGTTTTGTTCGTGCGGTCGCAATTGCGAGATGCGTAGGCAATTACATGATCATCTTGCATCAATACGCAACCCAAACCCGATCGAGATGCATCGGTATAAACCGTGTACTCTTTACCGGTAGTCGGCATAGCAGAGGACTGCGGATACCAACCGACTCTTTAATTCCTCAAAACTTTTATCTTGCGCGGTACCCCAATCGAATTTTACACCTTTATGCAACAATTTTGTAAGTGGCGCAGCTAATCGCGAAAACCCGAGTACAAATCTCCTGTAGTACCCGGCTAACCCCAGAAAGCTGCGAATTTCAGTAACTGTCTCCGGCCTCTTCCAATCTGTCACAGCCCGAATCTTTTCGGGATCCACCGCTAACCCTTTTCCGAAACCACATGCCCCAAAAAATGAAACTTCCTCCAACCAAAACTCACATTTCGAAAATTTTGCGAATAACTGATGTTCGCGCAATCTTTGCAAAACAATTCTTAAGTGTACCTCATGTTCCTCTCGCGAGCGCGAATATATCAGTATATCATCAATGAACACCACAACTATCGAATCCAACAAATCATGAAATACGCGGTGCATCAAGTCCATGAACGCCTGCAGGGGTGCGTTCGTCGGCCCAAAACGGCATGACCAAATATTCATAATGCCCGTACCTTGTACGGAATGCTTGTCTTATCCACATCGCTCGGCCGAATCCTCAACTGATGATACCCTGTTCTCAGATCAATCTTTGAATATATCGAAGATCCCTGCAACTGATCAAACAAATCGTCAATCCGCGGTAACGGGTACTTGTTTTTAACGGTTACCTTGTTCAATTCGCGGTAATCAATACACAACCGCAAAGTTCCGTCTTTCTTCTTGACAAATAACACTGGCGCGCCCCACGGCGACGTCTTTGGGTCCGATAAATCCACTCTCCAACATATCTTCCAATTGCGCCTTGAGTTCTTTCGGTTCTGCGGTGCCATTCGATACGGCGCCTTTGAAATCGGTGTTGTGCCCGGTACCAATTCGATACCGAACTCCACTTCTCGCTCAGGTGGCAACCCCACAATCTCATCTGGAAACACATCCGAAAATTCTGATACCACCGGTATAGTGCTGATCTCTGGAACTGCCGCAGCCGCATAAACCACTGCCGCCAAGTAAGCATCACACCCTGATTCTAGTAAATGTTTCATCTCTACAGCCGAAATACACGGTGTTAGTTTCCCAATTTCTCTACAATTGAATATGCAAGACATACCTCTCGAATTCGCGAAATGGATCCGACGATGCGGACAATCAATAGTAGCAGCGTGTCTCGTCAACCAGTCCATACCCAATAACACGTCGTAACCGGTAATCTCCATCACCAACAAGTCCGCCTCGAACTCCCTCCCGTCTATCTTAATCTTTCGGTTTCGGCATAAGGTGATTTCTCGATCAGTTGAACCAAACGGGGTTTGAACATTTAAAACTTGATTACACGTCTCAATTGGCCAACTACACTTTTTCACCAACGCCCTCGACACAACGAGAATGACCGCACCCCGTATCAATTAAACAATACGCATCATGATCGAGATATAGAGAGTATACACTGTCATGACGTCGGTCCGGCCATCTCCCAGCGCAGATTGCGGCGTGGCGCGAAGTTCCGGCGATGTTAAGCGCATGCGCCGCTGCCCCCGCCGTCGTTCTTGCCGCGGCGCGCGCCCGCCGCTAACCTCGCTAACACCGCACTGCCCTGCTAGCCCCAGCTAGCGCTAGCCCCGCTAGCATGAGATGCGCCGCGTCCGCGCCACATCGGCGCGCCACGCCCAACGCTAGCCGACCCTCCCACGCTACTAGCGCCTCGCATCCTCATAAGCGCATTCGGGCACTCCTTTGCCCAATGTCCCGCGCTACCACACACGAAACAAGTATTAGCCTTGCGCCTACAATCAACCTCGTCGTGCGCTTGGTTGCACGATCGGCACCATTGCGAATGAACCACCGGTCTAAAACCCGGCGTGGACACCTGTCTGAACGGGGGTCTTGGCGCCATACTCGGCCGAGCAGGTCTAGCAAATAATGGTCCTCCCCTCGACCTCGACATCTGCCCACTCTGAGCCTCTTTCTGTTTCACATTCCTTTCAGCCACTTGCTCTTTCCTCCGCTTCCCATGCATCTCAATCTGTTCAGCGTGATCCATCATTGCTTGTAATTCCGTCGCCATCGAAGTATCCACGATCATAGAAATATGCCCATCCAACCCATCCAAGTATTGCCTATTATATCTTTCCACATCATTTCTTATATCCGTAGCATAGCGCGACAAAGCCAGAAATTCACTATTGTATTCCACCACCGGACGCCCATCTTGCTTCAACTCCAAGAATTTTCTCCGCAGCGCTTCACGCTGTATATTGCTCAAGAAACCTCTTATTGAAGTTATGTTCGAACCATTCCCAAGGAATCCTCGCTTCATCCCCGTCATAATTTCGTCGGACTCCATCCCACCAGAATCGAGCATCACTCTCCAGCTGCTGCTCAACTAACTCCACTTTATCTTCATCGGGGGTACGGCATAAATTCAACATTGCATTTATTTGCGCCAGCCATTCCTCAGCTGCCGCATACCCGCCGGTTCCATCATAACGCGGCGGATTCAAGCGCAAAAATGCATCATATAACCTTCTGAAATCTTCAGGTGCACCCCCGTGAGCTACCGGTGTTGCATCCCGCATCTATGCTTGGCGACCTCTCTCATAGGCCGCAATCAACCGGTCATCCAAGTCACGGTCTCTACCAGCTCCTCCAGCGCCATCAGCACCAACTGGACCAGCCCCAGCCTGATCCACAACTGGCTCGATAACCAACTCCGGATTTGGTTCTGGATTCCTCTGAGGTCTGCCTCTGCCTCGGCGTGTTTCCATTTTCTGAATAAACACAGTTAGTTTATAACCTTCTATATTCTTTTCTTATTATACAATATTTGTATAGTCGCAACGACCCCATTAATACGCATATCACTCACGTATCCAAACAAGTCTGGTTCAGGTTTTAAACCATGCTCTGATACCACCGGAGAAGACCTGTCACACCCCGGTGCCCCACGAGGTGCGACAGGTGCTCCCTGCCGTAGGCATACGGTTACCCGTATACCCACTAGGCAATTACGATATGATAAAAAGTAAAACATAACACGCAAATAAAACAAACAAATAACATATACAGATCTCAAATCCCAACTGGTCAGGTCACAGTATACAAAACCCGTATCTCGATGGATACGCATCACACAATGACATAGAGAATATATATATATACAACCAAAACATAACTATATACATAATCTCTAATGTCACCATACCGCACTTGAGCTACACAAGGTGAAACCGGGGCCTACCGACCTCGTGCCTCTCTTTGATCCGCCAAACCGAACCCGAAAATTTTACCCAAAAAGGGGATGAGAATTGAATTCTCAGTGCGGTAATTGCCACAAAATAATCCCTGGACTTGCAATCACAGATTATATTCAAAATGAAACACAAATAAAGTTCATATCAATTTATAACCATTTGTAAAAATGAATGAATGCATAAATCCGACAACATATATATATCCAAATGAAATCACAATTCAGGAATTGCCAAGATGAAATTCAATCACACAATATCTGGTTCACTCGGTTTTAGAATATCGGGTAGTAACTACGAGATGTTCCACCGATCTG
Organism: Carex cristatella; assembly: GCA_024447775.1. Taxonomy (NCBI): domain Eukaryota; kingdom Viridiplantae; phylum Streptophyta; class Magnoliopsida; order Poales; family Cyperaceae; genus Carex; species Carex cristatella. Next base: position 7,820,043 of record JAJHPF010000011.1, on the reverse strand, counting down.
GACCTTAATTCGTTCCCCTCATCCGTAGGGTTACGGACACCTACTGACGGCGGCCGCGCCAGGTAAAACCTTTTCCTCATGACACCCATCCGTAGTTACGGGCCTAACCATTTAATTAAAAGTCTGGTTTCAATTCACATCCAGAAAATCCATATAAAGCCAATTGACTATCCAAACGCATTACCCCCTGGGTAGTGCCTCCGATACATAAGTCACATATAACCACAATCATAATACAAGCCACTTACCCCTCGTCCCAACCGGTGCTCGAAAACGCCGAGGGCCGGACGATCTAAAGCTTTAGAACACCGGGGCATCAAAGTCCCCGCGAGACTCGACAAATCCGGTTTCACCCCCGGGTGACGTCATCACGGTGGATGACAATAATACCCTATCCACCAACCGATGGTGATATACAAGCACGGTGACTTTAATTCCAAAATCGGATCATTCGGATCAACACAATTTATAACCATACCAAAGATGCGGATCAATCGATAAAACAATTCGAGTTTCACTTTATTTGGGCAATGCAATGCACATGTAACACAATCCGATGTTGCAATTCAATCAATAATCAACATGTCAATCGGAACACAGTTTAATTCTGAATATAAAATATCAAACAAGTCCAGAAATCCCGCACCTGAGTATGATGATCGTTAATAGATTCTAAAATCTGGACTTCCTACACGGGCCGAGTCATAATCCACACGGACCGTGTCATACCCTACTCGGGCCGAGTCACAATCCACACGGACCGTGTCGTACCCTACTCGACTCCCTACGCAGGGCGCCGCACGGCCCGGACACCTTACCAAGTCTATTTAAAAGATACGCATAATCGTTATTTAACACTTGTATAAATGGTGTATAACTAAGGCTAGTGCGATTACGGTTCGGTACTCATTCGATTTGGCTTAACAATACTCAACTTACCATTTCGGATTACCGTGGTTGCGGCCGTAATGGGTCCGATTGCGCCCGCAACAAGTAACAAAAAACCCTAATTCCTTTGGTTTCGATTCCGACCTGGTCGACGCTCAATTCCGGTTAATCGGGGTTACTTACTGTATCACATTTCAAGGTATGTGAAGCTATACGAGTATTCGACATAATTCATAATTCAAGTTTTAATACCAAAACCCTAATTCCAAATTCAAAGTCCAAAGGGTAGTTTAATTCAATAATACGAATCGAACGGTTTTAACGAATTATAACTCGATCAATTCTAATCAATTTGAATTTCACAAATAATCATCCCAAATTCCATACCAAACCTTAAATCATGATTCCCACTTTAAAAAGAATATCTATTCAATTCAACCCAATTCAATATACTAATCGAGTTATAATCGTTCGATTCACACCCGAATTCGAAATTCAAACGAAAATCACAACAAATCGACTATTAGGGTTTTGCTAATTGAAAAGGAAAATATACCAATTTGAAGCTTTAGAACCGATCAAGGATCGTCAATTCCGCTCGAATCTCAATTTTCCGACAAATTCGATCAAGTTTCCGCGCTCAATTTCTCTCTCTCTCTCTCTCTCTTTTTCCCTTCTTTTCTCTTGCGCAATCCACCCCCTCACTCAATTTTTTTTCGGTTCCAGAGGGTGTACCATTCGGTACAAGGAGATAAATATGACAAGTTTTGGCTTTTTTGCCATTTAGTCCCTCTAAGTTTTTATTATTACACAAGGACTTAAATTATGCACATATAACCTTATATATATTTTTAATGCATATAAACCTTTTAATATAATTGATTTTATATAAGAATGTTACATAACTAGTCTATCATGTATTTTTTTAATTTTTTGCTTTTGAATATTTGGTCCATATAGATAAGAACTATTTATTAAGTGTGTTGTATGTTAAAATTTTATCAGCATTTAATATCAGCATTTATTAAGTTCGAACTAACGTCTACATCCTAATTTTCTAATAACAATTTTCTCTCAAATAATGTTCCATTAACAAAATTTCTAAAACTTAACTATATGTCAAAATAAAATCTTTAGATGTGATAAATATTATTTTCTTTACATACACATAAAATTACCACTTTTCAATTTGCTTTCATATAAATAAATTGACAAAACAACATCGACTACAAGAATCTATCACTATCCGGGAGATAAAAAAATTATTATTGACAAGGGTACACCGACAGAAATCACTATTCAGTGTCATTTTTACCGAGAACCGGCAGGAAAAAAAAAACACTTTTAGCCTTGCCAATAGTGGCAGATTCACGTCAATATATTTTTACAAACTGTTAAAAAAAATCAAAGTAAAATTAAAATTTCATAATATAAATATATGTGCATAGAAAAAATATACAAATCACGTCTATCTAACAGTTTAATTTTCATATTTGAATTTTAATTTTTAAGTTATTAAATATTTAAAAACAAAGACATTATTAAATCACTAAACTACTAATATAATTTTAGTAGCAACTACAAAGTTAAAAAAATAATAAATCACTAAACATAAAAGCACAAAAAATAAAAACATTTAAAACCTCTTTATTTTATAAACGGACCGCACTTGTGACTTGATTTATAATATTTTATTAGTATCGAGCTTGTGCGTTGCAATGGAGACATTATAAGATTTAACATTAAGATTGAACTAAGAAACAAATAATACAAACAATAAAAGAAACAAAAAAATGACTGCTTTAATTTAACAATATTATTTGCAATGAAAATGGAAAACTACCCTCCTCAATTTTTACATTAAAATTAAATTAAATTAAATGTGGAAATATGTTAGGAAATAAATCAATAATATCCATTTTTTGGTTTTTTTTCCAAAAATAAATAAGAAGTAGGCAATTCAGAAATGAGATATGCTATCTGTCAAGACCGAAAATCATTGTTCTAAATAGCTAGCTATAGCTTTTTCAGACCATAAACGCTACGCTATGAGATAAAAGTGCTTTATTTCAGCTACGGCTGCTATAGCTGTAATAGTTGGCCGCTTTTACCGCTACACGCTATGCGCTATTGCCACCGCTATGCTACATAGGCTTTTTTGTAATTTACATGGACTTCTGTACTTCTGTTTATATTTATGATACTACATGGCCTGTTATAATAAGTATGCTAAAATCAAACTATATGTTTTTGTTCCTATTTGTGATTTAGTCTCTAATTCTATATCATAAAATATTTAAATATTAATTCTTTCTTTTGTTTTCTCTTCGTCTAGTATTCACCTATAAAATTATCGTTGTTCGTTTCATTGAAAGCTGATTTTGATTATCATAATATATAAAATATTCAAATAGGTATACTAACTTTATTCCACTTATAAAATTAATTGCTCTTCGTCTATTAAAATATGTAATACTATGAAGTATGAACTATTAAATAATATTACCTTGTATATCCTTTTTTTTTTCCTTTTGATTTGCATGATTGAAAAAATATAGACTTAGATAAGTTATCATTTAGTTATTACCTCAATTCTCCAATATTTATCATGTTGATAATTAGTAGAAATATAGAATATAAATTTTGAAAATTAGAAAAACGCTATGTAGGAAAGCTTCCACTATAGCTGCGTTATTCGCTATAGCTTTTTTTTTGCCTCCCCGCTATACCGCTATAATCGCTATTTAGAACCTTGCCGAAATTTAATCTCTTTATGCACTAATCAAAGATGAAGAGAAATATGGTAATAAAAATTTTAAATTAATTTCATTTCCTCAATTATTAGCATTACGTGTGGCAATACATGTAGCGAATACATCTAAACCTATATTTAGACTTCTATACGGAAAAACGATTGCATTTAATAAAAAAAATACAAATAATTTGATTGGAGGACTGATATTCAATCTAAAAATTAATTTTTAATCACAATTGTTAACAGATCAGAATATTTACCTGCTTAATATAAGAATGAAGATATGTTTCTCTGGCATTCTCTAAAGCCACACAACGACAACATTAATAACGATTTAAAGTTGAGTGATGCTTCCATGGACCCAAGGACCTATTTGTAAAATGAACATATCTTTATTTTCAAAGTTCAAACAGTCGATCCGAACCGTTCATCTTGTTCTCCATATTAATATGTGCTTGGAGACCAAATTTTACATTTTTCTGAATTTTTTTACTATTTATTAAAATGGTACAAAATTCAATGGTCTGAATTTGATATTTTTTGTACCCATCTTAATAAATAGTAAAAAAATTTAGAAAAATGTAAAATTTGGTCTCCGAGCACATATTAATATGGAGAACAAGATGAACGGTTCGGATCGACTGTTTGAACTTTGAAAATAAAGATATGTTCATTTTACAAATAGGTCCTTGGGTCCATGGAAGAATTTGCCTTTAAAGTTTGGTGAAATTATCACAAGTCAATGGAACAGCATGATTTATTTGGGGTTTCATTTGCAAAAGTTGCACAACAATCAACAGGTAGTATCTGCCCCCTGTTCCCTGATTTTACAGACTGTAATCCGTACGAAAATGAACATGTCAAATGGCCCACCTGACCAGCTGCCAAATGAACCAGTATCACATAAATAGGCACGTGCTATAATGTCATCTGAAAGGTCAAATTTTTCTATATTTTGTGTGTTTTGATGCATCCTGACATCCAGTCCATTATTACAATTTTACTCGCACTAATTGTTATTGGCAATATGGGCCTTATATTTTTGGGTCTTGATATTGCCCTTTTAATGGGCCTTTAGGTAAATAGTTAGGAACCGACTCCGCTGCTAGAAGAGCAGGACCTGTTATTCTAATTTTAACCTTTCAATTTTTTTTATACACGAATCTCATCGCAGATGAACGGCTGAGATTTACATCAAAAAATACTGACACAGTTGTTTATCAGAACAAAAAAAGGGAATTATTATCCGAGTTGAGTTATATGCTTTGCTGCTTCGGAAAGTGAAGTTGTTTGTTTTATTTTCTATTTATATTTTTCAATTTTAAAGTTTAAAAAGTTCGAGTTAAAGATTTTTTACCCGACACGATTAATGCTATTTTAATTTTTTTAGAGGGTAAGTTCGAGTTAAAGATTGATGATATTAAAATAGATTGATTTCAAATTTAAATTATAAATAAAAAGTCAACTACTATAACGTCCAATAAGAAATAACGCCGACTTAGTGCAAATTGAAGATATCATAGTTATAGTTATATTATAACGTCCAATGATTCTATTCTCTACTTAATTACTTAATAAGAGAGAAGTGATAGTTACTATTGAGAAATATTTATTGGAAAAAATATAATTAATTTTAAAAATGATTTTGCAGTTATAAAACTAATGAAACAAATAAATTTCTTTTCTAATTATAAATGTTGTGAACAAATGATAAAAGACATGATTAGACATACAATAACTCCATAGAAACAGAAACTAAGTAATCATAATACAAGTTATATTATATCTTAATTAGACTTGTCAGCACATCTTTTAAATGAGGAGAGAAAATGATGATATAAAAATCACCTATTAAAAATTAAGGAAACAGAAAAAATTGCTTATATTGGAAATTAACTTTTAACTAGATCTGTATGCATATATCACAAAGATGGAACAAAATAATAAAATATAAAAGCTTTGTGGTAAACAACAATATCTTTGTGTGGGAGGTCATGTGTTTGAAACTCAAATAATATTTTTTTTTATGAATATTAAATGAAAGTTGGAAAAGTTTGGAGAGACAACTGACCCACAATGTTTTAATTAATAATTACATAAATTAAAGTATATTGATTGCATACATCAATTCTTACACAAATGTATTGAAAAGTTTGTCAATTGTCAATCTATTAAAATGTGACCTGACAACCTATTTATGGTAAAGATATAGAAACCTCAAATGGTATACATTTGGATATCCCCATTTTTTTTACTTTTTGAATGAAATTAGAAGCAACCATGATAATACAAAATTAAGGATGTTATGAATGTAAGCATATTATAGAATTTACCAAACATAGCAATCTATCTACACTCATGGCTTCTGATCTCTCTGGCTTTACCTCCTCCTCCTCCTCCTAGTCTAGTACAACACCACTTCTAGTGGTGCTTCCAACAAATACACTACTACAGAATGACGCTTCCTACATTGTGGTTATACACGGATGTTGTCGGTTTTATGTAAAATCGTGTACCAAATAGGATTTTTCCAATGATCAATGATATTCCTAAGAATCCCACACAGATATTTCATTGAAAAAGAGTTTTTAAAAAAAGCTGTTTGAAGATTGTGCGAGAGCTACACGGATATTTATTTAAATATCCGTGTTAGGAGAGTTATTTGTACACGTATTTTTATTTAAATAGCTGTGTATATATGTCGATAGAGTTACACGGATTAATAGCTAAATAGCCGTGTAGAAAGGTCATCTAGGGTTTCAGCTGAAATAAAAAACTTCTCTTCTAGCGCCGTTTTGATCACTCTCTCTACGAGGCACATATGAGTTTAAGAAAGATCACTCTCTCTACACGGATTAAGGAGATATAGGATTCAAAGTTTCTCCTCCATTGATTTTACTCTGAGATGGAGGATTTAAAGTCTTTCCTCCCTATTGGAGGTGGAGGAAATGACACTGAATCCTCTATCTCAGAGTAAAATCAACGGAGGACAAATTCAGCTGAAATTCAAAGTTTCTCTTCCAGCGCCGTTTTGATCACTCTCTCTACGAGGCACATATGAGTTTAGGTCCTTCTGTAGCAGTGTGTGCTTGCATTTGTGGGTACGTAGCAGAAAAGACACGCGGCTTCCTAAACCCACAGGTGCAACCGCACACTGCTACACGAGGACCTGCAAATCAACCAAATCAACCAAGTGAGATGAATTTTGTAAAGAAAAATATGGATTTGTATAAATTAATTAGTGTAATTATCAATTTTAATTGTTATATTATGTTTTGGGGAATCTGTTTTTCGGCAAAAAAAAATTCTTATTTATATATAATTTGATGGAAACTAGCCAAAAACAAAAAAAATTACCAAAAAAAAAGGTTTTTTATTTAAATATTTTATTATATTCAATATAATTTGAAAGTAAATATCTGTGTAGTAAAAAAATTTCAGATTATTTTTTTGAATTTCATATTTTGTTATTATTTTTATATTTGAAGATAACTTTTAAATATAGCATAAACTCTAAACCCTAATATTAATTGAGATTCATCACGGATTTTGAAGCAGAAATCCGTGTAGAAAAGTGAATCCTACACGGATATTCAGTTAATTATCCGTGTAGGATACAATTTGTACACGGATAGTTAGTAAAAATCGGTGTAGCAATGCTGTATCTGAAAATTTATCAGAGTACCCTAACTTCTCTGAATATATATGTTGATATTTTATTATATTAAATATGATTAGAAAGTTAATATCAGTGTAGTTCAAAAATTTCAAATTTTTTTTTTCAATTTCATATTTTGTTATTATTTTTATATTTAAAGATAACATTAGTTAGATTATTGAAAAATATAAATATAAACAGAAATTTAAATATAAAACCATACATCACAGAAAAAGAAAACATTAAAATAACATTAGTAAGAAACTGGTTCGTGTTACACCATACATCACAGAAAAAAAAAATGAACTAGCTAGATATCACAGAAAAAAATAAACTATCTAAATATATAACTGAAATGAAAACACAAAATATAAAACCAACAAAATACAAAACATTTTCCACTAATTGCCGTGCCTTTTTTTCTAAGGGAAGTAGTTGATTCTCTTGCCTCCATCCTTGTTTACATTGTCTCAAATTATCTTGCTTCTTCTCAAAGATAACCAAACATCATCATCATCCATAGGACCTTCTGGACCGTAAGTTTCATCATCAGAGAACTGCTAGTGATCAGATTCATCGGGGGATGATGTTAATTCAATTACGGGGGGCGGGGCTAAATGACTCCACTCAACTATGTCTGGATGTGGATCAGAGAACTGGAAGGTTTCAGATGGACCAATGAGAGGAGGGTAACCAGCGGGAAAAGAAAGCGGTGGAGGAATTATGGGAGCCCAGTTGGGATCATCTTGGGGGTCTTCGGCCGTAGGATTTTCTGCGGGATTTTCAGATGGAGGATTTTGCACTGTGAGCAAATTCTGGTTAACGCTCAGAGGACTCTCCATTTCGTTTTTCTTTTCTGATTTGTACCGTATAGTGCGATTTTTCACTAAAATCAGCAGTGATTAAATAGAATTAAGGGAGAAGAGAGCGTTTGAACTCCCGCACGACATTTGGACTACCCTAAGTAAACCCTAAACCCTTCAGATTCATAACGGATTTTGAGCAGAAATCCGTGTAGAAAAGTTAATCCTACACGGATAATAAATTAAATATCCGTGTATGAATATTATAGAGCTACACGGATATTTAATTAAATATCCGTGTATGAAGGGTAATTCTCACACAAGTTTTTTATTTAAATAGCCGTGTATATATGTTGGGAGAGCTAAACGGATTTATCGCTAATTATCCGTGTAGAAAATGTCATCTAGGGTTCAGCTGACTTAAAAGTTCTCTTCCAGCGTCGTTTTGATCACTCTCTCTCCTCTGGATTGCTGGAATCTGATTTTTGCGCAGCAGGCATCTGAGATTGCTGATTTTTAGTTGTGATTTGCTCCTCTTTTTCTTGTTAAGGTTAGTAATACTTCTCTTTTCTTTCAATAATTTTCTGTTAATTACTTTTTATTGTTTATTTAGGGTTTAGGGTTTGATTAATGAATGCATGGTTGTAAAATAATTAGTGTATTGTTGTCCAATAACCAACTTATTAATATGCTTGTAGGTCCATGCCCGTTCAAAATTAATCCAATAGGAATTAATTTTGGATAGTCTCCGGTTTGGAACTGCTCTTTGAATATTGGGTCTCATTTAGGATGTGAACACATGTTAGCGGGTTTAATTAGTATTTGAGAAAAATTCGACAGTATTTCTCCTTATTGCTCCTACGAGTATGTGGTATGTACACGTACTTGAGGAGTTAAGGGGAAATGCTGCCGAATTTTTCTCAAATACTAATTAAATCACGCTAACATGTGTTCACATATGAGACACAATATTCAAGGAGGGGGTTAGGATTGTAAACCGGCCCTTTGTAAGCCAAGAATTCGGTAGATTATACATATGTCGACCATCCACCACGCCTGATTAATTGCAATCATTTTTTTGAATTTAATTTACAGATGGATCGAAGTTGGATGTATAAAATGCAGCGTGACAGTGAAGAATATTCGGTCCAAGTTGAAGAGTTTCTGCAATTTGTTGAGAGTTACAGAGTTTTGTAAAAGGAGGCCGACATTTTGTGTCCTTGTAGGGATTGTAAAAATTATATAGGATTTGAGAACTTTGAAGAAATTAGAACTCATTTAATTTGTCGGGGATTTAAGAAGAGATATACATGTTGGTTCATGCATGGTGATAAAATTAGAGAAAGTAGTGGTACCGGTAAATTTTGTGATGAAATAATGAGAGTGAACAAATTTTTGATAATTTTGAATTTGATTACATCAATGATTATGAGAATTTCGAAAATTTCGATAATGTTGAAGTCGATAGCTGCGACGATGATGAGATGACAATGAATATTGATGAAAACGTAGAACACGAGTTTACTGAAAACCTTGAGGACATGTTACATGATGTGGAATATGAAATTGGTGGTGAAAATTATGATAAATTTAAGTATTTGTCTGATGAATCCAAAAAGCCGTTGTATCCCGGGTGTACCACATTTACCAAACTGTCAGCTGTGTTGAAATTATTGAACTTAAAAGCAGACAGTGGTTGGAATGATAAGAGTTTCACGTTCTTAGTACAACTTTTACGAGAAATGCTCCTGAATAACAACGAGTTACCGTGTACAATATATCAGGCAAAGAAGTTGATCTGTCCAGTGGGATTGAAGATTGAAAGAATACATGCATGTCCCAATGACTGTGTATTGTGCCGTAAAGAATATGAGTCCATGCATGTATGTCCTAAATGCGGCGTTTCACGTTATAATCGTAAGGGCAAGGAAACTGACGATTGTAACGATGAAGAAAAAAAGGACCAGCCTCCAGCCAAGGTGCTGTGGTATCTACCGATAATACCGAGGTTTAAACGGTTATTTGCAAATTCCAAAGATGCAAAATTATTGCGCTGGAATGAAGAAGAGCGGAAAAAAGACGGAAAACTAAGACACCCGGCTGATTCTCCTCAATGGAGAAATATTGATAGACAATTCAAAGAATTTGGTTCCGACCCGAGAAACCTTAGGATTGTGGTGGGCACAGATGGAATGAGTCATTTCGGAAGTATGAGCAGTTAGCACAATACTTGGCCAGTTCTTTTATCCATCTACAATCTTCCTCCTTGGTTGTACATGAAACGCAAGTATATAATGATGTCATTAGTGATCCAAAGACCCAGACAACCCGGAAATGACATAGATGTATATCTCGCACCATTAATCGAGGACCTCCAAAAATTATGGAAGACTGGTGTCTCGGTATGGGACGCATACAGCAAAGAGGTCTTTAAATTGCGGGCCATGGTATTTTGCACAGTGAATGATTTTCCCGCATACGGGAATTTGTCGGGCTACAGTATGAAAGGAGCAAAAGCGTGCTCTATCTGTGAAGATGACACGCAGGTGCTGAGGTTGAAATATTGTAAGAAGAATGTTTTTATGGGGCATCGCAGGTTTCTCCCTGTTAATCACCCATACCGTAGGAGAAAGAAGACATTCAATGGCACATCGTCCATTGGATGGGAAGGGTGTCTTCAAGCGGGTTAAAACTTTGATGTTGTTTTCGGAAAATGCGCCAAAGCACCACCCAAAAATATTTGGAAAAAGAAGTCCATATTTTGGGAGCTACCGTAGTGGAAATATTTGGAGGTGCGACACTGCCTAGATGTCATGCATGTTGAAAAAAATGTATGCGACAGTTTAATCGGCACCTTATTGAACAATCCTCGCCTGACTAAAGACGGTATTAACGCTCGAAAAGACATGGTGGAAATGAAAATATGACAAAAACTTGCACCGCAGGATAAAGGGAAGCACGTATACCTAGCTCATGCAATGTGCACCATGTCGAAGGAGGAGAAAAAAATCTTTTGTAAATGCCTTCACAGTATTAAAGTCTCGTCAGGGTATTCTTCGAATATTAAGAAGTTAGTGTCCATGAAGGACATGAAATTGAAGGGTATGAAATCCCACGACTGTCATGTTTTGCAATTCGAGGAATTTTACCAAAGGTCGTTCGGCAAACCCTTACGAAGCTTTGTTTTTTCTTCAATGCAATTAATTCCAAGGTGATAGACCCGCTCAAATTGGACGCTTTGCAAGCGGAGGTCGTCGTTACTCTTTGTCATCTTGAAATGTATTTTCTTCCCTCTTTTTTCGATGTTATGGTTCACCTTGTTGTCCACCTCGTGAGGAAAATTAAGATTTGTGGTCCTGTATTCCTGCGGTATATGTATCCATTCGAGAGATACATGGGTATTTTGAAAAAGTACGTAAGGAACCGGCATCGGCCCGAAGGTAGCATTGAAGAAGGGTATTCAACAGAAAATGCAGTTGAGTTTTGCACTAACTACCTGACTGGTGTGCCTTCTATCGGTGTTCCAAAATCCCGATACGAGGGAGGACTCCAAGGAGTAGGGACAATTGGTTTGAAAGCCGTATTTGCTGACACAGATGAATTACAAAAGGCACATTTTATTGTACTACAGCACATGGCAGACGTTGCTCCCTATGTGGATGAGCACATGACAATCCTTCGACAACAGAACTACACGAGAAGTCAGAAGTGGTTGAATAACAAGCATAATCGTTATTTTACATGAAGGATTAAAAAAAGAGTGAAGGAACACGCCGAAAGGTCGCCCGTAGATGAAATTGTCAGGCTACTGGGCAAAGGACCCCAAGTTGTTGTTAGAACATTCCAAGGATATGAGATTAATGGATATATATTTTACACTAAATTACGCAAAATAGTAGGGTGACTTTGGTGGCGGCCTCCGAAGAATTCAGTAGATCCGGGGATGCCCGGGCTGTAATAGCATTAAAGTCATATTACGGTGTTATTAAAGAAATTTGGGTGCTCATTTAGAGTCCTCGCCTCAACATTCCCTTGTTTCGGTGTCAATGGGTCGAAGACCGGGGTGTGAAGGTTGATAACAACAGGTTCACACTCGTTGATTTCAACAAAGTCGGGTATGTCGATGATCCGTTCATACTAGCCAAGCAAGCCACACAAGTCTTTTATGTCACTGACCTGAGTGATGCTTGGTGGAGCATCGTCCTATTGAGAAAAAGAAGGATTCTAGGGGTTGAAAATGTCGTGTACAAATCTAACTAGAGCTACACGGATTTCTAATTAAAAAACCGTGTAGGAATGTTGATTCCTTTACGGTTTTCTTATTTAGAAATCTATGTAGGAATGGATATACCTACACGGTTTGTTAATTAAAAATCCATGTAGCTCCAGTCGGATTTGTACACGGATAAACCAGAATGGCCGTGTACAAATCCTACTGGAGCTACACGGATTTATAATGAAAACACCGTGTAGGAATGTTGATTTCTTCACGGTTTTTTATTTAGAAATCCGTATAGGAATAGATATTCCTACACGGTTTGTTAATTAAAAATCCGTGTAGCTCAAGTTAGATTTGTACACGGCTATTATGGTTTATCCATGTCGGTTTTATGATAATTGCACACGGATAAATATCCGTTTGCAAAAGATTGTCCTTTCCTACACTATTGGAAATCCGTGTAGCTCTTCGTGATTTATCCGTGTATAATCATGATATTCTGTAGTAGTGATATCGATCCAATACAATATTCCCACACCCGGTCAATTTGTTAGGTTAGAAAATTGCAATTACAAAATAAGAAATTAAAGATTCAGAGTGTTCTATGAAAAACTGCTTGATTATCAAGAAACTAAATCAGATGTAATAATCTATCTAGGAAGATCAATGTATCCCAAAAGCAATATATTATGAGGATCGATCTTTTTTCTGAAAAAAAAGACTAATTAAATCCTTGGAGTTGTAAGTGTTAATTAGCCATTTTTGAGTGCATACCTTTTAGTATTGTAAATTAATTAACAAGTTAATTTGAATCGAAAAAATCATTATTTATGAAGTGATCTACGTACCAAGCTAACAACAAACAAGCAAATATAAAAATTTATGGTCTAGAAAAAAAAAATATGAACATTAGGTGATGAAGATGAACATCTCAAAGCTTGTAATGACATTTTATGGATTCCCACATTTTTTTCAAAAAATAATATTAATAAAAAAAAAAAAAAAAAACATCTCACAGCTTGAGCGCCAAGTCAATTTCATTAGACTCATAATTATCTTCTTCCACCTCTCTATTCCTCACTTCCAATTGTGACATTCCACCTAATTCTTGTCTCTGAACACTTCCAACAACATAATTTCTTTCTTCAATGACACTGACATAGCCTTCCAGCTTAGAACTCTCCCTGTTGATTGCATATACACTTGATCCAGAGGGAGGTCGCGTGGCAGCGGCCATTTCTCAGGTCCTCTTTATACTTTTCTCTAGCTTATGTGCATTCTGATGCCCCCCTAAGGCTTGAGATGTCTGAAATTTTCTGTTGCAGTAGATGCAAATGAACACTTTCTAAACCAATTTTATAAATTAATAGGAATTTCTAAACGAATTTCATAAATATTTTGAACGGTTCATAAATTAATAGGAATTTCCATCAAATATGCTTCCCTTTGATTGCGAAAGTTGATTTGTACCCAACTTTTTAAACGACATCATTGTAGGAATTATAGTGACCGCCAGACCACAATTTAAGTCTGATTGACTAAAACCAATTCAGTCACGTTTTCACGTTCCAATTGAAAATTATATCTTTCTTTTTAGAAAAGAAGTGCGAACGTTGGAATTATGTAGTCGATCCATTCATTGCCTTACAAAAGAGGTGGCAATCAATTCTTTGTCATTAAAAGATGTTGGAATTATATAGGCCATTAACAAAGAGGTTGGAATTATCTTTTACACATATCAGGCTTCAATTAACAGAGAGATTTCCAATTAGACCCAGTCTTCATCCATCACAAAAAAAAAAAAAAACACTAAAATCGACAGCACAGAGGGTGGGGTTACCCGAAATGAGAGTCTGAGAACCAGAGAGTGAGAGCAATGGACAAGCCGAACTATCCAAGTGACAGAGTAGAGGCGCGCCGGTACTCTACGGCCGGTGGCAGGCGACGGTGGGGGGTGGCGGGCACAAGCGGTCGATCGTCGCACCAATTTTTTTTTTCCGATCTGTCTAAAACCTAAACACGCGAAATGAAAAAAACCTGGCGCGTGAAATTTTAGTTCTACCTTTCAAAGACCAGTATTAATTGATCGCAAAAACTATTTTCGCCAGTCTCTAAAACGGTATCAGCAACCGGGCGTAACGCCGGTCTCTGATGCCGGTCGCTGAAAACCATCCGTCGCCGCTTCTTTTTTTATTTTATTTTTTTTGTTAAAGAAAGGAGTTTCAGAGACCGGCGTGGTTCCCGGTCTCTGATACCGGTCTCTGAAAACTGAATGTGCTGTAGTGAATGTAAATATTGTACTCCATGTAAATATTATTTTTTATTAGTGGAAAATATAAGATGGCAAGTTGTCACTAATTTATCCTAAAAAAATTATTTAATTATAACTTGGTTCATATTTTCTCGCAGTTAAATAGTAGCAAATATTTAGTAATATGTTTTTTTTAAACGCACGCGCTGTACATATTTAGGGGGTAACAGTGCGCATGTGCCCACAATAAAACTGAAATTCTTAATTTAGAGCTTATATGGACTCGATAAATATATTTACAGGCTAAATAAACTACACACTCAGAAGCTATACAATTTGTGAAAAGAATGAGGCAAAGGTAATATGCATGTTAGACATCGGCCAGTACTATATATGGTCTCATTATTCTCATATTTTCATTTCTTTATGTCCGAACAACTATTCAACATAATTTTCATATAAAAATGTAATTACAGACCAAATATTTTTTTTTACTACTATTTTAGATAGGTAAAATATTACTTAATTTGAGAATTTTTAATCATAATTTTCTACTTATCTAAACAAATAAAAATTGGTCCACAAATACATTTCTATACAACGATCATGGATAACTATTCGTATTGACTGTTTGAACTTAAAAAAATAAAAGAAAAAAGATATGGATACATAGCACAAGTCAATGCGTAACATGCATATTATTACCATATGCAGCTTTTGTTTAAATACATAAATAAATCTATTACGATTCCAAAGGATCGCAGGGTCTTTGCAATTCCAAAGGATTGCAGGTTCTTTGTCATTCCAATCTCAACCGCTCATTTATTAGAATACACAAATCTCAAAGAAACTTAATTTTTGTGGACGAATCTCGAAACATATGAACAGTTAAAATTAGAATCGTAAGATCCTTGCTATTCTTTGGAATCGCAGCATATTTATTTCCTTTAAATACAAGTATCAAAGAATAGCATATTTATTTCCTTTAAATACAAGTATCTGACATGACACGCTATCATATACATATCTGCATGTGTCCATGTCCGTGTCCGTGTCCGACACGTTTCGAACATAACTATATCTATATTATTAGATATATTCATACTAGATACGTACTCAAATATCGCTACAAACTTCACAGTGCAGTCCTTTGTATTAGGGGTGCACAATAAACTCGCGATTCGAAACTCGATTCGGAATCAATTCGGATTCAACTCGCTAATAACTCGTTTTGAAACTGACTCGAGTTTACTGACTCGGTTAATTTATGAGTCAATTCCAAGTCACCTCCAACTCGGTTCGGAATCGACTCGGTGGGACTCACCAAACCCTAATTCATATATTCTTAGTTCCCTACATATAACATTTCCCACTAGAGCTGCAAAACCTTATTAAAATATGAACTACTCAATTATTAAAACATTAGAAATTTAGCAAAACTTGCTCTATAATCTCATCTCCTGTATGCATCTTCTTGATACTGTTAAATTATTTAAATTTGTTAAATTTTGAGTAATCTGCAATAAATGAAGAGAAGTAGAGAAGAAAGAGGAAGAGAAGTAGAGAAAAGAATTGTGCACTGTTTTGTTAGACTTTTGGTAATTCTGTTTGGTAGTTTGATAAATTTATTAGACGTTGTAATATTCAGTAATTTAGTGAACTATATACTATTTCTTTTAATCGTGTGTTATTTTGATAAACAATATACTATTTATTTTGTTAGAATTAAATTAGATTGTCTTACTATGTATTATATTATGAGTCATGAGTCGACTCACTTCGACTCGAGTTTTTTGCGAGTTGATTCCAAATCGGAGTTTCTGACTCAAAACTGAATTATCGACTCGGACTCAACTTGGCTCATGTGTTTATGAGTTAATTCCAAGTCACCCTCAACTCAAACTCAGCTCAGCTCATGAGCAGCCCTACTTTGTATACCGCTCCCGAAAACAAAAATTTCAAAACAGGACACCCTAGATATCTGTCAGGTAGGGCATATGGATTCCCCGACAAATAGGTGTGTGTATTTACAGCTATATAGCACGTATTAAGAGAAGGATAGAAAATGGTCCCTAAAACAGACACCCGTCTCCCTCCTGATGCTTTCATAATTGCTGGGGGCCAAGAAAGGCGCCTCTGCTTTCTCCCCCTCTCCACCCACTTCTGGTCCTAATTAAGCTCACCACATGCACTACAGATTGGTCTCCCGCTAAGTTTCTACATCTGTAGTTGCTCCGCTTGTTTTTCTGGATATGTTTTTGCATACCTAGCTATATGTTAATCTCCTACCGACAGTCAATATCACTATATTTGGAAAGGAATAAGATTTGGTCCAAATAGTTTTGGACCGAATACCGTCCAAAGTCTCTAAAAATCGTACGATTAAAATCCGAATAGTCGATTCGAACGGCTCACCATGATTCACATATTAAAATGTGATTAGAGGTCAAATTTTACATTTTTTAAATTTTTTTACTATTTTTTAGATACGTACAACATCACTATTTCTAAACGGTCCAAAAACAGTGATTTTGTACATATTTAAAAAAATAGTAAAAATTTCCAAAAAAATATAAAATTTTGTCTTTGAGCACATTTTATATAAAATCATATTGAGCGGTTCAGATCGACTGTTCGGACTTTAATCGTATGATTTTTAGAGGCTTTGAACGGTGTCTAATCCAAAACCGTTTGGACCAAACCTCATTCCATTTGGGAATGGTTAAATTAAATTGTGTTTATTTTTCATATGTTTGATATGCCTTTTTGTTTTTACTATGTTTAATAGAAACCAACCTAAAACTCAAATAACAATATATATAAGATCGTCTGATGTAATTAATTTGTATTACTTTATCTTCACGCACAAATAAACTTACGATCGAAGTTTTGGCAACATTTTAAGGACAAACAATATATACCTTCAAGAATCAACGTCGTTGGAGACTATCAACAATATTAGATATTTACAATCTACATAAAATTGAAATTTTGTAATTTTTCAAGCGTTCGTAGAAAACAAAATGATATGCATTACATGCAAACAGTCTAATTTTTATATTTTTTATTTTAAATTTTGAATCATTAAAATTGGGGGAAAAATAATAAAAAATAGAGATATGAAAAGCAAAGGCATTTGAACACATTAGCAGTGTCTATATTATAATATATATTTTTTATATAGAAGTGGGACATACAACCATCAATTTCTACAGAAACCAACAGAGTTAAGTACATATATGTAGCCATGGTATCAAACAGCTGGTACCAGTTACCACATACAAACATTTGTATATTATAAAATTACCACTTTTGTTTATTTTGTTTCCTACTTGTACTAGAGAAGCTGCCACTATTGCACCAGAAAGTTCTTCGCCTCCCAGAAGAGGGTGAGATAAGATCAAACCAAGTATCAAAAGAATAGGGTGAGATAAGATCACTATATTTTGAGTTTAGCTTCTCAGGTAACAACAGGTATGGTATTGAGGCAGAGGTGATGATTTAGAGATCTCTGACGACCAATAGTATTTTCTTCTGTTTTTTTTGTTTTTCCGTTGGTGCTTTGGTGACCAATAGTAGAGTACCAGTACTGTATCTAAATGTTTGCTTCATGTATTTATTTTGGTTTGAATGGAGACCGGTGAGTTAATCCTCACTTTAGTAAAAAAAAATCACTTGTTTCAAAGCAGAAATTTTTGTTTCAACAGGGATTGGCACCGATACCACTGGAGTATATAAGAAGATGGAAGGAGAGCATACGGAGGCGGAGATGTGATTTCACATTGATATTTTTTATCTCTGAAGTTTTCATCAATGGTGAGTTGTAATCACTGGACTCTCATCTATGTCACCTCAATTTCTGGTGGAAACTTTTGGCAATAATTGCTAGCTTTGTTTGGATATTTATTAAAAAAAAAATTCGTTTACTCATGACTGCAACGCTTTTCAAAAGAAAACTAATTTGTGATTGATGATAAGTTGTTTATAGAGACATGTATTTGGATAGTTCTAATATAGTTACATGTCCACTTTTTTTCATTTTTACTGTTGATATCTTTTTTAATGGCGTCTTGGATAATAAGGGCCTGTTGAACTGAATTTTTTTTTCTCACTTGAACAGTAAAACTCAGTTTAATTCCGGCCTATTTCTGTGCCCATTCCCATTCCCCAGCGGAAGCAAAACAGACCCTAAGTGTTTTCATCTTAAACTAAATTTTATGCACAGCAGATCTTAAATGACATTCAAATTTTCTTATCAATATAAATTATGTTTCCAATTTTTCATATTTCGTTTAATATTTTGACTTTTAAACTTTTCAAATATATAATATATGGATATCATAATATTTTATTTGATCACTCCAAATACGTTATTTTTTAAGACTTTTATTGGAGTACAAGTTTGTCATCTTTTCGACAGATGAAAGCTCTTATTGTTAATTATTCTGAATTACTTTTAGAAACTTTTAATTAATAGACTTGATGAAGTTGAAACAAATACTTTCTTTGTTTTCAGATGCATGACAATTACATTAAAATCTAGAGTTTCTCTGCTAATGCGTTTTATATGGGGTATTGATTGTTAATTGCAATTTTTTTGTTATGGCTGGATTAAAATATAATTTGATCGTTGATATTTTGGTTAATTTATTTTAATAAAGTTTGAACCGGCATTTTCTTTATAACCAAAAAATTAAATAAAGTAATATTAATAACTAATTTTTGAAATTTTTTTTACTCCTAACTAACCCGCCCCCGGGGGGGCAGTTTATCTTGACACCAAACTACCCCACTGAGGGGCGGTTTACCCTGAGCACAAAAACGCCCCCCCAAGGGGGCGGTTTGCACTGGCTAGCCTATATTTGGCTGTTTTCTCTCTCCCGTCTCACCATAATTCACTCACTCTTCTTCTTATAATCCATTCTGCTCTCAAACAGTGCTGAGAGGTAATTTTTAGGTGATTCTGAGGCGATTACGATCAACAGTGCGCTCAACAGTGACCGAGTTATGTTTTTTTTTAAAAAAAATTTAAATGTTAGAAATTTCATAAATAAACAAAAAACTAATATTGAACGACGAATTTCTTTTGTATTGTCAGAAATAAACAAGAATGTTCATTGCATTGTACATAGGTGCAAAAATCTCGAAAAATGTGACTTACGGCTTCCAGGTGAATGCCAATACTTCAATTTATAAAGTAAAGGAAGCAATCTTGCAACAAACCGGTTGGGACCGTGCCCCATTTACCGTAGAAATCAGTACTCGAATTAACAACCAACCGCCCGGTGCCAAACCTTACTATGTAAAATATCCTATAGCAGAGCAGGATATATGGACAGCTATGTACGGGTTTTTTGAGTCCAATTTAATCCCGGTAATGGACCTCTTTTGCAAAAAAGTTTCGATTCAACCAGTTGGTGCCGGGATAAGACCTTCTTCCCAGAACAACTTGGATACTGGGGCTGGACCTTCTACAGAGCACAACTTGGACACCGGGATTGGAACTTCTGTCCAGAATTATTTCTCGGACCTTCGTGAACCTGTGAGACGAGATAGGTATTTGCAAGTACCTAAGCGCAGTGTTGCACCCTGGGTTGAAACTAGAAAACGGTCATGTGTTGATCGGGTTGGATACCAATCAGTACCTGATCCATTACCTAACTACAGCCCCTCTGAACCTAGAAGATAGTCCACAGTCAATCGAAATAATACAAGCATTGATTTTGACGGTATTGATGAGATACCGACAAAGGAAATGGATACTGGTGATGATTGGGATGGGGATTGGGATTCAGACAGATTATTAGAGGGCGACGATGAGGAGATTATGCCTCCTCCAATTGAAGACAGATTTTCGATCAGGGGACGAGAACACAAGCACCCGGTAAGGACATTCAATGACACTACTTCTTTTGAAAAAGCAGACATTTCTTTTTTTGGGACACGCGTTGTATACAACGAAGAGATTAGCCCGGGCCAGCTTTACACCAACATAGAAGACCTGTCGAGCAAAGTTAAGCAATTCCATTTGAAGGGTAACTGGGAGTTTACAGTGGCCAGGCGGGAGAGGAACCGGTATGTTGTAATTTGTAAGGATACAAAGTGCAAATGGAAAATGTCTGCCGTCCCTAAAGGCTGGGGAGAGGCATGGATAATTAAGAAGGTCGAAGGACCACACACTTGCAAGATTAGAGGAGGAGGAAACACAAGCGGCGCGTAATGGATATGGACAGGATGCAAGGTCGGCGAATGGGACATGAGGCTCACCGTTCGACTACTGACAAGACAGATTAGAGGTATGTAGATGATCGTACACAACTTAAAAATGATTTGAAATTAAATTTAAATATTGATACTGAATGTTCAATGAAATGCATTGCAGAGGCAATAATCGAAGCCAACGAAAGAGAGAATGCTAGAGTGGTTGCTGATGCGGGACCTTCTGGAAGAAGGCGACCCAGTCAGGGAAGCCACTCAGGGAGTAGTCAGGGCTCTACAACTGCTGGTGTCGCGCCATCATCCACTTCCAGAAGCCTAAGAAGTAGACTTGGTCTGCTCGGACGCAGGAAGAGTTAATTCAACAAATATTGTATTTATATTTGTATCTTATGTTCTATGCTTGGTTTGCTCAGTTACGCTATGAACTTATTCAATTAACTTATGTTGTGAACCATTTTCCTTAGATGAATTTTAACTATTCGATCCGATTACAAAATCTGATAATTATTACACACTGATACATTAGAATTACTGAATAATTATTACAGACCTTCCAATAATACTACTTCTGAGAACCAGTACCGAAGGTACAAGGAACAAAATCATCGTCTGAGTCTAGTTCAATCGTCTGAAATTTCCGACATGTTTCTAAAAATTAATTTTAAAAAAATATACCTCGGTCACTGTTGAGCGCAATCGCCTCAGAATCGCCTAAAAAATTACCTCGTAGTACTGTTTGAGAGCAGAAGTCAGTTTGGAAGAAGAGTGAGTAAATTATTGTAACTTAGGAGAGACAAAATGATCATTTTATACACAAAATACAAAAATATATATATATATATATATATATATATATAGTAAACCCCTCCCAGGGGGGCGGTTTGTTCTGAAGCCTAGATCGCCCCATGGGGGGGGTGGTTTGGTCTCTACAGTAGACCGCCCCACAGGGAGGGCGGTTTGGTTATGAATGAAAAAAATCTGAAAATTGGTTATTAATATTACTTTATTTAATTTTTTGGTTATTAATAAAAATGCCCGAAGTTTGAAGGTCAACTCAGCTATTTAATATTCACAATAAATTATCTATCTAAGATTTAAATTTGTCATCTCTCTTACATAAAACATTACTTTTACTTTTATCAGTGTTGTACAACAGTATGTGCTCGTCGAACGGGTGAGGTATCGTCAAGTGATTAATCAGTATGCGGCCAATTATTGGAATTTTTTAGGATAAAATTATCATTAATGTTATGTACACATACTTTTAACTCATCAAACTTATCAAATAAACTTATTTTAACTTAATTTCATTAATTGTCAATAATTTTATGAAATTGACATTTAGAAATACATAGATAAGACAAGACA
Organism: Carex cristatella; assembly: GCA_024447775.1. NCBI lineage: Eukaryota > Viridiplantae > Streptophyta > Magnoliopsida > Poales > Cyperaceae > Carex > Carex cristatella. The sequence goes on along the minus strand of JAJHPF010000011.1, from coordinate 7,797,882 downwards.
AAGTATATATGTACTACATATAACAGATAAATGCAAAAAAAAAAAAAAATGACTAACTAATTGACAATATAAATAAAAAAAACTGACGATTCATAACAGTTTGATCACCACCAACGACTAATTGACTGATTACTCATACTGAACAGTCATTTTTTACAACACTAATGTCACACTCCAGATTTTTACCATCCGAAGTGTGATTATATAAGCATCTTCACACCTTTTTTTGGCCCATCAACCTACGTCGCTAACAGAAAGAAAAACAAAATAACGAAACGGAGTCAGCTGCAAAGCTCAGTAACCTGTTATTTAACAACTACTTTTAAAGAGAGAAATGAAAGTTTAACTAAAGAAATTAAAAAAAATACTTGAGCCATCTACGTGTTGACTTCCTAATCCGTATCCCTCATATTGGTGCTCTCCGTTGGCTTCATCATTTCCTGGAACCCACATAAAAGTGGAACGGGTGAGAGATCGAACAGTCTCTCGGTACGGGATTTAGTTCCAGTCCCGAAGTTTGTCAAATTCACTTATTAATACAAAGAGGATATTAAAATTATATTTTCACATGTTATGAAATATCTAAAACACACACACATATACACACTCACACACACACATACACTTCTTTAATTATCTTTCAAGTTTTCCGTTTATCCATTTATTTGCCAATCCAGTGGGAAATCCATCCAACACTGGAAGACTGCCAACCCGCTGGGAAATCCATCCAACAACGAGAGGCTTTCTCACTAGACGGGGAATCCACCCTACGCTAGATATTGGCTGTCGCACTAGACGGAGAATCCACCCTATGCTAGATCTTGACCTGTGACAGGACCGCTTTCGCCTACAGTCACGTTAATGAGGGGTCTAGTCGAACCTAGACCCAATGTATACATTCCAACATGCGTTCAACGCGTGTTGGCTCCATTCCTTTAACTCATTCGTTACATTTCACGTTTGTTTTATTTAACACTACACAACACCATGCTTAGCACATTCTACTTACAAGTCTCATGATTGAAATGAATAATCCTATTAAGTTTCTAAACAAGTCAAGGGATCGTTCGATTCAAACATGCATAATTCCATAAATAAATAAATAAAATGCACATAAAATGGTAATTACAATTTCACAATGTTCAGGAAACCCGTACTTGTTGTCGTGGGATAATTCACTGTTGTCTCTACGTCTCTCCTTCGACACTTAGGCCTAGACTATGAAACATGATTTCGAAATTAATATTCATGCACGTTTCTAATCAAACAAAATTCATTGATAAAATAATAGTTGTTAATTTTATAATCTGAATATTAAAAATTGTAATCATCACTCTTAAATAAGATATTATATTTACAAATTATATTTCACAAGATATAGGATAAAATAACCAGTAAATGTTTAGAATTAAACATATTTATAATAAGAATAATTTTGATGCACATCGGTGAAAGACTGAAAGTTTAAGAACAATTATTGAACCTATAGATTTTAAAGAAATATTTGATCATCATTTAATAAATACTTGATGCAACTCCAGAATCCTCTGACTATATATCAGAATCATTCTTTAGTTCCACCGATTTCATGAGATTATATATCAAATAACAAATATAAGACATCGTATCAATTAAATAATTTTCAAAAAGTACATAGTTATTAGAGTTCTTATCAAATAAAGAAATATAATCTAAATATTATATCAAACAATAAATATAAGAATCTTATCAAATAAATAATTTTTCAGAAAGTATAAAATTTTGAGAAATCTTTATCAACTAATTATACATATAGAAAATTATCTAATCTACTTACTAAGTCCTAATTAAATATAAGATTGAAATACCTTAATTTTAATGGCTTGGCTTGAGTTTCCTATGGGAGTTATGAAGAAAAAGGGAGTAAAATATGTAGAGGTATCTTTTCTTTTCTCAACTTCTAGGAAGAAATAAGAAATATATAGATGTAACTTCTGTGAGAAAGCGGAGAGACAGGGAATTAATTAAGGGAGACAGAGGGATGGTTATAAAAGAGGTTATAGTGGTGAGCCGCGCCTCTTGGTCTTTTTTTCTTCTTCTTATTATTTCTTATTTAAATTCAAATTAATGCTTATTTTATAATTTCTGTGATATTCACAAAATGATGTAAGACTGCGTATATGTATATATTTAGATAGGTTTATATTGTGATATAGAAATAATACAAAAATAGAAATAAAGTAAACTAAATTTATGAAATAGAAATTTTACAATTATATTACTTAGAATTGTATTATTCAAAATCTTTTTATGGATATATTTAGTATTTTCAATATAAAAAAAATCTTTTAATCATAAATAGAATAACTCAAATTTTCGGGGTATTACAACTAATATTTGTCATTAGATCATGACCGGTTCTCCTTTGATTAATTACTATTTTCTTCAAGTAATAATAGTTTCTTTGAACAGGAAAATAACTAGGAATAGGAATATGATATTTTCAATTTTTTTTTCCTATGGGTTATTGAGACAGCAATAGGAGTTGGACAGTGGTTGAGATTTTGAATATATAGTAATTAATTAATCTGTAGCTTATCATTGCACTGTGAAACCATAGAAATGCAACGTGCGCATTTGGAAACCAAGAAGATAACTATCAAAAACAGTACAATAATGTGATCCTAAGGATCTAAGGATCTATGGAGATAAGTGGTGCATGTCACATTTCAGAAGTGACAGTTGATCCATATATATTTGTTGTATAATTCAAAGGGGACAGTTGATCGATATATATAATACAATATTAATTGTGCTTCACATATTAACGTACGGGTTCTATCGGCGAACAAATAGTACTACTGCATGTGACAGAAATTTGGAATCTGCTGAAATGCCAAACAAATAATGTCCGCAATTGTTCATGCCGTATCATGCATGGCCCAGATTTAACGATCGAGGAGCAACCATATATTCAAACAAAAATGGATGTAGATAATTAGGATTATCAGTGTATGTATGGAATTGGCAAATATCCCCTTATATGGTATTCAGATGAAATCCCAACATTTTGTCATTATCTGCCAAGTTTATGATTAAAAATTTATACGAAAGAAAATATAATAAATTAGTAAACAATATTATGATATAAATTACCATATATTGTATTAATTACTAAACAACAAACACTACGCTTGGATAGGCGATTCACAATACAAGTGTTTTCAATTAAAATATTACTTCATGCATTACAACAATTATATATTAATTGTGATATATTGTAAGAGAAAAAAATAAATTATCATACAAAATGATATTTTGATAAAAAAAAATAGATTAATTAATGAAAACAATAATTATTCAACAATATTCATGAATGATGTTAAAATAGATTGATTTCAAACTCAAATTATAAATAAAAAGTCAACTACTATAACATCCAATGAGAAATAACACCGACTTAGTGCAAATTGAAGATATCATAGTTATAGTTATATTATAACGTCCAATGATTCTATTCTCTATATCTGGTACACAAATGCATATAAATCATAGGTACAGCATGATAACCCTTATAACAATAACAAGAGCTATTTTATGACAACAAAGGTGTCATAATATGACAACAATAAATAATACAATTTATTTTGATAATTTTTGTTTCTCTTGTCTTGGTTTTCCGTTAAGCAACATAACAAAAAAAAACAAAATTTAAGGTATAATTGTTTGTTCAAGAACTTCAAATTCTATTTTAGACAATCAAATAAGATTGTTTAGAAAAAATAACAAATTCAATTTCCTTAAATGATATAAAAATGGGAAAAAAAAATGAAGACACGATCACTCAATTATCAATCAAAATAAAAAAAAAATTTCTTAAATAACATTTTAAATGTGGAAATAAATTAGGACTAATCTAAAAAATTGAGTATCTGATAATCAAATAAGGGAGTTTATGAAAGTTTTCAAACAAAAAATTGGGAAAGAGGAAGAAGTGTAGATTGTCTGAGATAGAGAACGCAGGAGAGGCATCAGTGAATAAATGTGGTAAGTATGTGTCTAAATAAATTTAGACTTCTACATGTATAAACACATAAAAAATATGCATAGAATAAAAAAAAAAAGACAAGCCTATTTGACAGAAAGGTTGATATTCAATTCAAATTTCATCTTTTAATCACAGTTGTTGGCAGAACAAATATCTACTTAATTATTTAATAAGAGAGAAGTGATAATTACTATTGAGAAATATTTATTGGAAAAAATATAATTAATTTTAAAAATGATTTTGCTGTTAGAAAACTTATGAAACAAATAAATTTCTGTTCTAAACATAGATGTTGTGAACAAATGATAAAAGACATGATTAGACATACAATAACTCAATAGAAACAGAAACTAATTAATCATAATACGAGTTATATTATATCTTAATTAGACATGTCAGCACATCTTTTAAATGAGGAGAGAAAATGATGATATAAAAATCATATATTAAAAATTAAGGAAACAGAAAAAAAATGATTATATTGGAAATTAACTTTTAACTAGATCTGTATGCATATATCACAAAGACGGAACAAAATAATACAAAATATAAACGCTTTTTATGAAGGTGCCTCCTTTGAAATATTAAAAAGTATACTGATTGCACAAATCAATTTGGAGAGACAACTGATCCACAATGTTTTAATTAATAATTACTAAATTAAAGTATATTGGAAAACCATTTTGATTGCTAAATACAATTCTTCTGGTTTAGCTTCTTTTAGGTTTTCATCTTTTTGGGCCAGTATCTTAGATCTTACAGCTATCTTCAATATGGATATTAATAGAACTGTTGGCAATGGTAGAGACACTTCTTTTTGGTTAGATAGATGGCATCGTTCTTGCGCTTTATATTGTTTCTTCCCTAATCTCTTTCGAATTACAATTGTTCCTTCCATTATTGTTTCTGAGGTCTTTTCTGATTTTCCATTTAGTTTGCAATTTAGCAGGCAATTAACGGGAATTGCTCTTCAAGAATGGCATCAGCTTTTGGGATTTTTTACATTTCCTACTTTAGTTTCTACTCAACAGGATACTATTTCCTGGCGCTGGTCCTCTTCGGGTCTTTTTACCGTTAACTCCCTTTATAAATTGCTATTATCTAGTGGTATCTCTGATGACGTTTACAATAATCTTTGGAAATCTCACATTCCTTTAAAGATAAAAGTTTTTGTATGGTTACTTAGGCAGGACAAAATTCTTACTAAATGTAATTTGCGTACTAGGGGTAGGCAGGGTAATATTGATTGTCTATTTTGTGGTGCCCCTGAGACTGTAGACCACCTGTTTGTTACTTGCCTGTTTATTTCTTCTTTGTGGTCTTGGATCGGTAATCATAACAATTTTGTTTTTAACTGTACTCAGGTTTCTGACCTTTGGCATTTTGCCTATTGGATTTCTCTTAAGGATTCTTTATTGGTTGAATTGATTAGGGCAGCCACTCTATGGATTGTATGGTTAACCAGGAATAAGATTTATTTTCAGAATGCACCAATACCTCCTATTAGTTCAGTGGCCTATTCCATAATTTCTCTGACTTCTTTTTGGTGTAAAACTCGTTTAGATAACTCTTATTTTAAATTATCATTGATTTTGCCTTTCGATGTTTCTTCTTTAACTCAACTAGGCTCCTTGATTGTTTTATCGGATTCGGATCCTCAGGTCAGTCCGGGTACAGACGGGGCCCCTACACTTGGGTTCGTTGTGTCTGATAGAGAGTTCTCTGAAGCCATTGAGGAGGCCGCTGGTTTGTCGTCTCCTGACTGGTCTTTGGTGGACACTGAGTCCTCATCCTCACCTAGTTTGATTGACATTAGTGATTGATTTTATTGGATTTTTGTCTCTTTTTTGGCTTTATGTTGTGGTAGGGTGCTATTGTTGCTAGTTGGATATTTCTTTTTCTTTCGTTTAGAATAAGTGAATTTTGGTTGCTATGCACGGTTTTATAGGTTTTGTACAAACATTGTTTCGTAATAAAACCGGTGGATATTCCACTTTTGCAAAAAAAAAAAAAAAAAAAGTATATTGGGTGCATACATCAATTCTTACACAATGTATTGAAAAGTTTGTCAATCGTCAATATATCAAAATCTGACCTGACAACCTATTTAAGGTAAAGATATAGAAACCTCAAATGGTATACATTTGGATATCCCCATTTTTATACTTTTTGAATGTTAATTAGAATCAACCATCATAATACAAAATTAAGGAGAACTAGCATTTGATCTAGTGGCTAAAACACATGATCTCTATGTGAAAAGTCATGTGTTCGAAATCCAAATAAGAAAAATCTTTTGTTATAATAACAAATGTATTAAATAATTGAGTGGCTTGGCTTCCAATCTTTACTCAAAAAAATAATACAAAATTAAGGATGATATGCATGTAAGCATATTATAGAACTTACCAAATACAGCAATCTACACTCATGGCATCTGATCTCACCTCGTCCTCGTCCTTCTGGTCTAGCACAAGGCCACTTCTAGTGGTGCTTCCCAACAAATATCGATCCAATACGATATTCCCACACCCGGTCAATTGGTTAGGTTAGAAAATTGCAATTACAAAATAAGAAATTAAAGATTCAGAGTGTTCTATGAAAAACTGCTTGATCATCAAGAAACTAAATCAGATGTAATAATCTATCTAGGAAGATCAATGTATCCCAAAAGCTGTATATTATGAGGATCGATCTTTTTTCTGAAAAAAAAGACTAATTAAATCCTTGGAGTTGCAAGTGTCGTTAATTAGCCATTTTTGAGTGCATACCTTGTAGTATTGTAAATTAATTAACTAGTTAATTTGAATCGAAAAAATAATTATTTATGAAGTAATCTACGTACCAATTAAGCTAACAACAAACAAGCAAATATAAAAATTTATGGTCTAGAAAAAAATATGATCATTATGTGATGAAGATGAACATCTCAAAGCTTGTAATGACATTTTATGGATTCCCACATTTTTTTCAAAAAATAATATTAATAAATAAAAAAAAACATCTCACAGCTTGAGCGCCAAGTCAATTTCATTAGACTCATAATTATGTTCTTCCACCTCTCTATTCCTCACTTCCAATTGTGGCATTCCACCTAATTCTTGTCTCTGAACACTTCCAACAACATAATTTCTTTCTTCAATGACACTGACATAGCCTTCCAGCTTAGAACTCTCCCTGTTGATTGCATATACACTTGATCCAGAGGGAGGTCGCGTGGCAGCGGCCATTTCTCGGGTCCTCTTTATACTTCTCTCTAGCTTATGTGCATTCTGATGCCCCCCTAAGGCTTGAGATGTCTGGAATTTTCTGTTGCAGTAGATGCAAATGAACACTTTCTCCGGCTCCAGCTCAGGGAGTGACAACGGCTGAAGAGATAGTTCTAGGTTAACGCCTTCCACATCAGTCTCCATGGCTAAGGAATTCTAGTCACTCGATTGATAGTCAAGTAAGCGTAGGGGTCTATTTGTTGATAAAGGATTGAATGTCTGTATCTATGTAATCAAGATGTGAGACTTGGGACCAGAGAGAGGATTTAGGATTTCAGGTCCAGAATTTGTGGGGAGTGTTTGTCCTTAAATGTAATGAAGGAAAATCAAAAGTACAATTTCCCCCCCGTATTATATCCCTGAATCTGCATAGGGGTGTCAATGGCACCCTATTTACCCGATCCGTACCGTATCCGATAAGACGGGTACGGATAAAAAAAAATTCTCGTAAATTTATCGGGTACGAATACAAGTAAATTTTTTTTTTCGTTATCTAAACTAGTATGGGTACGGATAAAGTCAATTTCATACTCTTTAACCAATTGGATAAATATAAAAATAACATATATACATACATATACATACATATATACATATAAAAGTCTGAACAGTTGATCCGAACCGATTTGCTCCCAATTATTTATCTTCATTGTCAAAGTCCGAACAGTCAATCCAAACTGATCAACATGACCTTCATAATAAAATATGCTTGGAGACCAAATTTTATATTTTTTCGAATTTTTTTACTATTTTTTAAGATAGATACAAAATCACTTTATCGGATGGTCTAGAATCTCCTTAAAACGATGATTTTGTACCTATCTTAACAAATAGTAAAAAAAATTCAAAAAATATAAAATTTGTTCTCCAGGCATATTTTATTATGAAAATCATATTGAGTAGTTCGGATCGACTATTCGGACTTTGAAAATGAAGATAAAGGAGATAAAAGAATGGGAGCAAATAGGAGCATAGAAATTTGGATATATTTGAACCCTCCTCTCTCTATCTATTTCTCTCTCTCTCTCTCTCTCTATATATCTCTATATATATGAGTAAATATAGGGTGTGACGTGCACACCAAGAGAGTTTGGTGAGCACAACTCCAAAAATACATCGTATCGGCTTCAAATGACGAATCCAAACCGTTGAAATCCATGTACTTCATAAGTGATGCATGTGCATGCAAAATTTTGGAAGTTTTGAATTCATTTGTTACGAGATCAAGCGGTCAAAGTAATGAATCTTTTAATAAGTTATTATAATAGTTGTTTTATATATTCATTTTTCATCATTACTTTGACCGCTTGACCTCGTAGTAAATAAATTCGAAACTTCCAAAATTTTGCATTACATGCACACGAAGTACATAAATTTCAATGGTTTGAATTCATCATTTGAAGCCGATCCGATCTATTTTTAGAGTTGCATGTTCTCATGCACCTAAGGCTTGAGAAAACACCAATATATTGGGGCTGATATTACGATTAATTTGAGTCTGATATTACGATTTCTAATTAATATATTGGGGTTGGGAAAACACCAATACGTGCCATTCACCTCAACTTGACATGCAACTGCATGTAATATATATATATATATCGGAAATTGCTAATATGCTACGCGGAGCATAGAAGACCTCCGTGCAATGACTCAAAATTTGTGTTTTGAAAATTCAAATGGTCGATCCGAACCGTTAGATGTGTTCTCCATATTGAAATGTGCTTGGAGACCAAATTTTATATTTTTTGGAATTTTTTTACTATTTATTAAGCCACTTTGAAAATCGCTGATCCAAACGGTTTCACTGTTTGGGTAAGCCACCGTTGGATCAGCGATTTTCAAAGTGGCTTAATAAATAGTAAAAAAATTCAAAAAAATCTAAAATTTGGTCTCCAAGCACATTTCAATATGGAAAACACATCTAACGGTTCGGATCGACCATTTGAATTTTGAAAACACAAATTTTGAGCCGTTGCATGGAGGTCTCTATGCTACGCATAGCACCGTAGCCGAGTCCTATATATATATATATATATATATATATATATATATATATATATATATATATATATATATATATATATATATATATATATGCATGCATGTATATGTATATATAAATACATATACATATATATAAATACATATACATATACATATATATATATATATATATATATATATATACACACACACACACACACATATATACATATATGTGTGAGAGAGAGATGGGTTACGGTACATTGCAATGTATAGGCCCCCTTGTACATCGGATTATAAATAGTCGGATTCAAAGTCCAAACAGTCGATCCAAACTATTCAACTTGTTCTCCATATTAATATATGTTTGGAGACCAAATTTTACATTTTTTTTAGATTTATTGAAAATCATTGTTTTTAAGACAAATCTGGACCATAAAAAAAACAATGATTTTCAATAAATCTGAAAGAATAGTAAAAAAAATTCCAAAAAATTTAAAATTTGGTCTCCAAACACATATTAATATGGATAACAAATTGAACGGTTTGGATTGGTTGTTTGGACTTTGAATACGACGATTTATAGTGCAACGTATAAGAAAGGTTATACATTGCAATGCATAATAGCCCAACTCTATATATATATATATGAGGAGGGATCCACTTACACTACTTTTTGGTGACATTGGATTACACCCAACTCCATATTAAAATGTGCTTGCAGACCAAATTTTACATATTTTTTTTGAATTTTTTACTATTTATTAAGTATTTTACAAAATTATTATTTTCAGACCCTTGAATTTTTGTACCTATCTTAAAAAATAGTAAACAAATTAAAAAATATATAAAATTTGATCTAAAAGTACATTTTAATATATCCTTCGTGTTGAACGGTTTAGATCTGATGTTTAGTATGTAATCCGATGTCACCACCAAAAAGCGGTGCAAATGGATATATATATATATATATATATATATATATATATATATATACAGAGAGAGAGAGAGAGAGGGTGGCTAATATCAAATCGATTGTTCCTGAGATCCCGTGCAACTAAGTCGTTTTTCAATTTTCAAAATCTATAATGTCGATCCAAACCGTTAGATGTGATCTCTATATTAAAATGTGTTTGGAGACCAAATTTTATATTTTTCTGAATTTTTTACTATTTATTAAGCCACTTTGAAAATCGTTGATCCAACGGCGGCTTATGTTTTTAATTACTTTTTAGTTAAGCCACTGTTGGATATGCAATTTTAAAGTGACTTAATAAATAGTAAAAAAATCATAAAAATATAAAATTTGGTCTCCAAACACATTTTAAAATAAAGATCACATCTAATGGCTTGGATCAATATTTTGGACTTTGAAAATTGAAAAATGACTTAATTGCACAGGACTTAGGAATAATCGATTTGATATTAGCCAACCCCTCCCCCCCGCTCTCTCTATATATATATATATATATATATATATATTAATAAGAATTGAAAAGAGTACTGTAATTGGTTTACTTGCACTTAGTATGGTTATAATTGTTTTCCAATAAAATATTGTACATGTGTGAAATTAATGTATATGTTTTAATATTTAATTTAATTAATAATAAAAATAATTATTATATTAGTATTATGTATTATTTACCCGCTACTATTTCGTATCCGACAATAAAAACTGATTAATAAGAATAGGGTACAGATAAGGACAATTTATAATGGGTACGTACTGGTATGAAAATACTTCCACCCGACTCCAACAATCAAACGTACCATCAATCATATTATTTAAACTGCTGGGATACAGTTAAACCAACTTGTTCGTTAATACAGTTGGGTGTTTAATTAGCGAATATGGTGATTTTGAAGCAAGGCTGCATGCAGTTTATTTTTCTAGTTGCTCTAGTGCATAAATATTTTTGCAGAAAAACATTCTCATTATACATTATATTTTGTTTTTCTTTCAAGATTAAAAAATAACTTTTTTAAGTCATCCAGATATGCGCACAGAATCTTTGTTTAAGCATCATGCCTAAGCAATTATTGGTTCTGAAACTAAAATTTTATTGGTTGATTTTCTTAAATTACAGAATCTGTGGACAAATAAAATCAAGCCAGGTCATTCGGGTCCATCTATCTATGGCACTATCTCAGATGCAATCAGAGGGACATGATGTTTTCTCATTAATGTATAGGTAAAACAAAAGCAGTAATAATACTGTTGTTATCTCTTGGTCATATTATTCTGCTACAGTATTTCAATTAGTTTTGAAGGATACTCAAACAAGAAAATCTATTGTACTGTGTATCCAGGACCCAGGAATTGGTAAGTTTATGCATGCATTGCATGAGGAAAGCAGTTTGGGTCTGCTGCCCATCGGACTCAAAATTTGTGTCCGATGAGTTCCGTAGCCGTTCAATCTACTTTAAGATCTGTGCGCACGAATATTTAAGCAGATTGAACGGCTACAGAACCCATCGAAATCAGTTTGAGTCCGATGGGCATCGGACCCAAACTGCTCTCTTGCATGAGATAGAGAATCAATTGTTCTCTGTTCGTTTTCTACTCCGTCCTTGAAAATAAAAAAATATAAAATATAAAAGCAACAACTAAATGTCCAATAAAATTTTCATTCAAAAAGAAATTGCAGTATATGAAAAACCATCCATGATGCAATCTAGAAGATGCGGCATGCAGCTACTAGTAATATGTTGTGCGCGCCAGCATACTTTTCAAGCACCAATTCTGTACAAGTATACTGAGCTTAAGATACGGATGGTTATACTTATAAATATATACTCCTCACAAGTCACAACACGAGAAACCTTTTGCAAGTTTAAGGTTTAATTAGTTCATTTAAAACGATTTTGGATTTAATAATTTGATTGAATGGCGTATTATTTGCTTTATCTAATAGTTGTCATTGTACGGTTTTCGGATAGGTTATAGTGCAACAATTCGATTTAGTTTTTCAATTTGTTCACTATCCGAAATCAAGAATTCAAGTGTAAATTAAATTCCAAGATTATTATATAATTTACCACTAGACACGCAACATAAATCTTCGTCTAGCCGTGGAAGCAGTCAGCCTCTTCTCTCATTTCTCGTGTCGATATACGCACCACCAGCAACAGCAAATGCGCCTCTATCCAATTCCACACGAACCGGTTGACAAACTATTGTAAATCGGTATGCTAGTATCAACAGACAGTTGCACTTCTTTCTCTGTTTCTCTCTTACATTTTTTTGTAATTAGTGTAAACCGAATTGTATCTGAAAATTGAACTGATGCACTGTATTTATAAAACATATACACCAGTTTAGATGCACCAGTTCAATTGCAACACTTTAGAGATACTTATCCAGAGATACATATAACAGACCATTAGACTCATAATATATTCAGCATAATATCTTAATATATATTTAATATTAATTCGGCCCAAATCATTTGGGCCGTAGAATATTTTTTACGGTCATACATTACAGCAAGAGTCTATGTACTTCCAACTTCCAGTAAATAATACTGAAAAAGGTACATGCTGCATTTCTATTTAAGGCAAACATAGAAAAAAGCGGAGAGAAGAAGACAAGGAGAAAAGGGTGTAATATGCAAAATTTCCTTGTATTGTGCTATGGGTACTCGATAGGTGTAGCTCCCACAGAGTGAATGAATCTCCAACAGGTTTCAAATCTGTTAATATAAGGCTATCATGTGAACATTATTATGATTTCAATGAAATTGTTGGCTTTCCCCACGTTTATTAAAATAAAAGTTTATCATGTCAAACTTCTAGCTGTTTATATAAAGAGAGTAACCGTTTCATTTTAATTTTTAAGTTTTAGATTTTGAGTTATTAAAGTTTTTAAAATTGAAGGCATGACAGAAACACACAAAATGGAAACATTTGAACTCTCCTCTAATATCATATATAATATTAAAATCTCAACTACCGAGTTCGTCTGACTATTAATTATCACAATATTAGATGAGCTGAGGCTATGGTACCATGTATAGTGCATGATGGTCTATATTATGAATGAATATCTTTATTTTCAAAGTCCAAATAATTAATTGAACCATTCGACATGATATCCATATAAAACTATAGTTGTGAATCAAAATTTTTATTTTTCAGAATAATTTTGCTAGTTTTTTTAGAGAGGTAGAAAATCACTTGAACTAAAGATTCTAGATCATTCAAGAGTAGTGATTGTCTACCTATCTAAAAACATACCAAAAAATTATAAAAAATGAAAAAATTAGTGTGCAAGTACATTTTCATATAGACATCATGAACGGTTCTGATTGACTATTTGAACTTTGAAAACGAATATATTGATTTATAGTACGGACCAATATGCACTATGCATAGTGCCATAGCCTCACTCATATAAGAATTTCAACCTAAGTAATACCAACTTCAAAACCGTAAGTTCACGAGTCCGGATCCACTAAAGTAACCCAATTTTTGGGTTTTGGATCAAGACCGTCCGATTGGAATCCGTCGTTTTGAATCGTCTCTTAATTCGAATTCGTTCTCAGAATGTGTCAGATCCAGATTCTAATGAATTGTCTCGAATTCGAATAAGACAGTTCTGATTTAAAATCCAAAGATCAAATTACTTCACTAGATATGAATTCTAAGTTCCGTGCAGATAAGAGAACTACATCAGCACAAAAAATATCTAGATCGCTCTCCAGTTCTACTCATCCTCCCTGTTCACCTGATCTGGTTTGGTCTGTAAGAATATAACCACCTCTAATACTAATTTTGCATAAAATTTTATGTAATATAATTGTACTTAGGATCAAGTTTACTGTAAAAATATTTGCACTATCTTTTTTTTTAAAGGTTGGAAGCATAAGATATTTGCATTATCTTAGTTCATACTAAGTATTAGTATGCATGCATGGTAACCATTATCGCCTTTATTAGTGGCTACCATGATATATATCTTAATTAAATTGCAATTGCATTATCTTAGTTCCTTCTTTATTAATTATTATCATGACTAACTTTCTCTTTTCTATTTCTCTTAATATATGAAAATAATGGTGGAATTGAATACGAGCTGGATAAACACACAATCAAGTTAATTTGTCGGTACAAAAATAGAAGCTATACCATTGGTGTTCTTTTTGTGTTTTAATTAGGTTGTAATTTTATGTGCTTAGCTAATTGTCGTAACTAGTCTACTATCTAATTTTTTTTCTTGCTTTTGAATATTTGGTCCATATAGATAAGAACTATTTATTAAGTGTGTTGTATATTAAAATTTTATCAGCATTTAATATTGCAGTCAAATATATAAGAACTAACGTCTACATCCTAATTTTCTAATAACAATTTTCTCTCAAATAATGTTCCATTAACAAAAATTTCTAAAACTTAATTATATGTCAAAATAAAACCTTTAGATAAATTAGCACTTTCAATTTGCTTTTATATAAATAAGTTGAAAAAACAACGTCGACTACAAAAATCCGTCACTATCCGGAAGAAAAAATTATTATTGAGGAGGGTACACCGATAGAAATTGCTATTCAGTGTCGTTATTACCAAATGCCGACAGAAAAAAAAAAAAACACTTTTAGCCTTAAGAATAGTGATAGATTCATGTCAATATATTTTTACAAACTCTTAATAACAATCAAAGTAAAATTAAAATTTCATAATATAAATATATGTGCATAGAAAAAATAAAATAAATCATGTCTATCTAACAGATTTATTTTCGCATTTGAGTTTTAATTTTTAAGTTATTAAATATTTAAAAACAAAGA
Organism: Carex cristatella; assembly: GCA_024447775.1. Lineage (NCBI taxonomy): Eukaryota > Viridiplantae > Streptophyta > Magnoliopsida > Poales > Cyperaceae > Carex > Carex cristatella. Next base: position 7,782,811 of record JAJHPF010000011.1, on the reverse strand, counting down.
CATAATGAAATCACTAAACTACTAATATAATTTTAGTAGCAACTACTTAAGTTTTAAAAAAAAAATCACTAAACATAAAAGCAAAAAAAATAAAAATATTTAAAACATCTTAATTTTATAAACGGACTGCACTTGTGACTTGATATATAATATCTTACTAGTATCGTGCGCGTGCATAGCAACAGGAATATATTATAAGATTGAACTGAGAGACAAATAATAAATAACAATAAAAAAACAGTAAATGACTACTTTAATTCAACAGCATTCTTTGCATTGAAAATAGAAAAATACTCTCCTCAATTTTTGCATTAAAATTAAATTAAATTAAATGTGGAAATCTGTCAGGAAATAAATCAATAATATCATCTCTTTTTTCTCAAAAATAAATAAGAGGTAGGTAATTTAGAAATGAGGTATGTTATCTGTCAAGACCGGAAATTAATCTTTTTATGTGTCAACCAAAGCTGGAGAGAGATATGGTAACAAAAATTTAGTATTAATTTCATTTACTCAATTCTTAGCATTACGTGTGGCAAATACATCTCTAATTCTCTATCTATAGTTAGACTTCTACACGTAAAAATGATTACATTCAATTAAAAATAGACATATAATTTGATTAGAGTGCTGATATTCAATTTAAAAATTAATCTTTTAATCACAACTGTTGATAAATTAGAACATATACGTGCTTAATATAATAATAGAAATATATTTCTTGGACATTCTCCAAAGCCACAAAACGACAACATTAATAATAATTTAAGTTCGGTGAAATTATCACAAATTAAAGGAACAGCATGATTTATTTGGGGGGTCATTTGCAAAAGTTGCAACAATCAACAGGTACTATCTGCCCCCTGTTCCCTGATTTTACAGACTGTAATCCGTACGAAAATGAACATGTCATATGGCCCACCTGACCAGCTGCCAAATGAACCAGCATCAGATAGATAGGGACGTGGTGTAATGTCATCTGAAAGGTCAATTTTTTATATTATGTGTGTTCTGAGCATTCAGATTCCAGACATCCAGTCCATTATTACAATTTTACTCGCACTAACTGTTATTGACAATATGGGCCTTATATATTTTGGGTCTTGATATTTCCCTTTTAATGGGCCTTTAGGTAAATACTTGACACATTGTTGGACCTGAACCAGAAAATATTGACACAGTAGTTTATCACAACAACAAAAAGGGTATTATTATCCGAATTGGGTTATATGATGTTTTGCCGCTGGACAAACCAAAGTTGCAATTGGGTTTTAAAAATAGAACCCAATCAAACTGATTTTTCTAGTATTGTAACTGAACCGAGCCGAATTAAAATTTTATTTCAGTTTGTTCTGTTCAAATCGAAATATAATTTTTTTTATTTAAAGCAATTATTTTGTAATAAACCAAAGTATATTAAGAAATAAATCATAGTATTAACAAATAAACTGAGATATTAAAAAATAAATCGAAGTATTTAAAGCAATTGATTAAGAAATAAATCGGAGTATTAAAAAATAAACTAGGACAGTTCGGACCAAATTCATAATATATAAAAGTTCGGTCAGTTCGTTTATTTTGGTTTTGAAAATCTTCAAACCGAAGTTATAATTCGGTTTTAAAAAAACAAACCGAAAAAACCAAACCGTATAGTCCAAACTAATTCGTTTCAGTTTAAAACCAACTAAGCTGGACCCAACCAACACCCCTATTTGCCACTTTGGGAAGTGATTTTGTTTTATCTTCTGTTTATATTTTGCAATTTTAAGGTTTAAAAAGTCAATCCGATTCATTCAACATGATTTCAATATTAAAATGTACTTGAAAATCAAATTTCACATTTTTTATTTATTTTTCTGTCATTTTTAATAGGTTGAAAATTACTGTTTTTTCAATAATGTAAAAGAAATATACGTGGATTTTTTTTATATGGTAACAATAATAATTATCCATTAAAAAATTAATCGGGTACGAGTTAAAAAAATTTTACCCGACATGAGTAATTTTGTTCTAAATTTTTTTGGAGGGTAATGATTTCACTCGTTGGAGATTGTCTATATATCGTCCAATAATAGTTTTCTTACTGGTTTTGCTTCGACAAAGGATTAATTATATATATTTAAACAATGAATATAGCATTCATTTTAAAGCAGAAAAATATTAAACTCTGTTTTGGGAAATTTATTACTATTTTTTTAGAATTGGTTGAAAATCATGGTTTTTTTATGGTTGAGAATTTTCTAAAAAACTGTGATTTTCCAATAATTTTAAAAAATAGCAAAAATGTTTTAAAAAAATATAAAATTTGAACTTCAAGCATATTTTAATATGAAAACATGTTGACATGTTGAACAGCTTAACTGTTTAGTCGTTCGATATAGATAATTGAGCATGAAGTAAAACATATAACAATAACAAGAAATGGATCGGGTACGGGTTAAAGGTTGTTTATCCCACTCGAGGAATTTTGATATAATTTTTATGAAGGGTAATGATTTCTTATTGCTTTTTTCGAATAAATATTGTATATTTAAAAATTAAATCTTGCATTAATTTAAAGAAGAAAAAAATATATTAAACTCTTCAATGGACGAGATATAGACAATTTCATGAGCCATAGTAATTAGCACCTCTCTTTTCTGAATATTTTCATGAAATTTCTGATAATTTGATTAATGTGTCTCTAATCATGACCAGGCGAAACTATTTACTTATCCCAAATTTAATGAGGTTGGGTCTGCTTCATTATTACAAATTATTATTTGTAATAATGAAGCATGAAATTCAAGTACATCATTAATTACGTACCCAGTTCTAGAGCTCCTGTATCTATAAAATATTAGTAGCTAGCCCACCTAATTATGGGCTAATTACTGAGTAAGTATTTTTGCTTTTTTTTGGGGGGGTTAAGTGCTGTAGGCGTATTCACTACAGCAGAATCAAGCATCAGCGACTGGAATTCCAGTAGCTGATAATAAAAGCGCCGGTAGCTGATAGTCTTTCCTGTCTCTGATGACCAATTCCGGTCGCTGATACCATTGTCGTTGATGCTTTCCAGTATTCTATCTTTACTTTTTGAGGGTGCTCTACTTATTTTGGATCCGGACCGTCTGATCAGAATTCAGACCAATCCTGCCTGAGATATTAGAATACACATGCTAATTTAATATTTGTGTCTTAGACTCTTAGCAGATCAGACGGTCTGAATCTAAACACAAAATTTGCTCCAGTGATACGAATTCCCAGTATCAATCGGTCCTGGTAACCAAAATAAATTCCCAGGTAAGTGTAATAGTTATGGTGGTGTTTGGTTGAGACTCAAAAATTTGGAGGCTTTAGTTAGTTATTCTAATTTTGGTTGGTCTAATTTATTTATATTTAGTTGAAGTTTAAAGTTAAATTATAATTTAATATATTTCTTGTTTGGTTGGAGTTTAATTCATATTTTTGTTACGATTTATAATTTAATTAGGATTTTGTTTTTGTTTGTAATATGATGATTATTTAATTTAAGAGGTAGAACTACTTCTAGAGGTAAAATGTATAAAGAACTACAAACTAAAGAAAACAATTTTCTACACATTAATCGCTTCCAGATATAAAAATTGAAAAAAAAAAAAAAACACATTTTTATTAATTTAAGATAGAACATAATTTTACAATAATTTTATAAATTAAGTATATTTTTATATTATTATACAGAAATATAGTATTGAGATATATTTAATGAGAAAAAATTCTCTTAATTAAGTAATTTGAGATAATTTAGTAATCGTTCTATTAATTTCGTTTGAGCTAACTTTAGATTAAGTTGCAAATGTGGACTAAATTTTAAACCATCTTGATAGGTGATTTAACTTTTTATAGTTTTAGACTGGCTTAAAAATCAACTTATGCCATCTTAACTTAATTCAGTTATATAATATTTGATAGCTTAAGTGAGACCTACTCTTTATTCTATAGTTTATATCTCAATAAAACATAACCTACGAGAGACAATCAGACAATTAAATGACAGGCCTTTTACAAGGTGAACCCTCCATTTTTTTTCTTTTTTTTGCAAAAGTTAACAAAAGGCTGCCATTAGTTTGACCCGGATGCATAGGGGTAGAAAGGTCCAGATATGATATTTCTTATTTTGGATGCATCCTGTCCTGTGAGTTCCACAGTTTCATGTTGTGTCATGTTTGTTTTATTGACAATCTGGGCCTAATATATTGGGTGGTCTTTATATTCTCTTAATATGGGCCTGAAAAAAAGGGAGATTTAAACTAACATAATTTAAGTAAGACAAATGGGGATGGTTTCGGCCCTTTTGGGTCTCTTTGCGTTGATTGAAATATGTTATTTGACTTGGTTATAGGAGTCCAAACGGGTCAGATATTATCCTGTTGAATTGGATATGTATTTGAAAATTAGATACGGATATCTGATATTTGAATATATGTGTTGATAGTGATACATATATATATAATTTTGAAATTTAATTATCTGTATTCAAATAGTATATGTGTGTGTATATATATATATGTGTGTGTGTGTGTGTGTGTACAAAATCACTTTATCGGATGGTCTAGAATCTCCTTAAAACAATGATTTTGTACCTATCTTAAAAAATAGTAAAAAAATTCCAAAAAATATAAAATTTGATCTCCAAGTATATTTTATTATGATGATCGTGTTGAACGGTTCGGATCGACTATTCGGACTTTTAAAATGAAGATAAAGGAAATAAAAAAATGGATGCAAATGGGAGCACGAAATTTTGGGTGCATTGGAACCCTCCTCTATTTTAAAATAGATCGGACAGTCATAAAGCAAAAATAGATCGGACAGTCATAAAGCTTGTACGTTGAAGCTAAAAGTGGGACCCACTTCGTTCTCCATGAATAAATATATAATTGATTCAAGCTTAGAACAGTCAGGTCCATAATTATTGAGTCAACAATCTACAGTTGAAAGCCATATGTTCAAGTTCTCAAATCAATATAGCTTAGATCAAAATCATCAAACAGGATGCTAATCAGATTATTCCTTATTACAAGAAAAGGATTGATTTAAAATAATGACCGTGATGTATATATGAATGCATGTCTATTCTAGAATTCTCACAAACGGACAGTCAATCCGAAACAAGTTGATTCATTAATTAATTAGTCGATCTAGCTAGTAACTATCACAAGGATTATATATTCATTTAGATTATTCGATATGAATTTGGTACATTGAACGCATTAATAATTTATTATAATGGAATGATAATTAATTTTGTTGACCGAGTACAGTACCTCTCGGTTTAATACAAAATATATAAAGTTTCACACATAAATTAGATCTGGTCAACAAGTTAATGCATGCATATATGTCTAGGACAAACCTTTTTAGTTGGTGTTTAATTGAAATGTAAAATTAAATAATTTAAGTTATTTATATTTGATTTAGATCTAAAGTTAATTAAGTCATGAACTAAATTAATATTTGATTGAGATCTAAGGGCTTAATTTTTCAGCTTTTAAATTATTAAAGTTTCGGATCTAGTTGTATGCCATTAAATCATTAAAATCAAAATCAAAATTTGAAACTTTTAAATACAAGTTGATCATTTTTTAAGATATAGATGAAACTTAAAATCTTTCAATTTTAAATATTTTTGAAAAAGTTGTCCCTTTTTCAATTTTAAGCCAATAATTAAACAAAAAATAGTAACAACTAGATAAAAAAAAATAGTTCTCGCATTTGATCATATATAATTAATTATAATTATCAGATACAAGCAAAATTAAGAAAAATAGAGAAAATAATAATAATTAAGGACAAGCACATGATCAAAAGAAACACCGACTTTGAAATTGTGACTTTCTTAAGAAAAATAAAACAAGGTATTAATTAAGTGATAAATTCCAAGGCGTCTAAAATTCTTTTTTTCAACACTTTTTTGCCGCGTGAAGCATAATATATAGTAATCATAATCACATACGCCTTGATCCTATATAGCAACCAAGACTATCAAACCAAAAAGGGCATTAATGGCATAATTAGGAGCTCGGATCCTCTGGGGGCGATAATTAAGTAAAGAGGAGAGTTCAAATGCACCATTATTAATTTTGTGCTTCAATATATATGCTCCACATTTTTTATCTTTGTTTTTAAATTCCGAACAGTCGATCCGAACTGCTCAACATAACCTTAATAATAAAATATGCTTGGAGACAAAATTTTATATTTTTTAGAATTTATTTACTATTTTTTTTTATAGGGAATATCATTTTATCTGATGGTCCAGAGTCTCTTTAAAATAATGATTTTGTACCTATCTAAAAAAAATAGTAAACAAATTTAAAAAATATATATAAAACTTGGTCTCCAAGCATATTTTATTATGAAGATCATGTTAAACGGTTCAGATCAACTGTTCGGATTTTGAAAACAAAGATAAAAAATATGGAGCATATTGGAGCACAAAAAAAGATGGTTCATTTAGTAATTATCTGGCAGCTGCAAAAAAAAAATAGATGAATTAAACAATAAATTTATTGAACATTTTTTCATAAATAATAGGCAATTTGGTATTTTATATCATATCAGTAATGCCGTTATTAGAATAGAAATTTATACAATTATAAGTATATATAACAGCAATATATGACGGACCCAGATAGAGCTAGAGAATATCTATATCACTTGCCATGTACCTTAAAAATATTTCAAAAACATGTTTCTATTCGTATGCTATTTTCAGAAATATAATAAAAATATATTTGGCATTCCACAGTTAAAAAATTAATATACCTCGCCCGAAATTTGTTTCCCAAAAGATGTTCATTTCTAAGCTTTTCTTAACTTAAAATTAGGTTTTATTCTAAAATTTTCTCTTTATTAAATATTATAGCTCCATCAAAATATATATATATATATATATATATATATAGGACTTGGCTACGGTGCTATGCGTAGCATAGAGACCTCCATGCAACGGCTCAAAATTTGTGTTTTCAAAATTCAAATGGTCGATCCGAACCGTTAGATATGTTCTCCATATTGAAATGTGCTTGGAGACCAAATTTTACATTTTTTGGAATTTTTTTACTATTTATTAAGCCACTTTGAAAATCGCTGATCCAACGGTGGCTTACCCAAACAGTGAAACCGTTGGATCAGCGATTTTCAAAGTGGCTTAATAAATAGTAAAAATATTCCAAAAAATGTAAAATTTGGTCTCCAAGTACATTTCAATATGGAGAACACATCTAACGGTTCGGATCGACCATTTGAATTTTGAAAACACAAATTTTGAGCCGTTGCACGGAGGTCTTCTATGCTACGCGTAGCATATTAGCAATTTCCTATATATATATATATATATATATATATATATGAGGAGGGTTCCAATGCACCCAAAATTTCATGCTCCCATTTGCACCCATTTTTTTATTTCCTTTATCTTCATTTTGAAAGTCCGAATAGTCGATCCGAACCGTTCAACACGATCATCATAATAAAATATGCTTGTAGATCAAATTTTATATTTTTTTAAAAAAATTTACTATTTTTTAAGATAGGTACAAAATCATTGTTTTAAGGAGATTCTAGACCATCCGATAAAGTGATTTTGTACATATCTTAAAAAATAGTAAAAAAATTCCAAAAAATATAAAATTTGGTCTCCAAGTATATTTTATTATGATGATCGTGTTGAACAGTTCGGATCGACTATTCGGACTTTCAAAATGAAGATAAAAGAAATTAAAAAAAATGAATGCAAATGGAAGCAGAAAATTTTGGATACATTGGAACCCTCCTCTATATATATATATTATAACTCCACACTCTCATAACAGTGAATCCAGTCTTAGTCAACCAGGTGTTTTTTTCAGTCAGACATTACGGTTACAGGAAAAAAACCATAAACATGGCTGCTAAGTTTGCTTTTGCTTGTAAAAGTATCCATCTTGAAATTACTTGGATATTGCTCATGCTAATTAAAGGTTTCTATTGACAACCACAAATTTTAGCCCCAGGTTTTTAGCTGATGTCCCATTGCAGAGGGAAATTCAAAATATTTAGATATATATAATCATTTTTATAATTTTATGTTGTCTATTCAGTGACAATCATCGTATTATATTTTTTCTAGAAAAAAAAATTCACTTGAATAATTAAGACAAAAATAAATAACATTAGTCTGTAGCCACACACAAATGAAACTTATAACACAAAGGTTATGTATATTTTTTTTATACTGTATATTTTCTTTTCATTCTTCTTTTTACTATTTTATTTGTTGATTTGTTTCTGTACGTACATATAGAATGATTTAAATTCACTATACTATTGTAACTAAGAGCTGCATGCATGTTTTTAAATTGTAGTTGCCATGTCACCAAAATATTTGCAATTAATTTTCAAAAAAACTTGAGATTCTGTAACTAGATCATATCAAAATGCTAAAATCTATAATATCTTTAATTGGAGTAGAACTAGGGTGCTTCTAATTATAAGTTCACTAAGCTCTTTTGTGAACTCAACTCTAAAATCTATCGGATTAACTTCAAACGATGAATCCAAATCATTGAAATCCTTTTACCTTAAGAATGATACGTCTACACGTACATGTGAAAATTTTAAAGTTTTGAATTAATTTAATTAGTATAAAGTCAAGTGGTCAAATTTAGAAGGTTTATTTATTTTTTAGAAACTTTTTGACCACTTGACTCTATACAAATTTTATTCAAATTTTTAATTTTTTGCGTGTGAACGCATCATACTCTTAAGGTAAAATGATTTAACGGTTTGAATTAGTCGTTTAAAGTCAATCTGCATCGCTACTCTTAAGGTAAAATGATTTTAATAGTTTGAATTAGTCGTTTAAAGTCAATTCGATATATTTTAGAGTTGAGTTCACAAAAGAGCTTGGTGAGCTAATTAGGAGCAGCCTAGTTCTACTCCTTTAATTGAATAGTTTGATCAAACAACTTAACTCATTATTAATCACAATTAAAATATTTGCATGTTGCTTGTACACAGAGAGATCAACAGTCCCTATTAATTAAACTAATTGCAGAAAAAGATACATGCTAGGAGCCTTTTTGGGTGAACCCAAACAGCCCAAGATTTAATAATAAAAACTAGTAGTTTAAAACCAGTTGCAGCACAACTTGTAACAGTAGAATTCTTCGTTGGCACGTCTCTTTCCTTGACCTAGCCTAAACTTCATCTTAACCAACAAGAAAATTCCATGTATCCCTTGTCCATCACGCCTATATATATATATATAAGTACCTACTTTATTCAGAGATCTATATACCATGATCACATCACATATACTGGCACCTACAATGGTTACTGATATCTCCCTCCTCAACAAGCTCAAGAGAGCTATCCAAAAGATAAAATTCCTTATATCTTTCAATGCAACCAGATGGATTGTTTCTTCTATTAGAAGTCCCGTTACACCACGCCGAATAATCATCAACAGGCAACCTAGTTTAACCAACTGCACCGATGATGATTCCAGTACTTCGACACCGGTTGATTCAAATGAATGGGTCCCGAATTATACCAGCGTGTCAAGAAGTACCAGTATTGCATCACCAGTTTCAAGGACAAGTAGTATTGCTTCTCCGAGTGATGACATCGATAAGAGAGCTGATATCTTCATTGCAAACTTTTACAAGCATATTCAGATGGAGAGACAGATTTCTCTAGAGCTCCGGTACTGCCAAGATAACAGTACTTATGAAAGAATTGCTTCGTTTTGATTTGTTATTATTTATTTGTTTATTTGTTTCATTTCATTGGATCTAGAGTAACCCTTTATTTGGTTGGTTATTCCATAGAGCTATTTTTGTAAATTAGATTCGAGTTACTATTGTTATTGCTAAATTAGATTGAATTCTTTTTGTTTTTTGTTTTTTGGTTATTCTTTTGTATTATTCTTTAATAAGGCATTGTATGGGAAAATAAAATAAAAATATTGCTTTTAGGAAAGAAAATTGCTTGTGATCTTTTTCTCCCAATGCTAATTTTATTTATTTCACTTGAGATAATGTTATTAATGATCAATTATTTTCTGGGTCCTTTTTGATGGGCATGTGTCACCTAATAATTTCATCATTTGCAAGCAATACTTTTAAAATTGAGTCAATAAAATTATGTTTTCTGGTTCCAATAATGGAATAAGAATTATTTCAAGTCAATAAAATTAACAAAAAAAAGCTAGTGTGATCAAATTATGTTTTGCACTGTTATTGCCAAATAAAGTTCATATTTATGCGTAATAATATTTTTTTTTTTTTTGAGAAAGACATAGGAATCTAGTCCTATTTGCTCTTTATTAATTGTTTTACAGGGTTTTGGGAAAAAATCACTGATTTTTAAAAATTCTAAAAAATATAAAATTTGACTTAAAAAGTACATTTTAATATTGAAAATTAAGATATAAACAGAAAATAAAACACTTTTTTAATTTTCAAAACAAATTAGTACATTTATATATATATATATGTGTGTGTCTCAACCAAATTCATTTCCCTTTAAATCCCTTGCAATGTCTACACGAATTTGACCAACTATTTTACTGTAGGTGTGTCATATTTTAATTTCATTAGTTTAATTTCCATACACTTGCATTGGATGCAATTAATTTGCACGAATATTGAAGTTATATGCACGAATTAATCTTGATACCCGAAAACCTTTTTCTTTCTTTTTCAGTCCAGCCGAATTCCGAATTTGCATTAACTGCAGAATGAATCCGGATCGTCTGATCCGTATTGACACGATTATTAAAGGGCCCCGTGCATTTACCTCATACTAGATTAGCCAAATTCTGATGCATTAACTCAAATTATGTGTTAATGAAGAGGATACGGATTCGCTGCATTCCTCTTTTGTTTTGAGCCCAACCGAACTCTTTTCTTTTCAACCATCTGCGGTACACTGATGAATCATACGGTGAGATTGGCACGATCCCAAATCGCGATTGGAGAAGAAACAGCCAATTTTGACTTGGTCAAAATTGGAGGCGAAGGAGAAAGAGGAATTCGTATCTTCTGAGATATCTCAAACTTTGCGTGACTTTTTGGAAATTCTCAACCGTTAAAAATACGTTCTACACAAATCTCAAAGCACAAATAATGCTGGTCCCCTTGCTATCACGAATAGAAACAGGACACGTAGGTCAAGCAAAAGTTGAGATATCTCAGAGGATACGCACTCGAGAAAGAGGCCGGTGCACAACGGTCAGATCCGTGGGCAGAGAAAATCGGAAATAAATCTGCTGCAATTCTTTGAATCTTTTTTAAATCTAACCATTCATTTGTATTAAGATTTGTGCATTTAAAAAAATGAATGGTTGGATTTTAAAAAGCCGGAATCGCGGCAGATTTATTTCCGATTTTCTCTGCCCACGGATCTGACCGTTGTGCAGCCTGCAGATGGGGTCCGCTGCTATAAATCTCTGACCGACCGTGCTGATTAATTCTTCTACTCACTGCGATATAGGGTCCACAATATCTGAAATGGAGAACTCTTCAGAGGAGGAAACTGGAGTCGATGGAGGATGAGATGTCACACAAAGAATCAATAGAGCAAACGGGTTGATTAATTGACCCGCTTCCTTTACCAATCCGCATCGTCTCTAATTTCTCTCTCTATCTGTATCTTCCATTTTTATGCAATTTTGAGTAGAACTATCCTTTCTCTTTCAATTGACTTCGCCAAACAATCCCTTATCAAAATTAATAGAAATTGCAGTTGGATTGAATCGTGCTTGAGATAATCAAAGTGAGGTAACCTCTTTCCCTCTTCGAGTTGCCTCCTCTTTGTTCGCCCGACTCCTCAACGTCTATAATTGCTCATTTCTTCCATTCTCTCTTTATTTTGATGATTTTAGAGTTTAAATCGTGATCTGCTCACTAAAACCAGGTGTCTTGAGACTTATGGCTAATCAATGGAGATTTAAGGAGTTTTTGCTCATTAATTCAGTACAATTTCAAATTTAATCATCTTGTTAATGAATTAATAGCAGAGTTTTTCCATTCAGCGGTCCAATTTCCATATGATCAATCAAACAATTCAACAACTTGGGAGAAAAATAGAGTGGTAACATTGTGGAACAAATAAATTCTGGTGCAGCCAAAACTGCAATCCTTGATATAGACTCCTACAGAAGGTTTGTTTAAAACTTAAAACAGTATAAATGTACAAATACTTCTTTTTAGTGTATTAATACCATAGGAGGTATGAAGAAATCCAAAAGTTTTTGTCTCAATTGTGTTCTATTATTAATTTGTTTTGTTATTCGTTTTGTCATGTAAACAGGGACGGATCCAGAATTTCTGTCAGGATAGGGCACTAATCAGATTCAATAGCTAATCGGATTTATTAGTAGCTAATCGGATTTAAACCCATTATTGGGTACAATACTATATTTGTATGACCCACTTTTATAATACATTAAAAGCATACAAAGAGTAAAAGTAAATTGCAAAATTAATAGAGTTAAATTGTAAATTCCAATATACACAACAAATAATGTTACATATGTGACAAAATAAAATAACAACTAAGAAGCAAATAAAATGCAAACAAGGTTAAATTAATAATACCATGTAACGTTTGGGGACAAAAAGGAATAGATAACAATGAACCCGGAATGGAACAGTTAAAATATCAAGAAGGGTTACAGTGCTTGCTCCAGCCCAATGATAGAGAAGTGATGAGTGTGTTGCTTTTGTCTAGAAAACAAGTTTGGGCTTTTGTTGAGTGCAAAATTGAGCTGAAATTGTTTGAAAAGTTAAATGTCATGTATAACAAATTACTGGGTCCCACTGTCATAAACATCTTCTTCACTCTTCCCTTCTCCTCTTTACCATTTCTATTCTCCAGCATCCCAATATCAAACGTGTTTTAAATCAGATTTTTTATCAGAATAGTGATTGGGTTAAAGCAAACCAAAGCAAACCAAAGCAAAGATATTTCTGAGCCAGGGATAGGCACTTCATCAAATTAGGGGTAGGCACACACAACAATTAGTATTAATCTTAAAAAAAAAAATTTTTAAAAAAAAATTCATATCCAGGGGTAGGCACTTGCCTACCCCTGGGCCTTCACAGATTCGCCCCTGCATGTAAAGGTTATAAGGATCAAGCAATAATTTCAGGAAAAAAGTAGAATTATTGTTCCACTGGTGCTTTTTCTGAATTTCTGTAACAATGTATCTAATTATATTTCAGGAAATGAAATCCTGTACGGGCAAATGAATTGAATATCATTATTAGCTAATACCAGAGAATCAGGACTGACTTGCGAAATTGGAAAATTTAAAGGATGGTTCTGCAAGATTATTTAATGTTGCATTTGATCTTTACTGGCACAAGGTAGGTTGAAAGGAAGAAAAAAATTGTTTACTTGTTAAACAAAACATTGGTTCAAGCTTCATAAAGAAAAACCAAACAAATACACAGCTATGTATTGCTACTTGTAGAAGTTAATCTTACCATTACTCTTTTTTTCTCACTTAATTTTATTCTGTTGTGATGCTACATAGAACAGCATATGTACTCTCTTCTTCTTTTTTTCCTATTCAGAAGCAAAACTGTCATCTTTTGTTCTAATTTTCAGATTTTGATCCCTCTCAAATGCCAATCTCATGTCATCATTTGGTGATTTCTCAGCATTTCTGGTACCAAAATCAGGTATGAAGCTCATCATGGTTTTAACTATCTCCTCCATAACTTCGACAGCCCAATCAAATACCAGAAGCCCTGGTAGGTTACCGACAAAAACACCAATTGCATTTATGACATTGTCAAGTTTGTCAGGAAGGGAATCCGCAAATCTAGCAAGGTTGTCAATCTTTGAAAATATGTGTTCGGATTGAGGGATGATCTTACAGGTGATCCATTCGACGGTCTGGATTCGTCTGTCGATGAATGAGAGCTGTGATAACCATTGGAATCTTATCCACCAAAAAATCGGGAATGCGACAAATGCAAACTTTCTCGCTACCCATCCGATCATCCCGTCTTGATCTTCGATTTTCTTGTAGGTTCTCTCACCTGTTGTCATTATGGCAGATCCATAACTTCTGAGTAGGTCTCTTCTTCGGCTTTCTTCTGATTTCACCTGAGAAACATGAAAAATTATCAAAGATAAGACAAAATAAATTACATGCATGTATTATATTTTTTCAGACTTGAGAGATTAAAAGTTTAAATCTGAGATGGTACGTAGTCAATCACCAAAGAAATTATTGAATGGTCCTTTTCAGAAAGAAAAAAGTTTAAGAGTGCCAGACTACTATTTCAAAATCCGAAATACAGAGACTCTCGTATTAGGACTGAAGTCAGAGCCGTCCGTTCCGCATCAATATTCGTGCGAACAAGATCTAAGTTTGCACGGATATTGGTGTGGGTCGGATGGCCCTGATCACACATCAGAACGAATTTGCCGCCCCCACTCCACCTGTATTAATATAACGATTGCAATTTTATATCCCAATAGGTATCTTATGCAACAAATAATATACAAACAAGCACAAACCTAATTAGATCTACAAGAGAATTAAATTTCATGATGCCGATTATATCTCCCAATAGATTAAGCTCATTTGTTGAGAAAAAAAGATGGAAAAATAAAGGGGATAGGAAAAAAAAAATAAGGTTGAAACAAATTACTATATATTAATAAGGAAATAATTAAACATGGAGCGGGCAGGTTAAGTAGCTTACTGTAGTATGCTTGTAATCCTGATCACCATCCATTCCTTGAATGTTTTCTGTTATTTGCAATCCAAATTAACGGCAATTTTAGAGAGAAGCTGTCTTCAATGAATAAATAAGAAGAACATCGATTATTTCCGTGCAATTCAATGCTGGAAATGAGAAACATATATAGACGAGAGGAAAGGAGATGAAGGAGCGGTTTGGTGGCATGCTTGGGGGATGGTTATCTTTAATGCAGAGTTCAAGACATTTCTCCAGGTGAGTCATTTCCGAAAGAAATTAATACATGGACTCAGCCTGCTATTAATTACTGTACACCAAATGGTCTCTCAAATTTGGAAATAATATGCTACAATTTCAAAGAATCGCAGGATTCTGCAATTCCACATTCACCCCTTCATCCATTTTGAGATTCACACAGAGAAAATAATTATTTATGAGATTCGTGTATTTGAGAAAATAAATGGTGGGATCTAGAAAATTAAATTTTGAGTTAAGATCCGGATCATCCAATCAGAATATCAGCCAATCGGACATGAAGTGAAATGCACGGGGTCTTTTCAATACTTGTGTTAAAGAAGATTAGATGATCTCATGAGCAGAGCCAATCTTTCAAGTTATTAGAGTCAAGTGTGAATGGATCAATCATATAAAATTATAATAATGTTGCGTATGAGGGTCAATTTAGATCCATAAAATTTTACTCTAAACTATATATAAAAAAATAAGTATATGTATAGAAATTTTGAAAATTAATGAGACCAATTGAGTCCTTCATGTTAAATGTGCATCTTTCTTTGAACAATTCGAATTTAAGCTCTAAATTTTGAGTTAACTTCCGCGATATAAATTTGAGACTCAAGTGGACCAAATTGTTTTATTGATTTCTTTATTTGACTCTTATCTATAAATTTATTTATTATTTAGTTTGCATGATATCTCATTTATTTTTTAATATTTTGATTTTTTATTTAATTAAACAGATAATTTTGTTAGAGATTCATATATAAAATTTATAATCTTAATTCAGTTTTATATCTCAAATTTATATATTATATTTTTATCTTCCAAGTTTGATATTAAATAAGGGATAAACTAATTAACCTCTACCCTTATTTCTACCATTGTTTCCTGAATGCTACTGTTATTAATTTTAAATCCTAGACCAAGTCTATATGCATTGTACATTGCATGAATCGCTTCTGCCACGTGGTTAATAATATCTAATTCTTTACACATAATTTGGGCCTAGAAAATATGTTGGACCCGTACAAGTCTTTCGATTTGAGGCCCAAATTTGTGCCTCAAATCAGACGTCTTTTTAGGAAGGCCTTCCTAAACTAAAAAAATAATTAGCAATTTTGTGAAAAGGTCGTAGGAAAGCAAATTAGTTGTCAGTTGTTTCCTTCAATGCTCTTTAATGGGCCACGCTTTCAACAAACAACAACGTCCATGCATCCAACAGGCCCGGCCCCAAAATTAACTCTCTCTCTTCTTCACTATTAGGCTTCTAGTGGGGTTAAAAATCTAAAATTGTTGGACCCGGCCACATTTTTCAGTTAAAATCAAATTTTTGAGTGCTATACATTTTTGACTTAAAATCAAAATCCATTAACTATTAATGCTCTCCTGAAAGCATAAAATAAAAGAAAATTGTTTCTCATCACGTAGTTTATTTACAGTTCTGAATGAAACATACTTTTCTATATATATAAATTATCTTACTTTAAACAATTAAATTATTTCTTCAATCTTTTTTTTAACGGACTAAAATTTGGGGAAAAAAACACTAGTTTGACATGAATTGCCCTAGTTTGTATATATATAATTCTATAAGAAACCCTGACAAAAAGAAACATGTGTAGCTCTAGACATTTTTTTTATTTGTGAGTAATCCATCAAAGTATTTTTTTATTCACTTTAATACCCAACAATTTACATTTTTACTTCTAATACTTGTTAAGAGCTTGGAATATCCGAAGTGATGTCTATTCAAAGGGCATGGATTTATACCGATGAACTCAATACACAAATATATACAAATTGACTCGTACATACAAATTGTGAATCTTACACGGTATTCTTAGAGAAATCCGTGTTTGTAGATTTGGAAAACATACATATGGTTTCCTTCTTGTTAACCGTGTATGAAAGGTTTATAATCGTACACAGTGTCTTAGTAATGAACTGTGTACAAATCCAGATGCCTTTTGTACACGGTTTTATTTTAAATGACCGTATGTGTTCGATTAAGCGCATTTTTGCAACAAGCAGTTGTACCCTGTCAAAATCACTGTCTTTCCCCCTCTTAAAGATACTTTAATTTCATTTTAAAATTGCACACAAAAATTCCCTCTAACACATTTCCCTATTGAGTGCTCCAACTGCCCCACAATTGGCCATTTTTTTTTCATTTTTTTAAAACGACTGATCCTTCCCTCTTCATTTGATTTCTCTCTCTCTCTCTCTCTCTCTTTCTCTCCATCTCTCCTCTCAACTTTCCTTGCTACCCCAACACACAAGCATCGAAAGTGAGGCTGCATTGTCTTTTTTAGAAACATTACAATATATAAAATTGCAGGACCAAGACCAGCCCGTAAGTAGAAAAAAAAAATAATCAAATTTTCATATAGTCGTCCATCTGTCATAAGAATAAAATTACAGAAAACAAAAAAAAAAACAAATTTAGTCGAAGGAGGCCAATTATGTAACTTCTACCATGCATGTGTACAACGAAAAATGTCATAAGAAAAGCAACCTACAGTGCACCCTATATCTAAAATTCTGATCTATATATATGTAATGCTCACGTGCTGTAGGTCAAGAGGCAGGTGTAACTCCAATATGGATTTATTTACAATGATGGATGTCAGCTTTGGCATGGCCCCCTCTGCCACCGTTAAACGCTTCACAGAACCCCATCCCAATTTCAAGTATTGTAGGACAGGGAATCCTGCTGGACAGAACATTGGACCCAAGTTAAACAGCTCGTAGCTTAGCACATCACTATATAAGCAAAGTTTCCTTAAGCTGTTTAACTTTCCAAGCTCTGGCATTGGATTTTGTTCAAATCTAGACCCTTGAAGGTCCAATTTAAGGAGGTGTGGTGGAAACAAGCTAGCATCTAAGGTGACATTCTCTGACCAACTTCCTTGTAAATGTTGATAATTTGGGACTGCTTTTGGATAAACAATCTCCATTGTGAGACTACAGTACCATGACCGGATACCTAGGGAGACCAGAGAAGAAGGCAGCGTTGCAAATAAATTACTAGTGAATGTAATCGGATCGCCACCTTCTTTAATAACAATACCTAATTTACACAGGTTGCTTAAAAGGGGCATCTTCTTATTAAAATACACCCATTTCATGGTCTGGATATTTTTTAGCTCAACTGTTGTTTTTGGTAGCTCTAAGGGATAATCACACATCACATGCCTCAATGTTTCAATTGACCAGAAATGACTCGGTACTTTTGTAAGCATTCTTCGCATATCCAGGGTTTCAAGAGCCTTCATCCGTTGAAAAGAACATTTCTCAATGGGAACATTGCATTCTCTTAACTGCAAGTATTTTAGGTGAACCAACTTTTCTAATCCCCTGACCAGGTCAACATCATTGCTCCAGACTCCCACAAGGTCTAGAACTTTCAATAGCCTAAACATACGGAAATTGGGCATTTGGGTACTATAACTCCTAAACAACAAAGAACGGACATTTGGACATGCATATTCTAAGTATGTTAGGTCATTGCTCAGTTTGGAATCATCACCATCTTCCAAGGAATGAAACGAAGCACGTAGGATTTCTTTGTTCGCCTTTTTGGAATCTGATTCTTTTGAGAAAACCATAACAAAGTTTTCTTCCCTAGCTTTGTGCACTGCTAAGTCATGGAGAAGATCATGCACTTGGAAGGACTTGATCGAACCATTCACGTGTCGGCTTGATACTTGAATCATACTCCTGAAATATTTTTTGTTATAAACAAGTCAGGAATACATAAAATATTGTAATCATATTAGATTAATTAATTACTTCCTACATTGAATGTTAAAATTAAGTTATATACGTTGATCATTAGGATGACTGAAATTAAAATAAACAATTAATGCAATCTGTACGTACTTGTATATATAAATAAGAACTTTCGAAGAGAAATATTTGAATGTATATATGTAATTGTTCAAATGTGTTGGAATTAATAATATTAAAAAAATGATTTTAAAAATTCTGATTTCTTACACAAAATAATACTTTGATTTTATCCTTAGAATCGTGTTTTAGTATTAAACCGTATCTGTTGTTTCTTTTACGACGGAAGTGAAATAAATCTAATTTAGAAAAAGATTTTGCTGGCACTATTTAAAAAAAACACACTTGGTAGAAGGTTTTCCAGGAAGAAGCTATTTATTAGAGAAGAAATCATAAAATATAAAGGGTGTGTGTGTGTGTGTGTGTGTGTGTATGATACTTGTAATAAATAAAAATAGATGAAGGAAACTATGTTTTATCGCAGAAGATATCTATATTTTCTTGATTAGGCGTTGTAGCTTATTTTGCCTGTCAGGTATTTCATTTCCCTTTTATATAGAAATGTGCTCAATCGTTTTCCTGAAATGTGCTCAATGATAGTTAATTTGTCATAAAAAAAATAGTAATAATATTGTATAGAAGGCTGAAAAAGTTAAAGGATAAAAGAAAAAAATAAAACATATAACCTTTGAAAAAGTTCGTAGAGGTAATCTTCAGCAGTTTCCTCCATCGTTTTCCTCCCTTCTTGTGGTATGAACCCTTCTGCTATCCACATTCTTATCACTCCTTGCAGAGATCTGATAGTCCTCAGGAAATAAAGCAAGATAAAGGAAACATACCTTGAGATTGCAAGGCATATCTTCGTAGCTCATGGCGAGGACGTCCATGCATTCTTTGCCTTCCGAGTGCCAATCCATTGTTCGCAACACTCTCTCCCATGCAGGATAGTTTTGATCTTTAGTTGAAAGTATACCACCTACTACTACCAAAGCTAGTGGTAACCCCTTAAATTTTTTTGATAGTTTATGGGCGAGCTTCAGGAGATCGCTAGGCAATTCTTCGCTGGGTTCGTGATTAGGGAGGGCCTTTTTGAGGAGGAGATCTAGGCTTTTCTTATCATCTAACAAGTTTAGTTCGTATGGTGGCATATTTGGGTCTGCTGATTTGGCAACATCGATAGATCGGCTAGTGATCAGAACGCGACTTCCATTCTTGTCATCTGGCAATGCATTTTTCAATTGATTCCACAAATCAACCTTCCATACATCATCTAGAATAATTAAATATCTTCTGCTACTTAATTTATTTTTGAGCTCGCTCATTAAATCTTCAACATCTAGCTCCTTCGGTACATTATCTATGAGGTTACGTAGCATCCTTCTCAAGAGTTCAGGTAAACTGAATTGTTGAGAAACTAACAGCATTATATGATACTCAAACTTTGCCCTCGCACTGGATATACAAACAAACAAAACTTACTATTAGATTGATTCCTAACAAACCCTTTTAACAATAGTCTTCACGGAAACTATGTATTCTAAGATCTGAGCAATGATTTATTAGAATTTATGACTATCTAATTAAAATTTCCGGAACCACTCAATATATGAATGTGAATAGCGAAAACAAATTGACAATAATGATTAACAAATTAGTTAACAGCTAATCAATACTGATAAAATGGCCGTAAACACTGTTAATATAATGATATTATTATTATTATTATTATTATTATTATTATTATTATTATTATTATTATTATTTAAATTTGGAATTTAGGAAACACTGTTAATAATAATGACATTGCAACCTAGCTAGTCTTGCAATTATTTATCACACTACAACATAGTAGAAAAAGAGATATCTGCACTTGCCTTTTGAATATCATATGTGCTAGTGTAGTCTTTCCTAGACCGCCGGTACCCACGATGGTTATGACGACCCGCCTTCGTGTTGCCTCAGGGTGCAGCAACTTCAAAATGTTGTTCTTGTCAGCATGCAGGCCTACAACATCAGTCTCGTCAACTTCAGAATAAGTAGCTCGCCGAACAGGCAATATGACTTCCTCTCTCACCACTATATCTTGCAAGGCTATGATCCCATTGGCCTCCCAGCTCTTCGATATCTCTTCTAGTTCAATTTGAATGCTGTCGAGCTTAGTACCAAGTTTGTGGAGGAAATGCACCTCCAGGGGCATGTTCAACAACTTCTTGAGTTTCTGCAAAAAGTTATGATTTTTGTTAGAGTCAACTTTGAGAAAGAACTTGTCGATTGCGTCCTCAATGCGATATGCCACATCACGGAGCTCATTGAGGCAGTTCTGCACCCTCTCATCTCCTTTTCGTTTTGAATCCGCATCTTTCAGGTAGGATTGGATTCGGGTTAGCTCACGTTGCACCCTTTTGACTTTCTCCCCAACCCCACCCAAGAACTGAATTTCTTTCTCGATGATATTAGCAAGCTTGCCGATCACCATATTTACAATAACTGCCTCAGCCATTTCTCTCTCTCTCTCTCTCTGGAAATAATGCGCACTAGTGTAAGGGGATGTTATTAGCTGTACGACTATTCTAGGCAAAGATAATGTGATTATATAGGCGAGCTAGTGGAAAGCAAAAAAAAAAATATTAATAATAATTCATTTTTGAACTGATGCTATGTCTAGTTACCGTGTCCTAATAATTTATTTATTATATAATGTTTAGATGAGACGGACCAATTCAGCTATCATTATTGTCAATAATATAATAATATAGTTTATAATAGGTGAATTCATCTGTGTGATTCAAAATTATTCATATCAAATCTTTAAGAACTTTTTTCAAATTTGAGCTAAATTCAAATTTGATCAATAATATAATAATATAGTTTATAATAGGTGAAAAAAGTTGGAAGCAAGGCATCAACAACAACATAACAAAGTATCAACCTTTCGTGCACTAATGTTTCCAACACCTTAATCAAAGTATCAACCTTTCGTGCACTAATATTTCCTACACCTTAATCAAAGTATCAACCTCTCACAGATACCCAAAACACACCTCTCCATGATTATATATTATATCAAAATTCAGAAAGTACATTGTTTTCCTTGCGACAGATACCGTATATTTCATGTACAAACATGTTGGTTGTAAAATGCAATTTTCTATAAAGACGAGGGTCTAGCTGAAAAGATACTACAAAAAATACATTACCTAACCATCGGATCAAAAGAATAAAAGAAAACATCAGCTAAAATCTGCCACAGCAGTTCTTTGATCTCCTTTGCCACTTCAAAACTGTAGGGAATGACATAATTATCGTACGAACATTTCAACTAAATGATTATATAAAGTAATTGATTATTAAATTAAAACTTGAACAAACAATTTATCTTCAAAATATTAAATTAAACTATTGCAAATTAATTACGCTCAATCCGGACCAAGTCAAGTTGACTAAGCCGGACATGTCAATCTGATTGAATCAATTGAGAGTTATAAATCATAATTAATTAAATACATTCGAACGCTTAAATAAAGTAATGAAATGGGGGAGTGTTGCAAGAATTTAGTTTAGAATACTCTTACCAGTCCCGACTTGTGTACTGATTCTGTGGGCGACTATAGCAGAGCAGGAGAGGATCACGCAGGCTATCCGTACGAGTAGCCTCTTGCACACGATTTCTGCTTAGTATACAGGTGTGGGATAGCTGATTTATTTTTCGTGGCATACTCTTACCAGTCGACCACTTGACCTGACATCCGCACTTTAAATAAATAGATGCATTTAGAGCATATTTACCCTTTTGAACTGTAGATAGGATTTGTATAATCTCGATAAATAAAAAAATTACTGTTTATTAGGAACAGAGTAATTAATTTAGTTAGATTATTATATAAGTTAGGTTATTATATAAGTTAGGATAATTGTTGTCCTCTTCTCGTAGAGGACAATATATTATTATTATAAATAATCATATGCATGGTGAGTGTGAGAAAAGACTGAGCGACTTTGTTCCATCTCGTAGGATGGGGTGCAAGCCGGCCCGATAGCTGTTGAGCTGAGGGGTCACTTGATCCTTTAGGAGATCTTCTAGGATATATTATATGTATACTTCGACTTATATACTTTTCATTTTATTTTACATTTTTACGTGCACCGGTTTGAGTCCGGGGCACGAATCAATTCGGGAGTTGTCCCCCTACATTAGGAGCTACTCGCCATATATGATTTTGCAATCAGACTGCACAGATCATGATTGGGTCATGAGTCTGGGGCAGGTCTGATATACCTGAGACAGTTCAAGTCCGTGGCGTATTCATGTGAGACGGTTTGAGTCTATGGCATGTTATAGTGCACAGTTCGAGTCTGGCACTATTTTCCGTTAGTCTAGCCAAAATAATGGAGTTCTCTCCTGCTCATGAGGAAAGAAATTACTATTTTTACGTCATGCTTGTAGTTTTCTCCTATTTCATATGTTTGGGAAGAATCGATTTAGAAGTAAGGAAACAAACACTGAATTGAGATATGTCCATCTGCTAGCGTGCTACTATCCTGTGAGGCAATGCTCGATGTCACTAGACAACGTGTATCATTGGTCTCTCTGATCACAGTACTTATGTTTCCATAATGGTTTATTTGTAATAAGAGTAGCAACTCGGGCCAGGCCTTGTTTTCGAAAATCAATTCCGGTGCATGGGCCTAAGTTTAGTATATAATTTTCATGAATTAGTTAATTCATGATTAATTATGGACATGACCCAAGGTCAGATCCTTGTCCATGGATTAGAATAGAAAATGTGAGTTAAAATTAAATCTATATCCAGCCCATGTAATTTGAGCATGTTTGGACACAATAAGCCTAAAGAGCTAATGTATTGCATGAAGTAAAAAATAAAATGCTCTGTCAATATTTTTACCCGTTATTTTTCTGCTCAGTTTTTATCTGTATTTTTTTAAATGTTGGGATTAACTACTGAAGTTTCTAATATTTAGAAAAACATAATTTATTCGAATTTCGAAAATATAACCTTTCATTCAAAAATATTATCTTTCCACCACTAAAACTGATTCTCATATATTGGTAGCCGGATATAGAATCATATTTATAAGCGGATAATATATAATTATTTACTAATTAAGATCCGATTTAGACATTTGAAATGAAATGAATGATTCAGATTAATCTAAATTCTTTAAGTTATCTCGATCTGTGCTATTAGAGTATGGCTGGTTATCAAGACCCACACATAATTCAACGATAGAAATCAATAATAAATCCATATGTTATGAATGTATTTTGGATTTTGAATTTTGCCTTTTAAATGAACATTTCAAATTTTATATTATATAATGTTTATGTTATTCGAGCGGGGATGATTGTCAAGGCTGCTCCCCATGATCCAACTGTAGTTTCCGTCTATCGCATAGCAGCTAATTTTGGAAAAATAATAAAATATAATGGAGTTATATATAACGATGGTCGATTTGAACTGATCTAGACTAGAAGTAGCAGTAAATTAATGAATATGGCATACAGGTATAAATTTAATTACTGACAGAAATTAATATATCCCCACAATTTTATAATAAATCAAAATCCAACGACACGCATCAAGCTAGTTAATTGAATTAGAACACCCATTGCTAGAAGGATGAGTAGAAACAGGCTATACTTGTGTGACTGGCATCTCAGAGCTTGAGCTTAGGATCAACTGACACCCATGTTTGGTACAAAAATTCCAGAGGCATCCATCGATGACTGGATGAGTTTCCCGGCAGGGTCCGACTGGACGAGTTTCCCGGCAGGGTCCCCTAGGAGGACAACCCACAAAAACAAGGATCCCAGTCCGGCTCCCACAGAGAATAGTGATCTCAGCTTCCACAGAGGAGTTTTTGTACCGTCCGTGGGACAGGATAAACAGTCCCGTTTTACCTATATTTCGATTTCCTATCAAAACGCCACCCTTTCCAAATATTTTATTTTTTTATCAATAAAAAAATCGGTGTAATGTTGTATTCATTTAGAACACTAATTAAATTTATCATCAACATGATCATGTATTTAATTAGTTAAATTGGAGATATCGACGAACTAGTCCAAGGATCGGATGAATTAATATAACCTAAGAAGAATTAAGTTAGTTTTTTTTTAATAAAGATATTGACAGTGCAGTTTTGATTTCATGGAGCATACTAATAATAAAGTTAAAAAAAAACAACACTGATTTCTGCGCTACATACAGCTAAAATTGTTTTGTCAATATCTTTATTCGTCTTTTTCATATCATTAATTGTAACCATTTACAAATTGATTACCGATAGACCCACACACATTGACCAGAGAATAACCAGAGAATGAGTTGTGTTTTTAATTTTACCCTCAGAGAAAAATCTTGAGTGATGTATGGTACTATGCGTAGTGAATATTGGTTCGTATTTTAGATTAATATATTGTATTTAAAGTTCAAACAGTTGATCAAAACCGTTCAACATAATCTACATATGAAAATATATATGCCGACTAAAGTTTACAAACTTTTTAAGAATTTTTTACTATATTTTAGATAAGTAGAAAATCACTACTTTTAAACAATCTAGAATCTTCAGATCAAGAGATTTTCTACCAATCTAAAAATAAAGTAAATTTTTTTTAAAAAAATGTAATATTTGATTTACAAGTATTTACTGATGATAATGTTGAATGGTTCGGATCAACCACTTAATTAGACTTTGTAAAAAAAAATATTGATCCATAGTACGAACCAATGTGTGCTATACGTATCCTTATTAACTAACGCATGCGTGCATGAAGCTATATATTTAAAAGTTGCAAGTCGGTTTAATAATTCTCTGATTAGAGAATTAAGTCATTAAATCGCTGTTTGTAATTGTTTGTACACAAATTAATTAAAGCAAGTAGTCTTAATTTGCAGTGTGAAATTAAAACCAGCGGGATTAAAATGGGAGAAATGAGTCAGTACCAGTGATTGTTCACCTGATCCGATAGCAATAATTTAAGTAGGTATCCGTATCCTAGTAGTAATTTGAATACAATATATTAATTTAAGACTACTTGATTTTATGTATTCTCAGTTTGCTTGATTAATGCAATTTGTGAGAAAGCTATTTGACATATATATATGTCATGCAATGAAAAACTAGTAGTTATCTTCGAAATATATATTCCATAAATATAGAGAGATGGACTATGATACATTGCAATGTATAGGTCCTCAAGTATATTGGACTATAAATCGTCATATTCAAAGTTCAAGTAGCTGATTCAAACCGTTCAATTTGTTATCTATATTGATATGTGTTTGAAGACCAAATTTTACTTCTTTTTTTTAATTTTTTTATTATTTTTTTAGATTTATAGAAAATTGTTGTTTTCCTATGGTCCAGATTTGGCGTTTTTCAATAAATCTAAAAAATTAGTAAAAAAATTTCAAAAAAATGTAAATTTGATCTCCAAACACATATTAATATGGAGAACAAGTTGAACAGTTTGAATCAGCTATTTGGACTCTAATCTTACGATTTGTTGTCCAATGTATAAGAGGGTATATATATTGCAATGTACAGTAGCTCATCCATCTATATATATATATATATATATATATATATATATATATATATATATATATATATATATATATATATATATATATATATATATATATATATATATATATATATATATATGCGCCTATCGATGCACTGGCAATTACTCGTATTAGCTACAAATTAAGCCATAATTTTCACACGTCTATAGATTCATCTTTGATGATTAAATAACATGTATCGATTGCTTTGATAGGCATTATAATTAATATTTGAACAAATAAAGAAGAATAAGACCAGTCCATTTTAATTACTGCCCATTTCATAGAAACATATATAGTCAGATCTTAAACAACTCAACAATTAAAAAAAAACATCACAAAACAACCCAACAAACACATCAAGCTGCTAAAAATATCTCCAAGGACTATCCCTGATACAACAGGTCAGGAAGGCAGATCGATAGATAGATCAGAAAACATCTATCATTTCAGACCTTCAGCTTTGGATCAATTTCTTTTATTGCAGAGGTTACCAAGTTGAAGCTCTAGGTCAATTTCATCAAAACACCCATCGCTAGAGCTAGAAAGATGAGTAGAAACAGGCGATGTTGCTGCTGCGACCTCAGAGCATGGGCATAGGAACTGACACCCATGTTTGGTACAGAAACGCCATAGGCATCTATCGAGGACTGGATGAGTTTCTCGGCAGGGTCTCCCGGAAGGACAACCCACAAAAATAGGGATCCCGGTCCGGCTCCCATAGAGAATAGTGATATCCCTGAATTTCGTCGTGAACGAACCACGCCGTCTTTTGCCGAAGCATGCCTGCAAGATCAAGTGTAATTTGATCAAGAAACAGATTACTTAATATTATCATTATGCAATATTAATATTAATATGGTTTCCCTGTGCCCTAGTTGAATTATATTACTACATTGATTTACTAAAGGTGAAAAAATTGAGGTCCTGTTCTATAACAATTTTGGCCAATAATCAATTTTCAGTCTCCCATAATTAACCCATGATTAGTAATACCTGAAAAATTCTATGAAGTGCCAGCTTAATTCAACTTTTTTTATGAGGCAACAAAAATTACAACTAACATTGAATGGAAATAATTTAGTCACACTGGCATTGGCACCAGTATCAGACCAAGCATGTCTGGTTCAAGAAGAGGTAGTTGTAAATTTCAAGTAATATATATTAAGGCATTAATGTGCCAAATATGTTGTAATGGACCCGCAAAAACTCTTTAACTACTGATTCATGTATGTAATATATATATAGGAAGTTTGCACAAATCAGACCATAAAACTACTCTCTATTAGCAACAGTATCTGTGGACAACCAAAAACATATCATTTTTTAAAGCACCGACTCACCAATTAGTGCAGCAAAACATTGTGAATTCTAAAGTTGTGAAGTTTAGTCAACACAAAACCATTGAAGAATATTTCCGATTTGCGAAAAGTAACTTTAAATCTTAATTGCATACAAAAATTAATCCAAAATTTTGAAATTGTCAATCAATATAACACATTGGTAAATTTTTAAAATTCACAAAATTAAGAAGTTATACAGAAATTCCAGATGCATCTATTGAGAACTGAAATAGTTAGTGTTGGAGAGTTGATATATAAATGAGTAAGTATTAAATCTAACAATTAGTTATTTGATTTTCTCTAATAACTTAGTATCAAAACTTTAAAAAACCAACTAAAATGGATGGTAGTGTGTACTTGGATTTTTTTTTTTTATTTAACAAGTGAAGCTCGTAATTAATTAGGACTCAAGAACTTGATGCAGTACATTGGTGTTTTTATACATTTATATTGATAGTTACTCATTTGACATATATCATTGGAAATGCATGTCAAATAAACAAATGGTTGTGTACTCACACTTTATCAATTACATGAGGTTCGATAGTGATGAGTTGTACAAAAAAAAAGTTCATAATTAGTATTGGGAGAAATATTTCTGGTTAAGAGTTATATATTTTTTTTTTCCTTTTACATTTTTCTTTGTAAGTTTATGTTCCATAATGTTTTATTTGTAATAAGAGTAGCAACTTGGGCCAGGCCTTGTTTTGGAAAATCAATTCCGGTGCATGGGCCTAAGTTCAGTATATAATTTCCATGAATTAGTTTTCATGATTAACTATGGACATGACCCAAGATCAAATCCTTGTCCATGGATTAGAATAGAAAATGTGAGTTAAAACTAAATCTATCACAATGGGTCATGTGTTGTTTTTTTCTTATAGGCTTCTTTTTATACATAATTTTCATTACAGCTGTGACGGGACATCATTTAGGCTTTTTTTTCAATTTTGACTGTGGGATTTTTTAGTATAAAAATATAACCGGGGGCTTTAAACCAGCAAAATTCATGAGGCGTGTTGAAGAAGAAAAGAAGCAAAAAAACAAATGCCACAGAAAACGACATCAATGATGGTAATTCTGTAACTACCTACCTTTGATTTGTCTAAAATCTCTTTATTATTAGTATTTAATTACTTGATAAGATTCCATATCATATCACATTTTCTAGTTGCTTCTA
Organism: Carex cristatella; assembly: GCA_024447775.1. Lineage (NCBI taxonomy): Eukaryota > Viridiplantae > Streptophyta > Magnoliopsida > Poales > Cyperaceae > Carex > Carex cristatella. The sequence continues at coordinate 7,753,938 of JAJHPF010000011.1, read as the reverse complement.
TGTATCAAACAAGAATGAAGCGTGGCATAGTCTTACCAAATTGCACATGATCAGCTCTGACAATTTATTCAAAACTTGGCATCTCACAAAAAGTGTATATATAAAAGGCAAAAGCCACCACAGGAAAAGTAAACAAACCATGAAGATCTCTTCCTCATTCCACATAAGGTCTCTTGTTTCTTGCCGTCATTTCTTGCTTCCCTTTCTCCTCTCTATCCTGATTATATCCCATATATTCCTCTACTCAAACCCTAGTGCAAATTCGTACCTTATACCGGCATTCGGTTCATGCCAACAAGCCAATTACACCAAGTCTAGAGATCTTACTTTACCTACACCAACCTTTCGTCTCCTTGTCGGTATATTAACAGTTCCTGCTCGGTTTGAGCGGCGTAACCTAATCCGTCTTGCTTACTCTAGCCAACCAATAACAGAAGCCCATGTGGACATCCGGTTTATACTATGCAATATCACAAAGGAGGAAGAAAAAACCATGGTCTCTCTAGAGATGATGCAATATGATGATATCATTGTATTGAATTGCACCGAGAGTATGAACTCCGGTAAGACCTACACGTACTTCTCCAACCTCCCCAAATTATATACCGGGGAAGATAACTATGATTATGCAATAAAAAGTGACAATGACACGTTCTTCAGGCTCGATAACCTAATTGGCTCCTTGAAAGTTAAACCCAGGCATGATATGTATTATGGCGCTGGATTTCCCATCGATGAAAAAGATTTTCCGCAATTCATGTTAGGGATGGGGTATTTGTTATCATGGGATTTGGTCGAATGGATTGCGGAGTCAGAGATACCGAGGAGTGAGCCAGTGGGGCCAGAGGATATGCTTACCGGTAAGTGGCTTAACATGGGGAATAAGGCGAGGAATAGGTATAACATGATTCCGGCGATGTATGATTATCGGGGATCAGAATTACATGATTTTATTCCGGGAACAATCGCGGTGCACCAGCTCAAAGAGACAACAAGGTGGCTTAACACGCTCAAGTATTTCGACATGGATCAGCCTTTCAAGTAAAACCCTATGTAATTATGAATTACACCTTGATTTTATTTTTAGGCCAATTTTTTTGTTATAATTCTGCTTATATATAATTTGTATGATAAAAACTGTGAATATTAGAATTTCGTAATAAAAACTTCAAGGAACAAGATTTAAGTTATGATGTATTGTACTGGTATATTTCCTTGGCATTAGTTGCTTCATTATTCTGGCATTTTATCATTCAGCTAGCAAAATGAAGTTCCTTAGCCATTATGAATTTTAAGTTATTATCTATTGTACTGGTCTATATATCACATGATGTGAAATATTTGACTTGTCCAATATTCAACTAGAAAGAAAAGAAGCAAACTAAAGGAAGAAACCTTGTCCGTCAACTAACTGATTAAATATGAATTATTAAAATTATTTGACTTTTATGGTTTGATGGAAAATTCTGAACCGTTTTTTTTTTTTTTTTTTAAATATATGATTGACATACTCATGAAATAAAGCGCTCAAAAAAATATTTTATAAGTAAATTTAAATATATTTGTTTCTCATCATTTTTTGACATGCTTTACTTATACACTTATTTAATTTGAAAATTAATAAAACTTAACATGTAAACACATCATTTGTGAATTAGATCAATTTCAACAATTTGAATTAATTTGTCATTTAAAATAAGTTCGATAAATTTTGAAGTTAAGCTCAAGAACTTGGTGAGAACTTTTGCTAATGTAATATCATTCAATATATAATTTAAATTGCTATTAATTGTTCTCAAAGTCGAATACATTCACATATTGGGACAAAATTGATTTATTTCAATTGACAGCTTGCAGTAAAAAAAAAATTGCTAAATTTTTCATTTTGGGAAAATATATGAAGGACTTTTATTTGCGTGCATATAGATATCATCCTCCTAACTATTTACAAATTTACACCATCGAAATTCTCACATTCATCAGAATATTTTAAAATATTAATATGACATGCAGCATCTGAAAATAAAGTGAGACGCTGTGAACTACTGAACCGTTCGTTTTAATCTAACAGGAATATTACAGGGATTCCATACATCTAAGACAGGTTCGTATAAAATTAATTCGGCATAGTGGAAAAAACGTGTTGTGCTAGCTGTGATTAACATGGTGCATGTGATTTTGGTTCTATATCTAAAATACTGAGGGGTGATCACGGTACGCGAATAGTCACCTCATGTGAGTTACGTTTTGTCCAAACAAATCATGACCAGACATGCCGTATTCAAACGTGACTTGTCACGTTTGGTCATATTTAACTATTTTATTCATAATTTAGATTAGTTTATTATTCAAGATTCATCATTTGATCAAGATCTAACAGTTCTAATTACACGTGACTCGCTTGATTACTTGTCATGCCGTGCTGTGAGTAGATCTTTTGTTACGTGCCGTGCCAAATTTTTAAGAAATGATCACAGCATGCAAATAGTCACGGCACAGGAGAGGAGAGTCAAAGCAAGTAACCGACATGCGTGTTGTGCCGTTCCATAATGGAGCTGGCTCTGTCGTGCTATTTTACCCACTCTAGTATTGCAGAAATACACACTCTGCTTGATTGAGAGTGAGGAACTAATTCGGTCTGATGGTCTGTCAGTGTTTATTCAATCAGCATCATAATTCGTGAGCTATCCTCACGGATCTTAAAGATGTTTATGCGAACCTAGCTTGATACTGATCAAACGACTCCAACTGAACATCGGACTTATTTTTATCCGATGCCCAACTGTCTCAATTCAGGTTGATTGTCGTTTTAGGAAAGACAAGAGTATTTATTGTTCAGAAGGTTATTCCATTCGGTTGATGTGTTTCAGTTCAACAGCTATCTAGAGATATTTGTCAGTATTTAGAAAGGCTACTCTGCAACTATATATGTACTTAATTGTCAGCATCAGCATTTCAGTTGAATATCACATATGATATTGACTTGCACGAAAAAGGAAATCAAAGTTTTATAATATCTTCTCTCTGAATCCCCTCTCTTTCTCAGTTCAATTATTGTTCTTGTATCATTTTCTTATGTCATGGATGTTGTTGTTTCGTCTTCTCAAGTTGAAAAGGTTGTGCAAAGAAAATTACTATTGGAAAGCGCTGTGGTAAATAAAAAAATTAAGCTCTAGACTATGCTGATTATACTCTCCTACAAGTAATATATTATAATTGAGGAGGGATTCACTTACACCATTTTTTGTTGACACAAAATTACACTCTACAATTTTAAAGTTCAAATAGTCGATCCAAGCAGTTCAACATGTTGATATATTAAAATGTCTTTGCAGATCAAATTTTATATTTTATTTTTATTTTTTTACTATTCATTAAGATGAGTACAAAAATTCAATGGTCTGAAACAACTGTTCTGTAAAATACTTAATAAGTAGTAAAAAATTCAAAAAAATATAAAATTTGGTCTCGAAGTACATTTTAATATGAATATCACATTGAACGGTTTGGATCGACTATTTAAAATTTGAAAACTTTAAAAATTAACAGTTTAGATTGACTATTTGAAGTTTGAAAACTTTAAAAATTAATGGTGTAATTTTGTGTCACTAGTTTTTGGTGTAAGTGTATCCCTCCTCATTATAAATTTTTTATTTCATGATATTATATTATGTATATAATGTGCTTCAAGTAATTATATATTCTTTTTAAGTTAGATTATATACAAGAGAAAAGTATGAATAACAAAAGATAATGGATAAAACAATTTGAGACAAATATGAATACAAAAAAATATCTCCATATGATATGTACTGTATCAATATACACTCCTCTAAACCTTCTTCGTCTTAATTATATTTCATAAAGAATAAACACAGTATACGAAACGTAATAAAAGACACTAAGTAATAATTTAATGTAAAGACGCTACTCTAGGCCTTTTGGTCGAATCTAATTCATTTACAACTAAAGTTGGCTGACTTGTTTAACTCGTTGAGCTGAGTTTGAACATATATACCTCAACTAGCTTATTAAACAACTCCTTTAACTCGTGAGCTTAATTCAAATTGTTTTTCATAAGATGGTAATTAAAAGAGTCCTATTTAATCAATATTCCATGCTCAAATTAATTTTTCAATTAATGTAATTTTGGAATAGGACAACAACTTGAAGTATAATTCACCACACTATATTTGCACCAGGAATGACTATAACTAAGAAAATAGACTAGTTCAAAGGAGTTATATATAAACGAGTAATGAGTCAACTCGAGTTACGTTTAATTTCAGCACGTTATTGTTTTTTCGAACACGCTAATTAAATTTAATGAGTTGATCGTAACTCACTCATTTACAGCGCTAGTTGTTAGTTGTCATAAAACACGTCAAAGATAAAAAGTTGTGTTTAATTACAGACAAGTAAAATTATGTATGAGCAGGGGCAAATTACTAACTTTAGTAATTTAATCTTGTAAATAAATATTTTCTTATCAATATATTGTTGGCCGCCAACCTTAAAAAAAAAAAACTATATACAGCCAAGTATATATTCGAGAGTGTGGATTATGAGGCGTGAAAAGAATGTTGTAGATATTTAAAGATGAATTTTTTTTTTAATATAAAATAAGGATCTAGTCCTTATTGATATATTAATATGGGTAAATCTTACAAAATTTGAGTTTCAGGACAAAACTCATCTGCAATAAATAAACGAAAAAGCTAACAAAAACTCTAGAAAAAAACCTACTGATTCAACTTAGTTGAATCTATATACTAACAATAGTATTAAACCTTGACCCCCCTCCCCCCCCTTTTTATTTATTTTTTTATATTTAAAGATGAATTAATTACAAATATAGTAATTATGTCCCATGGAAAAAGTATACTGCTCAACAAAAAATCCATTCAAACAGTTGATGCATTAAAATCATTGCTAATTAAAGAGACCAGTAATTTAAAATTATCCTCACACCAACTGAAGTTATAGCGAAATTAAATATCCAACCGATGCATGTAGTGTTGTATTTCTTTAGAACACTACATAAATCTATTAGTTAAGCTGGAGCCATCGACGAAAAGAATTTTAGTTTTTTTGATAAAATATTAAATACGCAGTTTTGACTTGATACAGCGCACTGATAAAAAAAGTTAAAATTCAAAACAGTACTGTATATAATTTGTAAGCTGTGTAAAATCAAAACTACTCTGTCAATATTTTTATCCGTCTTTTTCATACTTCATAGCTTAATTGCAACTATTTATAAATTGGCTTGTGATAGAACCACACGCATTGACCACAGAATGAGCTGTGTTTTAATTAGTCTCTCCAAAGAATATTCCAGAAAAAAAAAAAACTTCTTTTAATTAATATGCGTGCATGCGGCTATATATTTGTCAGAAAACTTTTATATAAATAAATAACTTTTAATTGAAAAGTGAACAACGTGTAATTAACTAACTTTTTTGGTGTTATCTCACTTTGACTGTTTTTCCAACTTCTTTTAAAGAAATTAGATGTCAAGCCATCCAAGTCCAACTGTGAATTTTTCATGAGAAATTTGAACATGCTTGTCTTTCATTACTATATCAATAATATTGTTGAATACTTTAATAATTGGCTTATTTTTTTTGTAACTCAACAGTAATTCTTTCTCAATAATTAGTACAAAGGATGATGTTTTTAAGATTGATTGACAATTATCAACTGTCAATTTCATTAATCAATTAAAAAAATACAATAAAAATAGTTATAATAAGAAGAAATAAATAAACTTAATTTACAACAAAGAACATTTCAAACCCCATCGACAAGAAGTCAACCAACTATTAATTTTGTCTCAGAATGATATTAATATCCGTCTTGTCGAAAAATGTCATGTATTCCTCTCTTTTCGCAAAAGTTTACATTGATTGGTTTTGAAATAAGAATTAGAGTAAGAGAGTTTTGTATAGAGTTTGAAAGTCATGGGCTTTATTAGTCGGAATTTGGCAGAGAAGGAAATACGTGACACATAGTAATGTGATGTGCCAAAAACACTGTGATTTGGTCACGTCACGTTACGTAATGTGATTAATTTTTCTTTTTACGTGACGTGACTTGTTCAAATCAAAATAGTGGTGGACGATCATGTCACGTGTGGTTACGCTGTGACCACATGTGACGAGATATAAATTAGTCATGTCAAATCTTTTTTTATATATTAATTTAAATTTTTGAAAATTCAGAAGAAAAAAAAAATCAAAAGATATGAATATTTGTAAAAAGTCTAAAATAAGTAAATAATGTTAGAAAGTTTTTTTTCTTTTAGTTAAAGACTGTTGTTAATCTGACATTACTTTAAAATTCTAATTACAAATATTTATTGAACTAAACTAGAGAAAATAAAAATTAGTACTACATGAAAATCAGTATCACTAAACTTACACTAAAAAGAAAACCTAGATACTAGAGGGATCGTTCGGCAATATTGGATTAAGGCTCCTTAAGACTTAATCCGCTTCCTTTAACTTCCTTAGTCGCTTAATCCTGCCGAATACCGGTTTCTTAGCGCGGATTAAGATCACCTCCTTTAGCCTCATTTTGCCTGGATCTTAATCCTCTGCTCGGACCTTAAGGCACCTCTACTCCTTCCTTTAATTTCCTTAGCTTTCAACCACGGATTAAGACAACCGAACAACGGTTCCTTGGTGCTCCTTAAGCTCTTAATCCTCCACTCTTAATCCAATGTTGCCGAACGACCCCTCTATGCATACCAAAAAAAGATGAAAATTAACTAGAAAAAGCTGTATACTGTGACATGACATGGCATGACGTGTAATTTTTGCTCGAATGCAATCACGTCACGCAACACGTGAATCATATATGTCACGTAATTAACAAATGTGATGTACATCACTGTGACTTCTCTACGCGCACGTACTAGAATAAATTCTGAGTAAATTTTAGAGAAATCCTTACTTTAAATAGCATTTATTTTACTGAATATCACTGTGGCTTGATTAAAAACTTGGATTTATTTTTTAATATTTCACTCCTTCATATGGGTTAATTTAATCCATAATATAAACAATCAAACAAGATTTTTAAAATATGAGAAGTAAAGTGGAGTAAGCAATGAGGATGGTTATGTGTTGTATTTTCTTATTTATAGCTAGGCTTCTTTTTATTCGGAATTTTCAATAAAGCTGTACCAGGACATCATTTAGGCTCTTTTTTAATTTTGACTGTGGGGTTTTTTAGTTTAAAAATATAATTAACCTGGGCTTTAAACCAGCGAAATTCATAAGGCGTGTTCAAGAAAAAAAACAAAAAAAAAAACAAATACAATACAGATACCACAGAAAACGACATCAATATATATGATGGTAATTCTGTAACTACCTGCCTTTTTTTTATGAAGGTAACTACCTACCTTCTATAAATTATAATTAGTATTTAATTAGTTGCTTCTATATTCTATATCATATCACATTTTCTAGTTAGTTGCTTCTATATATGAAACAAGCATGAAGCGTGACATAGTCTTACCAAATTGCACATGGTCAGCTCTGACAATTTATACAAAACTTGGCATCTCACAAAAAGTGTATATATAAAAAGCAAAAGCCACCACAGGAAAAGTAAACAAACCATGAAGCTCTCTTCCTCATTCCACATAATAAGGTCTCTTGTTTCTTGTCGTCATTTCTTGCTTCTCTTTCTCCTCTCTATCCTGATTATATCCCATATATTCCTCTACTCAAACCCTAGTGCACATTCGTACCTTATACCGGCATTCATCTCATGCCAACAAGCCAATTACACCAAGTCTAGAGATCTTACTTTACCGACACCAACCTTTCGTCTCCTTATCGGTGTATTAACAGTTCCTGCCAGGTTTGAGCGGCGTAGCTTAATCCGCCTTGCTTACTCCAGCCAACCAATCACAGAAGCCCATGTGGACATCCGGTTTATTCTGTGCAATATCACAAAGGAGGAAGAAAAGACCATGGTCTCTCTAGAGATGATGAAATATGATGATATCATCATATTGAATTGCACCGAGAGCATGAACTCCGGTAAGACGTACACGTACTTCTCCAACCTCCCCAAATTATTTACCGGGAAAGATAACTATGATTATGCAATAAAAAGCGACGATGACACGTACTTCAGGCTCGATAACCTAATTGGCTCCCTGAAAGATAAACCCAGGCATGACATGTATTATGGCGCCGGATTTCCTATCAATGAAAAAGATTTTCCGCAATTCATGTTAGGGATGGGGTATTTGCTATCTTGGGATTTGGTTGAATGGATTGCGGAGTCAGAGATACCGAGGAGTGAGCCAGTGGGGCCAGAGGATATGCTTACCGGTAAGTGGCTTAACATGGGGAATAAGGCGAGGAATAGGTATAACATGATTCCGGCGATGTATGATTATCAGGGATCAGAATTACTGGATTTTATTCCGGGAACTATCGCGGTGCACCAGCTGAAAGAGACAACAAGGTGGCTTAACACGCTCAAGTATTTCGACACGGCTGATGATCAGCCTTTCAAGTTAAAACCTATGTAATTATGAATTTACACCTTGATTTTATTTTTAGGCAATTTTTTATTATAATTCTGCTTATATAATTTGTATGATAAAAACTGTGAATATTAGAATTTCGTAATAAAAACTTAAAGCAACCAGATTTAAGTTATGATCTATTGTACTGGTATATTTCCTTGCATTAATCGATTCATTATTCTGGCATTTTATCATTTAGCTAGCATAATGAAGTTCCTTAGCCAATATGATTTTTAAGTTATGATCTATTGTACTGGTCTATATATCACATGATGTGAAATATTTGACTTGTCCAATATTCAACTACGAAAGAAAAGAAGCAAAAGGAAGAAGCCTCGTCCGTCAACTAATTAACTGATTAAATGTGATTGGTTAAAATGATTGATTTTTATAGTTTGATGGAGAATTCTGAACCATTTTTTTTTTTTAAATATATGATTGACTTGAATATACTGCTGAAATCGAACGGTCAAAAAAAGATTTATCATTTTTTTTACCATTTTTGTACCATTATACTTTATACTAAATTAATTTTAAAATTTATAAAACTTGACATATAAACATATAATTTGTGGACTACTCATTACGAACAGTTCGTTTTAATCTGACACAAATCTTAAAGGCCCATACATGGAAGAAATGCTCGTATAAAAATAACTCGGCAGCGGTACACTGCAGGAATACACACTCCTGTTGATTGGGAGTGGAGGACTAATTCAGTTCAATGTCTGTTCAGTCAGAGCCGTTGGATCAGCATCACGATTCGCGAGTACTTGATCAACCACAAATTTTAAAGTTGTCCACATGAATCTTATTGCTGCATCGAACGGCTCCAAATTAGATCTGATACACATCATACCGTGTAACTCGGACTGAAATTTGATCGGTATAGTCCGATTCCGCACCGAAACGGCCGATTTTACCTTCTATGCTATCATCACATCATGGGACATTCATTTTGCAAAAGGGTGTTCTATTCGGTTAATGTGTTTCAGTTCAACACCTGTGCAGTCTTTGTCAGTATTTAGAAAAGCTAGCTACCCTGCAGTTATATATATAGTTTTGTCAGCATTTCAGTTGCACATCTCATATGACAATGACTTGCACGAAAAAGGAAATCAGAGTTTTATAATCTTCTCTGAATCTCTCTTTCTCCTATTGGGAATTTGGGATCGTCATCTAAAAATGATGAAAAACGAACATTAATAAAGAAACGAGTAATTTCAAATTATCATCACACCAACTAGAGTTATATGGGCGAAATTAAATATCCTAGCTACCTAGCTATGTAGTGTGTTGTATTCCTTTAAACCACTTATTAAATCTATCAATCAACATCATCTATTTATTAGTTAAGTTGGAACCATCGACGAACTAGTCTGAGGAAAAAATGAGGAGATAGGAGTAACTTTTAGGTTCAATTAGCTCTAACACCGTATGATTAGCATTAAGATTTGTGCGCACATAAATTGAAACAAACTTGCACGGAATTTAATGTAGTTCGCGCGAATATTGATGCAATCGAATGGTCACTACACCCATCGAACCATAGTAGGTCTGATGGGCATTGGATCTACTCTGAATTTAAACATGAGATGTGTTTTCAATTAATCCCTTGAAAGAATATTCGAGGATTCTTCCAATAGACAAAACATTTATATAAAATAACTCTAAATTGAAATTAATAAACTTAGCGTGTTTATTAATAAACAGTGTGGCTTGACTTCCTTACATGGGTTTTATCTTAGATCTTTTGGAACAATGATTTGTAATATTCCTATAGTATAGGTAGGTTATACCCACTTTACCGTACTATCTCAATTTCCAACCAAATCGAGTTTTAATTTTTTACCTGTTTCATTTTAGTTGATATTACGATACATTAGGTCTCAATATCTGGAATTGTATATTTTTAAGTGGAGAATAGGGTTGCGGTGGTACTTAAGTATACATACCAGCGGGTTTGTTGACCTGGTAAACGGTACCAGTCCGTACCAGCATTATAGGGTTGAGTCAAATTGTATAGATATTGGTAAATCATGGGTGCATGCATTTTATCTCTTTTTATATTTATTCTAAACTGATCAAAAGGAATGATTGAGTTTCTTTTTTTGTGGTGCCCTCTGCGTCACAGGTACGGTTTAAAGCTTGTTAAAGACTGATATGAAAAAAATTTGAAATCTAAGGCCAGTACAGTAAAAATATTGAAATCAAGCAAGAAGCTCCAACCTCCAAGCCTCCAACTAAAGGGAGCAGCTTGGGTCCCATGCCCATCGAACTCAAACTGAGTTTGCTGTAACTAGACGCTGGAAATGTAAGATTTTGCCTCCAAACACAACAGATGAGAACTCCCAAGAGGTTTAATTATCAGCCTACTCTGAGGCTTGTAATACAGGCTCTGGTATTTTTGTTGCTGATTGCTTTTGGTCATTTGATGTAATTTAATGATTTTTCTGTCATATTTGAGATAAGATTTCAGCATACTGGTACAAATTCATTGGCCTGGTATGCTTAAGGGAGATGTTGGTTTCGAGTAAAGCAACTGTCCCTTAAAGTTTCAGTTAGCCTTGGGTACTATTCATAGCACGCCGATTGGTCCATACTATTGATTAATATCTTCGTTTTCAAAATTCAAATAGTCAATATAAACCATTCAGCATGATCTCCATATCAAAATGTCTTCGCAGATTAAATTTTATAATTTTTATAATTTCTTTTTACTATTTTTTAGATGGATAGAAAATCACTATTTTTGAATTGTCTAGAAATTTTAGATCGAGTAATTTTCTACCGGTCTAAGAAAAGAGTAAAAATTATAAAATTTAATTTAGAAATATATTTTTATATGGACATCATGTTGAATTATTGAGACTTCAAAAACAGAAATATTGATATATAGTACGAATCAATATGTACTATGCATAGTACCATCGCCTCACTCAATTGAGAGCAATTTGGGTCCGATGCCCATCAGACTCAAATGGGCTCCACAACCGTCCGATCCACTTTAAAATCTATGTGCATGAATATTAAAACAAATGTGCATGGATATTAAAATAATGTGCACAAATCTTAAAACGGATCGGATAGTTAGAGAGTACATCAAAATCAGTTTGACTCCGATGGGCATCTCAAATTGCTCTCCACTCAACTTTGTCTCGAGTTCATTGTACAGATTTTCTACTTTGCATAGAACCAATATTGGGCCGTAGGCCGGACCTTATATATCAATAGTCTTGGAGTTATACGGGCTGGTGGAAAATATTTGTGCTTTTATTTGTGAGTACCTAAATTTAAGAGATATTGGTATTTCTATTTTTAAATGCTTGCCTTGTCTATATTAGCACAATGAATCCTATATTTGATATGTTTCGTAATTATTGGGGATGTCATATGTTTTATTATTTGTTCTATTTGGTCCAAATAATATATTTTAAATTCTACCAATTGATTCATACTTATCTTGACCAAGAGAAATCAACAAAAATATCTAGCATGTTTTTCTTTTATACGTACCACGCGCATAAATTTTGATGATCTTATAAATATTTTTGATGTGTCCGAAATTAAAAATTATACTTCATTCACCATTTGCTGTATTAAAACTCAAACACGCCAATTTAAAATAACGCGATCAAATACATGAAAAATATGGGTTTTTTTTGTCTTCATGATCGATCACAGTGTATAATTATATTGTCTGTTAGTGATTAATGGAATTCTCTATAATTATTTTTTTTAAGTTTTAATAATCTACACAATAAATGCTTCCTACTATACAAAAAAAGTAAGAAAATTTCAAGGCCATAAAAATTTTCGCATCTACAACTGAGAACTAGTTCCATAGTCAGATGAGATAGAACAAAAACTAATAAAAAAAAAATTACTAGTCATAGTCAATTTATAAAGCACTTGAATTATTTAAGAAATTAATCAGCTTTAAAAATCATCTAAATTTCTCCAAATATTTAATTGTGAAGAAAAACAGGCCGATTGAAAGCTTGCGACGTTGAGATATTTTTTTGGAGGCATTAATTAAAGTCAGTAAACAATTGATCACTTAATTTAGAAGAGTTTGAACAAACAAGATATAAACCGAACAAATAATTTTATATAATCTATCAATTCTAATAGGGGTTAATTTTTCACTCTAGTAACTAGTCATGAATAAATTAGAACTTCTCTTAGTTCTTTGTATCCTCTCTAGTTGCAAATCTCATCCTCTCAGGTACCTGACAAGGGAATATTTTATAATTAGAGGATCCAAACCATTCATTTGAACTTTGCACGAATCTCAAAGTCCAATAATGTTGGACTCTGCATTAGTTCAAATATCAAAGTGACTGAGAGTTAATCTCAAACCGTCAAGTGAGGTAAATTTTCTACAGCACCTGGAAGGATGCGGATCCCTCTAGTTGTACTAAATAATTAACTATTATGGATCATATTTTATTGTTACTTAAATTTAAGAAAAAATTATGTTATTTACTTCATCTTATTTTTCATTTTTATATCTTTGTTCATAATTTAAGTCATGACTTGAATTAATCTATTCGAAAGATAGAGAAATCAAAAAATAAATCTGTCTATGACACTAACTTATTTGGTCATAATTTTATTTTATTTTTTATGTTTTACAACTCATTTAATAATTTAAGTATGAAGTAAGAGGTTGAATACACCTCTTACAACCAAAAATTACAACCAAAAATAACCTGATGACTTGATTTAATTTATATATTCTGATAAAGAAGCTAATCTTTTTGTTTTCTGTGCATAAACTATCACTTTGCCTCAAAGCAGAATCAAGGACAAATTAATATAGTGCCTATCAAAGCAACTGATAGCTGTTATTTAATTATCAAAGGTGAAACCATAGACGTGTGAAAATTATGGCTTTGTAGCTAATGTTATTCTTTTTAATTTATTATTATGTTGTTGTACTTTAAGTGCATCGGCATGCATGGAATATTTAGGAGAAATCTACTGTTCTGATCTCTTGTTTTTCGTTGCATGACATGTCAAATAGCTCACATTTCCATGTTAATTAACTACTTTGAGATAGACCCTTTAATTTTTTTCCTTTCCTATTATAGACTTTTCTTGTTAAAAAAAAAACATAGGCGATGTGATCTGTGAAGGATAGGTAGGGATAAATTTTAGTGTTATTATTGAGTAAAGATATTGACAGAGTAGATTTTACTTCATGCAGCAAACATACAATAAAGTCAAAGAAGTGTCGCATATGAATAGCGCGCTGCATGGAGCAAATAATACTCTGTCAATATTTTTACCCGTTATTATTATGCTCAGTTTTATATATGTTTTTATTTTGTAAACAAAAAGAAGATTGGGATCAACTACTCAATTGTTTAATATTCAGAAGAAATTTTTTGATCAAATTTCGAACTTAGGACCTTCTATACAAAAAATATTATATTTCTATCACTAAAATTGATTATCATATATTTGCAGCCGGATATAGAATCATATTTAAAATGAACAAAAAAAATAATTTAGATTCATTAGAATTATTTTCATGATATTTGTTCGCTTAAAGTGTGGCTGATTATCGAGACTCCAACACATAATTCAATGATAAAAAATCAATACCCAATTCATATGTATTTTGAATGTATTTTGGGTTTTGAATTTAGCCTTTTGAATGAACATTTCAAATTTTATATTAATATAGAGTTTATGGTATTCGAGCGGGGATGATTAATTGTCAAGGCTGCTCCACATGATTCAACTATAGACAGTAAAAAGCGCCAAAGTCACATAGAAACAGTACCTCCTCCTAAAAAAAATTTAAAAATATTATTCAATTCTATGTTTTTCTAAAAAAAATTATTAAGATATAGTTAAGATTTGAAAAAATTTAAAATTATGCCTCTCACTATTTCAACTATTTTTTTAATATATATATAGAGAGAGAGAGAGTTGGGCTATGGTACTCTATAGAGTACCATGGCTCGGTGCTCTACGGCACTATATCTCTATTTTAAAAATTCAAACATCCGATCCGAACATTGAACATGTTCTTCATATTGAAATGTGCTTGGAGACTAAATTTTATATTTTTTGGAATTTTTTTGCTATTTATTAAGTCACTTTGAAAATCTCAGATCCGCTATGAACAGTAAAAAACAGTAAAAATTTCTAGACCATCGGATCTACGATTTTCAAAGTGGCTTAATAAATAGCAAAAAAATTCCAAAAAATGTAAAATTTGGTCTCCAAGCACATTTCAATATGAAGAACATGTTCAATGTTTGGATCGGGTATTTGAATTTTTAAAATAGAGATATAGTGCCGTAGAGCACCGAGCCATGGTACTCTATAGAGTACCATAGCCCAACTCTCTCTCTCTCTCTCTCTCTATATATATATATATATCTATGAGGAGGGTTCCAATGCACCCAAAATTTCATGCTCCCATTTGCACCCATTTTTTTATTTCCTTTATCTTCATTTTGAAAGTCCGAATAGTCAATCCGAACCGTTCAACACGATCATCATAATAAAATATGCTTGGAGATCAAATTTTATATTTTTTAGAATTTTTTTACTATTTTTTAAGATAGGTACAAAATCATTGTTTTAAGGAGATTCTAGACCATCTGATAAAGTAATTTTGTACATATCTTAAAAAATAGTAAAAAATTGGATATGTATTTGAAAATTAGATACGGATATCCGATATTTGAATATATGTATTGATAGTGATACATACATATATAATTTTGAAATTTAATTATCTGTATTCAAATAGTATATGTATATATATATGTGTGTACAAAATCACTTTATCGGATGGTCTAGAATCTCCTTAAAATAATGATTTTGTACCTATCTTAAAAAATAGTAAAAAAATTCCAAAAAATATAAAATTTGATCTCCAAGTATATTTTATTATGATGATCGAGTTGAACGGTTCGGATCGACTATTCAGACTTTCAAAATGAAGATAAAAGAGATAAAAAAAATGGGTGCAAATGAGAGCATGAAATTTTGGGTGCATTGGAACCCTCATATATATATATAATAGAGAGAGAGGTTGTCTAATATCAAATTGATTGTTCTTAAGGTCTGGTGCAACTACGTTGTTTTTCAATTTTTAAAATAAAAAAAATCATTATAAACTAGTAGATGTGATCTCTATATTAAAATTTCTTAGAGACCAAATTTTACATTTTTTGAAATTTTTATACTATTTGTAAACACTTTGAAAACCGTTAATCCAATAGTGGCTTAACCAAACGAAGGATTATGGACCGATGTTCGACATGAGATTCAACCACAATGAAGAACTATGGGCCGATGTTCAAAAAGTAAAAAAAAAAGAGAAAAATAAAGAAAAAAATCAATGTGTAATATTTATTTTGTTTAAATTTGAAACTTTTAATTTTTTTTGTTGATGTAATTTTTTTTGTTGATGTAATATTTTTTTATGGAAACCTTTAATTTTGCATTTTGCACTTTACATTTTACATTTTATCAGCTTAAAGATGTATTATAAAAAAAATATACATTTTAAATGTAATATAAAATATAAAATATATAATATACATTTTAAATGTAATATTGTCCTAAATGTAATATAAAATATAAAATGTATAATATATAATATATAATATACATTATAAACATTAGTTAGATTCTAAAAAAGTATAGATTTTATAAAAAAAATATATATATATATAATTTATATTTTATTAGTTTTTACTCTAAACTTTCCAAAAAAATGGAAATTTTAAAGTATAGATTTTTCAGATTATATTATGTTATATTAAATGTAATATGTCATATATAATATATAATATATAATTTGAACAACTTTAAATTTTGATGATATTCCTACCGGATTTTAAAACAGAAATTCGTGTAGAAATGTGCAGAGCTACACGGATATTTAACTAAATATCCAAGTCCCGAAATCTTTCTCCTCCTCCCTCACTTCTCTGATTTTGAAGTTTTTTCTAAGTCCCGAATTCTCCTTCTCCACCTCTGGTCCGCCACCCTGCCATTTTCGCCACCTCCTCCTCCCTCACCCTGGTAATACATCTGTCTTCTCTCTCTCTTGTTTTTCCTTTTGCATTTCTCTTTTCAAATGATCCTCATTGTTGTGTGCTTATTTAAGAATTTTGATTTTCTTAGGGTTTAGGTCTGCTCCTCTCTCTGTTGCTGCCTCTCTTCTGCCTCTCTTGCTCCCTCTAAGGTAATATTCAATTATGGTTGAATATTATTAGGGTTGATATTAGGGTTTTGGTTGAACGTTATTAGGGTTGATATTATTGGTTGAATGTTATTAGGGTTGAAAACCCTAATTTTAATTATAGGGTTGTGGTTGCATGGTTGAATGTTATTTAGGAATTTACAATTAGGGTTGATATTAGGGTTTTGTTTGGTAATTTAAAATTATGGTTGAATGCCATTTGATTAGGTTGAATGTCCTTTAATTAAAATTTATGTTTTTAATTTTTCGATTCCATATGTTATAGTTAGTTTATGTTAAATTTTGTTTTTTTTAGGGTTGTATTCAAATAAATGAAACATGCATTTGAATTGTATAATTCAACATTTAAATTTCCAACTAATTAAAGTTGTATTCAACTATTTTTTTTTTAGAATCATGTCACATTCAGATAAGCACGGCAACACAATGGAAGACGAGGACCTGCAAGGTACAACTCAGTCAGGCTCACAACAAAAAAGGGAGGTCCGACGACATGCAAATCCACGTCAGAGGCGAAGCAAATGGTAATTAAGTTCACCAAGGATGGGAGCGCGACAAAGCTAAATAGGCTGCCGTACTCAAATTGGATGAGCAATCTGGCAAAAAGGAAGGTCGATATCAAGATAGAGAGGTGGGACAAGATTAAAAGAAAAAGAAAAAAGAGGAAGACCAAGTGGTCAAACATGGTGGAGGTAATCGAACTCCCTTTAAATATTTTATTTGATTGTTCTAATTATCTAATGAATATCATTTATTTTGTGTCAATCAAGCTCAATGGAACATCCAAAATGACACCCCGAAGAAATATAATTTGAAGATAATAAACGAGAGGTGGAAGCAACATAAGAGCACTCTCGTGACAGACTTCATGAATAAAGGGAGAAGTCCGGTTGGATACTATAAAGAGCTGACTGAAGAGGTGTGGGAGGAGTATGTAGCTATGAAGCAATTGTTTCTACACGAAGGCTGGAATGTGGTGATATCTTTCAGGGACTTCAAGGACTTTTTTCATGCCTTGGGTACTGATAAATGGCTCGACGCGTCATTCATCACCATCTGGGCCATGTAAGTGACCAAAAGTCCTATTTATATCAGATGTATAGCACTCGAATATATATTCCAATGTAATATGATAATTTTTCAGGAGGCTACTCTGAACCGTTCAAACATGGCCGAAGGAACGGAAAAGGAACTTAGACTCTGGTCCTGGACCCCGGCAAACTCAATGCTACGATGCTGATTAGTCATGGTGCCGAGTCTATCGAGTACCTGCGCCAATTGATGCACAGTGCACCGCAGATGAGAAGAAATTTATTCTCGTGCCATACTACCAGAGGTTAATTTATTCTAACCTTCAACAGAGAACACTTGTGATTATAATTGTGTTTATATTTCTCATGCCACAGCAAACACTTGTGTCTGGTCATCATCATCCCGACTACAAATAGGTGCTATGCTATGGATTCTTTGAAGCCCCAAGGAAGAGTCCAAGTCCGTCAGGCCACAGAGATCGTCCATTATATTAAAAAGTAAGCAATAATTTTTCACTTGTTTTCATTTTTTTTAATTGTAATTAGATGTATCAAAATTGCTAATTACTGTCACTTAATTTTGTAAGGGATTTAACCCAGTATATTCAAGACGGAGTATAGGAAACTAAGACAAAAGCACTGCAGAATAAATTAACTTGTGGATGGAAACTGGTGAGCACACTATAATTTTTTTATTGCATGTTATGTTCAAAAAATTATTGTCATTCTAACATAGACTATAAATGTAAATTTCAGTCCCCGCAACAGAGAGAGAGTTGGGAGTACACCATATTTTTCATGTTTCAATGGATGGAAAAAAACAATTTGGATTTCCAAAATCGGTATGTAATTCATATTAATTTTTATTAATATCAATAATGGATCTTGCATCTACCTTTTCTTGGTACTAACTAATTCAACAAATTATAATTGTAGTATAAAACGGGTGAGACCCAAGACTCCGAGACCCCTTACTCCGAGAAGCAAATCAACAATATGAGAGGATTTTGGGCAAGGTGGTTTATTGAGGAATATTGTAATGAACAACTTGGATTTGTAAAATATTAATTAGTGTAATTATCAATTTTGAATTGTTATGATTTAGCATTGTTCTCAAATCTGACTTTTAAAAATGGGGGCTCTGTTTTGATAAAAAAAAAAATTTAAATATAATTAGTGGCTAGCAATAGTGGAGGCTAGCCAAAAAAAAAAACAAAAAATAGTAAAATCCTACACGAATATTTAATACAAATCCATGTAGGAAGAGGTAACGCAAAAAATCTGTGTTCTAAACTTTTCTACACAGATTTGTAAATAAAAATTAGTGTAGGATTGTTCCCTACACAAATTTTTATTAATAAATCTGTGTAGGAAGGTTTAGAACAATGATTTTTTCTGTAAATGAGAGCTCCGTGTATTTACTTAAATATCCATGTAGGAAGAGTAATCCTACATGGATATTTAACTAAATATTCGTGTAAGAAGGGTATTCCTTCGGGTTTAGCTAAAAAATATGTGGGATGAATTTGTACACAGCTATTTATAATATATTTGTGTAGTATTTGTTATAATTGCACACAGATAAATATCCGTGTGTAAAAAGTTGCCATTTCCTACACCCTAACAATGCACACGGAAGAAAATCCCTGTAGCTCTGTGTTTTTTGTCCATGTAGAATCTGCTATTCTGTAGTAGTGCGCGTTTATTTATATATGGATGAGATTCCATAAACAATTGTTATTATCCCAACTATTTTGTAATTTGCTCTATAATGTACAGTGGGAACAAGCATATATGCTATATCTCCATATTTTATTGTGGTCTAAAACGTGGAATAAAGGGTTTAGTTTTTGTTATTCTATCAAACGAGCATTAATTGAGTCGGACTAAGATGGCATAAGTCGATTTTTAGGCTGATATAAATTAAACCACTTCACATGATGGTTTAATTGTATTGGACGTCGTGGCAAATGATTATAATAATATATTATTAGTATATAATTATATAATTAATATCTTATATTGTTAATATATTAAATAATTATTATAATAATATTACAATATATTATAGTTATTATTAATATATTAATATTATATTTAGTAACTTATAATTAATTGTTATTATTAAATACATAATTATATAATGAGGAGGGTTCAAATGCGTCTAATTTTTGTGCCTCCATTTTTAACAATTCAAAATTTCAATTTTGTAAGTCAAAATAAAACCGTTGGATGTGATCTACATCATTTTATCTATGCACATGTAAAAAATTGTGACATTTCAACTTTGTTTTGGTTGTCATCAAGAGCTTGTAAAAATGTGCTAATGTGAATCATTTCTAGACGTTGATTTTTTAAATAATTGATTCACATAAAAATAAAATCGAAATGTGATATTTTTTTATGGACACAGAGAGACTAATTATTTCTAGACGTTTTATTTCGATATTTATAATTTTAATTTTAATTTATTAACATTTTAAATAATGGAGGCATGGTGGAGGCACAACAAATAGAGGCATTTGAACCCTCCTCTTATATAATTAATATCTTATATAGTTAATTTATTAAATAATTATTAATATATTAACATTATATAATTAGTATCTTATTATTAATAATTAACTAACTTAGACTTCCAATACTTTAGTCCTCCACCAACTCAAACAAAACAAGAAATATCTTAAGTCATAATCTAACTTTAGACCTAACTAAACATGAATAATTTAGCGTAAATTGAAATAACCAATTTAAGTCTCTTTAACTTTAGTCAACAACCAAAAACCACCTACATGACTAATACCAGTGATTTGATTATTAAAATATGTCTAAAATTTAAATTATAACATGTGAACAAGCAAGGGCGGATTCAGCATAGTCCAGGGGGGCAGCCGCCCCCCCTGGATTTTGGGTTTTAGTGGAGATTTATCGGTTCCGACTGGTTTTGCCCCCTGGAAATTTTTTTGCCCCCATTTTAATTGGTAATTCGGGTTAAATTTATAGTTAAAATTAAAATAAATCTCTTGAAATTGTTAAAAACAAATAATCCAAGTCAGCAGAGTTACTGGACTTTCTAGAAGTTGCAGGTCTATTTCTGTTAAGAATTAATTAGAAACTGTTTGTTAAAATTAGGCAGCAAGTTCTCTGTTTTTAGAACGTGAGCAGGGAGCAGTTTTTAGCAGCATTGTTTCTATATTTAGTTATAGTTGTAGTGGGTTGGTTATAGGTTAATTATGGCAGCATTGTAGTGGAGTTAGTGGGTGCTAAAAATAGGAATATGCATCATTATAAATATCATGTTTGTATCTGTTGGTGGAGAATAATAAAGTTGTGAAAGAAATCAGCTGCTTTGTGTTCTCGCGTGTTCTGTTTTTTTACCAAATAATTCCCAACAAAATTGGTATCAGAGCGAGGTTGATCTAATGGCCGATGCAGGTGGCAACGCAACTGTCAGCATGTCCAATCCAACGATACCTCTGTTCAAGGGTGATAACTACGAGTTCTGGAGCATCAAGATGCGAACTATGCTGAAATCTCATGGTTTGTGGGAATTGGCAGACAAAGGAATACCGAATCCTGATCCGACACCGATCGACACAGCCAAGCGAGATGCAAAGGCACTCTTCTTCATTCAGCAAGCCGTACATGAATCGGTGTTTGCGAAGATTGCAGCAGCAGAAACAAGAATGCGGCCTGGACAACTCGAAAACAAGACATTTCAAGGAAGTTCCAAGGTGGTAGCTATCAAGTTGCAGGGATTGAGACGAGAGTTTGAAACATTGTTCATGAATCAAGGCGAGTCTGTCCAATTGTTTCTTACACGAGTTACATCAATAGTCAACCAGATTCGAAGTTGTGGAGAAGATCTCCCTGAAAATATAGTTGTGATGAAGGCGTTGCGTAGTTTGACAACCAAATTTGATCATGTGGTGGCAGCGATTGAAGAATCCAAAGACATGTCCACCTACACGCTTGATGAATTGATGGGATAATTGCAGGTCCATGAAACCCGCCTCAATCGATCAGAAGTAAGGGACGACACCAAAGCCTTCTATACCAAGGGCGATTCCTCAAGAAGCCAACAGCAAGGCAGAGGTAGAGGCCAAGGTAACAGCAAAGGTCGAAGCAGTCAAAGCGGCAGGGGCAAAGGCAAGCCAAGTCACAATCAACCGCACTCTAATCAATCAAAGAAAGATGTAGAATGTTACTATTGTCATAAGAAAGGGCATATGCAAGCCAACTGCTACAAGAAACAAAGAGAAGAAGGTCAAGACGTAAAGTGTTATTATTGTCACAAGATCGGTCATATGCAAGCCGATTGTTACAAGAAGAAAAGAGAAGAAGGACAGGCAAGTTTTGTTGAAGAGAACATCAATCAGGCAAGGTTGTTCATGGCCAAAACTGATGAAGAATCAGATGTGAGTCAAATCTGGTTTTTGGACAGCGGGTGCTCAAACCATATGACGGGTTTCAAACATTTGTTTGATAAATTAGATGAGTCATACAAGAAGGCAGTAAAGCTTGGTGATGACAAAGAGATTCATGTTGAAGGAAAAGGAAGAGTAACCGTGCAGACCAGCAGTCACAATACACGGATGCTACATGATGTGTACTATATTCCTCAACTATCCCAGAACCTACTCAGCATTGGTCAGATGATGGACAGCGGGTGTACCATCAAGTTTGAAGGTGACAATTGCAGAATTGTAGATGCAACCACGGATCAGACGATGGCAACAATCAAGAAGACACAAAACAACTTGTTCCCTCTAGAGATAGCCAAGGTGAAAGACAAGGCACTTGCAGCCAAGGAGATTAGTTCTAACGAGCTATGGCATTTAAGTTATAAAAGTGAAGCATTTGGGATGTTCAAAAGATTCAAAGCCATGGCTGAGACGCAAACAGGGGCTAAGCTGAAAGCTCTAAGATCAGATCGTGGTGGTGAGTTCCAGTCAAAAGAATTCAAACAGTTTTGTGAGAAAGAAGGGGTACTACAGCAGCTGACCACTCCATACACACCTGAGCAAAACGGTGTAGCTGAACGCAAGAATCGCACGGTAGTAGAACTAGCAAGAAGTATGCTGAAATCTAAAGGTATGCCGAATAATTTCTGGGCTGAAGCAGTAGCAACAGCGGTATATGTTCTAAATCTGTCACCAACCAAGGCAGTGATGAACAAAACACCGTTTGAAGCGTGGTTTGAAAGGAAACCCAGTGTGGGGCATTTGCGTGTTTTTGGGTGCATTGCTTACACTCTTATAAGTGCACAAAACCGAAAAAAACTAGACTCAAAATCTGAAAAGTGTGTGTTCATTGGGTATTGCATACAATCTAAAGGGTATAGGGTGTTTAATCCGGTGACAAAGAAGATTATAGTCGGTAGAAATATCATGTTCGATGAGAATGCTAGTTGGAGTTGGTCTATGGCAGAAAAGAACACACCAACACCTGAAATAGAAGATGAAGAAGAAGAAGAAGACAGCAGTGAGCAGCCACAAAGCAGCCCAAGCTCGAGTAGCACAAGCAGCCAAAGCTCGAGCAGCACCTCAAATCGGATGGGTGATTCGGTTACACAAGGAAGACATCGGATGGTTGATCCGGATACACAAGGAAGAAAGGTACGATCCTTACAAGAATTGTATGAAGCAACTCAAGTTTTGTATGTAGCAGATCCATTGTCCTATGAAGAAGCCGTAGAAAGAAAGGAATGGGTGCAAGCAATGAAAGAAGAAATGAGTTCAATCGAGCAAAACCAAACCTGGAAGTTGGTGGAATTACCAAAAGATCGCAATGCAATTGGAGTTAAATGGGTTTACAAGACTAAATTTGGTCCGGATGGTAGTGTATTAAAATGCAAAGCAAGACTAGTGGCAAAAGGATATGCGCAAAAGCAAGGCATAGACTATGAAGAGACGTTCTCCCCGGTGGCCAGATTTGAAACGGTTCGGTTGTTGATTGCAATGGCTGCCCACTTGAGACAACCCATCTATCAATTCGATGTGAAGTCGGCATTCCTCAATGGTGAATTAAAAGAAGAGGTTTATGTCGAGCAACCGGAAGGGTTTGTGATGAAGGGCAAAGAGCATTGGGTATACCGTTTGTTCAAAGCATTATACGGTTTGAAGCGGGCCCCTCGTGCATGGTACAAAGCAAGATTGATGCACATTTTCAGAAATTGGGATTTGAGAGAAGCAAGAATGAGCCTAATCTCTATATCAAACGCAAAGAAAAAAGAGGTTTAATAGCGGTATGTCTCTATGTCGATGATATGATTTATTTTGGCACAAATGACGCAATGGTGAAGGAGTTTAGAGAGCAAATGATGCGTGTGTTTGAGATGACCGATCTAGGAGAAATGCATTACTTTCTAGGTCTGGAGATTGAACAAGAGAAGGGGAGAATCTTTGTGTCCCAACGCAAGTATGCAAGAGACTTGGTAGAAAAATTCGGATTAAAAGATTGCAATCCCGTACTAATTCCAATGAATACAAACGAGAAGTTGACAGCAGTTGATGGAACCGGAGCTGCAGATGCAACTCGGTTTAGGAGTTTGGTGGGAGGTCTGTTGTACTTGACGCACACAAGACCAGACATCACACATGCAGTTGGAATGGTTGCGAGATACATGCAGAATCCAACTAAACAACACATGGGAGCAAAGCAAAACGAATTCTTAGGTACATTGCAGGTACAACAAGCTATGGTCTGTGGTACAAGGTTGTTGATGAACCGTGTTTGACAGGCTACAGCGACAGTGACCTGGGCAGGTAGCATAGATGATCGAAAAAGCACAACAGGTCAAGTGTTCTTCTTTGGCAACAGCGTAATAAGTTGGAGTTCGAAGAAACAATCAACAATTGCACTATCAACCACAGAAGCTGAGTACAATGCAGTAACATCAGCAGCATGCCAAGGTGTATGGCTAAGGCGCTTATTGGAAGAGTTAGATTGTGAGCGAAAAGGCGCAACAATACTCTATTGTGATAATCGAGTCGACAATTGCAATTGGTAACAACCCGGTGCATCACAACAAAACAAAGCACATAGACACTCGGATCCATTTCATACGAGACCTGATTGAGCAGAAGAAGATAGAATTGCAGTATGTGAACACGAACCAGCAAGTTGCAGATGTGCTGACCAAATCACTAGCACGAGAGAAGTTTAACTGGTGTCGAGACATAATGAATGTGCTGGACTTTGGATTAAGGGGGGGTGTTAAAAACAAATAATCCAAGTCGGCGGATGTCTTGGACTTTCTAGAAGTTGCGGGTCTATTTACGTTAAGAATTAATTAGAAACTGTTTGTTAAAATTAGGCAGCAAGTTCTCTGTTTTTAGAACGTGTGCAGGGAGCAGTTTTTAGCAGCATTGTTTCTATATTTAGTTATAGTTGTAGTGGGTTGGTTATAGGTTAATTATGGCAGCATTGTAGTGGAGTTAGTGGGTGCTAAAAATAGGAATATGCATCATTATAAATATCATGTTTGTATCTGTTGGTGGAGAATAATAAAGTTGTGAAAGAAATCAGCTGCTGTGTTCTGCTGTGTTCTGTTTTTTTACCAAATAATTTCCAACAGAAATATGATTGGTAATTATAATTATAAGTCAGAACATCATAAATTACAAGTCAGAGCATTATAAAGTATAAGTTAAAATATTAGTTTTTATCAATTATCTAATTAGTTAATGGGTTTAAATATGATTCGATATTTTTTTGCCTCCTGACAAAAATTCTAGATCCGCCTCTGTGAACAAGCACATGCAGTTGTCAGCGTTTAGTGTTCTGACAAGGCTTCAGCAGTATAAAATATTTTATCCTAAAAAAAAAAAAGCAGTATAAAATATTTGTGTTTGATGTTTGTTTATTTTACATTTGAGTTGTTCGGATTTTGGAAATAAATTTCTGCGATTTAAAAGAATTGCAGGAATCCTGTTATTGAAAATCCAACATTTTATTTGTATTGAGATTTGTTCATAAAAAACACTTTCTATTGAGTTTCGTGAATTTTAACAAATAAAATGTTGAACTCGAAATAACTGGGACCTTCGCAGCAGATTATTTCCTAGGATTTTAGTTGATTTGACATCTCCTAATTTTTGGAACTGATGTTTAGTTTTGAACCTGTTCTGTTTGCACCTTCAAATGTGACTCTTTGCTTCGCATACTTTGAGCTTTTCTAGCATTTCCTCTATTCATATGTTTTGGTCAAAAGAAAAATAAATAAATAAATAAGACATCAACAGTTTTTCAAATGCAAACAGTTGGTATTTTTTTTTTTATGATTGGCTACGAATTACCACCAACAATATATTAATAATAAAAATTTTATTTACAACCTCTTGCTAACGGTCAAATGACCGCGACTAGCCATTAGTTGGAATTAACTAATATATAGTTGATAGTTCATACGAACCGAACATGCATGAATTATCCTTCAGGTATACCATATATATATATATATATATATATATATATATAACTTGAAAAATAACTAATTAATGACTGTACTGAATGATTGGCAAACTTAAAGTTTCATCTAAAATTTTGGTTCTCTGAAAATGAAACATATGAGGGGGGGTTGAATGAAAGAGAGAGATTCATTATTTAGCTTCTCAAGTTGCCAATTTGTGTGTCATCTAAAATTTTGGTTCTCTGGAAATGAAACAAATGAGGGAGGATGAATGAAAGAGAGAGATTCATTATTTAGCTTCTCAAGTTGCCAATTTGTGTGTGTGTGTGGGTGGGGGAGGGTTGCTCATAGAAAAAAGCACCTTCTGTATTCATCTAAAATTTGGTTCTCTCAAAAAGAAACAAATGAGGGGGGATGAATGAAAGAGATTATTTAGCTTCTCAAGTTGCCAGCTTGTGGGGGGCTCATAGAAGAAAACACTTTTCTGTACTCACATCCTCTCCATTGGCCAAAATTGTTTTTATCTTCTGTGAATTTGCTCACATTTCATTTCTTGGTACCTCCAATTTTACCCCTGAAAAATTATTGATTAGATACTATCTTGTCTTCACCAATATATTCAAATTATCCCTATTTTTCAAGATTTTCACTCATTTGATAATGAGATGGACCGTGCTTGGGAAAACAATGGCCAAGAGATATGATTCACTCATTTTTTTATAAGCATGGGATATATTAGTTTATATCATCATCATGATATTAATTTGTTGCAATAAAAGAGTGGATATGATAATTAATGACTGGTTTAAAAGTCAATGGCTACATATTATTTTAAAATAATTCTCAAGTATTTCTGATTTGTTTCTTTTTATTTAGTTTTTTAGTATGTTTTCAGTTAACAACAATAATATTTTATGCAATTAAATATTATTTGATGATATATCAAAGACCATTATATTTGGAATGTTGAAAATTAATTTTACTTGATGTGTGGTTAAACACATTTCAAAACTTCACCATATGTTATTTTGTAGACATGGCAAGTGAATAATATAGATCATGCTATAATTATATCTCCATTCTTATATTAAACACGTATATGTCCTAATCCACTAACGACTAAAGATGAAATTTTGAATTGAATATTAGCCCTTCAATTAAATAGTTTGTAATTTTTTTTTATTCAATGCGTCTTTTTCATGTGTTTTTATGTGTAAAAGTCTAAATTTATTAAGACATGTACTCGCCACATGTACTGCACACGGTCTAGTTAAAACTAAAATTGAATAGACTTAAATTGGCGGTGCTGCAATAAAAAAGATGTTGATATCTTACTTTTTTGGGTCTCCTTCAATATTTA
This sequence comes from Carex cristatella, assembly GCA_024447775.1. Taxonomy (NCBI): domain Eukaryota; kingdom Viridiplantae; phylum Streptophyta; class Magnoliopsida; order Poales; family Cyperaceae; genus Carex; species Carex cristatella. The sequence continues at coordinate 7,726,341 of JAJHPF010000011.1, read as the reverse complement.
TGTGATTTTCCAGATCCTTTATTTCTTTCACTCTCCAAAAACAAATTTGTTAGCTAAGAAAAATGGAATATACATTGATGTCTTACTTTTTTTTGTCTCCTTCAACACATATAATCTCACCAGATAAGGATGTCTTACTTTTTTTGTCTCCTTCAACACATATAATCTCACCAGATAAGGAATATATATATATATATATATATATATATTGAATAATTTTTTTTTTTATTGATCTATTGTTTTATAAAAATATGTCACTTTGTATGAAATTTTTTTTTCTCTTATATCATATTTCTATTGCAATGTATGGGCATGATACTAGTTTTAGTTCAATCATACTATAAATATATTTTAGTTTAACCTTTATTTTTATTTTATTTTTTTTAAATTGTCAAATCGATTTTACTTTTTCTTTTTTTACATATATATTTTAGTACACATAGTTTGAAGAGGGAAAAATCATACTGCACCGTCGTACGGCGCTTATATATATCCATTGTTTTGGATATATTTTGAGAGGTACAAATTTCAGTTTACGTGACGTCTAATAAAATTGTCAACTTTTTGAAGCAATATCCAAATTGGTCCAGCTCTCTGGTCCCTCCATTTCAGGAACCAAGCAGAGAGAGAATGCCACTTCTTCACAAAACACCTTTTACAAAAATGTAACCACACTTCCATGCATTGTTTTCTTACTTGGTCCCTCGCATCTGTATAATTAACTACGGCCAAACATTTTTAGAGCACAAGGTCACAGAGATGATAGAAAAACACTCGTAGCTTGCACAAGATCGATTCACAAAGGTCTTATAATTAGCTCGCTTGATTCTAGTTTGTTCTAACATGAGCGAGTTTAAGTTTGTCTCAGCTTGGTTCATATTTACTCCCATCCGTTTCTCAATTTATTGTAAGAACAAGTGAATGAAACTCGTTGCAAAAAGAAGATAAAATCATTTTTCTCACTGATAGCCTCTATCAGTTTTTCAAAAAAAAAAAAAAAAAAAAATCATTTTCCAGACTGTAGTCTATGTGTAGTTCACAATACCAACATTTTTTTTTAATCTATACATGGTTCATATCATTGACAAACTATCTCGGAGGAGGGGGGGCAACTATCCTCTCTGAATTTTTAATTTTTCTGGAGATCTATGGGGCCCTTCGGCCACAAGAGATTAAGAGTGAAGAATTAAGAGGTTAAGGAGCGTTAAAAAACTGATATCCAGTTGTCGTAATTAATCCGTGGATGAAAGATAAGGAAGCTAAATTAAGGGATAGAAGTACCTTAAGATCCGGACAAATAGAGGCTAAGGAACCAGTGTTCGACAAGATTAAGTCGCTAAGAAAGCTCAAGGAAGTAGGTTAAGCCTCCTTTTGTTGCCAAACAGCTATAGGTCTAGAGTAACTTTGTCCCGTCTTGAAATTTTGTTTGCCCCCTCTAAAATTATGATCTATAATTTGGGTTAATTTATGGTGAAAATGAGAATAAATTCTTTTAATTCAGATTGGTGATTACGATTAGAAGTTAGAGCATTGAGAATTATATATTAGAGCATTGTTTTTTTATCTTTATCTAGTACCTGATTAGCTAATAAGTTTGAATTCAGATTGGTGATTACGATTAGAAGTCAGAGCATTGAAAATTATATGTTAGAGAATTGTTTTTTTTTATTTTTATCTAGTACTTGATTAGCCAGTATGTTTGAATTCAGATTGGTGATTACGATTAGAAGTCAGAGCATTGAGAATTACATGTTAGAACATTATTTTTTTTTATTTTTATCTAGTACCTGAATAGTTAATAAGTTTGAATTCGATTCACTATTTTTTTACCCGCACCTCTAATCCTGACGAAAATTCTCAATCCGTCCTTGCTCGACTCGACTCATTATGACAAAAGCCAAGTTCAAACTTTATTTGAGTTTAAAATGAGCTGAATTCAAATTTTGTTTAACTCAGCTTATGTACAGCTTTACATGGCCACATTGGGGGCAATAACATTTGATCCAAGGATTGTTGAATGATCGATTATTTTATAAATGTCTGATATGCAAAAGAGCCACAATATTTGCTTTCTCTACTGTTAACTCTGTAAGGTGCATGAACCTACGCATTATTTGGCTGGGAAAAGGAGAGAATTTGAAGGAGATATATTTGTTTTTTGTTTTGACACGGTTGGTTAGACTGCCATATATACCACCCCACTTGGCTCCAACTTCCGTGTTTTTTTTTTCATAACCACAAAAAAAAATTAATAAAAATAACTATTATACGAAATTAATTTTAAAAATAACTAAACTGTCCCACTGAAAGGCGGTCTTCCGTGCACCAAACCCCCCTCCTGTGAGGCAGTCTTCTGGACAGAGCAAACTGCCCCGAGGGCGGTCTCATTTTTTTTTTGTTAAATTTTGTTATATTTTTGGTTATTTTTTGTATGTGTATTTTTTTTATATGTTTGGTTATTTTTTTCTATTTACAATGTTATATTTTTTTTGTTATATTATTTTGTTTTTCATTTTTTGTTATATGTTTGGGTTTTTTACAAATTTATGTTTTTTGTTATATGTTTGTATTTTGTTATGGTTATACAATTTTAAGTATTTTGTTTTTATGATTTGTTATGACAAGTGGATAGTCTGAATTCGATGTCGTTTTCTCCAATGTTTTAAAAAACAATGACAGAACGGAATAAAATAAAATGAAACAACAAATCCTAAGTGAACAAAATAAATTAATAATTTCTGATCAACATAAAATCTAGCAATGAAAACCTAAAATACTATCGTCAGGTGTAGAACATGAAATATAAAAAAAGTAGCGACGACAGTGAGAACCAGACAGTGACAACTTGGGACGCGACCCGCATGCCCTGGGCGACTGCCCATGCCTCTGTGGGACTGCAGGGTCCTCGTCGTCTGCAAGATCATCCACATCAATCTCCCCTCCGATGTCCGATCCTGAACTGGCGGCCCATAGATCATCCTGCATAGTGCCCGTGGATCGTCGATATGAACAGCCAATGGATCCTCCTAGGTAACCGACTCTATGCGCGTCTCCCATGGATCCTCCATCCAAGTATCAAGATACATGGCCGAGGGCGGTGTTCCAAAGATAGCAGCCTCCCAAGTATAAGTCTGTTGTGCCCTACTCCCACTCGCCTCGTGGTCGTGCTGCCTAGGGGTGGCATCGACTGTTTGGGTCCGGTGAGATCCTCTAAGGCGGTGACATCGAAGCTATAGTCACTCTTAGTGAAAGTGGGATCGACACACCACATAGGTTGGCCATCCTACTGTTAGATAATGTTAGCTTTGCTGCCTGAAAATAACTAAAATTTAATTATACAGACAACCGACTGACCTCGCCGAGCTGCACCGGCACATTATATTTGTTGTAGTAGTTGTGTCATTTCTTGTTGTCCATCACCCATTCGTGGAACGACCAATTCGGATTATCATCTGCAAAATTTGGATGCAACATTTTGAGAACACACTTTCAAAGCAAATTGTTGTGTATGGAAAAATAATTTTAACTTATAATAGCTTCACGGGCAGTGGTATCTCATCATCGTATACTGGGACTTAGACTTGGCTCGGCTAATTCGAAAGTGGTGAGTCCACCTTGATCTCACGCCAGTTGATGTTATCGTTAGCATTGCACAGCATGCCAATAAGGCGTCCGTCGAACTGGGAATCCTCGACGATCGGAGCAGTGTGCTGCAGCATAGTACACTCGATCGCTCTCCAACCAGTCTTCACCATGCACACCAAGCTGTGTAGGACTCCTCAGATCCCAACATATAGATGTACACAACGTTTATAAAATGAGTACTACAAAAAAAATTCAAATAATCTTTAATACTTACCGAGTGAGCATTAATCAGGCCCCACGACAAGAATGTCCTACCCGGATCACCCATCAGTCTCCGCCGAAGAGTACCACCATAATAGCTCTGCAAGTAGAACAAAGCCATGCACCACCTCTAGTACCATATTGAATATCGCAATGCCCAGGGTTCCACACCCAAATCGACGTCTATCAGGTCAAGAAGGACCCACAAGTGGTTTGCAGGCGCGGCAGCAATTCTGTACAAGCCAAAATGGTGGGTGCACCAATCAAGCAAGGCCCTCTTGTGGGTGGTCCTACATTGTAAGTTAGATATAATTTATGAAATAATAACGAAATTCAGTGTGCATTACTCACTTGTGCAACTTCTCCGTGTCATCCCCACAAAGTATCGGTTCTCTCGGGATTAAGGCATCCAAACCGAGATCCCTCTGGTCCATCATTAATCAACCGAAAAAGCCGGCACGGTACCACGCTCGATATGGGAACCAGTCGACGTTCACCTCGTGCAGCATCTGGAGCTGACCCCGGACATAGGAGATACCCAACATCCTCTCCCTCCCTGTATTTTTGTAGCAGTTGTGGTCAACCCAGATGGCACCTCTTGGTCCGCACCATGATTTGGCGCACCGGGTCTGCGCAATGACTTTGCTCACCAAGGGGTTCGCACCAGTGTTGTAAAAAACTCTGTTAACGGCCGTTTAAATGGAAACGGTGGTCAAACCGTTACGTACATTGTTAACGGACGCATGTTTGCGATTTCGAACGTTTAATCAGCCGTTTTTCCAATTAATCAGCATTTTTCCGTTTAATCGGCCGTTTATTCCCGTTTATTCTCTTTTTCGTTTATTCCAATGAAAATCTATTTTTTTCTATGATAGTGTGTAATAATAAGGTTTAGAAATCATGTATTATAGTTTTATTTGTATTTGGATGTACATCCAATATTTTTTATATATTTTTTTTTTCTTCTTACTTACTTTGAAATTGATTAATTCTTCTATTATTTATATACCATATATTCTTGTTTACTTACTGATGTAATTTTTTCAATTAGTACGATATATTTATTTATGAAATTAAGTTATTATCATAAATTAAATTTAGTGATTTTATGTTAGAATGTTTTCTTTCTTTCAAATAATATGTTATTATTATTTGAAAAAGCTTAATTCTCAAATTTATTTTTCATTAAATAAATGTGTTACTTACACATTCAAAATGCTTATGTGTTAAGAAGAAATAAGCATAGTGTCATGTTATAATAATAAAACTAACTTAAATTAAGTTTATTTTATAAGTTTAATGAGTTAAATAAATTATTTTTAATAAATTATGATATATATACAGAAATTTAATAAAAACGTTAAATTGTCCGCATAATTCCAATTAATCGGCCGCATACTGATTAATCGCTTGGCGGCACCCCGTCCGTTAGACGACCACATACCGTTATTTACAACACTGGTTCGCACAATGATTTTGCGCACCAACAGATTCACACAGAAATTGACAAACTTGTACGGATTTTAATGTACTTAGCACAAATCTTGATGCAATCAGATGTTTTTTATAAAATTGGGCTTTGAATGATGGGACAAGCCGGTCAAAGACATTGAGCTTGCTTAGGATGCAGACCATTTGGCGCGAATTTCACATCATTTTTTTCCAATTTTGTAAGGACCATCCGATTGTATCAAGATACGTGCTAAGTACATTAAAATCCTTACAAGTATGTCAATTTTCGTGCGAATCTCTTGGTGCACGAAATTATTGTGCGGATCTGGTGCGCCAATTCATGGTGCAGACCAAGAGGTGCGCCAACTGGTTATGCGAGCCCATACAGGATTGGTGCGCGAAACCATTTCGCAGGAGTTATTTTTCTCAATTTTTAAGTCCGGGTGTCATTTAATTAATTTGAATTTTTCTGAGTGTCACATAAAAATATTTCAGCACTAGACATGAACCGTTTGCAACCCACACTTTCACAAACAGCTGCATTAGCTGCATGAGTCACGGTAGCACATCCGTAACAAATTTTTATTTTTAACCGTGACTAATGTATTTTTCTGTACTAGTGTAAGAAACCGCACATTAATTTTCTTTCTGGAATAACTTATAAATTGTCTCCGCATCAGTAGAAAAATTTACTCGTTAATTATAGTCCTCTAATGATTGCACCATATCAATTTTTTTTTTCTTAAATTTCAACTTGTCTATTTGAAAATCGGGTTAAAATTTGGGCTGTCCTCTCGTTCTTAAACTCTATATAATGCGATGTGCCTCGCTCCGTCTCTTGCACCAAACCAAGTAAAATTCTAACCAAATAGCTCAAAAAATACTCCAGAAATCATGGAGCTACTTTCTTACTATTTCCTCACATTTGCTTTCCTCCTTGCCATCTTTCTTTCATTTCTAAAAGCCAAAGCCTTCCCTGCCAAGCCCACTGCAGTTCTACGACTACCACCCAGCCCCTGGCAGCTTCCCATCATAGGAAGCATGCACCACCTTTTAGTAGGTTGGTCACTACTTCCGCACCGGTCCCTCTGCAACTTGTCCAGGAAGTACGGCCCGCTCATGCTCCTCAAAATCGGGGAGACCCCGACCATCATTGCTTCTTCCATTGAGGCTGCCAAGGAGATCATGAAAACTCAGGTAATTTTAAACGTACAGATGAAATATGCACTGGTACAGATTGCACTCTTAGTGTCGGATTTTTAAAGTAATCCTTGTTAGATATTGGACCGACACTGATTGTGTTCAATATTCAGTGTCGGTTGCACATCCGTCCTTTAAAACATCTGACACTGATTAAATAGTTTGATGGTTTGACTTTCAATCTTTACACACCCAAAAATTAGAATGTTCATTTGTACTAATTTTGGTTCAGTAATATCAGTTGTGCGCATTAAAGACCGTTAAATTTTTGTAAAATATGGTTTCTTTAAAATATTTGATCTTCCTAAAGGCAATAATTATATTCACAAGTGATGAGTAAGCAACATCAGTGCAAATGCACGTGTGTCAATTACCCGGCATAATAGTGTAAATTCAAAAATTGCAATGACGTACATTTAACACAATTTATAAGGACTGCTGAAAGTATTATCCAAAAAGAAAGAAAAAAATTTGTTGAGAAGTAATAAAAGTATTTGTGATAGACTACCACTAGATATGTCCAGTCAAATGTAATTAACGATAGTTATAGGACTTAATTGTAATTAGATGCATTCTTACACTCTGTGTTTAAGTACTATATATATCCCAGTGTACAATATAATTGATGTAATGAAATCAGAATATTAATTCAAGATTAAATCTTTCTATCTCTCTTCCCTGTTTCAATTTGTATGTTTTTGGTGCACATGTAGGACATTAACTTCGCTACCCGGCCTAATAGTGTCACAAGTGCCACCCTGACCTGGGGAGGCAAAGACATCCTCTTGGCTCCCTACGGTGAGTACTGGAGGCAGATGCGCAAGGTATCTATTGTCAAGCTCTTCGGCCCAAAGAGAGTTCAGTTATATGGAACCCTCCGAGAAGAAGAGGTAAAGATCCTCCTTCACAAAATTACCACTTTCGCAGATACAACAGGTCTCGTCAATCTCAGTGAATTGATGACTGCCTTTGTCAACGATACAACTGTCAGAGCTGCAACTGGTGCAACACACAAGGAACACCCAAAGTTTCTCCATACATGGGGGACGTTGTTGGAATTGGTTACCAGCTCAAACATGATGGACCTTTTCCCATCAATGCGATGGCTCACTGATATTTTCAGTAGTACCGCATCTGAGGCTGAGAGATGCAAGCGGACATTTGGAACACTTTTTGAAAACATCATCAACATGAAGAGAGAGAGGACTGCAATTTATGGTGCTACTAATACCGCAGATGAGGATTTGCTCGATGTGCTCTTGAAGATGCACGAGGACGAAGGAAGTGCAACTCCTCTTGATTTGGACAGCATCAAAGGTGTTCTATTGGTATGATCAATTTTTTGTCTTAATTTGTTTATTTTACATACTCTATTGCGTAAATAACTTTAATTTGTTTTTTCATCTAACTTTGTTTGTCTAATGCACATTTGGTATAAATATAGGACATGTTTGGTGCAGGAGGTGAGACTTCTTCTATCACCTTAGGTTGGGCAATGTCAGAGCTTATGAGGCACCCGAGCGCTATGGGGAGGGCACAGGAAGAGGTCCGATCTGTCCTAAAAGGAAACACAACGGTAACCAATGATGATGTCAGCAAATTACCCTATATTCAAAATGTAATCAGAGAGACCTTACGTCTTCACGGCCCGGTGCCACTCCTTACTCGGGTATCCCACGCTGACTGCACTATTTTAGGCTATGATATTCCAAAAAATACAAAAATTCTAGTAAATGCTTGGGCCATGGGTAGAGACCCAAAATACTGGGACGAACCAGATGATTTTAAGCCGGAGAGGTTCCAAGTGCATGCAGTCGACTACAGGGGGAGTGAGATCGAGTACATCCCCTTTGGTGCTGGACGTCGACAATGTCCCGGGACGTCGTTCGGTATAGTAATGGTGGAATTGTGCTTGGCTAATTTGTTATACCATTTTGATTGGGAGCTCCCTCGTGGGGTGAAGCCTGACAAATTGGATATGTCAGAGTGGTACGGAGTCACCCTTCGTAGGAAAAATCACCTGTTTCTACGCCCCATCTTGCGTGTCCCTTGCCCTGCAGCCTAAGCTTCTACATGTATAACTAAAAGAGACTCAAGATGCTAATATGTAATAGCACATGAGCTCTTTGTTTCAGTGATATTAATTTCATTGTAGCTCCTGTTGTTGCTTTCAAGTGAAAAGCAAATAAATCACTGTATCTAGGTTGTGATTGACAAGAACTTGTAAGGGTAAGTATGAGAGAGTTCTTGCAACTTGCTTGTCACATGTAATCTGTGTGCTAAATAATCTCTCTCAAGATCTGTACGGTAATTCATAAATAAAGTTTCTATATATTTATGTTTAAGACTAAGAATTAAACAAATTCAAAAAGATCATATATGATTGCTTTGTTTATTTTATTCAATGTATCATGTTTGAATTTGGAGCACAAATGGTTTTGTCCCTCTTATCTGGCCTCCACAGGAGGTTGGCCAGTCTATATATGGTAGAAGGTCTTGGCTTGGGCAAAGGCTGGAGTCAGAGAAACTGCTGTTCACTGATGGCCGCAGGATAGATGAGGAATACCTCTGGAATAACACCTTGGGGATCTGATGTGGAGGATGAAGCATAGAGTTGTTCATTCCCATTTGGTAGATCCCATGGATCGGATCTCCCGATCACGAGTAGCCATACAATGAACAAAGCATAGCAGCTCTCTTCCCGGAATTTGATTTGTCTTAAAAAATTTATCGGTCCATTTGATTTCCCTGTGTAGATAGCACACTTTCCGTGACAGATTTTTTTTTATGAAACCAACGGTGAATCAATGTTGAACCAGTGTTATCAAAACCGGACCGGACCGGTTAGTTCAACCGGAAAAAACCAGAACCGGTCAGTGTCCGGTTCGGTTCTTCAGAAAAATCGTTTCAGTTAATGAACCGTTCAAAAGGAGTTTAACCGGCCGGTTTTATTTAAAAAATGTTAAATCAAACCAATACAAATTCCTGGTACAAAACATATTCTCTTAAGTTTTTCATTTAACTGTTCGGTATTTTCATATTTAAACGTGGCTCACATAAACCACTTACAAACTCTTTTCACAACTCACGTGCACCAAGTTTAGATGGACGAAGGGGTCTTCTATGCCATCTGAAAACACAAAAATAAAACAAAACAAAAGCATGTCCGACAGAAAGGAAAGAAAAATAAACAACGAAGGTGGAAAATGACAAAACTGACCTTCGTAAGACAGTTTTTTGTAGCCACCAAAATGAAGAGATGAGTTGAACATGTCCGAGCCGTCTGTCCAGAGTTTAGTCATCGAAGTTGAGACAGAAAGGAATGCATTCCTCGGAGTTGACTTAGTCAACTGGCCAATCAAGGACACGAGACTCTAAACCTAGGTGCAGGTTTGCTCGTGGGGAATGGAAGATGCTTCTTGGTTGTTTTAATTAATCTGAGGTAGATCCAGTATGCTAAGTTGTGATTCGATGGGCTAACAAAAAAATGAACTTGAAGAAATTGAGCAATTGGGGTTAAGTACAGACCTTACAGAAATGCATAGGTGGCTGACAAGATAGTATAGCATGAAACTAACATAATAGAATTTGTTTAAAGAATTGACTTGCTTTGTTTATTTTGTAAAAATATTTTGGTACTCTTAATTATAAAGATTAAATTATAGAATGATTTATAGACATAAAAGTAAATATTATTATGGGCTTTTATTATAAGTTGCTATTGTTTAAAAAACCAGTAATTGAACCGGTTGAACCACCGATCCGACCAATGAATCTTTAATCCGGAGGTTTACCGGGTCGATGTCCGGTCCGGTTCTAATAACATTGGTACTGTGTATAATTAGTAAGCTGTGGAAAATCAAAATTGCTCAGTCAATATTTTTATCCGTCTTTTTCATAGCTTAATTTAACTATTTATAAATTGGTTTGTGCATAGAACCACACGCATTGACCACAGAATGAGCTGTGTTTTAATTAGTCTCTCCAAAGAATATTCCAGAAAAAAAAAACTTCTTTTAATTAACAAATTTAAATAGCATGTCAGAAAACTTTTATATAAAGAAATAACTTCAAATTTAAAAACTTTTTTTTGGTGTTATCTCATTTTGACTGTTTTTCTAACTTCTTTTAAAAAAATTAGATGTCAAGCCATCCAAGTCCAACTGTGAATTTTTCATGACAAATTTGAAAATGCTTCCTAATTTTCGTTACTAGATCAATATTTAATTGTTGAATACTTTTCTAATTGGCTTATTTTTTTTTTTATAACTCAACAGCAATTCTTTCTCAATAATTAGTAAAGAGGATGACGTTTTTAAGATTGATTGACAATTATCAACTAACAATTTCATTAATCAATTAAAAATTTACAATAAAAAAGTTATAATAAGAAGAAATAAATAAACTTAATTTACAACAAAGAACATTTCAAACCCAATCAACAAGAAATCAACCAACTATTAGTTATGTCTTAGAATAATATAAATATCCGTCTTTTCGAAAAATGTCATCTATTCCTCTCTTTTTGCAGAAGTTTACATTGATTGGTTTCGGAATAAGAATTAGAGTAAGAGAGTTTTGTATAGAGTTTGAAAGTCATGGGCTTTATTAGTCGGAATTTGGTGGAGAAGGAAATACATGACAGGTAGTAATGTGATGTGACAAAAACACTGTGATTTGGTCACGTAACGTGATTATTTTTTCTTTTCATGTGACGTGATATGTTCAAATCAAAATAGTGACGGACGGTCACGTTACGTGTGATTACGCCATGACCACATGTGACGTGATGTTAATTAATCAAGTCAAACTTTTTTTTATATATTAATTTAAATTGTTGAAAATTCAGAAGAAAAAAATATATATCAAAAGATAAGAAAATTTGTAAAAATTATAAAATAAGTAAAGAATGTTGCAAATTTTTTTTTCTTTTAGTGAAAGATTGTTGTTCATCTGACATTACTTTAAAAATTCTAATTATAAATATTTATTGAACTAAACTAGAGAAAATAAAAACCAGTACAACATGAGAAAGAGTATCACTAAACCTACACTAAAAAGAAAACCTAGATACTCTGGAGGGTCGTTCGGCAACTTTGGATTAAGCCTCCTTAAGGCTTAATTCGTTTTCTTTAACTTCCTTAGCCTCTTAATCATGCCGAACACCGGTTCCTTAGCCCGGATTAAGATCACCTCCTTTAGTCTCCTTTTGCCCGGATCTTAATCCTCTACTCGGACCTTAAGGCACCTCTACCCCTTCCTTCAACTTCCTTAGCTTTCAACCATGGATTAAGACAACCGAACATCGGTTCCGTAGTGCTCCTTAAGCTCTTAATCCTCCACTTTTAATCCAATGTTGCCGAACGGCCCCTCTATGCATACAAAAAAAGATGAAAATTAACTAGGAAAAGCTAGATACTCTATATTTCATACCGTGACGTGACGTGTAATTTTCGCTTGAATGCGATCACGTCACACAACACGCAAGTCACATAATTAACACATGTGACGTACATCATTGTGACTTCTCTACCCGTGCGTACCAGCATAAATTCTAGAGAATTCCTTACTTTAAATAGTATTCAATTTAGTGAATATATTTTTTAATATCTCACTTCATATGAATTAATTTAATTCATGATAGAAACTACCAAAACAAGATTTTTTAAATATGAGAAGTAAAGTGGAGTAAGCAATGAGAATGGTTATGTGTTGTTTTTTCTTATATAAAGCTAAGCTTCTTTTTATTCAGAATTTTTAATAAAGCTGTAACGGGACATCATTAAGGTTCTTTTTTAATTTTGACTGTGGGGTTTTTTAGTACAAATTAAAATATAACCGGAGGGCCTTGAACCAGCGAAATTCATGAGGCGTGTTTAAGAAAAAAAAAAATACAATACAAATACCACAGAGATACCGAGGAGTGAGAGAACCAGCGAAATTCTTGGGATTTGGTTGAATGGATTGCGGAGTCAGAGATACCGAGGAGTGAGCCAGTGGGCCAGAGGATATGCTTACCGGTAAGTGGCTTAACATGGGGAATAAGGCGAGGAATAGGTATAACATGATTCCGGCGATGTATGATTATCGGGGATCAAAATTACAAGATTTTATTCCGGGAACAATCGCGGTGCACCAGCTCAAAGAGACAACAAGGTGGCTTAACACGCTCAAGTATTTCGACATGGATCAGCCTTTCAAGTTAAAACCTATGTAATTATGAATTTACGCCTTGATTTTATTTTTAGGCCAACTTTTTTGTTATAAATCTGCTTGTATAAGTTGTATGATAAAAAATGTGAATATTTGAATTTCGTAATAAAACTTCAAGGAACCAGATTTAATTAAGTAATGATCTATTGTACTGGTATATATATATCTCCTTGGCATTAATTGATTCATTATTCTGACATTTTATCATTTAGCTAGCAAAATGAAGTTCCTTAGTCAATATATCACATGATGTGAAATATTTGACTGTCCAATATTCAACTAGAAAGAAAAGAGGCAAAAGGAAGAAACAACGTCCGTCAACTAATTAACTGATTAAATATGATTGGTTAAAACGATTGATTTTTATAGTTTGATGGAGAATTCTGAACCGTTTTTTTTTTTTTTTTTTAGGGAAAATTTATTATTTGTCACTCCAAAACTTTCAAATTTAAAAAATGCCATCACAAAACTATAAATCTGAAAAATATTACTCTAAACTTAGTTAATTCTTAAATTTGCCACAAATACACAATTTTTATATTTTTTTTATTAAAAATTAACTGAAAAATACAGTTTTGAGATACGTATAATGAGGGGTCTGAAGGGTATATAGGGAAATACATATTTCAGTTATTTTTTAATAAAAAAATATAAAAATTGTGTATTTGTGGCAAATTTAAGAATTAATTAAGTTTAAAGTGGCAATTTTCATATTTATAGTTTTGTGATGGCATTTTTCAGATTTGAAGATTTTGGAGTAGCAAGTAACTAATGTTCTCTTTTTTTTAATATATGATTAACTTGAATATACTGCTGAAATCGAACGGTCAAAAAAAGATTTATCATTTTTTTAAACATTTTTGTACCATTATACTTTATACTAAATTAATTTGAAAATTTATAAAACTTGACTTGTAAACATATAATTTGTGAACTAGATCGATTTTATCAATTTGAATTTATCAATTAAAATTAATATAATATTTTTTAAAATTAGGAACACCCACGTACCCTACTTCTACTCCAGTAGGGAAAATTGATTTATCTTAATTGAGAATGGTAGCTTAATTCCAGTACAAAAATTTGGTAAATTTTATTTGCGTACATTTTAATATGAAAACAAATCAATTTCCTCACTATTTACAAAATCACAGCGTTTCAGTTTGTCTCCAGTAAAAACTTCTAATCCTAATATAACATCATCCTCCTCACTAAAATAACATATGACAGCATCTGAAAACAAACTGAGACACTGTGGACTACTCACTGCCGAACAGTTCGTTTTAATCTGACACAAATCTTAAAGGCCCATACATGTAAGAAATGCTCGTATGACTCGGCAGCGGTACTGCAGAAATACACACTCCGGTTGATTAGGAGTGGAGGACTAATTCGGTTCAATATCCGTTCGGTCATAGCCGTTGGATCAGTATCATGATTCGCGAGTACTTGATCAATCACAAATTTTAAAGTTGTCCACATGAATCTTATTGCTGCATCGAACGGCTCCAAATAAGATCTGATACACAACATACCGTGTAACTCGGACTGAAATCGAATTGGTATAGTCCAATTCCGCACCGAAACAGCCAATTTTACCTTCTATGCTATCATCACATCATGGGACATTCGTTGTGCAAATGGGTGTTCTATTCGGTTAATGTGTTTCAGTTCAACACCTGAGCAGTCTTTGTCAGTATTTAGAAAAGCTACCCTGCAGTTATATGTAAAGTTTTGTCAGCATTTCAGTTGCAATGACATTGACTTGCATGAAAAAGGAAATTAAAGTTTTATAATCTTGTCTGAATCTCTCTTTCTCCTATTGGGATTGTCAACTAAAAATGATGAAAAATGAACATTAATAAAGAGAAATTAATTTCAAATGATCATCACACCAACTAGAGTTATGGGCGAAATTGAATATCCAACCTATGTAGTGTTGTATTTCTTTAAACCACTTATTAAATCTATCAATCAACATCATCTATTTAGTTAAGTTGGAACCATCGACGAACTAGTCTGAGGAAAAAATGATGAGATAAGAGTAGGTCTGATGTGGGCTTCGGACCAACTTTTAGGTTCAATTAGTTCTAACACCGTATGATTAGCATTAAGATTTGTGCTCACGGAAATTGAAACAAACTTGCACGGACTTTAATGTAGTTGGTACGAATATTGATGCAATCGAATGATCACTACACCCATCGAACCAAAGTAGATCCGATGGACATTGGACCTACTCTGAATTCAAAAATGAGATGCGTTTTCAATATATTAGTCCCTTGAAAGAATATTCGAGGATTCTTCCAATAGACATAACATTTATATAAAATAATTTAGAAATTAATAAACTAAGCGTGTTTATTATTAAACAGTGTGGCTTGACTTCCTTACATGGGTTTTATCTTAAATCTTTTGGAACAATGATTTGTAATATTCCTTTAGTATAGGTAGGTTATAGTTATACCCACTTTACCGTACTTTCTCAATTTCCAACCAAATCGAGTATTAATTTTTTACCTGCTTTATTTTAGTTGATATTACGACAAATTAGGTCTCAATATCTGGAATTGTATATTTTTAAGAGTGGAGAATAGGGTTGCGGTGGTACTTAAATATATGTACCAGCGAGTTTGTTGACCTGGTACCCAGTACCAGTCCGTACCAGTATTATAGGGTTGAGTCAAATTAGGGATATAGAAATTGATAAATCATAGGTGCATGAATTCTATCCCTCTTTATATTTATACTAAACTGATCAAAAGGGGTGATTAAGTTTCTTTTTTTTCTTCTGGTGCCCTTTGCGTCACAGGTACGGTTTAAAGCTTGTTAAGGACTGACTGGAAAATATATTGAAATCAACTAAGAAACTCCAAGCCTCCAACTAATTAGTTGGTTGCCTTGGGAGTATTATTCGGATCGGATCCCCTAATTTTTTGTGCTTTGAGATTCGTGCCAAATTAAAATAACTATTCTGGACCGTCCGTTTCAATTGTACTCAGGTGAACTCAAATTTTTTGGGATCCCCTAAGTTAACTCAATTTTTGAGTCTGAATCCGGACCATCTGATCAGAATGCACACCTTTGTCTGAATCAAGAACAGATCGAACGGTCCAGATCTAAACTCAAAAGTTAAGTTCCTTTAGAGCCTGTTCAGCGGATCACTATGCACGTGGAAAAAAAAATCACTCAAACTGAATTTTTTCGAATTCCCCTTTTAAGCTCTTACTAATTAAATGTGTACCTTGCAATTGAGGCTCATTAGAATCATGATGCATATTAACTGAGTATTTTTTTTTTTTGAAGTAAAAAATTGGAGTAAATTTATTTTCTAGTTAACTCCAACTGGAGCTTTATTTTCTAGTTTCTATTATGTAGGCATGATGTTAAATGCAACTGTAGCTTTATTTGAGTATTTATTTTCTAGCTTTATTATGTTAACTGCAACTGGAGCTTTATTTTACATAATTGTTAAATATTTTTTATCTTATTTTTTTAATGGTATCAAGACCCCGGAAATGTAATTTAAATCAAAAGTTCGGATTCGGTTCGACAGAGTCAAAAATTTGTAATTCAGGTATAATTCAGAAATGATTCGGTACAACAAAAAGCAAAAAAAAAAAAATCTAAAAAGAACTACTCAAAAACAGAAAAGAACAGAAGAAGAAAAAAAAAAAACTATAAAAAAAAATTGCATTTTTTTCGCATTTTTATCGCGAATAATTAGCCCCTTAGCTTTTTATATGCGTTTTATTCGGAGTTTGATTAGAATATGTCAAAAAAAGAATTAATCGCGAATTAAACGTGAATTAATTACGAATTATATAACTATGCTCCCAAGATGTTTAATTATAAGCCAACTCTGAGGCTTGTAATACAGGCTCTGGTATTTTTGTTGCTGATTGCTTTTGGTCATTTCATGTAATTGAATATTTTTTCTGTCATATTTGAGATAAGATTTGTGCATACTGGTACAAATGTCATCTTAAGAGAGATCTTGGTTTCGAGTAAAACAACTGTCCCTTGAAGTTTCAGTGAGCCTTGAGTACTATTCATAGCACGGATTGGTCTATACTATTGATTAATATCTTTGTTTTTAAAGTTCAATTAGTCAATCTAAATTGTTCAGTATGATATTTATATGAAAATGTACTCACAAATTAAATTTTACAATTTTTAGAATTTTTTTAACTATTTTTTAGATAGGTAGAAAATCACCATTTTTGAATGATCTAGAAATTTTAGATCAAGTGATTTTCTACCGGTCTAAAATAATAGTAAAAAATATAAAATTTGTCTACAAGTACATTTTTATATGGACATTAAAAATAAAGATATTAATCCATAGTATGAACCAATATGCGCTATGCATAGTACTATAGCCTCACTCAACGAGAGGAGTTTGGGTCCGATGCCCATCAGACTCCAATTGAGTTCAATGAGCTCCATAGCCGTCCTATTCGCTTTAAAAGTGTGTGTCGCTTTAATATCTGTGCATGACTGCTTTAATATCCGTGCACACGCATTCTAAAATAGATCGGATAGTAATAAAACCCATAGATCCAAATTTGAGTCCAATAGACATCCGACCCAAATTTGTCCCTCACTCAACTTTTTCTCTAGTTCATTGTACAGATTTTCTACTTTGGATAGAACCAATATTGGGCCGTTGGGCTGTGGGCCGGACCTTCTATATCAATAGTCACGGAGTTATACGGGCTGGTGGAAAATATTTGTACTTTTATATGTGAGTCCCTAAAATTAATTTAATAGAAAAATTAAGAGATATTGGTATTTCTATTTTTAAATGTTTGCCTTGTCTATATTAGTCCTATATTTGATATGTTTCGTAACTATTGGGGATGTCATATGTTTTATTATTTGTTCTATTTGATCCAAATAATATATATAAATTCTACCAATTGAATCATACTTATCTTGACCAAGAGAAATCAACAAAAATATCTAGCATGTTTTTTTTTTTTATACCACGCGCATAAATTTTGATGATCTTATAAATTTTTGTGATGTGTCCGAAATTAAAAATTATACTTAATTCACCATTTTCTATATTAAAACTCAAACACGCCAATTTAAAAGAGCGCATCAAATGCATGAAAAATAAGGGTTTTTTGTCTTAATGATCGATCACATTGTATAATTATATTGTCTGTTAGTGATTAAGGGAATTCTCTACAATTATTTTTTTTTTAAGTTTTAATAATCTACACAATAAATGCTTCCATAGTCAGATGAGATAGAACAGAAACTAAAAAAAAATACTAGTCATAGTCTATTCTAAAACACTTGCATTATTTAAGAAATTAATCAGCATGAAAAATCATATAAAATTTTCCGAATATATAATTGCGAAGTGTAGATATTTTTTGAAGGCATTAAAGTTCGTGATCAATTTATCACTAAAAAGAGTTTGAACAAACAAGATATAAACCGAACAAATAATTCTATATAATCTATCAATTCTAATAGGGGTTAATTTTTTCACTCTAGTAACTAGTCATGAATAAATTAGGACTTCTCTCTTAGTTCTGTGGATCCTATATCTAGTTGTACTAACTAATTAACTATTATGGATCATATTTTATTGTAACTTAAATTTAAGAAAAAGGAAAAAATGCAAGAAAAAATAAGTTATTTACTCCATCTTTTTTTTAATATTTTATATTTATGTTTGACAGTTTAAGTTATCGAATAAATTAATCTATTTGAAGGAGAGAAATTTAAAAATAAATCTCTGCCTAAGACAATAAACTATATAGGCATTGTAAGTTAATCTTTTTGAAAAAGTGATTTAACTTATTTTGTCATAATTTTATTGAGTAGGATTAAAATGCACTATTGATTTTGTACCTAACCATATTCTATATCTCTATCTCCATTCTCAAAGTTCAAACAGTCGATCCGAACCGCTCAACATGCTTCATACTAAAATGTTCTTATAGACCAGTTTTTATATTTTTTGAAAATTGTCTACTATTTTTTATGTAGGTACAAAATCACTTTTTTGGATGGTCAAAAACAGTGATTTTTTATCTATCTAAAAATGTAGCAAAAAGTTTTCAAAAAAAATATAAAATCTGGTCACTAGGCACATTTTAATATATATATATAGATATCATGTTGAGCGGTTGAATTTGACTGTTTGAATTTTGAAAACAGAGACAAAGATATGAGTTATAGTTGAGATACAAATTAAGCCACCCTACTCAATTTTATTTTAGTCCTAATGTTTTACAACTCATTTAATAATTTAAGTGTGGAGTAAGAAGTTAAATTCACCTATTGCAAGTAACAACCAAACATAACCCGATGACTTGATTTAATTTATATATAGATTATGTTCTGATAAAGAAGCTTATCTTTTGTTCTCTGTGCATAAACTGTCATTTTGCTGAATCAAGGACAAATATTATAGTGCCTATCAAAGCAACTGATAGCTGTTATTTAATTATCAAAGGTGAAACCATAGACGTGTGAAAATTATGGCTTTGTAGCTAATGTTATTCTTTTTAATTTATTATTATGTTGTTGTACTTTAAGTGCATCGGCATGCATGGAATATTTAGGAGAAATCTACTGTTCTGATCTCTTGTTTTTCGTTGCATGACATGTCAAATAGCTCACATTTCCATGTTAATTAACTACTTTGAGATAGACCCTTTAATTTTTTTCCTTTCCTATTATAGACTTTTCTTGTTAAAAAAAAAACATAGGTGATGTGATCTGTGAAGGATAGGTAGGGATAAATTTTAGTGTTATTATTGAGTAAAGATATTGACAGAGTAGATTTTACTTCATGCAGCAAACATACAATAAAGTCAAAGAAGTGTCGCATATGAATAGCGCGCTCCATGGAGCAAATAATACTCTGTCAATATTTTTACTCATTATTCTGCTATATATATATATATATATAATAGAACTAGGGTGCTCCTAAGTTCATCCAACTTCTTGTGAACTTGACTCTAAAATATATCGAATCGACTTCAAACGATAAATTCAAACGTTGAAGCCCTTCTACCTAATGAGTGATGCGTCTACATGTGAAAATTTTAAGGTTTCCAATTAATTTAATATAGAGTCAAGTGGTCAAAAGTTTAAGTTTTATAAATTAATTTTAATGCATTCATTTTTTAGACTCCTTTGACCACTTGACTCTATATTAAATTAATTTGAAATTTTAAAATTTTCACATGTAGACGCTTCAATCATTAGGTAGAAGAATTTCAACGGTTTGGATTCATCGTTTAAAGTCGATTCGATATATTTTAGAATCAAGTTCACAAGAGGTTGGGTGAACTTAGGAGCATCCTATTCTACTCTCTCTCTCTATATATATAGAGTAAAACTAGGGTGATCCTAAGTTCACAAGTCTCTTTGTGAACTCAACTCTAAAACATATCGAATCAACTTTAAACGACGAATCCAAACCGTTGAAATCATTTTACCTAATTAGTGATGCGTCTACATGCAAAAATTTTAAAGATTCCAATTAATTTAGTATAGAGTCAGGTGGTCAAAAATTGTCTAAAAAATGAATGCATTAAAATTAATTTATAAACCTTCTAATTTTAACCACTTGACTCTATACTAAATTAATTCGAAACTTTAAAAATTTTGCATGTAGATGCATCACTTATTAGGTAGAAGGTTTCAACGATTTGGATTCGTCGTTTGAAGTCAATTCGATAGGTTTTAGAGTTGAGTTCATAAAGAGACTTGGTGAACTTAGGAGCACCCTAGTTCTACTCATATATATATATATATACACACACACACACACACACATATATATTTTGTAAACAAAAAGAAGGTTGAGATCAAGCTACTCAATTGTCTAATATTCGAAAAAAAATTGATCAAATTTCAAACTTACAACCTTCTGTACAAAAAATATTATATTTCTATCACTAAAGAGGAGGGATCGGATTACACCCTTTTTGTTGACCTATTTTGACACCTACTATTTTTAAAGTTCAAATACTCGATCCAAACCGTTCAACATGATTGATATATTAAACTATGTTTGGAGATGAAAATTTATATTTTTTTGAATTTTTTTACAATTTATTAAGATGGTTACAAAATCGTTGTTTTCGGACCATTGAAAAACAGCGATTTTGTAACCATCTTAATAAATAGTAAAAAAAATTCAAAAAAATGTAAAATTTGATCTCCAAGCACATTTTAATTTGGTTATCATGTTGAACAGTTTGGATCGACTGTTTGGATTTTGAAATTACAAAATTGACCTATAAAAAAAACAGTGTCAAAATGTGTCAAAAAAAAAGAGTGTAATTGGATCCCTCCTCATCACTAAAACTGATTATCATCTATTTATAAGCATATAATAGATGATTATTTATTAATTAAGATCCGATCTAGACATTTAAAATGAAAAAAAAAAATTTAGATTCATTAGAATTATTTTCATGATATTTGTTCTGTTAAAGTGTGGCTGATTATCGAGACTCCAACACATAATTCAATGATAAAAATCAATACCCAATCCATATGTATTTTGAATGTATTTTGGGTTTTGAATTTAGCCTTTTGAATCAACATTTCAAATTTTATATTATATAATGGAGTAAAACTAGGGTGCTCTTAAGTTCACCAGTTCTCTTTTCAAGAACATGTTGATCGAGAAGTTCGGATTGATTATTTGAACTTTAAAAATAGAGATATGAGCGCAAATTAAGACACCCACTTTAATTTGCAAAGCATGGTAGCGTAGCCGTAGCCCATCTCTCTATATATATAATTCAAAATAATTAGAAAATTTTATCTCATCTGAAATTTTGTTTTCAAAAACATTTTAGCTGTAATTTTTCTCCTAAGTTGATTCCTTTATATATTGTTAACATTTGATATAATATATAAGTTGTAATATTAGAATAGGTGATACAAATTACATCATTTTTTGGTGACACAAAATTACATCATCTATTTTTAAATTTTGCAAAGTCCAAACAGCTGATCCAAACCGTTCAACATGATCTCCGTATTAAAATGTGCTTAGAGACCAAAATTTTACATTTTATTTTATTTTTTTTACTTTTATTAAGTATTTTATAAAAAATTTATTTTCAAACCATTGAATTTTTATACTCATCTTAATAAATAGTAAAAAAATTCAAAAAAATATAAAATTTAATCTGCAAGCACATTTTAATATATTCAATATTTTGAATGATTTAAATTGACAGATTGAATTTTAAAAATAAATTGTACAATTTGAAGTCACCAAAAAATAATATTAGTAAATCCCTCCTCATTTTACAATCACATACATAATTATATATAGTCCCAAGGTGTTAAATGAAGTAAGGCTTACAATACGGACTCATGCATGCATGTGGGGCTGGAGTGCTTGGCACTGCCATAGACCACAGTCTCAAGTCTCAAGTCTCAACGCAAACACCAAACACCATGTTGAGGTTCTGTTGCAACAAACCTCAATTGGCCATACATACATTCATTCCAAGAATCCAAATTATTTTTGTTTGCTAGTTCTGTTGCTATATTGGATTTCAGAGTGTCCAATTTACCAAAAAATGAATTGAATACATTTATATAAAAATAATTTCAATCGTTCATCTATTAATAAAAAATAAAAATAATATTTTTCGTGTGGGAAATTACATGTTCAAAATTCAAATGATAAATTATTGTGGATATTAAATATTTGGATGGTTTTGACATCCACTTTTTTACTCAAGAAAAATTATTTTTCCACTTGCTTAATTACCATCTAAACATCTTTACAAGTGTATTTTATAGTTTTTTTTTTTAGAAAATAAAAGGTAAAAAATCTAATTCATTCAACAATTTCAACTACCCCTCTCTCACCCCAAAAAATAAAAATAATTGAGAGCGTTTAGCTAAAACAAATAAGAAAACAATTGTTGACCAACTAATTTTGGTAAAACAACAGAAAACATTTGAAATGAGAAAAGGACAAATTATGTTGGACCAACTCTTTAATTATCCCTCGGACAGCACAACATTTCCCTGTTTTTTTTATAATTATAATTATGTAATCAAGGATCAATCGTTGACTACATTGAAATTTCCAACATTTTTTAACCAATAATAAATATCTACTGCTCCATTAGGGAAACATAATTTTTTTTTTTACTATTGCTTGGTTATTACTCTATGAATGTCACTAGGTTGTACTTTGTAGCTCCCTAGATTTATTATATCATCTCTGATTTCTGAAGGCCGCGAGCTTTGATTCTTGTACCCACTTGTTGCCTTGATTTATCTACCGTGGGGATGTTGTGCTTTTAGTTTTTGTTTAATAGCCACAATTTATACCCCTATTTGTCAATTTATCAAGTTCGGTTCAATCCAGCAATTCAGAAGCTCCTTGCCTTGCTGTGGATAAAATTATGAAATTCATCAACAATTGCACCATTAATTACTAAAGAAACTGAATCTCCTACTCATGTGTGGACAGAAAAATCTTATCCACTATTGAGTTTGACCAAATCCTAATTGATACATGACATCAATTTTAAAAGTGTTAATTTAATTTTAAAAATGGCGTATGGAGACCAAATTTTTATTATTTTTAGATGAAATGAATAAATATTAAAACTATTTACAAAAATATATTTAGTTTGGTCTGCAAATACATTTTCATATGCAAATCATGTTCAGCGATTTAGATTGACTGTTTAAATTTTTAAAATAGATATACGAATCCAGCATGGATTGTTTATGTAATATGCATATTATCATTAGAGTAGGAAAAATGACACATCGGAATTGGCTCCGTTACGGAATAGCACGGCATGTGTAACTATTTCGTGTCGTGACTCGCATATCATGTGCTGTGATCATCTTTTGAAAATTTGATACGACACAACATGTTTTTTCACTCACATTATCATAGTCTCATTCAAATTAATTTCCACATTGACATTTAAGTCGAAAATGAGGGAGAGAATTTAAAATGAAAAATAATAATGGGAGTAGCAACTAGCAACTAGCAACTAGCAACAAGAGTGTTATAATGGGACAAGAATCTCTGCATTAAACCCAGATAGGCTGGAGCCCAGAACAGTAGGAGGCTCAGCTTTTGACAACAGTGAACATGTTGGAGAGATGATAGAATCAAATCAACAAGGAAATAATGTTTAGTTTTAGGGGATTTGCACTTTGGATTCCAAGTATAGAAAAGAGAATATATGCCTTCTATGATTCTATCCGCAGCAACAACAGAACAGAGAGACCCGCATGTGACCCAAATCAGGTTTTGTTTTGTAGCCTTCTCTCTCTCTCTCTCTTTTGGTGTTAATGGTTTTGTAGCTTTCTCTCTCTGTCGGCCTCCAACCGGGAAGAGAAACAGGAATGAGTTTTGAACTGATTTTTATTGTGTTCATGAATTAAATTTTTTTTTCACTGAGCCGAAAAGGCCGTCATTTTTATTTATATCCACTATTAAATATAAATTGCCAAACCTATCTATCAAAACTATATTTTATTAAAACTACCCAAACCGGCTATTAAATAGCCGGTTCCTAATTTTATTAGGAACCGACTATTAAATAACCGTTCTTTAATTTTTTATTTTTTTATTTATTTGATAAAAATTATAATTTTTTTATTTTTTATTAAAGCTTTAGAAAATTTTAATATGTTTCTTTGAAATTGGATAGAAAAAATATATAATTTAGTTTATTAGAAGGACTGAAACAAATAACCTGGATCAATATTTTTCAGATCGGGTTTTTCGCGGCTGTAAGAAAAATTAAAATATTTCTTTGTATGTTATTGGAAAAAAATAAAAATGGTTTGAATCTTAGTTATTGATCCCAATTCAAAAGTCACTTCTAACTGAATATAGAAAATATTTGAATTCTTCTATTTTCAAAAAAATAAAATAAATTTTTGAAACTGTGTCAGAATTTTATATATTATGCATGATTTTTTATGCATAATGCACACGTTTGATGCAAAAATTATATGAAATTAGAACAACGAACAACTTAGATTCAGCACTGTTTGAGTAATGATTACAAAGTTGCCGTAACTTTTATTAAATTATTCAATATATTATGCACAATTTTTGATGCATAATGCACACTTTTTGATGCGATAATTATATCAGATTAAAACAACGAACGACTTAGATTCAACACTGTTTGAGTAATGATTACAAAGTTGGGGCAACTTTTCTTAAATTTTTATTTTTTCAAACATAGAAATACCATAATATTTTATGTATTTATCTAGAAGTGACTTTTGAACCGGGATCAATAATTCAGATTCAAAGTATTTTCATTTTTTTCCAATAACACACAAACAAATATTTTAATTTTTCTTACAGCTGCGAAAAACCCGATCTGAAGAATATTGATCCAGATTATTTGTTTTAGTCCTTCAAATAAACTAAATTATATATTTTTATATTTAATTTCAAAGAAACAAATCAAAAATTTCTAAGACTTTAATAAAATAAATAAATAAATTATAATTTTTTTCAAATAAAATAAAAAAATTAAGAACTGGCTATTTAATAGCCGGTTTGGGTAGTTTTGGTGAATAGGTTTGACAATTTATATTTAATGGTGGATATAAATAAAAATGACGGCCGAACAGGACCTCAGACTCAGTCTCAGGCCTATATTTCAGTTCTATAATTTTTAAATATTTTTTTGGTGATTTGTTGTTGTTATCTCTCCTTTGTTTAGTTTTAATTATTATTTTTATTTAACAATCTGAATGTGTGATGATCTAAATTCTAAAGTATAGTAATTAGATGAAGTAATGTCGAATAAAAATGTGGTGTTAAAAGCAATTAATCGCTATTACTTATTCTGCTGATCAATAAAAAAATTTACATACTATTAAACCCGAGTTTTTTTATTAATAACCAAAAAAATAAATAAAATAATATTAATAACCAGACTCCCAAAAAATTTTCATCCATAACCAAACCGCCACCCTGGGGGGCGGTCTACTGTTTTTTTTTTTTTTTTTTTTGGAAACTGAATCTAAAAATTCATAAATTTTAGGATCAACGGAACCAGTAAACTATATTATAATTACAGAAAATTAAATTCATAAATTTGGTTTGCTAGAGCATGTACCCCAGGGGAGCATGTACTTTTTTTTTGCTAGAGCACTTGCTACTAGTGCATTTCTCAGTGCTGAAAAGTATTTTTTAATATAAAAAAAATTCAATTAAGACACTAAAAATCTTAAATTTAATTTTTGAGGCACTAAACGACGTTTTTTGATCACCACCGTCTCCTCCTCCCCTTTCCGAATTGGGGTCATATGCGCCAATCCGACTTTCCTAGCAAAAATTATGGCCGTTTAAAGTTTTAAAAAGAAATGATGCTTCCAGGCCATTTTTTGTCACCACTGGGGCTTGAACCCAATATACTACAAAGTCTTTCATGTTATAATATTGAATCTATATATAATATATGCATACAATAAACACAGTAGTCTTATAACTTTCAATTCAAATTATTTTAGTGCAATTTTTTTAAGTAATTAATGATATATATTTTTTTAAATAATGTTATTAAGTAAGATTGAAAAAAAACTATATTTTTTAAGATCTTGAAAAACAATTTGAGGACATAAGTAAGATTGAACATTTTTGTTTGCTATTGTAATGTTTTGTATGTGCATAAAGAAAATAATAAAGGAATGTGCCAATGAATACTGAAGTGAAGCACATAAAAGTTGTGAATCAAAAGCGACGATCTAGTCGACCAAATGAAAGCACTTGCTATGAGGAGATACTAATAGATTACTGATCATAGATGTTACTTCTCCTTTCTTTTAATTTCATATTATTTTTAGTCATTCATTTCATATCTATAATTTCAAACAAATACATTCATTATTTAGATTGAAAATTCAAATCCTAAAAAATAAAAAAAATAAAAAAAAAGGTAGACCGCCCCCCACGGGGGCGGATTGGTCTGAAGGTAGACCGCCCCCACAGGAGCGGTTTGGTCTGAAGGTAGACCGCCCCCCACGGGGGCGGTTTGGTTATGGATGAAATTTTTTTGGGAGTCTGGTTATTAATAATATTTTATTTATTTTTTTGGTTATTAATAATAATGACGACTATTAAACAATCTTATTAATATATTTACAAGTAACTTAATTATTTAAATAAGGCTTTCGCCTACTACTGAATTGAATATATATGACAGTGACATAGGTTTAAATAAAATTATTGTTTAAGCATAATTAATTAAGCATCCTAGTCCATAGTTCAAACTAAAAATATTGTTTATTATATGTAGTCAATTAATCAATTATATTTTGAGTAGGATTTCAATATCTCATGCTTTTCATATCTCATCATACCTCATCCTTTATATCTTTATTTTCAAAGTCCAAACCGTCGATCCGAACCGCTAAATTTGATATCTATACTAAAATATATTTTGGATGAAATTTTTTCATTTTTAGAATTTTTTAACTATTTTTTAAGATAGATATAAAATCACTATTTTTGGACCGTTAAAAAACAATGATTTTTTACCCATTTGAAAAACACTATTTTTTAAAGTCTAAGCTGTGATCCGAAACGCTCAATATGATATCCATATTAAATTATGTTTGGAGATGAAATTTTATCAATTTCAGAATTTTTTTACTATTTTTCCAAATAGGTAAAAAACTGTTTTTTACTCATTTGAAAAAAAATAGTAATTTTTTTTAAATGATAAAATTTCATTTTCAAACATATTTTAATATAGATATCATATTGAGCATTTGAGATCGCAGCATAGACTTTAAAAATGAAGATATAAAATATGAGATATGATGAGATATCAGAACTCTACTCTTATATTTTATATATGTAATATTTCCACATATACTGATATACAGTACAGGTCCTTAATTTTTCCAAAACAAATACAGGCTGAAAACAACAGTGCCTTTCCCAATTGAGTCAAGTTGCTTCTAATTCTGTAATAAATGTGGATGAACTAACACCAAATTTCCATAAATTCAAAGGCACAGGACAAGAAAGAGGAGAAATTAATTAATAACAAGATAGATGGAATGGGTAACTTGTGAAGTTAGCCTTGCTTGTAGGCTTGCAGTACCTAATAAATAACTAGGAGCAGGTCAGTCACATACTGACAAATACACGAGAGATGGAGAAAGAGAGAGAAAGACACAGATAACAGAGAGAGAGAGAAAAAGAAGAAGACGAGGTCAAGGAACTTGGAATTTAATTCTGAAGCATTGCTAATGATCTCATCGGATATGATTGATTTGAGAGCCTGTGTGCGTAACAGTTTGTCCGGTGTTTTTCTCCAATGAGAAATAATAATAAGAAATTATTCGCCATTCATTATTTGAAATTACAAAAACAACCCTTAAGGAAGAATTCTTTTATAAACCATAATTAAAAAAAAATAAACCAATATATTTATTCTTTTTACAAAACAATAGAAAATTAATATGATTATTTTTTTTTTACAAAACTCATAAAAATTGAGTTGGAAACTCAGTTAGAATTTCTTTTTTATCAGATATCGAACACACATTTCGGCGTCGAGTTGTTTTACAGTTTTTACAAAAACCAACCACAAAAAATTCCTAAAAAATATCGGACTGAGTTGCCAACTCGGCCCCGCATTAACTGGACTATAAAATAATTTATAAGCAAATCCTATATAAATAAATAAAAACAGTTGAGACCGAATTGTTGGCTGAAAAAATTGAAAAACAAGGCATTACACCAATGGCTACATAGTTTTTCCGTAAAAACTGAAAAACAAGACGGGCCGAGTTGCCAATTCAGTCCTTGATAAAAAAAAATTTGAACCAAGTTGCTAACTCAGTTCTTATGAATTTTGTTAAAAAAAAGTAATCATACTGGTTTTCTAATTTTTTTTTAAAATTATGGTTTACAAAAAAATTCCTTAAGGATTATCTGTGGAAACATTACTGTTACAAATTAGATAATGGTTTGTCATTGTTTGTTAATTAATAGGTTTCACATATTTTGATGAAAAAAAATAGGATTTTGACCGTTGCCAATAGTCTGTAATTTTTATTTTATTTTTGGTCTTTAAAATTTTAAAATTTTATAAGAATTAATACTAGTAGTTTGTTATAAAATAAAATTACACAACACTTATTTATCCAGCTTGTAATTTTAATTTATTAAATCTGTTTTAGATACTTTGAATTTAAATTAGATTTACATTTTTTTTAGCTGGGACAAGCAATATTTGTAAGGGCGAAATTAGAAAATCAAAATTGGAGGACTGAAAAATATAGTATAATGTAGTGTAATTTCATTTTATAAGGGGATTAAACTATTGATATATATGAAAAAAGTTACAAAATTTAATGGAATATTACAAAAGGAATTAATTTATAGAGAGAGTTAGCCTCCTTTTATACTACCTACCTCTTTTATGAAGAAGGTAATGCTATTTAAATTTGAATTGTAATGGCAATAGAATGGATGCCACACAAAATCATGAGCCCCCTTGTGAGCTACAAAATAAAGATATCAATTATTGAGAACAAAAAAAAAGTAACAAAAAAATTACATGAAAATTGGAATGATAAAAATATGTGGCATTGTGATGATATTTGTAACCAATCATGAGAAAAAGGAACTAAATCACAAATTCATCATAATTCATCTCATGACTACATTTGAAAGTTCAAGCCAAAAGATTCCCTTCTGACAGTAATAATGATTTAGAAATAATTGTTCATAATGGGAATGCAGGGATACAGCTGCTTCAAGCATATCCTTAATAAAGCTATATAATTTGGGACCGTATCCGTATGTGCTGAAATTCAATAATTTCTTTACAAATAAATCCGTGATTTTTTTTTATTAATATCCAACATTAAATAAAAATGTCAAATATGTCCATAAATGCTGGTTTTTTTTTTTTATAAATTGTGCAATAATTGATCGGTCCTTACCTTTTTTTTAAAATGTTATATTTATTGTTTGTATCAAAATATTAGAAATATTTTTTATAATTGTTTTAAATTAGATAGAAGTTAGGCTGCAACAAATAACTTGATCAATATTATTTAGGATGGATTTTTTAATAATGAGACTGCATGTGCTGAAATTCAATAATTTCTTTACAAATAAACTATGCATGTGCTATCTAAAGAGGTACAACTCTCAAATTTTTTTTTTGGGAATATAATATGATCCATTCAGACTTTCAATGCATTAAACTAAAGGAATGATGAACTACAGATGACTAGGGATTTAAACATTCACAACTGTTTAATACTAAAATTCATTGAATTAGCCTTATAAGTTATAAGCTCTTCATATTTGAATTTAAAAGGTCATCCTTAAAAAAGGTTGAATATCCAGCCATGGGTTCAGTGTTAGAATTTTTTAATCTGTAAATAAAATAAGATATTAGTGTTATATTTTAAAGAAAGCATGGACATTACTTTTTTAAATGCTGGGTAGAAAAAAAAAATGTTAAGTGAGGGAATTTTTTATTTATTATTGAAATATATTAAAATATTTTATCAAAAATGAGATTTTTTTATACACTATAACATAATCATTATCAATGATTCGGTTTCTTAAAAATTGAATGCAGATTTGCATCTTTAGCAACATAAAATGCAAGGTTATAAATAGCGATTATTGTGTTATTGAGGAAAGACTAAAAAATGCTATAGCGTCAAAAACGGTTGATAGCGCTGTCATTTTTAGAATACTGATAAAATATCTACTTACAAAATCAAGATTGTTCTTTAAAAAAAATTTAGAAGAATTGAATCAATAATTTAGTTCTTTCTGTAACCAAGAAAAAATAATCAATCTTTCTGATTCTGTATAAATATTTAATAAATTTTGAAAAATATAAAATTATGGAGGGGGTTTCTTTTGTCCTGAGTTGTCATTGATTGAAGTTGGTTAGTACTAACTACTAAGTAGCATCCCTGCATCAATTCTCTGATCTTTTTTGTTCTCTGTTTCTCTGTGCACTACTGAACACTTGTGTGCCTGCTCTGTTTTCCTCTGCTCTATGATTTGCCTTCCACCTTTCTCTTTCTTTCTCTTTCTCTTTCGCTTCCCAGTTCCCAAGCCCACATTATTCAGATATGACATGCAGATTCTCTGGCCCCACCACTCAGAGATTTAATGAATAATATCCTTTTTTGTTTCCAATATTACCCCTCCAAAATTCCCTTTCTCATCAATGCTTCTGCTTTGTCGGATCCTTGTAATCATTCAACACACTGTAGCTGCCTCACTGTATCCAGTTTGATTTTTTTTTTTTTTAAATAATGTAATATCAGACACATGTAGTAGTGTTCATCCGTTTAATTCTGTTAAAATCAAAATAGAATAAACGGATTTCAAATGTAATATCAGACACATGTAGTAGTGTTCATCCGTTTAATTCTGTTAAAATCAAAAATAGAATAAATGGATTTCAATCGGCTGAAATCCGACATCCAGCCGTCAAACTGTTCCGAAATACGTGCACAGAAAAATTAGTTGTTCCGAGATGCGTGTACAAAAAAAGTTCAACAGTTAGGATTTTGGATATCTGCTGATTTAAATTCAGAATATATATATATATTTTTAAATATAACCGAATTCAAATAAATTTTATCAACCAAATAAAACCCAACCAAACAAACTGACTTAAATTTCAGTTTGTTTGATTGAAATCAAATAAGAAGATTAATCATAAAAAATATTTTTTTTGTTCAATTTTTTAAGTTCTTTAAGATGAATTTAATTTTTTTGTTTAATTCGGTCTAACTGATTTTAAACTGAATTAGGTAATATACATTTTTGTAATTTTTGATTTTTTTTAAATATTTGATTCGGACGGGAAACATGTTTAAAAGTTTCAGTTGGTTCAGGCTAATCAGTTTTTAAAGTTTCTAAACCGAATCAAACAATTAAATATATTTCTAAAAATAAACTGAACCGATTCATTTAACCGGAAAAACCAAACCGTTTATTCTAAAAAACAGTGTTATATATAAAAAAAAAAGTGTTCATATCATTTATTTTTTGTTTTTTCTCTTTTAAACATCAATTTTTTTTTTATTTTACTAGTTTTAATGTCTTAATTTACCCTTTACCATGAATTTATTTATTTTGAGTCCATTTTTCCTGTTTGTAATCAGGTTTTAGTTCAAAAATCAAAACCTGAATTTGAGTCCTTAATTTTTTTTTTCTAAAAATAATTATTTGAATTACTAAAAATTAAAAATTGCACTGCATCCCCGTTATGTACAACTCTCTATCGATTTTTTTTTTAAATAGAACTGTTTTTAATAAATTTAACGAAACAAGCACTGTCTGGGACAAATTTATCAAAAACGACAGTGGAGGCAGATAAATGTGAAATTTATGGTTATTTAGTATAACATTTTTCTATCTCTACCGATCCAAGTCATTTTTTATAAATTCGTCTTAGACAGTACTTGTAAATTTATTAAAAACAGTTCTATTTTAAAAAAAAAATCCTCTCTATCTCACATGTCAACATCTACAGAGTTGGGTTTGTTTTCATGTACAGAAAATAAAGTAATTGACAAAATGATAATTTGATGGATAGAAAAAAAATTTAGCTACCCATCTTTTTCATTCTCTTCTTTGATATTTTTCTCAGTAGAAACCAAAATAAAATCCAGTTGCTTTCAATTCCATCTTTTTCATTCTCTTCTTTGATATTTTTCTCAGTAGAAACCAAAATAAAATCCAGTTGCTTTCAATTCTTTCCCAACCAAAGTCTTGACCACCATCTCTCTTCTCTTGAACAAACAAAACCTAGAGAAAGAAATTATATAGGGACCCCAAATAAAATGCCAAAGACCCTTTTTAGCATTTTCCTCATAGTCTTTAAAACCCCCTTTCCTTTCTCCTGCACAAATATACCAAAACAGAGAGAGAACATAAATAAAACAAAGATAGAGAAATGAAGGAGCACTTGACCTCTCTTGCTTCTCTAATGGGGATGTTAGCCTTAGTCACAAGTCTCCTTCACACATTCTTCCCACCAGAATTGCGATTCGCATTTCTCGGCCTACTCCATCGGCTCACTCGTAATTTCCTCTCCTCTTATTCCTATTTCGACATAACCGAAATCGACGGTGTCAGCACAAATGAACTATACAATGCTGTGCAGCTCTATCTCAGTCAGTCGGCTTCCGTATCAGGAGGCGGAACCACACGGCTTAGCCTCACTTGGCCGGTGAACTCATCTGCCTTCACCTATACACTCTCTAACAATGACCGAGTCGAAGATTGGTTCCAAGGGATGCCAGTCGTGTGGGAGCATGTGGTTGTACCGAGGCAGAATGGGACTGCGTTTAGTTGGCGGCCATTACCAGATGAGAAGCGAGGCTTCACTCTGCGTATCAGGAAGAGAGACCGAGCTTTACTCTTACCAAAGTACCTCGAACATATCATGGAGACGGCGACTGAGATCCGGCGAAGGTACGAGGATTTTACTTGGTACCTGAATTGGTTCTTTGTAGATACACATACACATACACATACGCATATATATTTGCTAGCTAGTCCTGGAAATTGGAATTATCATGCAAGAAGTTTTACACGGTTGGTTACACAGGAATTGCCTTACATTTATATATTACACAGGAATTGCCTTACATTTATATATGAGATGCACACTAGATGTTTATCCAAATCATATTTTAGTCCCTTCCATAAAAGTTGTTAAAATATGCCAAACAGGCCAACTGTGGCTGAGACTGTGAAGCCTTCAAAAGCACGTCTACTTCAATAACTAAGCATTTTACTATTTTCACAAGATAATATAGAGTTTAAGTTTATCTTTTGTGTTATACAGAATATTTATTTATAGCGTATACATTTTCTGATGGAAATTAATAAAGATGAATGCATGCATTTTGTTTTGTTTTTTGCTCTGATACAATTTTTTGTTTATATATTTTGTCTCATTTAATACTGTCATAATTAGTAATTGTATCCCTTTCATTGTATTTTGAAAACTAATTAGAAGTCATAACAGCAGGAGCCAAGATCGTCTCTTGTACACCAACACTCGAGGCGGTACAATGGATCCACGCGGCCATCCTTGGGAGTCGGTACCATTCAAGCATCCGAGCACTTTCGACACACTTGCTATGGACCCTGCCCGGAAGGAGGAGATTATGGCCGACTTACGTGCCTTCGCCACTGGAAAGTTGTTCTACGAGAAAGCCGGCCGTGCATGGAAGCGAGGGTATCTTTTATATGGTCCTCCTGGCACGGGAAAATCTAGCATGATCGCTGCCATGGCGAATTTTCTCCGGTACGATGTGTATGACCTAGAACTTACCGAGGTTCATACCAACTCAGAACTCCGCAAGCTTTTAATGAAAACCACCTCTAAATCAATCATAGTCATAGAGGATATTGATTGTTCGATTAACCTGACCAATAGAAATGCCGGGAAGAAGAAACCAATGCCCTTAAATGAACGTCCACCGGAGATGAGGCCCAGTTCGGTTGGAATGGATGATTGTACCACGAAATCAATTACTCTATCGGGTTTGCTTAACTTCACTGACGGGTTGTGGTCATGTTGTGGAAATGAAAGGATATTTGTTTTCACGACTAATCACATAGAAAAGTTAGACCCGGCATTGTTACGATCCGGCCGGATGGATATGCACATATTCATGAGCTATTGCTCTTTCCCTGCACTTAAAATACTGATGAAAAATTATCTGGGAGTTGATGAGAATGAACTTGATAAAGGAATTTTAACCGAACTAGAGGAGGCAATTCGTGAGGCGGAGATGACCCCAGCCGATGTGAGTGAGATATTGATAAAAAACCGTCGAGTTGAGAAGGGCGAGGCTGCGATAAAATCCCTCGAGGCACTTAAATGTCGTGCAATCAAGATCAAATTAATTGGAAATGTTGCGGTGAAAACGAAGGGATTAGATGAGGATGATGAAGAGGAAGAACAAGAGAAGAGGGCATTAGAGAGCCCAAAGGAAGCAAAGGGGACAATGGTTGGTTGTATTAGCAAGGAAGAGAAAGAAGAGTAATTAATTAGTAGCCGTTGGATTAATTAGGAGAGGAAAGAGAGGGATAAAATTCAAATTATTTATCTTTCAAGGGCCTTCTTCCCTCTTTTTGTTTTTAGGGACTAATTAGATTATTATGAGTTGATTGTATTTTTCATTTTGGTCCTCTTCTTTTTATATTATTTTCAGAAATATGATGAATTATTAGATAGGCCTTTGCTTGTTTTGGTAACTAACTCCATCAGTTCATTAATCATTATACCTATTTCAGGAAAGTTACTGAAGTACAATTACTGATACTGTTACTGATTAAAGGATTAAATAATGATCTTCACTATACTTCCACATGGCACAGTATATTTAGTACTACTTAATGGTTTCAAGGTAAGAACAACGGCTGATAATGTTTTATCCTTTTTTCTGTGAAGGGCTGTAGATCTACAGGGAGGATGTTTTGAGATTATATATATATTTTTTTTGAGTAAAGTTGGAAGTCAAGCTACTCAACTATTTAATACATTTGTTATTATAACAAAAGATTTTTTTTATCTGAGTTTCGAATCCATGACCTCTCACATAGAGGCCATGTGTCTTAATCACTGGACCAAAGGCTATTTAGTACGAAGTTGGACAAAAAGGAGAATATAACTATTGTCGGTTTTTGACAAACAAATATATGTTTTTGAAGTTCTAATAGAAAACTAAAAATTCTTACAATTTTTAATTGGCATGTGGGCGGAATTTTTTTATCTATAGAAATTATAAAATTCTGACAAACGAAAATAGTAAGATCGGACTCATTGATCATGATATATGATTTTTTTTTTAACTATGCAAAGAATTTGCAAAAAAAAAAATTATTATGGATTGTGAACAGTGATTATGATTCATAAAAAAATTGATTTTCTATGGCACAAAACTCTTGTATCCGGTAAAAAACAATAGTTACAGAGAGTTTTGTGTCACAGAAAATAAACCAATTTATGGATCAGAATCACTGTTCACAATCTATTTTTTTTTTTTGCAAATTCTCTTGAAAGTTAAAAACAAAAATCCATGAATCGTGATCGTTGCCTATGACCTTACTATATTTGTTGCAATCATAGTATTCTTTTTGGGCCTGTTCGGCGGACACATGAGTTTGTGTATGGGCACAGAAATTGAACTGAAAATCACTGTTCACGTGGGAAAAAAAAAAAAATTCAGTTGAACTGAATTTTTATTTTTCCACAGAAACAGTAATCAGACCGAACAAGGCCTTTGTTTCATACATCTTAATTTTATAATTTTTATTGATAAAAATTTTCCTCCAATTTTTCTGCTTTAATTTTTGTTCTGTACCGGTTGTGTACCGGAATATTAT
The DNA here is from genome assembly GCA_024447775.1 of Carex cristatella. Classification (NCBI taxonomy): domain Eukaryota; kingdom Viridiplantae; phylum Streptophyta; class Magnoliopsida; order Poales; family Cyperaceae; genus Carex; species Carex cristatella. The sequence continues at coordinate 7,690,217 of JAJHPF010000011.1, read as the reverse complement.
TTTATGTGTTTGTGGATTGTCGGCTGTTTTTATTCGTTCACATTGGATTCCAAAAATCCATGTGCAATAACAGCAATATGATTAATTTATGTGACCGAATTATTTGGAGCTTGTCTATGTCTAGTACAAAAAGGGGATAATGATTTTGTACTAAAATCATTTTTATAAACGATTAATTTAAGTCATTAACTATGAAGGGGGCAGATTAAGGGTTAAGTACAATTGGTGTTCTGAGTTTGTCCGGAATTTATAGTAATTGCATGGGCATTGACAAATGAAATCGGGGCGGTCCGATGGACATCAGACCAATATCAGATTAGAATTTCCGATCTGCATTAAGATTCTCGTGAATAACTTTAAAATTCATTTGAATCAAGTGCGCACGAATCTTGAAGCCAACTAAACGGCTCTAACCGCATATTAGATCAAATTTTGTTTGATATCCACTGGAGCCTGAATTTTGAAAATTGAGTATAAATGTATGTATAATCGGGCTACTAACTACTGCTCGAGAAAATTTTGCATACTACTTGACAATCCGAAGTCTGAATTTATTAATTCACAACATTTCGCAACACCCTAATCTTATCAGTAAATTTATTAATTGGACTGCCTCCCCCTCCTTGACAAATCTTAAAATACTATTTATGATGCAACGGTTCAGAGTAAAATTGTTATATTTTGGACAATAATTTGGCAACGCTTATGTCCCGCCTGATCTGAGCCGTCTGATTTAAATGACGGTGATCTCGATGATATTCTGACGGTTCACCTGTATTTCTAATGTTGGAGAGGATCCAGAGACTTTAGATAGGGTTTTATTAGAATAGAGTCCGGATTTGATAATGGAAAATGTTCACAAGTCAATAACTGTGAAACTTTTATGTAGCCATAGTAATCGCTGACATAAAAAAAAAAACAAATTCCTCTGTAGTGTGTTGTTTACATCTGATTCGCTGCTACAGGCGGTGGGACCGTGCTCCTACTGACTTTTCAATATTTAGAAATTCATTTAAAATTAATGCAGACAAAAATTTTTTTCAACCATATACAGAAACTGGCTAATTCATTTGGTTCCGTGCCCAATTTTAAAGAAACCAAATTATTATCAAAGTTATGATCTTAAAATATAAAATGAGTGCAGTTTAACGAAACCAAATCAATTAATAATTCAATTTCTTTATATGTGTATGATATATTGTGCTGTGTGGCAATTAGAGAAATTAAATATTAATTTGTTTTTTTTTTATGAAATCAAAATTCTCAAACAATTTATTTAGTTTTTTATATTATTTTTGATAAATTTTTAAAAATAAAAAATTTCTGGTGCACCTAGCACCAGCGGAATCGACTCTGCTCCTTTTCTTGAGAAAATGAGGGCCCTCCTTTTCTCCCATCCGGATCATTCAAAATCCATCGCACGGTCTCAATTACTTTGTATTTCCAAATCAATTTAATATATTAAAATGATTCAGATTTAATTGAAGCCATACGATAAATTTTGAACGGTCCGGATGGAAGAAAATGAGGGTGCTCCCATTGGCATTGATTCAGATCCATATTTTTTTTTCAACGTTTATTAACCTTTATTACAAATTTCAATATTTAAAAAAAATAAAACATGAATTTGAATCAATGCCTCCAATCCATAAACATAGATCTGAATCAATACTTCTGATCTTACTGTCTCAATTTTATAATTCATAGGAATAAAACATTTCCGTTATTTGGTCCTGGTCATGATTCCTTCTGTAGCAAGCATTTTCCATGTGATAATGCAACGGATATATAGAAAGGTTCGCTGTGGCATACTGTTTAGTTTGATATGTGTGCAGGCTATGTTTGATATACACCATCCTATTTTTGGGACTAATTTGGATCAGATGGGTTCCGGAACCGTCCGATTTGCTTTAGATCTGTGCGCACAGATACTAAAGTGCACACGGATATTAAAGCAATGCACACAGCTCTTAAAGCAAATCGGACGGCTCTAGAGCCCATCGAACTCAATTTGAGTCCGATGGGCATCGGACCCAAGCTGCTCTCCCTATTTTTAGCTTAATTTTGTTGAAAGATGACCAGCGATATAGAAAAGGGTACATGGGCTGGGAATCCTGGCCTTTTAGGCCCAATGATGTTGTGTCACACTTGGTCCGTCTGATCCGTTAAGAATATGACATTTTACTCTGATTGTATTTTGCAAATACACAAATAAGAATAATTTATAAACGTTTGATTTTTTAACTTGTGAATTCATATAAAAATTAAATTCAACATATGTGTATGTAGATAACATAATTTTGATCACAATCTAATGATTTTAGTTTAACATATATGTTTCTTAATATATATTATTAAAAATAATAAAAAAAGTGTAAGCATAACAAAGACACAAAATTTAAAATATTTGAACCATCCTCATTTTGTTATGCAATATTTATGTAGGTTCAACGAGACAACTAGAATGAGAAAAACGTATCGTGCCGTGACTTTGAAGAAAAAAAAATATTCTCTTAGTTTTCAAAATTAAAATAACAGTCCTTAGTATAGCACAAAACAGGTATATCTTATTAAAAACAAGTCCAGGGAGGGAGCCTTTCTAAACTAAACAGGTATTGCTTGAGAAGATCCGTGCATAAATTGGAGAGGATCCGAATCCAATAGAAGCTTCCAATTGTTGTATTCAGCTGGACTCTTGTTGAATTTGTCAATGGAGCTCTCCATTTATATTCATTTGCAACTTTTGGAATAAAATGACGCAACTGCTATTTCTGTTGTCCGTTTGTCTTTTACCATTTCTATATTCTTTCGTTTGTTTTTAATCATTCTTTCTAGAATGCATTTTAATCTTTTGGTTTTTAAAATTTTTTTGCCTATGCTATCTCTTTTTTTTGGATTTTCAATTTTTTATTTATTTATAGACATTATTAAAAAATTAGAGAGAGAAAGAGAAAGAGTACTAGATTTCGACCCGCAGTACTGGAATGTTCACCGGTCCTAAAGTTTTGACCAAAAAAAATTCTACGAATTTAAACTTGGGAATGGCTACCGTGCTATGGGTAGCATAGAGAGGACCTTCGTGCAACGGTTCAAAATTTGAGTTTTCAAAATTCTAACAGTCGATCCGAACCGTTCAACATGTAATCTGTACTAAGTACTTGCAAATCAAATTTTACATTTTTTAGAATTTTTTTATTATTTATTAAGTATTTTACAAAACTGTTGTTTTAAGTGATCCATAATTATTCAAAAACAGCAGTTTTGTAAAATACTTAATAAATAGTAAAAAATTCTAAAAAAATGTAAAATTTGGTTTGCAAGTACATTTTAGTACAGATTACATGTTGAACGGTTCGGATCGACCATTAAAATTTTAAAAACTCAAATTTTGAGCCGTTGCACAAATGTCCTCTATGCCATCCATAGCACCGTAGCCATTCTCTTTAAACTTTTTCCTTACATTAAAAAATATGTAGTTACAATTCTGAATTAATAAAACAGAGGGTGCTCCTAATTTTGGATAAGATAGATGGAGTAGAACTAGGGTGTTCCTAAGTTCATCAAGTCTCATTGTTAACTCAATTTTAAAATTTGTCGGATTGGCTTCAAACAACGAATTCAAATCATTCAAATTCTTCTACCTTACGAGTGATGCGTCTACATGCCAAAATTTTAAAATTTTAAACTAATTTTGTATAGAGTTAAGTAATCAAAAGGCGTCTAAAAAATAAATGCATTAAAATTTATTTATAAACTTTTTAATTTTGACCACTTGACTTTATACTAAATTAATTCGAAACTTTAAGGTAGAAGGATTTCAACAGTTTGGATTCATCGTTTGAAGCCAATACAATAAATTTTAGAGTTGAGTTCAAAAAAATACCTAGGAACACTCTAAATCTATTCAGAGAGATTTATCCATCAACAAAGAGACGACCAAAAATTGAATAATAGAAGCAGTCTACTATTGGATTTAAAATGGAGCTTCCTTAGTCAAACTGGACCCGATAAGGGCCACCCTTGTTGAACTTCTCTGTCAGGGTGGAACAGTATATAATTTTTTTTGAGTAAAAGTTAGAGGTCAAGCTATCAAATTATTTAATACCTTTGTTATTATAAGAAATGATTCTTCCCATCTGAGTTTCGAACCTATGACCTCTCATATATTATGAGAGACCATGTGGTTGGGACAGTATATAATTTTCAACGCATCAAGATTTCTGGCTAGTTCTTATTGCCTTGGTTAGTCTACAATTTCCAATTCACGAATATTTTCTTTTAATTCGGATAGATTTGAACAGTTTTCTATTAATTCTTTGTTATTCGATTAATTTAATTTTACCGATTATATTTTTAATTTTTTTAATGTTCTACTAATAAAATTTCGGAAAAAGAGGATCATTTGCTAGAGATGGGAACAGTAGAATTGCCCAAATATTTAATGACATATCTACTATTCCATTATTGTGGAATGGCCCTTCCAAATAATATATCTACTATTCCATTAATTATTTCTTAAAATTAAAATTAACATTATATTTAATATTTAATTTATAATTTTTCACCGAACCTACTATAATTGTCACTATTGTAAATAAAATATTTTCAGCAAAAGACCTATATTTTATTGTTACGAAATATTCAGGTACTAATAATAAAAAATGACTCAAATTTGTCCAGATATTACTTTCTCCCTTTTTAATTTTTTTTTTCTTCTCAAATTTCAAACAGTTCGATATATTTGAGGAATTTCAAGAACATATCAAATAAATAACACTCTCAAATCATATAAAAATATTAACAAAGTTTGATAAATGGACAGAAAACCCAAAGAAAATTAAAATATATTTTCTCCAAGGGACATCAATTAAATAGAGTATATATATATTGAGCTCAAATTTAATGAGGGTCGAGAATAAACAAAGGTTCACTAAAGTCAAACAAGGTGATATTAATTGTACAGATCGAGATTAATTTGGACATTGATTAACAACTTAATTTATAGAAATTAATTCTCAATATACATACTTAGACTATTTGACAATAAAAACAAACGGACACAATTAGGAATAATAAAATTCAAAGATATCAACAGTCATCATTTAATTTCATCGTCGCCATTGTTTTTTTATTTTTTATTTTTTATAATTAATTATATTGCTTGTTAGTTGTTACTACCTGCTATTTCAACTTTGTAGGGTCAAAATGTTGGCATGTTGACATCACATTTTGAAATATTTTTGTACCCTTTAATTAAGTAGAAAAAAGTTATTGTCATTTGAACAACACAAAAACAAAAGCTGATTTAGTGTTTTTTTGGATGACATAAATTGAGAAAACTTGAGCGATAAACGTAGACAAAATTGTTGCTGAAATTATCAAAATATTCTTTAATTAAATAGCTCACATCTTCGGAAATTTTTTGTTCGTAGAAATTAAAGAAAATAAAACGAGAGAAACAATAAGAGTACATGATATTTTTAATGAGTAGAAAGTTCGGTAGGATTTCAATCAATCTAAACTAGTTTGAATTTTTTTTAAAATTTTTTTCTAGTAAAATATAAAAGATTTTAAAAAATAAATAAAGTATCTTAAAATTAATATATAACAGAAACACTCCATCTATTTTTAGAATTTTTTTCCATACAATACTAAAAATCTAATATAATAATTCTCTCCATCAATACATTAAATTGAAGAAAAAAAAACTGAGTTTGAATCAGTAGAATTCTTACCGATTCAATTTTTTTAATTTTTAAAAGCAGTAAAAATCCTATAAATCTTTCTACTAATAAAAAAAAACGATATTTCTGTTTTTTTTTTTTTTTTTTTCTAATTTCTAATTTCTAATTTCTACGGATAAATTTTTTCCCACATCTTCTCCCTCCTAGGCTCCAACCCATCTTATTTCAAACCTAACCGACCTGCTTGCTTTAAGGTAAGGTAACCACCGAACACACTTACACACACACAGAGTCACAGGTAAGCCATAAAAGATGAGTTTAGAGACCAATGGATACGAGGTCATGGTAAAGTCGGTCGAGACGGTGGCGGCTGTGCAGCTGGTGCAGGAGCATAGGTTGCCTCTGTCGAACTTTGACCTCCTTCTTCCTCCTATTGATGTCGGCATCTTTCTCTGCTTCAAGAAACCTGTACCGATCGCTGACACCGATTCTGCCTCTGTGGGGTTCCACTACCTTTTCTGCCATTGTTGCGGCCCTCAAAGCAGCTCTTGCAAAGGTCACCTTAGTTTAATGTGTTTGCAACTTTTAAAATTTTATAAGTGGAAAATTAAAAAAAAATCTAATTTGACATGTATATATATAGAGAGAGATATATATATTGATGGTTATATACATAGTTTGAAAAATCGGCCGTGTCGGACCGGATCGGCCGAGTCGGAACGGAATCGGCCGAGTCGGAACGGAATCGGACGACACCGATCTGATTTTTGACCAAGTTAAGCGGTAACCAATTTTTCATGGTAAAACAGGGTTAAATAGTGCTGATTCGGCCAAATCAGGTGAGTCTCAACCAATTCCAGACTAATTCTCACTATTTGGAGGTGATTCTTTCCAAAAGAAGCTGATTCTGCCTTTTCTTTGCATCAATTTGGGTTTATCGGAAAAAAACGTAGTCGATTTGGGAAGAAAGAAGGAAGGCCCGTGGAGATGAAAGGCTAATAGGTACATCTTAAATGGACTTGGTGTACAGGTCCGTTAAGTACATAAATAGAAGAAAACAGTTGGTCCATTGTGAACCAAGAGCAACGAAAAAACTGATTGAGAGATGGAGCCACTGGTGAGATTTAAGACATTTAACGCTGCCAGTTGCCTCCGTCTTTTACTTTTCCTCTCCATTTCGAGACTCATTGGACCCAGCCATTTCCACATTTTTTTGCATTTTTACATTTTTATATTTGTTTGTGAATTGTTTTTTTTTTATGTTTTCTATCTTGTTTGTTTGATTTTTCTTCCTCTATTTTTCTTCTATATATTTATTTCATTTAGAAACCAAAAGTATTTTATTTACTAATTTTTTTCTAATTTTTTCGTGCAAAAAAGTCCGAGTTTCCGATCCGATTCGGCCGATTCCGACCGATTCACCCGATTCAGATCCCATGGTCAAAAGACCGATTCTGATTCTGATTCCGATTTTTCCTTCTATGGTTATACACACACACACACACACACTATAAATATTAGGTCCTTGTCATATACTACCCTCTGGCTGGTGAGATGGTGACTAACTCTGCTGGTGAGCCAGAAATACTGTGCAATGACAGAGGCTTTGATCTGATAGAGGCATATGCCGATGTGGAGCTAAGGGAGCTCGATTTGTACAACCCCGATGACAGCGTTGAGGCGAAACTTGTGCCCAAGAAAAAAAGTGGGATTCTCTGCATTCAGGTTTGTAACTAGTTGTTACTTTATTCCTCAATGAGTTCCTGAATGGTTATAATTAGAACCCCAAAATCCAGCAATTGTGATGAGTTCCTGAACTTTCTTTGTTCTGACATGAGAGAATCATAACAAAATAGGTGTCATCAAATCCTTAATTGAAGAAACATGAGAGAATCATTCACATTTCTTAGTTCTATAGTTGTAGTTGTTGTTTACAATTAATAGCTACAATTGCAGGTTACTGAGCTGCGTTGCGGTGGCGTGGTGGTTGGATGTATGTTTGATCACCGTATTGCGGATGCCTATTCATTCCACATGTTCTTATCAGCATGGGCTAATATTGCTCTTGGCCAACCTATCAAGATGCCATCCTTTAGCAACTCTCTCCTCTTTACTCAGCTCCTCCTTCATTCAAACCCTCTTGATCCCCTTCTGGACCGACTTTTTACCCCTCTTTCTCACAGTTCCCCTGTGAACCCAGAAATATCCTTCGATGTCCCAATCAATCGCATTTATTACATCCAAGCCGTTGACATTGGTAGACTGCAAGAAATAGTCGGCCATAGACATAGCAAGACAATTTGCTTCACTGCTTATCTCTGGCAAATGTTGGCCAAATCAGCTTGCCAGGGAGAAAAATCGTGTTCCATGGGAATAGTCGTCGATGGTCACACACGCATGGAAAATGTCAGCGGTAAAATTTTCATGGAGAATTACTTTGGCAATGCTATATCTCTACCGTTTGGGAATTTACGTGTTGAAACCTTGCTTGGCATGAAACTTTCTGAGGTGGCCGATGAAGTGCATAACTGGCTGTCCCCAGCTTTAACCGAGGATCATTTTCTAGGTCTACTACATTGGATGGAGGCCCACCGGCCAGAGCCAATAGCAGCAAGAATATATCTTGGAGAGAGCAAAGAAGACGATAAATCTATTCTTGTGTGGTGTCGTCGGGAAGCGGGTTTCCTGAGATCAATTTCGGTTGGGGCAAAGTCGCTTTTGGATCGTACCATTTTCCCAAGGGAGGAACGTCTGGGTACCTGATGCCAATTCCACAACCAAATTCCGATGATTGGGTGGTTTATGCACATGTGGCGCCTAGCATTGTTGCGGTCATGGAGGAAGAGCCGACAATTTTCCATCGATTGACAACGGAGTATTTTCTTAGTGCTGACAAGTCGATTTAAGTGATCCTCACTATTATCTTTTTTCTATTAAGACTAACAATATATTTATAAAGTTTCCATTTTATGATTTGTAAAATGAAAAAAACATGTATGATTTGTAAGAGAAAGGTTCATCTAATTAGACGATTTCTGAGACATTTCATGCCACTGAGTATACTTGATTATGCCTAAATTTTACAAACAGATGCATATGGGGGGCTTTTCTTGTAATTGATTGAGTTGGTGCATTCAAATGGGATATTCTAACTGGTAAATGATTGCCGTATATGATTCTGATCGATCAATCAATCTTCAACTCATAATTAGTGTTAGACCCTTAGTCAGTCAATAGCGGGTCCCAGTTGATAAATTTAGTCAAGCATGATCAAATTGACTCTCAATTTTTACCCAAAACCACAAAAGAAAAGTCCCCAAGAGCTGAATTTTAGGTGAGGTTTGAATTGGGAGTGCATTTGATGAAAAGAATATGGGGGCAAAGTTTAAAAGGACGCCTAAGGGCTTCTCCTCAAAACAACAAAAAAAGAAATCTAAAAGGAGATGTGATCTATACAGGCATGAAGCACAGAATATTGGAATAGGAAAATAATTAAAAGGCGCCCCATAAATTAGGCTCATCTACACCTACCAACTTGTCATTGGGCCCAATTTGGCACCCTTAACAATTTGGCCCAATTTTGCCTACCAATTTTTCTGGGCAATATGTTTCTTATTTATCTATCAAATTTGAAAACTTGAGCAAAACTTTGACATAACTCTCTCTCTCTCTCTATGTATCAAACCGACCATTGAGGCACAGACTTACTAAGATCTGTCTTTCAGCATTTTTTTTCTTCTAGTTGGGACTATTTCATATTGTGGATCCGAATCTGCTGCGATTCTTTATCCATGATTCCTACAATTTCTGACTTTTCAAATCAAACTGTTGAATTGTTTCGAGATTCGTGCATAGAAAAATCAACTGCCTTGATATAGGTGCACATAAATTATTGGACGGTTGAATTTGAAAAAGTAGAGATTTTAGAATTACTGTTTATACCATTCGGATCGCAGCAGATCCAATTTCTCATATTATCTCCATCACCTCAAATTGCAAATGTCATGTTTAAAAACCTGCTAGGTGGGTCAACCACATTAATTTAAGGTGAAAGCATTCCAAAATCTCACAAGGTTTTAAGTAAATTCTTAAGCCCAACAAATAGTTGGCTAATAAGTCCATATCGATCGCTTATTTTGAGAACACGTGAAAAAAATAGAAAAATGATCCCCATCCCTCGATTTGTTGATTTCCTTTTATCAATTACCAAATACATATATAGTGGTGAGTTGAGTACGTACATTGAAAAAAAAAAGAGAGAAATTAAAGACTGTAAAAAAGAAGTCTCAACTCCAACTAATTTTATTTTTCTTAGCTTTTAACACCAACTAATAAAATAAAAAAAAGAATCTAAAAATATAAATTTGGATTCAAAAGATTCTCCTATCATAAAATTAATAACAAAAATAAGTTTCCAACTTATCACCAAAATAACATTGTGACGTGATCCAAACTAGTAATGAAAATGAGCCTTGCGTGTAGATAATATGTGAAGGCTACTCCTGACTTGCATGACAATACATTATACCGTACGTGGACCAATACAATGAGCCTAAACGTCAATGTCTACCTCATCTGTGGGCACAAGGGGATCAGAAATGTCCCCATGCATGTAGTATCAAATTTGAGACGTTGATCAGTTTACAAGACTGACGCTCTACCAGTAGGCTACACGAACTATATTGGTTTTTACAAATTTAAAAATTTTACATATTAATAAAAATGTAATAGCATGCTTACATGCTACATTCTATGTTTGTGTCTGCGTGGCTTCTCTTGGCCCGGCATTACATGGTTTGTTACAGTGTAGGACCGAGCGAGTAGAGCATTCGACCTGGTGGGTATAGACGGGTCATCTTTCGATTTCAAACTTTTTCTTCCACCTAGAACTGAGATTTGAATCTGCAATATTAATAAGGTAAAGGTACCGGGTCTCCATTCTCCAACTTATTTTTGTTAATTTCTTTATCTAAGTTGGTCTTATCTTAAGTGTCTAGGCCACAATTGTGCATCTAACAAACACAACAAAATTACAAATATTACATGGCACCAATCCTAGACTTGTACCAGTTTTGAAACATAAGTTATTTATATTAATTAGATGCATATCAGCATATGCACTTATAAAGTTCCATACCATTAGAAAATATGGTTGAGATTGTTAACTATAACCATATATAGAAATTTGCATATGCAGGAGATATTACTTATATTGGAATTTCAATTAACGCACTTATTTTCTTTTCGATACTTCTCTTCTATCTGTATTAAGTATTTATTTCTTATTTCAAAGAATAAAATCACTGTCATTTTCCATCAATAAAAATCTTCCTTCCACCCATTTTTAAGTTAACTACTCAGTGCCTAACCCACTATACTGCATCCCTTAAAGCAACACTATGCATGGGGCCATTAATTGTACATTTTTTAATAATTAAATAAGGGCTAAGTCTAAGCTACGTCATCAGTGACTCAGTTTAATGCTAAATATACATGAATCTACTCTCAATTTGTGAATATAAAAGGAGATGTACCCAACTTCCATGCAATGACTTGATCGTTGCCTACAAGGCAACAACATTTACAGGTAAGAACTAAGAACGCATCCACTGGGTCATAATCTTATAAAAATAAGTGTTGTGTTATAAAATAAAAAAGAAACTTGTATGCTTCCTCGGGCTTAGATAGCTGCTGGTAGGTGGCTGATGGAGAAATATCCCCGAATTTAATCATTGGACTTCATGTGCTGCACATTGCATTGATTTGATATTATAGAGGATTTGCAAGGGTATTCAAAGTGGGAACTGAATTCTCTGCCCCTAGGGGGCAGGAAAATCTTTCTCCTAAGTCACTGAAACGTGAGTCATACCAAAACTAAAAACTAATATTTAAATTTATAAACTCGTTTGGACTCACCTGTCAGTCTCACTAGGAGTAAGTGATCTCTATCTTTCAAAGTGTATTGGAAAAGGCCCACAAAGTTATCTCTTTCATTTATAAACAATTCACCTACCAAGTGCACTAACCAATTCAGCATTGTACATACTATGACAGCTCACCCACACCCACCAAGGGAAATTTTTTATCTGTAGAAATAAAAAAAGAAGAAGAGAGAGAAACATAAAGAGTACATTATATCAATTACCAAATACACACCCCTTGATTTGTATTTTGTTGAATCTAAATTTCCAGATTTCAAATGGCTGATATCTTAAATATTCTGTTCTCTCACGAATTGAGTCAGTTATGACCGGAGTACAGAAATGTGGTGGGTCCTGTGTGACAGTCCGTTTCTTTAGATGTCTGTATTCCATACACCCTTAGCTAGGTTATTAAAAGTTTTTTTATTTGAAGGACAGTGAAGGCACTGTAAATTTCATTGATAGAAAAAAAAATTATTTACAATGAAAATGAAGACTCTTGGACGTAAATCTTCTATCTGAAAAAAAAAAAGGTCAAAGAAAATTGATTAAAAACAAATTAAAGAAGTGTAATTTTTCAGTTCAATCTTAGTGACCTAAGTTCAGTACCAGTACACGCATGGCTGCATTGAAACAAGATATTGTATTAAAAACGGAAGAAAGAATTGCAATCAGCTGGCAGTTCAATTAATCTCAGTCCCTTAATGGCAGTCGTCAATTTAGCTTTAACCCAAAATTGCGCAGTAGTTTGACATAAACAAATTGAAATACTAAAATTTCGTGCAATACTACTAAGGACCTCCTTTAAAATATTAAATCATGAAAATTTTCTCTAAAGTGAAACCTATATTGGTCCATGCAACAATTGAAGATCTCTTAAAAAACTGTAATATTTTTAATAAGTTTCTTTCATTTCACATCAATTATCCGAATCAGTGCGGAAAAATGGTTGCCAAACATTAAATTTGGTATGATTTGTGGGTCCAGAACGAATCTCTATGCCGAAAACAACATCCTCTAAACCCTCTTACATTATCTCATTTCCTCCTATAAATACTCTTCAATCTGACCCAGCTTGCTTTCAAATAACTGCCCAACACACAGACACTCACTCACAGTCACAGATAAAGAAAAACGCATTCCATAAAAGATGAGTTTAGAGGCCAAGGAATATGAGGTCACGATAAAGTCGGTCGAGACAGTGGCGGCTGTGCTGCTGGTGCAGGAGCACAAGCTGCCTCTGTCGAACTTTGATCTCCTTCTGCCCCCCGTTGATGTCGGTATTTTTTTCTGCTTCAAGAAACCTGCACCAACAGACTCCAATGCTGTTTCTGTAGGATTCACCACCGTTCCTGCCATTGTTGCGGCAATCAAAGCGGCTCTTGCAAAGGTCACCTTAATTTAATGAGTTTGCATCTTAATTTTTTGCTATAAAAATGAGAAATTTTGCTTGGCCTACAGTTATATATGTGTATTAATAATTAGTAATTACATTTGATCAAATAAAACCCTAGAGTTAAAATGGAGATATTGATGGTTATATATATGTACACTAACTAGTAGGTCCTTGTCATATACTACCCTCTGGCCGGTGAGGTGGTGAATAACTCTGCCGGGGAACCAGAAATACTGTGCAACAACAGAGGCGTCGATCTGATAGAGGCATATGCCGATGTGGAGCTAAGGGAGCTCGATTTGTACAACCCCAGTGACAGTGTCGAGGCTAAACTCTTGCCCAAGAAAAAAAATGGCATTCTCAGCATTCAGGTTTGTTACTTTTTAATCTCTCGCTACTATTGGTCTTTGGTTCATGTATGTGGAAAAATATATCATCCTTTAGTATGATAATTTCTCACTTGATGAATTTATAGAACCACATGATATTATCAAGTACTGTAACCTCCACACCTAAAAATTATAAACTTTGCTGGTATTGCCAATGCTATTAACGTAACAGTATGAACTGAATAGTGAATAAGTACCGTTTTTTCTTTGCAATAGCATTTAGAAAAATAAAAATAAACATCTGGCATCAAAGCAAATGATAGAAATGACATATTTTTACAATCGCACTGCATGCCATTTGCGAGTCTAAATAAAAAAATCTTCTAAAAACTTCTTCATGAAGTTGCCTGAATATTCCTCCATTGCTCCATCACCTCTCTTTTTAACTCTTCAATCACCTTATACTCATCTCTGAATATTCTTGAGCATCTTTCTCTCCAACATACAAATAGAGAGATTAATATTTAATACTAATTCTCTTGTTTTTGCATCTCCTTTTTAGAAACAATCCATCTTGATGCCCATTTGCATTCTGCCAACTTCTACATGTTGTCTGTGCTTGGTTTGTTACCATTGTGTACAGTGCCAATGAGAAGCTACATTCAGAAAACATGTGTTTTATGGATTCACTGTTTTGCCTGCAAAGGAAACACATGCTTGGCATATTTCAATTAATTTTGTTACAACTACCAGACTTCTATTATTACAAAACAAAACTAAAATATCCTGTATACTTTCTGAATCTATGATATAACCAAAACTACAGTCCAACGAAACCGGTATAAGTATTATCGTCCATTTTAACATATGTTAGGGTGGGATAATTCTGTCATTTTTTTTTGCGAGGGTATAAGAAACATTTCTCTTTCACATTTCTTAGTTTTCTTTTTGTTGTAGTTGTTGTTGTTGCCAATTAACTACAATAATTGCAGGTTACTGAGTTAAGTTGTGGTGGCATGGTAGTTGGATGCATGTTTGATCACCGTGTTGTGGATGGCTACTCAATCAACATGTTCATGTCAGCATGGGCTAATATTGCTCTTGATCAGCCTATGAATCGGGTGCCATTATTTAGCAGCTCTCTCCTCTCTCCTCTGCCCCTCTTTCATTCAAACCCTCTTGATCCCCTTTTGGACCGACTTTTTACTAATTATTCACTCCATTCCCCCGTGAACCAAACAACATACTTCACCACTCCAATCAATCGCATTTATTACATCCGAGCTGTTGACATCTCCGACCTCCAAGAAATAGTCGGTCATAAATATAGCAAAATAATTTGCTTCACAGCCTATCTCTGGCAAATGTTGGCCAAATCAGCATGCCAGGGAGAAAAATCGTGTGATATGGGAATAATCGTGAATGGACGTACACGCATGAAAGACGTTTACGGTGACGAATTCATGGAGAATTACTTTGGCAATGTTTTATCTATACCTTTCGGGAATTTACGTGTTAAAACCTTGCTTGACATGAAACTTGCTGAGGTAGCAGATGAAGTGCATAACTGGCTATCACCAGCTTTAGCCAAGGATCATTTTGTCAGTCTACTAGATTGGATGGAGACCCACCGGCCAGGGCCGATAGCAGCAAAAATATTTGTTGGAGAGAGCAAAGAAGACGACAAATCTAGTACTGTTTCTTGCGTGGTGTCGTCAGGGAGAGGATTTCCTGAGATCAATTTCGGTTGGGGCAAGGCAGTTATCGGATCATACTGTTTTCCTTGGGAAGGAAAGACTGGGTACCTGATGCCAATTCCACAACCAAATACCGGGGATTGGGTGGTCTATGCACATGTGGCGCCTAGCATTGTTGCTGTCATGGAGGAAGAGCCCACAATTTTCCATCCACTGACAACGGACTACTTTCTTTAATTAGTGTTGATGTGTTACTCTTCTGCTTTCTTTTTACTGAAGCCTGGGAGTTAATGGTAATTAATATTGATGACAGTTGCCATGTATGTCTTTCTTTCAAATTATAAGTTATATAATGTGCATGTTAAAATAAATTGGTAGTGAATGTTGGTTTTCGGTACCACTTACACAGAATAATTTAAAAAACTGAAGAGAAAGTATTTTGCGATGCTGTTCAAAATGCATCATTTTCTGGTTTTTCTTATATAACACAAAACATAACTGCAAAATCAAAAGTTACATCCCACGTTTTGGATTCTAAAAAACAAACACTTAAATAACTGCTACTTTATTTTTAGCCACACACTGGACTAAAAACTGACAGCCTAATTACGTACTCAAACAAAAACAAAGTTTGCTAAAATTAAACAAATCAACTACTGGACACGACCCTCTAACAACAAGATTAACTCATCAATCTCCTCCTTAAGCTTGTTGTTCTCTACTGATGATCCGCACACCAATCCTTTCTCTCATCTCCAAGAACTTCATCCTTGCTAGTGACTTTGTCAGAATATCAGCATGCTGATCTTCTGTGCAAACATGTTGGATTTCAATCATTCTTGATTCAACACAGTCTCTAATGTAGTGGAATCGGGTATCGATGTGTTTGCTCCTCTCATGGTGAACTGAATTCTTGCTCAATGCAATTGCGGACTG
The DNA here is from genome assembly GCA_024447775.1 of Carex cristatella. Classification (NCBI taxonomy): domain Eukaryota; kingdom Viridiplantae; phylum Streptophyta; class Magnoliopsida; order Poales; family Cyperaceae; genus Carex; species Carex cristatella. The sequence continues at coordinate 7,674,254 of JAJHPF010000011.1, read as the reverse complement.
ATTATCGATCTTTAGAACCACTTTCTTAATCTCGGTCTTTAACAAATCTGCCAACAGTCGTCCCAGCCATACTCCTTGACACGCTGCTGCACAGGCAGCGATGTACTCTGCTTCACAGGAAGATAACGCAACCACTTTCTGTTTTTGTGAACACCAACTAATAGGATTTGACCCAAGGAAAAATATTAAACCTGAGGTGCTTTTCCTGTCATTAGTATCACCAGCTAGATCACTATCGGAGTAACCGATCAGCTCCAAGCTTCCTTTCTTCTTCTCATAAACGCAACCGAGGTTTAAAGTTCCTTTCACGTATCGCAGTATGTGCTTCACTGCGGCCATGTGCTCCGTTGTGGGCTTCTCCATGTATCTACTTACCATGCCGACAGAGAATGCCAAATCTGGGCGCGTGTGTAGTAGGTATCTTAAACTGCCAACAATACTTCGGTACAGAGTTGTGTCTATAGGTGGACTTGTGCTTTCCTTGCTCAGTTTCAGACGAGGTTCCATCGGAATTTGCGAAGGGTTGTAATCTTTCATGCCGCATTTGTCTAAAACCTTTCTTGCATATGCTGACTGGTTGAGTGTAATCCTTTTAGAATTCTGACAGACTTCAATTCCCAGATAGTAACTTAGTAACCCAAGGTCACTCATGCTGAACAATTTCTTCATCTGTGATTTGAACTTGTCTATGTCTTGAATACACTCTCCAGTGATGATTAAATCATCCACGTAGACTCCAACAATTAAATTCCCTTTACCTTGGTTTCTCAAGTACACAGCATGCTCTAAAGAACACCTCTCAAAGCTGAGTGTCCTCAATGACTTGTCCAGTTTTGAATTCCAGGCTCTAGGTGCTTGTCGCAAACCGTACAATGCTTTGTGTAGTTTCAACACCTTGTACTCTTCTCCTTTTATTTCAAATCCTGGCGGTTGAACGACATACACATCTTCTTCCAAATCACCGTTGAGAAAGGCTGATTTCACGTCCATATGATGCACCTCCCATCCTTCATGTGCTGCAATTGAGATCAGCAAACGTACTGTCTCTAGTCGAGCAACAGGAGCAAAAACTTCGTCAAAGTCTATGCCTTGCCTTTGAACGTACCCTTTTGCCACTAACCTCGCCTTGTGCTTCACGATTCTACCTTGAGTGTCCTTCTTTAGTTTGTAAACCCACTTTAGACCTATAGGTTTGTGGCTGTCGGGTAACGGGACGAGCTTCCAAGTTTCATTCCTTCGAATGGAGGAAAGTTCCTCTTCCATTGCTTTTCTCCACATCGGGTTTGCCTTAGCTTCTTCGAGAGTTGAAGGCTCCTCCTCTCCTAGCAAACACAGTCCCGAATACTCTAGTTCTATTGGGAAGGTTTCATCGTAAAGGCTTTTGATGTCACGCTTACCCCGTGGTCCTTCTAATGAACTCTCATCAGATGTCGAGGGTTGTAGTGTTTCGGTTGATACTGATTCTTCAAAAGTTGCTGCTGGAGTATATGGTGAGTTTGAAACAGATGTTCTGGATCTCGTGTTCATCACTGGTGTAGCATGTTGGTATCGGTTACCAGTTTGTTCCTGTATCGGCTGTGGGAAATCCATGCCAGAATTGCTGAGACCAATGCCAGAATCGCTGACATCCTCTTTATCTTCCTGATTTGTCGTATCAGATGTGCCTGCTATGGTAAAGTAGTGTGCTGTAAGAGTGTTTCCTGCTAATCCTGTTCCTGTTACTGGAAATTTGCTCCACTCCCACTTCTTCTCCTCTTCGAACACGACATCTCGTGTCACCACTACTCGTTTTGAATTTGGATCAAACATCCGATAGCCTTTTGTATTCGAATCATAACCAATAAACACCATTGGCTTGCTTCGGTCTGCAAGTTTTGAGAGGTGAGGTGTAACATCTTTTACGTGTCCCACACATCCAAAGGTGCGAAAGTGATCAACAGTTGGCTTGCGGTTGTAATATGCTTCATAGGGAGTTTTGCCGACGACGCTTTTTGTTGGTGCTCGATTTAGGAGATATACAGCAGTTGATACCGCTTCTCCCCAAAATTCTCCTGGGACTCCCATGCTTTTCAACAAGCTCCTTGCCATGCCGACCACCGTCTGATTTCTTCGTTTAACAACTCCGTTCTGCTGAGGAGAATAAGGTGCCGTGAGATAACGCTTAATTCCCAACAGCTCACAGTAAGTCTTGAACTCATTTGAGGTGAATTCGCCACCACGATCTGTGCGAAAAGCCTTCAATTTGCTGTTTTTCTCCATTTCTGCTGATGCTTTGGTCTTCTTGAATGCCTCAAATGCTTCGTCTTTGTTTCGGATCAGCACCTGCCACATGAATCTAGTATAATCGTCAACCAACAGCAGGAAATAGCGCTTGCCTCTATGTGTAGTAGGAGTTATTGGCCCGCACAAATCTCCATGCCACAGTTCAAGAGGTGATTCTGCTCGGAATTTTGCCGCTGCTGGAAATGGATTTCGGTGTTGCTTTCCAATCAAGCAACCATCGCAGATGCGGTCCTCATGCTCGATTATGGGTAGGCCGTGCACCATCTGTTTCTGACTTAGAAACTTCAAGGCATGAAAGTTCACATGCCCGTATCTTGCATGCCAGCGCCAAGCACTTTCTTTGCTTCTAGCCATGAGACATTCTGGTAGGGCCTGAGCAATGTGCAGCAAATATAAACGACTTCCTGACCTGACCATTTTCCCAAGGGAGGAACGGCTGGGTACCTGATGCCAATTCCACAAACCAAATTCCGATGATTGGGTGGTTTATGCACATGTGGCGCCTAGCATTGTTGTGGTCATGGAGGAAGAGCCCACAATTTTCAATTGATTGATTAACGGAGTATTTTCTTGGTGTTGACATGTTGATTTAAGTGACCCAGAGCAACAGTGATCCTAACTATTATCTTTTTCCTATTAAGACTTACTATATATTTATAAAGTTTCCATTTTATCCTCTATTATTAAAATGAAAAAAAAAAAAAACATGTATGATTTGTAAGAGAAAGGTTCATCTAATTAGACGATTTCTGAGACATTTCATGCCACTGGACTATATTTTTTGTGCCTAAATTTTACAAATAGATGCATATATATGGGGGGATTTTCTTGTTATTTAAGCATAATCAAATTGCAGTCAAGTTGAAATATAGTGCTGGAGTTGGTGCATTCAAATGGGATATTCTATCTGGTAAATGATTGCCGTATCTTATTCTGATCGATCAATCTTCAACTCATAATTAGTGTTAGACCCTTAATCCAAGTCTTTTTTTATAGATTCGTCCCAGACAGTGCTTGTTTGGTTAAATTTAGTAAAAACAGTTCTATTTAAAAAAAAAATCCCAAAAGAATAGTCACCAAGAGCTGAATTTTAGGTGAGATTTGAATTGGAAGTCCATTTGATGAAAAGACTTTGGGGGCAAAGTCTAAAAGGAGATGTGATCTATATAGGCATGAAGCACAGAAGTATTGGAATAGGAAAACAATTAAAAGGCGGCCCATAAATTTGGCCCATCTACATCTAGCTACCAATTCGAGTTCCATTTCTTGTCATTGGGCCCAATTTGGCACACTTACCAACTCGGTCCATTTTGCCTACCAATTTTTCTGAGCAATATGTTTCTTATTTATCTATCAAATTTAAAAAAACTTGAGCAAACCTTTGACATAACACTCTCTCTATATGTATCAAACCGACCATTGAGGCACAAACTTACTAAGATTTATTTTTCCTAGTTGGGACTATCTCGTATTGTCTTCATCACCTCAAATTGAAAATGTCATGTTGAAAAACATGTTAGGTGGGCTAATAAGTCCATATCGCTTATTTTGAGAACGCGTGAAAAAATAGAAAAATGATTCCCAACCCTCGATTTGTTAATTTCCTTTTATCAATTACCAAATAAATATATAGTGGTGAGTTGAGTACATTGGAAAAAAAGAGAGAAAAGACTGTCAAAAAAAGAAATTTCAACTCCAACTAATTTTATTTTTCTTAGCTTTTAACACCAACTAAAATAAAAAAAATAATATAAATTTGGATTCACAAGATGCTCCTATCATCTGGTAATATGTCAAGGCTACTCCTGACTTGCATGCCAATACATTATGCTGTGGCCCAACAGGATGGGCCTAAAAATCAATGTCTAGCTAGCTCATCCATACCGCGCCTGTCTGATCCGACCCACGTAGGATCAAATTTGAGACGTTAAGTTTACAAGACTGACGCTCTACCACTAGGCTACATGAACATGAAGTTTATTGGTTTTTACAAATTTAAAATTTACATATTAATAAAAATCCAATAAGCTGCTTACAAGCTACATTCTATGTTTGTGTCTGTGTGACTTGTCTCTTGGCCCGGCATTACATGGTTTGTTACAGTGTAGGACCGAGCGAGGAGAGCATTGGACCAGGTGGGTATAGACGGGCTGACAGGGTCATCTTTGATCTTTCGATTTCAAATTTTTTCTTCCACCTAGAAATGAGATTTGAATCCGTAATAGTCATAAGGTAAAGGTACCGGGTCTCCATTCTCCAACTTATTTTTGTTTCTTTATGTAATTTAGTCTTATCTTAGTTTCTAGGCCACAATTGTGTATCTAACAAATACAACAAAATTTGAAATTTAAATGGAACAGATCCTAGACTTGTACCAGAAGTTCAGTTTATAGACCCACCAAGTGTACTATGACTGCACCAATTCAGCATTGTGCATAATATGACAGTTCACCCACGAAGTATACTATGACAGTATCAGATGTTCACATTTTGTACTGTATTTTGTTGAATCTGAATTTCCAGATTTCAAATGGCTGATATCTGAAATATTATGTTCTCTCACCAATTGGGTCAGTTATGACCAGAGTACAGAAATGTGGTAGGTCCTGTGTGACAGTCCATTTCTTTAGATGTCTTAAATTCTGAATCAGACATCATTCCATACACCCCTAGCTAGGTTATTAAAAGTTATGTTCCAAATGAAGACTCTTGGACGTAAATCTTCTATCTGAAGAAAAAATCAAAGAAATTGATTAAAAACAAATTAAAGAAGTGTAATTTTTCAGTTCAATCTTAGTGACCTAAGTTCAGTACCAGTACACGCATGGCTGCATTGAAACAAGATATTGTATTAAAAACAGAAGAAAGAAGTGCAATCAGCTGGCAGTTCAATTAATCTCAGTTCCCTAATTGCAGTCGTCAATTTAGCTTTAACCCAAAATTGCGCATTAGTTTGACATAAACAAATTGAAATACTACTGAAAATAATGTAAAATACTAAAATTTCATGCAATACTACTAAAGACCTCCTTTACTAATATTTTAAAATATTAAATCTGTTGAAAATAATCCAAGTCATCAGGAGTCCCCACACGGCCCGCATGGCTAGGGACACGGCCCGCATAGCTAGGGACACGGCCCGCGTCACTGGCGCTAAATTTGTCTTCTGTTATAACTGTCTCTGTAAACACGTTTTTCTATTTTTGGTAAGTCCCTGTAATAGAGTTAGTGGGTGTAGCTGTAAGCCAATTATAGCACCATAATTTTAGGGTAGTGGATGCTAAATTAGGATTATTTTCTAGTATTTATACCATGTCTCTTGTATTTGTAAGTTGTCTAAGTTGAGTAATAAGAAATTATTGTGAGTTTTTTCTGTTATCTCAATTTATTCCCAACAAAATTGGTATCAGAGCCAAAGGTGAGAGATCAAGGCAGATCCGACCAAAGGTGAGAGATCAAGGCAGATCCAACCATGGCAGAGAACATGAATGTATCGAATCCCTCGATTCCGCTGTTCAAGGGAGACAACTATGAGTTCTGGAGCATCAAGATACGAACTTTGCTCAAGTCGCAAGGACTATGGGAATTGGTAGAGAAGGGAGCACCGGCCCCGATCCTACACCAACAAAATGCTGAAGCGCGATGCGAAGGCGCTGTTTTTCATTCAACAAGCCGTTGCCGACACGGTGTTTGCGAAGATTGCAGCAGCGAAACAAAGAAATCGGGCCCGGTCTACTCGAAAACCGCATTTCGGGAAGTTCCAAGGTGGTAGCTATCAAGTTGCGGGGGCTTGAGAAGAGATTTCGAGACGTTGAACATGAATCAAGGTGAATCTGTTCAAGCGTTTCTCACAAGAGTCACATCCATAGTCAACCAAATCCGAAGCCGTGGAGAAGATCTTCCGGAAAAAAACGGTTGTGATGAAGGTGTTGCGCAGCCTAACAACCAAGTTTGATCATGTGGTGGCAGCGATCGAAGAATCCAAAGATCTGTCCACCTACACGTTTGATGAATTGATGGGATCACTGCAAGTTCATGAAGTTCGTCTCAACCGATCAGAAGTGAAGGACGACACGAAAGCTTTCTATACCAAGGGCGATTCCTCAAGAAGCCAACAGCAAGGCAGAGGCAGAGGCAAGTCAAGTTACCATCAACCACATTATAATCAACCGAAGAAAGATGTAGAATGCTACTACTGTCACAAGAAAGGGCATATGCAAGCCGATTGCTACAAGAAACAGAGAGAAGAAGGTCAAGACGTGGAGTGCTATTATTGTCACAAATTCGGCCATGTGCAGGCTGATTGTTACAAGAAGAAACGTGAGGAAGAGCAAGCCAACGTTGCAGAGGAGAAAGGCAACAAAGAAGACACCGAAATCAGGCTCTTCATGACGAAAACTGCTGACACGGCCCGTACCATGCCTGACACGGCCCGTGTCCAAAACACACGGACCGTACGGGATACTGATGCAAGTCAAGTTTGGTTCCTAGACAGTGGGTGTTCTAATCACATGACCGGTTATAAGTATCTCTTCGAAGAATTGGACGAGTCATACAAGAAGCCTGTGAGACTTGGCAACGACAAACAAATTCAAGTTGAAGGAATCGGCAAGGTGGTCACAAAACCGCAAGCAACACAAGGTATCTACACAATGTATACTTCATCCCACAACTTGCACAAAACCTCCTGAGCATCGGCCAAATGATGGAGAGCGGGTATGCGATCAAATTCGAAGGCTGCACTTGCAAAATCGAGGATTCATCAACAAAGCATGTGATGGGTAATGATCGGGCGGAATTGATGCCATGATGGGGGGCAATATAGTGGAACGTGATTCCATGACTAGAGATGACAAATTGGAGCATAGTGCCCAAGAAAGCGACCGTGATCAACTTGCTGAGGAGAAAAACCATACAAATCCGTCACATATTGAAACTGACCTGATGCCGATAATCGGTAATGATGGAGGTCATAACACAGTTGACACAGAGAAGAAGGATCTTGAAGAAGATGACTATCAAGATGAAGATGCTAACTGGAGTTGGTCTATGGCAGAAAACAACATACCAAAGTGGGCGACGAGAAGATGTAGAACCCGATACGACCCGGATCATCATCCGATACGGCCCGCATGAAGGTGATACGGTCCGTGTGGACTCCGATACGGCCCGTGTACCATTCAATTCGGACAGCGGTAACATCGAGCAGCCTCAATTTGAAACAAACAAAGGAGCAGCCTCGGCAAAAAATGAAGACATATCAACACCACTGCGAGTTTATACAAGAAGAATCAACCCACGTACACAGAAAAAAGACCAAAACCTTGCAAGAATTATACTCATCAACACAAGTGCCGATGGTGGAAGATCCCGAGTGCTTTGAAGAAGCCGCAAGCAAGAAAGAATGGGTCACGACTATGAAAGAAGAAATTCGGGCAAGTGTTCTTGACGATAGAAGGAGCACATCCGGGCAAGTGTTCTTCTATGGTGACAATGCAATTTGTTTGGAGTTCGAAGAAACAATCAACAGTTGCACTATCAACCACAAAAGCCGAGTACAATGCAAGAACATCACCGCATACCAAGGTGTATGGCTAAGGCGCTTATTGGAAGAGTTAGATTGTGAGCAGAAAGGCGCAACAATACTCTATTGTGATAATCAGTCGACAATTGCAATTGGTAACAACCCGGTGCATCACAACAAAACAAAGCACATAGACACTCGGATCCAGTTCATACGAGACCTGATTGAGCAGAAGAAGTTTGTTTGGTGTCGAAGAATGATGGATGTAGATGACTTTGGATTAAAGGGGAGTGTTGAAAATAATCCAAGTCATCAGGAGTCCCCACACGGCCCGCATGGCTAGGGACACGGCCCGCATAGCTAGGGACACGGCCCGCGTCACTGGCGCTAAATTTGTCTTCTGTTATAACTGTCTCTGTAAACACGTTTTTCTATTTTTGGTAAGTCCCTGTAATAGAGTTAGTGGGTGTAGCTGTAAGCCAATTATAGCACCATAATTTTAGGGTAGTGGATGCTAAATTAGGATTATTTTCTAGTATTTATACCATGTCTCTTGTATTTGTAAGTTGTCTAAGTTGAGTAATAAGAAATTATTGTGAGTTTTTTCTGTTATCTCAATTTATTCCCAACAAAATCATGGAAATTTTCTCTAAAGTGAAACCAATATTAATTGGTCCATCACAAGGTTCAAAAGCTAGAAATAAAAATAATATCATGTATTATCCTAAACAGATTTGTTTATTTAATTTTTTATTCTTCACAAAGAAAATGACAAATTTGTTAGGGAAGAGGCATGCAACAATTGAAGATCTCATAATAAATCGTAATATTTTTAAGTTTCTTTCATTTCTACACATTAATTATCCGAATCAGTATGGAAAAATGGTTGCCAAACAGTAAATTCGTTGTGGTTTGTGGGTCCAGAACGAGTATGAAATTGTAAAGGGTTTGTGAGTCAAGAACGAGTCTCTATGCCGAAAATAACATACTCTAAAAGAATCTGCCCGCTTACATTATCTCCTTTCCTCCTATAAATACTCTTCAATCTGACCTAGCTTGCTTTCAAATAACTACCCAACACACTGACACTCACTCACAGTCACAGATAAAGAAAAACGCATTCCATAAAAGATGAGTTTAGAGGCCAAGGAATATGAGGTCACGATAAAGTCGGTCCAGACAGTGGCGGCTGTGCTGCTGGTGCAGGAGCACAGGCTGCCTCTCTCGAACTTTGACCTCCTTCTGCCCCCTGTTGATGTCGGTATTTTTCTCTGCTTCAAGAAACCTGCACCAGCACACACCAATGCTGCTTCTGTAGGGTTTACTACCTTTCCTGCCATTGTTGCGGCAATCAAAGCGGCTCTTGCAAAGGTCACCTTAATTTAATGAGTTTGCATCTTAATTTTTTTTTTTTTATTAAATAGAGATAAGTGTATTAAAATTTAGTAATTACATTTGATCTAATAAAACCCTAAAGTGAAAATGGAGATATTGATGGTTATATATGTACACTAACTAGTAGGTCCTTGTCATATACTACCCTCTGGCTGGTGAGGTTGTGCATAACTCTGCCGGGGAACCAGAAATACTGTGCAACAACAGAGGTGTCGATCTGATAGAGGCATATGCAGATGTGGAGCTAAGGAAGCTCAATTTGTATAACCCCAGTGATAGTGTCGAGGCTAAACTCTTGCCCAAGAAAAAAGATGGCATTCTCTGCATTCAGGTTTGTTACTTTTTAATCTCTCGCTACTCTGGCTCCTTGGTTCATGTATGTGGAAGAATATATCATCCTTTAGTATGATAATTTCTCACTTGATGAATTTATAGAACCACATGATATTATCAAGTACTGTAGCCTCCACACCTTATTTGATTTTTGAAAAGTTGGAAAAATAAAAAATGAAAATGAAAAACTCTTCTAAAAACTTCTTCATGAAGTTGCCTGAATATTCCTCTATTGCTCCATCACCTCTCTTGTTAAATCTTCAATCACTTTATACTCATCTCTAAATATTCTTGAGCATCTTTCTCTCCAACATACAAATAGAGAGATTAATATTTAATACTAATTCTCTTGTTTTTGCATTCCCTTTTTTAGAAACAATCCATCACGGTTCCCCTTCTTCCCTTAGTTCATTCTGCCAATTTCTACATGTTGTCTGTGCTTGGTTTGTTACCATTGTGTTTTGTGGATTCACTGTTTTGCCTGCAAAGGACACACATGCTTGGCATATTGCAATTAATTTTGTTACAACTATCAGACCTCTATTATTACAAAACAAAACTAAAATATCCTGTAACCTTTCTGAATCTATGATGTAACCAAAACTACAGTCCAATGAAACTAGTATAATTGTGCGAGGGTATAAGAAACATTTCTCTTTCACATTTTTTAGTTTTCTTTTTGTAGTTGTTGTTGCTGCTGCTGCTGCCAATTAACTACAATAATTGCAGGTTACTGAGTTACGCTGCGGTGGCATGGTGGTTGGATGCATGTTTGATCACCGTGTTGCGGATGCCTACTCAATCAACATGTTCATGTCAGCATGGGCTAATATTGCTCTTGATCAGCCTATCAATCGGGTGCCATTCTTTAGCAGCTCTCTCCTCTCTCCTCTGCTCCTCTTTCATTCAAACCCTCTTGATCCCCTTCTGGACCGACTTTTTACTAATTATTCACTCCATTCCCCTGTGAACCAAACAACATACTTCACTGCCCCAATCAATCGCATGTATTACATCCGAGCTGTTGACATCTCCAACCTCCAAGAAATAGTCGGTCCTAAATATAGCAAAATAATTTGCTTCACAGCCTATCTCTGGCAAATGTTGGCCAAATCAGCATGCCAGGGAGAAAAATCATGTGATATGGGAATAATCGTGAATGGACGTACATGCATGAAAGACGTTTACGGTGAAGAATTCATGGAGAATTACTTTGGCAATGTTTTATCTATACCTTTCGGGAATTTACGTGTTAAAACCTTGCTTGACATGAAACTTGCTGAGGTAGCAGATGAAGTGCATAACTGGCTATCACCAGCTTTAGCCAAGGATCATTTTGTCAGTCTACTAGATTGGATGGAGACCCACCGGCCAGGGCCGATAGCAGCAAAAATATTTGTTGGAGAGAGCAAAGAAGATGATAAATCTACTGTTTCTTGCGTGGTGTCGTCAGGGAGAGGATTTCCCGAGATCAATTTCGGTTGGGGCAAGGCAGCTATCGGATCATACTATTTTCCCTGGGAAGTAAAAACTGGGTACCTGATGCCAATTCCACAACCAAATACCGGGGATTGGGTGGTCTATGCACATGTGGCACCTAGCATTGTTGCTGTCATGGAGGAAGAGCCAACAATTTTCCATCCACTGACAACGGACTACTTTCTTTAATTAGTGTTGATGTATGTGTTACTCTTATGCTTTCTTTTTACTGGAGCCTTGGAGGTAATTAATATTGATGACAGTTGCCATGTACCTCTTTCTTTCTAATTATAAGTTATATAATGTGCATGTTCAAATAAATTGTCAATGAAAATTATTCTGTTTGTGTGTAAATTACTGTATCTATAATTATAATTTTCTAGCTGATCAAATAATATTATTTTAATATATTAATGGATATATATAAAAATTAAATATACACTACAATAATTTTTTTGTAATAATTGACCAAGATAAACAATAAATTTTACAAAACAAAAAATAACATTAAAAAAATACACCCGGGTTTAAATTTTATCCTTGTTTAAGAAACCATACAAAATAACAATTAAAATAAATAGAAAATAAAGGAGCGAAGAGAGATCTAGCGTACAAATGACATCGGGACAAATGCTAGGTTCTTAGTCTGTCGATTTCGGAAAGTTGGTGTTGGGAATGATCGACCTAAGGTGTACTAGAATATATATATATATATATATATATATATATATATATATATATATAGAGTAGAACTAGGGTGCTCCTAAGTTCACCAAACTTTTTGTGAACTTGACTCTAAAATATATCGAATCGACTTTAAACGATATATCCAAACCGTTGAAACCCTTCTACCTAATGAGTGATGCATCTACATGTGAAAATTTTAAAGTTTCGAATTAATTTTAAACTCTTGGTTACATACACTATCTGTGCCGAAGAACATCTGATGGTATTGGGGTGATAGTAAATGTGTTTTTTTTTTTGTAGTAGTGAGATAGCACTATACCGTCATCCGATGCATGGTACTTGAAGCAGCAGTGGTTGCCATGCCGCATCCGCGCTGGGGCGAGATGGCGTGTGCATTTAATGCATTAAAAAAGGAATGCGCATCCAATACGTCTGGAATTGAAGAAGAAGACAATCTTCTATTGTAGAGAAAAGCTATCTCACAACATGGTGCTAAGGAAAGTGGGTTTCTTGCTTGAATTGCACAAAACGGCAACACAGAATTTTCTTTTGAGGAACTTGCAAAAGGGCTGAAGGTAAGCACGACGAAAAAGGACAACGGAGATCAAGTAATGATTATGTCAAGGCTTTGAGAGGGCAAAAAAAAAGTTGTGTGACAAAGTAAAAAAAAATAAAAAAAAAGATGCATGATAGAATTGTATAAAAATAAAGATAAAAAAACCTAAATAATAAAGAGAGAATATATATAAAGGATGTCTATCTGTTATTCATATATTGCTCATGTATATGATACAAGTTTATAATATATATAGAGACTAAAAATTGTAAATGAAAAATCATCTAAATTAATTTCAATAATAAAGATGGAGATGAAACATATTTCTTTGAATAGAAGTTTTGAGGTACTTAATGTTGAGAGTTAATTACAAACCAGAAGAGACACAATATGAATGGAAATATATATTTATAATTATTCATGATACTCGCACCTCAATATTCCTTTCAAAGAAATGTGTTTCATTAAAACATTACTAGAAAAAACTCTGTGGGAGAAAATCTAGTGAAGGGAAAATTACTCTTATTAGTATGCAATTCAATACTGCCTCGTCCTTGTGAGAAAAAACCGATGAGAAAAATCATGCTAAAAGAAATGCCGAACGTATTAACTCCCCTCATAACAATATTAATACAAACAATTTACTGCTTTAATCCATATAAATATTTTTTTAATTTGATTGAATAATATTCTTGAGAACCTACATTTACTAGTGGAAAAATACACATTAGTATTGATTATTTACGCACATCAGGATCGGACCTAGAGGTGATTGACCCAGGCGATACAAATGTGAAAACTAATCTGTATCAGTTAAACAACCAATAATAAAAGTTAGAATCAGAATAGGTTCTTTTTTAACCAGTTGTTTACAATTAGGCAAAACTAATGCGATATAGACAATCGATCTTGATTTGGCCAAGACTTTAGTATCGGATGTTTACAAACCAGTGTTGTAAAAAATGGACTTAACAGCCGATTAATCGGCCGTTTAATCGGAAACGGCGGCCAAACCGTTCCGAATACGCTTAACGGATGCCTGTTGGCGGAAAAAAAAACGATTAATTGGCCGTTTATTCCTGTTTATTCCCGTTTATTCCCGTTTTTTTTCCGTTTATTCCCGTTTTTTTCTATTTATTCCAGTGAATTTTATTTTATTTTTTATTTTATTATTGTGTGTGATAATAAGGTTTATAAATCATGCATTGTAGTTTTATTTGTGCTTGGATATTCATCCAATATTTTTTATATATGTTTTTTTTTTCTTCTTGCTTACTTTGAAATTGATTAATTATTCTATTATTTATATACCATATATTTTTTTTACTTACTAATATAATTTTTTCAATTAGTACGACATGTTTATTTATAAAATTATGTTATTATCATAAATTAAATTTAGTGATTTTATGTTGGAATGTTTTCTTTCTTTCAAATAATATGTTATTAGTATTTGAAAAAACTTAATTCTCAAATTTATTTTTCATTAAATAAATGTGTTACTTAAACATGCAAAATGATTACGTGTTACGAAGAAATAAGCATAGTATCATGTTATAATAATAAAACTAACTTAAATTAAGTTTATTTGATAAGTTTAATGAGTTAAATAAATAATTTTTAATAAATTATGATATATATACATAAATTTAATAAAAACGTTAAATTGTCCGCATAATTCCGATTAATCGGCCGCATACCGATTAATCGCTTGGCGGTACCCCGTCTGTCCGACGACCGCATACCGTTATTTACAACACTGTTACAAACAACCGATCCTGATATGCCCTTTCAAGATCGGTTCTTTACCAAATCCGATCTAGATATATATCAGTATCGCATTATTGAAAAGTACATTCCTAATACGCTGATCCTGATGTGCATTTTTCCACTAGTGATTACATGCTTTAGGCCTACTAAGTACTTAATATATTACCAGACTAATTAAGTACTGAAAAGTTATTGTATCCAACAAAAGTGAATATTTTTGTTTATAACCAATTCCAATTTTTTTTTTTTTTAAATCCTTAGATGATAAATGATGTTTTATATCTAACAATTTCATCTTTCTCATTTTTTTCTTCGTATAATCCATTTGTATTCTACTGATTTTACAACTTCAATAAAAGTGATTACATGCTAAAAAATATTTTGTTTTTCAACAAAATTTAATTCTGTCTCAATTGCGTTTTTCCATTTTAGCTAATTATTTCCTTAGTTGACATTCTTTAATAGGTTTTGGTTCATAATCCTCATTATTCATTACATCTAGCACTATATTGTATATATGCAAAAACATCATTAATATCAACTTCATCTCAGTTCCATCTTATTTCATTCATTATATAATTTATTGCGATCTCTTCATTTTCAAAAATTTTAGATACTTGAATTTTTGTTGGAAATCTAATTGGAACATACACCGCACATTTAAAAATTATTATATGAAAATTTTTAAGTATGTGAAAAAAAAACCAGTATTAAATGAGAAGTTTTATTACATATAGTTAGCCTGATGCAAATTAGTGCTGATACATGCAAAATATCATGTCCCCAACAATATATTAAAAGTTCAGAGTTCATAAATAGTGGTCTTGGGATTAATTGTAATATCTTTATAAATTGACTATGTAAATCCATTTTGTGTATGATCATAAGCTTCAAGATGTTAAGCAATAATTACAATAAATATGCAATAAATCATTGAATGTCTGAGAAATAAATTCCTAGACGTTTTCTTATTTGCATAATCAGAAAAATATGATTTTAATCAAATTAATTGAGTAAAGTAATCTAGAAAACGTTAGATTGCGAGTTTATAATAAATATACTTGTGACCATCTTGTTAATACATTAATTAATACTAAAAAATATCTAAATAGTCCATATAATGCATGTATTGATCCACATAATGAATGTATTGATTCACATTCTAAAAAGCCCACGACTCCCCTATCAAACACGAGAGCACTCGTGAAAATCAGACAATCTTCAAAATTTATTTGCTGTCCCCTCCATCACAATTATTTGCGGATTAAAAGCAAGCCCAAGGTAAGCGGCCTTAGATGTTGTTTTCTTTTCCTGGTTGAAACGCTCAAATTTTTTGGGCATTTAAATTAATTTCTCGTATTCAATAATTGAGCCCAGTTGCTTTCCCTTCTCCAAAAAAAAGAAAAAAGAAAAAAGAGCCCAGTTGCTTTCAGAAGTACCCCTTTTTTAATTTATGAGTTAAGAACATTTGAATTATTAGAGCAACATATAAATATGAATATTATACATCAACTCATTCTAAATAAGACATATGCGTCTTACTCCACATATAAATGACCTTTATAATGAACACGCATGTTTATAATGCTGTTGAAGATCCTATGCATGGGTGCTAACTAATCAACAATATCGATCCGTACACAATGGCATGTGCTGCGATCACATGGTAAAATAATGGTGAAAGTTATTCATTTGTCTTTTATATCTATAAATTCAAAAACACTCTCATCATATCACGTGCTTCGATCACACGTTAAAACAATTAATGGTGAAAGTTATTCATTTGTCTTTTATATCACGTGCTTCGATCACACGTTAAAACAATTTGATGAGGCCCACATAGCTTGTCTCTTCTTTTTCCATTGATCTCCCACACACCTTTTTTTATTTTATTTCAGCTGATTAAATCAATAATTTAATGACTGAATATTGAGAAATTAGGGCAAGTTGCTTCTATGGTCGTCTCCTAAGAAGTGACAATGTGAGATTATCACTACTACGGAATGACGCTTCCTACACTGTGGTTGTACACGGATTTTCTCGGTTTTATGTAAAACCGTGTACCAAATAGGATTTTTCCAATGATCAATGATATCTCTAAGAATTCCACACGGATATGTCATTAAAAAACAGTGTTTCAAAAAAGCCGTTTGAAATTTACATTTCCTACACGGATATTTAGTTAAATATCCGTGTAGGAATTATATGAGAGCTACACGGATATTTATTTAAATATCCGTGTTAGGAGAGTTATTTGTACACGTATTTTTATTTAAATAGCTGTGTATATATGTAGATAGAGTTACACGGTTTAATATCTAAATAGCCGTGTGTAGAAAGGTCATCTAGGGTTTCAAATTTGAAATAAAAAGCTTCTCTTCCAAATAGTTTTGATCACTCTCTAGATCTCTCTAGGAGGCACATAAGAGTTTAGGAAAGATCACTCTCTCTACACGGATTAAGGAGATATAGGATTCAAAGTTTCTCCTCCATTGATTTTACTTTGAGATGGAGGATTCAAAGTCTTTCCTCCCTATTGGAGGTGGAGGAAATGACACCGAATCCTCCATCTCGAGTAAAATTAACGGAGGAAAAATTCAACTGAAATTCTAAACCCACGGGTGCAACCGCACACCGCTACAATAGGACCCGCAAAATTGCAAATCAACCAAATCAACCAAATAGAGGCCGCCTAAAAAAAAAAAAAAAAAAGAACAATCCTACACGGATATTTAATTAAATATCCGTGTCGGAATGGTTTGTTGTGATTTTTTATGGAGAGCATTAATTTTACATTTTGCATTTTATGTCATATTTTGACGAATTCCTTTTAGGAATTATGAATAGTTTGATAAGTTCGTTTTTTATGGAAAGCAATAAATTATACAAAATATAGATTAAACTCCCGTGCGACGTTTGGACTACCCTAAGTAAACTCTAAACCCTTCGATTCATAAAGGATTTTGTGCGAGAAATCCGTGTAGCTATCTATCATCCTACACGGATATTCGCTTAAATATCCGTGTAGGATAGCCCACCGATGTGAAATTTTATTAAATATTTTATTATATTATTCATATTTCTACACGGATATGTAGTTAAATATCCGTGTAGGATTTCCTTTTTTATTTTTTTAAGTTTCACATTTTGATTATTTAAATATAAAAATGAACTTATGGATGTTTTCATTGCTGTGAAGCTCTTTAAATATTCATTCTTATAAATTAAGAAATGTATTCATTTAGATATGAACTTTGTAAATATTAAGTTCTTTATAATTTATGTATTCATTCTTGTACACTATTTTACAAATAAAAATATTCATCACCGTGTGTAGAAATATTAAATATTAACAAATTAAAAATTGTGCAACTAATACAAAAAATAAATACAAAAGAACAAAAATGTAAACAAGTAAACTTTCATATATTACTACTGGTAAATATTACAAAAGTTTCCAAAAATTTGATATAATAAAACTAAAAAAAAAAAAGAAACTCTAAACAACAGATTTTTTTCTTCTTTGTCCGACGAATGTAGGGCTTCGGTGGCGGATGGCCCCTGGGGCTGCGACGTGGGCGTGTCGGCCATGGTGGCCATGGCCAACTTCTGGGATAACCTGGTGGTGGTCGTTCGTACCGGGTGGGATCCAAGGCACTGGCATGAAATCCTCTGGAATTGGTGGTAGTGCGAGAACAGGTGGTGGTGGCGCCTCAATAGGTTGTTCTTCTGTGATACACGACATTTTTTCACTTAGAGAAAGATAGGTTTAAGAGAGGAACCGATTCGAAGGATATATAGGATTTAAGGCGACTCTTCGTTTTTCTGTGTTTATTTTAAATCTATTAATATTTAATATTTCTAATTCACAGTGATGAATACATGAAATAAATGGAGCGCGCATGCTGCATGCATGCTTTGAAATAAATATCATCTTTTCCTACACGGATAGTTACGTAAATATCCGTGTTGAAAAAGTATTCCTCACGGATATTTAATAAAAAAGAGGAGAGCTACACGGATATGTACTTAAATATCCGTGTAGGATACTTATTGCACACGGATTTTTAATAAAAATCCGTGTAGGAAAAGAGGATATCTACACGGATATGTATTTAAATATCCGTGTAGGTATCTATTGCACACGAATTTGTAATAAAAATCCGTGTAGGAATTCTTGTAGCAGTTCAAAACTAGATTATGTCTTCAAAAATTTTCCAAGTCCCCCCAGTTCACTTCTTTCTCGTCGATTTTTAAATTCTTCCATATGTCCGAAAATTTATCAAAGTACCCTAACTTCTCTGAATATATATGTTGATATTTTATTATATTAAATATGATTTGAACGTTAATATCTGTGTGGTTCAAAAATTTCAAATTATTTTTTTCAATTTCATATTTTGTTATTATTTTTATATTTAAAATAACATTAGCTAGTTAGATTAATTATTCAAAAATATAAATATAAACAGAAATTTAAATATAAAACCATACATCACAGAAATAGAAAACATTAAAATAACATACACCATACATCACAGAAATAAAATAAAAAAACTAGCTAGATATCACGAAAAAAAAAAAAAAAAAAAACTATCTAGATATATAACTAAAATGAAAATACAAAACATAAAACTAACAAAATACGAAACATTTCCAACTAATTGCCGCGCCTTTTTTTCTTAGGGAAGTAGTTGATTCTCTTGCCTCCATCCTTGTTTACATTGTCCCAAATTCTCTTGCTTCTTCTCAAAGATAACCAGACATCCTCATCATCCATAGGACCTTCTGGACCGTAACGCTCATCATCAGAGAACTGGTAGTGATCAGATTCATCGGGGGACGATGTTAATTCAATCACGGGGGGCGGGGCTAAATGACTCCACTCAACTATGTCTGGATGTGGATCAGAGAACTGGAAGGTTTCAGATGGACCAACGAGAGGAGGGTAACCAGCGGGAATGGGAAGCGGTGGAGGAATTATGGGAGCCCAGTTGGGATCATCTTGGGGGTCTTCGAACGTAGGATTTTCTCAGGGATTTTCAGATGGAGTAGGATTTTCAGATGGAGGATTTTGCACTGTGGGCGAATTCTGGTTAATGCTAGGAGGACTCTCCATTTGGTTTTTTTTTTTTGATTTGTAAAATTCTGGTTAACGCTAGGAGGCAAATTACGTGGCAAAGGCGATTTTTCACTAAAATCGCGGTGATTAAATAGAATTAAGGGAGAAGAGCGTTTGAACTCCCACGCGACGTTTGGACAACCCTAACTAAACCCTAAACCCTTCAGATTCGTAACGGATTTTGAGAAGAAATCCGTGTAGAAAAGTTAATCCTACACGGATAATAAATTAAATATCCGTGTAGCTATTTTATCTTCTTACACGGATATATAATTAAATAACCGTGTATGAATATTATAGAGCTACACGGATATTTAATTAAATATCCGTGTAGGAATGGTGGTTGTCACACGGTTTTTTATTTAAATAGCCGTGTAGAAATGTCGGGAGAGGTAAACGGATTTATCTCTTATTATCCGTGTAGAAAAGGTCATCTAGGGTTCAGCTCACTTAAAGGTATTCTTCCAGCGCCGTTTTGATCACTCTCTCTCCTCCGGATTGGTCGGAATCGATTTTTTGCGCAAAGAAAGCCGAGATTTGCTGATTTTTAGTTGTGATTTGCTCCTCTTTTCCTTGTTAAGGTTAGTAATACTTCTCTTTTATTTCAATAATTTTCTGTTAATTAGTTTTTATTGCTTATTTACGGTTTAGGGTTTGATTAATGCATGCATGGTTGTAAAATAATTAGTGTATTGCTGTCCAATAACCGACCTATTAATATGCTTGTAGGTCCATACCGTTCAAAATTAATCCAATAGGGATTAATTTTGGATAGTCCCCTTTTGGGATCGCTCTTTTGAATATTGTGTCTCGTTTAGGATGTGAACACATGTTAGCGGGTTTAATTAGTATTTGAGAAAAATTCGACGGTATTTCTCCTTATTGCTCCTACGAGTATGTGGTATGTACACGTACTTGGGGAGTTAAGGGGAAATGCTGCCGAATTTTTCTCAAATACTAATTAAATCACGCTAACGTGTGTTCACATATGAGGCACAATATTCAAGGAGTGGGTTAGGATTGTAAACCTAGGCCCTTTGTAAGCCAAGAATTCGGTAGGTTATACATATGTCGACCATCCACCACGCATGGTTAATTGCGATCATTTTTTGGAATTTAATTTACAGATGGATCGAAGTTGGATGTATGAAATGCGGCGTGACAAGTGAAGAATATTTGGTCCGGGTTGAAGAGTTTCTACAGTTCTTGCCGAGAGTTACGAGTTTTGCAAAAGGAGGCCAACATTTTGTGTCCTTGTAGGGATTGTAAAAATTGTATAGGATTTGAGGAATTGGAAGAAATTAGAACTCATTTAATTTGTTGGGGATTTAAGGAGAGATATACATGTTGGTTCATGCATGGTGAGAAAATTAGAGAAAGTAGTGGTACCGGTAAATTTTGTGATGAAATAAATGAGAGTGATCAAATTTCGATAATTTTGAATTTGATTGCAACGATGATTATGAGAATTTCGAAAAATTGAATAGTGTTGAAGTCGATAGCTGCGGACGATGATGAGATGGCAACGAGTATTGATGAAAATGTAGAACGCGAGTTTACCGAAAACCTAGATGACATGTTACGTGATGTGGAATGTGAAATTGGTGGTGAAAATTATGATAAATTTCAGTATTTGTCGGATGAATCCAAAAAGCCGTTGTATCCTCGGGTGTATCACATTTACCAAACTGTCACCGTGTTGAAATTATTGAACTTAAAAGCGCATAGTGGTTGGAGCGATAAGAGTTTCACGTCCTTACTACGACTTTTACGAGAAATGCTCCCGAATAACAACGAGTTACCGTGTACAATATATCGTGCAAAGAAGTTGATATGTCCAAGGGGGATTGAAGATTGAAAGAATACATGCATGTCCTAATGACTGTGTATTGTACCGTAAAGAGTACGAGTCCATGCATGTATGTCCTAGATGCGGTGTTTCACGCTATAAGCGTAAGGGCAACGAAACTGACGATTGTAACGATGAAGAAAAAAAGGACCCGCCTCCGGCCAAGGTGTTGTGGTATCTACCGATAATACCGAGGTTTAAACGGTTATTTGCAAATTCCAAAGATGCTAAATTATTGCGCCGGCATGAAGAAGAGCGGAAAAAGGACGGAAAACTAAGACACCCTACCGATTCTCCTCAATGGAGAAATATTGATAGACAATTCAAAGAATTTGGTTCCGACCCGAGAAACCTTAGGATTGTGGTGAGCACGGATGGAATGAGTCCCTTCGGAAGTATGAGCAGTCGGCAAGACAAGATTTGGCCGCTTCTTTTATCCATCTACAATCTTCCTCCTTGGTTGTGCATGAAACGCAAGTATATAATGATGTCATTATCGATCCAAGGACCCGCACAACCCGGAAATGACATAGATGTATATCTCGCACCATTAATTGAGGACCTCCAAAAATTATGGAAGACTCGGTGTCCGGGTATGGGATGCGTACGGCAAAGAGGTCTTTAAATTGCAGGCCATGGTATTTTGCACAAGTGAATGATTTTCCCGCATACGGGAATTTGTCGGGTTACAGATTTGAAAGGAGCAAAAGCGTGCCCTATCTCGTGAAGATGACACGCAGTGTGCCGAGGTTGAAATATTGTAAGAAGAATGTTTTTATGGGGCATCGCAGGTTTCTCCCCGTTAATCACCCATACCGCAGGAGAAAGAAGACATTCAATGGGAAAAATGAGCTCGGAGTGGCACGTCGTCCATTGGACGGGAAGGGTGCCTTCAAGCGGGTTAAAAACCTTGAGGTTGTTTTCGGAAAATGCGCCAAAGCACCGCCTAAAAATATTTGGAAAAAGAAGTCCATATTTTGGGAGCTACCGATACTTGGGAGTATTTGGAGGTGCGGCACCGCCTAGATGTCATGCATGTTGAAAAAAATGTATGCGACAGTTTAATCGGCACCTTATTGAACATTCCTCGCCTGACTAAAGACGGTATTAACGCTCGAAAAGACATGGTGGAAATGGGAATACGACAAAAGCTTGCACCCCAAGATAAAGGGAAGCGCGCATACCTACCCCCTGCAATGTGCACCATGTCGAAGGAGGAGAAAAGAAGCTTTTGTGAATGCCTTCACAGTATTAAAGTCCCGTTAGGGTATTCTTCGAATATTAAGAAGCTGGTGTTCATGAAGGACATGAAATTGAAGGGTATGAAATCCCATGATTGTCATGTTTTAATGACACAGATGATTCCTGTCGCAATTCGGGAAATTTTACCAAAGGCCGTTCGGCAGACCCTTACGAAGCTTTGTTTTTTCTTCAATGCAATTAATTCCAAGGTGGTAGACCCGCTCAAATTGGACGATTTGCAAGCGGAGGTCGTCGTTACTCTTTGCCATCTTGAGATGTATTTTCCTCCCTCTTTTTTCGATGTTATGGTTCACCTTGTTGTCCACCTCGTGAGGGAAATTAAGATTTGTGGTTCCGTATTTCGCGGTATATGTATCCGTTCGAGAGATACATGGGTATTTTGAAAAAATACGTAAGGAACCCAAGATCGGCCCGAAGGTAGCATCGTAGAAGGGTATTCAACGAAGAGGCGGTTGAGTTTTGCACTAACTACCTGACCGGTGTGTCTCCTATCGGTGTTCCAAAATCCCGATACGAGGGAAGACTCCAAGGAGTAGGGACAATTGGTTTGAAACCCGTACTTGCTGACGACACGGATGAACTACAAAAGGCACATTTAATTGTACTACAGCACATGGCGACGTTGCTCCCTATGTGGATGAGCACATGACAGTCCTTCGACAACGTAACTACACGAGAAGTCGAAGTGGTTGAATGACGAGCATAATCGTTCTTTTACGGGATGGCTCAAAGAAAGAGTGAAGGAACACGCCGAAAGGTCGCCCGTAGATGAAATTGTCAGGCTACTGGGCGAAGGACCCCAAGTTGTTGTTAGAACATTCCTAGGATATGAGATTAATGGATATACATTTTACACTAAATTACAAAGTGATAAGAGTGCGACGCAAAATAGTGGGGTGACGTTGGTGGCGGCCTCCGAAGAATTCGAGTAGATCCGGGATGCCCGGGCCGTAATAGCATCAAAGTCATATTACGGTGTTATTGAAGAAATTTGGGAGCTCATTTACAGTCCTCGTCTCAACATTCCCCTGTTTCGGTGTCAATGGGTCGAAGACCGGGGTGTGAAGGTTGATAATAACGGGTTCACACTCGTTGATTTCAACAAAGTCGGGTATATCGATGATCCGTTCATACTAGCCAAGCAAGCCGCACAGGTCTTTTATGTCACTGACCCGAGTGATGCTAGGTGGAGCATCGTCCTATCAGGAAAAAGAAGGATTCTAGGGGTTGAAAATGTTGTGGACGAAGAAGAGTACGACCAGTTTGACGAGATACCTCCATTTTGCACCGACGTGCCAATCGAGGTACCAGTAAGTGAAGAAGAAGCGAACTACACGAGATCTGATCACAACGAAGGATTATGGGCCGATGTACAAAAAGTGCCAAAAAAGAGGAAAAGAAAGAAAAATAGCACTGTGTAATATTTTGATTATGTAATATTTTTTAATCACGTAACAATGTTATTTTGCATTTTTCATTTCATTTTGTTTTTTTAATTATGATATTTATGTAATATTTTGTATTTAACTATTTAGAATTGTTGGGATGTGGCACAATTTCTAAATTAGCAAATTTACTTTAAAAGAAAACCATTGTTTAATGACACGTGGCTAATTAATTGGCTGAAAATAATTATAGCACTCTTCCTCTCTTCACAAAATTAATTGTTAGGATGGAGTGATTTAGAAATTATGAATATCTAATTGCTAAATTCAGTGACGTGGCAAAATTACAATTTTTAAACTTTTTGTGGGATGGAGATGCTCTTAATTGTTTAAGGCGACTCTTCGTTTTTCTGTATTTATTTTGTAATTCACAGTGATGAATTAATGAAATTAGCTGGCGCGCATCTCCCGCTAAAAATTTCGTCTTCGCCGACGGATATTTAAATAAAAACCCGTGGATGAAAATTTTTAGAGTTACACGGATATATTATATAATGTCCGTGTGCAAAGGGTATCCTACACGGATATTTAATTAAAAATCTGTGTCACTCTTACCTTTCCTACACGGATTGTTAATTAAATATCCGTGTATGATAACATTCGTACACGGACATTTAATTAGATATCCGTGTGGAAAGCGTATCCTACACGGATATTTAATTAAAAATCCGTGTCACTCTTACCTTTACTACACGGATTTTTAATTAATTATCCGTGTATGATACCTTTTGTACACGGACATTTAATTAGATATCCGTGTGGAAAGTTCCCATCTTGCTATGTACTATAATTTTGGTAAATATTTCTAAGTATCCGACTCTAGCTTCCTTCAACTTCTCTGATTTTGAAAAACCTGAGAGAGATCCGCCGCCGCTTTTTCCCTCAACTTCCCTCTCGCGCCTTTCTCCCTCTACGCCGCCTCCCTCGATTGCCTCTCTTGGTAATAAAAACAATCTCTATTCTCTCTCTATTTCCTCCTTATTTGGGCATTTCTGATTTAATTTGGTCGTCGTTAATTGTTGATTGTTTTGTCGAGTTCTCCCTGGTGCTCGTCGGCCTTCTTTGCTATTATTCTTTGTAGAATCATGTCACATTCGGGTGATCATTACGTGAACCCCCAAGACGAAGAAGAGCAAGGTGTAGTCCAATCGGAATCACAAAGAAGGACGAGAGGTCCGACGATGTGCAAAACCATCACAGAGAAAAAGCTATTTAAAATCGAGTTCAAGAAGGACGGGTGTCCGACGGGGGAAAACAGGGCGCATTACTCAACTTGGTGCAGCCTTTTCGCGAAGAGGAAAGCCGATATCCGTGCAGCCTCTTGGAGGGCCTTCAAAGAAGGAGACAAAACAAGAATGGTGGGAGATGGTGACGGTAATGTCACCATTTCAGTATTTCTTTTGATTCCCGTACATGCATGAACCGAAATGACATTTGTTTTGTGTCAATCGGGCACAATGGAACATCACGATGATACCGGCAAAAAGAACACTCTAAAGAAAATGAACGATGGGTGGAAGCAATACAAGAGCACACTCGTGACCGAATGGATGAACAAAGGGAAGAATCCGGTCGGACACTTTGAAGGGTTGACCCAGGGAGATCCGGGATGACTTCGTAGCGATGAAGCAAACTCCCGAGTTCCGGTAACTAAATTTATAAAATTGTAACTATGTTTTTTGTGGATTGATCATTTTTCCGCCTTACACTAATTGATTGGCTTTGATTAATGAAGGCCGCAAGTGAAAGGGGCGAGTATCATGTTGCCAAGAATAAGTACCCGCACCATTTAGGGTCGGGCGGGTACGAGGGTAAGTCGTCCGAATTTAAGAAGATACTGGAGTCAAACATAGATTCCGACTCACCGGTTGTAAAGATAACCAACCCTAGGGGGAGCTGTTGGTTCATGGCAAGATCCGAGATAACAAATAGACGGAAGGATTCAACTGCCCGAAGAATTGCGGCCCTTGGCTCGAAAAATGGTACTTAATTCTTGTTATAACTTGCGTCATTCAAACAAAATTATAACCGCCTCCATTTAATTAGTCTTATGTTTTATTCAATTTTTTAAACAGTTGGAGGTGGAGGAGGAGGTAAATTTGGGTGCCCGTACGGTCTCGAGGCAAAGCATGACGAATTGTCTCAAACGCTTGACAATCCGGAGCACCCGGGTCGGGTTAGGGGTGTGGGGGTCCACGTGGGCTTCAAGGATGTTTTCGGTGCATCCAAATCTCGAAGAAAGCGTGAAAAGCAGGATGCCAAGATGGAGCGGCTCCGTCAGCAAATGAAACAGGACCATGCTGCAGAGATGGTGGAGATGGAATCAAGAATCTTCGAACGCTTATCCGCTCGGTTTAGGCAAGCATACGAGCACCCACCTCCCATTTCGCCGGGATTTCGGCGCAGCGAGCCAAGCTTCGGGACCTGGGAGACGCGTTCGATAATCTAAAGGTAATACTAGTTCATAATCACAATTAATTAATTGCTACTTTTTTATTTGTTGTTAGGTAACATTTCCTCTTGAAATGACTACATGATAATTGCAGAGCGCTAAGAAATGCGAGCTGGTTATTTGGGTCGGTCTGTGCCCGTTACTGTGGCTAAGGGCGTCGTAGAGCCAAGACCGACGATGTGGACCCCGATCGGCTCGGTCCCCGATAATACTTTGGTGCGTGTCGAGGTGGTCATGAAGGAATGGACGCACATACCTCTTCCCCGTCCCGAACGAGCAGATGTGCACTCTGGATGATGTCCGGACGGCCACTATCCCATGGCCCAAGAATCAGATCATTTTGGATCAGGTAATATTTAAACAATCAATATCTTTTGTTACATTCAAATCCGCTGTTTTGAAATGCTGAAATTGATTTAAAATTTTATACAGGCTGATGAGGACAGTCATATGTCACCGGTACACACGGAGATTAGAGAGATGGGCGTCGCGACTGATGCGATCGTCGCGACTGATGCGCCTGTAGGATCATCACACCGCTCTCGATCACCGCAGAAGAATACAGACCTTTTGCCCAGGGATTGTCGGCGCCTCCATGACAGATTGATCACGGCACCCGACACAAGCCGAGAAATCATGATCATCGTCCCACCGGAGATGTTTCTGCACGATTCATCTACTGTGGCGATATCTTTCAAGGACTTTCTGGATATTTTTCATGCCTCAGGTAGCGATAAATGGCTCGATGTGTCTCACATCGCCATTTTCGCCATGTAAGTGAACAAAATTTATTTATATCAGATGTGTAGCACTGAAATATATGTTCTAATTTAATATGATGATTTTTCAGGAAGCTGAACCGAAGTGTTGAATCGTGGCCGCTTGAACAAAAGAAGAACTGGAGTATATTTTTGGATCCCAGCAAACTCAATGCCACGATGGTGGAATTATATCCCAAGGTTACCGTCGACTACTTGCGCCGAGCAATGCACCGTTGCTTCGAGGATCGAAAGAAATTCATTCTCGTGCCATACCACCAGAGGTTAATTAATTTTGACCTTCAATTTTCAAATTATTTATTATTTATATTTTAATTTAAATAATTACAAAAATGAATTAAATGTGATTATAATTGTGTTTATATTTCTCATGCCACAGCAAACACTGGTGTTTGCTCATCATCGTCCCGACTTCAAATAGGTGCTATTGCATGGATTCTGCAAAGACCGAAGAAAAAATCCCACTACAAAAGGCCAAAAAGGTCGTCAAACTTATTAGACAGTAAGGAATAATTTTTCCACTTTGATTTTTTTTCAATTCTAATTAAACTGTGTATCAAAATTGCTAATTACAATCACTTAATTTTGTAAGGGCTTTTAACCAATATGTTAGAGAGGAGGGACAACAAAGCAAAGATGCAAAGGAAAAGAATAAGATGACTTATGGGTGGTTAACGGTGAGTCCTCTATAATTATTTTATTTTATGTCATGTTCAGAAAATTATTGTCATTCTAACATATATAGGCCGATCAATGTAAATTTTCAGTGCCCGCGACAGCAGGACTCATGGGAGTGCGGTTATTACACGATGCTTTGCATGTTAAACTGGATCGAAAGAATACAGTTCACATTTCCAAAAGATGTATGTAATTCATATTAATTTTTTATTTTTTAATATCAATAATAAATCTTGCATCTACATTTTCTAGTTACTAATTAATCACCAATTTATAATTGTAGTTTCAATGGACAAAGGACCCTTACTCCAAGGAGGAAATTGATGAAGTTAGAGATATGTGGGCAAGGTTTTTTCTGGCAGAATTTTGTAATGAACAATATGGATTTGTATAAATTAATTAGTGCAATTTATTAATTACATTTTCGGAATCTGTTTTTTTTATAAGAAAAGCTGCATATTTTAATGACTAGCAAAAGTGGAGGCTAGCCAAAAACCAATAAAATTAAAAAATAATAATAATAAAATCCTACACGGATTTTTAATTAGAAATCCATGTAGGTCTCCTGAAGAAATTTGTAAATAAATAAACGTACATTCCTACACGGTTTGTTAATAAAAATCCGTTGAATTTGTACACGGATAAAACAGAATAGCCGTGTACAAATCTAACTCGAGCTACACGGATTTCTAATTAGAAAACCGTGTAGGAATGTTGATTCCTTCACGGTTTTCTTATTTAGAAAACTGTATAGGAATAGATATACCTACACGGTTTGTTAATTAAAAATCCGTTTAGCTCCAGTCGGATTTGTACACGGATAAAATAGAACGGCCGTGTACAAATCCTATTGGAGCTACACGGATTTATAATGAAAAGACCGTGTAGGAATGTTGATTCCTTCACGGTTTTTTATTTAGAAATCCGTATAGGAATGAATATTCCTACACGGTTTATTAAGTAAAAATCCGTGTAGCTCCAGTTAGATTTGTACACGGTTATTATAGTTTATCCGTGTCGGTTTTATGATAATTGCACACGGATAAATATCCGTTTGCAAAAGATGGCCCTTTCCTACACCCTAGCATCCTACACTATTGGAAATCCGTGTAGCTCTGGGTGATTTATCCGTGTACAATCATGATATTTTGTAGTAGTGTATCTTCACGGCGGTTTTAAGTACCTTACAATCTGGCTAATTCAATTTTAATTGAATTTATTTTGAATTATTTCTTAATTAACTACCCAATTTTTTTGAATTTTTGCTCACATCTTAAGCGTATGTTTGTGTAATTCAGACAGTATTGTTATGAAAGAATTTGATTTTCTGATTTAATTTAGTCATTATTTTGATTCACTACTACAAAAAACGTCTTCCTACACTGTACCTTATACACGGATTTTCTCAATTTTATAAAAAAACGTGTATGAAATAAGATTTTTCTAGTGTTCTAGGAATCCTACATGAATATTAACTTAAAAATTAGTGTCCGTGTGGAAATTAAGCTTTTATACACGGATATTTCATTAAATATCCGTGTAGGAATGGTGAGAGAGCTACATGGATTTTTATTAAAAAATCCGTGTAGGAAGGAGTTATTGTACACGGATTATTGTTTAAATAACAGTGTAGAAAGGCTAGAGAGCTACACGGATTTTTACTAAAAAATCCGTGTAGGCTAGCTACAAAAAAAAAAAACGGTTCAGCAACCTTCCTACACGGATTTTTAAATAAAAATCCATGTAGGATAGCTAAAAAAAAAAAAAAAAAGTTCAGCGACCTTCCTACACGGATTTATAGTGAAAAATCTGTGTACAAATGTAGTTTTAGGGTTTTGGTTATATAAGAAGGCCTTTTCTCTCCAACGCAGTTTTGATTTCAGCTCATAGCATAACTGGGATCTGAGATATTTGAAGTTGTTATTTTCTCCTCTCTATTTTGCTAAGGTTAGCCATGAATATATATATATATATATATTTTATCTAATTTTCTGTTACTTATTATTGCTTATTTAGGTCATGTGTAATTATTATTGCTTATTTCTCTTTTATTTTTCTTTTCAATTTTGTATGGTTTTCGTTGGTTACTGTCATTTTCGCCTTAGTTGGTTACTATCATCTTCGCCTTGTATTGGATCTTGAGGAGTGTATATTATGTGTTAGATCACATGGAATTGCATGTACAAAAGGCTATGTATATATATATGTTGCAAATGGCTTTGTCTTTATTTTATTTTTGCAAAAGGCTATGTATATACAAAATGCTCTATATTTATTTTTGCAAAAGACTATGTATATTCAATCTGAAATATATAATTACTGACTAGCAAAACTGGAGGCTAGCTAACAAAAAAAAAAAAATGGTTCAGCAACCTTCCTACACGGATTTTTAAATAAAAATCCGTGTAGGAAACAATTCTACACGGATTTTTACTTAAAAATCCGTGTAGGAATGTTACTGAACCCGGTTTATTTATTTATTATTCTGTTGAGGAGAGCTACACGGATTTTAACTAAATATCCGTGTAGGAATACTCTTCCTACACGGATATTTAGTTAAAATCCATGTAGCTCTCTTGATTTTTCAAACGGCTCTTTATTAATAATCCGTATAGGATTAGTATAATCGTACACGTATAAATTATCCGTGTCTAAATGTGGACTTTCCTACACCCCAGAATTGCACACGTTTTCCAAATCTGTGTAGCTCTCCAGTTATAATCCATGTACAAACTGTTTTTTTGTAGTAGTGATTATATTGCATTTAGAGTAGGTAAGAAATTTTGTTATATAGAATACAAAGCGACAGTAAATTATGTTCTCTATTGAAAGTTGTAAATCATATATCTCTGGATTTAGTAGTACTTTAGGGAAACATTCATATATATTATTTTCTTACTATTTTCACACACCAAACGAAATTTGTTGTTGTTTTTATTGGAAATAAATTCTGGTGATGATGATTACTAATTTATCTGCAACTTTGATTTTGATTTAAACTTTACAATTTAGATAATAGCAATGCTTTAAATTTATTTCCTATAGTTTTGTTTTTATAGGGCTAATCTGAATTTCACCATAATTTATCTGCTTAATGTTCTTAATTATGTCCTTAATGATCGGAAAAATTGAATAGAAATGTAAGCAGTGTACGTTGATTCTCAAGAAACATACTCATGACCAGTATAATCAGAAAATGCAAAGCCATTTGTTGTCTCATCAATATTAACTTTCTTTAGATTTCAATGATTTAATTGCTTATGTTGAGGGAAATCAAAATCAGATTTCTGATACATTATTTTAGATTATTAACAATATGACTATAAATTAATTAAGTTACTATATGTCATTATATAAATTTTAAAATTGAATATTCAATTGCAATCGGAGTCAAGATGAAAATGGTAGGGATAATATCCGATCCGTATTATACTACTAGAATTTCCGTTTTTATCAAGGGAAGGTAATAGCATTTCCATGCATGTAAAAGGTCGATGGAAATAAAATGAGCTCTTATCACTTCTTCTGACACCGTCTACAATTTCTAAGGGAAGACTCATGAAATTCTAAGGGAAGACTCATGAAAAAAGTAGCGTATGGAATTCCTTCCTATGTGCCCATGGAAATGTACCATTTCCATCCTTGGAAAAAGTTTGACTTGACCCTTGACCCATCAAACATACAAAATATTATATTTTATTGAAGGTCCATGGAAATACTTCACCACATAGCTACCTTGTGGACATCATATACTGGCTCAAAGTCCTCTTGAAGAATATCATAGTAGTCTGTTGGTATGTCATTTTCATCCCACTCTCATTTGATGCAAACACTGCTACTTTGAGTAGCTTTGTTTTGACTATATGTTTGTGTGTGAAATCGGTAACCGTTGACTTCGTACCCATCGTAGAAGTATGCTTGTTTGCTAGGTGTGACTCCTGCCATTCGGATATAGTCATCGCAATCTTCACGAGAATTTAGTACTTTTTTCCATAACCAATCTGTGAAACCATCTTGGCAAACTTTTGGTAAATCATGTGGGCTTGTGGCTACTCCAGAGTTTATCATGCATATATTAAACTCACTACAGATTCCAAGTTTCCAACAACATGTAAAGAAATTAGATGTTCTTAGGTTTTATAATATTTGTACCTTTGAAAGAATTAAAAGGAAATAAATTATAAAGATTGTACCCCATGTATTTCTCCGATATCTCTGGACAGTTAAGGATGACATAGGTGTGTAGAACCTTCCAATCCTATTCTCTGATAAGTCAAGTGGGTCCCACATTGTATTGCCTTAGAAAATATTAGGTGGGATGCACCTCCACTCCCTTGGAGAAAACTAGACGAGCCCCACCTTAACTAGCCTTGGAAATACTCAGTGGGTCCTAGGTTGGCTAACCCTTAGAAATAACCAGATGGGTTCCACCTTAACCAGCCTTGGAAATACTCAAGTGGACCCCCACATACAATGCCCTTGGAAAAAAATCCAGGCAGGAGTTAGGAGTTAAACTATTTTCATGCATCTTATTTTCAAGAGTAGTCTCATGGAAAAAGTCAGAAAATATTATTTCCAAGGGCAGTGTTTGGAAATGCAGATTTTTCTGACTATTTCCATCGATGCTTGTTGGGACGATAGTTTTTTCAAGGGCGGCCATTGGAAATGACGTTTTTTGGACTTATTTCAAGGGGTAGCTCTTGGAACAAGCCGTTTTCTCCCCTTGCTAAAAACGAAAATTCTAGTATGACAGTACTTAGTAAGGAAAAAAGACACAGATTTCAAGCAATGTTTTGCAAAATGGGTCATATAGCTAGAGCAAACCAAATATCACAATTCAAATTTTTGGAAATTTAATATGGATTGTGGAATCAAAGAGTACTGTATATATAACTTTAATTCCATTTTAGCAATTTAATTTTCTCTCAGTACTGTTACAACCCTATTGTAACTATTCTATTAATTAAATATGGGTTTGATCCATGTTTTTACGGGTCCATGTCCCCCTAGGTACCTGAGGTGCAAGCTAAAAAAACGGACAACCCAGATTAATTCTAGCCAGTCCAAACTCAATCCAGTGTCTAGATCTATCGAGACTGCAGGAGGTCTCCTTTGAGATTAGTACCATGTTAAAAGAACGGTCCAAATTTACCACTTGCACCTCAGGTACCTGGGGTGATACGGATTCTGTATTTATTCGAACAAAAAAAAATGTTTACTTAAGAAGTGAGTACAAGAGTGGAGTACAATATATATAGCTTGATGTATATTCTTTCTCACTCTCACTCACCCATATACATGCCAGCTTCTGCCTCTATTTATAGAATATAAATTACGAATTTATAGAAATTACTAGATACACAACATTTATAATTAATAACTAGTACAAGTTGTAGATTCTGAATAAAGTCCGTGAAAGAAGTTCAAATATCCTCAAGCAATATATCATATGCTTTGGCCTGGATGAGCTTCCATGTCATCTCAACATGCCGCATCTCTGTCAATGTAGTACCTATTGCAAATCTGAGCATAAACATCTCATCCACCTTTGCATGCGTCATGAATGCCCGGCCGCTAGAGTTCACTGCCTCGAGAAGCATCTTGTTAATCGTCAATGCATTATCTCCTTCAAATCTCGGTTTGAGACGGAAACATACCAAGGAGAACTTTCTCGGCACCACCACCTCAAACCGCTTGTCCATTGAAATCATTTTCTCGAATTGTTTAGCCATTCCCACATCACTTCGTATATGCTCCACTAGGTTAATTATGCCATATCTACAATCAATATCGCTTGTACATTATTCTCATTCTTACTGAAAGCTGCAGAATAGCAACATCCTCTTATATATGTCATAATAATATATTCCAATACGGGTTTAAATCCAATGTTTAGTACTCCCATTTAAGTTTAACTTTGTGGTAACTTAGATGGCGGCACACAACTTAAATAAAACAGAGGACTAAAAGCTTTTGTTTGATACATATATTAATAAATTGAATGCCTGCTCAAGTGTCGAAAGCTATATTCATTAGATGTAATTAAATTAGGTATTCCATGTAGTTGAAAATTACTTTTAAATTTGCTAGTTCTTAATTTTACATTTTCAGTTTGAAAGCTATATCTAGCTTTCAGACCATGTGATATATATGAGATAATTAAAATACTCATTAAAGAATAAAGATTATGGAATATTGTTCTAGGTGTTAGAGTTATGTTTACCTTCTAATAACCACCCAAAGCTTTATGGATCGGAACCGCCTGCTTAGTGCAATCTGCCAATCCTTGTAGTCTACCACCTCATTTGTTTCGCTTTCTTTGTTCCTTAGGAACTCAGGATTAGTGGAGAGCGAATCGACTAATGCACTTGGCTTTTGGACCCACAAGCAACAGCAATCCATGTTGGTCAAGAACCATTTGTGTGGGTTCATGCTGATTGAGTCGGCCAGTTCGACCCCATCAAAGTAATGCCTGAACTCGGGGCATACTGCAGCACTACCAGCATAAGCCGCATCTACATGGTACCAAGCACCAAACTCATTTACCACCTTACCGATGTCTCTTATAGGGTCCACTGCTCCCACTGCGGTGGTCCCCACGGTGGCACAAACATAGATCGGCAAAAAACCCTTTGCCACATCAGCCTCAATAGCAGCTTGCAGGCTATGTGGTGTCAGTGAGTAGCCTGAGGCAGCTTCCGTTGGGATTGTACGGAAGTTTTTTGGCGGAATTCCAACAATCCTTACTGCCTTGTGAACTGTTGAGTGTGTTTGATCAGAAGCATAGACAACAAGCTTACTAATTGCGTCATGTCCGACCTTGCTTAATGCACGATCCCGTGCAGCGACCAAGGTACATACTACGGCCTCACACGTGCTGCCGTATAACACACCACCACCCCCTTGTTCTCCTGAGAAGAGAAAACAAGGTGGAAGGTTCAGTAATTTCGCCATCCAATTCATCACTATGTTCTCCAGTTCGGTCGCTGCGGGAGATGATATCCAGTTAAGCCCAACCACGTTGAGACCCGAGCATAGCATCTCACCTAAGAACCCTGCTGTGCTTGCATTAGCCTGGAAGTATGCATAAAAGTTGGGGCTTTGCCAATGAGTGAGTCCTGGTAAGATATCATGGCGAATATCTTGCAAGATAGTTTCGATCGGCTCAGAAAATAGAGGAGCTTGATTTGGTAGAAGCTTGGAAAGATAACCCTGTTTAACATTGCTACGCACTGGGTGATTCTCGATTGTGCGATAGTAGTCAGCTATGAAATCAATCACGGCATGTGATTCATTATAGAATTCAGCTTGATCTAATGGGTTGAAGGTGCTAAGTACAGGTAGGCTACCCATTTGGAAATAGATTGTTATATGATAAGAATTAAGAAGAACTGGAAGGAAAACTGATTAAAAAGAAAGAGAATTGGTATTTATAGAAAATCAAAGGAGTACGGCTTTAATTTTCTCTTAAGAAAAACACTGGCTAGGGTAATTACTAATTAGTTCAGTTGATTAGGCGCGAAACAAAAGTTCTCTCAACTAAATTGAATTGACTATGTTCAAATAGTACATAATAGTTAGAAATATATTGTATAATAATTACGTTTGTGGTGTGTGTTGGAACTTTTTGGAAATAAAGAAAAAAAAAGCAAAACACAGCAATTGATTTTTCTCACAACTTCATTAATTCATCAACAGACACAGACGAATTCGTATCCAGTGGGGTACCGCAAAAGGGAATCTTTTAGAATGATTCCCTTTTTAGTGGATTCGGACCGTTCTTTTAACTTTTAACGAATCTCAAAACACAAATAATACTGGCTCCGTGCGCCATCCCGAATAGGCACCATTTTTGAGTTAATCTGAAGCCGTAGAGTAGGATACTCGTCCGACACAGACACGATATTTAAGATGGTGCATATATATAATTTAGCACCCACTAACCCCAATATAAAGCTGCTATAATCAACCCACTACAACTATAACCAACCCACTACATGACAAACTAAATATAGAAACTACCATTTCTAAACTACTCCCTGCGCATGTCTAAATAGAGAACACGCCTCCTAAATTTAACAACCAGTTTATAATTAATTCTTAACAAAAGTAAACCTGCAACTAAACTGCAACTTGTAGAAATTGTATCTCTTATCCACTTTGCTGCTGACTTGGATTATTTTCAACAGTGTGAACAGTGCACAGATGTAATTAATCTGTATATAGAGAAAGAACCAGCATTTGATTATAATAAGAAGTTCAAGTGTAATGGACCATTCTTGAAAAGGTCATCGCGTACTCGCGTCCCCCTTTCTTTTACTTAAGCCCCACTCCTCTTCGCTCAATTCCCTACAAACCCCACTGTACGGAGAGGTGTACAGTGGAAAAGTGATAAAATTCTGCAAATCAAACCTTGCACATCGATATTGCAATGGAGAGGTGTACTATCTCATGCAGGGGAAATTGTGATTTCATTAACAGTTTGCCCGACATAATACTTCACTAAATCTTGACATTGCTTGAGACATGCATGTTGTCAAAGCAGTGGGAGCACCTATGGACCTCTTTACACTTCCTCAACTTTAATTATGATGACGATTTAAATGATTTAACAAATACAAACTCAGAAAAAGAGGATTCACATGGTTGTGTTCAGGGCACTACTGCTTCCAAGAGGTTCATAATTTTGTGAACACTTTATTGCTAAGTCGCAACTCTTTGGATTTAGTTGTGTTTCGATTAAAATGCTATGAACTCTACCCTCTGTTTACATTGCTTGAACGAGAGTGGGTCTGTTATTCCGTGAAGCATAACCCTCAAGTTGTCCATCTCTCGATCAACAGTGTCGCGTGCCATACTTCATCTATACCTGCACATCATTAGATGAATTGTACCTCGAAAATAATTCTACAACATATTTATTAGTCCATATAGTAAATCTTCCCAACCTTAAAGAAACTAAATATTTGTTATTGGGATCTTAACTCCAGTTGTTAAAAATAACAGCTAGCTGTAGGAAATAGTGTCTTATAATTAATAAATTAGAAGATAGTAGTTAGTGAATGGTTAGTGCTTAATAGTTAGTAGTTGTAACTAATAGTGTAATAGTTAGTTTTTAATTTCTTCTGAACGTAGAGACAAATGTAAAAATAAAAATAAAATTGCAATAATAATTTGTTTTCTTAAATCTCTTCTCACTTTGTGTTACAAAAAATAACAAAATAACACCAGTTATGTGAAAAACGTTTTTTCTGCGTGTACAGCACTAGAATTTGTCCAGCTAGACTTTTTCATGATTGCCTAAAGTATCTAGCTATTGTAAATTGTCAGACATACGAAGTTGGACTGTTTGCAATTGGCGCTCCTAATCTTTTTTCATTTTTCTATGAGGGTAAAATACTTATCCACCATAAAGAAGCTTCAAACATGTCATTAATTTGTAACGTTTAAATGTTTAGTGGAAAATACCATAGAAGGAAAAATCGGTCGAATCGGACTGGAATCGGCTGATTCAGACCGGAATCAGACCTAACCGAATTGATTTTCGACTGAGTTACATGGATTATGAGTTTTCATTGAAAAACCGGGGTAAACAGTGTTAAAACCGGCCAAATCAAGCTATTCCAGACCGATTCCAGATCGAGTTTCTCATTCATGGCCGATTCTGCATTTTTTTTCTCGATCGGGATTTGTAATTTGTAGTTCGAGCAGCAAAACTTATAAATATTGGGTCCGCAATAAAAAACTATGCAAAGCGAATTGAAGGATGAGGGGAGAAGATGGGTGCACAATAAAAAATCTCAAGGAGTGGGCCTCATATATTGGGCCTGTGTTATTATCATATTGGGCCTAATATTTATCTTAACGTGTCTAACGTAAAAAAATTACTCTTTAATAAATATTTTGTAATTTCTATGTTTTTTTTAGTTTACAATTAATTCTATAATATTTTGTTTAATATTCATGTTATATTATATTAGTGGATTATTAGAGTGTAGTCATTGTCTAAACATATATTGTTCACAAATTATCTTTTTTTAATCATTTTATTTGAGTGTAGTCCTTGTCTAAACATATATTGTTCACAGAAGTCCGAGTTTCCGATATGATTCTGACCGATTCAATTGATTCAGATCCCATGGTCAAAAGACCGATTCTGATTCTGATTCTAATTTTTCCTTCTATGAAAAATTCTTCCTTGGATTGGATGGCTAGCTTCCTTGGTTTCCTTACAAATATTGAACGACTGCAGTTACATTTCAAAGATGATTGGAGCAAGGTATGCACCTCATATTCTCATTTTATAAATAGTGCTAACTTAAGTTCTATTTAATTAGATGCCCATTAGTCGGACAAGGACAGTGTAAGAGACATGTTATTATATATTGTACATCTTTCAACAGGTCCTGAATTAGTTTATTCTAACTGCAAAAAATATCATCTTTCTAAGTGAATACATAAATAAGAAATTTAAAATATAAAGTTAATTTTGTATTTGTGACTTTTTATGCTGACATATTATGTATATAATATACGAGGAGAGATCGAGTTACCACAATCTGTTACAACATTTTACACTATTTTTAGACCATTGGATCTGCTTTAAAAATAGTGCAGATCTATTGAAATTTTGTCACGGGAACCCATTTTTACAGAACAGTTTTTAGTGCGTACAGAGTTCGAATTTTTGATGGACCAAAATACCCCTACATCAAAGGCAGAAGATTTACTCTGTAAAATTCGAACGCTGATGAGCAGAGGTATTTTGGTCCATCAAAATTTCGAACTCTGTACGCACTAAAAACTGCTCTGTAAAAATGGTTCCCGAAAGTATACTTTCAACTACTGGACATGTCCATTTAAATAAAAGCCCAAATCCAGATCTAAATGGAGGCGTCCAATAACTGAAACAGACGAACCCCTGATCTCTCTCGTGAAAATTCCCCAGCAGCGAAAACCTAAAAGTCGCCCAGTCCTTTCCACCACGACCACGACCTCGCCTCTCTCGGCGCCGCACCAAACCCCATCCTCTCCACCACGACCTCGCCTCTCCTCTCTTGGCGCCGCACCAAACCCTCCTCTCTCCTGAGCCTCTCTCGCTCACACCCGACTTCTCCCTAATGTCCTAAATCGTCGCTTGCTTTTCTTTCGCCTCCGCGCCTCGCTTCTCTCTGTCGTCGGAGATCTCAAACACACTTCGGTTGGAAATTTCTTGGTTGGAACAAAAATAACTTTATTTATTTCAAACCGATGTTGCTAAGGTATTATTACTTAATTTTTTTTATTATTCAGATTTGTGTTTTACCTGATGCTCCATCGGAGATCTCTCAATCGCACACTTGCTACCTTCGTTGAGGCCAATCATAGTTTTAGCTAATATCTATAACCAGATGGATCCAAACATGAGAACTTTGAAGCGACAAATATGTTGTCTTGTGCAATTTAAGTTCAGAGAAGAGAAACTCACAATCTTCATATAATACACTAGTATTGATCCTTGTGCGTAACCTTTTTGTTTAATTTTCTATGCTATAATTCTCAAATATTAGTTGTCTATTATACACTAGTACAACTCTGTAAGGAGCTAGCTTATAGCAATGGACGAGCAAGCAAAATATTATTGAAAATTAGGATTTTCATTCAATAGCCTGTACATTCCCATGTCAAAGCTGCCCTTGAAGTAAGTTTGAGCTTTTGAACTTTATTTTATGAAAATAATTAATTGCACATAACACTAGTGAATGAAACACTAGTGAAGCATAAGAAAGTCTCCAGAGTAAATCTCGCTTTTTAGGGATAGTATATGAGAAAAAAAAAATGAAAGACTATAATGTTACATTTTGTATGTTTTCATATAACTAGAGTGATAAGTTTGCTTATTTTATATGTTTGTTAATGTAGAAAAATCTTCCATCGAAGTTCATCAATGGTTTTTTATTATTTGATAGATATCTAGAAGAAGTGATTCAACTCAAAAGTGGAGAGCTTCTCGAAACAGCTTATTGGATCTCCATAAAAG
Source organism: Carex cristatella (assembly GCA_024447775.1). Lineage (NCBI taxonomy): Eukaryota > Viridiplantae > Streptophyta > Magnoliopsida > Poales > Cyperaceae > Carex > Carex cristatella. The sequence goes on along the minus strand of JAJHPF010000011.1, from coordinate 7,634,620 downwards.
AAGATTAGATAGATGAAAAATCTTATTTTAATTTTTGAAAGATATATGACAAAGTGATATGTAATTGATGTTTTGCACAGTACGATCACAATGTGTTATATTGTTGTATTTATCTTTGCATTTTTATGCATTTGTGCCAGCTGTACCAGTTCTGAACCAGCTGTACCAGTTTTTGTATTTTTAAAAGCTGAACTTTGAAGCTTCACCAAAAATTGTAGAAAAATCCAAAAAATGTGAAACTTGTTTCTGTGTACTCATGGTGATGTCCACTGTTAGCATGTGAAGCAGTTTGGCTGAATTGGATCTCTAGATTCTCTTTTAATTTATGTTTGCAACTGATGTCTGGTTTTGGTTTTTTCTGTGTACCAGTTTTTGTATTTTTAAAAGCTTAACTTTGAAGCTTAACCAAAAATTGTAGAAAAATTCAAAAAATGTGAAACTTGTTTCTATGTACTCATGGCGATGTCTGCTATTACTCTGTGAAACAGTTTGGCTAAATTGGATCTCTAGATGCCCTTTTAATTTATGTTTGTATCAGATGATTACTTAAATTAGAAAATTTTCATGCCCTTTTAAGTAATGCTCAAATCAGAAAAATAAAATAACAACAAAAGTACAACAGTAATAACATAACAAAATAGATTAACTTTAGCATTCATACAAAATATATTCCTGTGCATTCAAAATCTAAATAGGAAACAAAAAAAGTTAAATATCCTAGGAATCTAATCCGTTTTTGCAAGTTGTACTATAGTGACCAAGTTCATGACGAATACCACATTTTCTTTTTTGTTTTTTGGCAAGAGCCATACCTATTTCGAAACCACCTTTCAACCTTCCATTGCTTGAAACCTCTTCTGGGCATCCTTTTGTGCGTCCTTTTGTTTTCGAGACTTGTGGATCAATAATAGGGATATGAGGAGCATCGAGTTTGCTCTCTTCCACTTCGATGACTTCTGGACGTCCTTTTCTCTTTTCTTTCTTCTATATTGTCTGATTTTTTCTCCAAACAATACCCCTCACATGAGCATACATATCGGCGATATCTTATTTCGTTACTTCTTGGAAAAGTAACAGTATTTCGTTTGTGCGTGTTAAATCCACTTGCTTGAGCATAAAGTTTGTAGAAACAATCAGCCTCCTCAAGTGATTCAAATACCATGCCGTTAAAAGATTGCACACCCTCATATTTTCTTGACTTTTGTGAATTTTGTACATCCTATAATAATTTTTTTTGTTAGACTGATTTTTTTTACTGTATAATATATCATGGAATTAAAATAAATAACACTATTAAAATATTTTTGTTACCCTCTCAAGTTGGACCGGGCTCTTGATTTCATCTAATTCCAACTCATCTATTAAATTTCCTTCCAAATCGTCAATTCCATCTAACGTGATATCATCCATTTATCTAAAAAAAAAGAATAAACAATTTCATCAATAAGACACCATTTATTTAAGCATCATTCTACTAAATAGTTGATTTCAGTCTGCTGCATATTTGGATAAAAGCAACAATATTTTAAATAGAAATGATATTTTACAAGCTACTCTTTTAGTTACAATAGCAGAACATTAATTTGTTCAATAGTTCACTGCTTCTATATACTTCTGGTACATGCGAATGATGTCACGAGGTCATAGCAATCCACACCAGGCTCATGGAAAAATGCCATGTGGATTTAAGTAAATTGAATATTGTTGATATGAATAATGTTCATAATTTTAGATAAAAGGTTACCGTGTAACTGCCATGTGGATTTAAGTAAAACTGTTAGTATACTAATTCAAAAGGCTACTGCGTGTGTCACCTGCAAAATTTTCTTGATTGCGTGAGGAGGTCAGAGAGATAGAAGAGAAGAGAGGGGGTCCGAGAGAGGGTGTGAAGGGCTGGCGTGTGCGAAGGGTTTCAAATCGCATCAGAGAGAGGGTGCGAAGGGTTTCAAATCACGTCAGAGAGAGGGGTTGGGGGTCCAGTTCGCGTCACCTAGAGAGAGCCAGGAAATTGGGATTTCCAATAAGTGGACACATCCAGTTCAGAAAAGCAGCGTATACAATTTTAACAAAAAAGAGGCGCCTCAAAATCTTTTTGATCTGGGCCGTGGATTATAATTAAATGAATGGTTTAGATATAGTGTAAAATGTTGTAACTCAAAGATTGTGGTAACTCGATCTCTCCTCGTTCAATAATTAGAGTCGGTTGTGTGAATGTCCGATCCTGATAGTGATCTAACAAACTCGCCCCAGAATCCGATCGAATTTGCATCCTCAGATATCTCAAACTTTGCGTGACTTTTTGGAATATCTCAATCATTCAAATACGTTCTGCACGAATGTTAAAGCTCAAATAATACTGGCTCCCTACGTTTCTCTGAATAGGCACCGGACAAATCGGTCACGCAAAAATTGAGATATCTCAGAGGATATGCACCCAATCCAATCCCGGTTGCTTTAAATGTCCTACTCTGATTAGACATTTTGTACCTAGTGAGAGATAGTTAAAAAGTACGCTGTGATAAGACGCGTCACCAAATAACATGGTTCTGTGATATAACTCACATGGTCCAGTCGTCCTTATTATGTGTCGTGATCACCCTCTGAGACAAATAGCATGATTTTGATATGAAATAACATGAGACAATTAAAAAGTACGCTATGATAAGACACGTCGCCTAATAACATGGTTCTGTGATATAACTCACATGGTCCACTCGTCTTTATTATGTGTTGTGATTACCCTCTGAGACAAATAGCATGATTTTGATATGAAATAACATGAGATAGTTAAAAAGTACGCTGTCATAAGACACGTCACCAAATAACATGGCTCTGTGATATAACTCACATGGTCCAGTCGTCTTTATTATGTGTCGTGAGCACTCTCTGAGACAAATAGTATGATTTCGATATGAAATAACATGAGAGACAACATGGCATGACACACGTGGTCATGTAACCATGTTTAATATTATATATTCTTTTTTTATAAAATTTCAAACTTTTGACATTGTTTTTTTCTTCTTCTAATTTTTACCAAAAATAACTTAAAACTAATAAAAATAAAAATTAGTTAAGCTAGCTTGCACCGTTGATCTGCTAGACAGATTTGTTTAAGATTCATGCATCATTGAAGCTTTGATTCGGAAAAAAAAGAAGTTAAAGAACGCATAAAATAGACACATCTTTTCTAGGATAAATATTTAGGGAAATAAATAAGCTGTTATTTCAATCTCGACCATTCAAATTTTTCTATATGCAAAATATAAAAAAAAAGTAAGTTTTTTATGCATGAATCTCAATAAAGACCAACGGTTGGATATGAGGATGTTAATAATGATTCATTTGACACTACATTAATGTCTTCATTTTTTGGTTCTGTACAACAATATTCTCATTTATATTTTAATACAAAGGACGATGAGCTAATCCAGCCAACTTGGCATAGCTTCTGATAATAAAAAATATGTTTTATTTATAATGCTTGTATTACATTATATAATTAGTAGATTATTTGAGTGTAATATTTTGTCTTAACATAGTTTTTATATATATAATTTATATTTTTACTGACTTTTTCCTATATATATGTTTTGGCTACAAAACAAGTTTTAGCCAAAAAAATTCGAGCTTTCAATCCGATTCATCAGATTTTGGCCGATTCATCCGATTCCGATTCTGATTCTGAGTTTCAGAACCATGCATAATATCACATATAACCAGCCACATTTTCTTTTTTCATAGATGAATTGGCCATACAACTCTTGTTCTATCGGGTATCCACTGAGGTAATAGATCGCCTCTGCTGGCGATGGACCGCAGAGGGCTACTTCTCTTGTGCCTTAGCTTACAAACTCATGCATAACAGAGGGATCACCCGTAGATTCCACACAATACTATGAAAGATACGGGCACCAACAAAGGTTAAGATATTCATATGATTAATGCTTGCAAACAAAATACTAACGAAGTACTCACCATCAGGGGATGTGACGTACAACAGGGATGCCACCTGGGCAACTCCACAGATCGAGAAAGAAGGGATCACCTATTGTGGGAATGCCCATTCACAAAGAACTTTTGGATGGGTTTGCAGAACCATTACAACATACTGGCATCAACGACCACATATATCGTACAAGCATGGACTCAAGGCTGGTCACACCTATCAAGATATGCCAAATGTTTGTGGGATAGGGTCTGGGTAGCCTGAGTATGGACACTCGAGAAGTAAAGGAACAGAAGATTGTTCTCTGATAAGAGCAAACCAGTGTATTTATTAATAAATGATACGGTCTTGGATATCAATTTTTGGAATCAACAGTAATAGAGGGAGGGATAGGGACTATGAGGACTCTGATTATTGCAAACTTATCTCCTTGGTTGTCTCCTCTGTAGCAGCATTAAACTACATCCTTTAATTTGGGTATCAGGTGAAGTCAACTTTAGGTTTTGGGGAGCCTTGTCTAGAATCACCTTGTTTATATGTTCATTGTGATCTCCTAAAAACCTCAAAAGTTCCAGAAAATTTCCTTTATTGCTAGAGCTTTCAGACTCGTCATGCCCACAGAACGCCAAACCTTGCTTTGCGAGAAATCGAGCACAATCTGCAGACGCATTTAGTTGTACCCGATAATCCATCTTTTGCCTAACAATTTGTTTCTCAAAGACCGTTTGGATGCATTCTCTGGTTGAACAAATTCAAACATTTTCTCCAAGCCTAATTGTGCCAGCTATTTGTATCACCAACATGTTCATCAAACCTTTTCTTATTTTTCCAATTTCTATAACCCTCTCCTACAAAGTTGGTCCTTCCACCTGATCCGAGGTTTTCTGGTCTAAAGAGATAACAACGAAGGTAAAATGTTGCATCTTTATCAATGCTATATTCCAACCCAGAGCCATACTGATTAGGTTTAAACCAATCTTTATTAAATCTTCTCATTGTACTCCCTATATCTCTTTGGGGGAAATCATGGTTGTTAGGTTGACATAGGCCTTTTGCTAGATAAAATCGACGAATTCTGTCATGCTCATTTGGATTATATTGAGATATACGTGGCCTTAGGACCGAATCAGAGGAAGGTTTTTCTTCGACAATATCAACCTCATGTAATTCTTGTGAAGTTGAATCAGTTGGAGGTTTGGATGTCTTCTTATCGTACTTGTCCATCTTTGATACTCTAATAGACAAATTTAAAGAAAAAAATGATGAATGACATGGTAATTGGATATAAACAGAAATCAGTAAACATAAATCAATTTAATCTCTAAAATATGAACTTATCTATAATAAAAGAAATCAGGTAATAACTAATAAATAAACAATTTAGGGTTTAGCTCTAAACAAAAAAATTATAAAACCAACCTAAATCGGGTATAAACAGAAATCAGGCAAATTACATACTTGAATAAATTTATATAATTGAGAAATCAAATATAAATATACCCAACTATATCGTGCTCCGTGCACATAGAAATCAATTTATATACTATATTTTAATCAAGTAGATTGGGTATCAACAGTCAACAGTCAACAGTCAACACTCAACAGAGAAATCGTTTTATATAAAATAACGTAATTTAATCAACCATAGTAGCATACGATCAGGTATAAACAGAGAATATGCCGCCGCTGTCTCTAATTTTTTATGCCGCCGTCATCTCTATTTTTTTTTTTTAGAATCGCTTATTTCTCCACTACAATTGATGTATTGTTCCTGTGAGTTTTTCCAAATCAGCGCTCAAACAGAGGGTTTGGATTTTTTTTCACATTGCTGCTTCTATAAAAAATAAAAATAAATAATAATAATTGGGCTGTTATTGTAATGGGCTGCTTTGTGGGCTGCATAGAGAGAGCCTATTAATAAATTAGAGGTAGGCAACAACTTAGAACTACTATACTCCGTACTTAAATTTCAATTTCCAGGGGTAGGCAACTGCCACCCCTGGAAAGAATTGGCTCTGCCTCTGGTGACAATTAGTGTGAGCTAAGGAAAATCGATATATTTTTAGGGCCCAAATGTAATAAATTTTTTTCTAATCAATATATTTATGGTCAACACTTCTTGGCCGACCATTAAAAAAATGTAAAAAAAATCTATCGGCTTGCATCATCTCCTTCTTCATATTATAAATATGCTCCCATTTTATGTCATACCTATCCAACCTACAGTACAACAGATAGGGGCATCAGCGACCGGTGAAATCAGTCACTGATAGTCAAACTTGGTCGCCGATGTAAAATTCCGGTCGCTGAAAGCCTAGATGCTGATGCTTACTCGGTGACGTCACCGGTCGCTGAATGACGTCATCCCAGTCGCTGATACATCATGAGCGACCATTTAGTTTTAATCCCTAATAATTTTTGGTGACGTCATGTTAAGACATCAGCGACCAAATATTTTAGTCGCTGATACTCAAAACCAGTCGCAGATACTAATTTCAACATTAAAGAACTTGTTGTAATGTAAGAGCACCTAATTAATGTCAGATAATATTATTACAGAAAGTGCTTAAAAAACAATTAAAAGATAATCAAGAGTCAAACATGGTAACTTTTTCTATCAGTGAAATCTGTACAAAAACATCTCGACATAACCATTACACATCACATGCATCCATATACTACCCACACAAGTAGTTTAACAAATTAAAATGAAAATGAGAGAAAAAGAGGAGAAACTCTAACAAAAAAGAGATATTCTAACATTACAAATTATATTTCTTCATTATGGCCACAGCCACTTACTGTTCTAACCCTAAATTTTTAGGGCTTTGTTAGGCCTTGGTGATAATGGAGCGGGTAGCTAGAGACACCATGTAATCCAGTCTTGGAAGTACCACGTGCACTGGTACCGAGGAGCTCAGTCCCAGTTCCTAAAAATAAAAAAGAATAAATAATATTTCTTTTGTACTAAAACACAAAATGAAAATTAAAACAAATGACAGAAATAAGTTCCTTCATGACTTCACAGTCAACAAGTAATTACTAATTTACCCCCTTTGGACAAGACTGACCTTCTGACAGAGAGTATCTCAAACTTTGGTACATAACATTTCACATTTCAGTGCTTTTTATGTAACAGTTGGAATGGGTCACACTCAAACCTTTACTATCTTGTATGATACTGGTACCAATACAAAACCAGTGTAACAGAAAAAAAAAAAAACAGTATTTGAAATATAAAACTACAGAAACAAGCTAGGCATACCGAAGCGAGCTCTTGTATCATGATTGGTCGGTTCCCTTCCTTCTCAAAAAACTCATAGGCACAGCACGCATGCTGCTCCCAAGTGTCCAGTGCTTCGAACTGGTACACACTGATAGGCACGGCCAAATGCACTAAGTGACTTAACGTACTTACAAGTAACAGAACCATGTGCAATAATAATAGAGCCTGTCTTGTTTTCATTTATCATCTGTAGATTTATTTAATCTGATGGGCATGAGGTGCATATAGCTTTCCTTTTGAAACTATTAGGTGAAGAGTGCCAATATATATTAAAATTAGAGAATCAAGGGCCAAGTTTGAGTGCATCGATACCGTATTGACAAAATCGAGCACTCTAGAGTCCTTCATTGCTTCTGTTGAGTTCTTAACCAGAGCCTTTCAAGAGAATTAATCTTTAGTCTAGTGGTTAAGACACATGGTCTCTATACTAGAGGTCATGGGTTCGAAATCCAGATGAGAAAAATCATTTGTTATAATAACAAATGTATTAAATAGTTGGGTGGCTAGACCTCCAACTTTTACTCAAAAAAAAAAAAAAAAAAAAAAAAAACAGAGCCTTTCAAATAAGAAAGGCATATTCAATCAATAAATACATTTAGAAGTAAATCAGAATTAAATATACACTTCAAATAAGATAATTTTTTTAAAAGTACCATACCCTTAAAGCTGACTTCCGAAGGGAAGATGAACTCAAGTAAGCCCGAATAAGCTTATAAACCATCATGTCTAATGGTATCTTCAAGCATTTATAAAAATTTAATCTTAAAATTATACTTGGAAAAACATAAAAAAGGTATCACTACCAGTCTCTACCCATATATTTATTCATACATATATCATACATTTCCAGCAATTAATGAACTTAGCTATTTTTTGTTTCTGTAACACAATTTTGCTGTCACACTAACAGTAGACAGTAGTGAAATGTGAAGTAAATAAAACCACGAGATCCATAGGAGATCTAGGGAAAAATTAAGGTGGGGGCCGGATTCAGTTGAGGTAGAGGTAGAGGGAACCTAGACTCAGAGACAGCGGAGGCGGCTGTCTATGATTCGTTGATTTGTTTAGGTAGTTTGCAAAAAAAAAACAAAAAAAAAAATGTGAGAGAGAGAGTTAGAGACAGACCAAGAGAGAGAGAGAGCAGCGGAGGAGGTGGGGTAAGGCCGGCGGCAGGTGGTCGACCGTCAAGAGAGAGAGACAGGGGGTAGCGGCTCCGAGCAGGGCGCAGGCAGACAGGACGAGCAGGGCTAATGTTGGAAATTGATATCGGATTGTGGATGGTATTGGAGAGGAGTTTATATAATATTTTCTTTTATTACTCTAGAGGAGGATTACAAAGTTTAGAGTACAAAGTATTTGTATCTTTTTTTTACTCACGGCTCATGTGTACACTGACCTATCTAGCCCTTCACCTATTTATACATTTCCAAATGTCAGTTATTACATTTTCTAGAGTATCTTGATACAAGAGTATAGAAGCTTCTAAGTACAATATATTATAGCATTTTCTAGTACATTCTATTACAGCCCACCATATAAGTCGGTTCCATCTCTTGAAGAATCCAGAAAGTAAATATTTGGATTTGGGCCTTGGGCCTTCGGTGATGTGAATTCCAACACTCCCCCTCATCACCGACTTGATCCTCTTTATATATAATTTTGCTGATCGAATTTTTGTATCCTCTATTTTCTCCCCCTTAATCTGAAATTCCTTGTTCAGACAAGTTGATTTAACGTCAAGTTGATATGATCGACACTTGTTTTTAGTAAGAAACCTTCTCATCGGAATATATGTCTCCCAATAGTTGAGGCCGGGTTTTTGTTTGAAGCCTTTTGTCATCAATTTTGCTTTGTAGTTTTTAATTTCGTTGCCACGATTTAATTTTGTCTTGTAGATGCATTTATCACCAATGACTTCACGATATTTTGGTTGATCGACAAGCCTCCGAGTGTTGTTCTTGTCAATCATTTGCATTTTATTCTTCATGGCCTTTATCCAATTTTCTTTCTTCTCGACCTCTTTAAGACTTTGAGGTTCGACGATTGAAAAATTAGATGACTCATAAATTTCGGATAAAGATCTTACTTGCTTGGGGGATGACTCTGATGTCGTAGACCCTTTTTTAGTTCTTCGATTAGCACTCAGGTTTGATCCTGAATTTGAAGTAGTTCATGATCACTACTACAGAATGGTGCTTCCTACACTGTGGTTGTACACGGATTTTCTCAGTTTTATGTAAAACCGTGTACCAAATAGGATTTTTCCAATGATCAATGATATGTCTAAGAATCCCACACGGATATTTCATTAAAAAACAGTGTTTCAAAAAAGCCGTTTGAAATTTACATTTCCTACACGGATAGTTACTTAAATATCCGTGTAGGAATTATATGAGAGCTACACGGATATTTAAATAAATATCCGTGTTAGGAGAGTTATTTGTACACGTATTTTTATTTAAATAGCTGTGTATATATGTAGATAGAGTTACACGGTTTAATATCTAAATAGCCGTGTAGAAAGGTCATCTAGGGTTTCAAATTTGAAATAAAAAGCTCTCATATAAATAGCCGTGTAGAAAGGTCATGTAGGGTTTCAGCTTGAAATAAAAAGCTTCTCTTCCAGCGCCGTTTTGATCACTCTCTAGATCTCTACGAGGCACATAAGAGTTTAGGAAAGATCACTCTCTCTACACGGATTAAGGAGATATAGGATTCAAAGTTTCTCCTCCATTGATTTTACTTTGAGATGGAGGATTCAAAGTCTTTCCTCCCTATTGGAGGTGGAGGAAATGACACTGAATCCTCCATCTCGAGTAAAATTAACTGAGGAAAAATTCAGCTGAAATTCTAAACCCACAGGTGCAACCGCACACTACTACAATAGGACCTGCAAAATTGCAAATCAACCAAATCAACCAAATAGAGGCTGCCTAAAAAAAAAAAAAAAAAAAAAGAACAATCCTACACGGATATTTAATTAAATATCCGTGTCGGAATGGTTTGTTGTGATTTTTTATGGAGAGCATTAATTTTACATTTTGCATTTTATGTCATATTTTGACTAATTCCTTTTAGGAATTATGAATAGTTTGATAAGTTCGTTTTTTATGGAAAGCAATAAATTATACAAAATATAGATTAAACTCCCGCGCGACGTTTGGACTACCCTAAGTAAACCCTAAACCCTTCGATTCATAAAGGATTTTGTGCGAGAAATCCGTGTAGCTATCTATCATCCTACACGGATATTCAGTTAAATATCCGTGTAGGATAGCCCACGTGAAATTTTATTAAATATGATATTAATATAAATATTTTATTATATTATTCATATTTCTACACGGATATGTAGTTAAATATCCGTGTAGGATTCCCTTTTTTTTTTTTTTAAGTTTCACATTTTGATTATTTAAATATTAAAATGAACTTATGGATGTTTTCATTGCTGTGAAGCTCTTTAAATATTCATTCTTATAAATTAAGAAATGTATTCATTTAGATATGAACTTTGTAAATATTAAGTTCTTTATAATTTATGTATTCATTCTTGTACACTATATATTTTACAAATAAAAATATTCATTACTGTGTTAGAAATATTAAATATTAACAAATTAAAAATTGTGCAACTAATACAAAAAATAAATACAAAAGAACAAAAATGTAAACAAGTAAACTTTCATATATTACCACTGGTAAATATTACAAAAGTTTCCAAAAATTTGATATAATAAAACTAAAAAAAAAAAAAAAACTCTAAACAACAGATTTTTTCTTCTTTGTCCGACGAATGTAGGGCTTCGGTGGCGGATGGCCCCCGGGGGGCTGCGCCGTGGGCGTCTCGGCCATGGTGGCCATGGCCAACTTCTGGGATAACCTGGTGGTGGTCGTTCGTACCCGGGTGGGATCCAAGGCACTGGCATGAAATCCTCTGGAATTGGTGGTAGTGCGAGAACAGGTGGTGGTGGCGCCTCAATAGGTTGTTCTTCTGTGATACACGACATTTTTTCACTTAGAGAAAGATAGGTTTAAGAGAATTAAGAACCGATTCGGAGGATATATAGGATTTAAGGCGACTCTTCGTTTTTCTGTGTTTATTTTAAATCTATTAATATTTAATATTTAATTCTAATTCACAGTGATCAATACATGAAATAAATGGAGAGCGCATGCATGCTTTGAAATAAATATCATCTTTTCCTACACGGATAGTTACTTAAATATCCGTGTTAAAAAGTCTTCCTCACGGATATTTAATAAAAAAGAGGAGAGTTACACGGCTATTTATCTTCTTACACGGATATATAATTAAATAACCGTGTATGAATATTATAGAGTTAAACGGATATTTAATTAAATATCCGTGTAGGAATGGTGATTAAATATATATACAGACGTTTGAACTCCCGCGCGCGTGACGTTTGGACAACCCTAAATAAACCCTAAACCCTTCAGATTCGTAACGGATTTTGAGAAGAAATCCGTGTAGAAAAGTTAATCCTACACGGGTAATAAATTAAATATCCGTGTAGCTATTTATCTTCTTACACGGATATATAATTAAATAACCGTGTATGAATATTATAGAGCTACACGGAGATTTAATTAAATATCCGTGTAGGAATGGTAAACTCCCGCGCGCGTGACGTTTGGACAAACCTAACTAAACCCTAAACCCTTCAGATTCGTAACAGTTTTTGAGAAGAAATCCGTGTAGAAAAGTTAATCCTACACGGATAATAAATGAAATATCCGTGTAGCTATTTATCTTCGTACACGGTTATATAATTAAATAACCGTGTATGAATATGATAGAGTTACACGGATATGTAATTAAATATCCGTGTAGGAATGGTGATTGTCACACGGTTTTTTATTTAAATAGCCGTGTAGAAATGTCGGGAGAGCTAAACGGATTTATCTCTTATTATCCGTGTAGAAAAGGTCATCTAGGGTTCAGCTCACTTAAAGGTATTCTTCCAGCGCCGTTTTGATCACTCTCTCTCCTCTGGATTGGCTGGAATCTGATTTTTGCGCGGCAGGCAGCTGAGATTTGCTGATTTTTAGTTGTGATTTGCTCCTCTTTTCCTTGTTAAGGTTAGTAATACTTCTCTTTATTTCAATAATTTTCTGTTAATTAGTTTTTATTGCTTATTTACGGTCTAAGGTTTGATTAATGCATGCATGGTTATAAAATAATTAGTGTATTGCTGTCCAATAACCGACCTATTAATATGCTTGTAGGTCCATACCCGTTCAAAATTAATCCAATAGGGATTAATTTTGGATAGTCCCCGGTTTGGGACTGCTCTTTGAATATTGTGTCTCGTTTAGGATGTGAACACATGTTAGCGGGTTTAATTAGTATTTGAGAAAAATTCGACAGTATTTCTCCTTATTGCTCCTACGAGTATGTGGTATGTACACGTACTTGGGGAGTTAAGGGGAAATGCTGCCGAATTTTTCTCAAATACTAATTAAATCACGCTAACGTGTGTTCACATATGAGGCACAATATTCAAGGAGTGGGTTAGGATTGTAAACCGGCCCTTTGTAAGCCAAGAATTCGGTAGGTTATACATATGTAAACCATCCACCACGCATGATTAATTGCGATCATTTTTTGGAATTTAATTTACGAGATGGATCGAAGTTGGATGTATGAAATGCGGCGTGACAGTGAAGAATATTTGGTCCGGGTTGAAGAGTTTCTACAGTTTGTTGAGAGTTACAGAGTTTTGCAAAAGGAGGCCAACATTTTGTGTCCTTGTAGGGATTATAAAAATTGTATAGGATTTGAGGAATTGGAAGAAATTAGAACTCATTTAATTTGTCGGGGATTTAAGGAGAGATATACATGTTGGTTCATGCATGGTGAGAAAATTAGAGAAAGTAGTGGTACCGGTAAATTTTGTGATGAAATAAATGAGAGTGATCAAATTTCTGATAATTTTGAATTTGATTGCAACGATGATTATCAGAATTTCGAAAAATTGAATAGTGTTGAAGTTGATAGCTGCGACGATGATGAGATGGCAACGAGTATTGATGAAAATGTAGAACACGAGTTTACCGAAAACCTAGAGGACATGTTACGTGATGTGGAATGTGAAATTGGTGGTGAAAATTATGATAAATTTCAGTATTTGTCGGATGAATCCAAAAAGCCGTTGTATCCTGGGTGTATCACATTTACCAAACTGTCAGCTGTGTTGAAATTATTGAACTTAAAAGCAGACAGTGGTTGGAGCGATAAGAGTTTCACGTCCTTACTACGACTTTTACGAGAAATGCTCCCGGATAACAACGAGTTACCGTGTACAGTATATCAGGCAAAGAAGTTGATATGTCCAGTGGGATTGAAGATTGAAAGAATACATGCATGTCCTAATGACTGTGTATTGTACCGTAAAGAGTACGAGTCCATGCATGTATGTCCTAGATGCGGCGTTTCACGCTATAAGCGTAAGGGCAACGAAACTGACGATTGTAACGATGAAGAAAAAAAGGACCCGCCTCCGGCCAAGGTGCTGTGGTATCTACCGATAATACCGAGGTTTAAACGGTTATTTGCAAATTCCAAAGATGCTAAATTATTGCGCTGGCATGAAGAAGAGCGGAAAAAGGACGGAAAACTAAGACACCCGGCTGATTCTCCTCAATGGAGAAATATTGATAGACAATTCAAAGAATTTGGTTCTGACCCGAGAAACCTTAGGATTGTGGTGAGCACGGATGGAATGAGTCCCTTCGGAAGTATGAGCAGTCAGCACAGTACTTGGCCAGTTCTTTTATCCATCTACAATCTTCCTCCTTGGTTGTGCATGAAACGCAAGTATATAATGATGTCATTACTGATCCAGGGACCCAGACAACCCGGAAATGACATAGATGTATATCTCGCACCATTAATTGAGGACCTCCAAAAATTATGGGAGACTGGTGTCTGGGTATGGGATGCGTACGGCAAAGAGGTCTTTAAATTGCGGGCCATGGTATTTTGCACAGTGAATGATTTTCCCGCATACGGGAATTTGTCGGGTTACAAGATTCGAAAGGAGCAAAAGCGTGCCCTATCTCGTGAAGATGACACGCAGTGCCGAGGTTGAAATATTGTAAGAAGAATGTTTTTATGGGGCATCGCAGGTTTCTCCCCGTTAATCACCCATACCGCAGGAGAAAGAAGACATTCAATGGGAAAAATGAGCTCGGAGTGGCACGTCGTCCATTGGACGGGAAGGGTGCCTTCAAGCGGGTTAAAAACCTTGATGTTGTTTTCGGAAAATGCGCCAAAGCACCGCCTAAAAATATTTGGAAAAAGAAGTCCATATTTTGGGAGCTACCGTACTGGGAGTATTTGGAGGTGCGGCACTGCCTAGATGTCATGCATGTTGAAAAAAATGTATGCGACAGTTTAATCGGCACCTTATTGAACATTCCTCGCCTGACTAAAGACGGTATTAACGCTCGAAAAGACATGGTGGAAATGGGAATACGACAAAAGCTTGCACCCCAAGATAAAGGGAAGCGCGCATACCTACCCCCTGCAATGTGCACCATGTCGAAGGAGGAGAAAAGAAGCTTTTGTGAATGCCTTCGCAGTATTAAAGTCCCGTAAGGGTATTCTTCGAATATTAAGAAGCTGGTGTCCATGAAGGACATGAAATTGAAGGGTATGAAATCCCATGACTGTCATGTTTTAATGACACAGATGATTCCCGTCGCAATTCGGGGAATTTTACCAAAGGCCGTTCGGCGGACCCTTACTTGAGCTTTGTTTTTTCTTCAATGCAATTAATTCCAAGGTGTTAGACCCGCTCAAATTGGACGATTTGCAAGCGGAGGTCGTCGTTACTCTTTGCCATCTTGAGATGTATTTTCCTCCCTCTTTTTTCGATGTTATGGTTCACCTTGTTGTCCACCTCGTGAGGGAAATTAAGATCCGTGGTCCCGTATTTCTGCGGTATATGTATCCGTTCGAGAGATACATGGGTATTTTGAAAAATACGTAAGGAACCGGCATCGGCCGAAGGTAGCATCGTAGAAGGGTATTCAACAGAAGAGGCGGTTGAGTTTTGCACTAACTACCTGACCGGTGTGTCTCCTATCGGTGTTCCAAAATCCCGATACGAGGGAAGACTCCAAGGAGTAGGGACAATTGGTTTGAAACCCGTACTTGCTGACACAGATGAACTACAAAAGGCACATTTAATTGTACTACAGCACATGGCAGACGTTTCTCCCTATGTGGATGAGCACATGACAGTCCTTCGACAACAGAACTACACGAGAAGTCAGAAGTGGTTGAATGACGAGCATAATCGTTCTTTTACAGGATGGCTCAAAGAAAGAGTGAAGGAACACGCCGAAAGGTCGCTCGTAGATGAAATTGTCAGGCTACTGAGCGAAGGACCCCAAGTTGTTGTTAGAACATTCCAAGGATATGAGATTAATGGATATACATTTTACACTAAATTACAAAGTGATAAGAGTGCAACGCAAAATAGTGGGGTGACGTTGGTGGCGGCCTCCGAAGAATTCAGTAGATCCGGGGATGCCCGGGCTGTAATAGCATCAAAGTCATATTACGGTGTTATTGAAGAAATTTGGGGTGACGTTTCAACAAAGTCGGGTATATCGATGATCCGTTCATACTAGCCAAGCAAGCCGCACAGGTCTTTTATGTCACTGACCCGAGTGATGCCAGGTGGAGCATCGTCCTATCAGGAAAAAGAAGGATTCTAGGGGTTGAAAATGTCGTGGACGAAGAAGAGTACGACCAGTTTGACGAGATACCTCCATTTTGCACCGACGTGCCAATCGAGGTACCAGTAAGTGAAGAAGAAGCGAACTACATGAGATCTGATCACAACGAAGGATTATGGGCCGATGTACAAAATGTGCCAAAAAAGAGGAAAAGAAAGAAAAAGAGCACTGTGTAATATTTTGATTATGTAATATTTTTAATCATGTAACAATGTTATTTTGCATTTTTCATTTCATTTTGTTTTTTAATTATGATTTTTATGTAATATTTTGTATTTAACTATGGTCCACCGACCACCATGCACCGCGCAAAATCGAAAATTTTTTTTGCTGAAGAGGAGAATCGAACCCAAGCATAATTCGTTCGCAACTATAGTGCACTACCACCGCGCCACTTTGCATTTGTTGTTAGAAGACATTATCTTTTATATATAATATATACTTATCTTTAGTTTTGTATTTCAATATTTAATTGATATAATACGAATTAATAATATAATTAAAATAATATATATATATATAGAGTAGAACTAGGGTGCTCCTAAGTTCATCCAACCTCTTCTGAACTTGACTCTAAAATATATCAAATCGACTTTAAACGATGAATCCAAACCGTTGAAACCCTTCTATCCATTGAGTGATGCGTCTACATGTGAAAATTTTAAAGTTTCGAATTAATTTAATATAGAGTGGAGTGGTCAAAGGAGTCTAAAAAATGAATGCATTAAAATTAATTTATAAGTGACGTGGCTCTTAATTGTTAATGACACGTGGCTAAATTCAGGGACGTGGCTCTTAATTGTTTAAGGCGACTCTTCGTTTTTCTGTATTTATTTTGTAATTCACAGTGATGAATTAATGAAATTAGCTGGCGCGCATCTCCCGCTAAAAATTTCGTCTTCGCCGACGGATATTTAAATAAAAATCCGTGGATAAAAATTTTCAGAGTTACACGGATATATTATATAATGTCCGTGTGCAAAGGCTATCCTACACGGATAATTAATTAAAAATCCGTGTCACTCTTTACCTTTCCTACACGGATTTTTAATTAATTACCCGTGTATGATAACCTTTGTACACGGACATTAAATTAGATATCCGTGTGGAAAGGGTATCCTACAGATTTGAAAATCCGTGTCACTCTTACCTTTACTACACGGATTTTTAATTAATTATCCGTGTATGATACCTTTTGTACACGGACATTTAATTAGATATCCGTGTGGAAATTTCCCATGTTGCTATATACTATAATTTTGGTAAATATTTCTAAGTATCCGACTCTAGCTTCCTTCAACTTCTCTGATTTTGAAAAACCTGGAGAGTTTCGCCGCTGCTTTTTCTTCAACTTCCCTCTGCGCCTTTCTCCCTCTACGCCGCCTCCCTCGACTGCCTCTCTTGGTAAGAAAAACAATCTCTATTCTCTCTCTATTTCCTGCTTATTTGGGCATTTCTGATTTAATTTGGTCGTCGTTAATTGTTGATTGTTTTCTCGAGTTCTCCCTGGTGCTCGTCGGCCTTCTTTGCTATTATTCTTTGTAGAATCATGTCACATTCGGGTGATCATTCCGTGAACCCTCAAGACGAAGAAGAGCAAGGTGTAGTCCAGTCGGAATCACAAAGAAGGACGAGAGGTCCGACGACGTGCAAAACCATCACAGAAAAAAGCTATTTAAAATCGAGTTCAAGAAGGACGGGTGTCCAACGGGGGAAAACATGGCGCATTACTCAACTTGGTGCAGCCTTTTCGCGAAGAGGAAAGCCGATATCCGTGCAGCCTCTTGGAGGGCCTTCAAGAGAAGGAGACAAAACAAGAATGGTGGGAGATGGTGAAGGTAATGTCACCATATATTTCAGTATTTCTTTTGATTCCTGTACATGCATGAACTGAAATGACATTTGTTTTGTGTCAATCAGGCACAATGGAACATCACAGATGATACCGGCAAAAAGAACACTCTAAAGAAAATGAACGATGGGTGGAAGCAATACAAGAGCACACTCGTGACCGAATGGATGAACAAAGGGAAGAATCCGGTCGGACACTTTGAAGGGTTGACCCAGGAGATCTGGGATGAATTCGTAGCAATGAAGCAAACTCCCGAGTTCCAAGGTAACTAAAATTATAAAATTGTAACTATGTTTTTTGTGGATTGATCATTTTTCTGCCTTACACTAATTGATTGGCTTTGATTAATGAAGGCTGCAAGTGAAAGGGGCAGGAGTACTGTTGCCAAGAATAAGTACCCGCACCATTTAGGGTCAGGCGGGTACGAGGGTAAGTCGTCCGAATTTAAGAAGATACTGGAGTCAAACATAGATTCCGACTCACCAGTTGTAAAGATAACCAACCCTAGGGGGAGCTGTTGGTTCATGGCAAGATCTGAGATAACAGCCGACGGAAGGATTCGACTGCCCGAAGAATTGCGGCCCTTGGCTCAGAAAATGGTACTTAATTCTTGTTATAACTTGCATCATTCAAACAAAATTATAACTGCCTCCATTTAATTAGTCTTGTGTTTTATTCAATTTTTTAAACAGTTGGAGGTGGAGGAGGAGGTAAATTTGGGTGCCCGTACAGTCTCGAGGCAGCATGACGAATTGTCTCAAACGCTTGACAATCCGGAGCACCCGGGTCGGGTTAGGGGTGTGGGGGTCCACGTGGGCTTCAAGGATGTCTTCGGTGCATCCAAATCTCGAAGAAAGCGTGAAAAGCAGGATGCCAAGATGGAGCGGCTCCGTCAGCAAATGAAAAAGGACCATGACGCAGAGATGGTGGAGATGGAGTCAAGAATCTTCGAACGCTTATCCGCTCAGTTTAGGCAGCAATACGAGCACCAACCTCCCATTTCGCCGGGATTTCGGCGCAGCAGTCAAGCTTCTGGGACCTGGGGAGACGCGTTCGATAATCTAAAGGTAATACTAGTTCATAATCACAATTAATTAATTGCTACTTTTTTATTTGTTGTTAGGTAACATTTCCTCTTAAAATGACCACATGATAATTGCAGAGCGCTAAGAAATGCGAGCTGGTTATTTGGT
Organism: Carex cristatella; assembly: GCA_024447775.1. Lineage (NCBI taxonomy): Eukaryota > Viridiplantae > Streptophyta > Magnoliopsida > Poales > Cyperaceae > Carex > Carex cristatella. Next base: position 7,615,571 of record JAJHPF010000011.1, on the reverse strand, counting down.
CCTAGTCTTGTGCCCGTTCTCGTGGCTAACGGCGTCGTAGAGCCAAGACCGACGAGATGTGGACCCCGATCGGCTCGGTCCCCGATAATGCTTTGGTGCGTGTCGAGGTGGTCATGAAGGAATGGACGCACATGCCTCTTCCCCGTCCCGAACGAGCGGATGTACACTCTGGATGATGTCCGGATGGCCACTATCCCATGGCCCAAGAATCAGATCATTTTGGATCAGGTAATATTTAAACAATCAATATCTTTTGTTACATTCAAATCCGCTCTTTTGAAATGCTGAAATTGATTTAAAATTTTATACAGGCTGATGAGGACAGTCATATGTCACCGGTACACACGGAGATTAGAGAGATGGGCGTCGCGACTGATGCGATCGTCGCGACTGATGCGCCTGCAGGATCATCACACCCATCTCTGATAACCGCAGAAGAATATAGCCTTTTGCCCAGGGATTGTCGGCGCCTCCATGACAGATTGATCACGGCACCCGACACAAGCCGAGAAATCATGATCATCGTCCCACCGGAGATGTTTCTGCACGATTCATCTACTGTGGCGATATCTTTCAAGGACTTTCGGGATATTTTTCATGCCTCGGGCAGCGATAAATGGCTCGATGTGTCTCACATCGCCATTTTCGCCATGTAAGTGAACAAAATTTATTTATATCAGATGTGTAGCACTGAAATATATGTTCTAATTTAATATGATGATTTTTCGGAAGCCGGAACCGAAGTGTTGAATCGTGGCCGCTTGAACAAAAGAAGAACTGGAGTTTATTTTTGGATCCCGCCAAACTCAATGCCACGATGGTGGAATTATATCCCAAGGATACCGTCGACTACCTGCGCCGAGCAATGCACCGTTGCTTCGAGGATCGAAAGAAATTCATTCTCGTGCCATACCACCAGAGGTTAATTAATTCTAACCTTCAATTTTCAAATTATTTATTATTTATATTTTAATTTAAATAATTACAAAAATGAATTAAATCTGATTATAATTGTGTTTATATTTCTCATGCCACAGCAAACACCGGTGTTTGCTCATCATCGTCCCGACTTCAAATAGGTGCTATTGCATGGATTCTGCAAGGACCGAAGAAAAAATCGCACTACAAACGGCCAAAAAGCTCGTCAAACTTATTAGACAGTAAGGAATAATTTTCCCACTTTGATTTTTTTTCAATTCTAATTAAATTGTGTATCAAAATTGCTAATTACAATCACTTAATTTTGTAAGGGCTTTTAACCGATATGTTAAAGAGGGGGACAACAAAGCAAAGATCCAAAGCAAAAGAATAAGATGACTTGCGGGTGGTTAACGGTGAGTCCTCTATAATTATTTTATTTTATGTCATGTTCAGAAAATTATTGTCATTCTAACATATATAGGCCGATCAATGTAAATTTTCAGTGCCCGCGACAGCAGGACTCATGGGAGTGCGGTTATTACACGATGCTTTGCATGTTAAACTGGATCGAAAGAATACAGTTCACATTTCCAAAAGATGTATGCAATTCATATTAATTTTTCATTTTTTAATATCAACAATAAATCTTGCATCTACATTTTCTAGTTACTAATTAATCACCAATTTATAATTGTAGTTTCAATGGACAAAGGACCCTTACTCCAAGGAGGAAATGGATGAAGTTAGAGATATGTGGGCAAGGTTTTTTCTGTCAGAATATTGTAATGAACAATATGGATTTGTATAAATTAATTAGTGCAATTTATTAATTACATTTTCGGAATCTGTTTTTTTTATAAGAAAAGCTGCATATTTTAATGGCTAGCAAAATTGGAGGCTAGCCAAAAACTAATAAAATTAAAATAATAATAATAATAAAATCCTACACGGATTTCTAATTAGAAATCCGTGTAGGTCTCCTGAAGAAATTTGTAAATAAATAAACGTACATTCCTACACGGTTTGTTAATAAAAATCCTTTGAATTTGTACACGGATAAAACAGAATAGTCGTGTACAAATCTAACTGGAGCTACACGGATTTCTAATAAAAAGACCGTGTAGGAATGTTGACTCCTTCACGGTTTTTTATTTAGAAATCCGTATAGGAATGAATATTCCTACACGGTTTGTTAAGTAAAAATCCGTGTAGCTCGAGTTAGATTTGTACACGGATTTTTACTTAATAAACCGTGTAGGAATATTCATTCCTATGCGGATCTCTAAATAAAAAACCGTGCAGGAATCAACATTCCTACACGGTTTCTTAAGTAAAAATCCGTGTAGCTCGAGTTATATTTGTACACGGATTTTTACTTAATAAACCGTGTAGGAATATTCATTCCTATACGGATTTCTAAATAAAAAACCGTGAAGGAATCAACATTCCTACACGGTTTATTAAGTAAATATCCGTGTAGCTCTAGTTAGATTTGTACACGGTTATTATTGTTTATCCGTGTCGGTTTGATGATAATTGCACACGGATAAATATCCGTTTGCAAAAGATGGCCCTTTCCTACACCCTAACATCCTACACTATTGGAAATCCGTGTAGCTCTGGGTGATTTATCCGTGTACAATCATGATATTTTGTAGTAGTGGATCTTGACCCATGTTGGTGTTGTGTACCACCTTCTTCTCGTGGCTCGATCACCTCATTTCTTAGCGCCAAATGCGGAGCATAGCTTATGTGCAGTGGGAAGCTTCTAGACTTCCCCATTTCTATTCTTGCTATTAATTGATTTTTATTTTTCCGGTCGAAAATTTTGCAGCCTCCATTTTCAAAATAAACTGCGTATCCATTCTGTACTAGTTGCCCCACACTCAGTAGATTTTGTTTTAGGTCCGGAACCAGTAGCACATCTCGGATAAATTTTGGACCCATCTTGGTCTGTACGACAATACTGCCTTTACCTTTTGCTTGAACAATTGAGTCCTTTCCCATACGTACCTTTGTCTCATACGAAGTATCAATGTGGTGAAATAATTCGCGGTTCCCAGTCATGTGATTTGTGCAACCACTGTCAAGGAACCAGATATCGCCTTTCTCTTCTTTGACTGAGTGGCACGCATAAAAAATGCTTTCATAACTCTCATTTTCTTCTATGTAGTTTGCTTAGTCGCTGATTCTTGTTCTGCACATTCTGGCTATGTGGCCGATCTTCTTGCATTTGTTGCATCTCTTTGTCGACCAGCATTCAGATGTACTATGGTTCGACCTTTTGTGTATATCGTACCATAAATTTGAATAACTCGAACCTGGTGCTTTCTCTTTCAGCGTCGATTGTTTTTCTATATCTTGTCGCGGACTACCGCCTTCTTGGATTTTTTGTTGACTCGTGGGGTTATATCGAGGTTTAAGGCTCAGCTTGGAGTGGAATGCATCTTCCACCAAATTTACTTCACATTGGAGCTTTCTTTCTTCGTGTGACTCCAAGGAGCTCATCAATTGTTGAATCGAAAGCGTCGATAAGTCTTTCGATTCTTCTATCGCGGTAACGATATAGTCATATTTATCGGTGATGCTAATTAAAATTTTCTCGACTACCTTCTGATCGGAGATGTCTTCTCCATATGTCCGCATTTGGTTGACTATTTCGAAGACTCGTGAGAAGTACTCCTTAATCTTCTCCGACTCCTTCATTTGGAGATTTTGAAATTGCCTCCTCAGTGTTTGCAACTTCACCGCAATTACCTTTGCGGAGCCTTCGAACTCCTCTCTCAAAGTCTCCCATGCCTTCTTGGATGTAGTTGCTCCACTTATTCGTGGAAATAGACTTTCGGCTACACCCTGTTGGATTAGAAACAGGGCCTTGGCATCGTTCATTTGTACTTGTTTTTGCTCTGGCGTCAATGCTCCCGTTGACGCCGTAAAACCTTTTTCTACGACATCCCACAATCCCTGCGAGAGTAGCAGCGTCCGCATCTTTATCTTCCACATGGAATAATTTTCTCCCATAAATACTGGAACTGTCGATTGTGCCATACTTGCGAATACACCTGAAGACATCGATTTAGGATGCTTCTTATATTGCACGAACACCCTAGTCTACTTCGCAAACTTCTTGCTCGAACCTGAAGCTCTGATACCAAATGTTGGAAATTGATATCGGATTGTGGATGGTATTGGAGAGGAGTTTATATAATATTTTCTTTTATTACTCTAGAGGAGGATTACAAAGTTTAGAGTACAAAGTATTTGTATCTTTTTTTTACTCACGGCTCATGTGTACACTGACCTATCTAGCCCTTCACCTATTTATACATTTCCAAATGTCGGTTATTACATTTTCTAGAGTATCTTGATACAAGAGTATAGAAGCTTCTAAGTACAATATATTATAGCATTTTCTAGTACATTCTATTACAGCCCACCATATAAGTCGGTTCCATCTCTTGAAGAATCCAGAAAGTAAATATTTGGATTTGGGCCTTGGGCCTTCGGTGATGTGAATTCCAACAGCTAAGGCGGTTCCGTCAGCATGGCGAGGCGGCTCCCTCAGCAGGGCGAGGCGGCTTCATTTTTTTTCTTTTTTTGTGTCTACCCTAATGCGCGAACTCATAGACAGAGAAGAGCGAAGAGCTTTGGCGGCGAGTAATTTTAGGGACACCCTTCAACGACCGGATAGAGCGGTCACAGAAAGGTTTGAGCGCTGGTTGCTGAAGCTTTTTGTCGCCAATTTTTTTTTACTTGATCTCCAGCGACCAGTTATCGAACCGGTCGCTGAAAGTCGTCGTTGCCTGATTTTTTTATTTTAATTTTTTTTAGAGGAAAAAGGGCATCAGAGACCGGCGACAACACCGGTCGCTGATATCGGTCGTTGATGTCCGGTTTTGTTGTAGTGCTAGCTATCATTAATTAAGTTAACCGCCGAGACCACAAACACACACAAAAAGAGTCACACATAAGCAAAAACTCACGCCATAGAAGATGTGTTTAGAAACTACGGGATATGAGGTCATGAGAAAGGCAGTTGAAAGTGTAGCGGCTGTGCTGCCGTTGCAGGAACACAAGATGCCTCTGTCGAACTTTGGTATTTTTCTCTGCTTCAAGAAGCCTGCACCAATCGTTGACACTAATGCTGCCTCTGTGGGATTTACTACCTTTCCTGCCATTGTTACAGCCCTCAAAGCGGCTCTTGCAAAGGTCACCTTAATTTCATGAGTTTGCAACTTTTAAAACTCTTAAAAATGGAGAAATTCAAAACAAGACCTATATTTTTATATATATATATATAAGTGACATTTGATTGAAAAATCTAACTTGAAAGAGAGATATTGATGGTTATATATATACACTAACTAGTAGGTCCTCGTCATATACTACCCTCTGGCTGGTGAGGTGGTGACTAACTCTGCCGGCGAGCCGGAAATACTGTGCAACAACCGAGGGGTTGATCTGATAGAGGCATATGCCGACGTGGAGCTAAGGGAGCTCAATTTGTACAACCCCGAAGAAAGTGTGGAGGCTAAACTTGTGCCCAATATCCTTTAGCAGCTCTCTCTCTGTTGCTCGGCTCCTCTCTCATTCAAACCCTCTTGATCCCCTTGTCGATCGACTTTGTGGTCCTCTTTCACTCCATTCCTCTCTGAACACATCAATATCCTTCCCTGCTCTAATCAGTTGCATTTATTACATCCGAGCCGATGACATCGCCAAACTCCAAGAAATAGTCAGCCATAGATATAGCAAGACAATTTGCTTCACTGCTTATCTCAGGCAATTGTTGGCCAAATCAGCCCACCAGGGAGAAAAATCATGTTCCATTGGATTAGTCGTCAATGGTCGCAAACGCATGAAAAACACTTACCTTAAAATGTTCATGGAGAATTACTTTGGGAATGTAATATCCGTACCGTTCGGGAATTTACGTGTTGAAACCTTGGTTGATATGAAATTTCCTGAGATGGCAGATGAAGTGCATAAGTGGCTATCACCAGCTTTAACCGAGGATCATTTTCTAGGTATGCTAGAATGGATAAAGGCCCACCGACCTGAGCCGACAACAGTGAAAATATATCTTGGAGAGGAAAAATCTGTTTCTTGTGTGGTGTCGTCGGGAAGAGGGTTTCTTGAGATCAATTTCGGATGGGCCAAGGCAGCTTTCGGATCGTACCATTTTCCCTGGGGAGGAAAGGCTGGGTACCTGATGCCCATTCCACAACCAAATACCGACGATTGGGTGGTTTTTGCACATGTGGCACCTAGAATTGTTGCAGTCATGGAAGAAGAACCGACAATTTTCCATCGACTGACAACTGAGTATTTTCTTAGTGCTGACAAGTCAGCCTAAGAGACGTGGAACAATAGTGATTTGTAACTTTTATGATTTAATTTTTATTGTGCCTTGAGGCGGAGGCGAAACTAGAAAATTGAGATAGGAAAGACTAAATGAATAAGTGGTATGTAATAGTAATAATTTATGTAAAATTTTAAAATTTAAAGGACAAACTTAAAAATTTCAATTTATAGGAGTGAATTATTTCCTTTCCTTCGAACTATGTTCCGCCACTCGAATGTAATATTGATGACAATCCAAGTATGTTTTTTTTTCTTAGTTTATAAAATGTGTTTGAAATAAATTGTAAATGACAATCAGTCTGTTCGTGAGAAAATTAGCGCATGTATAATTTTAATTTTCTAAATTAATTTTTTTAATAAATTATCAATGGATATATATAAAAATTAAATATATATTCACTACGGTCATGTTTGGTTGTGGAGTAAAGTTAATTAGGATTAAATTGCTTACTCCATCTTACTCCTCATATTTTACACCTTATTTGGTAGTTTATGTTATGGATTAAATTAATCCATATGAAAGAGTAAAATTTTGGAAAATGAACTCAAGTCTATGATAGTGGGCCCTGCAGGTGGATTAAGTGTGGAGTAAGTTAATCCACCTAGAGAGGTGGAGTGACTTAATCCGAATTAACTCACTTCTAACTCCATTTTACTCCTTGTTTGGCTCCTTAAGTGTGGAGTAAGAAGTTACTCCACAAACATGACCTACAATTCTTCTTTAAAATTAAACAAGGAAATGCCATCCTGCCATCCATGAATTTCTCATCAGGGATAAGCTACGGTGCAACTCCGCCTGTGTAGTTTCTACATAGCTTGTTTCAAGCCAGAAAAAACGAGGAGAGTAAGTGATAGGTTTGGCAAACCAGCAGTAAAAAATAGCCTCTTTATAGAAATGAAACACTTACGAACTGGGATGAGTAGTACTAGGATGGGTGACTTTTTGGGAGTCCCTGTGTTTCTAATTTCGGTTGGGTTTCATTTGTAGCCTATCCTAACTTATTTGGAAATAATGATTTTGAAGAAGAAGAAGAAGAAGAAAATAATAAGCTATGGTGTACGGATATGGATATGAATATCGTATGGAATATGAGTTGAATACGAGATAAGATATGTTTTTACAATCCAAGAATGCGGTATCTTGTTATATTATATGTTTGTGTGTTGTGTTCGTGTGTTGTGTTCACTACATTCCAATAAGCTCTCTCCTGCACATTGAAAGAATTATTAAGGCAGCAGATTGTCAATTTTAGGGAACGAGAAGAATAAAATAGGCCTAACAATGTAAAACAGAACTATATTAAAATAGAAAATATCTATGTATTTCTAACAAAATTTAGCGCTAGCATAAGGCCCGTATCTTTTGAAGCAAGCCCATTATAAGCGGCCTTAGATTTGTTTTCCTTTATTCGGGTTGACGCATTCAAAATTTTGGGCCAGGCCTAAAAGACCATCCTCTGCTATATCTAAACGGATATTTTATTAAAGGTAGATTTGGATCTCCAGTTAAAATTTGACTATTCAGAATCAGAACAGAACGAATTTATAATAGAGGCCTACTAAGTCTTTAGTTTATCACAAGTCACAATTTTTATAGGCATCCGTTTTCAATATTTTCTGTTCATGTAATTTTATTACGGTGACTTAAAAAAGGGTAAAGAAAAACGAGATTATTTTTAATATTTTGAAGATGATTCTGTAATTAAATAAATGAACTATCCTTCTTGAAATAACTTAATAAACTAGACCATATACATATAATTAAATAACATCTCATTACAAACATAGCACCCATAGCAGAATATTAATATTTAACATTCAGTCTGAGATAATCTAATTGTCTAATTAATTTCTCAAGCACAATCCAAACATTGCCAACAACAGGGTGTCATTTTTACTGGTATCTTGTAGCTATAACCAGAAGCTTCGATGGTCGATGTCTTGCTTAAGTTATTCATGATACTACTGAAGCTCTCTGTGTACTCAAACTGGAAAGAAGTGATTTGGAGTAGGGAAAAGACCACTTAGAGCTGCTCCAGTTGAAAACGAAGACAACAAGTAACCATAAACGATTAACACTCGACTCGTTACCGTTATTTTGATAGTTGTCGATATGATCCCATTCATGACCTCCCGATGTAAACATATTGCAATTAGCTAGTAATTGTGAATATCTGAACTGGAAGGTACAGAGTGAAATTGAAAGAGAAAAAAGAGAAGAGCAAATTAGACTTTCAAGGCAACTGATTAAATTTACAAGGCACTTGGTGTTCTGGTGGATATTTATAGCTGAAATTTAAAGCTGATTAGAAGAATCAAGTGTAAAATGAAGGCATGTTTAAAATGTGTGGAATATGAATTGTATGGATAGAAAGGGACAGAAAATTTAAATCTATTGGTTGGAAATCTCTCAGGGCAACATTTCAATAATTGAGTTAGTTAGCTTGAACGGCTAGAAACCCCCTCCATTTGCATCCACAAATGGAGTAATCCACCAAGCCTACTAATTTTTAAATATTAATTCTTGAGTAAAATTAGGGTGCTCTTATGTTCGCCAAGACTCTTTGTGAACTTAATTCTAAAACCTATCGGATTGACTTCAAATGACGAAACTAAACCGTGGAAACCCTTATACCTTACGAATGATGCGTCTACATGCAAAAAATTTAAAATTTCGAATTAATTATGTATAGAGTCTAAGTATCAAAATTTGTTCAAAAAATGAATGCATTAAAATTATTTTATAAATTAAGCCTTCTACTTTATAGATGAAATTTAAAGCTGGTTAGAAAAATCAAGTGTATAATGACTAGGCATGTTTAAACTGTGTGGAATATGCATTGTATAGATAGAATTAGAAAGGGACAGCCAATTTCAATCTATGGTTGGAAATCTCTCTGGGCAACATTTGAATAATTGAGTTAATTAGTTTGGACTGCTAGAAACCCTCTCCATTTGCATCCACAAATGGAGTAATCCAAGAAGCCTACTAATTTTTAAATATTAATTCTTCATCTAAATGAAAAATGTTTCAGTTCCACCTAGTCTACAGTAGTACGGTTTGATGGTAACGGTAGATCCATGTTCAAATTTCAAGAACTGAATTAGTGTTTAAAAATTGAAAAAAAGAAGATAAAGTTATGCATATATCTACCAATAATTACTAATTTAAATATTTATTTATCAAAATATCAAATTAGATATCTACCGTCTAAATTAACTTATTTTATTAATATTTTTATTGTTGAAATTAATCAATTAAAAATTGATATTAATATTAATAACAAAAAAATAATAGTTATATATACCCTTATCATACCCCTCTTATAGTAGATAAATTCCAGCATTCTTAATTACACCTGAATTTGCTCTTTAATTTCGTACCACTTTTTAATTATCTAACTTATTCCGCTATTCACTGGCTTAAATATGGGGCCCACGCGAGCAACAAACTTATAAATATGTGGGACATGGGGCTAATCAAAGTCTTTGTCACTGTTCTTTGATTTAATGGTGGCGGGCCGGGGCGCCATATTGGGATCAGGATCCTCTCTATTACTACAGAGGATTCGCACCAATTTACGGTTTGAGATTAAATCTCAGCCAGTTTGAGAATTAGGAGAAAATAGAGGATAATATTATTGGACTTTGAGATTCGTGCCAAGTTAAAATAAATGGTCCAGACTCAATAATTGTAAAAGATTCAATTGATCTTAATTTATTCCAGACAGTTTTTTTCAGAAACAAAATTTGAAATTGAAGAACTAGATGAATGATTATCATGTAATGCATTTTATGAGAGGAGCAACTAGTAATAATTTTTGCAAAAGTTAAAAAATAATTTAGATAATATTGCAAAATTACAATTTATAGTGGGTGGTTAGCCCTTTTGCCTTGGAAATAAATATATTGTTATTCCTTGGGAAATAACAGAATCCCAGCAGTTCAAATTTTTTTATATGCGAATTTCAACGAAATAAGTTTTTCATACATGAATCTCAACAAAAACCAACAATTAATTGAGATCAGAATAACAGGTTTGTGTTATTCCCAAGGAATAACAGCATATTTATTTCCCTTTTACCTAGCTGCTATGTAAGTATGAGCATTTTCCAAATATATTTATGCTAATTATGTACCTTAACAGTAAAATTTAAATACTAACAAATTTAACAACAAAACTGTCATTTTATTTTATTATTAAAATTTGTAGGTATTATTAATTGAAGAAATTGAGACATGAATAAAATAAATGAACTTGGATGGAATAGTAGTTAATTAAAAATTTTTGATTGGTAAATATCAAAGTGTTGATTTTTTTTTTTTAAAGAAGTGACTATGCTACCGATTTTCATTATCATGAAAATCAAAATAGGTAATATAGCTTTGACTGATACCACCTGTTGTACAAATATCATGTCCCAACAAAAACACATATAAGTATATTAAGCCAATATCAGCATTTGAATTCAGTTGGTGCCCTTCGAGATTTCAGAGTTTTAGGGGTCTTTATTGCATCTTTTTCAGTTTTTGTATTTTGCTTGTTCTGCAGGGACTGGTATGCTTAATATTATGATCATTCGTCATTTGTATCTCTCTATTAGGGGTGTCAATGGGTACGATACGGGTAGGGTGGAAGCATTTTCATACCCATACCCACTAAGAGTTGACCTTACCCATACCCTACCTTTACCCGTTAAGAATTTGTCTTATCCTATCCTACCCATACTCGTTAAAATTAGTGGGTAACGAAACAGTAGCGGGTGAATAACGAATAACACTAATATATTGGTTTTATTATTTTTACAAATATACTATCAAAGCTCATCATGTCATACATATGCAATCACAATTATTAATATAAATATCAAAATACAAATATGTAATCAATTCTAACTAATAACTTTTTTATAAAGAAAAAAAAAAACAAAAAATTCAAATATATCTTCTAACAAATTGAAAATTCAATTCGTTAATTAAATAATAAAACATTCAAATAAAAAAAGTAATATGTTTAATATTATATTCATCTTACACCAAAATGCATATATTTTCTCATGAATTAACGTTGATACAATGATATGAGAAATATAAAATTGAATAAATTGAATATAATATTTATATATCTATATGTAATTTATTTTATATAATTACCCGTTACCCAATGGGTACGAAATAGCCTTTACCCGTACCCATACCCATTTAGCTAATGGAAAAAAAATCCTTATCCATACCCATACCCAATAAGCTAATGAAAAAAAATCCTTACCCATACCCGACTTATCGAATACGGTACAGGTAAGATAAATGGGTAAGCGGTTTTCATTGACACCCCTACTCTCTGTGAAAACGAAATAAGAAAAATCTATCATGCGCGGCGAGATATAAATCTTTAACAATTGAGAGAATAAAATAATATTGCAAACAATAAGTGCTAGCACAAGGCCCGTATCGTTTGAACAAGCCCATTATAAGGGTCCTTAGATTTGTTTTCCTTTATCCTGGTTGACGCATTCAAAAGTTTGGGCCAGGCCTAAAAGGCCATCATCTGCTCTATTTATACTGATATTTTATTAAAGGTAGATTTGAATCTCCAGTCAAAATTTGACTATTGAGAATCAAAACAGAACGAATTTATAATAGATGCCATAATTTAATGTTAGTTTTTGCCAGGTCACAATTTTTACAGATTTCCATTATCAATATTTTCTGTAGAAGTAATTTTATTAAGGTGACTTAAAAAAGGGTAAAGAAAAACGAGATTATTTTTAGGATTTTTAAGATGATATTTTTCTTACATGAAATATATGATGTCGACCAGATCAAATAGTGAACCTCGACGTAGGCATTTACAAAACTGAATTTAATAGTTTTAAATCGATAATAGTATCTTTCAAGACAGAATTGGAGAAGAAAATAGATTGGGAGAATTTTTTTATGATAGGACATAATAGTAATATTATTTGAAAAGTAAACATATTTTTTTAATTTTTTTTTCTAGAAAAAGAATATGAAATAAACATATTTTGAAAACATAAATAAATAAACCCAATAAAAGGTAAGTGCCTCCTCTTAACCTCATGTGGCTTGGCCACTACATATCTTAACCAGTAATTGCACATATAAAATTGAAAATGCTTTGTGTTTTCTCAAGAAGTCTTCTATTTCAGAGGTATATTTCACTCCATGTTGTCACATAAATTAGGAGTAATTATGAGAATTATTTTTAAATACTAACATGCAAGAGCAGAGTTAGATCTTCAAACTATAGAGGTCAAACGTGAATGGAGTCAAGCATATAAAATTTTGATAATACGAATTTGATAGTTCTATAGTATTTTGTACTAATTTATATAGAAACTTATTAATCAATACAAATCTTTTAAAAATAAATAGGATCAATTGACCTCCATTTAAACCAAGTGTCTCCACCTCTGCTAACAGGTGTCAAATTCTCCATAACATAACGGTTTTAAGCCATTCTATACAGGGGGCAATCTGTGCAAGACACGGTTTTAAGATCTTGGCAAAGTTGTAGGAGGCGAGTGTCCAGGCGAATATGGGGGTGTTCTTCTTCTCTGCATGTTGGGTACTGTGGAAGGACCGTAATCGGAAAATTTTCCAGGACGTCATTGTGGATCCGAATTGGGCAGCCGAACGGGCAATGATGGAAGCTATATTATGGCTGCAATACTGTTAATTTGGTAGTTTTCTTTATGCTGTAGTTGTAGATGTTTACATTTATGTTTTCTGCACCTACTGGTAGCCTCTATCAGTTTAAAAAAAAAACAAGTGTCAAATTATCATGATCTTTGAATTCTTTTCGCACAGAATTCATCTGTTGATACAGAAGTTAGGACATGTACAACTCATCCTTAATATTGTAGTTTCAGATATTGCTCTTTATTTCTATGAAATATTGAGGAAATTTAAAAAAAAAAAACTTGGTGCCCACGTGGAGACATAGAGGAATCACAGAGAGACATAGTAGGATATTCACACATTTTTCTTTTTGACTGATGCAGATGTGACAGAAATGTATGAAAATAGCTTATCGGTCTTTATTTTTTTGGCAACTTATTATTGTATTCTTAATTTTTTTTAGTAAAATATGAAAATTCTTAACTGCTCGAATAAGTTACGTTCTCCACCTACAGATGTAACTGTAATAGAGGTTGATGTAACTTCTTTTAACAATAATAGTAAAATAAAGTTTTTTAATAAAGAAAATATATATTTCTTGGAGAATGGAAATTGAGTTTTATGAATTATAGAGCTAAGAGCAAAAGAGTATATGAATTATTGAATTATTGGATGATTTAAATTTCAAATGTCGTAGGCGGCAAATATTATAGACACCAATAAATTTGTGTAGTGATAACAATTAAAATTCATGTTCATTATATATTATCGTTTGAATGTTTTGAAGAAAATGAACGTTGAGATTGATGAATGAATGGTCTCAGACAGAAAAGAAGAAACTCAAATGTACAAGCTATATGTATCAATTGATTAATTTTTCAATTTATTAAAATGATGAGGAACGGATATATATCATAGAATTAAGTCACGCACAGCTCAAATATATTTTATTCGATCTTCTGTGACAGCGGATAGTGAGCTTCTATGTAAAAATTGAATCTAACAAATTAATTCACAAATAGCTCTATAATTCATAAAGTTAAGAAAACGTTAATATTAAAATAACTATTTACTTAAATTATTTAAACTCTTTCTCGAAATTAATTATTTAAACAATTTTTTTATGAAGTCACTTAATATGCATGGTTCAAATTGAATATATAATTAAGTTATATATGAAATTGTAATGTTCCGTAGCTCTATAGATCAAATTTTCATTATTTTATAATTTAAATGTTTTAGTTATTTAATTTTGGACTTCAAATCCGAAGTACCTGGCCCATAACAACAGTTTTTTTTCCAGTACGAAATAACTAACAAGATAATTTAGAAACTTAAACCTGTTGATGTTAATACGATTTGAAATTTCAAAATTTTATATTCTTAATAATCAAATTTTTATTTCCATATGTCTATATTTGTATTTTTTTTTATTTGATACTTCACTAATATAAATGAAATAAACCACCTTGCCCGCATCCCTCTCACTTCGTTGACTTGCTCGGTTGAGTAAGCAGCTTGGCTCCGAGAATACTACAATTATAATTTGAGTTAGTAACGAGAAACAGATCGAATTATTGATATTTTTAAAATGAAATTTAATGTGAATTACATATCTCTTTTGGAAATTTAAATTGATCTCTTTCGATCCAACCAATCATGAAATTTATTGTAATAAGCGCACTCCCAATTCTCCTTCTGTCGCGCGCACTGAAATTTACATTTATCGGCCTATGTTAGAATGAAAAAAATAATTTTAACTATAAAATTTAAGTTAAAAAATTATTGTATAATAAGTGCACCGGTAACCACTGAATTTTGAATTTATCTTTCACGGCCCCTTTTCCTTTTGCTTGCACTCCTCCTTCTTCAGCATATTTGCTCCAAGCCCTTACAAAATTACGTGACTGTATTTAGCAATTTCGATTGACAATTTAATTACAATTAGAAAAAAAAATCAAACCTAATGAAAAGATATTGCTTACTGTGCTATAAAGGGATAGATGTCTCTGCAAATCCTATATAATTTTTACAATCCCAACAAGGACACAAAATGTTGGTATCCGTTTTCTCCACTCTATAATTCTCCGCAAATTGTAAAAACTTTTCAACGCGAACCAAATATTCTTCACTATCTCGTCGCAATTACTACATCCAACTTCGATCCATCTGTAAATTAAATTTCAAAAATGATTTCAATTAATTAATCATGGTGCATGGTCGAAATATATACAACTTTTGACGAATTAGTTCTTCGCTTACAAATGGCCGGTTTACAATCCTAACCCACCCTTTGAATATTGTGCTTCATATGTGAACACATGTTAGCGGGATTTAATTAGTATTTGAGAAAAATTCGGCAGCATTTCTTCTTAACTCCCCAAGTATGCGTAAAGACCACATACTCGTAGGAGTAATAAGGAGAAATATTGTCGAACTTTTCTCAAATACTAATAAACCCCGCTAACATGTGTTCACATCTTAAATGAGACACAATATTCAAAGAGCAGTCCCAAACCGGGGACTATCCAAAATTAATCGCTATTGGATTAATTTTGAATGGGCATGGACCTAAAATCATATTAATAGGTCAGTTATTGGACAACAATACACTAATTATTCTAATTAACAAATTAAAACAACCATGCATGCATCAATTAATCAAAGCCTAAACCTTAAATGTGCAATAATATAATCAGAAGATAACATAAATTTTAAAAAATGAACAATTACTAACTTGAGTAAGAGACTCACTTGAGTAAGAGAGAGAAGAAAATCACAACAAAATCAGCTATCTCATATCTTAGCTGCGCACAAATCAGCTTCCAGCCAATTCAGAGGAGAGAGAGTGATCAACGGCGCTGGAAGGGGAGGTTTACCTCATTAAAACCCTAAAATAAACTTTTCTACACGGATTTATAGGTACAAATCCATGCAGCTCTCTTAAACTGTCGTACACGGATATTAAACTAAAAAACCGTGTACAAAAATGTTTCCTACACGGATATTTAAACAAAAAACCATGTAGCTCTCTCACATTCCTACACGGATATTTAATGAAAAACCCGTGTATAAATGCCCAATTTCCACACGGCTTTTTCCTCAAAGAATTGTACACTTATTTTTAAGGACATATCCGTGTAGGATTTTTGCATATATTTTTGAAAATAGAGAAAATCTGTGTATAACTTACAGTGTAGGAAGTGTTTTTTTGTAGTAGTGTTATGTTATAAATCATGTTCGTGTGAATTATATGGAAAAGGACAGAGCCCAACAACTATGTTGACTTTAGGTCAATTTTAATGTTTATCATGTCTCAACTCGTAAGCATGAACATGGCGTGCAGTGGTGACACCATTTTATTTTATTTTATTAATCAAGCCACCCCATTTTAAGTGGAAGAAATAGGTGAAAACCGCGAATAAAATTAGAAAGATATGAGAAGGATAGATGAGAGAAAGAAGGAGGACGTACCTCAAATAATTAATAAAAATGAACCGATGCAATGCATGCATCGAAGTTTCGATCCTAAGTACTTTGTTTCCCATGCGAAGAATGTAGTTTAATTTATTCAAAATTCAACTGTACACTACGCAGTCAACTTTATTTTAGATATTTAAAATCTTAAAAAAAAATTATACTTTAAATTATTTATTCAAAATTCAATTGTACACTACGCACAACGCAGTCAACTTTATTTTAGATAAGATCTTAAATTATTTGTAGCTAATGTTTTTAAAAAGTGGTACCATATTCGAAAAGATGTGTAAAGATAATATTTTTGTCATTAACTCATTGGCTATGGATAAGAATAAAGATTTTTTTTGCTTTCGTAACGAATGGCTGGTATGAAAATACTTCTATTGTCGTAGCCGTTGACACCGGAACTACAAACCAAGCAAAACAAACTTTTGACTATATTTCTGTAGAATACACAAAAAAAGTGTTAATATTTTTTCAAGATAAAATACTACACAACAAGATAAAAACTAAGCAATTAACACAAATTCAAGTAGCATACAAGTAAAACCAAACGTCAACTACATCTTAACCCTAGAAACAGTAAGTTTAGCCCGTATGTTCACAAAACAAAGCAAAGTAAAAGTTGTAAGAGAATTTATGGCATAACTATAGAAGAAATTGAAGAATCGTCATCAAACTCGTGTTTTTCCTCCTCTTCTTCTTCTCCAAACTAAGCCTTGTCTCCCAAGCACCAGAGATCTCTTCTCAGATCTAGAATATCCTCTTTTAATGCCCAAAATCTCGTATTAAAGCATTCCTATTCGGTCTCCACAGCTGGCGCCTGTTGCCAATTCCAGCCTGTTTTTCCGAATTTGCTCTGTACGGCCCGTACAGGAATCCATACGGACCGTATACCCATGCCTTTGTGAGGGAGAGAGGTAGCCTCCTATATGGAACTTTCTGTGTGGTTGGGCAGATCTTGTACAGGCCGTACAGAAATCCATACGGGCCGTATAGAAATGTGTCAGTTCCAGAATTTCGCTTGTTTCCTGCAAAATAAGAACAAAACATAGCAGTACCACATTCTATAGATATTTAAGTAAAATGTTCACACTTTTAGGCTTTTAGGAACGGGTTTTGGGAGTAAATCGGTGTCAGAATATAGGCAAAATAGGGAGATATCAAGGAGTGCTCAAATGCACTATGATTTTGTGCTCCAATTGTGCTCCAAGTCTTTATCTCTATTTTTGAAATCTGAATAGACGATTCGAACCCCTCAAAATAATTATTACAATAAAATATACTTTGAGACAAAATTTTACATTTTTTAGAATTTGTTTACTATTTTTTGTTAGATACAAAATCTCAGTTTTTAGGAGATCCTGGACCATCAAAAAGCACGATTTTTGGATGCATGCATACATGGGGCTCACACAAACAGTGCAAATCCATAAAATTGAACCCTTCATGGCTGCATTGTAACGCTTAGCTGGGTTTATCTACAACAGATTTTCTCATTATCATTATTTGTCCTGTATTATAATACACAAAAGGGCTGGTACAGGAATTCTAGTATTTGTCTATTGTTCTGTGGAAGTGTTGTATCTCCTGTATTATAGTACACTAAAAATTACTGTTTACGTGAGAAAAATAAAATTCAGTTGACCTGAATTTTATTTTTCCTGCGGAAACAATGATGCTACTGAACACGTCCTAAAGGGCATGGTAGAGGGATTCTAGTATTTGTCTACGTAGTGCACTGTTTTTGAACATTACGTATAGGAATAGTTGCAGGAATAGTCCAGCTGTCCAGGAATAGTTCAAGGCCTGTAATTTATGTTTTTTCGTTGAATGGAAAATCTATATATGGATAATTTTCCAAAAAAAAAAAAAATTAATTCAGCCAATTTAGAATTGCATTTTTTTTTATCTGGGGCCACTAATATATATTTTGTCTCCGAGGGCCCAGGCAGGCCCAATTGAATTTGTCGTGACATATATGTCACCTGCAGCATAACTTTCTAGCCCAATAGATTTTTCATAGGTTGTTAGTAAATTACGAATATCCGTGGTTTGTGCGTACCATCACTTTAACACACATTTTTTGTGATGCAGATGTGAGAAATTTATGAAAATGGCATATTTGTCTTTCTTTAACAGCCAACACATGCATTATTGTATACTTAAAAGTTTTTAGTATAAGATAAAGGGAAATGTTTTGGCCCTCCGAATTATCATATTCGAGTGCATCTACCATTTAGTTTAACTAAAAGAACTTTACAAATTTGTCTAACTTTCATTTTCAATATTCATATCCAAGCTCTTAAAGTTCACTTTTTAATCTTTTAAAATTAATGCTACTCGCAAGTTTTTAAACCTCTATCTAGAATTATGTAAATTCTAAATCTGAATACTTTCAAAACTTGAAAGGTTAATTTCACCCATTATTTTTTTTTCTCTTCAACCATTTTTGTCCATTTTTCTGACGATCCGAAATGAATTTTGCAAATATAAAAATATGATTATTTTCTACTATATTTTATTTCTCAAATGAGATCCATGAAGAAATATTTATTTATTTATTTTCAAATCATTTTTTTAAAGTAAATCTCATGAGGACTATAAATTCTCAAGTTTTAGATGTCTGCAACCATTTAAACCTCTGATATCTATTTAAACTACTATGTTCATGTGTTTAAACTTCTGACATCGATCATATAGTATCACATGTTTAAAGTAGTACATTCAAGAATTTAAAACACTGCAATCAAGCTTTTAAATCTCAGTCTACAATCTTTTAATTAAATACTTGTGTCAAGCCTTTAAAATATTCATGTCAAGCATTTAAACTTCTATGTACAATCCTTAACTTATATTTTTTATTTTATTTTGCTTCACAAGCCTTTAATCATCTATCTACAACCCTTTAAATTAGTTGTTTCAAGTATTTAATTAATAGTTTTCATATCATGTTTAAAAGGTTGTAGACTGAAGTTTAAAACCTTTAGAATTTAAAGTGCTCAAAAGCATTACTTTAAAAAAATAATGATTTGAAAATAACTCAAAAGTGTTTTTTTTTATGGATCTCATTTGAAGGAGAAAATCGACTAAAAATGTTTGTATTTTTAGATTTGCAAAATTCATCATGGATCGTCAAGAAAATAGACGAGAATGATTAGAGGAGAGAAAAAGAGTGGGTGAAAGAAATATTTTTTTATGGAGATTAATACAATAAAGTTTTGTAATTTACAAAATTTTCTTCATAAAATTAGTAGTATTATTCATTATTAGTTTCTATCTTTTTTGTTCTTATTTTGAATTATATTCTATCGAAAACACAAATCGATATGTCAATTATACTATTTCATCAAACATGGTACCATATTCGAAAATATGTGTAAAGATAATATTTTTGTCATTAACTCATCAGCTATGGATAAGAATAAAGATTTTTTTTGCTTTCGTAACGAATGCTGGTATGAAAATACTTCTATTGTCATAGCGTTGACACCGGAACTACAAACCAAGCAAAACAAACTTTTGACTATATTTCTGTAGAATACACAAAAAAAGTGTTAATTTTTTTTTCAAAATAAAGAGTTTAATTTTTTTTTTAATTTATATTGACTAGACTAAAATATGTTATGACATGACACATGAATTTGGCTTATATCAAATTATATATTGAAGTCAAACAATTTTCCTATCTTCAATTTTTTATATTTAGTCACATATTCTTTTGTTTCATAAAAGAATGTGGATGAATCAACAATAATGCTGTGTACGAAACTTGAATTGCTTAATTTTAATTATGAAACTCATGAATATGTACTGAATAATGTTAGAGCATTTTACTAGGCTAAGACATGCATCATTATTTGTGGTTCAGTACATGTTTCAGAAATATGTGGTTTTACAAAGAGATGGTCAGTACATTTATTTGATGCATATAAATATCTTGATACATATATGCATGTGGTATTAATTAGATGAAAGAGTAAAGACAATAGAGACATATTAAATCAATTGTCTTTTTCAAATTTAATTGGGATAATGAAAAGCCTGATGAAAAAAATTGAATTGACAATTAAAATATGTAACATAATTATGATCACACAATCAGAAATCGTCCATCTGTCGTTATTTATGAACATGTTCTCTCCTATCACAGATATATATTGAGAATGCTGATTATATGCAATTCAAACTTCAATATCATGTGAAATTAATTTCAAACTTTGACATAAAAAAATCCGAAATCTGGGTAATTGAAATTTGAAATATGTTTGATTTTCAATAAGAGGCTGGACCCAATTACAAAACAAAAGATGAACAACATGTAAAACTTCCACGCTTAATTTAAGCCACCTCAATAACCAATGAAATATTCATGCTAATTTCATGGCAAAGAAGCACTCGTACTCTCCGAAATTGACATGACACAAGCAAGCCAGATTTAATAGCAACCTCAAAAATTATTTTACTCATGTTATAAATCATGTTCGTGTGATTTATATGGAAAAGGACCGAACCCAACAAGTATGTTGACTTTAGGTCAATTTCAATGTTCACCATGTCTCAACTCGTAAGCATGAACATGCTGTGCAAGAAATAGGTGAAAATTAAAACTGGAATAAAATTAGAAAGATATGAAAAGGAGAGATGAGAAAAGATGAGAGAATAGAAGGACGAAGAGAGATGAGAGAAGATAAAGAAGACAGAAGTAATACCTTTCCCCCTTCGCCTTTCTTCTCTTGCCAAGAACTCGGTTTTTAATTTCAAGTCACCCCAAAGGATTCATATATGTCCTTTTAAATTGTAGAAGTTCATTTACTTTAAATTGGAATTTGTTCAACAGGTTTGGAAATGTTTAAAAAAGAAACATAACATGACACTGCATGGCACGTGACCAAACGATAACGATTCAATTTTTTATTTTTTTTTATAATTTTTACATTCTTAAACAAACGTAGTTCAAAAAAATAGTTAAAAGTAACCAAAGAAGACCGTCCAATATATACGACAACATGACTAACATTTCGGAGAAATGCTAAAATTTTGAACTTCAAAATGCAGCAAGTTACAATACAGTAATTTAGTTGATATTTTTCTCTTTCTTTTAAGTATGACAGTACTGTTCAAAATATAATTGATATATAACTTAAATATTTTTCGTACAAAAGCTATAGCACGATATATAATTTGCTTACAATCAAATAAGACCTCAAATAATTAATAAAAATGTACCGATGCAATGCATGCATCTAAGTTTCGATCCTACGTTGTTTCCCACGTGAAGAATGTTATTTAATAAAAATGTACACTACGCAGTCAACTTTAATTTAGATAAAATCTTAAATTCTTTGTAGCTCATGTTTAAAAAAAAGGGGGGGGGGGATTTCACTTATGCCCCTCAAAAACTTAAAAATTATATATTTCCACCTCTAAAGTTTAAAATTACATATTTCTCTCTCTAAACTTCAAAAACTCAAATTGACCGATTTTATTGTCTTTTATATTAAAACTCATTCTAAATTTATAAAATACTCATTTTATCTTTTATTAAAAATATATAAATCTCATCAGATTCAAATTATTTGAATCTAAAGGGTTCCTCTACCGTCCTATCTGTGCACATCGCATTAAGATTTGTGCACGTTGCTTCAATATTCGTGCTAATCTAATGCACACGAATCTTAAAGCAATTTTTATTAGCGCGTATCGCATTAAGATTTGTGCATGTTGCTTCAATATATATGTGTGTTTTTGCATCAAGATTCGTGCTGATCTTGTGTGCACAAATCTAAAAGCAGTTCGGATGGTAGAGGAACCATTCATACTCAAATTTGAGTATGATAAGATTTATATGCTTTTAATACATGATAAAATGGGTATTTTATAAATTTAGAATGAGTTTTAATATAAAAGAAAATAAAATAGGTAAATTTGTTAGTTTTTGAAGTTTGGAGGGGAAATATGTAATTTTGAATTTTAGAGGAGGAAATACATAATTTTGAAGTTTTTGAGGGGTATATGTGAAATTCTCCCAAAAAAAAATTATACTTGAAGATCTAAAGGTTCGGTTAGATATGATGGTAAAACAGAGTTATGTCAACTGAATTCATTTTACAAGCCTTAGTGGAGCTCTTCATAGCAGGCAAGGCAATTAATTAATTTCCCAATTGCTTTACATGTCAATATGGGGTATGTGTTGGCTTTTGATATAAATGTGGTGTGTGTCTATATTTTTTGAAGAAAGTGTGTGTCTATATATAGAGGAGTGCTCAAATGCACTATGATTTTGTGCTTCAATTATGCTCCAAGTCTTTATCTCTATTTTTAAAATCTGAACAGACGATTCGAACCCCTCAAAATAATTATTACAATAAAATATACTTTGAGACAAAATTTTACATTTTTTAGAATTTGTTTACTATTTTTTGTTAGATACAAAATCTCAGTTTTTAGGAGATCCTGGACCATCAAAAAACACGATTTTTGGATGCATGCATACATGGGGCTCACACAAACAGTGCAAATCCATAAAATTGAACCCTTCATGGCTGCATTGTAACGCTTAGCTGGGTTTATCTACTATAGATTTTCTCATTATCATTATTTGTCCTATATTATAATACACAAAAGGGCTGTTACAGGAATTCTAGTACTTGTCTTTTGTTTTGTGGAAGTCTTGTATCTCCTGTATTATAGTACACTAAGGGCCTGTTCAGCGGGCCATTGAGAATGTGTATGGGCACGGAAATTGAACTAAAAATTACTGTTTACGTGAGAAAAATAAAATTCAGTTGACCTGAATTTTATTTTTCCCGCAGAAACAGTGATGCTACTAAACACGTCCTAAAGGGCATGGTAGAGGAATTCTAGTATTTGTCTACGTACACGTCCTAAAGGGCATGCTAGAGGGATTCTAGTATTTGTCTACGTAGTGCACTGTTCTTGAACATTACGTATAGTCCAACTGTCAAGGAATAGTTCAATGTAATTTATGTTTTTTCGTTGAATGGAAAATCTATATATGGATAATTTTCCAAAAAATAAATAAATAATTAATTCAGCCAATTTAGAATTGCATTTGTTTTATCTGGGGACCACTAATATATATTTTGTTTCCGAGGGCCCAGGCAGGCCCAATTGAATTTGTCGTGACATATATGTCACCTGCAGCATAACTTCCTAGCCCAATAGAGTTTTCATAGGTTGTCAGTAAATTACAATATCCATCACTTTTACATACAGTCCGCGTTTAGATTTTTTTTTTTTATCCACGCTAAAAACGCTAAGTAGAAAAATCAACACGTTCTTTATAAAATGAGATTATATAATTGTCTATAAAAAGGCGGATGCATGTTTGAACCAACAATGCAAACGAAAATACATCAAATTAAACAGTTTCAGAGTGAAAACACCTGAAAAACTGCAATTGAGAGTGCAAACTGTTGGGAATAAATTGAGATAACAGAAAAACTCACAATAATTTCATATTACTCAACTTAGACTAATTAGAGACATGGTATAAATACTAGAAACTAATCCTAATTTAGCATCCACTATTCTAAAATTATGGTGCTATAATTAGCTTACAGCTACACCCACTAACTCTATTACAGGGACTTACCAAAAATAGAAAAACGTGTTTACACAGACAGTTATAACAAAAGACAAATTTAGCGCCTCTGACGCGGGCCGTGTCCCTAGCTACGCGGGCCGTGTCCCTATCCATACGGGCCGTGTGGGGACACCTGATGACTTGGATTACTTTCAACACTCCCCCTTAATCCAAAGTCATCTACATCCATCATTCTTCGACACCAAACAAACTTCTTCTGCTCAATCAGGTCTCGTATGAACTGGATCCGAGTGTCTATGTGCTTTGTTTTGTTGTGATGCACCGGGTTGTTACCAATTGCAATTGTCGATCGATTATCACAATAGAGTATTGTTGCGCCTTTCGCTCACAATCTAACTCTTCCAATAAGCGCCTTAGCCATACACCTTGGTATCTTTGCCGATGTTACTGCATTGTACTCAGCTTCTGTGGTTGATAGTGCAACTGTTGACTGTTTCTTCGAACTCCAACAAATTGTATTGTCACCATAGAATAACACTTGCCCGGATGTGCTCCTTCTATCGTCAAGAACACTTGCCCGAATTTCTTCTTTCATAGCTGTGACCCATTCTTTCTTGCCTGCGGCTTCTTCAAAGCACTTGGGATCTTCCACCATCAGCACTTGTGTTGATGAGTATAATTCTTGCAAGGTTTTGGTCTTTTGCTGTGACTGTGGGTTGATTCTTCTTGTATAAACTCGCAGTGGTGTTGATATGTCTTCATTTTGCTGAGGTTGCTCAGTGTTACTGCTGTCTGAATTGAATGGTACACGGGCCGTATCAGAGTCCACACGGACCGTGTCACCTTCATGCGGGCCGTATCGGATGATGATCCGGGTCGTATCAGGTTCTACAACTTCTCTGTCAGCTACTGGTATGTTGTTTTCTGCCATAGACCAACTCCAGTTAGCATCTTCATATTGATAGTCATCTTCTTCAAGATCCTTCTTCGCTGTGTCAACTGTGTTATGACCTCCATCATTACCGATTATCGGCATCAGGTCAGTTTCAACATGTGACGGATTTGTATGGTTTTTCTCCTCAGCAAGTTGATCACAGTCGCTTTGCCGGGCACTATGCTCCAATTTGTCATCTCTAGTCATGGAATCACGTTCCACTATATTGCCCCCCATCATGGCATCAATTCCTGCCTGATCATTACTCATCACATGCTTTGTTGATGAATCCTCGATTTTGCAAGTGCGGCCTTCGAATTTGATCGCATACCCGCTCTCCATCATTTGACCAATGCTGAGTAGGTTCTGGGATAGTTGAGGAATATAGTACACATCATGTAGCATTCGTGTATTGTGACTGCTGGTCTGCACGGTTACTCTTCCTTTTCCTTCAACATGAATCTCTTTGTCATCACCAAGCTTTACTGCCTTCTTGTATGACTCATCTAATTTATCAAACAAATGTTTGAAACCCGTCATATGGTTTGAGCACCCACTGTCTAGGAACCAAACTTGGCTTGCATCTGTATCCTGTACGGTCCGTGTGCTTTGAACACGGGCCGTGTCAGGCATGGTACGGGTCGCATCAGCAGTTTTCGTCATGAAGAGCCTGATTTCGGTGTCTTCTTTGTTGCCTTTCTCCTCTGCAACGTTGGCTTGCTCTTCCTCACGTTTCTTCTTGTAACAATCAGCCTGCACATGGCCGAATTTGTGACAATAATAGCATTCAACACCTTGTTTGCCTTGTCCGTCTTCCCTCTTCTTCTTGTAGCAGTCTGCCTTGACATGACCCAACTTGTGGCAATAGTAGCACTCGATATCCTTCTTTGTTGCTTGTTGTTGACGGTTGTCTCCATTGCTCGTGCCTCTTCCACGACCTCTACCGCTGCGACCTCCTCCTCTACTTGAGTTGCCTTTGGTGAGGAATGCCTTAGAGTCATCCTTCTCTTCAGATCTGAGAAGACGAACTTCATGGGCTTGCAGCGAACCCATCAACTCGTCGAAAGAGTATGTGGACAGATCCTTGGACTCTTCGATTACTGCCACGACATGGTCGAATTTTGCTGTAAGGCTGTGGAGCACCTTCATAACTACAATCTTTTCTGCAAGATCCTCGCCACAACTCTTGATTTGGTTTACGGTGGATGTGACTCTTGTGAGAAACGCTTGAACAGATTCGCCTTGATTCATGTTCAACGTCTCGAACTCTCTTCTCAATCCTTGTAGCCTTATCTCGAGAACTTTCGTATTTCCCCGGAAGGCGGTTTGCAAGGTTGTCCATGCCTCCTTTGCCGATGTCGCTGCTGCGATCTTTATGAACACCGTGTCAGCAACGGCTTGTTGAATGAAAAACAGCGCCTTCGCATCGCGCTTTGCTGTTTCTGCTGGTGTGGGATCAGGGGCCGGTGCTCCCTTCTCTACCAATTCCCATAGGCCTTGCGACTTGAGCAAAGTTCGAATCTTGATGCTCCAGAACTCATAGTTGTCTCCCTTGAACAACGGAATCGAGGGATTTGAAACATTTATGTTCTCTGCCATGGTCGGATCTGCCTTGATCTCTCACCTTTGGCTCTGATACCACTTTTGTTGGGAATAAATTGAGATAACAGAAAAACTCACAATAATTTCATATTACTCAACTTAGACTAATTACACATACAAGAGACATGGTATAAATACTAGAAACTAATCATAATTTAGCATCCACTACCCTAAAATTATGGTGCTATAATTAGCTTACAGCTACACCCACTAACTCTATTACAGGGACTTACCAAAAATAGAAAAACGTGTTTACACAGACAGTTATAACAAAAGACAAATTTAGCGCCTCTGACGCGGGCCGTGTCCCTAGCTACGCGGGCTGTGTCCCTATCCATACGGGCCGTGTGGGGACACCTGATGACTTGGATTACTTTCAACACAAACATCTGCATTGTCAATTTAGCAAGGCAGATGCAGATGGCAAAGGAAGGGTGCTTGGTGTCATCAGTAGTGTTCCAAAGAAGTTGCGACAGACGAACAGGAAATTACGCACCCAATTCATGGGATTACTACTCCATTTCATCTCAAGAAAATAATTATGTATGCGCTTTAGAAAACAGTCTTAGCCATTAATTGCACTTTAATACTTTAGTTACAATCTGTACATATTTTTCTACTATGCGGTGCAACCTTAATTATTACCAATTGTAAATTCACAGTTATTTTTTTACTTTATCATGGCGTTTCAAATCACATTGAAATATCTAATGCATTTTTCATTTGAATGCCCTTGTGTTCAATCTTTGCAGGAAAAACAAAAAATTAGTAACTGTAATGAAGAGATGAAGAGCATGATCAGAAGTCAATTGATGTATAAGGAGTCTCAGATTGCTGTCAAGCTAAACTTGGTGGACATGGTTCAGCGACTCGGCGTCGCTTATCATTTCTCAGAGGAAATAAAACATTTACTTGAAGAAATGATAATTAATAATGCAAAAGATACTTTGAAGAATGATTTTGCTTCTCTGGCTCTTTTCTTTAGGCTCATGAGGGAGAATTATTTTGAGGTCCCTCAAGGTATGTCATCTTCCTAATTATGCCATTAACACATATTTCTTTGTTATGAGAAATTGTTATTAATAATATGTACTTAAACTACATTTGTGATCTCATGTCCCAGTCGACAATGAAAATATTTCTGGATTTTAATCTACAAATTAATAAAAACCAATTAACATTTTTGAAATAAAAAATAAATAAGTGTAACTAAGCTTTCTTTATCTGGCAGACATTCTAAGTACTATTATGAAAGGAAACATGCAAAATGACATAGAGGCTCTCCTTGCCCTCTGCGACGCCTCGTTTCTCACATTTAAGGGAGAGAGATTATCAGACGAGGCAGGGGTATTTTCGACAAAACAACTAAATCAACTCAAGAAAACATGCATGGATAAAAAACTGAAGGGGCAAGTGGATCATGCACTAGAGGTCCCATTGCATTGGAGGGTTCCTAGACTTGAGACAAGGTGGTACATAGATCAGTGCCAAGGAAATGAAAATGTGAATCCTGTGCTAACAAAATTTGCAAAGCTTGAGTACAATAAAGTGCAACTTGTGCATCAAGGAGAACTTTCAAGGCTTTCAAGGTTCAGATATAACTGATAACTATATATATATATATATATATATTGATTTTTTTTATTATTTTTTTTTCATATCCAAATAGTGATTTTCCAAACAATCTAAAATTTAGTTTCCTAGCACATTTTAATATGGAGAACATGCTGAGCGCTTCAGATCGACTGTTTGGACTATGAAATAGCAAAAATGACTTGTTTTGATATAGACCTCTATGCATGCCCAACTATATATATAAAATTATCTCATAATTTTTTGAAATCATGGGTGGAGAGTCAAGTCACCCAACACACTTTGGAACTCCTATGTATATTATAAAAGATTTCTCCATTTTGTGAGTTTCGAACTCATGACTTCTCACATGAGAACCATGTGCTTTTTTTCACTAGACCAATGATAAGTTCTTTAATTCTCTCATAATTAACGGACCTTTCTGTTTATATATATGATGAATGAACTAAATTTGATTTTATTTATTTTATTCTTGTATAAGTTAGATGGTGGATAGAACTTGGTTTAAGGGAGAAGGTGCCTTTTGCTAGAGATCGCTTAGTTGAGGCATTCTTCTATGCAACTGGAATTGCACCTGAGCCACATAACTCAGCTTGCAGAGAAGTACTTTCAAAACTGGGAGTTCTGATTGTAATTTTGGATGATGTATATGATATCTATGGAACCTTCGATGAGCTTTTGCTTTTTAATGAAGATTTTGTTGGGAATAAATTGAGATAACAGAAAAAACTCACAATAATTTCTTCTTTCTCAACTTAGACTAATTACACATACAAGAGACATGGTATAAATACTAGAAAACTAATCCTAATTTAGCATCCACTACCCTAAAATTATGGTGCTATAATTAGCTTACAGCTACACCCACTAACTCCATTACAGGGACTTACCAAAAATAGAAAAACGTGTTTACACAGACAGTTATAACATAAGACAAATTTAGCGCCTCTGACGCGGGCCGTGTCACTCTCTACGCGGGCCGTGTCCCTAGCTACGCGGGCCGTGTCACTATCCATACGGGCCGTGTGGGGACACCTGATGACTTGGATTATTTTCAACACTCCCCCTTAATCCAAAGTCATCTACATCCATCATTCTTCAACACCAAACAAACTTCTTCTGCTCAATCAGGTCTCGTATGAACTGGATCCGAGTGTCTATGTGCTTTGTTTTGTTGTGATGCACCGAGTTGTTACCAATTGCAATTGTCGACTGATTATCACAATAGAGTATTGTTGCGCCTTTCTGCTCACAATCTAACTCTTCCAATAAGCGCCTTAGCCATACACCTTGGTATCTTGCCGATGTTCTGCATTGTACTCGGCTTACGTGGTTGATAGTGCAACCGTTGACTGTTTCTTCGAACTCCAACAAATTGTATTGTCACCATAGAATAACACTTGCCCGGATGTGCTCCTTCTATCGTCAAGAACACTTGCCCGAATTTCTTCTTTCATAGCTGTGACCCATTCTTTCTTGCCTGCGGCTTCTTCAAAGCACTTGGGATCTTCCACCATCAGCACTTGTGTTGATGAGTATAATTCTTGCAAGGTTTTGGTCTTTTGCTGTGTCTGTGGGTTGATTCTTCTTGTATAAACTCGCAGTGGTGTTGATATGTCTTCATTTTGCTGAGGCTGCTCACTGTTTGTTTCGAATTGAGGCTGCTCGGTGTTACTGCTGTCTGAATTGAATGGTACACGGGCCGTATCAGAGTCCACACGGACCGTGTCGCCTTTATGCGGGCCGTATCGAATGATGATCCGGGTCGTATCAGGTTCTACATCTTCTCTGTCAGCTACTGGTATGTTGTTTTCTGCCATAGACCAACTCCAGTTAGCATCTTCATATTGATAGTCATCTTCTTCAAGATCCTTCTTCTCTGTGTCAACTATGTTATGACCTCCATCATTATCGATTATCGGCATCAGGTCAGTTTCAACATGTGACGGATTTGTATGGTTTTTCTCCTCAGCAAGTTGATCACAGTCGCTTTGCCGGGCACTATGCTCCAATTTGTCATCTCTAGTCATGGAATCACGTTCCACTATATTGCCCCCCATCATGACATCAATTCCTGCCTGATCATTACCCATCACATGCTTTGTTGATGAATCCTCGATTTTGCAAGTGCAGCCTTCAAATTTGATCGCATACCCGCTCTCCATCATTTGACCAACGCTGAGTAGGTTCTGGGATAGTTGAGGAATATAGTACACATCATGTAGCATCCGTGTATTGTGACTGCTAGTCTGCACGGTTACTCTTCCTTTTCCTTCAACATGAATCTCTTTGTCATCACCAAGCTTTACTGCCTTCTTGTATGACTCATCTAATTCTTCAAAGAGATACTTGTCACCGGTCATGTGATTAGAACACCCACTGTCTAGGAACCAAACTTGGCTTGCAACAGTATCCCGTACGGTCTGTGTGCTTTGGACACGGGTCGTGTCAGGAATGGTACGGGCCGTGTCAGACATGGTATGGGCCGTGTCATCAGTTTTCGTCATGAAGAGCCTGATTTCGGTGTCTTCTTTGTTGCCCTTCTCCTCTGCAACATTGGCTTGCTCTTCCTCACGTTTCTTCTTGTAACAATCAGCCTGCATATGGCCGAATTTGTGACAATAATAGCATTCAACGCCTTGCTTGCCTTGTCCGTCTTCCCTCTTCTTCTTGTAGCAATCTGCCTTGACATGACCCAACTTGTGGCAGTAGTAGCATTCTACATCTTTCTTCGGTTGATTAGAATGTGGTTGATGGTAACTTGACTCGCCTCTGCCTCTGCCTTGCTGTTGGCTTCTTGAGGAATCGCCCTTGGTATAGAAAGCTTTCGTGTCGTCCTTCACTTCTGATCGGTTGAGACGAACTTCATGAACTTGCCAGTGATCCCATCAATTCATCAAACGTGTAGGTGGACAGATCTTTGGATTCTTCGATCGCTGCCACCACATGATCAAACTTGGTTGTTAGGCTGCGCAACACCTTCATCACAACCGTTTTTTCTGGAAGATCTTCTCCACAGCTTCGGATTTGGTTGACTATGGATGTGACTCTTGTGAGAAACGCTTGAACAGATTCGCCTTGATTCATGTTCAACGTCTCAAACTCCTGTCTCAAGCCCTGCAACTTGATAGCTACCACCTTGGAACTTCCCTGAAATGCGGTTTTCAGAGTAAACCAGGCCTGATTTGCTGTTTCTGCTGCTGCAATCTTCGCAAACACCGTGTCAGCAACGGCTTGTTGAATGAAAAACAGCGCCTTCGCATCGCGCTTCACTGTTTCTGTTGGTGTAGGATCCGGGGCCGGTGCTCCCTTCTCTACCAATTCCCATAGGCCTTGCGACTTGAGCAAAGTTCGAATCTTGATGCTCCAGAACTCATAGTTGTCTCCCTTGAACAGCGGAATCGAGGGATTCGATACATTCATGTTCTCTGCCATGGTCGGATCTGCCTTGATCTCTCACCTTTGGTCGGAACTGCCTTGATCTCTCACCTTCGGTCGGATCTGCCTTGATCTCTCACCTTCGGTCGGATCTGCCTTGATCTCTCACCTTCGGCTCTGATACCAATTTTGTTGGGAATAAATTGAGATAACAGAAAAAATTCACAATAATTTCTTATTTCTCAACTTAGACTAATTACACATACAAGAGACATGGTATAAATACTAGAAAACTAATCCTAATTTAGCATCCACTACCCTAAAATTATGGTGCTATAATTAGCTTACAGCTACACCCACTAACTCCATTACAGGGACTTACCAAAAATAGAAAAACGTGTTTACACAGACAGTTATAACATAAGACAAATTTAGCGCCTCTGACGCGGGCCGTGTCACTCTCTACGCGGGCCGTGTCCCTAGCTACGCGGGCCGTGTCACTATCCATACGGGCCGTGTGGGGACACCTGATGACTTGGATTATTTTCAACAGCTATCCGGAGGTACCATTAACAAACCCATGTATAAAACTTATATATGGTTTCAATTGATCAATATTGTGATTAGAATTTAATATAAAAATTTAAATATACTTCCAGGTGGGACGAGGTTGAAGCAACAGAAAATTTACCAGAATTTATGAGAATTTTATAAGGTGTTATTGTCAATACAACTAAGGAAACAGCTTCTTATGTACTAGCAAAATATGGCTGGGATCCCTCCCCTATTCTCATAAAAGCTGTGAGTTACTCTAGTTCAAACTTCAAAGTCAAAACAAATAACAAATATTATTTCAAAATCATACTAAGCCAACTTAATTTAAAAGTTTACGACGTTCCTGATCTAAATCATTTTATTGTTATATTGTAAATATATTGCTGGGATGCATGTGTTTCATTCTTAACGGAGGCCAAATGGTACAGAAATGGTTATAAGGCGAAATTCGAAGAGTACCTAGAAAATGGATGGGTTTCATCGACTGGGGCGCTATTGTTGACCCATGCTTTCATTGTGTTAGGGGACAAAACAACAACACAAGCTCTGAATCTTCACCAAAAATATCCGAGACTGGTACAATCATGCGCAACGATATTACGCCTCAGCAATGACAGTGCAACTCATCATGTGAGTTATAAATTAATTAGTTTTTTGCATTTTATCTCCCAGAAATATACTGGAACTCTGTTAAAAACTTAGTTTTTTCGTTGCTTTCATGGAGGACTATGTTGTTTGGTTTGGATTTGTTAGAAGTTATAATAGTATTTCATAATCCTAATTTCAAATATTTTGACGAACTATGACTTCAATTATTGTTGTGAAATAAGGCCACTTATTGGATGTTCTTAGTTAATTAAAGACCTTTTTCGGAACTAATTTACATAATTCCAGGCGGAGTTAGAAAGAGGTGATGCACCATCATCCATAGGATGCTACATGCACGAGCATTTGTGTTCCGAACGACAAGCGCGAAAGGCAATTGAAAAGCTCATTGTGGAGACATGGAAGAAAATTAATGACGATTCTCTCGGCCATGGTCGCCATGCTTTACCTCGACAGTTCATCAATGCAAGCGTCAATCTGGCGCGCATGTCGCTTTGCTTATATAACGGTGGGGATGGTGTAGGTGCCCCGGGTAGGATAAAGGGTCTTGTTAAGTCTTTGCTGCTAGATTCCATAAGCATTGATTAATTTCATGTAGCTTTTATGTATTTAAGGCTATTTTTAATGAATTACCTTAAATTATAGAGAGGAATGTAACCATGCACAGTCCAATAAAAATCTCTACCCATACCTTTACACCCAAAAACTGAATGCGACGACATAAAATATTAAACACAGTAATGGGTTATTATCAACAACATTGCAAACTAATTAGGTTTTAATTTAGATGATCCAAAATTCCATAACAATAAAATTTATATCATCAAACTCTTATATCAATAATTACATTTGTCATTGGTCATTAAAAACGAAAGAGATGACCGTTGGGCCGATATTGCGCTGCCAATGGCATATTGGTTAACGGCATCTGTTATGAGCAAATGGTATACATGTATACCTTTACTCTCTAGGCAATAGGCATCGGTCAGTAACCCGATAGCGGACTGCGATTTGGTCCAACGGGAAAGTGTTTTTTGGTAGTAGTGCCTATCTACAAACCAAGCAAAACAAACTTTTGACTATATTTCCATAGAATAAAAAAAAAAGTTGCTATAATAAATAAATTACAGTGTTAATTGTTCTTTTTCAAAATAAATAGTTTTAAAGTTTTTTTAATTTATATTGACTATATATTAATTACCAGCTAG
Source organism: Carex cristatella (assembly GCA_024447775.1). NCBI lineage: Eukaryota > Viridiplantae > Streptophyta > Magnoliopsida > Poales > Cyperaceae > Carex > Carex cristatella. Next base: position 7,581,718 of record JAJHPF010000011.1, on the reverse strand, counting down.
AATTTAAGGGACTAATATTGAATCACAGAGAGAGTAAGGAGAGGAAACCCTAGCTGGTTCAGGTCTGAGAATGAAAAATGGACAACAGGCATATCCCGAGTAATTAATTAAGTACACAACATCAACTAGCTTAATTTACATAATTTCTCAGCTTTTAATCACTTTAAATTAAAAAAAGAAGGACAATGAAAGATCTTAAAATATCCCAATAGCACAATCAAGGACAAACAACAATATGATATAAAGAACTAGCTTTTGGGGTCTAGTGAAAAAGTCACATAGTCTCTATATAGGAGGTAATGAGTTCGAAATCTAGATGTACGTCATGAGAACTAATAGTAGCTTGAGCTCCAACTTTACTGAAAAACAACAATATGATGTACGTCATGAGAACTAATAGTGTACGTCATGCTCACTCGGCTATTTTAAAATTTTGCAATAAAATATTAATGGGTCTGACCAATGACCGTGCTTATAAAATTCGTATTAACATGCTAATGTTTCACATCCACAAACAGAATCTAGATGTACTTCGAAATTCCACATGTTAAAAATGTGTACTCCAGATCCTTTAAAACACCAATTCTTCTCTGTTCCATATATAACTTATCATTTTCTGTATAATTAAATTACTTTTTATGAGCTACTAATTTCCTGTTTTGCTTTATCTACCTTCGAATTTCTGATTGAAGAAAATAGTACAAGAGGCAATAGTACAAAAAAAACACCACAAGAGATGAGCATCAAAATAGCAAACCTCACAAAGGAGTTGACTACTTGGAAGAAAAAATACATTAATTACCACCAGAATAGACTATGTAAAGAGTGCATAGCCTACTTAGCGCAAGAAGAAAGGAAGAGACGTTAATGACTGAAAAACTGCTCAAAAACCGCTCGAAATGAGAACTAACTTTTAGTCTAGTGGTAATGTCATGCTCTCCGGAAGAGAAAATTCTTTGTGGATATTAAATTTTGTGTGGATTGACCTCCAACCTTAAAATATGCAATTTGCAAGAGGAAAATGGAGCCAAAAGGAAAAAATGGCATGGGTGAAGTTAGAAAACAAAAACACAAAACTCTTTCATTAAATGGCCTAATATACAAAGAGAAGAAATGAAGAAGTCTGGTGAATGAGGGGGGAGTGCAAATAACAGAACACAAAGGAACAGCAAATATATTTCATGAGCAATTTATAAACCACATTGGCAAACCGCACCAACAAGGCATGCAGTACAACTTTCAGAATCTATATGAAAATAAGAAAGAGCCACTAATCACCCATATGGAGATTAACATTGAGCAGCAGGAAAATGAAAAGGTAATGGATGAGTGGCCAAGCAACAAGTCCCCTGACCCGATGAGCACCCGGGTGAATTTTCAAGACTTCCAAATCACTGTCAATACCGGACGTTGGTTCGTGTTTTTAATACCATCATGCAAAATAGTGCACTCACACTGCTAATAAAATTAAGTATTCATGTGTTATGTCGTGCCGTGATTAAAATGGTAAGAAATAGTTAAGGCAAGTAAATAGTCATGATCCGTTAGTTACGTGTGATGACCACACGTATTGTGATCAAATTTGTCTTGAAAATTATATTCGGTCACAATTAATTTTCATGTTTGATTATTTTTGGCTATTTTTTATTTTAAATTAGTTTAGAGAATGTAAAAACCAGAAAAAAAATGTCAAAATTGGAAAAATTAAACAAATGTAATATTATACGTCATCAATGGAGACCACTTGCGAGTGTCACTTGTTGTTTTGTGCCTGAGAGTAATGTCGTTTTAATTGTTGTGATGTTTTACTTTTCTTGGTGTTTGTCGTGGCATGTGAATAGATACTGCTTGGAACATTTGAACGGTACATGTGTTATATGTGTTGTGTGGTATTGTGATAAAGGTGCATGTCATTGTCTAAAGCCCACAAATATTAATATATAAAACCTAAGTACATATCATTTTTTATGGTTCTGATTTAATAAAATAAGAGAAAGAGTATAGTCTAAAAAATAACAACATTTATCGGCCATCTTCTCCCTTAAATCGATCGTTATCATGAAATAAAATATTAAGGCAATTTGGAAGCTCATCTAGAATGATGATATTCAACTGACTCGTGCTTTAAAACAATATTTTCAACAATCAACCTAGCGAAGATTGGATGGAATAAGACGAGCATGTGTGTTATATTATGTGTAGGAATAGTGAAGAAACCAAACCGTGAAACATCTGTTTCAAGAATGCCCCGTATTGTCCTTGCAAAAAAAAATAAAAATCAAGTGCTTCAAAGTTTTCTCATTTTCTTTGAGCTCTTACCTGTTTTAGTAAAAAAAAAAAAAAAAAAAAAATCAAATGCTTCAAAGTTCTCTCATTTTCTTTGAGCTATTACCTGTTTTAGTAAACCAGGTTTTAGTTCAAAACCGGAATCCTTTCTTCTATTAATCAATATATGAAATGAGACCTTTGATCCTCATTTTACTTCAAAAACAATAACAAAATAGAATATTTTCTTCCATTTCATGAATCATGCATTGTTAAATTGAACAACATAACTTGAAAAATATTTACTCGAAAAACATAACTTGAAAGTAACCAAAATGAAGAAGTTTTTTTTTTTTTTTTTAAATTTAAGCAAAATAAAATAGCTTGGAAAAAAAATTCCTGTACAATTAATTTCTTATTGAAAATTTCAATTTTCTAGGTTCTGGAAAATATAAACAAAAAATTATGATGTAAACGAAGAAATGTATTTAATATCGCACTTGTTAATTTATTTATGAAATTTCACAATTATTTAAATATGATATTCGTGTGAGAAGAGATATACATTAATTTACTAAGAGTGGGTTATAATGTCCTATTGTTTTTGTGTAATTCCAATCATGCTCAACATTCTTATGATCTCTGTTTTCAAAATTTAAACAATCGATCTGAACTGCTCAACATGATCACTACATTTAAATGTGAATTGAGACCAAATTATATGTATATATGTATATATGTATATATATGTATATATGTATATATATGTATATATGTATATATATGTATATATGTATATATATGTATATATACATATATATATATATATACATATATATATATATATACATATATATATATATATATATATATATATACATATATATACATATACATATACATATTTAAATTGTTTACTATTTTTTAAAAAGATACAAAATCAGAAAATTTTGGACCATCAAAATATAGTAATTTTGTACATTTCTAAAAAGTTAGTAAAAGAATTCTAAAAATATAAAATTTATCTCCAAGTACATTTTAATATGAATATATTTGATAAATCGCCTTATTTGTAAGTAAACTGTTTTTAAACAATCGTACAAGTAACACTATATGCAGCGCACAGACACGAAAGAGCCTCCTTGCAAGCTTCAATACTTACTCTTTCTTTATTAAATTGTCTCTATGATTGGCCTCTAATACAATACACAATTTTTAAACCCAATACAAAGCTCATTATTGAGTTGTCTATGGTTACACTTCCTCTTTGTTTTTCATCCCACTATTTTTAAACCAATATCTCTTCATAAAAAGACAACTTGTGCCACTGCGTTAAGTTCACAGTTCATACATTACAAATTGTAATAATTACAATCTCAATGTTCCATCAAAAGATAAAAAAAAAAAAAATAATCCTCATTACTTCATTGCCGGAAATTTTTTTATCTAGCAACTCCATAAATTCAAATTAATTAAAAACCACTCAGATCCAAAAAGCTCGAAAAATGACACTCTCGCAAGCTCAGTTTGTGCACCACCCGGTGCGCAAGCTCAGTTTGCACACCAACCCGACCCGTTCCAACCCGGTCCGCCATTACTCAGCTCAGCTTGCAGAGCAGGTGGTGCACAAACTGAGCTTGCGCACCGGGTGGTGCGCAAACTGAGCTTGCGCACCGGGTGGTGCGCAAACTGAGATTGCGCACCGGGTGGTGCGCAAACTGAGCTTGCGGGAGTGTCATTTTTCGAGCTTTTTAGATCTGAGTGGTTTTTAATTAATTTGAATTTATGGGGGTGATAGATAAAAAATTTTCCGCTTCATTGCTGCCAACTGAATTAATTTATTCAAATAATTTTCACTCAGATTTCAAACCTCTGACATCTCATACTAAACAAAAAAACATTACTTTTGCTACAAGGGCAATTTTTTTTTGTATTAAATAAAGAAAAATATTTACAGTGTCTCAAAAACAACATCCATAGTACATTATTATAAAATCATAAGTGAAGGCTATCAAACTATGAAATAAAACCTCTAGTAAAGCACAAAAGCCACTCGATTGGTCTCTTCCAATTACTCTGACCAGCTAGGGATCCCTGCGTACAGTACGGAATACCAGAATATGACCTGCATATAGTGTACAAGAACAAGTTCTCAGGTTTTCAATGAAATTACCAAGCCTATTCACTCTAGGCTCAAGTCCTAAATTTCTGAAACGTTTAAATGTTTTTTTTTTATTAATCATTTCCAAACATTTTTCTGGTCAAAATAGTTGGTGTGTGGTCTCTATCAAAAGAAATACACTAATATAATTTTCTCAAAATAGTAATATCAGTGCTAGGGTACAGTATTTTGAATATAATCAGTGGTGGGGTACAGGTGTCGGGTATACAGTGCCTTTTGATTTGTACTAATTTTTGTATTTATTGATCATTCGTCATATATATCCCTCCATGAAAACGAAATAAGCAAAATGAATCGTGCGCGGTGAGATTAACGTGTTGAACAAAATAATAAATTGTGAATATAAGAAAACGGTGTTTTTCCATGATTGATGGAGTGAGGGGGGCGGCGGCTCTAGAATTCTATTGGTCAGTGAGATTGAGTTTTTAATGTACAAATTTATGAGTTTTGTACATCTTTTGTTTTGTATAGAAATTGAGTTTTTATTTTTTTATTTTTTTTATTCAAGGTCAGTGAGAGATCGCATGCAGCTCAAACACAATTGTACTTATTAAAAAAAAAGGCCTGTAAAAATTAATCATACCGTACGTTACAACATGTCCAAACCTACTTCTAATATAGTCGACTATATATACAAGAATGGGACACTATCTTATGGAACACTATCTTATTTTGTCTGTATACCCTCGCGGATATTACCGTCGCTAATAGAAAAAAAACACTTTTCAGTAGGTATACCCTCGCAAATAGTCATTATTTACCCTCTCAGATACTCTCCCATTTCAAGCTATAATGTAAACAACAAATACCGCAATAAACGTACAAGATGCAGAAGCAAAAATTTCCAGGAGCCCGTAACTCACTACTATCGAACTGCTGATTGTTGTCGAGTAAAAACTAGATGTAATAACGGATTCTCAATAAAAGAATTACAGTTCCTCTATTGGTAGTACATTATGTACATATAGAAGGAAAGTGATTCTCCTATCGGTATTGTATCATGTACCGATACAAGATGATTATCATTATAAAATGAAGAAACTGAAATTGTAGATATATACGAACCATATTAGAGTGATTATGTGATAAGTTTTTGGTGCAATGCAAAAATTAATTGGTCATATATCAAGTAAATTAAAATAAACAATTAAGTATATATAATCGGCACTAAATTAATAACTAATAATTCTCCTACTGCACTGAATTTAATAATTAAATATAAAACTATTAAAAAAAATCTAACTGAACTATTATTTCTTTAATTGAAGTCCCTGTGGGTTGTAAATTTGAATGTAATCCGCACATAGGGATATTGGAAATCTAGATATCTTGAGACCACTTCTTGTTCTCCATACATATATAATTTTGGAGTACATGTACAAACTTCAACTCTATCAGTAGTACGTTATGTAAATATAGAAGGAAAGTGATTCTCCTATCAGTATTGTATCATGTACCAAAACAAGATTAATATGATTTTTTGGAAATTATATTTATTAAATTAGTCAGTCCAAAAATTTGTTAGCCATATTAATCATAAACAATCATATATAGATACATAAAATAATATAGATCATCATCGAAGTACATGACATAAACATGATTATTTCATTCATGGAAATAGTGTAAAGATTGGATGTAATAAGACGAGCATGTGTGTTATGTGTACGAATAGTGAAGAAACAGTGAAACATCTGTTTCTACTGTCGGCAATAGCTATTGTGTACAATATTGAATAGTAGCAGATTCTTTTAGAGCAACCCTGTCAAAAATATTTTCCTGTTTCTAATGTCATATTCGGGAGATATGGGTGTGTTCCTAGTTCGCAATCAAAGTACACATGATTATTTCATGGATTATAGATGTGGCTTACACTAAGCCAACCCGTACATCGATCTTTTGTTTTGTTTAGAAATTGGGTTTTATTATGTTCAAGGTCAGTGAGAGCATGCTGCTCAAACTTTGGATACAGGAATACATGTTGCAAGAGGCCAAACTTTTGATACAACACTACTGATTAGTAGGGATGAGAGTTGTGAGGGTTACTTGTTGTGGATGTAATTTTATTTTATTTTTTCATTTCTTTGTTTTTTTTTTAAAATTTACTTGTAACTGACAGCCACTATCAGTCTTCTCAAAAAAAAAAAAAAAAAGAGCATGCTGCTCAACCACAATTTTATTTATTAAAAAAAAGGTCTGTAAAAATTAATCCTACCATTACAACATGTCCAAACTATAGTCAAGCTATAATGTGAACAACAAATATATACCGCAATAAACATACAAAATGCAGAAGAAAAATTTTCCAGGAGCCAGTTTTATCGAGTAAAAACTAGATGTAATAATGGATTCTCAACCGATAGAGATCAACACCATAGAAGAAACAAAAAATACTTCTAGCAGTTCCATACTGATAGTAGATTAACCATATTCTATCGGTACAAAACACATTTTCAAGAAAAGAATTACACTTTCTCTATCAGTAGTACGTTAAGTAAATATAGAAGGAAAGTGATTCTCCTATCAGTATTGTATCATGTACCAAAACAAGATTAATATGATTTTTTGGAAATTATATTTATTAAATTAGTCAGTCCAAAAATTTCTTAGCCATATTAATCATAAACAATCATATATAGATACATAAGATAACATAGACCATCATCGAAGTACATGACAAAAACATGGTGAGCAACATGGTTACGAGAAGTACATGACATAAACATGGAGATATAGTTTTGTTGTTAAATTAATAGCATGCTAAGCAAGAAAATTAAGTAGGGCATCTTTGATTGTTTGCTTCCCATGATGTGAACTCTGGAATAAATTAATTTGACCAATGTGACTTTATAATTCTTTTTATCAACAACTTCACCTAATGACCAGTAATAAAAATTATCAGGATGCGTTTCACCTATATTAAGTCTCCAGGGACCCACTCATCTGAACATCATCTGAACCTGTGGATGGGATCACAAGTTTAGGCAAATAATAAAGAAATTATTGCCTATAAATAGAAGGATGTTTGAACCAACTATTACCGAAAAATACGTCAAAACAATATCAGAGTGAAATCACCTGCAGATCAGCAATTGAGAGATGGCAAAGGAGGGGTGCTTGGTGTCATCAGTACCGTTCAGAACAATGAATAGTCGACGAACCGCAAATTATGCACCCAACTCATGGGATTACCACTCCATTTCATCACCACAAAAGAATTACGTATGATCTTTAGGAAACTGTCTTATCAATTGTATTTTTAATTATAATTTGTATATATGTTTCCATTATGTGTGCAACCTTACGTACCAAGTCTAAATTCATAATTAACTATATTATGCATTAAGGCATTTCAAATTACATTGGATTATATCGAGTGCATTTTTCATCTCAGTTCACTTCTGCAAAAATTTATAGGAAACACTAAAAATTAGTACCTGTTATAAGGAGATGAAAAGCAACATCAGAAGTCAGTTGATGTATAAGGAATCTCAGCTTCCAGACAAGCTGAACTTGGTAGACATGCTTCAGCGACTCGGAGTTGCCTATCATTTCTCGGAGGAAATAAAACATGTACTTCAAGAAATTGTAATTAATAATGCAAAAGCTACATTGAAGAATGATTTTGCTTCTTTGGCTCTTCTCTTTAGGCTCATGAGAGAGAATTGTTATGAGGTCCCTCAAGGTATGTTATTCTAATTATGTGTAGCCATCATACAATTTTCTTAGTTTTTTAATTAAAAATTGTTATTAATAATATGTACTTATATTTGAGATCCCCAGTTGAATAAACGCCCGATTTTTTTTAATTAATAAAATAAACTCTTACTAAGCTATATATCTTTATCTGACAGACATTCTGAGTACTATTATGAAAGGAAACATTCAAAATGAAATAGAGGCTCTGCTTTCCCTGTATGATGCCTCATTTCTCACATTTGAGGGAGAGAAATTATCGGACAAGCCAAGGGTATTATCGACAAAACAACTAAATCAACTCAAGAAAACATGCATGAATCAAATGCTGCAGAGGCAAGTGGAGCATGCACTAGAGGTCCCATTGCATTGGAGGGTTCCTAGACTTGAGACAAGGTGGTACATAGATCAGTGCCAAGGAAATGAAAATGTGAATCCTGTGCTAACAAAATTTGCAAAGATTGAGTACAATAAAGTGCAACTTGTGCATCAAGGAGAACTTTCAAGGCTTTCAAGGTTCATATATAACTGATAACTATATACATATTGATGTATTTTATATTATTTTTTTTTTCATATCAAAACACTGATTTTCCAAAAAAAATAAAAAATCTAGTTTCCCAGCACATTTTAATATGGAGAACAATGCATGTTGAGCTCTTCAGATCAACTGTTATTTTGAAATCGCAAAAATGACTTGTTTCGATATAGACCTCTATCCAAGCACATCATATATATATATCTAATTCTTTCACAATTAACGTACCCTTTCCCTTTATATATATAATAAATGAACTAAGTTAGATTTTATATATTTTATTCTTGTATGAGATAGATGGTGGATCGAACTAGGTTTAAGGCAGAAGGTGCCTTTTGCTAGAGATCGCTTAGTTGAGTCATTCTTCTATGCAACTGGAATTGCACCTGAACCACATAACTCAGCTTGCAGAGAAGTACTTTCAAAACTGGGAGTTCTGATTTTAATTTTGGATGATGTATATGATATCTATGGAACCTTCGATGAGCTTTTGCTTTTTAATGAAGCTATCCGGAGGTACAATTAACAAACCCATGTGTAAATCTTATATATGGATTCAATTGTTCAATATTGTGATTACAATTTAATTTAAAAATTGAAATGTACTTCCAGGTGGGACGAGGTTGAAGCAACAGAAAATTTACCAGAATTTATGAGAATTTTATATGGTGTTATTGTCAATACAACTAAGGAAACTGCTTCTTATGTTCTAGCAAAATATGGCTGGGATCCCTCCCCTATTCTCATAAAAGCTGTGAGTTATTCTAGTTCAAACTTCAAAGTCAAAACAAATAACAAATATTATTTCAAAATCTTACTACGCTAGGTTAATTGAAAAGTTAAAGAAGTTCCTGATCAAAATCATTTTATTTTTATTTTGTAAAAATATTACTGTTACAGTGGAGGGATGGATGTGTTTCATTCTTAACGGAGGCCAAATGGTACAGAAATGGTCATAAAGCGAAATTCGAAGAGTACCTAGAGAATGGATGGGTTTCATCGACTGGACCGCTATTGCTGACACATGCTTTTATTGTGTTAGGGGATAAAACAACAACACAGGCTCTGAATCTTCAGAAAAAATATCCGAGACTGGTACAATCATGCGCAATGATATTTCGCCTCACCAATGACTGTGCAACTCATCATGTGAGTAATAAATTAATTAGCTTTTTGGCATTTTGGCTCCCAAAAATATACTGCAACTCTATTAAAAACTTAGTTTTTCGTTGCATTCATGGAGGACTATGTTGTTTGGTTTGGATTGGTTAGAAGTTATAATAGTATTTCATAATCCTAATTTCAAATATCAAACTAAGACTGCAATTATTGTTTTGAAAAGGTGACTTATTGGATGTTTTTAGTTAAAGACCTTTTTCCGAACTAATTTACATAATTACAGGCGGAGTTACAAAGAGGTGATGCACCATCATCCATAGCATGCTACATGCAGGAGCATTTGTGTTCCGAACAACAAGCCCGAAAGGCCATTGAAAAGCTCATTGTGGAGACATGGAAGAAAATTAATGATGATTCTCTCGGCCATGGCCGCCATGCATTACCTAGACAGTTCATCAATGCAAGTGTCAATCTGGCACGCATGTCACATTGCTTATATAACGGTGGGGATGGTATAGGTACCCCGGGTAGGATAAAGGGTCTTGTTAAGTCTTTGCTGCTAGATTCCATAAGCATTGATTAATTTCATGTAGCTCTTATGTATTTCAGGCTATTTAAAAAAAAATTATAGAGAGGAATGTAACCACAGTCCAAAAAAAATCTGAGCCCATACTTTTACGCCCTAAAACAGAATGTGACGACATAAAATATTAAACACAATAATGTCACCACTGCCTAGCGCAGTTGGTAAGACACCCCACTCTTTCAAAAGGGTGCCCAGCGCAGTTGGTAAGACATCCCACTCTTTCAACAGAGAAAAGGGTCGATTCCTGCCAAAGGCAGTACAAAAAATAATGTATATGTGAGGCCTACGGGCTTATATAAAAAAAAAACACAGTAATGAATTATTATCAACAACATTGCAAAGTATTTAGGTAAAGGCACATTCACTTGACACATTTCATAACAATAAAATGTATATCATCAAACTCTTATATCAATAATACATTTGTCATCGATCATTAAAAACGAATGAGATGGCGTTGGCATGGTATGTCAACACCGTCGGGTCGATATTGCGCTACCGATGGCATAGTGATTAACGCCATCTGTAATGTGAGCAGATTGTATATGTGTATACCTTTCCTCTCTAGGAGATAGGCATCGGTCCGACGGAAAAGTGTTTTTTTTTTTTGTAGTGCCTAACTACAAAACAGGCAAAAACAAACTTTTGACTATATTTCCATTGAATACAAGAAAAAAAAGCTATAATAAAAAAAATACAGTGTTAATTTTTTTTTCAAAATAAATAGTTTCAAAGTTTTTTAATTTATATTGACTAGACTAAAATGTGTTAGGACATGATACATATTCAAATTATATATTGAAATCAAACAATTTTCCTATCTTCATTTTTTTTTATTTAGTCACATATTCTTTTGTTTAATAAATGAATATGGATGAAATCAACAATAATGTTATGTACGAAACTTGAATTGCATAATTTTATGTATAAAACTCATGAAGATGCACTGAATAATGTTAGAGCATTTTACTTTACTAAAAGATATGCATTATCTATTTGTGGTTCAATGTTTCAGAAATATGTGGTTTTACATAGAGATAGTCAATATCTGGATACATATATACATGTGATATTAATTCGATGAAATAGTACAATAGAGACATATTAAATCAATTGTCTCTTTCAAATTTAATTGGGATAATGAAAAGGCGCCGGATGAAGAAATTTGAATTGACAATTAAAATATGTAACTTAATTATGATCACACAATCAGAAAGCTAGCGTCTGTCGTTATACCAATATTGTTCTCTTCTGTAGCTATCACATATATATATTTTGAGTGCTGATTATATGCAATTCAAACTTCAATATCATGTGAAATTAATTTCAAACTTGACATATATTAAAAAAAACCGAAATCTGGTTAATTGAAATTTGAAATATGTTTGATTTTGAATAACTGGAGGGACCAATTACAATATTTTATGGTGACACATCTTGATATCATAGTTATAAGTTATTTTTGCGATTTCAAAACTCAAACAGTCAATCCGAACCATTCAACATGACTTCCATATTAAAATGTGCTTGCAGACGTAATTTAACATTTTTTTTTGGAATTTTTTACCGTTTATTTATAATTTTTGAAAATCCTTGTTTTTCAATGGTTCATAATTGTCAGAAAACAACAATTTTGTACACATCTTAATAAATACTAAAAAATTTGGTCTCCAAGCACATTTTAATATGGAGATCATGTTGAATAGTTCGGATCGACTATTTGAAATTTTATGGTGTAATTGAATCCCTCCTCTTCAATAATTATCTTTCCCGAAATTATTTAAACTATTTTTTTGATGAATTAAGTCACTTAATATGCATGGTTTCAAATTGAATATAAAAGTTATATATGAAATTGTAATGTTCAATAGCTCTATAGTTCAAATTTTCATTATTTTATAATTTAAATGTTTTAGTTATTTAATTTTGGACTTCAAATCCAAAGTACCCATAAGAACAGTATTTTTCCAATACGAAATAACTAACAAGATATTGTTGAAACTTGAACCTTTTGATGTTAATACGATTTTAAATTTCCAAATTTTATATTCTTAATAATCCAATTTTTGTTTCCAGATGTTTATTTTTGTATTTGTTGTTTGATACTTCACTAATATAAATTTTTCCAATGTGTGTATGTGACACTACTACAAAAATACAGTTTGTACATGGATTTTAACTGACGGATTTTAACTGAAGATATGTTCGAAGATATGTTAAGAAGTTCGAATTGACTTTTTAAACTTTGAAAATACAAATATGTTACTTCCCAAAGCATCCTGTATCACTCTAATATTTAGTACTATAGTGTTTAGCATCTCAATTAAATTTGAATAGCTTTATATACAAAACAAAAGATGAACATCATGTAAAACTTCCACCACTTAATGTAAGGCACATCAATAACCCATGAAATATTCATGGCAAAGAAGCACTCGTACTCTCCCAAATTGACAAGACAAGTAAGCGAGATTTAATGGCTAACCTCAAAAATTGATAAGACAGGTAATAAGCGAGATTTAATGGCAACCTCAAAAATTAATTTGTTCACACTACTATAAAAATACAGTTTGTACATGGACTTTAACTTGAGAACTACACAGATTTGGAAAGTGTGCAATAATGGGGTGTAGGAATGTCCACCATTTACACACGGATAATTATCCGTGTACGATTATACTAATCCTACACGGATTTTTAATAAAGAGCTGTGTGGAAAACCTCACAAAGTACATCTCAGAGCACGAGAGCTACACGGTTTTTTAATTAAAATCCGTGTAGGAATAGTCTTCCTACACGGATTTTTATTAAAAAACCGTGTAGCTCTCCTACCCTAGCTACACAGATTTTTAATAAATATCCATGTAGGAAGATAGCTATATTATTTTTTATTGTTACCACATCCTACACGGATTTTGTTCAAATATCCGTGGAGAATTTTCATTTTTTTTGTATTTTTGTTTTTTGTTTTTGGCTAGCCTCCACCTTTGTCGAAGGCCGGCTCTTTTTTTCTTCATCGTTAAATTCATCAGTGTCATCGCCCTTACGTTTATAGCATGAAACACCGCATTTAGGACAGGCATTCATGGCCTCGTACTCTTTACGATATAATACACAGTCATTCGGACATGCATGTATTCTTTCGATCTTCAAACCCATTGGACAGATCAACTTCTTCGCTTGATAAATTGTACAGGGTAACTCGTTGTTATTCGGGAGCATTTCTTGTAAAAGCTGTAATAAGGACGTGAAACTCTTATCGCTCCAACTATGGTCTGCTTTTAAGTTCAATAATTTCAATACAGCTGACAGTTTTGTAAATTTGGTACACCCAGGACACAACGACTTTTTGGATTCATCCTTCAATACTGAAATTTATCATAATATTTATCACCAATTTCATCTCCCACATCACGCAACAGGTCCTCTAGATTGTCATCGTACTCGTGTTCTATATTTTCATCAATATTCACTGTCATCTCATCATCGTCGCTGCATTCGAGTCCAACATTATCAAAATTATCAAAAATTTCAAGATTCTCATAATCATTATCATCGTTGCAATCAAGTTCATAATTATCAAAAATTTATACATTCTCATCATTCTCTTCACAATTGTTATTGATACTACTACTTTCTCTAATTTTCTTGCCATGCATGAACCAACATGTATATCTTTCCTTAAATTCCCGACAAATCAAATTAGCTCTAATTACTTCCGAGTTCTCAAATCCTATATAATTTTTACAATCCCTACAAGGACACAAAATATTGGCATCCCTTTTCCTCACTCTATAACTCTCCGCAAATTGTAAAAACTCTTCAATGCGAACCAAATATTCTTTACTATCTCGTCCCAATTCATACATCCAACTTCGATATATAACTTGTGCCAAATTAATTCTTGGCTTACAAAGGGCCAGTTTACAATCCTAACAAACTCTTTTGATATTGTGCCTCATATGTGAACACATGTTAGCGGAATTTAATTAATATTTGAGATAAATTCGTAAGCATTTCCCCTTAACTCCCCAAGTATGCGTACAGACCACATACTCTTAGGAGTAATAAGGAGAAATACTGTAGAACTTTTCTCAAGTACTAATTAAATCCCACTAACATGTATTCACATCCTAAATTAGACACAATATTCAAAGAGCAGTCCCAAACCGGGGACTATCCAAAATTAATCCCTATTGGATTAATTTTGAATGGGCATGCATGGATCTAAAATCATATTAATAGGTCAGTTATTGGACAACAATACACTAATTATTTACACTAATTATGCATCAATCAAATCCTAAATCCTAAATGTGCAATAACAAAAAATTAACATAAAATTAAAGAAAAAAATAGAACAATTACTTACTTGAGCAACAAAGAGGAGAAAATCACAAGAAAATCAGCAATCTCGGATCCCAGTGTGCAATAATCAGATCCAGCCAATCCATAGGACAGAGAGTAATATTAATTGATCAAAACAGTGCTGGAAGAGTTCATTATAACCCTAAATGACCTTTCCTACACAAATTTTTAACAATAAATCCGTGTAGCTCTCTCGATATTTATACACGGCCTTTTAAATAAAAAACCGTGTACAAAATACATTCCTACACGGATATTTAATTAAATATCCATGTAGCTCTCTTACCATTCCTACATAGTTATTGACTGAAATATCCGTGTATAAAAGCTTAATTACCACACGGACACTGATTGGAGTGTTAATATCCATGTAGGATTGCTAGAACACTGGAAAAATCATATTTCATACACATTTTTTTTATAAAATTCAGAAAATCCGTGTATAAGGTATAGTGTAGGATGACGTTTTTTGTAGTAGTGTGGGGTTAATTTTTAGTACTGATGCTTCCCCCTGTGTATATATATTATATATTATTCTTGTTGTGCTGATTTTTTTTTCCAAAACAATGATTTTCAAAATTCAGAAAAACATATTACTAAACAATGTTTTTCAAAAAAAAAATGTTTCAAAAAAACATTGTTTTTCAAAAATTCTAAAAAAATAGTATTTTTTTTTCAACAAATGTAAAATTTGTTCTCTAAGTAGATTACAATATAGAAATCATGTTGAGAAGTTTGAATCGACTATTTGAAATTTGAAAATAAAAATATGAGCAGAAAGTATAACACCTTCTTTACTTCTGAAAATATCTTAGCACACTACTACAAAATAACAGATTGCACACGGACAAATTTAGGAAAGCTACACGGATTTATCCGTGTGCAATTATAACAAATCTTACACGGATATTTTGTAAATAGCTTTGTACAAATCCAAACCGAGCTACACGGATTTTATTTTTTTTTTTGTCTTTTTTTTCTGGCTAGCCTCCACTTTTGCTAGCCAGTAAATAATATTATTTCATTAGATTTTCAAAACAGAGCCCACTTTTTTAAAACCAAAATTCTCAAAAAATGTTCTAAATTCACTAATTAAATAATATATACACTATTTACTTTATACAAATCCATATTTTTAATTACAAAATTCGCTAGTAAACCACCTTACCCACATATCTCTAATTTGGTGATTAGTAACGAGAAAATGTAGATGCAAAATTCATTATTGATATTTAATAAAATGAAAAATTAATATGAATTACATATCCCTTTTGAAAAATTAAATTCTATTCTTTCGATCCATTGAAACATGTAAAGCATCGTGTAATAACCACACTCCCAGTCCTCTGTCTGTAGCAGGCACTGAAAATTTATCGGCCTATATATGTTAGAATGAAAATAATTTTTTGAAAATGACATGAAATAATAATATTATAGAGGGCTCACCGGTTGTTCACACGAAAGTGTACTACAAAGTTTCAGTACAGCAAGCTGTACCTTTTAAACCTCGATTCTACTTCTGATTCAGACTGCAAGTGTACAGTCCTATCGTTAGTAATATCGGGTATCGATCCACGGGACGGTTCAATAACTTAACTAGATCTCTACCTAATTTATCGTTAAACTAGAAGTGATGAAAAAGGGGTTAAGTTGGTTGAAATATTGGTTGACAATAATATAAAAATACAAGTAAACTAAACTGACTAAACTGAATTTTAAAACTAATTAAAACAGGCGTTTTCTGGATTTCTGATTTCATCTGCAACTCTGCCTCTCACTTGACACGACCCATGTACTCTCGTACACGACCCCTGTCACACGGCCCGTGTAGTCTCCTACACGGTCCGTGTCGGACTCGAGGGAAACTGTAGTTGTTTGGTTTCTGCATGGATTGATTCTGTATAGGACGAACTGACCATACCTGATATTTCTAAACCTCAACTCTCGTTTATTGGCTTAATAAACTCGATAATGGAAATACAATTCAGTCTTCTTAGGGTTCTAACCTAAACTCTCGTTCGTTGGTTTGAATGACCTAAGTTACTTGTTTGGTTTACTAAAGGTCATCAGAATCTCTCGATTTCTGAAACGTTCACCTCTTGGTTATTGATTAGTCTTCCCTCTCGGTTCATCGACTTACCTCAAATACTTGGTCTGGTTGAAGAACAGAATTGGACGCAGTACCTTGTTAGACGTGGCCAAGTCTAATGGTAAGAACCACATAATCAATCGAACAACGTAGATAAGCAATAAAAATCATACACAAACAAGCAAACACAGAATATCAAACATCATCAAACAACTAACAGTAAAGAAAGTATTCGACTACATCGTAACCCAAGAAACTAAGAAATCTACTCAAACATAGTTCTCAAAACAGAAAAACAAATAAAAGATAAACAATTCATGACAAAACTGAAAATACGAAGAAGATTCGTCGGAATTCTCTCGATTTCCTCCTTTCTACTTCGTCTCCAAGTCAGTTGTTGTAAAACTATCCTAGGCTTCGTTTCTGTCAGATTGGATGCCTCTCTGGTCCAAGGGATCATCCTATTTATAGCCCATAATCGTCCTTCTTTAATTAGGCATTAATCTGAAAACTCAGATTAACTGCCGGATTTGTCTGACACGGTCCGTGTGAAATGTTGTACGAACTGTGTGCCTGTGTCTTTTGCCCGGGTCGTGCAGCGCTCGTGTGAGGGGTCGAGTAGGGTATGACACGGTCCGTGTGAGATGTTGCATGGCCCGTGTAGCATGTCAAGATTGCCAGATTTCGCCCTTTCTTCGCCCGTTTCCTACAATAAACAAACAAAAGCGCAGCAGTACCATATTATATAGATAATCAATGTAATAAACATGATTTTGCTGTTTTGGACACAGGTTTTGGTACAAGATTCGGTCGGAAATGTAGCTAAAATAACAAGATATCAAATCCTCCCAAGCTGAAATCTTGCTTGTCCTCAAGGAGGTGCAATGGTTTATTGCTCGGCGCAGGTACTCGGTAGACAAGGCACCCGAATGTGCCAGCCCCGTAGCTTTGAGTTTGCCCGGGTCCAAAAATAGAGTCAAGTTCTTTTTATTTTGGAGCGGCCATGGATCAACGGTTCGGATTAGCTTCCTGAAAAATCATCATATTAAATTAGAATATATATTTGAGTGCTATAAATATGATATAAATGAATTTTGGTCACTTACATGACGAAAATAGTGAGGAATGACACATCGAGCCATTTATCGGTACCCAAGGCATGAAAAAGTCCTTGAAGTCCTTGAAAGATATCACCACATCCCATCCTTCATGAAGAAACATCTTCGGTAGGATCGGGATAATGATGTCATTCTTGCCGTCGGGTGCCATCATCAATTTGTTGTGGAGATGCCGACAATCACCGGTTAAATGGCTATATTCTTGTGCGGTGATCAGAGGGTGGTCTGGTGATCCTGACACATTAGCCGCAATGATCAAATCAGTCGTGACGACAGCACTAGTCACAAGGACCGCATTAGTCGCGACGACCAACTCTCTCTCTCCGCGTTTACCGGTGACAAATGGCTCTCTGCGCCTGTATCAAATATTAAATCAATTTAAGTATTTCAAAAAGGAAGTTTTGAATGTAACAAAAGATATTAATTGTTTATATATTACTTGAGCCAAAATGATCTGACTCTTGGTCGATGGGATAGATGATGTCCAGGCATCATCTAGAGTGCACATCTCCTCGCTCGGAACTGGAAGAGGTATGTGCGTCCATCCCGGCATGACTAAGTGAACCTGCACCAAAGTATTTTCGGGTCCGAGCTCATCATGGTGCACATGTGTCGGTCTTGGATGTACGAGGCCCTTAGCAACGATAATGAGCACCGTACCGCTCCAAATAACCAACTAGCATGAGGCAGCACTCTGCAATTATTATGAAGTAGTCATTTTCAGAGGAAATGTTACCTAACAACAAATAAAAAAAGTAGTACTTAATTGTCTTTTGATTATGAACTAGTATTACCTTTAAATTATCGAACTCGTCTCCCCAGGTCCCGGATGATTGACTACTATGCTGAATTCTCGGAAAAATAGGAGGTGGGTGCTCGGATGGCTGCGTAAAGTGAGAGGTCATGCGCTTCAAGATTCTTGATTCCATCTCTGCCAGCATTGCATCGTACTCCTCTTGCATTTGCTAACGGAGCGGCGCCATCTTGTCGTCCTTACTGGCACGCTTTCTTCGAGATATCGAGCCACCATAGACATCCTTGAAGCCCACGTGGACCCCACACCCCTTACCCTACCTGAGTGTTCTGGATTCTCGAGCATTTGAGACAATGCGTCATCCTGCCTCGAGACAATGTGGGCACCCGAAGTGACCTCCTCCTCCACCTCCAACTGTTAATTAAAAAATGAATATAACAAAAGACTAATTAAATGGAGGCGGTTATATTTTTGTTTGAGTGATGCAAGTTATAACAAGAAATCGTACCATTTTCTCAGTCACGTGCCACAATTCTTCAGGCAGTTGGATCCTCCCATCAGTTGTTACCTCGAATCTTGCCATGAACCAACCCTTGTCCCTAGGGTTGCTGATCTTTACTACGGGTGAGTTGAAATCTTTGTTTGACTCCAGTATCTTCTTTCCTTCTTCTGACTTACCATCGTACCCGTCTGATCCTAAATGGTGCGGGTACTTGTTCTTGGCAACGGTAGCCCTGCCCCTTTCACATTTTTCCTTCATGAATCAAAGTCAATCAATTAGTACAAGGCAGAAAAGGATCAATAGACAAAAAACCGAGTTGTAATTTAATAAATGTAGTTACCTTAAACTCGGGAGTTTGCTTCATCGCTACGTACTTGTCCCACACCTCTTGGGTCAACCCGGGATAGTATTCGACCGGACTCCTCCCTTTATTCATCCAATCGATCACGAGTGTGCTCTTGTGTTGCTTCCACCCATCATTGATGATCTTCAAGGTTTTTTGCTTCGGAGTGTCATCCTTGATGTTCTATTGAACCTGATTGACACAAAACAAATGACATTTAAGTTCATTGTACAACAATTAAAAGCAAATTTTAAAAGTAGAGATTATTTTCACCATCTCCCACCATTCTTGCTTTTGCTCCTTGCTGATCTTGTCCCACCTCTCTATTCTGATGTCAACCTTCCTCTTCGCCAAATGGGTTACCCAATTCGAATATTGCATCATGTTTGCCCCCGGCGCACACCTGTTATCCTTGAACTCGATTACCAGTTGCTTATTTTCTGACATGGATTTGCACGTCGTCGGACCTCTCATCCTTCTTTGTGATTCTGACTAGGCTGTACCTTGCTCTTCCTTGTCTTCCATGTGCTTGAAATGCTCACCCGAATGTCATATGATTCTACAAAAAAATAATTGTTTTGTTCAAATTAGACAAGCAGAAATGTTAATGGTGATTGCAAACCCTAATTTAAATAACTACATAGATATTTTGGCATTCAAGTAAACCCTAATTGTAGTATTTTGGCATTCAACTCTAATTGCAAACCGTCATTTTAATAGGTCGGCATTCAACTATATAGACTAATTAAAAAATTGAAACATAACTAGCTTAAGACGTTGAACTATACAATTCAAATGCGTTTTTATTTTATTCAAGTACAACACTAAAAACATTTATTTTAACATAAACTAAATATACACTATATATAACATAAACCTAACCCTAATAGAAAACATTCAAAATAAATTTTCACAAATTAGATAAATTCCAAATAATTCTTGCACCTAATTCAATAAATTTACACTTAAACTAATAATTATACTTAAACCCTAATTCAATAAACCCTAAAAAAAATTATACTTAAACCCTTATTCAATAAATATCTAAACCAAATGGATGTAAAAAACGCTTATTGAAAAATGGATGACATTACCACTGGGCCATAAATAATAGTTGGAATTTATACCAAATGGATGTAAAAAATGATTTTCTTCAAGGAACACTTGAAGAAGAGGTGTACATGACATTACCACCGGGCCATAAAATGTAAATATTTCTAATTTAGTTTGTAGGCTAAATAAGTCAATCTACGGATTGAAGCAATCTCCTCGGGCATGGTATGGCAAACTTAGCTCATATTTATTATTGTGTAATTTTAAAATTAGTAGTGCCGACCACTCATTGTTCACCAAAATTGAAGGAGAAAATATAACCCTCGTGTTGGTATATGTTGATGACCTAATAATCACCGGAAACAATTTAGAGGAAATTAGGAAAATTAAATCTCAATTGAAATGGAAATTCGACATTAAAAATCTAGGGTACTTAAAATATTTTTTAGGAATAGAGGTAGCTTTTTCAAGTAAAGGTCTCTTTATTTCACAAAGAAAATATACCTTAGACTTGCTAAAAGAAACCGGTAAACTCGGGTGTAAACCGGCCTCTACACCAATTGATTCCAACTATAAATTAAATCCCGATGATGGTGAACCTTTAGCAGACATAACCCAATTTCAAAGACTTGTAGGAAAACTAATTTATCTTACAGTTACACGTCCGGACATTTCTTTTTTGGTGAGTCGAGTTAGTAAGTTTATGCATGCACCAAGAACACCTCATTTAGAGGCCGCAAATAGAATATTAAGATATTTAAAAAAGAATCCTGGAAAAGGTATAAAGATAACGAACAATAATTCTAATGACCTATGTGGCTATTCCAATGCAGATTGGGCCGGTAGCTTTGATAGAAAATCCACCACCGGTTTTTGCACATTTGTAGGCGGGAATTTAGTCACATGGAAAAGCAAGAAGCAAAATGTCGTAGCTCGGTCAAGCACGGAAGCGGAATATCGGGCTATGGCATCCACCACAAGTGAACTAATATGGATCAAGCAATTGCTTAAAGACATGGGCATCGAATGTGATCAACCCATAAAGATGTATTGCGATAATAATTCCGCTCGACATATCGCATCGAATCTGGTGTTTCATGAAAGGACGAAGCATATAGAAGTGGATTGCCACTTTATTAGAGAGAAAGTACAAGCGAAGGAAATAGAGACACCGTTTGTGCGAAGCAAAGAACAATTAGCGGATGTTTTTACCAAAGGCTTAGATCCGATGCATTTCGAGGATATCACTAGCAAGCTTGGATTGATCGACATCTACAATCCGAGCTTGAGGGGGAGTGTTGAAAATAAAGAAGACAATAGGGAAATTGATCTCAGCCATTCATCCATCATTGATCAATTAAATTAGAATAAAGCAAGATTAGGTACACTGTACAGTATCAGTTAAAACTAGCCGTTAGAATCTTTGGTATAAATAGAGAATAGGCACAATGTAAAAAGGTTACTTCTTCTTCTAAATAATAGAAATCCAAAAAACATAATCTCCTAAGAAATCTATTTCTGTCTCATAAAAACTAATAGAGCTCAATTTGTACAACCCCGAAGAAAGTGTGGAGGCTAAACTTGTGCCCAATATCCTTTAGCAGCTCTCTCTCTGTTGCTCGGCTCCTCTCTCATTCAAACCCTCTTGATCCCCTTGTCGATCGACTTTGTTGTCCTCTTTCACTCCATTCCTCTCTGAACACATCAATATCCTTCCCTGCTCTAATCAGTTGCATTTATTACATCCGAGCCGATGACATCGCCAAACTCCAAGAAATAGTCATCCATAGATATAGCAAGACAATTTGCTTCACTGCTTATCTCAGGCAATTGTTGGCCAAATCAGCCCACCAGGGAGAAAAATCATGTTCCATTGGATTAGTCATCAATGGTCGCAAACGCATGAAAAACACTTACCTTAAAATGTTCATGGAGAATTACTTTGGGAATGTAATATCCGTACCGTTCGGGAATTTACGTGTTGAAACCTTGGTTAATATGAAACTTCCTGAGATGGCAGATGAAGTGCATAAGTGGCTATCACCAGCTTTAACCGAGGATCATTTTCTAGGTATGCTAGAATGGATAGAGGCCCACCGACCTGAGCCGACAACAGAGAAAATATATCTTGGAGAGGAAAAATCTGTTTCTTGCGTGGTGTCGTCGGGAAGAGGGTTTCCTGAGATCAATTTCGGATGGGCCAAGGCAGCTTTCGGATCGTACCATTTTCCCTGGGGAGGAAAGGCTGGGTACCTGATGCCCATTCCACAACCAAATACCGACGATTGGGTGGTTTTTGCACATGTGGCACCTAGAATTGTTGCAGTCATGGAAGAAGAACCGACAATTTTCCATCGACTGACAACTGAGTATTTTCTTAGTGCTGACAAGTCAGCCTAAGAGATGTGGAACAATAGTGATTTGTAACTTTTATGATTTAATTTTTATTGTGCCTTGAGGCGGAGGGAAACTAGAAAATTGAGATAGGAAAGACTAAATGAATAAGTGGTATGTAATAGTAATAATTTATGTAAAATTTTAAAATTTAAAGGACAAACTTAAAAATTTCAATTTATAGGAGTGAATTATTTCCTTTCCTTCGAACTATGTTCCGCCACTCGAATGTAATATTGATGACAATCCAAGTATGTTTTTTTTTCTTAGTTTATAAAATGTGTTTGAAATAAATTGTAAATGACAATCAGTCTGTTCGTGAGAAAATTAGCGCATGTATAATTTTAATTTTCTAAATTAATTTTTTTAATAAATTATCAATGGATATATATAAAAATTAAATATATATTCACTACGGTCATGTTTGGTTGTGGAGTAAAGTTAATTAGGATTAAATTGCTTACTCCATCTTACTCCTCATATTTTACACCTTGTTTGGTAGTTTATGTTATGGATTAAATTAATCCATATGAAAGAGTAAAATTTTGGAAAATGAACTCAAGTCTATGATAGTGGGCCCTGCAGGTGGATTAAGTGTGGAGTAAGTTAATCCACCTAGAGAGGTGGAGTGACTTAATCCGAATTAACTCACTTCTAACTCCATTTTACTCCTTGTTTGGCTCCTTAAGTGTGGAGTAAGAAGTTACTCCACAAACATGACCTACAATTCTTCTTTAAAATTAAACAAGAAAATGCCATCCTGCCATCCATGAATTTCTCATCAGGGAAAAGCTACGGTGCAACTCCGCCTGTGTAGTTTCTACACAGCTTGTTTCAAGCCAGAAAAAACGAGGAGAGTAAGTAATAGGTTTGGCAAACCAGCGGTAAAAAATAGCCTCTTTATAGAAATGAAACACTTACGAACTGGGATGAGTAGTACTAGGATGGGTGACTTTTTGGGAGTCCCTGTGTTTCTAATTTCAGTTGGGTTTCCTTTGTAGCCTATCCTAACTTATTTGGAAATAATGATTTTGAAGAAGAAGAAGAAGAAGAAAATAAAAAGCTATGGTGTACGGATATGGATATGAATATCGTATGGAATATGAGTTGAATACGAGATAAGATATGTTTTTACAATCCAAGAATGCGGTATCTTGTTATATTATATGTTTGTGTGTTGTGTTCGTGTCTCCTGCACATTGAAAGAATTATTAAGGCAGCAGATTGTCAATTTTAGGGAACGAGAAGAATAAAATATGCCAAACAATGTTTAGTGCTAGAACAAGGCCAGTATCTTTTAAAGCAAGCCCATTATAAGCGGCCTTAGATTTGTTTTCCTTTATCTGGGTTGACGCATTCACAATTTTGGGCCAGGCCTAAAAGACCATCCTCTGCTATATCTAAACGGATATTTTATTAAAGGTAGATGTGGATCTCCAGTTAAAATTTGACTATTCAGAATCAGAACAGAACGAATTTATAATAGAGGCCTACTAAGTCTTTAGTTTATCACAAGTCACAATTTTTATAGGCATCCGTTATTTTCTGTTCATGTAATTTTATTACGGTGACTTAAAAAAGGGTAAAGCAAAACGAGATTATTTTTAATATTTTGAAGATGATTCTGTAATTAAATAAATGAACTATCCTTCTTGAAATAACTTAATAAACTAGACCATATACATATAATTAAATAACATCTCATTACAAACATAGCGCCCATAACAGAAAATTAATATTTAACATTCAGAGTCTGAGATAATCTAATTGTCTAATTAATTTCTCAAGCACAATCCAAACATTGCCAACAACAGGGTGTCATTTTTACTGGTATCTTGTAGCTATAACCAGAGGCTTCGATGGTAGATGTCTTGATTAAGTTATTCATGATACTACTGAAGCTCTCTGTGTACTCAAACTGGAAAGAAGTGATTTGGAGTAGGGAAAAGACCACTTAGATCTGCTCCAGTTGAAAACGAAGACAACAAGTAACCATAAACGATTAACACTCGACTCGTTACTGTTATTTTGATAGTTGTCGATATGATCCCATTCATGACCTCCCGACGTAAACATATTGCAATTAGCTAGTAATTGTGAATATCTGAACTGAAAGGTACAGAGTGAAATTGAAAGAGAAAAAAGAGACGAGCAAATTAGACTTTCAAGGCAACTGATTAATTTTACAAGGCACTTGGTGTTCTGGTGGATATTTATAACTGAAATTTAAAGCTGATTAGAAGAATCAAGTGTAAAATGAAGGCATGTTTAAAATGTGTGGAATATGAATTGTATGGATAGAAAGGGACAGAAAATTTAAATCTATTGGTTGGAAATCTCTCAGGGCAACATTTGAATAATTGAGTTAGTTAGCTTGAACGGCGAGAAACCCCCTCCATTTGCAACCACAAATGGAGTAATCCACCAAGCCTACTAATTTTTTAATATTAATTCTTGAGTAAAATTAGGGTGCTCTTATGTTCACCAAGACCCTTTGTGAACTTAACGCTAAAACCTATTGGATTGACCTCAAATGATGAAACTAAAACGTTGAAACTCTTGTACCTTACGAATGATGCGTCTACATGCAAAAAAATTAAAATTTCGAATTAATTATATATAGAGTCTAAGTGTCAAAATTTGTTCAAAAAATGAATGCATTAAAATTAATTTATAAATTAAGCCTTCTACTTTATAGATGAAATTTAAAGCTGGTTAGAAAAATCAAGTGTATAATGACTAGGCATGTTTAAACTGTGTGGAATATGCATTGTATAGATAGAATTAGAAAGGGACAGCCAATTTCAATCTATGGTTGGAAATCTCTCTGGGCAACATTTGAATAATTGAGTTAATTAGTTTGGACTGCTAGAAACCCTCTCCATTTGCATCCACAAATGGAGTAATCCAAGAAGCCTACTAATTTTTAAATATTAATTCTTCATCTAAATGAAAAATGTTTCAGTTCCACCTAGTCTACAGTAGTACCGTTTGATGGTAACGGTAGATCCATGTTCAAATTTTAAGAACTGAATTAGTGTTTAAAAATTGAAAAAAAGAAGATAAAGTTATGCATATATCTACCAATAATTACTAATTTAAATATTTATTTATCAAAATATCAAATTAGATATCTACCGTCTAAATTAACTTATTTTATTAATATATTTATTGTTGAAATTAATCAATTAAAAATTGATATTAATATTAATAACAAAAAAATACTAGTTATATATACCTTATCATACCCCTCTTATAGAAGATAAATTCCAACATTCTTAATTACACCTGAATTTGCTCTTTAATTTCGTACCACTTTTTAATTAAGGATCTAACTTATTCCGCTATTCACTGGCTTACATATGGGGCCCACGCGAGCAACAAACTTAGAAATATGTGGGACATGGGGCTAATCAAAGTCTTTGTCACTGTTGTTTGATTTAATGGTGGCGGGCCGGGGTGCCATATTGGGATCAGTATCTTCTCTATTACTACAGAGGATTCGCACCAATTTACGGTTTGAGATTAAATCTCAGCCGGTTTGAGAATCAGGAGGAAATAGAGGGCAATATTATTGGACTTTGAGATTCGTGCCAAGTTAAAATAAATGGTCCAGATTCAATAATTGTAAAAGATTCAATTGATCTTAATTTATTCCAGACAGTTTTTTTCAGAAACAGAATTTGAAATTGAAGAACTAGATGAATGATTATCATGTAATGCATTTTATGAAAGGAGCAACTAGTAATAATTTTTGCAAAAGTTAAAAAATAATTTAGATAATATTGCAAAATTACAATTTATAGTGGGTGGTTAGCCCCTTTGCCTTGGAAATAAATATATTGTTATTCCTTGGGAAATAACAGAATCCCAGCCGTTCCAATTTTTTTATATGCGAATTTCAACGAAATAAGTTTTTCATACATCAATCTCAACAAAAACCAACAATTAATTGAGATCAGAATAACAGGTTTGTGTTATTCCCAAGGAATAACAGCATATTTATTTCCCTTTTACCTAGCTGCTATGTAAGTATGAGCATTTTCCAAATATATTTATGCTAATTATGTACCTTAACAGTAAAATTTAAATACTAACAAATTTAACAACAAAACTGTCATTTTATTTTATTATTAAAATTTGTAGGTGTTATTAATTGATTAATTGAAGAAATTGAGACATGAATAAAATAAATGAATTTGGATGGAATAGTAGTTAATTTAAATTTTTTGATTGGTAAATATCAAAGTGTTGATTTTTTTTTTTTTTTAAAGAAGTGACTATGCTACCGATTTTCATTATCATGAAAATCAAAATAGGTAATATAGCTGTTTGACTGATACCACCTGTTGTACAAATATCATGTCCCAACAAAAACACATATAAGTATATTAAGCCAATATCAGCATTTGGATTCAGTTGGTGCCCTTCGAGATTTCAGAGTTTTAGGGGTCTTTATTGCATCTTTTTCAGTTTTTGTATTTTGCTTGTTCTGCAGGGACTGGTATGCTTAATATTATGATCATTCGTTATTTGTATCTCTCTATTAGGGGTGTCAATGGGTACGATACAGGTAGGGTGGAAACATTTTCATACCCATACCCACTAAGAGTTGACCTTACCCATACTCTACCCTTACCTGTTAAGAATTTGTCTTATCCTATCCTACCCATATCTGTTAAAATTAGTGGGTAACGAAACAGTAGCAGGTGAATAACGAATAACACTAATATATTGGTTTTATTATTTTTACAAATATACTATCAAAGCTCATCATGTCATACATATGCAATCACAATTATTAATATAAATATAAAAATACAAATATGTAATCAATTCTAACTAATAATTTTTTTATAAAGAAAAAAAAAACAAAAAATTCAAATATCTCTTCTAACAAATTGAAAATTCAATTCGTTAATTAAATAATAAAACATTCAAATAAAAAAGTAATATGTTTAATATTATATTCATCTTACACCAAAATGCATATATTTTCTCATGAATTAACGTTGATACAATGATATGAGAAATATAAAATTGAATAAATTGAATATAATATTTATATATCGATATGTAATTTATTTTATATAATTATCCGTTACCCAATGGGTACGAAATAGTCATTACCCGTACCCATACCCATTTAGCTAACGGAAAAAAATCCTTACCCATACCCATACCCAATAAGCTAACGAAAAAAAATCCTTACCCATACCCGACTTATCGAATACGAAACGGTTAAGATAAATGGGTAAACGGTTTTCATTGACACCCCTACTTTCTATGAAAACGAAATAAGAAAAATCTATCGTGCGCGGTGAGATATAAATCTTTAACAATTGAGAGAATAAAATAATATTGCAAACAATAAGTGCTAGCACAAGGCCCGTATCGTTTGTACAAGCCCATTATAAGGGTCCTTAGATTTGTTTTCCTTTATCCTGGTTGACGCATTCAAAAGTTTGGGCCAGGCCTAAAAGGCCATCATCTGCTCTATTTATACTGATATTTTATTAAAGGTAGATTTGAATCTCCAGTCAAAATTTGACTATTGAGAATCAAAACAGAACGAATTTATAATAGATGCCATAATTTAATGTTAGTTTTTGCCAAGTCACAATTTTTACAGATTTCCATTATCAATATTTTTTGTAGAAGTAATTTTATTAAGGTGACTTAGAAAAGGGTAAAGAAAAACGAGATTATTTTTAGGATTTTTAAGATGATATTTTTCTTACATGAAATATATGATGCCGACCAGATCAAATAGTGAACCTCGCGTAGGCATTTACAAAACTGAATTTAATAGTTTTAAATCGATAATAGTATCTTTCAAGACAGAATTGGAGAAGAAAATAGATTGGGAGAATTTTTTTATGATAGGACATAATAGTAATATTATTTCAAAAGTAAACATATTTTTTTAATTTTTTTTCTAGAAAAAGAATGTGAAATAAACATATTTTGAAAACATAAATAAATAAACCCAATAAAAGGTAAGTGCCTCCTCTTAACCTCATGTGGCTTGGCCACTACATATCTTAACCAGTAATTGCACATATAAAATTGAAAATGCTTTGTGTTTTCTCAAGAAGTCTTCTATTTCAGAGGTATATTTCACTCCATGTTGTCACATAAATTAGGAGTAATTATGAGAATTATTTTTAAATACTAACATGCAAGAGCAGAGTTAGATCTTCAAACTATGGAGGTCAAATGTGAATGGAGTCAAGCATGTAAAATTTTGATAATACGAATTTGATAATTCAATAGTATTTTGTACTAATTTATATAGAAACTTATTAATCAATACAAATCTTTTAAAAATAAATAGGATCAATTGACCTCCATTTAAACCAAGTGTCCCCACCTCTGCTAACAGGTGTCAAATTTTCCATAACATAACGGTTTAAAGACATTCTACACAGGGGGCAATCTGTGCAACACACGGTTTTAAGATCTTGGCAAAGTTGTAGGAGGCGGGTGTCAAGGCGAATATGGGGGTGTTCTTCTTCTCTGCATGTTGGGTACTGTGGAAGGAGCGTAATCGGAAAATTTTCCAGGACGTCATTGTGGATCCGAATTGGGCAGTCGAACGGGCAATGATGGAAGCTATATTATGGTTGCAATACTGTTAATTTGGTAGTTTGCTTTATGCTGTAGTTGTAGATGTTTACATTTATGTTTCTTGCACCTACTGGTAGCCTCTATCAGTTTAAAAAAAAAAAAAAAAAAAAGTGTCAAATTAATATGATCTTTGAATTCTTTTAGCACAGATTTCATCTGTTGATACAGAAGTTGGGATATGTAGAACTCATAATTAATATTGGAGTTACAAATATTGCTCTTTATTTCTATGAAATTTTGAGGAAATTAAAAAAAAAAAATAGTTGGTGCCCACGTGGAGACATAGAGGAATCACATGGAGACATAATAGGATATCCACACATTTTTCTTTTTGACTGATGCAGATGTGATAGAAATGCATGAAAATGGCTTATCTGTCTTTCCTTTTTGGGCAACCCATTATTGCATTCTTAATTTTTTTTAAGTACAAGATGAAAATTCTTAATTGTTCCAAGTTACGCTAGTATTTCTCAGCCTGCATATGCAACTGTGACAGAGGCTAATGTAGCTTCTTTCAATAATAATAATAAAATATTATTTTTTAATAAATAAAATATATATTTCTTGGGGAATGAAAATTTAGTTTTATCAATTATAGAGCTAAGAGCAAAATAGTATATGAATTATTGAATTATTGGATGATTTAAATTTCAAATGTCGTCGGCGGAAAATATTATAGACACCAATAATTTTGTATAGTGATCAGAAATAAAATTCATGTTCATTATATATTATCGTGTGAATGTTTTGAAGAAAATGAATGTTGAGTTTGAATACTATGAGAATTGGGAGTAACAGGCAGAGTATTTTGTACTAATTTTTCACTCCATGTTGTCACATAAATTGGGAGTAACTATGAGAATTTGTTTGAAATACTAACAGATAGGGGCAGAATCAGATCTTCAAACTATAGGGATCAAACGTGAATGTAGTCAAGCATATAAAATTTTGATAATACGAATAGGGTCAATTTGATAATTCTATAGTATTTTGTACTAATTATATAGAAATTTATCAATAAATACAAATGTTTTGAAAATAAATAGGATCAATTGACCTCCATTTACATCAAGTGTCTCCGTCTCTGCTAACAGATGTCAAATTAACATGATCTTTGAATTCTTTTCGCACAGAATTCATCTGTTGATACAGAAGTTAGGATATGTACAACTCATCCTTAATATTGTAGTTACAGATATTGCTCTTTATTTCTATGAAATTTTGAGGAAATTAAAAAAAAAAAAAAATAGTTGGTGCCCACGTGGAGACATAGAGGAATCACATGGAGACATAATAGGATATCCACACATTTTTCTCTTTGACTGATGCAGATGTCATAGAAATGTATGAAAATGGCTTATCTGCCTTTCTTTTTTGGGCAACCCAATATTGTATTCTTAATTTTTTTTAGTACAAGATGAAAATTCTTAACTGTTCCAAGTTACGCTAGTACTTCTCAGCCTGCATATGCAACTGTGACAGAGGCTGATGTAGCTTCTTTCAATAATAATAATAAAATATTATTTTCTAATAAATAATATATATATTTCTTGGGGAATGAAAATTTAGTTTTATCAATTATAGAGCTAAGAGCAAAATAGTATATGAATTATTGAATTATTGGATGATTTAAATTTCAAATGTCGTCGGCGGAAAATATTATAGACACCAATAATTTTGTGTAGTGATCAGAAATAAAATTCATGTTCATTATATATTATCGTGTGAATGTTTTGAAGAAAATGAACGTTGAGTTTGAATACTATGAGAATTGGGAGTAACAGGTAGAGTATTTTGTACTAATTTTTCACTCCATGTTGTTACATAAATTGGGAGTAACTATGAGAATTTTTTTGAAATACTAACAGATAGGGGCAGAATCAGATCTTCAAACTATAAAGATCAAACGTGAATGTAGTCAAGCATATAAAATTTTGATAATACGAATAGGGTCAATTTGATAATTCTATAGTATTTTGTACTAATTTATATAGAAATTTATCAATAAATACAAATGTTTTGAAAATAAATAGGATCAATTGATTTCCATTTACATCAAGTGTCTCCGTCTCTGCTAATAGATGTCAAATTAACATGATCTTTGAATTCTTTTCGCACATAATTCATCTGTTGATACAGAAGTTAGGATATGTACAACTCATAATTAATATTGTAGTTACAGTTATTGCTCTTTATTTCAATGAAATATTGAGGAAATTTAAAAAAAAAAAAAATACTTGGTGCCCACGTGGAGACAAAGAGGAATCACATAGAGACATAGTAGGATATCCGCACATTTTTCTTTTTGAGTGATGCAAATGTGATAGAAATGTATGAAAATAGCTTATCTGTCTTTATTTTTTTGACAACTTATTATTGTATTCTTAATTTTTTTTAGTAAATGATGAAAATTCTTAACTGCTCCATATGTTCTCCACCTACAGATGTAATTGTAATAGAGGTTGATGTAATTTCTTTTAACAATAATAGGAAAATAAAATTTTTTAATAAAGAAAATATATATTTCTTGGAGAATGGGAATTGAGTTTTATGAATTATAGAGCTAAGAGCAAAAGAGTATATGAATTATTGAATTATTGGATGATTTAAATTTCAAATGTTGTAGGCTGCAAATATTATTGACACCAATAAATTTGTGTAGTGATAACAATTAAAATTCATGTTCATGATATATATATTATCGTTTGAATGTTTTGAAGAAAATGAACGTTGAGATTGATGAATGAATGGTCTCAGACAGAAAAAAAGAAACTCAAATGGACAAATGATTTCATTCCCTGTAAATATGCTGGTACAAGCTATATGTATCAATTGATTAATTTTTCAATTTATTAAAATGATGAGGAACGGATATATATCATAGAATTAAGTCACGCACAGCTCAAATATATTTTATTCGATCTTCTGTGACAGCGGATAGTGAGCTTCTATGTATGTAAAAATTGAATCAAACAAATTAATTTGCTCTATAATTCATAAAGTTAAGAAAACGTTAATATTAAAATAACTATTTACTTAAATTATTTAAACTCTTTCTCGAAATTAATTATTTAAACTATTTTTTTATGAAGTCACTTAATATGCATGGTTCAAATTGAATATATAAATTATATATGAAATTGTAATGTTCCGTAGCTCTATAGATCAAATTTTCATTATTTTATAATTTAAATGTTTTAGTTATTTAATTTTGGACTTCAAATCCGAAGTACCTGGCCCATAACAACAGTTTTTTTCCAGTACGAAATAACTAACAAGATAATTTAGAAACTTAAACCTGTTGATGTTAATACGAATTTTAAATTCGATTTGAAATTTCAAAATTTTATATTCTTAATAATCAAATTTTTATTTCCATATGTCTATATTTGTATTTTTTTTTATTTGATACTTCACTAATATAAATATTTCCAATGTGTGTATGTGGGGGTAATTTCCAATGTGTATATAATATCTTATTATTTTTGAACTGATTTTGACTAGGAGGTCTAGTATGTATTTGTGTTGTGAATTTGGAGTACGGTTCTGCTTTGAAGTTAATCCGTACGTATAATAGATTCTTAGGGATCTGGATATATGAGATGATATTGACCACTTATTGTTCTCGATACAAATACAAACTCTTGCCAATATACAAAACCCAGAAGAAATAATGGCCTATCTAGTTATTTACCTTAATATTAAGATAGACTATCATGCTTTGACAAGTATAGAGCATAGAAGGAAAAATTGGAATCGGTCACTTGACCCGTAGAAGCAGTTGAATCAGATCGAAAACTCAGGTTTTTTTAGTAGAAGATTGTTTTGTACCTTATAAAATAGAAAAAAGTTGTTAATAAATAATTTATCGAAATATTATGTTAAGTCAAAAAATTATACTCAAGTAATTCATTAGTATAAATATTTAAAACTAAACATATATATAGTCTAGCCAATTAATAAAATGTATATTAATAAAATTTCTTAAAAATCAAATTAGATAGAATTATAATTACTACAATTATTTATAATTAATTATCTGAAAAAAATTCCACACATTAATTCAGTATTTATAGACGAAAGTGAAAAATCAAGAATCATTATAATTGATCTCGCTACTCAATTCTTGTTGCCCGAGCGCCTACCCGCGTTGCCCACAACCTCTTCTTCTCAAATCAACAATTTGACCAAGTCAAAATAGCTGATTTTGCCCCCAAATCCACCCCTCTGCGTCTCCTCCATTGGCTATTGCCCTCTTGTCATGGGTGCATCACAGGCTCATATCGTGAGAATCGACTCAATTTGGAGTAAAATTCGGTCAATTTTGGTCGGATTCCATCGATTATGTCAATTTTCGCAGCAAAATTCATTCAACGCATATCTCAGTCAAAAATCAGATCGGTCTGGTTCGATTCCAGTCTGACTTGGTCAATTTTTTCCTTCTATGCTTAAGAGTATGTCTTACTTCCCACTTGTATTTCCATTTTTAAAGTTTAAATAATCAATCTGAACTTTTCAACATGATCTTTATATTTATGAGCTTGGAGATCAAATTTTATAATTTTTGTAAATTTTTTACTATTTTTTTATTTTTGAAAATACATTTTTCATGAAATAAAATTTTTAAAAAAATATATTTTTTCAAATATTCTAAATAAATAGTAAAATTTTCAAAAAAAATATAAAATTTAATCTCTAACCAAATTACAATATGAAGATATGTTAAGAAGTTCGAATCGACTTTTTAAACTTTAAAAATGCAAATATCACTCTAAATTTGGTTAGCATCCTGTCATATCACTCTAATATTAAGTACTATAGTGTTTAGCATCTCAATTAAATTTGAATAGCTTTCTATACAAAACAAAAGATGAACATCATGTAAAACTTCCACCACTTAATGTAAGCCACATCAATAACCCATGAAATATTCATGGCAAAGAAGCACTCGTACTCTCCCAAATTGACAAGACAAGTAAGCGAGATTTAATGGCAACCTCAAAAATTGACAAGACAAGTAATAAGCGAGATTTAATGGCAACCTCAAAAATTAATTTGCTCACACTACTACAAAAATACAGTTTGTACACGGACTTTAACTTGAGAACTACACGGATTTGGAAACGTGTGCAATACTGGGGTGTAGGAAAGTTACCCGTGTACGATTATACAAATCCTACACGGATTATTTAATCAAGAGCTGTGTGGAAAGCATGAGAGCTACACGGTATAAAAAACCGTGTAGGAACAGTCTTCCTACATGGATTTTTATTAAAAAGCCGTGTAGCTCTCCAACCTAGCTACACAGATTTTTATTAGAACATCCGTGTAGGAAGATACTAAATTATTTTTTATTTTTAAAGGAGTTTATTCAAATATCCGTGTAGGATTTCCATTTTTTTTGTATTTTTTTTTCGTTTTGGCTAGCTTCCACTTTTGCTAGTCATTATATATAAAATCAGAATGTTTTTTAACACAAACCAGAACCCCAAAACAGATAAAAATTGCCAAAACAACATAACAATTTAGAATTAATAATTACACAAATTAATTTATACAAATCCATATT
Source organism: Carex cristatella (assembly GCA_024447775.1). Classification (NCBI taxonomy): domain Eukaryota; kingdom Viridiplantae; phylum Streptophyta; class Magnoliopsida; order Poales; family Cyperaceae; genus Carex; species Carex cristatella. The sequence goes on along the minus strand of JAJHPF010000011.1, from coordinate 7,546,512 downwards.
GTGGAGTACAAAATTCGGAAATAAACCACCTTGCCCGCATCCCTCTCACTTCGTTGACTTGCTCGGTTGAGTAAGCGGCTTGGCACCGGAAATACTACAATTATAATTTGAGTTAGTAACGAGAAACAGATCGAATTATTGATATTTTTAAAATGAAATTTATTGTGAATTACATATCTCTTTTGGAAAATTTAAATTGATCTCTTTCGATCCAACCAATCATGAAATTTATTGTGTAATAAGCGCACTCCCAATTCTCCTTCTTGTCGCGCGCACTGAAATTTACATTTATCGGCCTATGTTAGAACGAAAAAAAATATTTTAACTATAAAATTTAAGTTAAAAAATTATTGTATAATAAGTGCACCGGTAACCACTGAATTTTGAATTTATCTTTCATGGCCCCTTTTCCTTTTGCTTGCACTCCTCCTTCTGCAGCATATTTGCTCCAAGCCTTTATAAAATTACGTGACTGTATTTAGCAATTTCGATTGACAATTTAATTACAATTAGAAAAAAGAAATCAAATCTAATGAAAAGATATTGCTTACTGTGCTATAAAGAGATAGATGTCTCTGCAAATCCTATACAATTTTTACAATCCCTACAAGGACACAAAATATTGGTATCTGTTTTCTCCACTCTATAATTCTCCGCAAATTGTAAAAACTCTTAAACGCGAACCAAATATTCTTCACTATCTCGTCGCAATTAATACATCCAACTTCGATCCATTTGTAAATTAAATTTCAAAAATGATATCAATTAATTAATCATGGTGCATGGTCGACATATATACAACTTTTGACGAATTAATTCTTGGCTTACAAAGGGCCAGTTTACAATCCTAACCCACCCTTTGAATATTGTGCTTCATATGTGAACACATGTTAGTGGGATTTAATTAGTATTTGAGAAAAATTCGGCAGCATTTTCCCTTAACTCCCCAAGTATGCGTAAAGACCACATACTCGTAGGAGTAATAAGGAGAAATACTGTCGAATTTTTCTCAAATACTAATTAAACCCCGCTAACATGTGTTCACATCTTAAATGAGACACAATATTCAAAGAGCAGTCCCAAACCGGGGACTATCCAAAATTAATCACTATTGGATTAATTTTGAATGGGCATGGACCTAAAATCATATTAATAGGTTAGTTATTGGACAACAATACACTAATTATTCTAATTAACAAATTAAAACAACCATGCATGCATCAATTAATCAAAGCCTAAACCTTAAATGTGCAATAATATAATCATAAAATAACATAAAATTTTTAAAAAAAGAACAATTAATAACTTGAGTAAGAGACTCACTTGAGTAAGAGAGAGAGAAGAAAATCACAATAAAATCAGCTATCTCATATCTTAGTTGCGCACAAATCAGCTTCCAGCCAATCCAGAGGAGAGAGGGTGATCAAAACGGCGCTGGAAGGGGAGGTTTACCTCATTAAGACCCTAAAATAAACTTTTCTACACGGATTTATAGGTACAAATCCATGCAGCTCTCTTAAACTATCGTACACGGATATTAAACTAAAAAACCGTGTACAAAAATGTTTCCTACACAGATATTTAAACAAAAAACCGTGTAGCTCTCTCACATTCCTACACGGATATTTAATGAAAAATCCGTGTATAAATGCCCAATTTCCACACGGCTTTTTCCTCAAAGAATTGTACACTGATTTTTAAGGACATATCCGTGTAGGATTTTTGCATATATTTTTAAACATTGAAAAAATAGGCTTTCGTACACGTTTTTTTTTTTTATAAAATAGAGAAAATCCGTGTACAACTTACAGTGTAGGAAGTGCTTTTTTGTAGTAGTGTTATGTTATAAATCATGTTCGTGTGAATTATATGGAAAAGGACAGAGCCCAACAACTATGTTGACTTTAGGTCAATTTTAATGTTTATCATGTCTCAACAAGCTAAGCATGAACATGGCGTCCAGTGGTGACACCATTTTATTTTATGTTATTAATCAAGCCACCCCATTTTAAGTGGAAGAAATAGGTGAAAACCGCGAATAAAATTAGAAAGATATGAGAAGGATAGATGAGAGAAAGAAGGAGGACCTCAAATAATTAATAAAAATGAACCGATGCAATGCATGCATCGAAGTTTCGATCCTAAGTACGTTGTTTCCCATGCGAAGAATGTAGTTTAATTTATTCAAAATTCAACTGTACACTACGCAGTCAACTTTATTTTAGATATTTAAAATCTTAAATAATTTGTAGCAACTGTTAAAAAAAATTATACTTTAAATTATTTATTCAAAATTCAATTGTACACTACGCACAACGCAGTCAACTTTATTTTAGATAAGATCTTAAATTATTTGTAGATAATGTTTTAAAAAAAAAATTATACTTGGAGATCTAAAAGTTCGGTAATATATGATGGTAAAACATAATTATGTCAACTTAATTCATTTTTCGAGCCATAGTTAGAGCTCCTCTAATTTTGTTGGGTTAGTAAAATAATGTGAAAATCCATAAACGACGAACAAAGAATAATCTATATTTCCTAATTCAAACACACTAAAAAAATGAATAGTAATTCAGAATAGTACTAATCCGAATTAGTGACTATTCTTCGCCCATCCAAATGCACTGTAGGAATAGTTACAGGAATATTAGCAGGAATAATTCAAGGCCAGTAATTTACGTTTTATCGTTGAATGGAATAGTTACACAATCGATATGTCAATTATACTATTTCATCAAACATGGTACCATATTTGAAAAGATGTGTAAAGATAATATTTTTGTCATTAACTCATTGGCTATGGATAAGAATAAAGATTTTTTTTGCTTTCGTAACGAATGCTGGTATGAAAATACTTCTATTGTCGTAGCCGTTGACACCGGAACTACAAACCAAGCAAAACAAACTTTTGACTATATTTCTGTAGAATACACAAAAAAAGTGTTAACTTTTTTTTCAAAATAAAATACTACACAACAAGATAAAAACTAAGCAATTAACACAAATACAAGTAACATACAAGTAAAACCAAACGTCAACTACATCTTAACCCTAGAAATAAGTTTAGCCCAGCATGTTCACAAAACAAAGCAAAGTAAAAGTTGTCAGAGTTCATGGCAAAACTATAGAAGAAATCGAAGAATCGTCGTCACACTCGTGTTTTTCCTCCTCTTCTTCTTCTCCAAACTAAGGCTTATCTCCCAAGCACCAGAGATCTCTTCTCAGATCTAGAATATCCTCTTTTAATGCCCAAAATCTCGTATTAAAGCCTTCCTATTCGGTCTCCACAGCTGGTGCCTGTTGCCAATTCCAGCCTGTTTTTTCGAATTTGCTCTGTACGGCCCGTACAGGAATCCATACGGGCCGTATACCCATGCCTTTGTGAGGGAGAGAGGTAGCCTCCTATGTGGAACTTTTTGTGTGGTTGGGCAGATCTTGTACTGGCCGTACAGAAATCCATACGGGCCGTATAGAAAGGTGTCAGCTCCAGAATTTCGCGTGTTTCCTGCAAAATAAGAACAAAAAATAGCAGTACCACATTCTATAGATATTTAAGTAAAATGTTCACACTTTTAGGCTTTTAGGCACGGGTTTTGGGTGTAAATCGGTGTCGGAATATAGGCAAAATAGGGAGATATCAAGGAGTGCTCAAATGAACTATGATTTTGTGCTCCAATTATGCTCTAAGTCTTTATCTCTATTTTTAAAATCTGAATAGACGATTCGAACCCCTCAAAATAATTATTACAATAAAATATACTTTGAGACAAAATTTTACATTTTTTAGAATTTGTTTACTATTTTTTGTTAGATACAAAACCTCAGTTTTTAGGAGATCCTGGACCATCAAAAAGCACGATTTTTGGATGCATGCATACATGGGGCTCACACAAACAGTGCAAATCCATAAAATTGAACCCTTCATGGCTGCATTGTAACGCTTAGCTGGGTTTATCTACTATAGATTTTCTCATTATTATTATTTGTCCTGTATTATAATACACAAAAGGGCTGGTACAGGAATTCTAGTATTTGTCTTTTGTTCTGTGGAAGTGTTGTATCTCCTGTATTATAGTACACTACAAATTACTGTTTACGTGAGAAAAATAAAATTCAGTTGATCTGAATTTTATTTTTCCTACGGAAACAATGATGCTACTGAACACGTCCTAAAGGGCATGGTAGAGGGATTCTAGTATTTGTCTACGTAGTGTACTGTTCTTGAACATTACGTATAGGAATAGTTGCAGGAATAGTCCAGCTGTCCAGGAATAGTTCAAGGCCTTTAATTTATGTTTTTTCGTTGAAGGGAAAATCTATATATGGATAATTTTCCAAAAAAAATAAAAATAAATAATTAATTCAGCCAATTTAGAATTGCATTTTTTTTTATCTGGGGCCACTAATATATATTTTGTCTCCGAGGGCCCAGGCAGGCCCAATTGAATTTGTCGTGACATATATGTCACCTGCAGCATAACTTCCTAGCCCAATAGATCTTTCATAGGTTGTTAGTAAATTACGAATATCCGTGGTTTGTGTGTACCATCACTTTAACACACATTTTTTGTGATGCAGATGTGAGAAATTTATGAAAATGGCTTATTTGTCTTTCTTTAACAGTACTGAACACCTGCATTATTGTATACTTAAAGTTTTTAGTATAAGATAAAGGGAATGTTTTGGCCCTCCGAATTATCATATTCGAGTGCATCTACCATTTAGTTGAACCTACAAGAACTTTACAAATTTGTCTAACTTTCATTTTCAATATTCATATCCAAGCTCTTAAAGTTCACTTTTTAATCTTTTAAAATTAATGCTACTCGCAAGCTTTTAAACCTCTATCTAGAATTATTTAAATTCTAAATCTGAATACTTTCAAAACTTGAAAGGTTAATTTCACACATTATTTTTTTTTCTCTTGAACTATTTTTGTCTATTTTTCTGACGATCCGAAATGAATTTTGCGAATATAAAAATATGAATATTTTCTACTATATTTTCTTTCTCAAATGAGATTCATGAAAAAATATTTATTTATTTATTTTCAAATCATTTTTTTAAGTAAATCTCATGAGCACTATTAATTCTCAAGTTTTAGATGTCTGCAACCATTTAAACCTCTGATATCTATTTAAACTACTATGTTCTTGTGTTTAAACTTCTGACATCGATCATATAGTATCACATGTTTAAAGTAGTACATTCAAGAATTTAAAACACTGCAATCAAGCTTTTAAATCTCAGTCTACAATCTTTTAATTAAATACTTGTGTCAAGTCTTTAAACCTCTGACTACATCTATTTAAAATATTCATCTTCTATGTACAAATCCTTAACTTATATTTTTTTATTTTATTTTGCTTCACAAGCCTTTAATCATCTATCTACAACCCTTTAAATTAGTTGTTTCAAGTATTTAATTAATAGTTTTCATATCATGTTTAAAAGGTTGTAGACTGAAGTTTAAAACCTTTAGAATTTAAAGTGCTCAAAAGCATTACTTTAAAAAAATAATGATTTGAAAATAACTCAAAAGTGTTTTTTTTTATGGATCTCATTTGAAGGAGAAAATCGACTAAAAAATGTTTGTATTTTTAGATTTGCAAAATTCATCATGGATCCTCAAGAAAATAGACGAGAATGATTAGAGGAGAGAAAAAGAGTGGGTGAAAGAAATATTTTTTTTATGGAGATTAATACAATAAAGTTTTGTAATTTACGAAATTTTCTTCATAAAATTAGTAGTATTCATTATTAGTTTCTCTCTTTTTTGTTCTTATTTTGAATTATATTCTATCGAAAACACAAATCGACATGTCAATTATACTATTTCATCAAACATGGTACTATATTCGAAAATATGTGTAAAGATAATATTTTTGTCATTAACTCATCAGCTATGGATAAGAATAAAGATTTTTTTTGCTTTCGTAACGAATGCTGGTATGAAAATACTTCTATTGTCGTAGTAACGAATGCTGGTATGAAAATACTTCTATTGTCGTAGCCGTTGACACCGGAACTACAAAAGCTATAGCACGATATATAATTTGCTTACAATCAAATAGGACCTCAAATAATTAATAAAAATGTACCGATGCAATGCATGCATCTAAGTTTCGATCCTACGTTGTTTCCCACGTGAAGAATGTTATTTAATAAAAATGTACACTACGCAGTCAACTTTAATTTAGATAAAATCTTAAATTCTTTGTAGCTCATGTTTAAAAAAAAAGGGGGGGGGGGATTTCACTTATACCCCTCAAAAACTTCAAAATTATGTATTTCCGCTCTAAAATTTAAAATTACATATTTCTCTCTCTAAACTTCAAAAACTCAAATTTACCGATTTTATTGTCTTTTATATTAAAACTCATTCTAAATTTATAAAATACTCATTTTATCTTTTATTAAAAATATATAAATCTCATCAGACTCAAATTATTTGAATCTAAAGGGTTCCTCTACCGTCCGATCTGTGTGCATCGCATTAAGATTTGTGCACGTCGCTTCAATATTCGTGCTAATCTAATGCACACGAATCTTAAAGCAATTTTGATTAGCGCGTATCGCATTAAGATTTGTGCATGTTGCTTCAATATATATGTGTGTTTTTGCATCAGGATTCGTGCTGATCTTGTGTGCACAAATCTAAAAACATTTCGGATGGTAGAGGAACCGTTCATACTCAAATTGGAGTATGATAAGATTTATATGCTTTTAATACAGGGTAAAATGGGTATCTTATAAATTTAGAATGAGTTTCAATATAAAAGAAAATAAAATAGGTAAATTTGTTAGTTTTTGAAATTTGGAGGGGGAAATATGTAATTTCAAATTTTAGAGGAAATACATAATTTTGAAGTTTTTGAGGGGTATATGTGAAATTCTCCCAAAAAAAATTATACTTGAAGATCTAAAGGTTCGGTTAGATATGATGGTAGAACAGAGTTATGTCAACTGAATTCATTTTACAAGCCTTAGTGGAGCTCTTCATAGCAGGCATGGCAATTAATTAATTTCCCAATTGCTTTACATGTCAATATGGGGTATGTGTGTTGGCTTTTGATATAAATGTGGTGTGTGTCTATATTTTTTGAAGAAACTGTGTGTCTATATATAGAGGAGTACTCAAATGCACTATGATTTTGTGCTTCAATTATGCTCGAAGTTTTTATCTCTATTTTTAAAATCTGAACAGACGATTCGAACCCCTCAAAATAATTATTACAATAAAATATACTTTGAGACAAAATTTTACATTTTTTGTTAGATACAAAATCTCAGTTTTTAGGAGATCCTGGACCATCAAAAAACACGATTTTTGGATGCATGCATACATGGGGCTCACACAAACAGTGCAAATCCATAAAATTGAACCCTTCATGGCTGCATTGTAACGCTTAGCTGGGTTTATCTACTATAGAGTTTCTCATTATCATTATTTGTCCTGTATTATAATACACAAAAGGGCTGTTACAGGAATTCTAGTACTTGTCTTTTGTTTTGTGGAAGTCTTGTATCTCCTGTATTATAGTACACTAAGGGTCTGTTCGGCGGGTCATTGAGAATGTGTATGGGCACGGAAATTGAACTAAAAATTACTGTTTACGTGAGAAAAATAAAATTCAGTTGACCTGAATTTTATTTTTCCTGCAGAAACAGTGATGCTACTAAACACGTCCTAAAGGGCATGGTAGAGGAATTCTAGTATTTGTCTACGTACACGTCCTAAAGGGCATGCTAGAGGGATTCTAGTATTTGTCTACGTAGTGCACTGTTCTTGAACATTACGTATAGTCCAGCTGTCAAGGAATAGTTCAAGGCCTGTAATTTATGTTTTTTCGTTGAATGGAAAATCTATATATGGAAAATTTTCCAAAAAATAAATAAATAATTAATTCGGCCAATTTAGAATTGCATTTGTTTTATGTGGGGACCACTAATATATATTTTGTTTCCGAGGGCCCAGGCAGGCCCAATTGAATTTGTCGTGACATATATGTCACCTGCAGCATAACTTCCTAGCCCAATAGAGTTTTCATAGGTTGTCAGTAAATTACAAATATCCATCACTTTTACATACAGTCCGCGTTTAGATTTTTTTTTTTATCCACGCTAAAAACGTTCAGTAGAAAAATCAACACGTTCTTTATAAAATGGGATTATATAATTGTCTATAAAAAGGCGGATGCATGTTTGAACCAACAATGCAAACGAAAATACATCAAATTAAACAGTTTCAGAGTGAAAACACCTGAAAAACTGCAATTGAGAGTGCAAACATCTGCATTGTCAATTTAGCAAGGCAGATGCAGATGGCAAAGGAAGGGTGCTTGGTGTCATCAGTAGTGTTCCAAAGAAGTTGCGACAGACGAACAGGAAATTACGCACCCAATTCATGGGATTACTACTCCATTTCATCTCAAGAAAATAATTATGTATGCGCTTTAGAAAACAGTCTTAGCCATTAATTGCACTTTAATACTTTAGTTACAATTTGTACATATTTTTCTACTGTGCGGTGCAACCTTAATTATTACCAATTGTAAATTCACAGTTATTTTTTTACTTTATCATGGCGTTTCAAATCACATTGAAATATCTAATGCATTTTTCATTTGAATGCCCTTGTGTTCAATCTTTGCAGGAAAAACAAAAAATTAGTAACTGTAATGAAGAGATGAAGAGCATGATCAGAAGTCAATTGATGTATAAGGAGTCTCAGATTGCTGTCAAGCTAAACTTGGTGGACATGGTTCAGCGACTCGGCGTCGCTTATCATTTCTCAGAGGAAATAAAACATTTACTTGAAGAAATGATAATTAATAATGCAAAAGATACTTTGAAGAATGATTTTGCTTCTCTGGCTCTTTTCTTTAGGCTCATGAGGGAGAATTATTTTGAGGTCCCTCAAGGTATGTCATCTTCCTAATTATGCCATTAACACATATTTCTTTGTTATGAGAAATTGTTATTAATAATATGTACTTAAACTACATTTGTGATCCTCACATGTCCCAGTCGACAATGAAAATATTTCTGGATTTTAATCTACAAATTAATAAAAACCAATTAACATTTTTGAAATAAAAAATAAATAAGTGTAACTAAGCTTTCTTTATCTGGCAGACATTCTAAGTACTATTATGAAAGGAAACATGCAAAATGACATAGAGGCTCTCCTTGCCCTCTGCGACGCCTCGTTTCTCACATTTAAGGGAGAGAGATTATCAGACGAGGCAGGGGTATTTTCGACAAAACAACTAAATCAACTCAAGAAAACATGCATGGATAAAAAACTGAAGGGGCAAGTGGATCATGCACTAGAGGTCCCATTGCATTGGAGGGTTCCTAGACTTGAGACAAGGTGGTACATAGATCAGTGCCAAGGAAATGAAAATGTGAATCCTGTGCTAACAAAATTTGCAAAGCTTGAGTACAATAAAGTGCAACTTGTGCATCAAGGAGAACTTTCAAGGCTTTCAAGGTTCAGATATAACTGATAACTATATACATATTGATGTATTTTTTATTATTTTTTTTCATATCAAAACACTGATTTTCCAAAAAAATAAAAAATCTAGTTTCCAGCACATTTTAATATGGAGAACAATGCACGTTGAGCTCTTCAGATCAACTGTTATTTTGAAATCGCAAAAATTACTTGTTTCGATATAGACCTCTATCCAAGCACATTATACACACAAACACACACACAATTCTCTCACAATTAACGTACCCTTTCCCTTTATATATATAATAAATGAACTAAGTTAGATTTTATTTATTTTATTCTTGTATGAGATAGATGGTGGATCGAACTTGGTTTAAGGGAGAAGGTGCCTTTTGCTAGAGATCGCTTAGTTGAATCATTCTTCTATGCAACTGGAATTGCACCTGAACCACATAACTCAGCTTGCCGAGAAGTACTTTCAAAACTGGGAGTTCTGATTGTAATTTTGGATGATGTATATGATATCTATGGAACCTTCGATGAGCTTTTGCTTTTTAATGAAGCTATCCGGAGGTACAATTAACAAACCCATGTATAAAACTTATATATGGTTTCAATTGATCATTATTGTGATTACAATTTAATGTAAAAATTGAAATATACTTCCAGGTGGGACGAGGTTGAAGCAACAGAAAATTTACCAGAATTTATGAGAATTTTATATGGTGTTATTGTCAATACAACTAAGGAAACAGGTTCTTATGTTCTAGCAAAATATGGCTGGGATCCCTCCCCTATTCTCATTAAAGCTGTGAGTTATTCTAGTTCAAACTTTAGAGTCAAAACAAATAACAAATATTATTTCAAAATCATACTAAGCCTAGTTAATTTAAAAGTTAAAACAAGCTCCTGATCAAAATCATTTTATTTTTATTTTGTAAATATATTACTGTTACAGTGGCGGGATGCATGTGTTTCATTCTTAACGGAGGCCAAATGGTACAGAAATGGTTATAAAGCGAAATTCAAAGAGTACCTAGAGAATGGATGGGTTTCATCGACTGGGCCGCTATTGCTGACACATGCTTTTATAGTGTTAGGGGACAAACCAACAACACAAGCTCTGAATCTTCAACAAAAATATCCGAGACTGGTACAATCATGCGCAACAATATTTCGCCTCAGCAATGACAGTGCAACTCATCATGTGAGTTATAAATTAATTTTTTTTTTTGCATTTTAGCTCCCAGATATATACTGCAACTCTGTTAAAAACTTAGTTTTTTCGTTGCTTTCATGGAGGACTATAACTTAGAAGTTATAATAGTATTTCATAATCCTAATTGCAAATATTTGGACGAACTATGACTTCAATTATTGTTGTGAAAAAGGGCCACTTATTGGATGTTCTTAGTTAAAGACTTTTTTTCTGAACTAATTTACATAATTCCAGGCGGAGTTACAAAGAGGTGATGCACCATCATCCATAGGATGCTACATGCAGGAGCATTTGTGTTCCGAACGACAAGCGCGAAAGGCCATTGAAAAGATCATTGTGGAGACATGGAAGAAAATTAATGACGATTCTCTCGGCCATGGTCGCCATGCTTTACCTCGACAGTTCATCAATGCAAGCGTCAATCTGGCGCGCATGTCGCTTTGCTTATATAACGGTGGGGATGGTGTAGGTGCCCCGGGTCGGATAAAGGGTCTTGTTAAGTCTTTGCTGCTAGATTCCATAAGCATTGATTAATTTCATGTAGCTCTTATGTATTTAAGGCTATTTTTAATGAATTACCTTAAATTATAGAGAGGAATGTAACCACAGTCCAATAAAAATCTGTACCCATACCTTTACACCCAAAAACTGAATGCGAAGATATAAAATATTAAACACAGTAATGGGTTATTACCTTATTACCAACAACATTGCAAAGTAATTAGGTTTCATTTAGATGATCCAAAATTTCATAACAATAAAATTTATATCATCAAACTCTTATATCAATAATTACATTTGTCATCAGTCATTAAAAACAGAAGAAATGACTGTCGGGCCGATATTGCTCTGCCAATGGCATAGTGGTTAACGCCATCTGTTAAGAGCAAATGGTATACGGGACAGGAGGGTGCCCGATGTCCATCGGACCAAAGTCTGTTTGATGGGTGTCCGATACCGTCCGATTCACTTCAAGATCTGTACGCATCACTTTAATATCCGTAATGTTTGCTTTAATATATGTGTGCACAGATCTTGAAGTAGATTGGACGGTATCTGACTCCCATCTATCATTGTTTTGGTCCAATGGACATCGGACACCCTCCTGTCCCAATGGTATACATATATACCTTTTCTCTCTAGGCAATAGGCATCGGTCCGTAACCCGATAGCAGAATATGATTTGGTCCAACGGGAAAGTATTTTTTTTGTAGTAGTGTCTAGCTACAAACCAAGCAAAACAAACTTCTGACTATATTTCTGTAGAATAAAAAAAAAGTTGCTATAATAAATAAAATACAGTGTTAATTTTTTTTTCAAAATAAATAGTTTTAAAGTTTTTTAATTTATATTGACTATTTATTAATTACCAGCTAGAATTTACGGGACAACAGGTTTATCCCGAGTAATTAATTAAGTACACAACACCGACTAGCTTAATTTACATCATTTCTCAGCTTTTAATCACTTTAAATGGAAAAAAAAGGACAATGAAAGATCTTAAAATATCCCAATAGCACAATCAAGTAATACAAACAACAATATGATATAAAGAATTAGCATTTGGTATAGTGAAAAAGTCACATAGTCTCTATATGAGAAGTAATGAATTATGTTAAAACTGTTAGAAAAAATATAACTCAGCACTCCTAAGAAACTCCCTACCCTCCAATATTTTATTTCATTCACAGAGGAATTACAGAATTTTTCTCCAATTGAATTACATAGAGATGGGCAGCAGCCTCTCATATAGCCTGTCATGTTATTTCTTTCCTTAATCTAGGATTGTCTAAAATATTACATTAATTGTCTAGATATTACATTTGCTGGAAACTAAATCTTCTACTGTCTTTTCCGTTCATCCCCTTCTATTCTTCTATGATCTTCTTTGACTCACGCCAACAGGAAATTCAGATGTACGTCATGAGAACTACTAGTGGCTTAACCTTCAACTTTACTAAAAAAAAAAAAACCAATATGATGTATGTCATGAGAACTAATAGTGTACCTCATGCTCACTCAGCTATTTTAAAATTTTGCAAGAAAATATTAATGGGTCTGACCAATGACCGTGCTTATAAAATTCGTATTAACAAGCTAATGTTTCACATCCACAAACTGAATCTAGATGTACTTCGAAATTTTCACATCCACAAAATGTGCACTCCAGATCCTTTAAAGCACCAATTCTGCTCTGTTCCATATATACAACTTATCATTTTCTGTATAATTAAATTACTTTTTGTTAGCTACTAATTTCTTGTTTTGCTTTATCGAACTTTGAATTTCTGATTGAAGACAACGGTACAAGAAAATTGGTTTACGCAGGCAATAGTACAAGAAAAACACCACAAGAGATGAGCATCAAAATAGCAAACCTCACAAAGGAGGTGACTACTTGGAAGAAAGAACACATTAATTACCACCAGACTAGACTATGTAAAGAGTGCATAGCCTAGTTAGTAGCGCAAGAAGAAAGGAAGAGACGTTAATGACTGAAAAACTGCTCAAAAACCGCTCGAAAATGAGAACTAACTTTTAGTGTAGTGGTAATGTCATGCTCTCTGGAAGAGAAAATCCTTTGTGGATATTAAATTTTGTGTAGCTTGACCACCAACCTTTATAAAAAAAAAATGCTTGAAAAAAGATATGACAAAATATGCAACTTGCAAGAGGAAAATGGAGCCAAAAGGAAAAACGGGCATGGGTGAAATTAGAAGACAAAAACACAAAGCTCTTTCATTAAATGGCCTCATATACAAAGAGAAAAAAATGGAGAAGTCTGGTGAATGAGGGGGGAGTGCAAATAACAGAACACAAAGTAAGAGCAAATATATTTCATGAGCAATTTATAAACCTCATTGGCAAACCGCACCAACAAGGCATGCAGTACAACTTTCAGAATCTATATGAAAATAAGAAAGAGCCACTAATCACCCATATGAAGATTAACATTGAGCAGCAGGAGAATGAAAAGGTAACGGATGAGTGGCCAAGCAACACCCCCGGACCCGATGAGCACCCGGGTGAGTTTTCAAGTCTTCCAAATCACTGCTAATACCGGACGTTTGGTTCGTGTTTTTAATATCATCATGCAAAACAGTGTACTCACACTTCTAATAAAATTAGTATTCATGTGTTATGTCGTGCCGTGATTAAAATAGTAAGAAATAGTCAAGTAAATAGTCATGATCCATTAGTTACATATGATGACCACACGTATTGTGATCAAATTTGTCCTGAAAATTATATTCGGTCACAATTTTCATGTTTGATTATTTTTGACTATTTTTTATTCTAAATTAGTTTAGCGAATGTAAAAACCAGAAAAAATGTCAAAATTGGAAAAATTAAACAAATGTAATATTATACGTCGTAAATGGAGACCACTTGCGAGTGTCCCTTGTTGTTTTGTGCCTGAGTAATGTCGTTTTAATTGTTGTGATCTTTTATTTTTCTTGGTGGTTGTCGTACGTGGCAAGTGAATAGATACTGTTTGGAACATTTGAACGGTACATATGTTACATGTGTTGTGTCCTATTGTGATAAAGGCACACCTTGTCATGATATGTCCGTATTATGGTGTGACTTTTCTACATCCTCTAATGACCACAAATATTAATATATAAAGCTTAAGTACATATCATCTTTTATGGTTCTAATTTAATAAAATAAAAGAAATAGTATAGTCTTAAAAAATAAAAACATTCACTACTACAAAAATACAGTTTGTACACGGACGAAAAATGATGGAGCTACACGGATTTGGAATCGTGTGCAATGTTGAGGTGTAGAAATGTGCAACCATTTACACACTGATAATTATCCGTGTATGATTATACTAATTCTACACATATTATTCACAAAGACTCGTGTAGAAAATCTCTCACAGTACATCTCATCGCAAGAGCGCTACACGAATTTTTAAGTTAATATCCGTGTAGGAATACTCTTCCTACACGTATATTAACTAAATATCTGTGTAGCTTTCTTAACTTTTCTACACGGATATTAATTAAACAATCCATGTAGGTACACGGATATTTAATTAATATCCATGTATGAAGAGTATTCCTACACAGATATTAAGTTAAAAAAATATTGTAAGAAGGTTATGAATTACTATATTTTATTCTTACATCTTTCTACACGGATTTTATTTAAATATCTGTGTATATATGATTGTCTTATTTATTTTTTATTTTTTTGGCTAGCCTCCACTTTTGCTAAACAATAATATATATTTCAGATTGAATATACATAGCCTTTTGAAAAAAAAAATAGATGGCATTTTGTATATACATATACCCTTTTGCAACATATATATATATATATATATATATACATAGCATTTTGTAAATGCAATCTCATGTAATTCAACATATAACATATACTCCTCAAGATACAATACAATGTTTGTACAAAAATTATGTCCTCGATCACCACTTAGTAATCATGTGATCAAGTTGGGCTCATGTTGTCAAAATTCATGGTTATGATCTAGTTTGGACCAAAATTTCATACATACTAAAACATATTAAATCCAACATATAAAAAAAAGAAGTGTACATGTGATCCATGACATGATGGTTCTTGGTTAAAGTTCTCCAACAACATTGCATCTCTAATGAAAAAAAAAACAAGGATCAACATATAATATATGTGCATACATACATAATAGAGAATAAAAATTCTCGGTTAAAATTTTCGTCCAAAATTATAAGATTTATACAAAAAATTAATTGAATCTGAATAGCTTTTATAAGAACCACTGAAAATTAATTTTGTAAAAAAAAATTTAACATGTCAATTTTGGTCTGGGAACAACATAGAAGGGGTTGCATTTTGCTGAGGTAGAAGTGGTGCTTAAGAGGACAGCAACTAACCAAAACCCTATGAAAAATGAATTTGTTCAATAAACCAACAATGATAAAGAAATACACACACACACACACACACACACAGATGACTAATCTTAGCAAGATAGAGATGAGAAATACAAACTTTGAAGATCTTAAATCACTCATTGTGCGCAGAAATCAAACCAACATTCAACACAGAGAGAGAGAGAGAAAGAGAGAGAGAGAGAGAGAGTAATATTGATCAAAATGACGCCGGAAGATAAGCATTTTATTTTATTAAAACCCTACTAAGTATTTCCTACACGGATATTTAACTATAAATCCGTGTAGGTCAGTCAACATATCTACACAGCTATTAAAAAAAACGTGTACAAAAGACCTTCTTACACGGATATTTAATGAAATATCCATGCAGCTCTCTCCACAATTGCACACGTATATTTAATAAAAAATCTGTGTACAAAAGCTTCATTTCCACACGGTTTTTTTCCCACATAATTGTACACTGATTTTTAAATTAATATTCGTGTAGGATTCTTACAGATATTTTGAGCACTGGAAAAGTCCTATTTCGAACACAATTTCATATAAAATAGAGAAAATCTGTGTCTAAGGTATAGTGTAGGAAGTTTTTTTTGTAGTAGTGATTTATGGGCCATCTCTCTGTTAAATCGTTATCATGAAATAAAAAATTAAGGCGATTTGGAAGCTCATCTAGAATGATGATGATATTCAACTGACTCGTGCTTTAAAACAATATTTTCAACAATCAACCCAGCGAAGATTGCATGGAATAAGACGAGCATATGTGTTATATTATGTGTAGGAATAGTGAAGAAACCATGAAACATCTGTTTCAAGAATGCTTCAAAGTTCTCTCATTTTCTTTGAGTTATTACCTGTTTCAGTAACCCAGGTTTTAGTTCAAAACCGGAATCCTTTCTTCTATTAATCAATATATTAAATGAGAACTTTGATCCTCATTTTACTAAAAGAAATAACAAAATAGAATATTTTCTTCCATTTCATGAATCATGCATTTTTAAATTAAACAACATAACTTGAAATTAAGTAACCAAAATGAAAAAAGTTTTTTGGATAAATAAATTAAAAAAAATAGCTTGGAAACAATTCCTATACAATTAATTTCTTATTGAAATTTTCAATTTTCTATGTTCTGGAAAATAAAAACAAAAAATTATGAAGTAAACGAAGAAATGTAGTTAATATCGCACTTGTTTTATTTATCATATTTCATAATTATTTAAATATGATATTTGTATGAGAATATATGTACATTAATTTACAAAGAGTGGGGGTCCAAATATCCTATTATTTTTGTGTCCCAATCATGCTCAACATTCTTTATCTCCATTTTCAAAATTTAAACAATCAATCTGAACTGCTCAACATGACCTATACATTAAAATGCTAATTGAGACCATTTTTTTTAAAATTGTTTACTATTTTTTTTAAATAGATATAAAATAAGAAAATTTTGGACCATCAAAATATATATATAGTAACTTTGTACCTTTCTAAAAAGTTAGTAAAAAAAAATATAAAAATATAAAATTTAATCTCCACGTACATTTTAATATGAACATATTTAATTAATAAATCATCTTCTTTGCAAGTAAACTGTTTTTAAACAGTCGTACAAGTAACACTATATGCATGCAGCACGCGGACACCAAAGAGGCTACTTAATTGTAAGCTTCAATACTTATTATGTAGAAGCAAGAGGTACATAAAATCAAGAAATTAATGCACTTACTTGCAATAGACAATTTTTGAACCCAATATAATATTTATTATTGAGTTGTCTTTATGGTTACACTTCCTCTTCCCTTTTCATCCCACTATTTTAAACCTACGTCTCTTCATAAAAAGACAGAACTTGTGTCACTGCGTTAAGTTCACAGTTCACACATTACACATTAAATAATTACAATCTCAATGTATCATCAAAATAATCCTCATTACTTCCTTCATTGCTCCCCAACTGAATTAATTTATTCAAAGAAATTTCACTCAGATTTCAAACCTGTGGCATCTCATACTAAACAAAAAAACATTACTTTTGCTACAAAAACAAAGGTTAGTTCTCAGGTTTCCAATGAAATTACCAAGCCTATTCCCTCTAGGCTCAAGTCCTAAATATCTGAAACGTTTACAATGTTTTCTTTTATTAATCATTTCCAAACATTTTTCTGGTCAAAATAGTTGGTGTGTGGTCTTTGTCAAAAATAAATCACACTAATATAATTTTCTCAAAAATAGTAATATATATCTATCAACCTACTCTCTGACAAAAAATAGTAATTTTGAATATAATCAGTGCTGGGGTACAGGTGTTGGGTAAACAATGCCTTTTGATTTGTACTAATTTTTGTATTTATTGATCATTCGTCATATATATCCCTCAATGAAAACGAAATAAGCAAAATCGATCGTGCGCGGTGAGATCAACGCGTTGAACAAAATGATAAATTGTGAATATAAGAAAACGACATTTTCCCACGATTGATGGAGAGAGCGGGGCGGCTGCTCTAGAATTCTATTGGTCAGTGAGATTGTGTTTTTAATGTACAAATTGAGTTTTGTATAGAAATTGAGTTTTTTTTTTTTTTAATGTTCATGGTCGGTGAGAGAGCATGCAGCTTAACCACAATTGTATTTATTAAGAAAAACAAAAAGGTCTGTAAAAATTAATCATGCCATTATAGAACTGCCGTCAAGCTATAAATGTACAAGATGCAGAAGCAAAATTTTCCAAGAGCCGGTCACTCACTATTATAGAACTACCGTCTTTTATAGACTAAAAACTAGATATAATGGGCACTTAATTAATAACTAATAAGTACTCTTACTGCACTGAATTTAATAATAATAAATATATAATTCCCCAGCTGCACTAAATTTGATTGAAAAACTATTAAAAAATCTAACTGCAATATTATTTGTTTAATTAGGTAGTTATTGGAAATCTAGATATCTTGAGACCACTTCTATATAATTTTGGAGCACTCGAATTCTCCCAAATTGACACCACAATTAAGAAAGACAATGATTTAATAGCCACCTCAAAAATTTGCTCATGTTTAAAATGATGTTCGATCGTTTAATTTAGGGCGTGAGCGTAGTTGGTAATTACATTGAAAACTTCTACTATATGTGGAAGCCAAACAACGAAGGAAGTCATGAGAATAATTGACCATTGAACATTCTATTTGAAGCAATAAGGGTGTGTTGATTAAAATGTATGGAATACATTATTAAGTTTGGAACTCCCTGAAATTTTCTATAGGCAAACTCTGATTGTAATTTTTAAGATGTACTTCTTTTCTTATCGTACAAATTAATATCATGCAATATATGAAAAGAAAAAATTCAATATTAATTATAGTTCTTCGCTTTCTTCATAATTTTTTAATATTTTGCATAACCTAGAAAACTGAAAAATTTAGTAAGGTATTGTATAGAAAATATTTTCATGCTAAGAATTGTTTTCTTAAAATTTATAAAAAAAAAAACAAAGAAATACATTTTGGATACTCTCATACTGATCGTAATGGTCGAAAAAATGAGTTCTATAGAAATGAATTCAATTATTTTTTGTGTCAATATACAAAACCTGACCTAATTAGTTTTCTTTTTTTCCTTTTAGAGTAAAGTTAGAGATCAAGCCACCCAATTATTTATTACTCTTGTAATTACAACAAAGGATTTCTTCCATTCTAGTTTCAAACCAAGAAGAATGCCGTTGTCACTAGACCAAGTGCTAATTCTTGACCTAGCTAGCTATTTACCTTAATTTTAAGTATTTGTGTTTAGCATCTAAAATCTAAATTAAATGGGGGCAACTTTCTATACAAAACAAAAGATGAGCATCATTCAAAACTTGCACGGGTTAATGTAAGCCACAACAATAACCCATGAAATATTCATAGGTACTTTCAGTTCCATGGCAAACAAGCACTTGTATTCTCCCAAATTGACAGCTATTAGAAAATTACAAATCTATTTACACATCTAGCTGGCATCTTCTAATAACATCACAAGCAAGAGACTTAAAAGAAACCTCAAAAATTTGCCTTTAGAATTAATGATGTTCGTGTAATATATTTTGAAAAGGACCGAAAACAACAACTATTTTTGACTTGTATGTCCAGGGGTTCCCCCTGGCTGATATGGTTTTGTAATTATACTATTTCAGCAATGAAATGGGTTTCTAGCCTCTTTTAAAAAAAAATTTTGACTTTAGTTCATTTCCATGTTTTTTTGTAATAATCGTGATCAGCGTCATGTCTCAACTCTCTCTAGGATGAACATGGGGGTGCTGTGGTGCCACCATTTATTTTTTCCAGCCATCCCATTTTAAATGGAAGAAATCAAAGAATAAAATGAGAAAGAGATGAAGAGGAGAGATGAGAAAAACATGAGAGAAATGATTTGTTCTCTCTGTTTATTTTTTTTAAAGCTTGGTAGCTGCTACTGATTTGTTCTCTCTCAATGACCCTTGGTCCCAGTTTCAAGAGGGTACCCAGTTTTCTACAAGCTTTGCCTCTCCCACCTCAGTAAAGAAAGAACTTAATTTGATTGATATTATCCTTTTAACACAATGCAAGACATAATGAAACAAATTACGGTTCAGTGCAGATACAGCGCCATGCAACAAACACGGCAAGGATCACAACACTGGTAGGAAGCTTGGTGCTATTACATAATAACAACATTTCTTTTCTACCTTTTACATATCGAGTGTTGCTACATGAACAGATCGAGGAAGTGAAATTCCTTGATTTTCTGTGTCGCTGCTTGTACAGAAGGAGTGTTGAAACTACTATATAGGCTAGCTCGTTCGTAACCACTACATACTCTGTTACATATATGACTGTTCATAAACAGGTTATTTGCAAAGAATACCTTGTTGAGTTAGAAACTCATGAAAAAATTCTGTAAAACTATCATTTTAATTTTTAAGATGTACGTCTTCTTTTACAATGACGTCTCACTTCTCATTACCGGATTTACATCCAGGGTGATAAACTCCTTGGCATTCAGTACGGGATCAAAATTGCTCCTTGGCCACACAGTTTCCTCAACTTTATGACATTTGTCGAAATAAGGCCATCACCTTGAAAGACGTGATAAACTCCCAGGGTGAGGCAGTTATTTTTAATAGACAAATGGATGTTTTTCAGATCACTGAATGGACTCACATTTTGTTCAAACTTAGTTCCATGTCATTTACACATGCAACAGATAAGATTGCTTGGAAATGGGAGGCCTCTGGATGTTTTTCAGTTAGGTCCTTGTATAAAGTTCTTAATTTTAGGGGAATTGCCACAGTTAAGCCTATGCTATGGTGGACTCTCCCAATCCCGTATAAAATACGAGTTTTCATGTGGTTAGTGGCCAAGAATAAAATCCTCACCAAAGTGGTACTTCAATCGAAAGGATGGTCAGGAGATACAACTTGCCATTACTGTGGGGAGGAAGAAGATATTCATCATCTTTTTTTGAAATGTCCTCTGGCACAACACTTGTGGTTTTGGATGGGAAGAAGTCAATTTCATTTTAAACAGTGGAACTCAATTCATGATATTATTACTTTTTCTTTCACCCTTTATAATGATGATCGAACAGCTTTTTTTATCATGTTCAGTGCTTTTTGTTGGACCGTTTGGAAATTAAGAAATGAAATTTGTTTTCAACAGGTACAACCTAAAACATTTCGGACTACAGTATTACTGATTATTTCTTTGCTGAAATATTGGACAGGTGCTATCAAGCGGCCTTGCCGTGAACTCATCCCTTCCTGGATGCCTGAAGACATTGAGGCCATTGCACTGCAGGTCTGGGATCCTGAAGATACTCAACTGGTGCTGTACCAGGAACCAGAAGAACCGCAGAATAGTTCTGAATAACTTTATTAAGTAGTGACAGTTTTGCATTTGATGTACCAGTGGAACTACTTTTGTTTGTTTCTGTTATATTTTCTTTTTAGTCTAGCCTTTTGTGGTATAGGGGTGCTTTTAAGACACACCTAATTTTTGTACACGGACTCTTTTGTTTCAGTAAAATGGAACGGGCAGTAGCCTTTTATCAAAAAAAAAAAAAAAAAAAAAGTTCCATACTGATAGTAGATTAACCATATTCCATCGATACAAAACACATTTTCAATAAAACAATTACACTTTCTATCAGTAGTACATTATGTACATATAGAAAGAAAGTGATTCTCCTATCGGTGTGTTATCATGTACATACCAATACAAGATTAGTATGGCCATGCTTTACCTCGACAGTTCATCAATGCAAGCGTCAATCTGGCGCGCATGTCGCTTTGCTTATATAACGGTGGGGATGGTGTAGGTGCCCCGGGTAGGATAAAGGGTCTTGTTAAGTCTTTGCTGCTAGATTCCATAAGCATTGATTAATTTCATGTAGCTTTTATGTATTTAAGGCTATTTTTAATGAATTACCTTAAATTATAGAGAGGAATGTAACCATGCACAGTCCAATAAAAATCTCTACCCATACCTTTACACCCAAAAACTGAATGCGACGACATAAAATATTAAACACAGTAATGGGTTATTATCAACAACATTGCAAACAAATTAGGTTTTAATTTAGATGATCCAAAATTTCATAACAATAAAATTTATATCATCAAACTCTTATATCAATAATTACATTTGTCATTGGTCATTAAAAACGAAAGAGATGACCGTCGGGCCGATATTGCGCTGCCAATGGCATATTGGTTAACGGCATTGTAATGAGCAAATGGTATACATGCATACCTTTACTCTCTAGGCAATAGGCATCGGTCAGTAACCCGATAGCGGACTGCGATTTGGTCCAACGGGAAAGTGTTTTTTTGTAGTAGTGCCTATCTACAAACCAAGCAAAACAAACTTTTGACTATATTTCCGTAGAATAAAAAAAAACTAGCTATAATAAATAAATTACAGTGTTAATTGTTCTTTTTCAAAATAAATAGTTTTAAAGTTTTTTTAATTTATATTGACTATATATTAATTACCAGCTAGAATTTAAGGGACTAATATTGAATCACAGAGAGAGTAAGGAGAGGAAACCTAGCTGGTTCAGGTCTGAGAATGAAAAATGGACAACAGGCATATCCCGAGTAATTAATTAATTAAGTACACAACATCAACTAGCTTAATTTACATAATTTCTCAGCTTTTAATCACTTTAAATTAAAAAAAAAAAAGGACAATGAAATATCTTAAAATATCCCAATAGCACAATCAAGGACAAACAACAATATGATATAAAGAACTAGCTTTTGGGGTCTAGTGAAAAAGTCACATAGTCTCTATATAAGAGGTAATGAGTTCGAAATCTAGATGTACGTCATGAGAACTAATAGTAGCTTGAGCTCCAACTTTACTAAAAAAACAACAATATGATGTACATCATGAGAACTAATAGTGTACGTCATGCTCACTCACTATTTTAAAATTTTGCAATAAAATATTAATGGGTCTGACCAATGACCGTGCTTATAAAATTCGTATTAACAAGCTAATGTTTCACATCCACAAACAGAATCTAGATGCGCTTCGAAATTCCACATGTTAAAAATGTGTACTCCAGATCCTTTAAAACACCAACTCTTCTCTGTAACATATATAACTTATCATTTTCTGTATAATTAATTTACTTTTTATGAGCTACTAATTTCCTGTTTTGCTTTATCTACCTTCGAATTTCTGATTGAAGAAAATAGTACAAGAGGCAATAGTACAAAAAAAACACCACAAGAGATGAGCATCAAAATAGCAAACCTCACAAAGGAGTTGACTACTTGGAAGAAAGAATACATTAATTACCACCAGAATAGACTATGTAAAGAGTGCATAGCCTACTTAGCGCAAGAAGAAAGGAAGAGACGTTAATGACTGAAAAACTGCTCAAAAACCGCTCGAAATGAGAACTAACTTTTAGTCTAGTGGTAATGTCATGCTCTCCGGAAGAGAAAATTCTTTGTGGATATTAAATTTTGTGTGGATTGACCTCCAACCTTAAAATATGCAATTTGCAAGAGGAAAATTGAGCCAAAAGGAAAAAAGGGCATGGGTGAAGTTAGAAGACAAAAACACAAAACTCTTTCATTAAATGGCCTAATATACAAAGAGAAGAAATGAAGAAGTCTGGTGAATGAGGGGGGAGTGCAAATAACAGAACATAAAGGAACAGCAAATATATTTCATGAGCAATTTATAAACCACATTGGCAAACCGCACCAACAAGGCATGCAGTACAACTTTCAGAATCTATATGAAAATAAGAAAGAGCCACTAATCACCCATATGGAGATTAACATTGAGCAGCAGGAAAATGAAAAGGTAATGGATGAGTGGCCAAGCAACAAGTCCCCGGACCCGATGAGCACCCGGGTGAATTTTCAAGACTTCCAAATCACTGTTAATACCGGACGTTGGTTCGTGTTTTTAATACCATCATGCAAAACAGTGCACTCACACTGCTAATAAAATTAAGTATTCATGTGTTATGTCGTGCCATGATTAAAATGGTAAGAAATAGTTAAGACAAGTAAATAGTCATGATCCGTTAGTTACGTGTGATGACCACACGTATTGTGATCAAATTTGTCTTGAAAATTATATTCCGTCACAATTAATTTTCATGTTTGATTATTTTTGGCTATTTTTTTATTTTAAATTAGTTTAGGGAATGTAAAAACCAGAAAAAATGTCAAAATTGGAAAAATTAAACAAATGTAATATTATACGTCGTCAATGGAGACCACTTGCGAGTGTCCCTTGTTGTTTTGTGCCTGAGTAATGTCGTTTTAATTGTTGTGATCTTTTATTTTTCTTGGTGGTTGTCGTACGTGGCATGTGAATAGATACTGTTTGGAACATTTGAACGGTACATGTGTTAGATGTGTTGTGTCGTATTGATAAAGGCGCACCTCGTATTGTGTTACATTCTTGGTGGTTGTCGTATGGTGTGACTTTTCTACATCCTCTAATGACCACAAATATTAATATATAAAGCTTAAGTACATATCATTTTTATATATGGTTCTGATTTAATAAAATAAGAGAAAGAGTATAGTCTAAAAAATAACAAAATAAGGCTACCAAGCAGGGACCTATCGTGAAATCGGCTTAAAAAAGTAACAACATTTATTGGGCATCGATCTTCTCCGAAATTGGTATCATGAAATAAAAAATTAAGCCGATTTGGAAGCTCATCAAGCTTCCCCTATATAATGAAGATATTCAAGTGACTCATGTGAGAATCTATATTTGTAGTACTATCAGAATTTTTAATATGATGTGGCAATTTTTAATTCAGTTTCATAAATGTATAAGAGTTTCTTATTTAGAAACTATGTAAGAAAGTTTCTTTTGTTTTAGAAAACTATTTATAAATTGCACCCTAATTAATTTATTTATTCAAATTATTTTTCTTTTTTAATTTATTACTGATATGGTTTAATAGAAATTCTAAAATTAATTTTAAAGAATGTGAGAGTTAGAAACTTTAGAGATCTAATTAAATTTCTAAAAATTGATTAATAGTTATTTTAGAGATTCATTTTAGTTACTGAGACGTGGTTAAAATAATATTTTCAACAATCAACCTAGCGAAGATTGGATTGAATAAGACGAACATGTGTGTTATGTGTAGGAATAGTGAAGAAACCGTAAAACATCTGTTTCAAGAATGCCCCGTATCGTCTTGCTAAAAAATTCAAGTGCTTCAAAGGTTCTCTCATTTTCTTTGAGCTATTACCAGTTTTTTTTTGAGAAAACAACAAGGGTCAAGCCCCCATTTCATTAACCATGATTGGTTACAAAAGTTGGGTTTCTGAGTAGAAACCCATGTAAGAAAACAGTACAAAAAACATAAAGGAAAGAAAAAAAAACAAGAGGAAAAAACAGAAAAAAAACAGCAGGGAAACAGAATATAGCAAATTAAAATTAGTATTTCTTTGTGATTAATCCTCTCACATTTGTGCTTGTCTTCTTGATCCATTTTGAGCTGACTGTTCCCACTGCGAAATAACCTCCTGTACCAGTTCATCAATGTTTTTGCTTTTTTCCTTGAAAATGCGGCAGCAGCGCTCTCTCCAAATGACGAATTGCGAGATTAGTAGAAGCTCCCTATCTTTCTTCGGATACTGATTCTGTACCAGTAATGCCATGTTGTCTTGTGCCGTTGTGTATCCTGCACCCTGCTGTAGTACCATACAGTAAATTGCTCTTGCTTGGGAGCATTCATTGAATAGGTGATGCACTGTTTCATCACTTTGTCTGCACATGTAGCATACTCCTGGCATGCTGTAGCCCCTTGTTTTGAGGTTATCAGTAGTCAGGATCTTATTTTGCAACATCAACCAAGCAAAAATTTTGAATCTCGGTGGTACCGCTAATTTCCAAATACCAGATATTTTGCAAATATTTCCCGGACTGTCCTGCAATGTGTTGTATGCCGATTTAACTGTGAATTTCCCCTGTGCACTATTAGTGACCAAGGTTAATTTTAGTTCAAAAACGGAATCCTTTCTTCTATATATTAATTCATCAATATATGAAACGAGAACTTTGATCCTCATTTTACTTAAAAAAAAAACAAAATATAATATTTTCTTCCATTTCATGAATCGTACATTGTTAAATTAAACAACATAACTTGAAAAATATTCACTCGAAAAACATAACTTGATAGTAACCAAAATGAAGAAGTTTTTCTGGATTAATAAATTTTAAGAAAAAAATTAGCTTGGAAACAATTCCTATACAATTAATTTCTTATTGAAATTTTCAATTTTCTATGTTCTGGAAAATATAAACAAAAAATTATGAAGTAAACGAAGAAATGTATTGAATATCGCACTTGTTTTATTTATCATATTTCATAATTATTTAAATATGATATTTGTGTGAGAACGTATGTACATTAATTACAAATATTGGGGTCAAAATATCCTACTGATTTTGTTTCCCAATCATGCTCAACATTTTTATCTCTGTTTTTAAAATCCAAAAAATCGATCCGAATTGCTCAACATAATCTCTACATTAAAATGTGAATTGAGACCAAATTTTTTATATATATATTTTTTAAATTGCTTACTATTTTTTAGATAGATACAAAATCAGAAAATTTTGGACCATCAAAATATAGTATTTTGTACCTTTCTAAAAGGTAGTAAAAAAATTCTAAAAATATAAAATTTGATCTCCAAGTACATTTTAATATGAATATATTTGATAAATCGCCTTCTTTGTAAATAAATTATTTTTAAACAGTCCACTACTACAAAAATACAGTTTGTACACGGACATTAACTGAAGGAGAAACACGGATTTGGAAACGTGTGTAATCTTAGGGTGTAGGAATGTGCAATATTTACACACGGATAATTATCCGTGTACGATTATACTAATCCTACACAGATTATTAATAATAGCCGTGTGGAAAACCTCCCAAAGTATATCTCACCGCAAGAGAGCTACACAGTTTTTTAATAAATATCCGTGTAGAAATAGTCTTCCTACACGGATTTTAACTAAATATCCGTGTAGCTCTCCTACCCTAGCTTAACGGAAAATCATTGAGTAATAAGCGCACTCCCAAGACTTCTTCTGTCGCACGCACTAAAATTTACATTTATCGGCCTATGTTAGAATGAAAATAATTTTTTTTGAACTATAAAATATAAGAAAAAAAATTATAGTGTGCTGAGCATTACCTCAAGTATGCGTACAAACCACATACTGGTAGGAGTAATAAGGAGGCATACTGTCGAACTTTTCTCAAATACTAATTAAATCCCACTAACATGTGTTCACATCCTAAATGAGACACAATATTCAAAGAGCAGTCCTAAACCAGGGACTATCCAAAATTAATCCCTATGGTGCCGTTCGGCAATAAAGGATTAAGAGCTTAAGGAGAGCTAAGGAACCGATGTTCGGTTGTCTTAATCCGCGGGTGAAAGATTAAGTGCTTAAGGAGGGAGTATAGGTGCCTTAAAGTTCGGGCAGGGGATTAAGATCCGGGCAAAAGGAGGCTAAAGTAGGTTTTCTTAATCCGCGCTAAGGAATTGATGTTCGGCGGGATTAAGTGGCTAAGAAAACTAAAGGAAGCGGATTAAGCCTTAAGGAGGCTTAATCCGCGCATGCTGAACAACCCCTATTGGATTAATTTTGAACGGGCATGGACCTTTCCTACACGGATTTTTAAAATTCTAAATGACCTTTCCTACACGGATTTTTAACTATAAATCCGTGTAGCTCTCTCGATATTCATAGATGGCTATTTAAATCAAAAACCGTGTACAAAATACATTCCTACATAGATATTTTATTAAATATCCGTGTAGCTCTCTCACCATTCCTACACGGATATTTAATGAAATATCCGTGTATAAAAGCTTAATTTCCACACGGACACTAATTTTGAAGTTAATATCCGTGTAGAATTCTTACAGATATTTTGAACATTGGAAAAATTCTATTTCATATACGTTTTTTTTTTATAAAATAGAGAAAATCTGTGTATAATGTACAATGTAGGAAGTGTTTTTTTGTTGTAGTGGTCGTACAAGTAACACTATGGTTGGCCTCTAATACAATACACAATTTTTAAACCTAATACAATACTCATTATTGAGTTGTCTATGGTTACACTTCCTCTTTCTTTTTCATCGCACTATTTTTAAGCCAATGTCTCTTCATTAAAAGACAGAACTTGTGCCATTGCGTTAAGTTCACAGTTCATACATTACAAATTGTAATAATTGTAATCTCAATGTTTCATCAAAAGATAAAAAAAATAATAATAATAATATTCCTCATTACTTCATTGCTCTCCAACTGAATTAATTTATTCAAAGAAATTTCACTCAAATTTCAAACCTGTGGCATCTCATACTAAACAGAAAAACATTACTTTTGGTACAAGAACAAAGTTAGTTCTCATGTTTCCAATGAAATTACCAAGCCTATTCCCTCTAGGCTCAGGTCCTAAATATCTGAATCGTTTACAATGTTTTCTTTTATTAATCATTTCCAAACATTTTTCTGGTCAAAATAGTTTGAGTGTGGTCTTTGTCAAAATAAAATATTACACTAATATAATTTTCTCAAAAATAGTAATATCTATCAACCTACTCTCTGGCGAAAAATCGTAATTTTGAATATAATCAGCACTGGGTACAGGTGTTGGGTAAACAGTGCCTTTTGATTTATACTAATTTTTGTATTTATTGATCGTTCGTTATATATCCCTCCATGAAAATGAAATAAGTAAAATCAATCGTGCGCGGTGAGATCAATGTGTTGAACAAAATGATAAATTGTGAATATAAGAAAACGACATTTTTCCACGATTGATGGACAGAGGGGGGTGGCGGCTCTAGAATTCTACTGGTCAGTGAGATTGAGTTTCTAATGTACAAATTGAATTTTGTACCTCTTTTGTTTTGTATAGAAATTGAGTTTTTTTTTTAATGTTCATGGTCAGTGAGAGAGCATGCAGGTCAACCACAATTGTATTTATTAAAAAAACAAAAAGGTCAGTAAAAAATAATCATGCCATTCACTACTACAAAAAGGTGCTTCCTACACTGCTGTTGTACACGGATTTTTTTTCTGTTTTAAATAAAACCGTGTACCAAATAAGATTTTTCCAATGATCAACGATATCTCTAAGAATTCTCCACGGATTTTTCATTAAAAAACAGTATCGGGGAAAACCCGTGTTAGAATCACCCTTCCTACACATATTTAATTAAATATCCATATAGGAATGTTAGAGAGCTACACGGATATTTAATTAAATATCAGTGTAGGAAGGGTGATTCTCACACGTTTTTAAATTAAATAGCCGTGTATATTTATGGAGAGAGCTACACGGATTTGCACTTACAAATCCGTGTAGGAAAGGTCATTTAGGGTTTTATTGCTTCCTCCTGCACTGTTTTGGTCACCCTCTCTCCTCTGGATAGTTCAAAGTTTTTCCTCCCTTGATTTTACTCTGAGATAGAGGATTCAAAGTCTTTCCTGGAAATGATACTGAATCCTCCACTCAGAGTAAAATCAACGAAGGAAAATTCAGTACCATCTTAATATTACTTCGGATATTTTTAGTCATGCAATATTTTCTTGTGATTTTTTTATGGAGAGCATTAATTTTACATTTTGTATTTTATGTCATATTTTGACAAGTTCTTTTTAGGAATTATAAATATTTTGATTAGTTCTTTTTTTATGGAAAGCATTAAATTATACAAAATATAGATTATTAAAATTTATATTTTATTAAATATGAAGTAATATAAAAAAAAAATTATTATATTATTCATCTTCCTACACGGATATTCAGTTAAATATCCGTGTAGGATAGCCCACGGATGTGAAATTTTATTAAATATGATATAATATAAATATTTTATTATATTATTCATATTCCTACACGGATATATAGTTAAATATCCGTGTAGGATTCCCTATTTTTATTTATTTAAATATAATATACTTTCAATTTCATATTTTGTTATTATTTAAATATAAAAATGAACTTATGTAGATGTTTTCATTGCTGTGAAGCTCTTTAAATATTCATTCTTATAAATTAAGAAATTTATTCATTTAGATATGAACTTTGTAAATATTAATTTCTTTATAATTTATGTATTCATTCTTGTACACTATTTTACAAATAAAAATATTAATCACTGTGTTAGAAATATTAAATATTAACAAATTTAAAATTGTACAACTAATACAGAAAATAAATACAGAAGAACTAAAATGTAAACAAGTAAACTTTCATATATTATTACTAATATATATTACAAAAGTTACCCAAAAATTGATATAATAAAACCCTAAACAACATATTTTTTTCTTTGTCCGACAGATGTAGGGCTTCGGTGGCGGATGGCCCCTGGGGCTGTGACGTGGGCGAGTCGGCCATGGTGGCCATGGCCGACTTCTGGGATAACCTGGTGGTGGTCGTTCGTAACCGGGTGGGATCCAAGGCAGTGTCATGAAATCCTCTGGAAGTGGTGGTGGTGCCTCAAAAGGTGGTGGTGGTGCCTCAACAGGTTGTTATTTTGTGACACGCGACATTTTTTCATGACTTAGAGAAATTAAGATAGGTTTAAGAGGAACCGATTCCGAGGATATATAGGGTTTAAGGTGACTCTTCGTTTTTCTGTGTTTATTTTCGGTATATTCAATTTTAAATTTGTAATTAATTAAATAGGGCGCGCATGCTTTGAAATAAATAGGCCTGTCCCTCCTAAGAATTGTACCGATCTTTTCCTACACTGATAGTTACGTAAATATCCGTGTTGAAGGAGTATTCCTACACGGATATTTACATAAAAACCGTGTAGGAAAAGAGGAGAGCTACACGGATATGTACTTAAATATCCGTGTAGGATACCTATTGCACACGAATTTGAAATAAAAATCCGTGTAGGAATCCTTGTAGCAGTTCAAAACTAGATTATATCTTCCAAAATTTTCTAAGTCCCCAGTTCACTTCTTCCTCCTCTGAATTTGAAATTCTTCCAAGTCCGAGTTCAAAACCCTCACCTCTGGTCCGCCACGCTTTCTCTTATCTCTTCTCTTTGTCTCTCTCTCTCTCTTTCTTTTGTCAAGGTTTAGGTGGTGTGTGCGCCTCCATTGCTGCCTCTCTCTCTTTCTTTTGTCAGTTCACTTCTTCCTCCTCTAATTTTGTTTGTAGAATTTTGGTAATTTACATAGAATCCAACTGCCTCTAAGGTACCTCTCTTGCTGCCTCTCTAAGGAATACCACTGGATGCTCATATTTACATAGAATGCAAATGTATCCCTCTCTAAGGAATACAAAATGTAAAATGCAAAATGCAAAATGTTAAATTAGTTTGCTAATTAAAATTAGGATTTAATTAAAATTAGTTTGCTTTAGCAAAAATTAGTTTCCATTTTTTTTCAATAATTCGATCCGTCTCTCGTTACTAACTCAAATTATAATTGTAGTATAACCGGAGACAAGCCGCTTACTCACCCGAGCAAGTCGACGAAGTGAGAGGAATGTAGTCAAGGTGGTTTATTTCTGAATTCTGTACCCAACAATATGGATTTGTATAAATTAATTTGTGTAATTATCAATTTTGAATTGTTATTTTATATTTTGGCAATTTTTATCTGTGCTGGGTAAAAAAACATTCTGATTGTATATAATTTAATGGCTAGCAAAATTGGAGACTAGCCAAAAACAAAAAAAATTACAAAAAAAAAAAATGAAAATCCTACACGGATATTTGAACAAAAGCCGTGTAGGATATGGTAAAAAAAATATCAAAAATTAATTTAGGGATATTTGAACAAAAGCCGTGTAGCTAGGGAAGGAAGCCACACGGTTTTTTAATAAAAATCCGTGTAGGAAGACTATTCCTACACGAATTTTTATTAAAAAAACCGTGTAGCTCTCGTGCTGGGAGATATACTTTGTGAGGCTTTCCACACGGCTCTTGATTAAATAATCTGTGTAGAATTAGTATAATCGTACACGGATAATTATCCGTGTGTAAATGGTGGACTTTCCTACACCCCAATATTGCACACGTTTTCAAATCTGTGTAGCTCTCCAGTTAAAGTCCGTGTACAAACTGTATTTTTGTAGTAGTGATTATAGAACTTCCGTCAAGCTATAATGTGAACAGCAAATACCGCAATATATAACCGTACAAGATATAATAACAGGGATTCTCAACCGATAGAGACCATCACAACATGTACAATAGAAGAAACAAAAATACTTCTAGGCGCGGTTAGATTAACCACATTCTATGGATATAACTAGGGTTGCAAATGAGTCGAACCGAATCAAACTAACTTCAGTTTGAGTTTGGTTTGAATTAATTTCTAACTAAGTTTGGTTTGATTTAATTTCAAATCGAATTTTTTATGAACTTTTTTACAACAAGGAAGAGTTATCGTAGTCGCTGAGAGCGAGAGGTGAAAGTCGTCTAGGATTTCAGAACTGAGAGCGAGGGTTACGACTTACGAGTTATGACTTATGGTTGGGCGGCCTTATGTTTTAACTTTTAAGTCATCAGCGGAAATCAGCAGTTCATGTTACTTTGAGATTCGAATTAGAATAGTTCGCGAATCTATTTCAAATGACTAGGTCCAGTTTGAGTTGGTTTGAATTAATTGCTAAATATTTTGAATTGGATTTTTTACGAACTTTTTCGAATCAAACTCGAATCGAATCACAAACTACGAATTTTTTGTGCAGCCATAGATACAACACACATTTTCAATAAAATAATTACAGTTGCTATAATTACAGTTGCTATATCGGTAGTACATTATGTACATATAGAAGGAAAGCGATTCTCCTATCGGTATTGTATCATATACGTACCGACCGATACAAGATTAATATCATTATAAAATGAAGAACAAAAATTGTAGATATATTCCAAACATATTAGAGTGATTATGTAATAAGTTTGGTGCAATGCAAAAATTAATTGATCATATATCAAGTAAATTAAAATAAACAATTAAGTATATTGGGCACTTAATTAATAACTAATAATAAGTACTCCTACTGCACTGAATTTAATAATGATAAATATATAATTCCCCAACTGCACTAAATTTGATTGAAAAACTATTAAAAAAATATA
The DNA here is from genome assembly GCA_024447775.1 of Carex cristatella. Classification (NCBI taxonomy): domain Eukaryota; kingdom Viridiplantae; phylum Streptophyta; class Magnoliopsida; order Poales; family Cyperaceae; genus Carex; species Carex cristatella. The sequence continues at coordinate 7,513,252 of JAJHPF010000011.1, read as the reverse complement.
ACTGCAATATTATTTGTTTAATTTAAAGCCCTGTGGGTTGTAACTTTGAATATAGTCCGCACATTAATTAATTAGGTAGTTATTGGAAATCTAGATATCTTTAGACCACTTCTATATAATTTTGGAGCACTCGAATTCTCCCAAATTGACACCACAATTAAGCAAGATAATGATTTAATAGCAACCTAAAAAATTTGCTCATGTTTAAAATGATGTTCGTTTAATTTAAGGCTTGAGCGTAGTTGGTAATTACATTGTAAACTTCTACTACATATACATATGTTGACGCCAAACAACGAAGGAAGTGATGAGAATAATTGACCATTGAACATTCTATTGAAGCATTAAGGGTTTGTTGTTTAAAATGTATGGAATACCTTAATTGTTTAGTTTGTAACTCCCTGAAAAATTTCTGTACGTAAACTATGATTGTAATTTTTAAGATGTACATATTGTCTTATCGTACAAATTAATATCATGCAATATATGAAAAGAAAAAATTCAATATTAAATATAGTTGTTCGCTTTCTTCATAATTTTTTAATATTTTGCATAACCCAGAAAACTGAAAAATTTAGTAAGGTATTGTATAGAAAATGTTTTCATGCTAAGAATTGTTTTCTTAAAATATATAAAACAAAAACAAAGAAATACATTTTGGATACTTTCATGGTGATCGTATTCGTCGAAAAAATGAGTTCTATAGAAATGAATTCAAATATATTTTTTTTACTAAAGTTGGAGGTCAAAACACCAAACTATTTAATACACTTGTTATTACAATAAAGAATTTTCCTCCATTTGAGTCCTGAACTCATGACTTCTCACGTAGAGATTATGTACCTTTATCATTAGACCAAAGTCTAGTTCTTAACCTAGCTAGCTATTTACCTTTATTTTAAGTATTTGTGTTTAGCATCTAAAATCTAAATTCAATGGGGATAACTTTCTATACAAAACAAAAGATGAGCATCATTCAAAACTTGTACGGGTTAATGTATACCACAACAATAACCCATGAAATATTCATGGGTACTTTCAGTTTCATGGCAAAGAAGCACTTGTATTCTCCCAAATTGACAGCTATTAGAAAATTACAAATCTATTTACACATCTAGCTGGCATCCTCTAATAACAGCACAAGCAAGAGACCTAAAAGCAACCTCAAAAAATTTGCCTTTAGAATTAATGATGTTCGTGTAATTTATTTCGAAAAGGACCGAAAACAACAACTATTTTGACTTGTATGTCCAAGGGTTCCCCCTGGCTGATCTGGTTTTGTAATTATACTATTTCACTAATGAAATGGGCTTCTAACCTCTTTTAAAAAAAAATTGACTTTAGTTCATTTCCATGTTTTTTTTGTAATAATCGTAATCAGCATCATGTCTCAACTCTCTCTAGGATGAACATGGCCATGGGGTGCTGTGGTGCCGCCATTTATTTTTTTCCAGCCTCGATTAAATCGTAATCAGCAGAAGTTTTTGAACCCTCGATTAAATTGGAAATTTTTGAACCCTCGATTAAACCCTAGAGGTTTGGAAATGTTTAATAAAAGAAAAGGTTTTACAAGTTTCAGAAGTTAGGGCTTGCGGGAAGAGGGAGAGATAGGATTGTTAATTGGTAAATCCAATGAAAACTTCAACTACATGTACAAAATTCACACCAAACAATTAATTAAGTGTGATGAGAATATATATATAATTGATCGATTATACTTTGTATTGAAGCATTAAGTGTAAACTAAGGTTATGGTACTATGCAAAGAGCAACATGATTTGTGTTATGAATCAATATTTTCGGTTAAAAGGTTCAAATAATCTTATCTAAGATTAGTATGCGTACAAAATCACGTGGTCGATCTAATGATTTTCAACTATCTCAAAGTAGTGATTTTCTATCTATTGAAAAAAATAATAAAAAGTTTGTATAAAAGAAATGTATAATTTTGTCTTCAAGTACATTTTTATATAGATAATTGGTGATCAAGTTGAGTGATTCGGGACTGACTATTTAAATTTCGAAAATAAAAATATGCATCTATATCACAGACCAATTTGTAATTTGCAAAGTACCATAGTCTACAGGTGTATCATGTGTAAATCAAATTATGAATCAGTAGTGTTGTAAATAACTGTATGCGCTCGTCGGACGGATAAATTAGTCGGAAATATTTGGAAATAATCGGCCATAATCGGAAATAATCGTGCGATTAGTCGGAAAAATCCATAACAGTTTGATCACCGCCAACGACTAATTGGCCGAATAATCGGCCTAAACAGCTGTTTTTTACAACACTGGTTAAAACACCTATGTGAGGAGTGTCCAGAGGTGCGCATGCTATACAGAAGGTGTGACTGACACCGGAGATGAAACTATGGATACCATCCATCAAGGCATTCACAGGCAGAGAACATATATAACCAAAAATAAAATTCATATTACTAATCCCAATTTTCATCTGGTGGAGCGAGGGAACGCTGTATCAGGGTATTCACAGAGAAAAGCAACACGATGCAAGACATAATGGAACAAATTACATTACAGTGCAGATACAGCGCCATGCAACAAACACGTAAGGATGACAACACTGGTAGGAAGCAATTAATATGCGCTATGCTACCGTAGCCTCAGTCTTGCAAATTTGTAATTCTGTCTATCAACCTTAATAATTTTTGCATGCATTAATACTTTTTAGCTCTTTTTACATGGTCATGCAGAGTCCTCGTTTAGATCTTTTTATTATGTCATATCCACATAAACTCAAAAAAAAAAAAAAAAAAAAGAGCATGCTGCTCAACCACAATTTTATTTATTAAAAAAAAAGGTCTGTAAAATTAATCCTACCATTACAACATGTCCAAACTATAGTCAACCTATAATGTGAACAACAAATATATACCGCAATAAACATACAAAATGCAGAAGCAAAATTTGCCAGGAGCCGGTTTTATCGAGTAAAAACTAGATGTAATAATGGATTCTCAACCGATAGAGACCAAAACGATAGAAGAAACAAAAAATACTTCTAGAAGTTCCATACTGATAGTAGATTAACCATATTCTATCGGTACAAAAAATACTTCTAGAAGGAAAGTGATTCTCCTATCAGTATTGTATCATGTACCAAAACAAGATTAATATGATTTTTTGGAAATTATATTTATTAAATTAGTCAGTCCAAAAATTTGTTAGCCATATTAATCATAAACAATCATATATAGATACATAAAATAATATAGACCATCATCGAAGTACATGACATAAACATGGTGAGCAACATGGTTACGTCTCGAGAAGTACATGACATAAACATGGAGATATAGTTTTGTTGTTAAATTAATAGCATGCTAAGCAAGAAAATTAAGTAGGGCATCTTTGATTGTTTGCTTCCCATCATGTGAACTCTGGAATAAATTAATTTGACCAATGTGACTTTATAATTCTTTTTATCCGTAACTTCAACTAATGACCATTAATAAAAATTATCAGGATGCCTTTCACCTGTATTAAGTCTCCAGGGACCCACTCATCTGAACATCATCTGAACCTGTGGATGGGATCACAAGTTTAGGCAAATAATAAAGAAATTATTGCCTATAAATAGAAGGATGTTTGAACCAACTATTACCGAAAAATACATCAAAACAATATCAGAGTGAAATCACCTGCAGATCAGCAATTGAGAGATGGCAAAGGAGGGGTGCTTGGTGTCATCAGTACCGTTCAGAACAATGAATAGTCGACGAACCGCAAATTATGCACCCAACTCGTGGGATTACCACTCCATTTCATCACCACAAAAGAATTACGTATGATCTTTAGGAAACTGTCTTATCAATTGTATTTTTAATTATAATTTGTATATATGTTTCCATTATGTGTGCAACCTTACGTACCAAGTCTAAATTCATAATTAACTATATTATGCATTAAGGCATTTCAAATCACATTGGATTATATCGAGTGCATTTTTCATCTCAGTTCACTTCTGCAAAAATTTATAGGAAACACTAAAAATTAGTACCTGTTATAAGGAGGTGAAAAGCAACATCAGAAGTCAGTTGATGTATAAGGAATCTCAGCTTCCGGTCAAGTTGAACTTGGTAGACATGCTTCAGCGACTCGGAGTTGCCTATCATTTCTCGGAGGAAATAAAACATGTACTTCAAGAAATTGTAATTAATAATGCAAAAGCTACATTGAAGAATGATTTTGCTTCTTTGGCTCTTCTCTTTAGGCTCATGAGAGAGAATTGTTATGATGTCCCTCAAGGTATGTTATTCTAATTTTGTGTAGCCATCAATACAATTTTTTTTAATTAAAAATTGTTATGAATAATATTTACTTATATTTAAGATCCCCACTTGTCTAATGGTACAATGAAAATTATTCCGAATTTTTAATCAAGAAGATTATTGAATGAACGCCCGATTTTTTTTTAATTAATAAAATAAGCTCCTACTAAGCTATCTTTATCTGTCAGACATTCTGAGTACTATTATGAAAGGAAACATTCAAAATGAAATAGAGGCTCTGCTTTCCCTATATGACGCCTCATATCTCGCATTTGAGGAAGAGAAATTATTGGATGAGCCAAGGGTATTTTCAACAAAACAACTAAATCAACTCAAGAAAACATGCATGGATCAAAAGCTACAGAGTCAAGTGGGGCATGCACTAGAGGTCCCATTGCATTGGAGGATTCCAAGACTAGAGACAAGGTGGTACATAGATCAATGTCAAGGAAATGAGAATGTGAATCCTGTGCTAACAAAATTTGCACAGCTCGAGTACAACAAAGTGCAACTTGTGCATCAAGGGGAACTTTCAAAGCTTTCAAGGTACATAATATACTGATATATGCCTTTATATATACAAATCAATACCCATTCCTCTTGTATGGTTGATGAACAGAGTTTAATTTTATTTATTCATTTATTTTATTCTTTTATGATTTAGATGGTGGACAGAACTGGGTTTAAGGGAGAAGGTGTCTTTCGCTAGAGATCGCTTAGTTGAATCATTCTTCTATGCAACTGGAACGGCACCAGAACCACATAACACAGATTGCAGAGAAGTTCTTACAAAACTGGCAGCTTTGCTTATAACTTTGGATGATGTATATGATATTTATGGAACCTTTGATGAGCTATTGCTTTTTACTGAAGCTATCCAGAGGTATATTTAACAGGCCCATTATACAGGTGCTGTATAAATCTTATATATTGTAATTTCATTTTAATGTAGAAAATTAAATGTACTTCCAGGTGGAACGAGGATGAAGCAACAGAAAATTTACCAGAATATATGAGGGCTCTATATGGTGTAATTTTCAATACAACCAAGGAAACAGCTTCATATGTTCTTGCAAAACATGGCTGGGATGCTTCACCTATTCTTATAAAAGCTGTTAAGTTCTTCTAGTTCAAAATTTAGAAACAAAATAAACAACAAAAATTATTTAGATCAAGTTTATTTAAATGTTAAAGACGATCCTGATCAAAATTATTTTATTGTTATTTTATTAAAATTTTGCTATTAATTACAGTGGCAGGATACATGCATTTCCTTCTTAACGGAGGCCAAATGGTACAAAAACGGTTATAAACCGAAATTCGAAGAGTACCTAGAGAATGGATGGGTTTCATCGACCGGGCCGCTCTTGATGACACATGCTTTTATTGTGTTAGGGGACAAAACAACAGTGCAAGCTCTGAATCTTCAATTAAGATATCCGAGACTGGTACAATCATGCGCAATGATATTTCGCCTTACCAACGACTGTGCAACTCATCATGTGAGTTATTAATTCATTAGTTTTTTTTATCCATTTGGGCTACCAAAATTATACAGCAACTCAATTCAAAACTTTCTTAGTTAAAAACTTTCTTAATATTAAGAATTAATTTACATATTTCCAGGCGGAGTTAGAACGAGGTGATGCACCATCGTCCATAGCATGCTACATGCAAGAGCAATTGTGTACCGAGCAAGAAGCGCGCAAGGCCATTGAAAAGCTCATTGTGGAAACATGGAAAAAAATTAATTACGATTCTCTCGGTCATGGTTGCCATGCATTACCTCAACCGCTAATCAATGCATGTGTCAATCTGGCACGCGTGTCACATTGCTTATATAACGGTGGGGACGGTATAGGTGCCCCGGGTCAAAAGATGAAAGGCCTTGTTAAGTCTTTGCTGCTAGATTCCATAAGCATGGATTAATATATATATATCATGTGCCTCTTATGTATTATTTTAGGCCATTTCTTATTTTAGAAATGGCAACTCATGAATAAATTGGATTCTCTTCTGATATATATATTAATTCCTCGCCAAATTTTGGCCCAACTATTTTTAAGTTTACATAAATGACGGTGTAAGTTCCACAACGTACTCGACATGTCAAAAAAGGATGATTAAAAAAAATATTTCTGTTGTACCGATGCCATACAGTAATTTTATTCGAACCATATGGATGCAAAATACATGCATATATTGATTATTGTATGTGCTGCTATGTGTTGTAATATTGTGTGGGACCTTTGTTGTGCTGCTTGATTTATTCATGTTTTTCGAATAATTACTCTCAAGATTCCATATATATGCAAAATACATGCATATATATGCCATGTAGTAATTTAATTTTGTTGTATGTGAAAGTAAGGCATCTCATGGGACCCTTGCATGTATTATACTTCGCTCACATATATCTGTTTTCTATTTTTATTATTATTTTAATATTTCAGGTTTAACATTTGCTGTTTTAGCATTTACATATAATAAAAGAAACTAAATAAACTAAATATAAGCACATGCATATTTTTCTTTCATCAACAAAATCCAAACATACACCACATTCCAGATTTTACATTGTTGCAAGTCAAAAAAAAATTGTAACCTTTATATAGGAGTTAAACAGCCTCATATTCTTCCATCTTTAATTTCTGTTTGACTGCACATGCATCTTTAGAAAATCTTACAGGAAATATATATATATATATATATAGGAGCCGATTTAAAATTTTAGTCAGGAGTAGGCACAAAATACTAATAAAAGTATTTTTTTTTTCTCCTGACAAATTAGAGCAGAAAAGAAAATAAGGATCTAAAAAACTCATGTCATGACCACATACGTCACGACACAACACGACACGACACGGTTCAGTCACAGCACAAATATAGTTCCATCACGGCATGACATGGCACATGTGCCAGTCATGTGTTGTGACTCACGTGTTCCGGACCATTCACGTGACATGATCATCTTTCAAATATTTGACACAACACAGCACGTTACGCGAAAGATTTGGTCACGGTAAGACACATGATCACGTGAGTCACGTGTAATTAGGACCGTTAGATATTGATCAAATAGTGAATCTTAAATAATTAACCTAAATTATGAAAAAAAAAAAAAAGTTAAAAACGACCAAACGTGCCCAGTCAAACCCTATGACAAATCATTTTGATGTTGAGAAATATAATAATCTTGTTCAAGAAAACCAAGTTTTAATATTTCTGGATGGTCTTAGATTATCGCATAGCTTGGATCATATCCGGACAAATGTCCTATAACTAAAATCCTTTTCCACAATGGAACAAGCTCTTGCTTTTGTCCGTAGAGAAGAGAACAGTCAAACTTTGATGTTGAACAAAGGAGAGAGGTAGTAAAGGATTTTAGAAATATGTGGTTTTACATAGAGATGATCAATATCTTGATATATACAAATGTAATGCACGTGCATTAACTAGATGAACGAGTAAATACAATAGAGACATATTAAATCAATTGTCCTTTTCATGTTTAATTGGGATAATGAAAAGCTTTGACAATTAAAATAAGTAACTTAACTATGATCACGCAATCAGAAAGCGTCTCGCTGTCGTTATCTATGACCAATGTTCTCTTTTTTTTTTTTTGAATAAAGTGGGGAGTGCCATGACCAATCTTCTCTTCTGTAGCTATCACAGATATATATTGAGAGTGTTGATAATATGCAATTCAAAGTTCAATATCATCATGTGAAATTAATTGGAAACGTTGACATAAAATTAATATCAGAAATTCGAATTTCAATATCATGTGAAATTAATTAATGTTTTTGTGTGGCTTTTGTTTCATTAACAAATCGGTGGACAGGCTTCCTTTTGTTCAAAAAAAAAAAATAGTTTTTGTGTCCGCTGCAATTGATGGTATTATTGTGGTTTCGATGCTGAATTTTTTCAGCTGCGAATGTATTTAATTAAAATGCAATTTTGACAATAATTTACAAGATTAAACTATTATGCAGTACTGTTTTTGGCAAATACAACCAATCAATTTTGTAAGATTAAAATAAAGCAAGGATGTCTGAACCCTAATAATATTGCTATTACTATTGTCTCTAACGGCACCTAGGAGAGTGAATAGGCAGTCTTAAAGACTTTTAGTTATTTTTCAGTTTAACCCTCTAAATCAACAAATCAAGCAAACAACAAGCAAGCATGTGCAAATAAAATAAATAGACACTACTACAAAAATACCACGTCCTACACTGTAGGTTATACACGGATTTCCTCTATTTCTTAAAAATTCGTGTAGGAAAGTGGATTTTGAAATATCTCTAAGAATTATACACATATACTTACATAATAATCCGTGTTTAATTCTCTGGGGAACAGTCCGTGTTGAAAATGTGGTTTTGTACACGGCTAATTAAATAAATATCCGTGTGCAATATAGGGAGAGCTACACAGATTTGTTATAATATATCCGTGTAGGATGGGTTTTCATACACGGTTTTTTGTATTGTTATCCGTGTGTAATAAGTAACAGAGCTACACGGATTTCACACTAAAAATCCGTGTAGGAAAGTCCATTTTAGGGTTTTAATACTTCATCCAGCGCCGTTTTGATTACTCTCTGTCCTCTGGTTGGCTGCAAACTGATTTGTGCTGCGTTTGGATCTGAGATTGCTGATTTTCTGGTGATTTTCTTCTCTCTCTTGCTCAAGTTAGTAATTGGTCTTCTTTTTTCTTTAATTTTCTGTTATTTTCTTATTATTGCACATTTAAGGTTTAGGGTTTGATTAATTGATGCATGCATGGTTGTTTTTATTTGTTAATTAGAATAATTGGTGTATTGTTATCCAATAACCGACCTATTAATATGATTTTAGGTCCATGCCCGTTCAAAATTAATCCAATAGGGATTAATTTTGGATAGTCCCCGGTTTGGGACTGCTCTTTGAATATTGTGTCTCATTTAGGATGTGAACACATGTTAGCGGAGTTTAATTAGTATTTGAGAAAAGTTCGACAGTAATTCTCCTTATTACTCCTACGAGTATGTGGTCTTTACGCATACTTGAGGAGTTAAGGGGAAATGCTGCCGAATTTTTCTCAAATACTAATTAAACCCCGCTAACATGTGTTCACATATGAGGCACAATTTTCAAAGAGTGGGTTAGGATTGTAAACCGGTCCTTTGTAAGCCAGAATTAATTCGTCATAAGTTACATATATGTCTACCCTACAGCATGACTAATTAATTGAAATGAATTTTTTAATTTAATTTACAGATGGATCGAAGTTGGATGTATGAATTGCAGCGAGATAGTGAAGAATATTTGGTTCGCATTGAAGAGTTTTTACAATTTGCGGAGAGTTATAGAGTTGATAAAAGGGATGACAACATTTTGTGTCCTTGTAGGAACTGTAAAAATTGTGTAGGATTTGGGGACTCGGAAGTAATTAGAACTCATTTGATTTGTCGGGGATTTAAGGAAAGTTATACATGTTGGTTCATGCATGGCGAGAAAATTGGAGAAAGTAGTGGTATCAATAAAAATTGTGAAGATAATGATGAGAATGTAAATTTTTTTGATAATGAAGAACTTGATTGCAACGATTCCGATGATTATGAGAATCTCGAAAATTTTGATAATGTTGGATTCGAATGCAGCGACGATGACGATATTACAGTGAATATTGATGAAAACGTAGAACACGAGAACGATGACAATCTAGAGGACTTGTTGCGTGATGTGGGAGATGAAATTGGTGATAAATATTATGTTAAATTTGAGTATTTGAAAGATGAATCCAAAAAGCCGCTGTATCCTGGGTGTACCAAATTTACAAAACTGTCAGCTGTGTTGAAATTATTGAACTTAAAAGCAGACCATGGTTGGAGCGATAAGAGTTTCACGTCCTTATTAAAGCTTTTACGGGAAATGCTTCCAGATAAGAACGAGTTACCCTGTACAATTTATCAGGCGAAGAAGTTGATCTGTCCAGTGGGTTTGAAGATCGAAAGAATACATGCATGTCCGAATGACTTTGTATTATATCGTAAAGAGTACGAGACCATGCATACATGTCCTAAATGCGGTGTTTCACGGTATAAACGTAAGGGCGATGACATTGATGAATTTAATACTGAAGAAAATAAGAGGCGGCCTCCGGCAAAGGTGCTGTGGTACTTGCCGATAATTCCGAGATTCAAACGATTATTTGCAAATACCAAAGATGCCAAATTGTTGCGCTGGCATGAAGAAGAGCGCAAAAGGGACGGGAAGCTAAGACACCCGGCTGATTCTTCCCAATGGAGGAACATCGATAGGCACTTCAAAGAATTTGGTTCCGACCCGAGAAACCTTAGGATTGTGGTGAGCACAGACGGAATGAGTCCGTTTGGAAGCATGAGCAGTCGGCACGAGATTTGGCCGGTTCTATTATCTATCTACAATCTGCCTCCATGGTTGTGCATGAAACGCAAGTATATAATGATGTCATTATTGATCCAAGGACCTAGACAACCCGGAAATGACATAGATGTATATCTCGCACCATTAATTGAGGACCTCCAAAAATAATGGAAGGATGGCGTCCCGATATGGGATGCGTACAGTAAAGAGGTCTTTAAATTGCGGGCCATGGTATTTTGCACCGTAAATGATTTCCCCGCATACGGCAATTTGTCGGGTTATAGTACTAAGGGTGCAAAAGCGTGCCCTATCTGTGAAGATGACATGCAGGTGCTGAGGTTGAAGCATTCTAAAAAGAATGTTTTCATGGGTCATCGTAGATTTCTCCCCGTGAATCATCCATACCGTAAGCAGAAGAAGGTATTCAACGGAAAAAATGAGCTCAGAGTGGCACGTCGTCCATTGGACGGGAAGGCTGTCTTCAAGCGGATTGAAAGCCTTGATATTGTCTTCGGAAAATGTGCCAAAGCACCACCGAAAAATATTTGGAAAAAGAAGTCCATATTTTGGGAGCTACCGTACTGGGAATTTTTAGAAGTGAGACACTGCCTCGATGTCATGCATGTTGAAAAAAATGTGTGCGACAGTTTGATTGGCACATTACTGAACATCCCGACCAAGACTAAAGACGGTATTAAAGCTCGAAAACACACATGGTGGAAATGGGAATACGACATAAGTTTGCACCGCAGGATAGAGGGAAGCGCGCATACCTACCACCCGCAATGTGCACAATGTCGAAGATCGAGAAAGAAAGCTTTTGTAAATGTCTTCACAGTATTAAAGTCCCATCAGGGTATTCTTCGAATATTAAGAAGCTGGTGTCAATGAAGGACCTGAAATTGATTGGTATGAAATCCCTCGACTGTCATATTTTAATGACACATATGATTCCCGTTGCAATTCGGGGCATTTTACCGAAGGCCGTTCGGCAAACCATTACGAAGCTTTGTTTTTTCTTCAATGCAATTAATTCGAAGGTGATAGACCCGCTTAAATTGGACGCTTTGCAAAAAGAGGTCGTCGTTACTCTTTGCCATCTTGAGATGTATTTTCCACCTTCTTTTTTCGATATCATGATTCACCTTGTTGTTCACCTTGTGAGAGAAATTAAGATTTGTGGTCCTGTTTTTCTGCGGTATATGTATCCATTCGAGAGATACATGGGCATTTTGAAAAAATACGTAAGGAACCGACATCGGCCCGAATGTAGCATTGTCGAAGGATATTCCACGGAAGAGGTGGGCGAGTTTTGCATGAATTACCTGACCGGTGTGTGTCCTATTGGTATTCCACAATCTCCATACGAGGGTCGGCTACAAGGAGTAGGGACAATCGGTTTTAAAGCCATAGTTGCTGACGAAGATGAACTAAAAAAGGCACATTTTATTGTACTACAGCACATTGCAGATGTCGCTCTCTATATAGACGAGCACATGACAATCCTTCGTCAAGGGAACTACACGAGAAGTCAGAAGTGGCTTAATAACGAGCACAATCGTTCTTTTGTAGGATGGCTGAAAGAAAGAGTGAAATCACACCCTGTAAATGAAATTGTTAGGCTGCTGGGCCAAGGACCCCAAATTGTGGTCAAAACATTCCAAGGATACGAGATTAACGGATATACATTTTACACTAAATTACAAAGTGATAAGAGCGCGACGCAAAATAGCGGGGTGACGTTGGTGGCGGCCGCTCAAGAATTCAGTAGATCCGGGGATGCCCGGCCTGTAATAGCATCGAAGTCATATTACGGTGTTATTGAAGAAATCTGGGAGCTCATTTACAGCCCTCGCCTAAGCATTCCCTTGTTTCGGTGTCGATGGGTCAAAGACTGGGGTGTTAAGGTTGATAACAACGGGTTCACACTCGTTGATTTGAACAAAGTCGGGTATGTTGACGATCCGTTCATACTCGCCAAGTAAGCCACACAGGTCTTCTATGTCACTGACCCGAGTGATGCTAGGTGGAGCATCGTGCTATCGGGAAAAAGAAGGATTGTTGGGGTCGAAGATGTCGTCGACGAAGAAGAGTACGACCAGTTCGAAAAGATACCTCCATTTTGTACCGACATGCCAACCGAAGCAGCAACAATTGAAGAACAAGACGAAGCAAACTACATGAGATCCGACCACAATGAAGGATTATGGGCCAATGTTCAAAAAGCGAAAAAAAAAAAAAAAAAAAAAAAAAAAAGCTAATGTGTAATTTTTTTTTAAATTAAACTTGAGACTTTTAATATTATTTTTGATGAAATATTTTTCAATGTAATCGTTTTTTGTTAGATAATTTGATAATTTGAATTTATGGTCGTTGTTAGTTGTTATTTTTGAAATATATAAATTAGCTGTTAACAAATATATAAGAGAATGTCTTCTATGGACATAAGGACCTATTTGTAAAATGAACATATTTTTATTTTTAAAGTTCAAACAGTCGATCCGAACCGTTCATCTTGTTCTCCATATTAATATGTGCTTGGATACCAAATTTTACATTTTTCTGATTTTTTTTACTATTTATTAAGATGGGTACAAAAAATATCAAATTAAGACCATTGAATTTTGTACCGATCTTAATAAATAGTAGAAAAATTCAGAAAAATGTAAAATTTGGTCTCCAAGCACGTATTAATATGAAGCACAAGATGAACGGTTCGGATTGACTGTTTAAACTTTGAAAATAAAAATATGTTCATTTTACAAATAGGTCCTTATGTCCATAGAAGCATATAACTTTGAGATTTCGGATTAATTTCATATATTCATAATTTTATATATCATAATTTTCAAATTTGAAATCATATAAACTTTCCTACACGGATTTTTGTGAAAAAACCGTGTAGGAAACATATGGAGCTACACGGTTTTTAACAAAAATCCGTGTAGGAAACACCCTTTTCTACACGGTTTTTCCAAAAAAACCGTGTAGGAATAGGCTCAAAAAACCGTGTAGGAACATATAGAGCTACACGGATTTTTGACTAAAATCCGTGTAGGAATATAGCTTTCCTACACGGATTTTTGACAAAAATCCGTGTAGCTCTATCTGTTCCTACACGGTTTTTTGACAAAAATCCGTGTAGAAAAGTGTGAAATTGATATAATTTATGTCCCAAAAATTTCTAAGTCCCGACCCTTCCCTCTTCTCCTCTGAATTTGAAAAGGTTTGAGAAATCTGGTGCCCTTTACACGGTTTTTTGCATTTCTCTTGGTGTAGATCTTCTCCTTCCTCTCTTGCTGTCTCTCTAACTGCCTCTCTTCTGCTTCTCTTGGTGCCTCTCTTGGTGCCTCTAAGGTAATCATCACTCTCTATAGTAGGGTTTAGGGGTTTATCCAACAATTTCGGGTTTAATTAGTGTAAATTCATAGTGTAATTAGTGTAAATTCGTGTTTAAGTTCTGTTTAATTAGTGTAATTAGTGTACATTCGGGTTTAGTGATTATTGTGAAATTTGATTGTTGCCAAAAATTATAGAGTTCATTTTTGAATAAAAAAATTGATTGTGAAATTAGTGTAATTGATTGTGGAATTGTAATTAGAATACAAATATAGATTTTAAAAAATATAGAGTTCATTTTTGAAATTGTAGAGTTTGATTTTGGAAAAATATAAATTTAAAAAATTAATTAGATTATAAAAAAATAATTAGATTAAAAAATTAATAGGGTTTTTTTTATAGTTGTATCAATTTTAAAAAAATAATAGGGTTTTTATTGTAATTTATTGTACCAAAGTTTGGTAAAAATAATAGGGTTTTTATTGTAATTTATTATTTTAAAAAAATAATAGGATTTAAAAAATTACTTACATTAAAAGTTTGGTAATTTATTGTACCAAAGTTTGATCGTTTTCTAATTTTTGTTTGTAGAATAATGTCACATTCGGGTGATCATTTCAGCAATCCTGGAGACGAGGACATGCAAGGTACATCTCAGTCAGCCTTGTCACAAAGAAGGAAGCGAGGTCCGACCAAGTGCAAATCCACATCAGAGGCGAAGTAATTTTTCATCGAGTTCACCGACGATGGCAATCCGACGGGGGCAAACCATTTGCCATACTCAAATTGGGTGAGCAATCTCGCAAAGGAGAAAGTCGACATCAGGGTAGAGAGCTGGAAGAAAGTAACTAAAGAAGATAAGGAAAAATGGTGGCAAATGATTAAGGTAATATGATTATATTTAAATATTTCAATTTGATTGTTGTTAATTAGAGTGAGACACGGATAATTATTTGCTGTCAATCAGGCTCAATGGAACATCAAGAATGACAACAATGACGTCCAACGGAAGTCGAAGACCTTGAAGATAATGAATGAGGGGTGGAAGCAACATAAGAGTACTCTTGTGACGGAATGGATGAAGAAAGGGAGGAGTCCGGTCGGGTACGATGAAAAGGTGACACAAGAGATATGCGATGAGTTCATTGCCATGAAATCCACACCCGAGTTCATGGTAACTAAATTTATAGAGTTTTAACTATTTTAAAAATCGATCAGTTGTTATATTTTAACTAACAGTTTGATTTGCTTTTATTTTTGAAGGAAAAGAGCGAAAGGGGCAGGAGAACTGTTGGCATGAATAAGTACCTGCACCATTTAGGGTCAGGCGGGTACGAGGGTAAGTCGGCGGAATGGAAGTCCGTGCTGGATTCAAACAAAGATTCCGACTCACCCGTGGTAAAGATCACGAATCCCCGGGGCACGAATTGGCTAATGGCAAGATCTGAGATTACCGCTGACGGAAAGATCCGACTGCCTCAAGAGTTGCAACCTGTGGCTCACAAAATGGTAAGACATTTTTGTCATAACCCTGAGTCATTAAAAAAAAATTATAGCTCACTCACTTTAATTATTATTTTGTTGCATTCATTTTTTTTATTAACAGTTGCAAGTGGAGGAGGAGGTCTCGTCGGGTGTCCAGACCTGTTCGAGGAAGAATGACTCGTTGAATCAAATGCTTGATAATCCGGAGCACCCGGGTCGGGTAAGGGGTGTAGGCGTCTACAAGGGTTTCAAGGATGTTTTCCGTTCAGAGAAACCCAAGCGAAGATCGCGCGCCAAAGCCACCGAGGAAGAGAGAGATGTGCGGCTCCGCCGGGAAATCCAAAAAGAGTACGAGGTGAGGATGGCGGAGATGGAAGCAAGGATTGTAAGCCACGTGAGATCTCATCAGTTTACACACCTATCCGAGCAAGGAACCCCTATTTCGCCGGGAATTCGGCGCAGCAGTCAAGCATCTGGGAACTGTGAGGACGAGTTTGATAATATGAAGGTAATACCTACTATTCATAATCTAAAAGCAATTACTATTGCTTCGTAAGCTTAGTCTAAAATATTCAATCCTAATAATAATTGCAGGTGGCCACCAAATGCGACTTGGTCATTTGGAGCGGTACGGTGCCTATTACAGTTGGCAAGGGTCTCGTAATTCCAAATCAGTCGATTGTGCACAATGCTCCGGTCGGGCGCGGCTATGTATGCGTGTAGGTCGACTCTGTGGAAACACAATGGCTTAGGCTCCCTCTTCCTGTCCCGACTGAGGAAATGTTTGTTATGGATGACACCCGTGAGTCATTTATCCAGTGGCCCAAGAATCAGATCATTCTGGATCAGGTAATGTCTAAATTATCAATATCTGTTGTTACATTAAAAACTGATCTTTTTAAATACTTGAAAATAAATTTTTAAATTTGATGCATGCGTAGGAGGCCCATTTGTCACCGGTACGGGGGTACAGCGGGATGGTCGGCGCGACCGATGCCCTGGTAGAGACTGATGCTAGAGTCCAGGCTGAGGCGCCAGGACCTGCAGATCGCTGTGTAGTCAGTCCCGAAGAATACGAGAATTTGCCTCTTGATTGTCAGCGTCTCCACGACTGCTTGATGCTAGCACCTGAAGGCAAGAACGACATCTTCATCCCGATCCCACCCGGGATGTTCCTGCACGACGGCTGGCATATCGTGATTAATTTCGAACACTTCAAGGACTTCCTATATGCCAAGGGCCGCGATAGATGGCTCGATTGCTTATTCCTCACAATTTTCGCCATGTAAGTTGCCTTCCTTTATTTATATATTGTATAACACTCAAATATATATTCAAAATGTAATGATCTTTCAGGAAGCTGCTCCGAACTCCGCGAAGCATGGACGCCCGATGATAAGGTAAACAAGACTGTAATTCGGATCCCTAAGCAAACTCAATGCCGCTGTGCTAATAGGTCAGCCTGACCAGTGTGTCGATTACATGTGCTATGCGATGCACCGTTGCCAAATGGATGACAAGACATTTATTCTCGTGCCATACCACCAGAGGTACGATTCTAACTTTCAAATTTTTTCTATATTTTCAATTAAATAATTATAAAAAAAATTAAATGTAATTATAATTGTGTTTAAATTTCTACAAGACACACCTGGTGTTTGTTCGTCATCATTCCGGCTGCGAATAGGGCTTTTATCATGGATTCTGCAAGGCCAAAAGGAATCAAACCACAAGATTGCAGATACATCTGTCCCTTTGTAGAACAGTAAGTAATATATTTTCATTAGGTTTGATTTTTTTTTCTAATTGTAATTAAATTGTCAAATGAAATGCTATATACAGTCACGTAATTTTGTAAGGACTTGGAGCAAATATGTTAAAGAAGGAGGAGTGCAAGCAAAAGGAAGAGGGGTCGCGAAAGATAAATTCAAAATTGAGTGGTTACCGGTGAGCTTATTATACAAAAAAAATTTAACTTAAATTTTATAGTTTAAAAAAATATTTTCATTCTAACATTGGCCGATAAATGTAAATTTCAGTGCGCGCGACAGCAGGAGGGTTGGGAGTGCGCTTATTACACAATGAATTTCATGATGGGTTGGATCGAAAGAGATCAATTTAAATTTCCAAAAGAGGTATGTAATTCACATTAAATATAATTTTAAAAATATCAATAATTCGATCCGTCTCTCGTTACTAACTCAAATTATAATTGTAGTATAACCGGTGCCAAGACGCTTACTCAACTGAGCAAATCGACGAAGTGAGAGGGATGTGGGCAAGGTGGTTTATTTCCCAATTTTGTACTCCACAATATGGATTTTTATAAACTAAATTTGTGTAATTATTAATATTGAATTGTTATGTTGTTTTGCCAATTTATATCTGTTTTGGGGTTCTGTTTTGGGTTAAAAAAACATTCTGATTTTATATATAATGGCTAGCAAACGTGGAGGCTAGCCAAAAACAGAAAAAATACAAAAAAAAAAAATTAAAATCATACACGGATATTTCAAGAAATCCGTTTTCAAATTAATTTTTTTTTTTATCTTCCTACACGGATTAATACTAAAAAACCGTGTAGCTAGGGTATGGAGCTACACGGATTTTTAATAAAAAAAACGTGTAGGAAGAAGTTTCATACACGGTTTTTTATTACAAAACCGTGTAGCTCTGAGTATTTCCACACGGCTATTTAGTAAAAAATCCGTGTAGGATTAGTGTAATCGTACACGGATAAATGCTGGACTTTCCTACACCCCAGTATTGCACACGTTTCCAAATCCGTGTAGCTCTCCAGTTAAAGTCCGTGTACAAACTGTATTTTTTGTAGTAGTGAGAGTTTCGAAAAATTTGAAATATAGAGTGATAACAGAGTTCGGCGTAAAATGCCTTAGTCTCTGGGGTAGAGCAACCTCGTCGGTGCCCTTTTTCTATTATCCAAAAAGAAAGGATACAACTCGTGGCACATGAGCCCAGCGAAAGTGGCAAGTCACAGCCTAACTCATGTACAAAGTTTAGCTTAGAAGCTCGAGCTGGCAAGTCCTCCGTAGAGGATCGTCACACAGCTATGTTTACAGGTGAGCAGAAACGCTCGAGTCGGCGAGCCTCTTAAATGCCTTACAAGCAGGGAAATCACTCGACTATGAAAAGGGAGAACTAAAGTAGTTCTCCACTCTATCGAAGTAGAAGAAAACACTAATTAAATCTTTTGAGTAGATTAGTCAAGTAGATTTGAGATTGTCAATGAAATATTGAAATTTTTGTTCTCTCAAAGAAGGAAGCTCTTACGAACACAAAAAAATTGTATTTCAAAATTAGAGGCGGTTTTCTTGAAACTAAGGAAGGGGTATTCATTATATTTATAGAAAAAGCTTCAAATCTAGGTAATATAACTGTTTCGTTCGAACGGTGGATCTTCTATACTGAACGGATAGTTCAAATGTATTGCAGTTTAGATTTGGCCATTGGATTTTACATTAGCCGTGAATACGCTTTGTTCCGTACAGAACGAATAGTGTATTTCTCCGGATTTTTGTGTTCTTCAATTAGCTTACAATACGAGTAGTATCGTTCAAAACGGAATGCACAGAGGGGTTCTCTGGATTATATGGGGCATTCCTTTCAGAACGGAATAATTCTTCCGTTAATTAACTTACGCTCTATATCCGTATCCATTCGGTACCGTTTCAATATATTATGTTTTGCAAATTAGTCAAATATTATAATTAGATAATTGTATACAACAACAGTTACAACCACATCAACATTCGACCCCAGTCAGTCAAGCAAGAATGAAACCCAAATCACAAATCATACAACAAAAATAAAAGTTCAATAATAATATTCATTTTTACATATAAATAAGTTATGATTACAAAACACAACACCAAAATGGAAATGAAACCTATAATGTTTTGCTTGCACATTTGTACAATACTACTATTACCATTTGTTCTAGTGTAGTTGTTACTGCACCTAAAAAAAACAAAGCTAAATTATGGGCTTGGAATAAGAATCGAATTAAAAGCTAAATTGAATTTAGCTTATCCCAAGCCCACAATTTGAATGATATATTTTTATCAGGAAATTAAAATTATGGACTTGGGATGGGAGCGATGGACATGAATAAGGCCTACAAGCCCATAGATGGAAATCAGTGTGATCTCAGCCCAGCAAGCCGTAGTTGGAAACCTATGTCCCATCGGAGATTACCGGATAGGATTTGCTTTGTTTTTTAGTCCCAAACTAATTGCATAGATCAGATAGCTACCGTACATGAAAGAACCGCACAACAGGATTATAGCCTTCCTTGAGGCAATGCATTACAAATGCATTTAGCAAAACAAACAACATAAAACTTGAGAACCAATAGTGCACGTCATGTGCACATAGCCATTTTTAAATTTTGTATATAAAAACTCAGCAGTAAGACTTGGATGTTATGGATAGCATAAGGTCATCCGTACTACGGTCTCAAAATTTAATTATCAAATAAATTTCAAATTTTGATCTAAGTAGCTTAATAAATTAGTAATATAACTAAGATACCAATTTTTAACATTTTTGGAATTATTTTGTCATTTTTTATGATTTATGAAAGATGGTAAAAAATGACATCAAAATAAAATAAAATTGACAATTTTTTAGGCTATTTTTTTGCAATCTTTCGTAAATCATAAAAAATAGTAATTGATTTAATATATTAATTTCATTAAATAGGCTGGCACTCAATTATTGATTTAATATATTAATTTCATTATTTAACGGATTTCATTTTCCTCACAACCAACACAATATATATACATATATATCATGCAACATTCATCTCTTGCAGTTGTTTAAGAATGCAGCATATATGTGCCTCTCGCTGTAGTTGAAGATCTCTATGAGTTCCAAACATGTTAGAGGTACAATTAATGGGGAAACAGTTGACTTTCATTTGTCTATGTAAGGAGGTTAGGATCTTGGTGTATTTTGTAACCAAATTATAAACTCATTTTTATCTCATACAACATTCTCCTTATATAACATATTACATTCCTTATATAACATATGTATATATTACATGCAACAATGGAAATAATGAAACATCAATTGCAAGTTGCAACATAGAAAATATGCAAACATAAATGAAGAGGGCTCCACTTACACTATTTTTTGGTGACACAAAATTATACCCATTCATTTTTAAAGTTATTACTAAAACACTCGTGTAGTCGGAGAGGAGAATAAAGCATATGTCTAGGGGTGGAGACCGCTAGGAAAATATGCCTAAAAGAATTTGATCAAATTATATATATGTCCTCCAACAATTCATAATATTTTATCAAAAAAATATGAAGGAAATGGATACAAATTCTTCAAAGTATAGCTTTTATCACAATTATATTTGGATCCTAAATCCAATTACCATCTAAACCCAATTTTATTTGTGGTCGTCTGCTTGATCGGAATTATAATTTTTGTCTGGAAATTAAAATTATGGGTTTTGAATGGGTTTCCGCGGAGATTACCGGATGGGGTTTTCTTAATTTTAAGTCCCACAACAATTGCTCAAATCGTATAGCTCCCTTATATTAAAAAAAACTAAACAAAACAATATTTGCTTCTCTTGAGACAATTAATGCATCATAAATGCATTTACCAAAATTAACAATTAATAATCTAATATTAAATTGACAACTAATAGTGCACGTCATGTGCACTCAGCAATTTTAAAATTTTGCGAGAAATTATTAACGGGTCTGACACAATGACCATGCTTATAAAATTGTTATAACAAGCTAATTTTTCACATCCACAAACCGAATCTAGATGTACTTTGAAATTCCACATGATAAAAATGTGTACTCCACTACTCCAGTCTCCAGATCCTTTAAAACACCAATTCCGCTTTGTTCCATGTAACTTATCATTTTCTGTGCTACCTAATTTCCTGATTTATCGAACTTCGAATTTTCTCATTCTTTTAGTACTGAATTTGATCAAATCAGTACTAAATTTAACATAGATATATTACGAGAGCAGGTTGGATCCGATGTTCATCAGACTCAAACTAATTCAATGGATTCCATAATCTTCTGATACATTTTAAAATCTATGCATGCCGCTTTAATATTGGTACGTATTTGCTTTAATATATGTGCGCACGGATCTTAAAGCAGATCAGAATGGAGCCCACCAGATCCAAATTTATGTCCAATGGACATCAAACCCAAACTGCTCTCATATAGCACACGGATCTTAGCGGATCGGACAGTTATGGAGCCCACCGATTCTAAATTTGAGTCCGACAGTAAACTGCTCTAATATATCACTGGGTTTCATTCTATATATCCTAATGATAATTTTTGTCAGGAAATTAAAATTATGGGCCAGCAATGGAGCGCTGGAGAACATTAAGGCCCAATAGTCGACAGTTTATCTCGAATTCTCAATTGATAAAACAGAGACCCTAGCAAGGAAAACAAAAACCCTAGTCGACAGCTCTTTCGTTTCCACCTGAAGCTACCGTAGTTCGATGAAGAAGAAGAGGAAGGAGGCAATTGAAATGGGAAGGAACTGGGCGGACCTTCCGTCGGAAATTTTCTCTCTAATCCTCGAAAACCTTCCCGATATCTCTGATTTCGTCCGATCCCGAGCAGTTTGTAAGTCATGGCGTTTCTCTTCCTCCATCTCGGATCTGCCCCCACAATTCCCTTGGATCCTCAAGCTCAGCGAGGGGCCTGAATTGGAGTTCTACTCCATCGCTTTCAACAAAGTATACACCATCCGTGTTCGCTGTTCCTCTGGCAAGAAGCTGTTTAGACCTGCCGGTGGTTACGTGCTCAGTGGCGAAGAAGGTAATGCCGGTAGTTTCTCTCTTCTGAATCCCCTTAACAATGGCGAGGTTGCTCTCCCTGTTCTAGATAATTTGGATCCATGGATGTTTCCATGGTCTTTTTGGTTGTTTAGCCTTGTGAATTTTCACATTGACGACTATATTCTCATATCTGTGGATAAAATATCAGTTCGTTGTAAACCCGGTGATGAGAAGTGGGATATCATTGGACCTGGACACGGGTGTCAATACAAGTGTTTCTGTTTTCGGGGTATGTCTTTCAGGGTTGATGCTGGTACAAAGGTTACAAAAATTATGGATATTAGTAGTGGTAGAGAGCTCCATGTCATACAACCACCCAAATATGAAAAATTGCACTACATGCGTTTTGAAGGTCCTGAATTTGTCAACTCTTGTGGAGAGATTTTGACCGCTTGTTATAATCAATCGTTCGACGGGATGGATTATAAGTTTTATATTCACCGTCTTGAATTTTGCAATGGAAAAGGGAATCCTTATTGGGTCAAGCTTACAAACATTGGAGACCACATATTGTTCTTTGACTTTCCTTTTGGTACTGGTCGCGGTTCCTATCTCAAAGCGAGTGATTTTACTGGATTCAAAGGAAACTGCATCTACTTCACAAATCTTGTACGTCGGACATTTGTTTCAGCTTACTTTCATAAGATCTTTATGTATGATATAGAGAATGGTGAAACAATATTAATCGATAGCCCTTCCGATTGGGTTGGCCCCATTACTTGGTTTATGCCTACAATAACCCATGTCTGACATCAATGCATTTAAGATAAGTGTAAAGAGAACTCTGTCCAGTTGGCCGCTTCTTTTGGCATTAGTTTCCCTTTGTTTTATGTTAGGTTATGATGTTGTTTTTTATCTTTCGAGTGTATAGATTTACTCCCATTGTGTCTGTATTAGTCCTCTTATTAAGAACTTAAGGGTTGCTTAATGTAAGGCAATGATGTGTCAACAATGATCATTATGGAATTTATATTAATATTTGTGAAATTTTAGTGTGCTTTTGACTAGTTTTGGTTTTAACTGGTAGCTGTTTGTGTCGAACTTTGCAAATAAGTAATTTTACAGAGAAGAATTCTCAATTTCATGTATGAAGAATCTGACAGGATTAGAAAAGAGCTGATATGGTCTGGAGACCTTGCGAACCAACAGATCAATAATTGCAATTTATAATATGAATAATTTACCTGGATTACGAGATTGTTGGTGGCCTGTGCCAGTTTGGTACCCTCTTTTTGTACTGGTATTGTATACTGGTACTGTGTGCCAGTACTACCATTGTGCCAAATATTTGTTAGGTTTGACAATAAATTGCAATAATTCTTGTTTCTAACCTCAGTAATGTTGGTATGATGCAAAACTTTGCAATAATTCTTATTCCTAACAGATGTATTTATTCTTTACTTATTTCAAGTGTTTGAATGTCGAACTTACAATTTGCACCATCCAATAAAAAAAATTTGTGGAAATTTAAAATTTTACTAGTACCTAATTACATTCCAACTGTGCTTTAGATTTGCTATTTTAACAAGTTTAAGTCATGACTTAAGTAGGAAGCTCCAAACCAAACAAAATAATTCAAATCATAATTAATAACTCCAATAAAATAATAATAACATAAGTGGTCTTAAGTTGGAGTAAACAATTTAATTTTTCTTAATTTTGTGTAGAAATCAAACATGCCTTAGACCTCTTATCTTGTCTTGAAGGATGCATAGTTTTTTTTCAATCCAGTACCAATAGGTAGAATTCTTTTCAGAGCAACGTTTTTTTCAGACCTTTCAACAAATCAATACAACTTTGCAGAGCAGCTTTTGCTAAAACTCGAGTGGTTTCTTGAAAACTTGTTGCAGATATGAAAAACATGTTAGCAAGATACAAGTTTACAAGAACTGAACTATTAACTTTCCAAAATTTATGATTTCAAAAAAAAAAAAAGTTTCCAAAATTTATCAACAAAATATATACCATAATTACTGACGAAATATTTAGATACCATAACATTATATTTGCATAATTTAAATCCGATAAGCATCGAATTAGTGGATGAGTATTGTGGAACTAAAAAACAAAGCTTAATTGAATTTAGCTTATTCCAAGCCCACAATTTCAATGATATCTTTTTGTCTGGAAATTGAAATTATGGGCTTGGAATGGGAGCGATGGACTAGAATAAGGCCTACAAGCCCATAGATGGAAAACATCAGTGTGGTTTCAGCCCAGCAAGCCGTAGTTGGAAACCTATGTCCATCAGAGATTACCGGATAGGATTTGCTCTGGCTTTTAGTCCCACAATACTTGCATAGATCAGATAACTACCAAACATAAAAGAACCACACAACAGGATTATTGCCTTCCTTAAGGCAGTGCATTACAAATGCATTTAGCGAAACAAACAACCCAAACTTGAGAATCAATAGTGCACGTCATGTGCACTCAGCAATTTTGAAATTTCGAACAGTAAAACACTTTATTCTCATATAAGTTTTTTTTTTCTCATATAAGTTTTCCATTAAAAAAAAAAAACAAACCAAAACATATATTACAAATGTTTCCAGCAGAAGAAATAAAAAGTCAAACATATGCACTGTATGCCAACTTCACTAGTAATTTTTTTGGCAGTTTTTTCTTTAAATTATATATCAAGATATATCCAACAAAATTACTTTCTAAGCTGAGGAGAGATCCACTTACATTCTTTTTTTGGTGACACTAAATTACATTCGTATATTTTTAAAATTCAAACAGTCGATCCAAACCTATCAACATGATGGATATATTAAAATATGCTTACAGATCAAATTTTATATTTTTTTTTAATTTTTTTTACTATTTATTAAGATGGGTACAAAAATTCAATGGTCCGAAAACAACAATTTTGCAAAATCCTTAATAAATAGTAAAAAAAAATATAAATTTTGATCTGTAAGCACATTTTAATATATCCATCATGTTGAACGGTTTGATGAATTGACTGTTTGAACTTTGAAAATTTTGAAAATATAAAAAGTAATCTGGTGTCACAAAAAAATGATGTAAGTGGATCCTCCTCTTCTAAGTTTATATGATAATTTTCATTTTTCAAAAATAAAGTGTCCAGGGTTGATTAGTATACTAGACCGGACCAATTCATAGTAAATTCAGATATATTGAACAATATAGCATATAATGTAAATCAAGCTTAATGGCCGATTCGAACATAATACGGGTTAATATTCTTGTTTTCAGAATCTTAATGGTTGATTCGAACAGTTCAACATAATTCTCATATGATTATCTACTTGCAGATCAAATTTTATATTTTTTAGAATTTTTTTACTGTTTTTTAGTATAGGCAAAAAATCGCTTGATCTGAAAATTCTGGACCATAAAAAAACAGTGATATTCAACCTGTCTTAAAAAATAGTAAATAAATTCTAATATATATAAAATTTTATCTTCAAGTACATATTCATATGAAAATTATTTTGAACGGCTCGAATTGACTGTTAGAATTTTGAAAACAAAAATATTAATTTGTATTATCGACTAAATCGTGATATGCACAGTAGCATAGATTCACTCAAAGTTGAACAACAAAACAATAATTTGAAGGACAACTCACAAGTTATTATATCAAAAAAAAATTTGACAAAGAGATGTAATTCATGAAAATTTCCATACAAGTTTAGTTGCTAAAATAAAATTTGTTTGTTATTAGAATTATGGTATGATCATTTCAACATATTTTTCAAATTAACATTTTTATTACTTTTTATAGAAAGAAAATCCACTAATTTTGATTATTTAAACTGTTCAATTTCCATGATATTCTCACTATAAAAAAAAACATTGTAAAAAATCAAATATGTAAAATTTGGTTTTTAATAAAATTTTGACATGTAAAAAATCAAATATGTAAGAATTTGTTATTATTTTTATTGGATAGATTGCTTCTAGTACTGTGGGTCGGTTTTCTAATTGTTATTTGATTTTTTTTTTCCTTACCAAGGCTATTGCCTTGTTCTGAAACATCATATGGATAATCTGAAATTTGATCAACCATTTCGAGATTTGAATGTACCTAATTGAAATTGGATACCACAATTATTACACAGGAAAAACAAAAAAAACTGTCTCAAGAAAATGCTAGTGTGTAATATTTGTGATATCCAATTTCAAATCACGGCATTTTTTAACGTCTCAATTAATGAAATAAAGTTTTTGAAGTGATTGACCAATTTGAATATTATGATTTTGTGCAATGATACTTCAATACAAAAAAAAAATAGCCGTCATAAGTAAAAAAAATCAAATAAAAACCGAAATCGGTAAATAAAAGCCTTTTCTTAATTTCCTTCAATTAGGGTCCTCTTAATTTCATTCTTTGAATTATATTTCAAGAACACATATCCTCTCCATTAACTCAAAGAGAGTTTTTTTTTTAGTTAATGCATTTGAATCATCCGATCTGCTTTAAAATTTGTGCAAACTAGATTCCAGTGTTTTAAAATTCAGTCCATTCGGCCGAATATTCGTATTCGGTTGGAATCCGCATAGAAAATAAGTATTCAGTCCAATATTCGGTTTTGAATATTCGGCCGAATATTCGGTATTCGATTCCGCATATTCGGTATTTATTCGGTATCCGGTTCCGCATATTCGGTATTCGGTTCCGAATATTCGGTATTCGGTTCTGCATATTCGGTATTCGGTTCCGCATATTCGGCCGCATATTTGCATATTCGGTAGCATATTCGGCCTCTGATATAAAATATTAGATACTTTATTAATTTACATATAAATTAATATGAAATTCTCATTTTAAAATCCGCATATATAAATCCAAATAAAAATCCGCATATTTGGCCGAATACCGTATATACGGTATTCGGTGGCTTTCCGAATACCGTATATACGGTATTCGGTGGCCTTCCGAATACCGAATAAGAACCGAATTTCAAAACACTGCTAGATTCACACAAATATTATATCATGTTTAAAATCAAATAATCAGATTAACTTTTTTAAAATCAAACAGCTGAGATGCATTAACTCTGCTCTGTTGCCCAATCCTCTCCATTTATAGTGAGCTCATGTGCTTTTGAATTTTTAACTGTAAAATCACGTTTTTCAAGAGGACCCCTCACATTTACTTGATGAATTCTGACCAAAATTACCAAAATCTAGAAAATTCTAGATTTGTCACATGTGACCACAAAAAGTTTGTCACATGAAGGTCAATATATATTTTTTAGAAAAATCTAGATCATATTAACTTGAGAGTAGGTCCAATGGACATCGGAACTACTTTGATTTGACGGGTTCAATCACTGTTTGATATGCTTTATGATTCGTGCGTAATGCTTTAATTTCGTGTTGTCAGCTTTGATTTTTGTACGCACAAATTTTAAGTTGGATAGAATAGTTATGGAGCTTGTTGAATCTAAAAGTAGATCCAATGAGCACGGACCCCCTCCGTTCTTGATCATATTAGACACAAAATAAAGTCAAGAAGACAATTGACACACTATCTAAGTATCAATAAGTCGTGATACAACACAGAAGTCAGAATAATAACATTCAATCTAAAATAAACAAGTTAAGAACTTGCCTTCATAGGATCAATTTTACTCTCAAGAGCTGGTTGTGATAAAGGGTTGTCTCGTGATGTCGATCTCAACCAATTGAATAAAGACATGCATGTTCTTTCTTTGACTTTCACATTAGAGCTTCTCCATCCCACAAAGTGTTTATAAATTATAATTTAACTACGTTCCAAATTTAACAATTAGATATTTATAATTTATAAATTACTCCATCTCAACAAATAATTTTGTGAAGAGAGAAAGAGAGCAATATAATTAGTTTTAGCTAATTAATTAGCCACGTGTCATTAAATAAAAGTTTTCTTTTAAAGCAAATTTGCTAATTTAGAAACTGTACTACATCCCAACAATTCTATTTGCAATTGACACATCAGATTAGCAATCCAAAAACAATCACCATTGTAGATGCTCAATTAGTTTAATTTTGTTGTCATGAACCCACGTTATTTTGATTACTTGATTTTATACAAAATTAATTTATTTAATCATAGTTGTACCCTAAAATTAGTCCTTTTTATAATTTTAGATCTTATATATGTGTATGTTCTAGAAAGAATTTTTCAATTTTTTTGGAGGTGAATTTCAAGTGTACCCCTAAAAACTTTAAAATTATGTATTTCCTCTTTTAAAATTTGAAATTACGTATTCCCCTTCTAAATTTTAAAAACTCACAAGTTTACCCATTTTATTATCTTTTATATTAAAACTCATTTTAAATTTATGAAAAACCCATTTTACTCTTTATCAAAAGTATATAAATCTCATCCGACTGAAATTTGAATATGAACGATTACTCTACCATCCAAACTACTTTTATATTTGTGCACGTAAGATCGGCACAAATCTTGATGTAGAAACACACGCATATTGAAGCAACATGCACAGATCTTAATGCAATATGCGCTTATCGGAACTGATTTAAGATCCTTGCAAGTTAGATCAGCACAAATATTAAAGCGACATGTACAAATTTTATTCGTTGCACACTGATTGGACGGTAGAAGAACCCTTCATATTCAAATTTGAGTCCGATTTGCTTTATATGCTTTTAATAAAGAGTAAAATGGATATTTTAAAAATTTAGAATGAGGTTTAATATAAAAAACAATAAAATGGATAAATTTGTGAGTTTTTAAATTTTAGAGGGGGAAATACGTAATTTCAAACTTTAGAGGAGGAATACGTAGTTTTGAAGTTTTTGATAACGTGGTGATTAATATTTTACTTATGCTAAAATAAAATCAACTAAGGGCTGCGACTCTTATATAGCATGATTAATATTTTACTATTTAGAAAAAAATATTTTTCTTGGTTGATAAAATCTAAATCTTATATTTTTTCAGTTTCAGTTTCAGTTTTGCAATAGAATTAGAGATGAAAACCATTTTTGCTTTCACATGAGAGCGACCGTGGTTTATTTTCTCATTTTTGTAATTTACCGAACAAATTTCTCATTGATGACTAAAAAGCATCTTGCTTAGTTAATCAAGAAAAAAAAAGAATTTGGTCAAATTAAATTACTATTACTATATAAACTAAACTGACATATCAAACAAAGGGATTGGGTTTTGGGTTTTGGGTTTTGTCCAGAGGGTTTTAGACAAATCTTCAACTAAAATTTAGCTTAAACGTCCGATTTGTATTGAGATTTGTGCAAACAGATTTTAAGCTTATTAAATTTAAATGACTCTTTATATCTAAATGTCTGTACAAATCCGATTTGTATTGAGATTTGTGCAAACAGATTTTAAGCTTATTAAATTTAAATGACTCTTTATATCTAAATGTCTGTACAAATCCGATTTGTATTGAGATTTGTGCAAACAGATTTTAAGCTTATTAAATTTAAATGACTCTTTATATCTAAATGTCTGTACAAATTTCAATACAAATCGAACGTTTAGATACAGCTTTGAATGAGACTTTTAACAAAGCAATTTGGACAAAAGCCCCACCCATTAAACAAAGCTCTGGAAGAAACAAACGATATTTATTTGGACAAAAAGAAAACACCAAACTTCAGTAACTATATTGTATAATATGATATCCAATTTGATAAAACAAAAATATCCTCAAGCAGCCCACGTTTGGTTTATTAAAATATTTTATATTTTGTTAACATCCAAGGGTAGGTGTACCGTGTATGTACCACCGCCAGAAGAGAAAAGTTATTCATCTGAAATAGTGATACCATCTAACGATTTTTTTTTTTTTTTTTGTTAAATAGCATCAAATTTAAATATTTTAACTAAATAAGTATGAATTTGATATTTACTAAAATATTTTTACTAGTCCACATAATCGGTGAAACTGTTTTTTATATAAACTAAATCTAATGTACGTATTTTGTTAAAATATTTAAATGTGATTCTATATATATAAAAAAAAAAATCTCATCCAACATACGTCCATATGAATTGACCAATTTAAAACAGTACTGGATAAGAAATTTAGCATGAATTGGCCATCTTTCAATCAAAACAGTACTTTAACAACAAGGAGATTTTGTGTACTAAAAAAATAATGAATATAAAAAATGAGAGCAGTTTGGATCCGATGTTCATTGGACTCAAATTGAATTCGATGGATTTTATAGCCGTCTGGTCCACTTTAAAATTTGTGCGTGATGCTTTCATATCCGTGTGCACAGATCTTAAAGTGGATCGGATTGCTATGGAATTCATCGGATCCAAATTTGAGTCTGATGGGCATCTGACCCAAACTGCTCTCCTAAAAAATACTGTTGATGCCTTGGCTGCAATTAATGGAATTAATTTTGCTTCATCTAATTTTCAAACAGAGGACTTAATTAAGATGTAGGACTTAAACTTCGTTTAATGATGTGATGTAATGACAAAAGCATCTTTTATGTAAATTTTGAAATATTTGTCATTTAAACGCGTTCAAAATTAAATGCACTAAAACATTTCAGAAGTCAAACGACTCCCACCTCAACTTTTATAGATTTAAGTTTAATCATTCAATTTTGATTGAACGTCTCCCTCTTTTATTTATGATAACTAGTTGAAAATTCAAGATTTTATTGCGGTTTAATGAAAATTTGGGAGCCCATTTCCTCACCCTTTTTTTGAAATTCGTCCTAACTTGCTTTAAGATTCATGCATGCTCTATCTGCCGATTTAATTACTAATATTAAAAAAAATTCAAAATTTAACACTCTGCATTCCTTTTTGGATTATTTCCAATTCTACCTAATTCAGAGAATAATTCTCCAGATCCGGACTTCCTTTCCGAAAATTTTTCTCCGGATCCAAATGTTAACTTTATGAATAATTATTCCCCAGATTTGAGTTTTTTATTTTATTTTTTATTTTTATTAAACAAAAAATGTTATGAATTATTTATACTTGTATTGAAATATTAGAAATATTTTATATATTCCTTTGAAAATAAGACTTAACATTTTTCAGGCGGGATTTTATGCGGTTGTAAAAAAAATTAAAATATTAATTTGTGTGTTATTAGAAAAAAAATAAAAACGTTTTAGATCTGAGTTGTTAATCTCGGTTCAAAAGTCACTTCTGAGTAAATACGGAAAATATCATGGTACTTCTATTTTCGAAAAAAAATAAGAATTTACTTTGACACGAAATGATTTCATATCCATTTTTTTAATAGATACAATATCTTAGAATTTAAATGTACTAGAAAGACTACAATATTTTTTTTTATTTACTTAGAAGTGATTTTTGAATTAGAATCAATAACTCAGATTCAAATCGTTTATATTTTTTATCCAATAACACACAAAGAAATATTTTAATTTTTTTTACAGTTACAAAAAATTCGGCTTAAAATATTTTGATCCAGATTATTTGTCGCAGTCTTTCTAATAAATAAAATTATATAGTATTCCATCTATTAAAAAAAATATAAAATATATCCAATATTTCAATTAAAAAAATCATAACATTTTCTGTTTAATTAAAAAAAATAAAAAACAAATCCGGTGAATAATTCTACTAAAAGTGAACCTTTATGTCCGGAGAATTATTTTCCAAAAAGAGATGTTGGATCCGAAAAATAATTTTTCAGATAGGACAGATTATTATTTTTTCGAAATTTAAATGCAGAAAGTTAAATTTTATATATATTTTTAAATATTAATAAAAATTTCAGACTACCCGTACACATAAATATTAAGCATACTGTACAGATTATAAAGCAAATCGGACTAATTTGAGTTTGATGCCTATCAAACGTTCCTCGTTCAAAATAGGTCATGGGTGAAAAGTTAAGTACTTGTTATTTTCCGTGCAAAATAGGTCATGGGTACAGAAGTTGCACGGCACGAATTTTAAAGTTGTATGAAGCAATTCTATATCAGTAAAATAAGTTTTTGAAAAACGGCGATCAAACGGCTAAACCAGATTTCGAATTCTTAAAATTACAATTACAATTATGTGAAAGAAATGAATTTAATAAAAAAAACAGTCATTTAGATTGATTAATCTGACAATTAGTCGTTGGTAGCAATCAAACCATTACGAAATTTTCCAACTAGTTGACCAATTATTTTCAATTATTACCGATTATTCTCAATTTTTTTTTATTAATTATTTGATAGTACTTTATATGTCTGACAAGTGCATACTGTTGTTTAGAACACTGCTTGTAATCAACCACTAACCTCACTTACCATTGAAAAAAAATATATTATATTGAATTTCTTTCCTGTCTTCTATATGATATTTTCTTATTATATAAATTCTGTCCGATAATTCGACGAATACATTTTTTTCGAGCATATATTAGAAGATATTTACTATATCAAAATTATTTTGATACATCTAACAATAAATTTTCTAAATTCAATGTCAAAATGTAAATTAAAATTACTGGATCAACTAAAAAATAAGAAAAAGGAAATCTGAAACCTCACAAACTGTAAATTGATAGAGAAAACCACAGAAATTAAAATTGGAAAAAAAATATATTACATAGCACAATATACACACAGTTAGGAGTATTCAAACTGTAGAACCGAAATAAAATAGACAAATTAAATTTTTTTCCGGTTTTTAAAAATAGAAGAAAACCAATATAAAATGATCGGTTAGATTTAGTACGTTTTGAAAAATGTAAACCAAACTGATCTATTTAAACTGAACTAATTCAAAAATTCAACGAAACTAATTCATTTAAATCGAAATTTTTTGATTCAATTAAAAATTAAATAAATCAAACCGTTTGAACACTTCTACACACAGTATCCATAGATGAAATCAACCACTTACTACCTCATCTGCAAGCAAAGCATATTCTCTTTCATCATTAGTTCTCTACTGTTATCTTACCTGAGACCAAGGACTCTCTGCAAATAATATCACAATCTGGTTGTGCACATCAACGGAAAAAAAAACACAGGAAAAGGGAAAAGAAAAAAGATCCGAATCTGCTGAAATCCGAGATGAATGAACAGTGTTCTTAAAATTCCTGCATTATGGATCCAGCCGTCGAACTGTTTCGAGATGCATGCACAGAAAAATCAGCTATTCTGAGATGCGTGCACAGGAAAAGTTGAACGGTTGAGATCCTGAAATCTGAATATAGGATTTCAGCAGATTTAAATTTTAAAAAAAAAAGAGCCAAGATGCCAAGAAGGCTTCTATGCTGTTTATATTTTTGGTAATAAAAAAAATTATGGTATATATGATACGATAAAAATGTTAACAGTGCTAATGTTTCTTTAGATAATTTAAGCTAAATGATATAGTTTCTAAATGTACATAAGAAATAATTGTAGCAATTGATTTTTTCAAAGGATTCTGTCCTGTCACGTAAAAAGCAAAATAATTATTCAGTCATTTCCAAAACATCTTTGAATTAAGATGAGGATGAGAATGATTTCTGAATGGTAAATTAATAAGTATTGCTTCATGTCTCAATAATTAGTCTAGTTAGTATGATATTGGTGTTATATGACACTAATTTTAAAATTTATTAGATAGATTTCAAATAACAAATTCAGACTGCTCAAACTAATTTAGTGATGCGTTTACATGGAAAATTATATTTTTTTCAAGTTATTTTAGTACCAAATCGAGCGGTAAAAAATGTTGAAAAATGAATGCATTAAAATTTACTTAAAACCTGCTACATTTAATGCCTGACTTAATACTAAATAAATTCGAAAATTCATAAATTTTGTATATAAATGCACAACTAATGAAGTAGATTAGTTTGGATGGTTTGAATTGTCATTTAAAGTTGATTTAATAAATTTTAAAAATTGATATTATATTAGTTGAAATGA
Organism: Carex cristatella; assembly: GCA_024447775.1. Lineage (NCBI taxonomy): Eukaryota > Viridiplantae > Streptophyta > Magnoliopsida > Poales > Cyperaceae > Carex > Carex cristatella. The sequence goes on along the minus strand of JAJHPF010000011.1, from coordinate 7,479,008 downwards.
CACTGATGTTATTCTAGTTGGACCTTCAATAATAGTGGGTAAGAAAACAAAAAAAGAAGAAGAAAAAAAAAGTATTAATTAGCAATAATTCTATTTCTGCTACCTAATAAACAAGTCCAATAATAATGGCGAAATATGGTACAAAGTTAACACAATGTCCCAAGAAAACCAAAATTAATGAAGACACTAACTAAACATGATGAGAATAGATCTAAAATGACATGTTTGGTATAAAATCGATTGCAAACGGTGCCTCCGCAACGACACCGATGTCAACGGCTTTACAACTCAACGATTGCAAGAACTTCCATGGTGTTTTCGAAAACCTTGTTCTCTGTATTCCTTCGCAAAGGTTGTTACGAACTTGCCGATCACGCATATCCTTCATATCCATTTTCGACGGCACCTTTGCTGGCCCAAACATGACATAATGCCATTTTGGTCGTGATCGGGTGGTCGAATTCGGGGTTGAATTGACCCTCCTAAGCTCCTGCCATTCCGATCCAACTCGGGTTCGAGAAGCACCATCAATTGATCGAGAACGCCACCTTGATTTGCTCTCGTTCGCATCTCTTTTTGGCTTTCTTAAATTTTCTTGATCACACATTCTTTGAGCACTTAATGGGATGTGAAAGGAGGTGGTGTTGTTAGTTTGGAGGAGCTCTTTCATGGAGATTTGGAGGGAAGGATGAAAAGAAAGCACCTTTGATGCCTTTCTTGTGTTAAGTTATGAGATGTGGTGGGGAAACACTGTTGCCAGTTGGTAAAGGTTTTAAAGACAAGTGGAAGCTTCTTTAACTGTCTTTTGCTTTTTAGTTTTTTGTGACACACTTAAAGAATAAATTAGATTAAACCCCTATGTATTAATTTGTGCATGTTGTTTATTTAAATTTTACTAATAATAGAGAAATTCATAGATAAACACCATGTTTTTAAGTAATTAAGCTGATTTTAATTCCTTTATGATATGATTAATTATAAGTCGAGTCGAATCGATTACGGATTGAAAATTAATCCATCTGTTATGCTTAAACTAATTCGAACTCGAGCTCTGTACGGTTCAATTATTAACTTTTTTCTTTTATTGTTTGTATTATCTTAAAAGTTAAGATGCAATTTAATTTTTATTTTTGTTGTTGTTTCAAAACTATAATTATTTACTTTTGAATATTTTATTAACTTTATGGTATAATTTTAACTCTATGAGTTTTTCTTGCTACCTTACTTAAAGAGAAAATAGATATTGACAAAAAAAATTAACATATGTTGCATAAATTCCATTAATAAAATGCATATTACAAAATAAGCCTTGATATATCATGATTTATATTTCAAATTAGCAGAATTTCATGTATATTCTTCAAATTTGTGTGAGTTATATATTTAATTACCTTCCCAAAAATGAATATGCCATATTTACCCCTGCAAAACTACATTCTAATTAAAGTACATGGCACTTTAATAGCCTTTAATTATTCAATTTCTTGGCCAACTCACAAATTAATTATCCTGCTTTTTAACTTGAGATCCATAATCATGCCCCACCCTCCCAATTTCTTGGCCATAATTAATTTTTAATAGCATTTTCGGTGGCTTTAATTGCTGTTCTTTCATAATGTTCTTCTAGAAATTCTTATTTAATTATTATTTTGAATAAAAGTAGAAGCATAGTTCTAGATAGTCTTTTTGATTGGTCAAAATTGGTGTGGATGGATGGATGGAATTTACAGCCTCACATATATCTGGACAAATTGTTTGGTTTAGGAAAGGTAGGCTACTACAAAACGATTTGATTTGGGAAAGGAAACACTTTCATCAAGACATTGACTATTGACTATGTTGATAATATGAGCTTTAGGCTTAATATTAAGTTTATGAATTTAATTTAAAAAATAGATAAATTATGAATTTAATTTTACAGTAAATAATATTAATTAATATTAAGATGCTTAAATATTTTTTCTTAAAGCTTCACAGAGGCTGCAATGCAATGAGCGGGCTCGAACTTTCAATCTTAGAGTCACAAATGTTAAAGCGAATCAGACAGTTATGAAACTCATCGGACCCAAACTGCTCTCCGATCAAGGAGGATCTTGGAACTCATGTCACCGACTCACCACACGGTGTGAGTACTTGGAATATGACACAGGATCTGAACTCTGTAGATCCCTTTGTGGATAATTGACTTTATACTGTCACCAAAAGAGGAGTTAAAGAACTGGAATTAAATATAAGCAGTGAAATGGCCTCTTTGCTATTGTAATCAAACTGTGGCTTTGCTTAGGTTTACTGATACTTTCTGTTGTTAGATACTGTTGAACTAGTATTTTGGTGCTATTTTGTGTAATAGGTTAGTTGTTGTGTGTAGTTCTTTTATGATTTTGTAGCAGAGTATTGATATCAGCTGCTTGGTACATTCCTCAAGTAGAACTCATTTGGTTTTAATGAAAACCAGTGAGGTCCTCACTATATCCAAAAAAAAAAAAACAGGCTGCTTTGCTGTCTGGGGATCTCACTTCATCATTTTAACTTTCCAATTTGTTTGCCAATAATGCAAATTTGCAATAGTAACCAGGGAAGGTTGGCTTTGGCATTTCATCAAACAGTTTGTGGGCAAAGTAGGAGAAAATGGATATCAGTTGAGACTAGACATGGTGAAAGCTAAATATGAACTGCCACCAGTGCAGAAAAGAGAGATTAATCAGAAGGTGGGGGATCGGTGGCTATGATTTCCAGAGCAAGGATGGATGGGTGGAGAATTGAGGAGAAATTGATTAAATTAAAACTATAATTGAGTCTGTTTCTCCAAAAAAATAAAAAAAAATCAATTGTCAATAGTGATGCGTACTTTCAGAGGGCATTGCAGCATTTTTCCTATATTTGCATCTGCACTTTTCCAATGCATAGAAGAAGCATGCAAAATCTAAAGTTGACTATTGTAAGAAATTCATAATTCAATCCATCACCTTGAAGAAACATCACCTCCTTTCTGGTTTTACCAATTTCACTAGATATATTTTCCATTTTTTCTCAAGTGATGGCACCGGAAGACTTATTAATTCAAGAATGCTTCACTTAAAACTATTCAGCAGCAATTTTTTGTTTTCCTTAGTGGGATATTATGGGTCAGTTTCCGGTTGAGGAGCCTCATTTTATTAAAAAAAAATATAAACCGGGCCACAGTAGGTATGCTGAAGGTCCACGGGTAACTGGATTGAAACAAAAAGAAAAATATTTAACAGGATCAAATGCATATTAGCTGTTAAGTGTGCTACATCTGGGTGTATTTTGCATAAATTGGCTGTTATATGGACCTTAAGTTGTTCGGCTCTGGTAAAAAATTGGCTGTCTCAATACTCAAGTCAATTGTACTGTAAACAATACACAGTGGCTTTATGTTTACAATTAAGCCAACATTACTGACAAACAACAAATTCAAAACTGCATTGAATAAGATTCATCCCAAAATAGGACAAACAACTGAATTGATTTGGAGTCATTTTAGCATGTCAGTATTAAGTGCTCACTAGAATGGAAAAGTCATGAAAAAAAAACAGGGAAAGAATAAAATAAAAACCTAAATAAAAAGCAAATCAAACTGAGATACTCTTAAACCATTCCTTGGCTGAAGTTTTCCCAGAAACAACATCAGTGTATGCTCGGTGCAACCCCGGTATGGTGTGTTCGTATGGAAGAACCATCTTCTCAAGAAACTGCTTCTCAGTTAGTTTTGCAATTGAAAATAAACCTGGCACTGCCAATCCTTTTGACTCCAGAACCTTCAGCACAAGGCTGCGGAGGATCAGCCGCTTCTCCAAGCTCAATGTGAGCACAATTGGATTTTTGACCACATGCAACTTATCACAACCCGCATCCTTTATCAGAAACTGTATTTTAGAACACATCTTCTCCTCTGTTATATGCAATACCTTAGGGTGTGTACTGACAAGAGTGGTTACCTCCTCTTGTGAGAACCCAAGACTTTTCAAGTTATTTAGCCTGGAAACTATGATTTGCTGGTTCAAACTAGCTACAACAACTAATGCATACACATACATTGGTGATGAACAAGCAAAGCCTAACTCCTCAGCTCTCTTAGCTTTCATCTTCAAAGCTTCAGTCCTCGAGTTGATAAGTCTAGGTTGGCACTTAATCAGCCGGACAATTTGACAAAGAGATAAGCCACATTGTTTTATAAGGAATGACAAATTGGGCACAATGACCTTTTCCAAGCTGCTCTTGAGGAGAGCTGCCCGTTTTTTGAGGACTAGAGAAAGATTCTCTACCGAGCCAAGAACCTGCATCCAAAAGTCAACTTTTGGTACAAAATTGAGATTAAACGCACCAGGGTTACGGGAAATGATACATGAGATGTCTTTGATGCAGATGCCAACCTCTTGTAGCTTTGCCATATTTGGTCTCCAGTTCTTCTCCACACTAGAGCAAAGGATGCGAGGGTCACGCGAAATAGAAGTTCTGATGTCAGATTCGCTGATGCCCATTTGTCTCAGGAACTGGAGCACACTATCGGGCTTATTGGGTGATTTGAGGTGCTGGATCTTCTTGGAAGCCCGGATGGCAGCGTCTGAAGGGAGCCCGCACGATTTGATGAGGTATTCAACAGAAAAGTGAGGGTTAGGGGGTGAAGTGGTAGTGGTGAATTGATGGAGGTGGTGGATTCTCCTCAGAAGCAGTCTCAGACTCATTCTCTCACTCTCACTCTGCTGGAGTGCTGGTTACTTGGTTGTTAGAATAGGAATGCATGTAAGGGTTTGACTGAAGGGAGCTGAGTAAAACCCTAACTAAATTAGAAATTAGAAATTAGAAATTAGAAATTAGAAATTAGAAAGTAGAGATGAGATCCTGGCTCGTTGTAGCGTAGAGAGGAAGTTGCAGATGGAGGAGGCGAAGACAGTGCTCCGAGGGAAGAAGGGAGAAAGGCGAGGTTGAGTTTGTGTAGTTGTGTGCCAAGGAGAAAAATAAACCTCCCTTAATTTTTATTTTTTTCTTTTAACTTAGAAATTATTCAAATTGTCCAATTAAATTGGGATCCGTATTTTCCCGAACGTGTATTCTCTGCATTAACTCAAAAGAGAATCTTTTTAATAATAGTGCGAATCTAGTTCGCACGAATCTAATTGAACAGTTGTGATTTATTAACTCAAAAAAAATTCTTTTGAGATTCTTTTGAGTTAATGCAGCGGATACGAATTCTCGATTTTTTTATGAATAGAAAAATAATTAAATAAATATCGTGATTAAGGAATGTTTTCGATTTTTTGCGAAAAGGGAGAAAACCGTTATTTCAAATCATGGTCAGCGGACACTATCCAAAATAACGGCCGGATTAGCACATAATTATTAGCGGACGGAGGGATAAACACAGGCTGCTGTTCCGAATCACGGCCGAAACTAGGCCGTTGTTTCGAATAACATACAGACAGGGCCGTTGTTTAGAATAACGGACAAAGATGGGCCGTTGTTTAGAATAACGGACAGATCATGCAATTCCGCTGCAAACTCCGCTGCTCCGTAAAAAAAATATGGAATCTGTCTCGTAAATAAACGTCTGTAAACTTCCCATGTCTTTCCCAAGGCTTTCTTTGTTACTGAGCTCGTGACCTAGGTCCTTTTGGTCCCAACTCATACCGCCCTCCAATAGTAGGTACAACTTATTAGATACCAGGGAGCAAAACTTACAATTTTGACTCAATAAGCTTCGTAACTTTTGAACTGAGAAGCGGAAGCACAACGTTCGCTAGGGTGATCAGTGAGACTTGGTAGTTTTTTTTTCAAAAGCTCATGGAGGTTAAGCAAGACCCAAGAAATATGGTATGAAGTTGCCCCTGGTAGGTTGTTTGGCTTGTAGAGGTCTCCCTCCGTTCCGGATGCATGGAATGGAAGAAAATCCTTTTTCAAACAACCATAGTTACTGTCAAAAGGAATGATCAATATTAAAAGGATGTACTCTCAGAAGAAAACAAAGCTCAGATTTAGGAGCTCCCTTTCCTCGCTGAATGACGAATGGACTCTGCCTTGGCCGTTGTCTTAAATAACGGCCTAACTTGGCCGTTGTTTTAGTTAACGGCCCACGTTTATCTTTCCATCCGCTAACAATAACAATTCGCTAATAATTCTGTGCTAATCCGGCCGTGATTTTGAATAACGTCCAGTGGCCGTGATTTTGGATAACGGTTTTTCCCCTTTTCGCAAAAATTCGGAAACATTCCTTAATCACGATATTTATTTAATTATTTTCCTATTAATACAAAAATCGGTACGAATTCTATTTTCCCAGCCCAGGTACCTGAGGGTGCATATCTTCCGAGATATCTCAATTTTTGCGTGACCGACGTGTCCGGTGCCTATTCGGGGAACCGTAGGGGACCAGTATTATTGGAGCTTTGAGATTCGTGTAGAATGTATTTGAACGATTGAGATATTCCAAAAAGTCACGCAAAGTTTGAGATATCTCAGAGGATGCGATTTCGGTACCTGACGGGTGCGTATCCTCTGAGATATCTCAATTTTTGCATGACCGACGTGTCCGGTGTCTATTCGGGGAACCATAGGGGGCCAGTATTATTTGAGCTTTGAGATTCGTGCAAAATGTATTTGAACGATTGACATATTCCAAAAAGTCACGCAAAGTTTGAGATATCTCAGAGGATGTGAATTCGTACCTGACTCAAGTTTGACTGTTTGAGTTTGTATTTCACTGTCCGATCGAAATTTAATTCACAGACCTCTTTAATATGTGCGGATTTTGATCGGACAGTCCAGATTATAACTCAAAGTTTGAGTTATCTTCGACAATCCAAATTCTTATATGTTAGCGGTAAGAGTAAAGTAAAACATCCAATTTTAAATAAAAAAATAAAATTTTCATGATACTCTTTAGTAATCTCAAAATTATGCATTTTCACTTCTAAAATTTATAATATCACATTTATCTTTTTAAATTTCAAAAATTCTCAAATTTCCACAACTTATTGTCCTTTCTATTAAAACTCGTTTAAATTTATAAAGTTCTCATTTTATCTTTCATAAAAATAAAAAAAAATTGTATCATATACAGGAAAATTGTCTAGTTTTCTAATTTGTTAGTTTGTGTGGACAAATGTTTCATTTATCTACTTATGACATCTTCAATGACATTTAGGAATACATTTGTGCGGAAGTCACAAACAAAGAACTGAATTATTTATCATTACAAATCGGCCAATTAAAAGACAATTTTTCTTGCATATGCCATATAAAATTTTTGTTTTAATAAAGTGTATAATGATTACTTTACTAGTTTTAAATGAGTTTTAATAGAAATGATAATAACTTTAATAAATTTGTGATATTTTGATATTCAGAAGAAGAAGAGTAAATATGATATTATAAATTTAGAAGCAAAGAATACGTAATTTAAAAAAAAAATTGTAAGTTATAAAAAAAATTCTCAAATAAAAAAAAAGGTGTCAGTTCACTCGTACAATTGAGATATTTATTTCAGAGGGCATTGCAGCATAGAAGCAAGAAATTTTGTATCTCTATTTGTAAATTAGTTCCGAAAGCCCAATTCACCAAACCAAAGAGGCAAGAATTTGTATCACTACATGCAATGCATAGAAGAAGCATGTCAAGTCTAATACATCACCGGAAGGGGCAGACTCAAATCGGTCTTATGCCCACTCGAAACCATCTAATTCGCTTCATGCTACGTGCATGCTTGATCCGCACGACCATTGGAACAACAACCGAATCAGACGGATCTGCACGACCCATCAGACCGACTTGAGTCCAGTACCCATCGGATCTGCCCCTCTGCATCACCTCCCATTTGGTTTTTATAATTCCATTTTTTTTTTTTTTTCCATTTTCATGTCTTCCTTGTGCTCAAAGTCTAAGAAGGATGGTGACCATAGGTCCAATTTGTCCCTGTCATTCGAGTAGCACATTTTTTTTTTTTTTTTTGAAACCCGTAGGTGACCCTATTAGTCAAGTACTACACTATTAGCCCTAATTTGTCCCAGTTCTAAATTCAAGATTGTTGAGCCAAATATCACTGATTATATTAGCCAATACAAGACATGGTTACAGTGATTTTCAGACTAAATTTAACAAAAAGAACACGTCTAAATTTTTGCAAGAACTGACACACTGTCACCTGTCTTCGTTTTCCTATCAGAAGCAAAGAAAACAAGCAGTTCATCAGCTTGCTTTAGGAACCCTACTGATTAGCACAATATAAGATGCCCCCTTTTTAAGTCTAAACCCAGGTTGTAGCCAGAAATACAAAGGATAAAAATTTATATGACCAAAACTATTGCAATAAGGAAAAAAAAATAGAAACAGCAGGACTAATCACATTAGAGATTACTCATGCAGTCCCCATCAGCAAAGAGAGAGAGAGCAATGAACATAGTAGAACACCTGCTTTAATTTGCTATTTCAAAAATACACCTGCTTTAACTTCCTATTTCTAAATTACAGCAGACAATAACGGTAGTACTAGTACAGCTACAAGTAAATTCTGGGTTAAAAAAAAGAAAGAAAAGAATTGCTTAGCCCAGGATGTGTGCTGCTGGATTCTCCTCCCTTGGGATCATTTGAACAAGTGGATCATCATATTTCAAGAACCATTGGCACCTTAAATCAATTGGAATTTCTTTTAAACAGAGCTTTTACAAGGATTCTACAGAAGATTTGGTACGAGTAACAGTCCTAGTTTCACAGCAGTGAACCAAGGCCTGTAAACAATACAAAGTTGCTTTATTTTCACAATTATGCCAAATGTGGCACAAAACAGCCAAAACTAGCCCCCCTGTAAACCCAAATTCCCAATTTGCCCTTTCAAAAATTCAATTCTACAAACTCCCAATGGAACTGGCATCAGAAGTATTAAGCCAATGCCAAATTTGTTGCTGACTTTTGACAACATTCAAATATATGGGAATCAGATTTGTCATTGTTACAGAAGAAACAACCGCCATTGCCTTGCGGGCCCAATGTGCTCAGATTGTTTCACCAAGAATTTGTTCTTCAAGTTAGCCATAAAATTTCTGATTTTTGGTGGCACCTTTCTACTTTCTAGTCATTTGTTAACTATATATATTATAATCAATAATTACATCTTTATGAAGTGATGGTACTAGAATACTTTCTAAATCCAGCACTATTATTAATTCAAGTGCAATTCACTTAAAAACTTTTCATCAGCAATTTGCTTTTTCATTAGTGGATGCTTCATTTTATTAAAAATTAATATAAGTCAGGCCAGGTTCACCCCTACAGTAGGTATGCTTAAGGTCCATGTTTAACGGTTGAAACAAAACAAAATGTTTTACTGGATTAAATGCATATTAGATGTTATCTATGTAACATATGGATGTATTTTGGGGAAATTTACCAACTTCATTTTCATTTTTTGTTGAATTTTTTTTTCAAATTTTTTTTTTCATTTTTTTCATTTGCTTGAGGTGACCAAGAATAAGATATTAAAGGTTCATTTTTTCATGAAATTGCACTTGTTTGGCACCATGGTGCTTGGTTCAGTACAGGTGTTTAGACAAAAACTAGCTAATCAAAGTTAAATTTTTTTTTTTTTTTTGGAAAGTGATCCTTAATACCCCTTTAAAGCCACACCTAATTGTACCAGGCTACCAGCCAAAACATGGTTACTGAAAGGCATCAATATTTATTTAATAGAAACAATTGTGATGAAACATACATCTCCATCATTGTGATAACACCATAAGTTCTAGCAGTAAAAACAATTATGTAATCATCATTTTAACAATAGCAGGTTCTTAATAAGTCAGATTGAATCGGGTTCAGATGGGTAGGTGGCCTACATTTTTCTGAAAGATAAATATGGGTCCAGTACATTGCAAGGAAGGCATGCTCAACATGAAGAAATGTTGTGGTCATGTATACAATTTAGAAGTATCATCTCTCTAACATATTCCAAATGTGTCATTAGGAAGCTTGAGGCATACCATTTAGTTACTGACACAACAAGACAGTGTATTAAGGCATTAGGGGCTCATTGAAATCTGGTCAAAAATTGGTTGTGTAAAATACTCAATCAATTGTACTGCAAACAATACGCAGTGGCTTTATGGTCACAATTGAACCAACATTGCAGACAAACAACAAAGCCAAAATTTGTTTTTAAAATAGATTCAGTCCAACAAGGACATGCAAGAGTTACAGCAACTGAATTAACTTGTAGTAACCCATATATCACAAATAAGTGCTCACTTGAATACAAAATAACGAAAAAAGAGAGTAAAAGATAAGGAATAAAATATAAACCTAAATAACAAGAAAATCAATTTGAGATATTCTTAAACCATTTCTTAGCTGAAGTTTTACCAGAAACAGTGTCAATGTAGGCTCGGTGCAGCCCCGGAATGGCAGGTTCATATAAAAGAACAATCTTCTTGAGAAACTGTTTCTCACTTTGTCTTGCTAAAGAAAGAAAACCACTTTTTGGTACTGGCAATCCTTTCGACTCCACAAGTTTCAGGACAAGGTTGCGGGGGATCAGCCGCTTCTCCAAGCTCAACGTGAACAGACGTGGATTTTTAACCAATTGCAACTTATCACAACCCGCATCCTTTATTAGAAACTGTATTTTAGAACACATTGTCTCCTCTTTTAGATTCAATACCATAGGGCTTGTACGGACAAGAGTGGTTACCTCCTCTTGTGAGAACCCAACAGTTTTCAAGTTATTTAGCCTGGCATCTATCATGTCCTTTTTCAGACTGCCTACAACAACTAATGCATACACAAACATTTGTGAAGAACGAACAAAGCCCAACTCCTCAGCTCTCTTAGCTTTCATCTTCAAAGCTTCAGTACTCGATATGATAAATCTAGGTTTACACTTAATCAGCTGGACAATTTGACAATGCGTCAAACCACATTGCTCTTGAAGGAAGGACAAATTGGGCACAATGACCTTTTCCAAGCTGCTCTGGAGGAGAGCTGCCTGCTTTTGGAGGACCAGAGAGAGATATTCTACCGAGCCTAGAACCCGCATCCAGAAGTCAACTTTTGGTACAAAATTGAACTGAAACACCCCAGGGTGGCGGGACATGATACATGCAATGTCTTCAATGGAGATGCCGACCTCCTGTAGCTTCGCCACATTTGGTCTCCAGATGCTCTCCACACTAGAGCAAAGGATGAGAGGGTTCCGCGACACGGAAGTTGTGATATCAGATTCGCTGATGCCTGTTTGTCTCAGGAACAGGAGCACAGCATCAGGCTTATCGGGTGATTTGAGGTGCTGGATCTTCTTGGAAGCCTGGATGGCAGCGTCTGAAGGGAGCCCACACGATTTGATGAGGTATTCGACAGAAAAGTGAGGGTTAGGGGGTGGGGGTGGAGTGGTAGTGGTGGAGGTGGATAGGAGGCGATGGGTGGAGGAAGGAAATGGTGTATTGAATTTGAATTGACTGAGGTGACGAAGCCTCCTTAGAAATTGGTTGAGACTCATACTCTCACTCTCACTCTCACTCTCTGCTGTTTGGTAGAGAAGGATGGATTTTGGCCGAATTTGAGCTTAGTCGAAATTAGAAAGAAAGGAGAGATTTTGGTCCATTGTGAGGAGAGGAGGTTGTAGATGGAGGCGGCGCAGGTTCAAGGAAAAATACACTCTCTGCTGATTCGCTAATGTTATATACAGACTGCCATTATGATTCGGAAGCACTGAATATGCACGAATCTTCAAATAATTTGCACGATCTTAATTCAAATCAAACGTTCCAACCAATTATCGGACCGAATCTGAACCGGTGCCGGTGAAATTGTAGGGATTCCAAAAAGGAAAAGAATAGACCTGGTCTAATTTTTATTTTTCTCAATGTGAGCTAATAATATTTGGAGAAGAATGAGACTTGTGATTTTGGAGAAATTTAGAAAAACAAAAAATTTCATTATAATGTAAGCTAATAATTTTAATCATAATATAATTTTATTATAATGTAAAAGTTTAATTTTTATTTCATTTAAAATAAAAAATTTGTTGTCAATTTCTTTTTGCTTAAAGCTGATGAAAATTATGGCTATGCTCGTGTCTGCTCAGGTGGGCTCGTCTATGCAAGAAATTCAAATATAACTTAATATTTGGATTTTATATCAGGACTGTCCGATTCAAATCCGCAACAATTCATTCCGAAATGGAGCGCACACATCTCGAGCAACGGGTCCACCCCAGCAGGACTGCCCGATTCGAAGCAAAAATTGCTGCACTGACTTTGCTCTTCTTATTTTATATTGTCTTTGCTGATATCCCAAAGTAGTCTCCCTCAGTGTTGTAAAAAACGCTGTTAACGGCCATTTAAACGGAAACGATGGCCACACCGTTATGCACATTGTTAACGGATGCCTATTTGCAGTTTCGAATGTTTAATTAGCCGTTTAATCGGCCGTTTATTCTCATTTATTTCTGTTTATTCCCGTTTATTACCGTTTATTCCCGTTTTGTTTTTCGTTTATTCTAGTGAAAATTTATTTTTCACATTGTTTTTTTTTTCATAATAGTGTGTGATAATAAGATTTATAAATCATGTATTGTAGTTTTATTTGTGCTTGGATATACATCCAATATTTTTTATATATGTTTTTTGTTTCTTCTTACTTATTTTGAAATTGATTAATTCTTCTATTATTTATATACTATATTTTTTTTTTACTTACTGATGTAATTTTTTCAATTAGTACGGCATGTTTATTTATGAAATTATGTTATTATCATAAATTAAATTTAGTGATTTTACTTTCTTTTTTTCCACTTTGTCATTCTCTCAAGAGTTCTGGTTGTTGGTTGCCCTATTGATTCATTGTTCAATTTTGCATAAATTATACAATGTGTTGCTTAGTATATATTTGGTTGCCCTAGCAATGCACATAAGTACTCCATCAGTAGCGGAACTAGAAAATTAAATTAAATTGGAATAATCCAAAATTTTAGTGCAGTTTATCTTTATTATATAAGAGAAGCTAAAATGTATTGCATAAAAAATTATAAAATTTAATGAAGAAATTTATAAAAAAAAAAAAATTATAAGAAGACTTAGTCTCTTTTTTTCCACACTTAAATATGACTTTGCCTTCCATGCCATATTTTTATTGAACCATTTGGACATCAAGGGACGATGACACAAATATATATGAGGAGGGATCCCTTGTATCATTTTTTGGTGACATAAAATTACACTCCATATTTATAAAGTTCAAACAGTCGATTCAAACCGTTCAACATGTTGAATATATTAAAATGTGCTTGTAGATCAAATTTAACATTTTCTTGAATATTTTTACTATTTATTAAAATGGGAACAAAAATTCAATGGTCTGAAAACAACGAATTTGTAAAATAATTAATAAATAAAAAAAATTCAAAAAAAATGTAAAATTTGGTCTCTAAGCACATTTTAAAATGGAGATCATGTTGAACGGTTTGAATCGACTGTTTGGACTTTCAAAACTTTAAAAATGAATTGTGTAAGTAATTTTTTTGGAGAATTTCAAATCTACCAGGACCGCCAAATGCCCTTGCAGACCCCAACAAAAAACAAAAAACCTCAGAATTTTATCAAAGGAAAATAATAATTGTGTAATAATTTTCAGAAATAGAAAGAATAATTAATAATTTAAATATATTAGAAAGAAAATTAAATAAAATAGATAAAAAAAACTTATAATTTAGATGTAATAGAATAACTCCGAAATGTTTTTCAGATTTGATTTTTTCTAGTTGCAAAAAAAATTAAACTATTTCTTGGTGTGTTTATAGAAAAAAATAAATAAAATTTGTATCTGAATTATTGATTCATGTTCAAAAGTCACTTCTAGTAAATATAGAAATTGTTGTGTTCTTTCTATTTCTTAAAATTATTAAACAATTATTATAAAAAAAAAACAAACAAATTTGGTAGGTCCGCAGAGGCATTTGGTGGCCCTCCATTTTTGGAGCTGCATATTGACTTGGAGGTCCCGGTAATTTTAAATTCTCCACACAAACAAAAAGTGGTTTTTTTTTTTTTTAATATGGTATGAATAAAAATTTCGGCACACATCTTATTATTCATGTACATAGCAGCTCAGATGTATCTACTTAGTAGTTTCAGTGGGAAATATGCATTAGACTTGGCATATTATTTGCATTCATGAATCTAGCTAACTCTTCTGTGACATATGTTATATATTATATTACACTCGTGGGCGGCATTGGAATGATTGGCAGCTAACAGAAAAGTATTCGAGATAAAGTGCCTTTAATTCAGATAAATTCAATAGTTGTTGTTTGAAAATCCAGACATGATTTTAAAGCAACTGTTAAAAATCCAAAAAACTGTTCTTTAAATTCTCTAATTTTGGTAATCTTTTATAACACAGAATTACCTGTCTCAGCCTCATATGCTATTTTAGTCCATATATCACAGTAATTAATTTGATGCATTCTTTGTTCTCCCAATTCTATATGGATTATACAATCTCTCTCTCTCTCTCTCTCGTTAATTACCATAAGCAAAATTTGTGATATCTTAGCGATGCAAATTCCTTGAATGGATGATTACACCTACAATTAATATTCTGAAATTTTTATTTGTACCATATTAAAAAAAAAATTCAAAAATCCACTTTGAATAAATGTGTTTGTTTTTTTTGTTTGTTTTCTTTCTTTCAAATAATATGTTATTAGTATTTAAAAAGGCTTAATTCTCAAATTTATTTTTCATTAAATAAATGTGTTACTTACACATGCAAAATGCTTATGTGTTACAAAGAAATAAGCATAGTGTCATGTTATAATAATAAAACTAACTTAAATTAAATTTATTTGATAAGTTTAATGAGTTACATAAATTATGATATATATACATAAATTTAATAAAAACGTTAAATTGTCCGCATAATTCCAATTAATCGGCCACATACTGATTAATCACTTGGCAGCACCCCGTCCGTTCGACGACCGCATACCGTTATTTACAACACTGGTCTCCCTATTGCACTAATCTCTCTTCCACAGGTTCTGCAGAAATCATCTCCTTCTTGCACTACCCCATAAGTGCAAGTCAGTGCAGCAAAGACATCAGGACTGTCCGATTCGAATCTGCGACAATTTGGCAAGGAGTGAAGCGTGCATATCCTAAACGACAGATTCAAATTGGTCCGTCCCAATCAAAACCCAAAAATTGGGTTACTTTAGAGGATCTGGACCCCTATGCAATTCAACGGACAGTGGATAGCGAAACAAGTAGAATTCTTAAATATGATATGAAAAAAAAAACTCATTCGGATTGAACAATGCTAACATTAATTATTTAGAAGAATCAAGTAATTAATTAAATCTCCTTGTCAGTGAAAGTTAATGGGAGATGAGAGAGCCTGCCACCTACTTTTAGGGGGGGGGGGGGTCTAGATTTATTAGAATAATAATTTGTTAACGACCGATTATCATACCAATAAAAAACTCAGTGTGTATGGAACACTTAGTCTTCATTTCCATGACCCCTTTTTTCTCTGGTCAAAGTCTTTGTTTAGTGTTAGTTCAGCTCCTCTCCATTTCAACAAAATCTTGATTTCATCTAATTAAAATCAAAACATCTGAAAAAATAACTCCAAGCTACATTGGTCTCTATTCTTCCGGTCATTGTATCTCAGGACTCAATTATTCAACAAAGGACAACTCAACATTTTTAATAGGCAATGGAGAAGAAACAAAAATTGCTGCACTGACTCTGCTTTCTTCTTATTTTTTTTTGTCTTTGCTGATATCCCAAAGTACTCTCCCTATTGCATAAATCTCTATTCCACAGTTACTGGTTCTACGCCTTCCCAGGTGTGAAAGACCCAAAAACACAACAAGATACTAAAATGAAGCACATTTGCTTCCTTTTTTACATAATGCTCCACATTCCAAACCCAGCATCAACACAACCAACACAGACAGCAGCACCATTCAAGGTGGGGTTAATCCTTGACACCAAGTACCCGATCGGTCAGATTGCTCTCACTTCCATAAAAATAGCCATTGCGGACTTTTACACTGTGAATGCAAACTCCACTAAACACCTCGAAGTTGTGCAGCGTAACTCCTCAAGCAATGTCCTTACTGCTGCCTCTTCTGGTATATATATGCCTCATTTTTTTTTTTCACATAAGATCTGAGATTCAGTAAAATTCATATACTAAATAGAAAAGTTGCTCCTTCATGCAGCCTTGGAGCTTATTACAGGAGAATCAGTTCACGCAATTCTAGGACCGGATACTGCTTCTGAAGTTGCATTTGTTGCCGATCTTGGCACAAAGGCAAACATACCCATTATATCATACTCCGTTACAAGCCAATCAGTTGGTCCCAGTTGCTTCCCCTTCTTTGTCCGAGCTGCCCCAAGTGATGCCCTCCAGGTACATGCCATTGTAGCACTGGTACAGGAATATGGGTGGCGGCGTGTCGTGCCGATTTATGAAGATGACGACCATGGAGTAGCACTTCTTCCATTCCTTGTTGATGCTCTGGATAACGTTGAAGCAGTGATTCCGTACCGTTGTGGTATTCGATTTTCGGCGACTGATGACCACATTTCATCTGAGCTCTATCGGCTTCAGACTTTACAAACTCGTGTATTTGTCATCCACACATGCGTGCAACTTGCTGTACGCATTTTTACTGTTGCTAACAGGATTGGCATGATGTCTGATGGCTATGTTTGGATTCTGACTGAGGGGCTAACAAGTCTTCTCGGTTGGATTGAAAGCAAATCAGTGCAAGGTGTGCTCGGAGTATCCACTCAAATCCCAGATTCAGAAAGGCTAAATGGTTTTAAGCGAAAATGGACACGTCAATTCTTAACTGAAAACCCAGATGCCGACCCTTCAAGTGTCTCATCAGAGCTAAGCAACTATGCTGTTTGGGCATATGATGCAACATGGGCTCTGGCCCTTGCTGCTGAGAATCTAGGCCCCTTAACAAACTCAACTATTAAAACAAGTAACGGGTATGGAAATCTGTCCGCCATGGAAGTATCTGACACCGGGAAAAGCCTTCTACAGGCTCTTTTTAGCGTACAATTTGATGGCCTCGGTGGAAAATTTCATTTGGTAAATGGAGAACTCAACATGACAGGAGCATGCCGAATTGTCAATGTGGTTGATGGGAAGGCACAAGAAATCGGTGTTTGGACACAGAAGGAAGGGTTAAAGCGGAGGCACAGGCCTGTGATATGGCCGGGAGAATCAATGGTTGTACCAAAGGGGTGGGACCTGCCAACCAGTGGTGAAAGACTTAGATTAGCTGTACCAGGATCAGTAGATCCTGGGTTCGAGTCATTCCTAAATTTGAAGGTGGATAAAACAACAAACCGAACCTTGGCAAAGGGTTTTGTCTTTGACATGTTTGAGGCGGCAGTACAGCAGTTGCCATATGCGCTGTTGTTTGACTACATACCGGTTGAGCATCACAGCTATGATTCACTTGTGGAGTTAGTCACCAATGGGGTAACTTAGTTTCTCTATTCTCTTATTTCATACATAGTTGGTTTCTCTCTTTGTTTTTTCTTTTCTTTTCTATATTTGATAGTTACTTCCATCTGTATATTTCAGTTACATAATTCCACACATGTCTACACATATACACTTGTTGATTTAATAAATTGTTAAGATAAAACTTTACCCATGCTTGGTTTATTGATGAAATCTGTTTTCTTAATGAATCAGTAAGGATAATGCCATAATACTTGTTTATAGTTATTATGAAAATGGGGCACAAGTATAGAGAATAACCCAATAGGATAACCCTTCATGTGGAACATATGCAATATAAAATTTTCACATTGTAAAATATGAATAAGATAACACCAACTTGTAGAAGTTGCACATGGGAGTGTCCCCTTTTAGTTTCTTTCTTCAACAATACTATTGGAGGAAAATTGTTCAGTGCTTATCCTTGCAAAATGTTAATTAATAGTACCACCTGGAATTCTGGATCCCTGCAGATGAGAAAAAAGATGACCTCGTTATGCATAAAATAGGATAAGTATTACTTCAACAACTCATCTCTCCTTTCTCTTATTTTCGTGAGAATAAAGAAATTTTTCATCGTATTTTTTAAGCTTTGAAGAGATATTCTTGATATAAATTAAAATCATAATTGATTTTCAAGGATTCATACAGAAATACGAAAAAGGTAATAGGGAACATAATTATTTGTTGGTAAACTTCTCATGTCTTGTCTGCAGTCTAAAACAATTTAAATACTTTCAAGTTAGGCAAGAGAAATATAGAATCAATCTAGGTAAGATTCCATTTTAGTTGCCTCAAGTACCAAAAGAAAAAATAATAACAAGGTAAGAGTCCATTTTAGTTGCACCCAAGTACCTAAACAAAAAATAATAACAAGGTAAGACCAGCTGTATCACAGCCAAGATTCCACACCTAAAGTGTCACATTCCAATTTTTACGGTACTAACCCAATATAATATGGAGTAGTTTTGTCAGGTTAAACTGTTTAAAAATGACACCACTCAGTTATAAAAAAGGTGATTATAAATTTGTGGATAGTAGGCATAGTTCCCAGCAAAAGGAGCCGTAACCTAAATGTACCATATAGATAAATACTGACATTCAATTTATTCACTGTTGGTGTTGTCATTGTTGGCCATTTATTGAATTTTCTGTATCTCTGTTTTGAAAACAAGTTACCATGATTCTAATTGATAATATGTCTGTATTCAATTTTAGAGTTATGATGGCATTGTAGCTGATATGACAATCACGGCTGAGCGGTCCATGTTTGTTGACTTCACTCAACCATACAAGCAATCTGGCATTTCAATCGTAGCGCCAGCAGTAACAGATAAGGGGAGCAAGAGTACTTGGCTCTTCATAAAACCACTCAAACCAAATCTGTGGGTTATCAGCACAGCCTTCTTTATATTCACAGGAATTATCATCTGGTTAATGGAACATCGGGTGAACCATGAATTTAGAGGGCCACGGTCGAGACACCATGGCACCATCATCAGCTTTGCATTCTCTACACTAGCATTTTCACACTGTAATCTACTTTCTTCATTTTATTTCTTGCAAATTGTTCCTATATTTGCTAAAAGTAAATTACTACCTTGAACGGACTACCAATTTTCCGTATCCGGTCATGGCCAAATTGATAGGGATCTTGTACCAACAATAATGTCACTTGGGCAATATCACAAACAACTGTTGTGCAGCAGAAAACAGACCCATACTAGTACTGGTACAGGCAGAGTTCAGCACTAATTTCAGAAAGAAACACGATTAAAGACAACCAGAAACAAACACACATATTTTAAAACCAGAGACTTTAATTGATGGATATCAAGGACTTTATACACACACATCTTAATCTTGCACAAATTGCAAGAACGAGATCAAACCAAATGAGATAAACAAAAAGAGGTGAAGAGAAGAAACTAGAAAGGTTGTAACAAAGCCAACTGTCACAAGTCAAATTGGACAGCCGACAACTCTACTGTGCTCAGGGGAGGAGGAAGACTTTCAACTTATGGGGGTCAAACAAGAAATAGGGGTCAATCATATAAATTTTTCACAAAATTACCAGGGTCAATTTTATAGTATCCTTAGCATTTTACTCTAAATTATACTATAAAATCATGTGTAAGTACCATATTTTTAAAATAAATAGGGGTCAGTTGACCCCCATTCACCCAAGGTGGGTATGCCACTGACTGTGATGGCTCAATAGGAACTTGTACCAGTCTTCAATACCAGCCTATGCATTTCTATCTCCTTTTACTTTCTCTCCCCCTGCTCTCTTTTAAACAAGATAAAAAGAACTTAGACTCATAGAGGGTAGCTATGCATCAAGCTTGTATAACACGATAGAACTTACTAGAAAAATACCAAACAACTCTATTTATCCCTCTTTTTTCAAAATGGACCCTGGACTTAATAAAATATTGTATAGCCCTCTCTACTAAACTGACCCAAAATTAGCCCAAATCGATTTGAGCTGGAATGACAAGGGAACCAACACAAATCAAACTTGTACTGAATATGCACCAATTGGCTAAAGAAAGTAACTCTCAAGGAACTCACATGGAATTTCCATTGTCTTTTATTTAGTTTTTTTGGTGATACTCATCCTCTGGGACTTCCATGCTATGTTGAGTTTACCATCTTTCCCAGCTATTATGAACAATTGGCATGCGATTCAAACAATATATCATTCCAATAGGAGGGTCTCTAATTTGTTTTGTTTTTTTGCCTTGTGTAACATAGCGGAGAAGATGCAGAGCAACTTCTCAAGAGTTACCCTCATCGTGTGGTTGTTTGTTGTTTTGATCTTGACCAGCAGCTACACTGCCAACTTGAGCTCGATGTTGACCGTAAAACAACTCAAACCATCTGTCTCTGATATCAATGACCTAAAAAATAGTGCAGCTAGAGTGGGATATCTGCAACATTCATTTGTAAAGGATAATTTACTGAAGTTGGGATTTGATAAGTCGAGGCTTGTGCCACTAAAATCGCCTCAGGAGTATGCAGATGCATTGGCAAGTGGCCGTATTGCTGCCATTGTAGATGAGACTCCATACCTTGAGGTGTTTATAAATGACCATTGTGACGGCTATGAAATGTCAAGCGAGATTTACAAGACAGGCGGGTTTGGATTTGTGAGTCTGTCTTTTTTTAATATAAAAATCCCAACTTCCATGCTGGCCTTATATACCAGTTAAGTTATGCAGCAGTAATACTCGGATTTTGGGCCAGATTCTGATATTAAGGCTAAGTTGACCCTCAATCATTCAATTATATAGATAGTCAACACCATGGAAATTGAAGAACCAAAGAAAACTGAAAAACAACCTAAATGTCAGGCAAGTCAATTAAACCGAGAAAACTGGAAAATTGCAATATTACTCCAGGTATAATAATATATTGAGTATTTTATGGGATACATTCAGGGATGTTATGCGCATTTATACCATGCCAATAATGGAACTTACTGGTAAAGAAACATATCTGGAACAGCAAGAATTCATACCACTCAGCTTATGGGTATAAAAGATTGGCTGGATATATGGCACTTGCCTTTTTTTCTTTTTTCTTACAAAATGCTATGTGCATCAAACATATCATATGATCATGCATTACTTTTCTGACTCCTGACTTTACCAAATGTTTGCATTAAATTATTAGGTCTTTCCGAAAAGTTCAATGCTAGCCGCTGATCTCTCAAGAGCGATACTGAAAATAACCGAGACCGATGAGAGCTCTTCTATACAACAAAAATGGTTTGACCTAGACGAGAATACTTGCTCTTCCGGAGACAGCACACTCTCATCAAAACAACTCGGTTTAGACAGTTTTGAAGGCCTATTTTGTATAACTGGTGCTATATCAGGCCTGTGTTGTGTCATTTTTCTTATCAAGTTTTACATCCAAAATAAGGGTAAGTTGAGGGAAATTGTAGCGACAAATCCCTGGAAAACTTCACTGTACAAAATTTGGAAGCTCTTTTATAAAGCAGCTAATGAGACGAGCAATTCTCCTGGAGCATCTAGTGAGTAGGGAGAAAGTATTAGTATGGTAAGTTACTAAGGTTTGTAGTATAAATTTATTAGGATCACATAAGGTTAGGTTTGCAGAAATTTCAGTAGTATGCAGAGCATTTACTTCTATTTTTAATATATTTTCATATATATTAACCTGGCATGTCCATTCATTTTTCATCCTTTCTTTTATGTTTGTACACTTTAGACAACTCTATGACATGAACCATATAAGGTGTATGGAAACTATAATAGACTGCATTTTACTATTGGGATTTACATTTTACAAGCCGATAACTTGGTATGGAGCCGCAATAGAATGAGTCCCTTTTAAAAACCACCAAAAGAAATAGGCTTTTCGTAATAGCTTGTTCTATGTTTGGTTGGGTTGAAATAGCTAGAATAGGTAATCCAAACATTTTGTCTTATTAGAATTGGTTATTCTTACAAAAAGTGAGATTTAGCTATTCTAATAAGACAACCCTTCATTTGGCTATTCTAGCTATTTTAAATGTGCATCCAAACATACCTAGTGTGCTCCTCAATGTATTTGTATAATGAAATGGATTATCTATGCTGTCAGTTGTACAAGAAAAGCCTTTAACTGGAAGAAAACAGACAAATCAACCTGCCTAATTTGAGCACATAGGTTGTGCGCACAGAGAGAGGGTGGTGCAATGGTATGCTTACATGGTCTTGGCTGATATAAAACACATCACCTCAAAACCTTGTCAGCATGATCTTCTTGCTGTTCCAAACCTGCAATTAGCAGCTGCAACTCAAACAGTGACTGGTCAATGTAAATAATTAATTAGATGGAGAAATAATTATTTATATAAAAGTTGTTCATCTCATAGATATAAATACTTCTGTGCATAGGTATAAATACTTTCATGTATATGCATTAATACTTTGAAAAAAAAATTCAGTCCTAGAGTTTTTACGGTCCCCCAAGTTATTATGGCAGTTATGGAAGTTATGGTGCGGGTACAGTGCGGGTACTGATATCAGCTTCCATAGATTTATCAGTTCCGATCGACTTTGCCCTCCTCTAGAAATTTTTTTTGCCCAGTCTGAATGTTTGATTGGTAATTCTAGTTAAATTTAGAGTTAAATTTAATATAAATTTTTTAAATTATGATTGGTAATTAAAATTATAAGTTAGAGCAGCAGAAATTACAAGTCAAATCATTAGAAACTATAAGTCAAAGTATTATTTTTTTATCGAGTATTCAATTAATTAATAGATTTAAACCCAATTCGATATTATTTTACCCCCTAACGAAAATCCAGGATCCGCCTCTACTCGGATACAGAGAGTGGTATCAGAGAGCTGATGATTGTAACTAGCTAATCTATTCTAAATGCACATTCATTGTAGTCAGTGGAACTATTCTCTTCTATTACATTCTCTCAGTGATATATATTGCCTAATCGCTTTTTAAGTATAGATATATATTGCCTATGGGCTATGATCAATAATAAATTCACAGAGAGAATTTTTAGTACAAATTAATTGTCCATAGAGACCATGCAGGAGAAGGCTTCTTTTCAGTGCAAGCAATAGTTTCTCCACCGAACCGATCGAAGATCGAAGTCATCAACTTAATTTATTTCCTGCAATTTGGTGTGGGAGAAAAAACCCTGGCCTTAAGCGTCAAAAGATTCAAAACCTTTAGTTTAGATCCGGATAAAGGAGCCATCAGAAAATAGGAGGGCTTGATTGAAATTGGTTAAAGCGTTCAAGGGGCTATTTGAACTAAAAGTTAAAAGTTCAGGGACTAAACAACAAATTGTCCAAAGAGTATTGCGATGCAATAACTTTCTATATAAGCCCCTTTCCTTTCCCAATTTGCACCTAAGAAAAAGAAAGTTTTTCTATTCGATTGCGTAATGTGTTTTTGCTTCGATACACTCATATTTATATTGCATATCTTCTATAAATCTTAAAAACATTTTATAAACCCTAAACATTATATCTACATACTACAGCGCAAGTGCTATATAATTTTGTATTTCAAACCAGATTGCCACGCACCCTCCCCCATCACCGCCGCCACCATAGAGAAAAATCGCAAAAACAAATACACATATTCTACTAGATCCGCAAGCACACACGTCACGAAGAAAAGCCCCAATTCATGTTCCAATTCTGGTGGTATCGGCCATTGTTTTATTGGTAAGTCTATATTCATATTGAAAGCCATTAATCAATTTTCAAATTTTTTTCATTTAGTACTAATTTTAGATCTTATTTATATGTCCATAATATTTCCCTTTTATTATAATTATGTTTTTCCACTAGATGGATGTGTATTAATTTTTAATAATTAAATCTTCTTTGTAATTTGTTGTCAATTCTATTTAGAATACGACTTCAGTAGTTTTCCAAAAGTTAAAACAGCGTTCTCTCTCTTGCCCTTTGCTGTATTAGTTTCTCCTTAGAAAAAAAGAAATGGGTGTATTTTGCATCATTTCTTTTTGAAAAGAACATCTAAAGGCGAGAATAATGTTCTACTGGCATGCATACTGTGTTACAATCTTTAATTTGTCTTATAACCTTATTTTTGCTATCTAGACATACTATCAGCAGCATGCCAGATCCTATTTGGAGAGCAATTTAAGGCATGTACTTCATTCCTTCTGGTAATTAGTATTTTAACACAAGGTTTACAAAATTAAAGTCATGGTCCTTGATGAACATGTGAAGATAGCCAAGAAGATCCGATCCAATAAGGGATCACTGACAATTCACAATTTTATATATAACCCTGTAATTTAGGAATATACAACTGTAAATTTATCTGATTAGATAAGAACTGAAATTAGTAACTAATACAACTATATTGTAATTAGGAAGGTACAACCGCATCCGCACCTCTCAACCTTACAACCGCATGTAGACAATGCCAAGATTCTCGAGTCCCACCATGGCCATGTGAATCGCTTTTTCCTTGCAACTAATGTTGTAATTAGGAAGGTTTTCTGGTCTATTGGAGCTGACACTGTTTAGAGTCATCATAACTGATAGCGATCTCGAGAAATTGGTGCCGGGCTTTCATGCACTTCGGAGCTTGTCAATTTTTACAGCTCTGCCAGATTTTGGAAATTTTTGTGCTAAGTGGCTTTTTCATCTTCCTTCGAGCACCCTTAGAAGGCATACAATTGTGAGTGGAACTGTGACAGAGCTTCTCAAGGATGCTTGAAATCAGATTATTTCTAACAATGAATTTGTTCTTCAGATTAGCCACATTAAATGTTATGTATGTTACATCTGGATGTATTTTGGGTCAATTTACCAACTTCATTTTTCCTTTTTTCCATTTGCCTGAGGTAACCAAGTATTGAAATTAGAGGTTCTTTTTTTCCTGAAACCGCACATAAATGGCACCATGGTTCTTGGCTCAGTACAGGTAAAAAGACAGAAACAGGCTAATCAAAAATTTGGATTGTGATCCTTAATAGCTTTCTAGAAGCCACAACTAAATGTACCAGATGAAACCTTCAATATAAATTTAATAGAAACAATTGTGATAAAACATACATCTCCATCTTTATAATAATACCATAAGTTCTAGCAGTAAAAACAATTACGTAATCAGCATTTTAACTATAGCAAGTTCTTAATAAGTCGGATTGAATTGGGTTCGGATGGGTAGGTGGCCTACATTTTTCTGAAAGATAAATATGGGTCCACTACATTGTAATGAAGGCATGCTCAACATGAAGAATGTTATGGTTATGTATACAATTTAGAAGAATTATCTCCCTAACATATTCCAAGACAGTGAAGGGGCATACCGTTTAGTTACTGACACAACAAGACAGTGTATTAAGGCATTAGGGGCTCATTGAAATCCAGTCAAAAATTGGTTGTGTAAAATACTCAATCAATTGTACTGCAAACAATACGCAGTGGCTTTATGGTCACAATTGAACCAACATTGCGGACAAACAACAAAGCCAAAATTTGTTTTCAAAATAGATTCATTCCAACGAGGACATGCAAGAGTTACAGCAACTGAATTAACTTGTAGTAACCCATATATCACAAATAAGTGTTCACTTGAATGGAAAATAATGAAGAAAGAGAGTAAAAGGTAAGGAATAAAAATATAAACCTAAATAACAAGCAAATCAATTTGTGATATTCTTAAAACATTCCTTGGCTGATGTTTTCCCAGAAACAGCGTCAGTGTAGGCTTGGTGCAGCCCAGGAATGGCGTGTTCATATAAAAGAACAATTTTCTTAAGAAACTGCTTCTCATTTTGTGTTGCAAAAGAAAGAAAACCACCTTTTGGCACTGACAATCCTTTCGACTCCACAACCTTCAGGACAAGGCTGCGGGGGATCAGCCGCTTCTCCAAGCTCATCGTGAGCAGAAATGGATTTCTGACCAATTGCAAATTATCACAGCCGGCATCCTTTATCAGAAACTGTATTTTAGAACACATTGTCTCCTCTTTTAGATTCAATACCATAGGGCTTGTACGGACAAGGGTGGTTACCTCCTCTTGTGAGAGACCAAGGCTTTTCAAGTTATTTAGCCTGGCATCTATCATGTCCTTTTTCAGACTGCCTACAACAACTAATGCATACACAAACATTTGTGATGAACGAACAAAGCCCAACTCCTCAGCTGTCTTAGCTTTCATCTTCAAAGCTTCAGTACTCGATTTGATAAATCTAGGTTTACACTTAATCAGCTGGACAATTTGACAATGAGTCAACCCACATTGCTCTTGAAGGAAGGACAAATTGGGCACAATGACCTTTTCCAAGCTGCTCTGGAGGAGAGCTGCCTGCTTTTGGAGGACCAGAGAGAGATTTTCTACCGAGCCTAGAACCTGCATCCAGAAGTCAACTTTTGGTACAAAATTGAACTGAAACACCCCAGGGCAGCGGGACACGATACATCCGATGTCTTCAATGGAGATGCCGACCTCCTGTAGCTTCGCCACATTTGGTCTCCAGATGTTCTCCACACTAGAGCAAAGGATGCGAGGGTTTCGCGAAACGGACGTTCTGATGTCGGTTTCGCTGATGCCTGTTTGTCTCAAGAACTGGAGCACACTATCGGGCTTATCGGGTGATTTGAGGTGCTGAATCTTCTTGGAAGCCCGGATGGCGGCGTCTGAAGGGAGCCCACACGATTTGATGAGGTATTCAACAGAAAAGTGAGGGTTAGGGGGTGGGTGTGGAGTGGTAGTGGTAGTGGTGGAGGTGGAGAGGAGGCGATGGATGGAGGAAGGGATTGGTGTATTGAATTTGAATTGATTGAAATGACGGAGCCTCCTTAGAAATAGATTCAGATGACTCATACTCTCACTCTCCCAGTCTCTGATGAGAGGGTTTAGGGTTTAGGGAAGTAAGGATTTTGACCGAAATTAGAGATGGTGGAAAGGAGGCGCAGGCAGTGCGAAGGAGAGACCGATCGGAATTCACATTCTCTCCATTTGGACCATTCTTTTAATCTTGGCACGAATCTCAAAGCCCAATATATACTGCCCCTAGGTCGTTCCGAATCTCAAACTGGCTGAATATCTGATTCAAAACCAAAGTGCTGTCAAGGTGTTTGATGAAATGCTCAAACGAAAGTGCTTTTCTATAAGTATAAATTTGTATACCAATTGGCATCACCAGGGATCTAGAGCCCTGATGTAATTTTGAGCGTTTATGCCGATAGTTGAATTCTCAAACTTTGGTGCTAGGTATAGGGAAATCTATATTTACAAATTTAAAAAACAAGCTAATCAGAAGTGGAATTGTTAAATTTTCAAAGATAATGCCATCTTTTTGGATTTAGAGCTTATAATTTAATTCAACCAAACGCAAAGGATTGAAGAATAAGAAGAACAAATTAAAGATCAAAAACAGCAAAAGAAAGAGGCTCTTTTTTAACACTTTGATTGATTCAAGTTTGAACATGTAATTTCATTAAGAAATCTTATGTTTCAGGCATAAGAATAGTTTTAGTTGTATCTCATTCGAACCACAACTTGTAAGTGGAACTGTGACGGAGCTTTTCAGCATCGAACCACAACTTGCATTGGGAATGTCCATTAATTTAGATCATAAGTGCACCAAAGCTGAAGTTGGTTGGATATTTAGAAATAGATTCCTACTAGAGGGACATGTAGCAAATAATTAATTAATGTGTACATGAGTCTAGGGCTGATTAATGAGCGAGCATGAGCGAGTTGGGGTATGCTCATGCTCGGCTCATTTAGTTAATGAGCAATAACGAGCGGGTTGTTAATGAGCGAGTTATGAGCAACTAAGCGAGTCACGAATTATAAGCAAGCTAAAAAATTAAAAACTAATTTTCATTTATAGAATTTAACAAATTGTCATAATCTAATCTAATTAAACATTATATAATTTAACATAAAAATATCCATAAGCTGGAGTAGTGGAGCACTGGAGCGTTATTTGTCAATTTTAATTTTTGAACTAAGTATGGAACGTAAGTTTAGGTTAGGAGATTTTTTTTATTTATTCAATTTTAATTTTAATTCAAGGAATTTGGATTAAATGTAGCAAGATTAGATGTGACAGTTTCTTAATGAGCGAGTTATGAGCGAGTTGGGATATGCTCATGCTCGACTCATTAAGTTAATGAGCGATAATGAGCTAGTTGTTAATAAGTTGTTAATGAACGAGTTATGAGCAATTTCTTCCAACTTTTTTACAAGCTATGACACACCGTCACCTGTTTCTGTTTTCCTATCAGAAACAAATAAAACAAGTAGTTCAAGGAACAATACTGAGTAGCACAATATAAGATGCCCCCTCTAAGTCTAACCCAGGTTGTAGCTAGAAATATACATAATAAATTATAATGTCCATCCAAATGCAGCATCAAACAGCCAAAACTAGCTCCCAGTAAACCCAAATTCCCAATTTGCCCTTTCAAAAACTCCATTCTAAAAACTCTCTAAAGAACAAAAATCCCTACAAAAAGTATTCCGCCAATGCCAAATTGTTAAAATATATGTGAAACAGATGTGTCATTGTAACAGTAGAAACAAGCATCCATTGTCTTGCCTGCCAATTTTGCTCAGATTATTTCTACCAATGGATTTGTTCTTCAGATTAGCCACATTAAATGTTATGTATGTTACATCTGGATGTATTTTGGGTAAATTTACGAACTTCATATTCAATTTTTTTTTTTTTCATTTTTTTTCATTTGCCTGAGGTAACCAAGAATTGAAATTACAGGTTCCTTTTTTCCTGAAACCGCAAATGAATGGCACCATGGTTCTTGGCTCAGTACAGGTTAAAAGACAAAAACAGGCTAATAAAAAAATTGGATTGTGATCCTTAGCAGCTTTCTAGAAGCCACAACTAATTGTACCAGCTGAAACCTTCAATATAAATTTAATAGAAACAATTGTGATAAAACATACATCTCTCTCTTTGTGATAATACCAAAAGTTCTAGCAGTAAAACCAATTATGTAGTCAGCATTTTAACAATAGCAGGTTCTTAATAAATTGGATTGAATCGGGTTCAGATGGGAATGGTGGCCTCCATTTTTCTGAAAGATAAATATGGGTCCACTACATTGCAAGGAAGGCATGCTCAACATGACAAATGTTGTGGTTATGTATACAATTTAGAAGTATTATCTCCCTAACATATTCCAAATGGATCATTAGGAAGCTTAACCTTTTATTTTACTTAAACCTATATATCAGTGAAGGGGCATACCGTTTAGTTACTGACACAACAAGACGGTGCATTAAGGCATTATGGGCTCATTGAAATCCGGTCAAAAATTGGCTGTGTCAAGTACTCAATCAATTGTACTGCAAACAATACACAGTAGCTTTATGGTCACAATTGAACCAACATTTGCTGACAAACAACAAAGCCAAAATTTATTTTTAAAATACATTCATTCCAACGAGGACATGCAAGAGTTACAGGAACTGAATTAACTTGTAGTAACCCATATATCACAACTAAGTTCTCACTTGAATAGAAAATAATGAAAAAAGAGAGTAAAAGGTAAGGAATAAAATATAAACGTACATAACAAGCAAATCAATTTGAGATATTCTTAAACCATTTCATAGCTGAAGTTTTACCAGAAACGGCGTCAGTGTAGGCTCGGTGCAGCCCTGGAATGGCGTGTTCATATAAAAGAACGATCTTCTCGAGAAACAGTTTTTCACTTTGTCTTGCTAAAGAAAGAAAACCTCTTTTTGGTACTGGCAATCCATTCGACTCCACAAGCTTCAGGACAAGGTTGCGGGGGATCAGCCGCTTCTCCAATTGCAACTTATCACAACCCGCATCCTTTATTAGAAACTGTATTTTAGAACACATTGTCTCCTCTTTTAGATTCAATACCATAGGGATTGTACGGACAAGAGTGGTTACCTCCTCTTGTGAGAGACCAAGGCTTTTCAAGTTATTTAGCCTGGCATATATGATGTCCTTGTTCAGACTGCCTACAACAACTAATGCATACACAAACATTTGTGATGAACGAGCAATGCCTAACTCCTCGGCTCTCTTAGCATTCATCTTCAAAACTTCAGTCCTCGAGTTGATAACTCTAGGTTTGAGCTTAATCACCTGGGCAATTTGACAAACAGATAAACCACATTGCTCTTGAAGGAAGGACAAATTGGGCACAATGACCTTTTCCAAGCTGCTATAGAGGAGAGCTGCCTGCCTTTTGAGGACCAGAGAAAGATTATCTACCGAGCCAAGAATCCGCATCCAGAAGTCAACTTTTGGCACAAAATTGAACTGAAACACCCCAGGGCTGCGGGACACGATACATGCGATGTCTTCAATGGAGATGCCGACCTCTTGTAGCTTCACCACATTTGGTCTCCAGATGTTCTCCACAATAGAGCAAAGGATGCGAGGGTTCCGCCAAACGGAAGTTCTGATGTCAGATTCGCTAATGCCTGTTTGTCTCAGGAACTGGAGCACTGCATCAGGGTTATCAGGGGAATTGAGGTGCTGGAACTTCTTGGAAGCCCGGATGGCGGCGTCTGAAGGGAGCCCACACGATTTGATGAGGTATTCAACAGAAAAGTGAGGGTTAGGGGGTGGTGCTGGAGTGGTAGTGTTAGTGGTGGAGAGGAGGCGATGGATGGAGGAAGGGAATGGTGTATTGAATTTGAAATGATTGATGTGACGGAGCCTCCTTAGAAATAGACTCAGACTCATACTCTCCCTCTCACTCTCACTCTCACTCTCACTCTCTGCTGTCTGCTGGTTGGTGGTTTAGGGTTTAGAGAAGAATGTAAGGATTTTGACCGAATTTGAGCCCACACAAAATTGAACTAAATTGTCGAAATTAGAGATGAGAGATTAAAGACCTTTACTGGTCCATTGTAGAGTAGAGAGAGAGAGAGAGAGAGAGAGAGAGAGAGGAGGGGTTGTAGATAGAAGAAGCGGAGGCTAGGTTGGGCTGGAGAAAGACGGATTTGGCATTTCGATTCGGGCGCCCGTAATAGGCACGAATCTTGAAGTTATTTGCACGATCTTAATGGGAATCGGACGTTCCAACCAAATATCTTCCCGTATTTGAACCGGTGCCGGTGAAATTGTCTGGTTTCCCAAAAAGAAAATAATAGACCTGCCCTAATTTTTATTTTTTTTGGTCAATGTGAATCTATGTGAATCTATGTTACCCGATATTCCTATATAAGTTTCGTACCGGTATCGGATATCGATAACGATACGCACCAGTTAGGGGTGCTAATGAGCTGAACTCGGCTCAAAGTTCCGTCCAGCTCAGTTACATAAGAAAATAAGTTCAATTCGGTCTAGCTCAGATTTGAAGAAAAAAAATCCAGCTCAGATTAACGAGCTTGAGCTTTCAGTTCAAATTGAACTCAACTCGACCCACAGCTCAGCTCGAGCTCGAAAAAAGAATGGAGGCGCTGTATTTGATTGGGCTACTATTTAATATTAGTAAAATTTTGATTGGGCGCCATCTTTGTTGACTCTTGAAAACAAATTGGAAGAACAAACTTCCGTTGTCTGCACAGAAGGAATAAACATAATATTTAAAGCAAATTCAGTGATAAATTAATCTCTTTTTATTTACTAAAAAATAGTAGAAAATCTATTTTTTTATTAATAAAGAATATCACAGCATAATATCTATTTTTATTTACTAAAATTCTATTTTTATATTATTTTATTAGCTTTGATTGGTCGTTGTCTTTATTGTCTTTAGTATTTTATTATTTTATCCGCTCACGAGCCAAGCCCAACAAAGTAGTTGTAACAAAAGATAGAACTTGATATTGTCGTATGATGACGAAATAAAAAACCAGAATATTTGTTCTATAAAATACAAGTACCAGTAAATAAATAGACTCTGAATTTTTTTCCTGTATAAGAACATTTTTTTCCTGTTTCCATTTTCCTACCACAAACAAACAAAACAGGCAGTACCAAGTAGCACAATATAAGATGCCCTCCCTAATTAGTCTAACCCAGGTTGTAGCCAGAAATATATAGAGTAAAAATTATTATGGCAAAAAAATATTGCAAAATTAATAATAAAAGAAACAAAAAAGGCAGTATTAATCAGATTACTCATGCAGTCTAAATCAGCAGACGACAGTCAAGGCCTCCTCCCCAATCCAAGAGAGAGAGAGAGAGCTATGCACCCAAGTGGGCATCTCTTTTCTCAAATTGTGCCCCTCCAAATGCAATGCCAAACAGCCAAAACTAGCCCTCTGTAAACCTGATTTCCCAATTTGCCCTTTCAAAACCTCCATTCTACAAATTCTCAATGGTACAGGCATCCTAAGTATAAAAATCCCTACAAGCGACATTTTTAGCTTACATTCAGCCAATGCCAAATTTAGCTGACATTTGACAAATTTACCCCAAAAATAAATGTGAAACAGATTTGTCATTGTTACAGTGAAATCAAGCCCCATTGTTTTGCCCGCCCATTGTGCTCAGATTGTTTCTAACAAAGAATTTGTTCTTCAACTTAACCACACAAAAATTCTGATTTCTGGCCATGGCACCTTTCTAGTCATTTGTTAACTAGTACAATGGATAGCTTCATCTTTCCCAAATGACGACACCAGGGGATTTATTAATTCAAGCGTGCTTCACTTAAAACTATTCAGCAGCAATTGTTTTTTCATTAGTGGGATGTTATGGGTCAGGTTCTGGTTGAGGGGTCTCATTTTATTAAAATTTATATAAGTCAGGCCAGGGTCAAATGCATATTAGATATTATGTGTGCTGCATCTGGGTGTATTTTAGATAATTTACCCCTACAGTAGGTATGCTGGAGCATGGACCAAAGTTGTTCAGGTCTGGTAAAAAATGACCGTTTCAAATACTTGAATCAATTGTACTGTAAACAATACACAGTGGCTTTATGTTTACAATTATGCCAACATTACCAACAAACAATAAAGTCAAAATTGCATTTTAAAACAAGATCAATTTGTAACCAGCAAAGTGAGAGGACGAGTCTGAGACTGTTTCTGAGGAGAATCCACCACCTCCGTCAATTCACCAAACCATTCACCTCCTCACCACCACTGCCACTCCAAAACCCTCACTTTTCCGATGAATACAAAATCCAATAATGCGGGCTCCCTTCAGGCGAGGCAATCCGGGCTTCCAAGAATATCCAGCACCTCAAAACCCCCGATAAGGGCATCAGTGAATCCGACATCAGAACGTACGTTTCTAGTCAGGGTTTAACGAAACAGACGTTCTGATATCGGATTCAGTGATGCCCTTTTTGTCTCAGGAACAGAAGCACACCATCGGATCGGGTGATTTGAGGGAGCCTGCACAATTGGATGAGATAGAATTAGATTCAGACTCATACTCTCTGGTTGGTTAGTTGTTAGAGAAGAATGTAAGGATTTTGACCGAATTTGACCTTACTCGGCTCTCGGCTGCGGAGCTGAGTAAAACCTAACTCAATTGTCCAAATCCCAAGGATATATAAAGAATTCGGGGAGCGGAAAGGGACCAGTATCCTATGCGGAGCTGATCGAACGGTCCATATTTAATTTCAGCCGATGAGTATTTCAGATGATAGAGGGGTAGTATTAATTTAGCTTTGAGATTCATGTCAATATTTTATTTGATCCGTCTGATTAAAACAAACGGACTAGATTAAAAGTACCGCATAGCTCCGCAAATAAAAACTCCACAGAGGATGTGAATTCGAGCGGAAAGAGGGATTGGGCCATGAATTCGTATCCAGTGTAGTACCGTTAGAATGATTTAATTTTTAATGGATTCGGACCGTTCTTTAAACTTGGCACGAATCTCAAAGCCTAATAATAGTGCCCCCCCCCTATTTTTCTCTGAATCTCAAACCAGCTGAGATTTAATCTCAAACCGTAAAGTGATGCGCATCCTATGTAGGAATAGAGAGGATACGGATCCATTGGGCCATTGGGGGCGTTCCCATGTTGAGTCCTATCTTTCTGACCGGTAGGTATTAAGATTCGTGAACACTTCTCTGAAACCATC
This sequence comes from Carex cristatella, assembly GCA_024447775.1. Taxonomy (NCBI): domain Eukaryota; kingdom Viridiplantae; phylum Streptophyta; class Magnoliopsida; order Poales; family Cyperaceae; genus Carex; species Carex cristatella. The sequence goes on along the minus strand of JAJHPF010000011.1, from coordinate 7,444,940 downwards.
TTAAATTATTTGCACAAATCTTAAGATAAATCCGACCTTCTGATTAAGTATTAGATTAAATTTCGATCGATTCCCAAAATATAGAAGAATAGTCCTGCCTTAATTTTTATTTTTTCAATATGAAATATTTGGAGACGAACCGTGACTTGTGTATTTAAAGAAAATTCAATTTTTTTGATTTTTTTTTTCTAAATTTTTTTCAAATTAGCGGGCTACTAGGAAAATTGAATGGAAAGAATATAAAATGTTGAAGGAAAAGGATCAGATGATTTGTGGGTATATATATGGCTACATGCACAATCTCTCTGTTGAGAAGTATCTTTGTTTTAATTTCAAATTTCATAAATCCCCAGTTTCTATCTAAATCTAGACTCATAATTGAATTTCTAAATTCCTCAATTCCTAATTAGAGTATTAATTTTTCTATTATATTAAACCTTAGTTGAAGTTAATCCCCGTGCAACAAGTTTCTTATAGGTTGTACGGAAAAAATCACCGCATGCAAATTATGAGGAATGCAAATGGATCAAAAATTATATGTCGGTTTTTGGATTAATATCTAAATATTTATACAGATACAGATACATATATAGTTTTAAATTTTAATTATTTGTATATGTATAGTAGATATATATTATATAGTTTAATATATATTATGAAAAAAAATTATGTTATTCACTATTATAGTTAGATAAATATTATGAACTTTGATATTTTTTAATAATACTTATATATTTTTTAATAAATAATAGAATTAAAAAATGGATATCCGATCTGTATCTATGTAGACGTTTAATATCTGATTTGTATCCAATCCGTTGCACCTCTGGGATCAAGTAATCCGCTAAAAGAAGCGAGGCGAAACAGCCAAAACTAAGACTACCAGCCAAAAACTGGCTAATCAAAGTCATTTTCTTTTTTGGAAAGTGATCCTTAATACCCTTATATAAAAGCCACACATTTGTGGTAGTACCTGGCTACCAGCCAAAAGATGGTTACTGAAAATCTTCAATATAAATTTAATAGAAACAATTGTGATAAAACATACATCTCTATCTTTGTGATAATACCAAAAGTTCTAGCAGTAAAACCAATTATGTAATCAGCATTTTAACAATAGCAGGTTCTTAATAAATTGGATTGAATCGGGTTCAGATGGGTATGGTGGCCTACATTTTTCTGAAAGATAAATATGGGTCCACTACATTGCAAGGAAGGCATGCTCAACATGACAAATGTTGTGGTTATGTATACAATTTAGAAGTATTATCTCCCTAACATATTCCAAATGTGTCGTTAGGAAGCTTAAGGCATACCATTTTGTTACTGACACAACAAGACAGTGTATTAAGGCATTAGGGGCTCATTGAAATCCGGTCAAAAATTGGTTGGGTAAAATACTCAATCAATTGTACTGCAAACAATACGCAGTGGCTTTATGATCACAATTGAACCAACATTGCGGACAAACAACAAAGCCAAAATTTGTTTTTAAAATAGATTCATTCCAACAAGGACATGCAAGAGTTACAGCAACTGAATTAACTTGTAGTAACCCATATATCACAAATAAGTGCTCACTTGAATAGAAAATAACGAAAAAAGAGAGTAAAAGATAAGGAATAAAATATAAACCTAAATAACAAGAAAATCAATTTCAGATATTCTTAAACCATTCCTTGGCTGAAGTTTTACCAGAAACAGCGTCAGTGTAGGCTTGGTGCAGCCCTGGAATGGCGTGTTCATATAAAAGAACAATCTTCTTGAGAAACTGTTTCTCACTTTGTCTTGCTAAAGAAAGAAAACCACTTTTTGGTACTGGCAATCCTTTCGATTCCACAAGTTTCAGGACAAGGTTGCGGGGGATCAGCCGCTTCTCCAAGCTCAACGTGAACAGACGTGGATTTCTAACCAATTGCAACTTATCACAACCCGCATCCTTTATTAGAAACTGTATTTTAGAACACATTGTCTCCTCTTTTAGATTCAATACCATAGGGCTTGTACGGACAAGGGTGGTTACCTCCTCTTGTGAGAGCCCAAGGCTTTTCAAGTTATTTAGCCTGGCATCTATGATGTCCTTCTTCGTACTGCCTACAACAGCTAATCCATACACAAACATTTGTGATGAACGAACAAAGCCCAACTCCTCAGCTGTCTTAGCTTTCATCTTCAAAGCTTCAGTACTCGATATGATAAATCTAGGTTTACACTTAATCAGCTGGACAATTTGACAATGAATTAACCCACATTGCTCTTCAAGGAAGGACAAATTAGGCACAATGACCTTTTCCAAGCTGCTATTGAGGAGATTTGCTTGCCTTTTGAGGACAAGAGACAGATTATCTACCGAGCCTAGAACCCGCATCCAAAAGTCAACTTTTGGCACAAAATTTAGATGAAACACACCAGGGCTGCGGGAAACAATACATGAGATGTCTTCAATGCAGATTCCGACCTCTTGTAACTTTGCCACATTTGGTCTCCAGTTCTTCTCCACACTAGAGCAAAGGATGCGAGGTTCACGCGAAATAGAAGTTCTGATGTCGGATTCGCTCATGCCCATTTGTCTCAAGAACAGGAGCACAGCATCGAGCTTAACAGGTGATTTGAGGTGCTGGATCTTCTTGGAAGCCCGGATCGCCTTGTCTGAAGGGAGCCCGCACGATTTGATGAGGTATTCAATGGAAAAATGAGGGTTAGGGAGTGTTGCTGGAGTGGTAATGGTGGAAAAGAGGGGATGGATGGAGGATGCGAATGGGGTGGTGAATCGATGGAGGTGGTGGATTCTCCTCAGAAACATACTCTCACTCTCACTCTGCTGGTACTTGGTTGTTAGAGTAAGAATGCAATGGTTTTGACCGAATTTGACCTCCGTCGAGGGAGCTGAGTAAAACCTAACTCAAATGGGGCTCTCTCCTCTGAGGAAGAAAAATATCGAACAAGCGGGGGCGGCGCCAAGGAAGAAACAGAAGTTTTACTGGTATTGAGATTGAAGTTCTCTGGATCAGAACTTTCTTTGGCAGCCCAAAATTAAACTAAAATTTATTGGGCCGGACATTAGATAATTAAAAGGAATTTACTAAATTAAATCAACAGCCAAGAAGATCAAATTGGGCCATAGTGCGGGAGAGTGTGTATTACCAAAACTTATTTAACAACTAATAAATTAAAACATTAATACAAATTAATTAAATTAGAATTTTTTTTATTGTAGTCTAGATAATTTATGCATTAAAATTTAAAAATCGAAAAACGATTGACAATTCATTTGAAAAATTAATTAATCAATATTATTAAATTTTTATTCGTAGTATTTTAAAAAGAGGATTGGGAAGTCTTCACTCTTGATGTGCTTTTATTTATATAATTTTAATAATATAAACATAAAATTCAAGTGTCAAATTAAAATCGTTTGATATATATATATTTTTTAAAAGAGGCTGTTGGTGCCCATTTCATTACTGAAAATGTTAAATACAGATATTAGTTTTGACCAGCATAGCTGGGCTGAAAGCTCACACCAAGGAGCACAAAAAAAAAAATCGTTCGATATTACGGCATATGAACCTTTGTTTTAATTGGTATAGAAAACTTACAAATATATTAATGTTAACTTCTAGATATTGATTTTTTAAACTTATTAATTCATATAAAAATATGGTCAAAATAAATTTATTATGTTCCTGTAAAAAATAAAATAATTATATCTAACTGTTTATTTTGATATATGAGTTTTAGAATTTTAGTTATCGTAAAATTAAAAGAAAAATAAAGGTATAACGGAAACACAAAAATAAAAATAAAGGTATAACGGAAACACAAAAATAAAGACATTTCAAAAGTTGCATGCACATACATCTAAAATTTTAGTATAAATGTAAATTAGGTCTGAGTGAAAGTCTGCATTTCTGCCAAATTTTGAGATTTCTAGTCTACCTACTACTTTTGAAATTTTAAATTTTAAAATCCTACAAATAAAGCAATAAATTATCATTTGAGTATAACTAGGGTGTTCTTAAGCTCATCAAGCTTCTCGTGAGCTTAACTTCAAAGCTTTTCATATTGACATCAAATGATAAATTCAAACTATTAAAATTGATATACTTTACGAGTGATGCGTTTACATACAAAATTTATAAATTTTCAAATTAATTCTATATAAAGTGAAGCGGTCAACAAAAGAAGTTTAGAAATTAATTTTAATACATTTATTATTTATTTATTTTACCGCTTTTCTTTATGTTAAATTAATTCAAAAATATATAAATTTTGCACGTAAATATATCACTAGCTAGTATATCAATTTTAACGGTTTGAATTCATCATTTAAAGTCAATTTGATAAATTTTAAACAGAGTCAACCCTGATAATTTTAAGAACACCCTTGTTCTAGTCCAAAGCCTTGAAATCAATCATATGTACAAAATATTTCAAACTGATAATTTCTCATATGAAATTGGAATCTTGTTGTTAAGTACTTGGTACTTTTAAGTAAGATATCACAAATAATCATGAGACGGAGAATTTCTCTTAAACTTTCAAAATGTATTATTATCATAATTGTGCTGGTTCGGATATCATGATCGGCCATTTATCATTTAGATTTAATGCTTAATTGCTTATCAGATGAACAAAATAATCATACAAAAATGGTTAAGAGTAAATTAAATAAATAGACTCGTACGCACTATGCATATTATGATTTGGTACATAATACGGATCAATATTTTCGTTTTCAAAATCCTATCGGTCAATATGAACCGTTCAATATAATTTTCATATGAATATGTACTTGCATACCGAATTTTATATTTTTTACAATTATTTTTTACTATTTTTAAGATAGGTAGTAAATCAATATTATTGGATGGTCCAGAATATTCAAATCAAGTGTTTTTCTACCTATCTTGAAAAATAAAATAAAAATTCTAAAAAAATTAGTTTGTAAGTACATTTTCATATAGAAATTATATTTGATAGTTCGGATCAACTGTTAGAATTTTACAAACAAAAATATTAATTTGTATTACGGACCATAGACTCACTCAAAGAAATATACGATATGCTTTATTAAGGTTGTCAATTATATTAACTACAGTTGGATTATAAAAGTTTTAATCGGTGACTAATTATTAAAATAAAATTATTTAATCCGACCTTTATGTTTTGTGGCTGGATTAACTTTTTTAATTCAAATTAACTTTGAATCGGCTGTCAGACAGAGGTGGAGGTAAGTTGAAGTAATGAGAATCAATTGATTTTCATTTATTTTCAAAATTTATAAACTTATACTTAATTCTTTAGTAACTTATTTTAAAAATAAAGTTGTAAGTTAACAAAAGATAATTACAAATTTTTGTTAACATAAAATGTAAATTAAGATAGGAGCTCAGAGTTGATTATAGTAAGCATATATGTAAGTTCCTTAATGTGATTTATATACTGAAATTTTATTGGAAACTGAATTTTGGATTTTCTTTTTTATATATTACTTTTAGATAGAAGGAAATTCATTCTTATTGAACAGTTGCAATATTTTTTAGATCAACCAATTATTTACAAATCTTAAAAAAAAAATTAATGTATAGATCATATTAAGTTTGTTTTGATCAACGGTTTAAATTCAAGTATCATGATTCATGAAGTATCATGATTCATGAAGTATCATGATTCATGAAGTATCATTGTACAACTAAAGTAATTATGAAACTTAAATAAGCAAGTACTTTGTATGCACCGTCTTCAATTTTGCAAAATTCGAACAGTCGATTCTTGTGACGTGACGTGACGTATAATTTTCGCTCGAATGCGGTCACGTCACGCAACACACGAATCACGTTACGTAATCTAGTCACGTGACAAATTTTCTTCTCTAATTTGGACGGAGATAAAATAATATTTTATTTTTATTTTTACCTAATTACTCCAATCAGCCGGTGTAAATTAAGAAGAATCATTTGCACAAGCTCTGGTCCAAAGACAAATTCCGGACCCAAAAATAATAGCATGTACGTACAAGAGTATTAATTATTTAAATCGAAGCGACACCTCATTACCAATAAAAAAAAAAGGAGAGTGTCTTCTATGGACTTAAGGATCTATTTGTAAAATAAACATATTTTTATTTTCAAAGTTCAAACAGTCGATCCGAACCGTTCATCTTGTTCTCCATATTAATATGTGCTTGGAGACCAAATTTTACATTTGTCTGAATTTTTTTACTATTTATTAAGATGGGTACAAAATTCAATGGTCTGAATTTGATATTTTTTGTACCTATCTTAATAAATAGTAAAAAAATCAGAAAAATATAAAATTTGGTCTCCAAGCACATATTAATATGGAGAACAAGATGAATGGCTCGGATCGACTGTTTGAACTTTGAAAATAAAAATATATTCATTTTACAAATAGGTCCTTATGTTCATAGAAGTCTTTGCCAAAAAATAATGTGTAAAAGGAGCACTAGGTAAATCCAAATTTCTCTACTAAAATCCGGCCCCCTCTACTCAAAAGCAATGGCCTCTACCCTGACCGGCCAAGTAACGTTCCACATGGCGGCAATAGCACATCCCGGCCATGGCCACATCAATGCAATGATGAATTTTTGTCGTCTACTCTCTGACCGTGGCGGTTTCCATATCTCATTCATAGTCACCGAAGAATGGCGCTCCATTCTCTCCTCTGACCCGCCTCTCCCACCTTGTGTGCAACTATGCACGATCCCGAACTGCATCCCGTCTGAACGAGTGCGTGCAGTGGACAGGAACGGGTTCATGGCTGTCCTGACTAACATGGAGGAGCCATTTGAACGGTTGATAATCGAGAAGCGTGAGTCGACGCCCGTGCAGGCTATTGTGGGTGACCCGTGCAGCTGCAGGTAAAATTAATTAGACTCGGAACGTTTAATACTTTAATTAATATATTCTCAACGGCAGCTAGTGCCGTGTTCATTGGTATTTGACATATGTCGTGTTGTGTCGCATTAATATCCGTGTGCATTTATTTTAATATACGTGTGTACGGATCTTAAAGCAGATCGGACGGTTAAGGAACCCATCAGACTCAAATTTGAGTTCGCATCGGACCCAAGTTTGTTCCGTTGTGTTGTGCCAGTACCAGTGTTTAAAAAAATATTTGTCTAGATTGATTATTTGGTATTATTGATGGTCGATATTTTGAACTAATTAGTTTATTATTTCTGATAGATAGTTGATTATTTTTAATTATTCACAATTAATTGTTTGACAGTATAATGCCTACTCAATACATACTGTTATTTACAATACTAATTAATCAGTACATTTTAAAAATAAAATGTCATGCAATTAACGTTGTGTCAAATAGTATTGAGATCGGGCACAGCATGAATATCAACACAACGCGGTAGCATATGTGTTTAGACATTCATTTTATTTTGAATCCGAATGAATCGGAATTGGATTTTGATCGGATGGTTCTGATCTAAACAGAAATATTGTGTTACCTTTCGTTTGACTTCTTGTTTCGTCAGCATTGGAGTGGGCTTCTACTCCAAAAAGAAAAGAAACCCAAATATGATTATTAATATTAGAGCGGATTAGATTCGAGGGGATCAGATTTATTTTTTAGATGGACTCTATGACCGTCCGATTCACTTTAAGCGTGACCAACGTGTTCGGTGCCTATTCGGGGATAGCGCAGGGGAGGTATTATTTGTACTTTGAGATTCGTGAAAAACTATGTAAACGGTTAAGATTTTACCTAAAGTCACGCAAAGTTTGAGATATCTCAGAGGATGCATGCGAATTCGCTCAAGCCCACGTAAGTCCTTACACTTTGAGTTCCTTTCTTATTTTCATATTATTCAACAATCATGTGACAAAGAAGGAAAGAAATAAACAATGAAAAAAAAACGAAAACTTGACACATGATAGTTACCATATGCACAAATTTCAGTTCTTAATGTTGATTAATTTTAATTTTTTTTTCTTTGAAACCTAACGACTTTCATATTTTGTGTGATTCTTTGGTAAATGTAAATGAGTTAGTTTTTTTTTATTGTAGAGTTTAATGATCAGCCATTGGAGCAATATATTCCCGGCCTACACCCATTAAGGTCTAGTGATCTAAATACATTGCATACGTTGAAGCAATGGAAGAAGATCCTTCAATATTTCCCTTGGGTAAAGAAACCACAATGTGTTCTTTTCACCACATTTTACGAGCTCGAATCAGACACAATTGACTTAATAAAACAAGAATTGTCATGCCATGTTTACCCTATCGATCGGACCTTGTGTTCCATATTTACAATTAACTGCCGGAACAAATTACCCAGACCGAGACTACTACTTGACATGGCTTGATGAGCAACCGAAGAAGTCGGTGTTATATATCTCGCTCGGTAGCTTCCTCTCTGTATCACAAACTCAGTTAGAAGAACTTGCCTCTAGTTTGGTAACAAGTCAGGTTAAATTTTTATGGGTGGCCCGTGATAATTCTATTTGGGTTCAAGAAATAGTTGGAAAATATGGTTTAGTCGTGCCGTGGTGTGAGCAACTAAAGGTGTTATGCCATCCTTCTATTGGAGGGTTTCTGACACACTGTGGCTGGAACTCTGCACTTGAAGCAGTATATGCTGGTATACCAATGTTGACATTCCCAATTTCTTCGGACCAAGATGCCGATAGCCGGCTTATAGTGGAGAAATGGAAGGTGGGTGTGAGCTTAAAGGGCAAAAGGGGAAATGATGAAATTGTTCCGAAAGAGGAGATTGCAAAGGTTGTCAAGGAATTCATCGATTTGAATGGAGATAAGAGTAAGGAGTTGAGAAAAGAGGCACTGAACTTAAAAGCAGCAGCACATAATGCAATACAAGTTGGAGGGTCTTCTTATAATAGCCTGACCAATTTCATTGAAGGTCTCTCAATTAATTTTCATTCTTGACAAGAAGGTTTAATTAAATCTCTAAATTTCGCTTTATAATTTTCATTCTTGAAAGGAAGGTGGTAACTTTGTTTTATCTTAAAAGCAATATGGAACTTTCCATAAAGAACTTTTTGTTATGCATTAATTTTGGATTTTTTTTTTCATTATGGATTTTTATTTTCAATCTGTCAAATTATTATTCTAGACCATAAATCAGCTCCTGATGTTCCAAAATTAATTAATCACATTTTTTCTGAATTCCTTTCATTAATCAGTATTTAATGAATTTTCCAATTTTAATTAAATGGCATGTTCTTTAAGTAATTATTTAATTACCATATTCCAAGTCCTGTTGACAATCAAAAAGCCAGTGATCATAGGACCAATTTGTCCAAGTCTCATATTACATGGAACTGTGGTCATCAGTCAAGTACTACACTCAAATGCAGAACTAAATAATTTGCCCCATTACTATACTCTAACAGCCTATAAACATTGATCAGCACAGGCGCAAGTTCAACCTAAAACAGACTGCTTCAAGCCAGAAGTTTGTGTGCTAACTATCCATGACTGTATTAACCAATACAAGGTTACTGTTAATTTTACACTAAATGAACAGAAACAGTACATCTAACTTTTTTTTTTTGCAAGAAATGGCAAACTGTCACCTGTTTCCATTTTCCTATCACAAACAAACAAACAAAATAGGCAGTACCGAGTAGCAAATGAATTCTTCCAGGTACACTGGTCAGTTTTGAAGGAAGATATTATTTCTATTGTGCAAGGTTTTTATGATAACTCAATTGACCTAACGGACATCAACCAAGCCAATATAATTATGATTCCGAAAAAGGAATTTCCAGAAAAAGTGGGGGATTATCGACCGATTAGTGTTATGAATGTGGTTCCGAAATTAATTTCAAAGATGCTATCCATGAGGTTGGGGAGTGTTTTACCCGATTTGATTTCACCTTGTCAAACTGCATTTGTTAAAGGCCGACAGATCACTGAAAATTTCAATTCAACTAGAGAAATACTACATCATATCTCTTACAGTGCCAAATTGGCTTGTTTCATAAAGTTGGATTTTGCTAAAGCTTTTGATTCGGTTAATTGGACTTTTTTTGTGAATGCTCATGTTGTCACGGGGGTTCCCGATTAAATGGGTTACATGGGTAGAGCACCTTCTAGGGACAGCATCCTCTCGAGTAATAATGAATGGAGGTGAGACAGAATTTTTCTTTCACAAGAAGGGTCTTCGTCAGGGAGACCCTTTATCTCCCATGTTGTTTGATCTTGCAACCGATGTATTGCAGAAGATGATTGAGGTAATTAACATTTCAATCAATTCTAAAATTACAAGGAAGTTGAAGAGGTCCATTGTTATTCACCAATACGCGGATGACACGGTGCTCATTTCTAGCACAGATACCACCACGTTAGTGTCTCTCAAGTTAATTTTGCGACTCTTCACGGCGGTCTTTGGTTTGAGTATAAATTATGAAAAGAGTATTTGGATTGCTATTAACATTGATCCTACTCAAATACCGATTATTTCTGACATTCTGGGTTGCTCCCAATCTGAATTCCCGATTAATTATTTGGGATTACCTCTCACTCTTATGCAGCCGACTAAAGAGCTGTTCATGCATTTAATTGAAAAAATGGAGTCTAAATTGGAGGGTTGGAAATGCAGATTCATCTCGAGAGGGGGTCGACTTGTTCTCATGAATTCTGTTTTGAGCTCCATCCCTTTGTACTTCATGTCTGCTTTTTTTCTGCCTAAGTGGGTTCTTACCAGGCTTGATAGAATTAGAAGGAGGTTTTTGTGGGGCGAGTCTCCAACCAGGAAAGGCATACCTCTTCTTAACTGGGGTGAGGTTTGTAATCTGAAGGTAAATGGAGGCTTAGGAGGCGCTAATCTTCTTCTGAGAAATTGGTCTCTCCTTCTTCAATGGTGGCGGCGAATGTACCGGCTTCCAAACTCATTATGGTATTGTACAGCAAGGGCAATTTGGTCAATAACAGGAAGTGATCAAGAACATCAAGTTTGAATGGTTAAGGGTTCTTTCTTTTAGAATCAATTACTCAAAATTAGGCCACTTTTTTATTTGAGTACTAGATGGAATGTCGCCACGAGCTGTCACATTTCATATTGGTTTGATTCGTGGACTTATCCGCTTATGTCCTCCTTTTTTGCACCTCTTGCTTCAAATCGTGCTTGGTCTTTGGAAAAGGCAGTACATGAGGGGCTTCCTCAAATCAATCCCTTACAGGTGGCTGCTCATGATCAGCTATTATGGCGATGGAGTTCGAATAACGAATATTCTGCTCAATCTTTCTATGAAGTGCTGTCAACGGGTGGAAAAACTGTTTGGATATTTCACTTCACTTGGCAACTCAAAATCCCACCATCGGTGAAGGTTTTTGTGCTCTTATTTCTCAAAGGCAGGCTACTCACACGAGATGTATTGCAAAGGAGAGGATATGACTGTGAATTAGGGTGTGCAATATGCCAAAATTGCCCACTAGAAACGGCGCAACATATCTTTTTTGAATGTCGCTATGCTTAGGATCTTTGGAGAAGGCTACACATGCTATTGGGTTTTGTTGTTCTTCAACGGGGAGACTCTGTGCAGGACACTGTTCTAAAATCATGGCATGGCTGCAAAGGGCGTATTTCAAGGAAGACATGGGGAGTTTTCTTCTCGGCATGTTGGGTACTGTGGAAGGAACGTAACAGCAAAATTTTTGAAGATTGTTTTGATGATTCAAGGTGGGTGGCAGAACAATCAATGAGAGAAGCAATGTTATGGATCCAAAACTGTTGATGTGGGTGTCTTAATTATTTTGGGCTGTTGTTTTTAATTTTTTGTACTCACTGATAGCCTCTATCAATTTTTCAAAAAAAAAATAAGATGCCCCCTCCCCAAGTTTAACCCAGGTTGTAGCCAGAAATGTATAGAGTAAAAATTCTTATGGCAAAAAAATATTGCAAAATTAATAATAAAAGAAAAAAAAAAGAAGGCAGGATTAATCATATTAGAGATTACTCATGCAGTATAAATCAGCAGACGACATTCAAGGTATCCTCCCCAGTCCGAGAGAGAGATTGAGAGAGAGAGAGAGCTATACACCCAATTGGGCATCTCTTTTCTCAAATTGTGCCCCTCCAAATGCAATGCCACAAAGCCAAAACTAGCCCTCTGTAAACCTGATTTCCCAATTTGCCCTTTCAAAACCTTCATTCTATAAATTATCAATGGTACATGCATCCTAAGTATAAAAATCCCTACAAGCAACATTTTTAGCTGACATTTGACAAATTTACCCAAAAATAAATGTGAAACAGATTTGTCATTGTTACGGTGAAAACAAGCCCCATTGCTTTGCCCGCCCATTGTGCTAAGATTGTTTCTAATAAAGAATTTGTTCTTCAACTTAGCCCCATTGGGTGTATTTTGGATAATTTACCCCTACAGTAGGTTGCTGGAGCATGGACCAAAGTTGTTCAGGTCCAGTCAAAAATTGACCGTCTCAAATACATAAATCAATTGTACTGTAAACAATACACTGTGGCTTTATGTTCACAATTATGCCAACATTACCGACAAACAATAAAGTCAAAAATTACATCTGAAAACAAGATTGGGTCCAGGACAAGCAACTGAATTGAAGCATGTCAGTATTAAGTGCTCACTTGAATGGACAAATAATGAGAAAAAAAGGTAAAAGGGAAGAAATAAAATAAAAACCTAAATAACAAGCAAATCAATTTGTGATATTCTGAAACCATTCCTTGGCTGATGTTTTCCCAGAAACAACGTCAGTGTAGGCTTGTTGCAAGCCCGGAATGGCGTGTTCATATGAAAGAACAATTTTCTCAAGAAACCGTTTCTCACTTTGGTTTGCAAAAGAAGGAAAACCACCTTTTGGCACAGGCAATCCTTTAGACTCCAGCAGCTTCAGGACAAGCCTGCGGGGGATCAGCCGCTTCTCCAAGCTTAACATGAGCAGAATTTTACATCTGAACACATGCAACTTGTTACAGCCCGCTTCCTTTAACAGAAACTGTATTTTAGAACCCATATTCTCCTCAGTTACATCCAATACCATAGGGTTTGAACATACAAGAGTGGTCACTTCATCTTTTGAGAACCCAAGATTTTTCAAGTTATTTAGCCTTGCATCTATGATATGCTGGTTCAGATTGCTTACAACAACTAATGCATACACAAACATTGGTGATGAACGAGCAATGCCTAACTCCTCGGCTCTCTTAACTTTCATCTTCAAAACTTCAATCCTCGAGTTGATAGCTCTAGGTTGAAGCTTAATCAGCTGGGCAATTTGACAAACAGATAAACCACATTGCTCTTCAAGGAAGGACAAATTGGGCACAATGACCTTTTCCAAGCTGCTGTGGAGGAGATATCCGTTTCTTTTAAGGACTAGAGAAAGATTCTTTACCGAGCTGAGAATCCGAATCCAGAAGTCGATTTTTGGCACGAAATTGAAAGTAAAAGCATTAGGGGTGCGGGACACAATACAAGCGATGTCTTCAGTGGAGATGCCGACCTCCTGTAGCTTCGCCACATTTGGTCTCCAGATGTTCTCCACACTAGAGCAAAGGATGCGAGGGTTTCGCGAAACGGACGTTCTGATGTCGGTTTCGCTGATGCCTGTTTGTCTCAAGAACTGGAGCACACTATCGGGCTTATCGGGTGATTTGAGGTGCTGAATCTTCTTGGAAGCCCGGATGGCGGCGTCTGAAGGGAGCCCACACGATTTGATGAGGTATTCAACAGAAAAGTGAGGGTTAGGGGGTGGGGCTGGAGTGGTAGTGGTGGAGGTGGAGAGGAGGCGATGGATGGAGGAAGGAAATGGTGTATTGAATTTGAATTGACTGAGGTGACGAAGCCTCCTTAGAAATTGATTCAGACTCATACTCTCGCTCTCATTCTCACTCTCTACTGGATGGTTTAGGGTTTAGGGAAGTAAGGATTTTGACCGAAATTAGAGATGGTGGAAAGGAGGCAGTGCGAAGGAAAAAGGGCAGAGAAAGAGTGAAAGACGGATTGGATTTGGGCATTGCGAATGTACGATGTCCAGTCGGCTGACCGCCATTATGATTCGGACGCACTTAGTACACACGAATCTTGAAATTATTTGCGCAATCTTAATGCGAATCAGAGGTTCCAACCAAATATCAGTTATCAACGGGTACGGACCGGTGATTTAACAGAAAAAAACCGATTCTAATCACCTGCCCGGTTCGGTCTTTGAAAGTATCATGTCTGCTCGCAGAACGCTCAGTTCAAGATTTGTGCGCATGGATATTAAAACAAACAGCACGGATATTAAAGTGATACGCACAGATCTTGAAGTGAATCGAACGGTAAAACTACCCATCAAACACTGTTCTAGTCCGATGGACATCGGACACCCCCCCCCTCTCTCCTCAAAGTCAGTTTAACCGGTCTGGCTTTATTAAAAACCAACGAACCTTCAGAAAACGGTTCAAAACATTTTCATTCACAGAGTACATTTCTCTTTTCCTCACTGGTACCGTCAACAATCAACATGGAAGTAACACGAATCGTGCTAGATTATACGACAGAATTGGTTGGATTTCTTACTATTTTTCTCAATTCTCTAATCTCCACTGCACACAGCCATTGCACGGCTCAACCTCAACACCTCAGGGCTGCACGTTCTCAAGGCATAAGTTTGAAGCGAAATCACAAAAGAATATGTCAATATCGAATAATGTAAGTAATCTCATGTAATCAAATCGATATAACACTTGAAAAGTTCATATTTGAGTTGATTTTATTGAATAAATCAATGCATTTAAGGTGTTTGATGAAATGCTCAAACGAAAGTGCTTTTCTACAAGTATAAATTTTTATACCAGTTGGCATCACCAGGGATCTAAACTCCTGATGTAATTTTGGACGTTTATGCCGACAGTTGAATCCTCATACAGGTGCTAGGTATAGGGAAATCTATGTTTACAAATTTAAAAAGCAAGCTAAACAGGAGTGGAATTGTTAAATTTCACTTCTAGATACTGTTTCTGATGGTTCTCCAGTGGAATCAGAACTTACTGGTATGATACCGACCTTGTCAGAATCTGTACCGGCTTTCCGTACAGGGATGGATGTGCTCAGATGGCGTTGGACAGTCCAAGGAGAATACTCTGCGAGCTCAATTTACAAAGTCATGATGGAGGCTGGTAGAGTACAGTGGGGATTCATGTCAATTTGGAGAATGCCTGTACCACTTAAGGTAAAGCTGTTCTGTAATTTTTTGCTAAAAAACAGGCTGTCGTCTCGCGAAATGCTGCAGCGGCGAGGAGTACCCTGTGATGCGCATTGTGTGTTATGTGACGGGGCTGTCCTAGAAACATCCTTTCATCTGTTCTTTGAGTGCCCAAATGCACAGCGGGTATGGTCCCGTT
Organism: Carex cristatella; assembly: GCA_024447775.1. NCBI lineage: Eukaryota > Viridiplantae > Streptophyta > Magnoliopsida > Poales > Cyperaceae > Carex > Carex cristatella. Next base: position 7,429,564 of record JAJHPF010000011.1, on the reverse strand, counting down.
TTGCTGACTTTGTGAAAATAAGTGGTACACCGGGTGACACTTGGAGAGCATCTGGTACTTCTTATATTTCGGCCAAAGGGAATAGCAAGCATAACAAAAAGATCTGGAGTTCTTGGTTCAGCTCAATTCTATGGTCATTATGGCGCCAACGTAATGAGGTGATTTTTCGTGATAACCGAATACCGGTGTGGTTGGTTGTAAACCGAGCAATTGAGGACGCAAGACTATGGTTACAGTTTTGTGGTAAGAAGAATAGGGCTGTGTGGACAGTGGTGGGTGATTGATAATACTTTCAATATCTATATTTGCTTTGATGAATAATTATTAGTCAAGGATGTATTAAACACATTTATTAATATAGCCTTGGTAGCCTCTACCAAGCTTTCAAAAAAAAAAAAAAAAAAAAAGTTAATATTTTTTGTTTTAGTGCATAGTCAGACTGGATTTAATGCAGGTTCTTGGTGGATCACAAACTTATATAGTATTGGTTGGAAAATAAAATTACTAGAATTCTGTACAGAGAAACTTACAGTAGAAAATAAACTTACATGTAATAATAATTTTTTTTCTTTATAATTAATGTGTACATGAGTCTGAGCTGATAACTTAATTTGGCAATATGATTTGTCCAGCAGCTTAGTTTTTGTTAGACATACTGCTTATATATTAATTGTATTGAGCAAAATTATTTGACAATCTTAACAAACTTGAAAGATAAAGATTAAATTTGAAATTTAACTCTATAGTCATGATCTATATTACATGCATCTCATGTCTAAAAAATAAATTTATATGATGAGATTTAATTTATAATTTTATATTACACTATATGTCAAGTTTCTTGAAATTTCAATTATTCAAAACTAAATGCCTTTGACGTATTATCAAACAATACTTAATTAACATGAAGTTTTATTGTTTAAAATTTATATAAAGTGCCGATAAATTTAAGTTGTAATTCTCAATTTAAATTAAATTTATATAAATTTATTGTCAACATTATCATAATAATTATTGTCAAGAATTTATATATATAATATTGTAATTAACTTGCAAGTATTGTGGATCCTACATTATCAAGAACACTAATTTAATAATATTTTATAGATGTAATAATAATTTTACACCTCAGATGAAAAAGAAAAAAAGAAATCGAATTGTTGTTTATGTGCTTTTGATAACGTCACCAAGGAGAAATCTGGCAGTGTTCAAATTTGATAATGAAATGCAATTGCTTTTAATTTTGCTAGTCCAACATGAATATATCGGCCCAAATTAAATTCCATGACAATGGAGGCCCAAATTTGCGAGCACAATATATTCGAATTAATGTGCTGACCGATAGGAGCCCAATTTTAGCAGCCCAAAGTAATCCCATCCCTCTCAGCAAATCAAAATCAATAGTTGTTGTTGTTGACACCATATCATCAGCAATCACATCAGCTGCCTTCCTTTTCACTTTGGATCCGGTAATTCCCCACCCTCCGCGTCCCAAAACTATTTTTCATTCATTACCTTTAAGCTTCCAAATATGGTTTTTCTATACTATTTAATGTTTTTATGTTTGCATTATAAGCCAATTAATGTTATCCTTTTTTCCACTTCTTTTTTCCCAGCAATTTTGACCAAGCAATTAATAAATGCTCGGCTCCGCACGGTTATATATATAAAGTGCAAATGATAAACTAGAGTTAAATAAGATGGTGTAGAGGAAAAAAAATGAGTGTCATTTTGAGACTTAAGGTCTTAATCACATTTTTTATGAGAGTATATATTACATTATAATTTACTCCAGTGTTATTTTACTAATTGATAAAAAATTGAAAGAAAATGTGAGCATGTACGGTATATATGTTGGTAATTGATTGGTTGGTTAAAATATTTATTAATTAATTTGTGTCTCCAAAATTTTTATTGGTACTTGAACGACATGCATATATTTATCACTGTACATGTTACATGATATATACTTGTTAATTTGTCTTTTGCCAAATTTTACAATATTCCTAAACTGTCAATCATGTGGCCTGTGATACCGGAATTAATTTATGACTCAATAATAATGTACCGTAGACTTGATATAATATACTGAAAAATTAATTAACGAGGGGTTTTACCAAAAGTTCATCATGGGGCTCATTAGTCATTACATTATTTCCCTGTTGCTTATAAAATATAGGTGTTAATTACTATTATCGAGGTAAGACCTTTCGTAAAATGCATGGACTTGAGATTGTCAACGTTTGATGCATATTAATACGAGTTTTTCCAGCCTGTACCCGATAGAAGATGCTTCATAAGCATGTTGGTGGTCACGATAGATGAGATGCTTCTTCATAGGCAACAATGATTAACGCATTAGTCATTACGCATACTTAGAATACAAATAGATCCAAAGCTCAAACTATTCAATTCTTTCTAATTATCTTGTTAATCTGATGCATACATGCTTTACTCAATCCTCCATTTCTTGTGTTTTGGCTTTGTTTCTTTTGAAATGAACGCTTAATTTCCAATCCGCAACGTATACCTTGCGATCAAAAAGGAAACGAGATATTTGCTCGAGATGCGAACCTTGAAGTCTTAGAAAATGTTCAACACTGCAAATGAGGGCATGTACGTTTCTTGTTTAAGACAATCCACGTCTCGATTGCACAGCTACCGATAATTCAGGTTTGTCTTAAACTTATTTGTTTAATTTGTAATTTATTCTATTCCTGTTTCAGAATTTTGATATTACAAAAATCTGTTTTTAACTTAGTCATTAATTAAGCCCTCGAAAATAGAAATTAAAGAATAATTAATCTAAAAAAGCCACTTCTCCGTAGAAGGAAGCATTCGATCGATACTGAACTTACAGTACGTAGAAGGAATTAGCATGTTGCGGCCAATTCGGTTCACCCAAAAAAGGATTAAGATCCAACACACACACTCCTTTTGAATGGGACTATTGGGTCGGCTTAACGGGTTCAATCTGGTGGCTTTGGTCTGGTCCAAGCAAACACATGTTTCATATTTTTTGAGTTGCAAAATTTTTATTTGGAAGCCATTAGTGCTCGCATGGTGCAAGGCTCGTGGTTCCAGTGAATGAGATTCCAATTACTAGCCGTGTTTGTCTAAATTAATATATTTCTATGCTTCTCAATAAAAACTCAAATTTTAAATTGGTTGAGTAATTAGTAGCGAACAAGAAGTAACAACGATCGATGGTAGACAAATTTATTGGGTAATATAATTCTATAAGCATAAATATCAGAACGATCGCATTTACTATTCTTTCTGCTTCTTAAAATGAGAACTGAAAAAAAAAAAAAACAATTTCAGAAATAAAAGCGAAGTGAACTATATATTGTACGTACCACAATAAGTTACTAAAATTGGACTAAATAAAATTGAACTATAAAAGCGAAGTGACTATGCTACTTGAAAAGACCTTTTCTTTTCTACGCAACACAAGACTTGGTATAGCAGGCAATAGACCCTATTTTTTTTTTGCTTTTTTTGTTTTTGTTTTTTTTGTTTTTTTTTAAAAGGGTCAAACCTTTGAGCCTCGTTTCTCATTTCACTAAGTGGTTATAATATTAACAAATTAAACCCACCTAACTTCATCAATATCAATCAAATATGCGTATGAATTATGTATAATAAAAAAAAGAAAAGGAAATAAACCACTACTAGTACTTGAATATAGGCTCATTTAACTCGGATTGGGCCAGAAGGTAAGTCAATATCAATAGCTACCTGGCCCAACTTATCCTTTTCTCTTTGAGGTTCTGAATCATGAGGTTGGGTCGTGTCAGGTCCATCAAAAACAGACGAGCATTTGAGTATGAGTTTCTTAAGGGAGGCAAAGAGCCAAGATACCATGTTCTTCATGGGAGCCACTAACAGCTGGTTGGCCTTAGTGCCCACTTCCTGGATACCTGGAATAAACCGTTGAGGTGATTGCCATCCAGTTACCAGTTCTGACACATTGCTATCAAGCTCTTTGGTTGAACTGACCAGATTTTCGAACAAGTGAGAGGTTATGTGTATGCCCTCTTGGTACGATGTGAGCTTGACCGCAGACATCAACTTCACTGTGATCTCTGGGTGTGATGCAAGGTTGAGAACAGCATTCCTCAACTCCACTTTGTTCTCTGGGTGTGATGCAAGCTTGAGAACTGGAGCAGTCAGCTCCAACGTATTGTCTGGGTGCAATGTGAGCTTGAGGGTAGCGGTTAACTCTAGCGTGTTCTTTTTCAGGTGATTTGCGAGGTCCTGCTCCCTGATCAAATGACCATCCATCGAAGCAGCAGGGGCAGTCTTGTGTTTCATGGAGTCATAAAGCAGTGTAAGTGCTTTTGCTAATTCGGACCATATCTCCTTGCATTTTTCTTGGAGATCAGGACTCAATTGCACGTTCTCTAGGTTGGTAAGGAGAGATAGGGTGTCAGAAGCACAGAGACGAATGCAATCTCCGATCTTTTCATACTGTTCTTGTGGATGCAGATGCCACCGAGGTTCCCAACATACAAACTTACCCTGCAGTGCCCCAAAATTAAGTATACACTTCATTAATGGATGCAGGTAAATTATGGATTAATTATTGTCATATGAAAATGGAATAATAAATGAAAAACAAAAGAAAAAAAAAGTGGAAAACAAAAGAATGTACAAGTATACATACCAAAGAATTTTCCTTCTTCTTAGAATTGATGAGAGACTGAAGCTTGTTTTGCAAATTTTGTGACAATCCAAAGCATTTTTCCTTTAAATCTGCAACGGAGAAACTCTCTTAGCATATATCATACAGGTTAATATATTGATATTTGATACACACATATATTTCTTTAAATTTTTATTTTGACCACTAAACAAGTAGAATATTTAGAACCTCCAAAGATATCAGCGAGGATATGGATATTCTCTTGGCCTTCATTGTGAACTTCATCTCCAGCAAAGAAGGGAGGGAGGAAAGCTGAGAGAATTATGAGACCGGAAGCTAACAACAAAGTTATTATGTATATGCCGAATTCGGTTAGCCAGACATCAGGAGGACCCGAGGGGTACTCTAACGTCACAAACACTGCCATCAAGAATGCAATTGGGGCATAGTCATACCCGTCCTTCTTCTCTTTTATTAAAGAACGCCCATATATCCCCAGAGCAACTGCGAAAAGAGTCAACATTAGCACTTGTAGTATTTTTATAATAATAATAATAATAACAATAACAATAACAAAACTATCAAATATCAATGTTTTTGCGTAGATGAAATTTACTTATAATAAATAGGACGAGATGACCGAGTAGGAGAAATCCTGTTCCAATTTCATTTTCGCGGAGCTTACGGAGTCCATACCCGAGGAGCGCACCACAAATGTATACAAACATGTTGATTATCGTTTTGCTTATTATCTCGCCTGGACAAAAAGAAAGAATAAATTACCAATATCGATCTAGAGTAAATCTTAAATTGGAATTGATCTGGGCAGCAGCTAGAACAAGAACAATGTGTAGAAGATTTACCAACATGAACTCCTACAAAGGGAAGAACTGCTGCCGCAACAAAGCAGACTGAAGTAACGAACTTGTCAAGTTCCATCGGAAATCCCATCTTGATCATGGCCGCAGCGAAAATGACAAAGGAAAATCTAACACTGTTCCAAAGATTCCTTTTGTTTTCATTTGCAAAAACCATGTTTTGATTTAATGGAAAGAAAGTATTGAACAAACAGAATTTCGTATATTGGGGTTTTAGGAGGTTTACGATGCAGGGAGAGAGAAGATTTGATAAGAGAAGTGTAGCGGTTTTGAGGTAGGGGAATTAGAGTAGAGCAGCAGCGTCGGGGCGGCTGCGTGAGATATGCGCGCACTAAATCTGCTGCTATTGTAAAGGATGGTAGATCCTGCATGTGATTCCAATCTCAACCATTCATTTAATGAAATGCAGCAATATCAAGAAAAAATAGTTTCTGCGAAGGAATCTCAAAACATATAAACGGTTGTGATTGAGATTGCAGGGATCCTGCGATCCTTTAATTGGAATCGTGAGATATACACTCCGTGGTCCGTGCGTGAGATATACACTCCGTGGTCCGTGCGTATCCACCTCGAGATTACTCACAATTTACCGGCGGTATTGGAACTTTGATAACTTTGAGATTCGTGCAAAATTATTTACACGGTTTAAATTTTTCCTGAAGTCACTCAAAGTTTGAGATATCTCAGAGGAAGCGAATTCACACAAAATTAGACCAAATTAACACTGCGATGCTGCGATCCTTTTGTTACATACTATAACACAAAATTAGACTAAACACTAAAGATCCTCTGTATTTTTGTTACATACTATTACAGGACAGGGCGTAGCATAGAGCACTTTCATGCAATGACTCAAAATTTGAGTTTTTAAAATCCTAATGGTCGATCCAAACCGTTAGCTGTGTTCTCTATATTAAAATGTGCTTGGAGACCAAATTTTACATTTTTTTGAATTTTTTTACTATTTATTAAGCCCCTTTGAAAATCGCTGATCCAACGGTAGCTTAACCAAACAGTGAAACCGTTGGATCAGTAATTTTCAAAGTGGCTTAATAAATAGTAAAAAAAAATCCAAAAAATATAAAATTTGGTCTCCAAGCACATTTCAATATGTAAAACACGTTGGATCAGCGATTTTCAAAGTGGCTTAATAAATAGTAAAAAAAATCCAAAAAATATAAAATTTGGTCTCCAAGCACATTTCAATATGTAAAACACATCTAACGGTTTGGATCGACCGTTAGAATTTTAAAAACTCAAATTTTGAGCCGTTGCACGGAAGTGCTCTATGCTACACGTAGCATATTAGCAATTTCCCTATTACGAATATTAAACATTATAATTGTGAACTGGATAAATTTTATTGGATGGTAATTAATGATCTAAACTCAAACGGTGCTTTAATGTAGAGGATCCGGACTCCAGAAAATTTGGGAGGTGCCGAGGCGATACAAAAACAAAGAAGTGAATCGGAATAACATATTCAAATTATTTGAATGTTTTTTCAAATTAGTCCGAATAGGTCCGATGTCCATTGAACCTACTTTGGTGGTTTGGTGGGTGTAATGAACATTCGATCTGCATTAAGATTCGTGCGAACTACATTAAAATCTGGTGTAGGTCTGATCAATTTATGTGCGCACAAATCTTAATGCTTGTTGTACGGAGTTAGAGCTAATTGAACCTAAAAGCATCGGACCTACTCCTACCTCGAGGTCTTATTATGAGGTCGTTTTGCTAAAACGGTGCTTTAGCAAAAGCTGCTTGTTCTAAATCAAAAAAAAAAAAAAGTTCTTGTTAGGTCGTTTACGAGGTCGTATTGATTGGTTAAATATAGAGTAGGAAAAACGTGCCGTTTCGTGCTGTGTCGTGACTAAAATGTGGAGGGATAGTCAAGACACGCGAGTCACACTGTGACTCCTGTGCTGTGACTGTTTGCGTGCCATGTCTAAACGTAACTAGTCAAATTTTTTATATTTAACTATTTTTTTCATAATTTAGATTAGTTTATTCAAGATTCACTATTTAATCAAGATTTAACGATCCTAATTATACGTAACTTGCGTGACCACGTGCCGTATCATGACGTGATCGGATTTTTAGCGTAACGTGTCGTGCCGTGTCAAATTTTCAAAAAATGATTACGGCATGCGACACGCGAGTCACGGTACAGAAAAGTCACACGTGCCGTATTGTTCCGTGACGGAACCAGCTCTGTCGTGTCATTTTTTCCACTCTAGTTGAATGATATGAAAAAAATGTTGTTATTATTACTACTTAATTTTGAACTTGTTGATTTTGAATACAAAGTGACGTCAGCGACAAATAGTGCCCTCCTGTTTATCAGAGATTTTTTTATAAACCATAAATAAAAAAATTATTTTTAGGGTTCTAGTATGTTGATTGGGTTTTTATAAAAACCATAAAAAAACGAGTTGGTAGTCCGTTCTCTACAGTATTTTATCCCCCATAACAAGCTGCCAACTCGTTCTTGATTTTTTTTCAGTTTTAATCGGAAAAATCGGTTTTTTTAGTCGGAACGAGCTGCCAATTCGTTCTCTAATAAAAAATTATTTTTTATAAAATAAATCAGATATTTTGTTTGATTTTGTATATTAACAATAAGATTAATGGAACAATTTGAAGATATTTTTTTTGTGTATTTTGACTATTTTATCATTTTATCAAATCAATGAATTGATTTTCTATATACAAAAATCAATAAATATATAAAAATCAATGGATTGGTTTTCAAATGTACGTATTATTTTTCTAAAATTTACTTTTTTATATTTTAAAAACAAACAAATTTAATAATTTAATTGTTATTTTTATTAAAACTCATTTTAATTTAAAAAATACTTATTTTTTTGTAAAAAATATAAAATAAGTGTTTTATTTATGAAAAAAATATGTTAGTATTCTAATTGGTCGATTTTTTAGAATAATGATACATTGGTCTACTACATAGAGGATTTAGAAGTTTTTGTAACTATAATTTTTGAAAAAAAAATTAAAATGGAGTCATTTTTTGTCATAAGAGCCGTTAGATTATGAAAAATATGTCCATTAATCATTCAGAGACATTATTTTCTAGAAAAAAATATCCAGAGACACAAATTATTAGTCTTGTTATTATATTTCATTTTTACATTTTCTTCTAATTTTCTTCACGAAAATATTTATTGATTTTTTTTATATAGAAAACCAATCCATTGATTTGATAAAATGATAAAATAGTCAAAATACAAAAAAAATTCTTTTCAAATTGTTCCATTAATCTTATTATTAATATACAAAATCAAACAAAATATCTGATTTATTTTATAAGCAAACTCTAAAAAAAATTAATATTTTATTAGAGAACGAATTGGCAGCTCGTTCTGGACTAAAAAAAACCGATTTTTTCAGTTAAAATTGGAAAAATATCAAGAACGAATTGGTAACTCGTTATGGAGGATAAAATACTGTAGAGAAAGGACTGCAAACTCGTTTTCTTTATGGTTTTTATAAAAATCCAATGAACCCTAAAAATAATTTTTTTATTTATGGTTTATAAAAAAAAAAACTCTGTTTATCAGTGATGGGTGAACCAGATAAACTGATTGGACCAATCACACCCTAGCGACGCTTACCGTCTTGACGTCTTCTGCGATTTTCGCATTCTTCCACAGCTGTCGTTTATGGCAACTTTCCCGCGTGCCACGTTTTCACCTCTCCGCGCCTTGCCCTATTCGATTTTGTCCGGTATTTCTCACTTCCTGTTTCTCTATTTTACTTTCTCCGTTTATCTCCCGTTGGTCAACCGCGCCGAGTGCTGCTTACTTCTGTCTAGCTTTCTCCCACGCTTCTCTGGAAGGAGGCCAGGTTTTCCGGTGCTGTCGACTCTTCGTGCCTCTCCAATCTTCGGTTCTTCCTGCGGGTATGTTTTCTTTCAAATTTCTCAGTTGCTTGGACCAGTCGATTTCGTGACACAACAATTTGGTTGCTTACCAGCAAAATTTACATTTTCGTCAGTCTCTCTCCCCAATCAGATTTACAGAACAAATTTTCCCCCCTCGTCAGGCTCTTCCCCAAGTTCTACGTTGTCCTCCGTTTTCTGATTTGTCCGGGTCAATGACTGCCACATAGGTCAAGTGCGTAATTTCCCCCCCTCCTGACAGATTTTGTTCCTACTGTCTTTGAACTTATGCTGCAAGGCTAAATCTCTCAAAATCAATAAGGTACACTTCCTTCTTTGTAGTTAATTTTACCCTTTTCCCATATTAAAAATGCAAAACATGATGTATGTATATGAAACTGGATTTTACAAGGATCTGTCCGTAAATTTTCACATCTCTTGTCAGACCTCTTTTAGAGCAACACTTTCTAACAAAATCTTTTATGCATGAATCTCTGCCCTTTGAACACTTAAAAAAAAATTCAAAGGTACTTCCTAAAAAAAACTATGTGGCTCAGCCTAAAAATACAAAGGGAAAGAGAAAAAAAAAAAGGAAAGGGAAAAAAAAAGGGTTATGTCAATCTCTATTTTTGGAAGATGAATTCAAAAAGCTGTCCCTGTTGCAATGTGTCAGTAGGTCAATAAATCAATAATCACTACTTTGCAATAATTTTGAAAATTCCAATGTAAAATACACAGTGGTACTGCAAAATTGGGCAAATCAATATGGAATCAACATGTTACACTAACTACCAGTTGTATATGTTATGTAACAGATAAGGCATTAGCAGAAAATATCTTTTGGTAGATCCGTCAACAATAGACATTTTTCCACAGGATAATTGCAAGGTCAGTATTGTGCATACCTAGAAGGAGTAATTTTGCGTCAGCATTTGCGTAGGCATCATATCGCTGTTCAGTAAGTGCAGAGAGTTTCAGGAAGGTATGAAGTTAAATTTTTATTATATGATAGCCTTATAGACATCATATCGCTGGTGTCAGTTTTGTATATTTCCCTGTATGATTAGTCTATAGTTTAGTTTTAAGTTGTACCAGTAATATATGATAGCCTTACCAAGTAGTCTATTGTGCGTCTGGTACTCTAAATCTGAATTGAAAAGATATTCATCTAAATACTCCATTAGATTAGCGTATTAAGCAACCATAATTTATCAATCTAATCATCAAATATTCATAATCAAGTAAATTAACTCAGTAATAAACTATCAGATATGAAAAAGTACTGACCATTGTAACAGAGGCCATTACTTCGTTCAGGATATTTGAGAAGGAAAAACATATGAGAGTGTTTCGGTCTTTCCATATTATAACTTTCCTTCAACTTTTTATTTTTAATCTTGCTTTCAAATGAACAAGTGTTCTTTAAGAAAGATCAAAATTTAAAACCTTTCACTTTTATGGAGGTCATGTCGAACACAACCATAGAGTTCTATTGATCCCAACTTAATTCTTGTTCCATTACATGCAGTGAGCAAGAGTAATGATGGTCATCGCAGGAAGCACCACTTTTATGGAGGTAATATGTTGAATGCTAATTATTTGCATGCATGAATTTTTGTTTTACTTTTGTTCATGTTATCATTTGTTGTCAGTAGAAGAATTCCCAAACAAATATTGAATATGGTTAATATAAGCACTTATATAGTCTATACTGAAATATTGATTAGGTATTCTTTTGTATAAACACTAATTGGTTAGAACTTGGTATTTTTCTGTATAAGCACTAATTGAACTTGGTTTAGATGTATATATTGTTAATTCATCAATATTCAGATCGCTATTAAGAAATTAACTTCATAGTGAGCTGCCAACAACTCCGACTGAATCCTACAGCAAAATCTGGTACAGAACTAATTCACAACATCTTCTTTTGTAGCAATTTCAAACAAATACTTCCACAATTTTAAAATATACATAGGACAGTCATGGACATCCCAATTGAATTAACGGTTGTGCACTTAACAGTAACAGTCATACTGAAAAGGAACCTTATTTTTTATTTGTATTGTAAAAACTGATTGTAAAACACTGTGTATATAATTTTGTTAATTTTTTGAAAGTCAAGGGACAAATTGTAAAAATTGTATATGTAGTTATATAGTAGCTGGAGGAAGGGCTTTAACAGTTGGTGGTTTGTTCATCGACAATTCAAAAGACCTACCTATCTCCATCCACCTCAATGGCTGTTGCCGAAGCAACGTGAGGCACACATCTAGTTATAGTTTAATTTTGGATGGCCGAGTGAACAGTACTCTCTACAAAAATCAATAAGGTACACTTCCTTCTTTGTAGTTAATTTTACCCTTTTCCCATATTAAAAATGCAAAACATGATGTATGTACATGAAACTGGATTTTACAAGGATCTGTCTGTAAATTTTCACATCTCTTGTCAGACCTCTTTTAGAGCAACACTTCCTAACAAAATCTTTTATGCATGAATCTCTGCCCTTTGAACACTTAAAAAAAAAATTCAAAGGTACTTCCTAAAAAAAAACTATGTGGCTGAGCCTAAAAAAACAAAGGGAAAGAGGAAAAAAAAAAAAGAGGGAAGGGAAAAAAAAAAGGGTTATGTCAATCTCTATTTTTGGAAGATGAATTCAAAAAGCTGTCCCTGTTGCAATGTGTCAGCAGGAAAATAAACTTATAATTTTGAAAATTCCAAATTAAAATACACATTGGTACTGCAAAATTGGGCAAATCAATATGGAACCAACATGTTACACTAACTACCAGTAGTATATGTTATGTAACAGATAAGGCATTAGCAGAAAATATCTTTTGGTAGATCCGTCAACAATAGACATTTTTCCACAGGATAATTGCAAGGTCAGTATTGTGCATACCTAGGAGTAATTTTGCGTCAGCATTTGCGTAGGCATCATATCGCTGTTCAATAAGTGTAGAGAGTTTCAAGAAGGTATGAAGTTACAATTTTATTATACTCTGAGACTGGTGTCAGTTTTGTATATTTCCCTGTATGATTAGTCTATAGTTTAGTTTTAAGTTGTACCAATAATATATGATAACCTTACCAATAATCTATTGTGCGTCTGGTGCTCTAAATCTGAATTGAAAAGAGATTCATCTAAATCTTTCATTAGATTAGTGTATTCAGCAACCATAATTTATCAATCTAATCATCAAATATTCATAATCAAGTAAATTAACTCAGTAATAAACTATCAGGTATGAAACAGTACTGACCATTGTAACAGAGGCCATTACTTCGTTCAGGATATTTGAGAAGGAAAAACATATGAGTGTTTCGGTCTTTCCATATTATAACTTCCCTCCAACTTTTTATTTTTAATCTTGCTTTCAAATGAACAAGTTTTCTTTAAGAAAGATCAAAATTTAAACCTTTCACTTTTATGGAGGTCATGTCGAACACAACCATAGAGTTCTATTGGTCCCAACTTAATTCTTGTTCCATTAAATGCAGTGAGCAAGAGTAATGATGGTCATTGCAGGAAGCACCACTTAAAGAGTTAAAGAGAAAAAAAAAACAGTCAAGGTAAAATTTTTGCTTGATTGCATCTGTACTATTCTTACCATTCCATTTGTGCATCAATTCCACATTTGATTACACCCTCTTTTCCGAAGGCTTTGATAAGAAATGAAAGCAGAGTATTTCTGAAGGTTGATTGATTCAATGGTGCGGAAGGAATTAACTGTTGTTGTGGTCAAACTTTATCAAAGGGAACTTCATCCTTGGTACTGTATTTGAAAGAAAAAGGCTACATTTCTTTTGTCCCCGCAGTAATGTATAAATTAAAAAAGGGACGATCTTAAAAAGAACATCATAACACTATTGAAATTGTCTCTTGTATTTACAATTTTACCAAGTCACCGTCATGGCCGTTCTATCATTTGCACCACTCAATATATCAGACTCCCTCCTCCCAATTACATCCAGCTGGTCTCCTCTTCCCATTTGATTCTTCTCTTGCTTTCTTTGCCCATCAGTGATCTCCTACCTTACTGTTCTCGGTGCTGTCATTCCCTTTGCCTTGTCGGTCTTCCTCTCCTTCAATCGGTAAGCTTTGCTCCACTATAATGTTGCACAGGATCCGCTGAGTTCACTAATTTCAAACATCTTCCGTAATGATTTCAATCTCTACTTTCTCTCCAAAGGATGTGATTTCCTCCCCAAAGTAACGTTCATAGCTACAGAAGCATATGAATTGTCCTTTTATTATTCTTACTTCCCCTTGATCAGCCAATTAATCATCAGATTTAGAGAACGAAAGCAATAATTAGTTGCACTGTCAAATATTTAATCTCTGGTACGACGGAATGAACAGCCCCTTTTCCGCTGACAAAATTGGAATATGCAAAATTCTAGTCAGACAGATAATTTCACCTCCAATTTTTGGGTTTCAAGTTGAAATGGAAAATTTATGCCTTCTACTTTTATCCCCTTTCTTTGTATTACAGTTGGCTCCATTTTTTAACCTCCTCGTTTCATTAGCTATTGCAACTTTGTATGATGCATATAAAATTTCTTGCAAATTGAGATTTCTTTATGGTTTTCTTTAGTCCTCTCATTGAATTGACCTTTCACACAAATTGAGATTTCTTTATGGTTTTCAGTATGTGTGTGTGTGTGTAATAGTGCATAGCACATAATCACACTGTGCTACAGCTACCAGTTCTCCATTGTTCTGCCTCTATTCTCAGTTTTATCAATAAGATACTCTAGTTAAAAGTATACAGTCAAGCTCCTAGGACTCTTGTAGATATACCAGAACTTTTATGACATTTTTAGGGCTTTTAAGTTATTTAATTTTTTGGCTTTGAGTGAGCAACTGTCTGCTGCTCATATTACACTGTCAATCTGATTTCACAAATTAATCTATGCCATTTCTGTTCTTTTTATGCAAGGTTTGCATGATTAAGCCCATTCTAAACACTCAAGTTTCAAAATTTTATCAGTACTGGAACTATACACTTCAGGCAATTTTCTAGAGGGAGAGGAAGTATAGGAAAACAGTGCAGGTTTTTTTTTTTTTTTTAACTATATACAGAAATACACATAATTTGGATGAGATTAAAAAATGTTTAGTGAATAGCAAAAAATACAAACTAAACTATCAGGGTGATTATTTTAGAGTCCTTTATCCGTCTGTAAAGTGGTATGGTCAAATTACATTTTTACCCCTATCTACTGTTTCATTTATATTTTTACTGTCTTCTTTGTCAAATTTCCTCTATGGGATGTATTAATCAAATCCAACCTTATGATGCAGAATAACTGGAAGAAAAACAAAGTTGTGTTGGCTCCCACAAGTCATCACACTTAAATAAAGGCCTGCTATTTTCATCATCAATATGAACGAGTCTGAGTATCCGGCAAAAAAAAAAAAAAACCCTCCTATCATCATCAGGCACCGACAAACTGGCATCCACACAAAGAAGCAAGATAACGGCTGCGGCGTAGCCCAAAGCACCTAGTGGATTATAATTTTTTTTCCCACTTCTCTAATGAGTTTGAGCGTGTTACAGTCATCTTATATGCGTCGAGTATATCATAGTAAATTATGTTTTGGGATTCTGGATTATAAATCAATAAATTATAACTATTTAAAAAATCAGCGGTCGAATCAGTTGATCCATTGGTCCGACCAATAAACCGTTACCCAAAGGTTTACCGGGTCGATGTCCGGTCCGATTTTGATAACATTAATATTAGGGCTTCGATTTTTCTTTTTCTCTTGAACTACATGCGAGGACTGAAAAAGACATGTTATGAAACAAATCTGCTGTTATTTAACAGGAATCTGTGATTCCGATTCTATCTGTTGATAATTTTTTTTTTTTTTTTTTGAAATTCGCACATAAAAAAATGTGAATAGCTGGAATTGGAATAACATGAACTTTCTTTTATTCCTCGAGAATAACAGCAGATTTATTTCCGACTTATTAGGGTTTTGATTTTTCTTTTCACTTGAATGAACCGAGTTCTTCTCTGTCCCCGAATGTTTTCCTGGACCCCGGTACTCCCCTTTTGGATATATTGGATATATTTTTATTTTTCTCTTGCACTGCTTGCTAGAGTGGAAAAAATGTGCTGTGATGTGGCTAATACGTTGTGACTTTAGTCTCATACTGTGTTGGGCTATGTTGTGACCAAAATGTCAAGGGGTAGGGGTGGTCACAGCACGTGAATGGTCTTGCCACGTGTGTCACACTGTGCCTAAAGATGCGTAACCAAACGTGACTCGCGTGACCATTTTATCATAATTTATATTAGTTTATTGAAGATTCACCATTTAGTCAAGATATAACGGTTCTAATTACACGTGATTCACGTGATCACATTATGTGACTACATCTTTTGTGTGACGTACTGTGTCGTATTAAATTTTTAAAAAATAATTACAACACGTAATCGACATACGTACCGTGTCATTTTGTAATAGAACCAGTTCCACCATGTTATTTTTCCTACACTACTGCTTACCTGAAAATGGTGCACCCACTTTGTATGTTTTAAATTCCAAAAAAATAGTACTTGATCAGAAGTGTCAACAACATTGTTTTATTTGTTTACTTGATCGGTATCCATATTTGATAAGGCGAATCTGTATCACCCCAGTTACTGAGGGACAAGCCATAAATTTGGACCACTTTTTTAACTTGATACGAATTTCAAAGCAGACTCCTATAATTTTAATAGGTATCGAATTGAGTTTGATTCGGTTGAGATTAATCTAGTTTTAAATTGCACCATATTAGTGTGAGTATGGGTAATATTTCTTTTTCGTTAAATTATCGAGTATGATTAAGGATACACAAAATTTTACGTTAATTTAACGGGTAGGACTGTAGAAGATTGAGTAAAGAGTATTTGTTACCCGTTACGATACATTATACAATAGAGGTTTGTACTTTGTTAATTTTTCATAATACAATTTAGTTGTATTTATATTTTTTTTTCATTTTCTTTCTTTGAAAAATAATTTACCAAAAAACAATTGGGATGTCAATATAATTTTGTATTCATTTATCTATTTCGTACCGAATTCGAAAAACAAGTAAGGATAAACTATTCTTTTTCGTTAGCTTATCGGGTATGAATAATGATAAAAACAAATTAATAATCACAATGGGTACAGATATAAAATTATTTCCACATGACCCATTATTAAAATTCGGATCCCCTAAAGAAACCCAATATTTTAGTTTTGATCCGGACCCTCCGAGCTGCTCTAATACAAATATTAAAGAAATCTGTGCGTTCCATCATGGATTTGATTTATCCGAATTTCTATTCGAATGGTCCGCATCAAACCCAACGATTTTGAGTTACTTTATGGGATACGGACTCCCCATATCACATCCGTTGACCCTAGCTTTGATTATTCATTCAATATTCATAAGAAAAGGTCCATTGATATAAAATTATATATAATAACTTTTTTTAGTTGTGCATATATGACTATATAATTTTATTATTATAGTTAGATGATTTATATTACATTTCATATAATCTTTTTGTTAAGTAAATGATAAAAATAAATTATTCAACATTTTATTTATATTTGTAATTAGTAATTTTTGACGAAATTAGTTTATATAATATTCTATCATTTTATTTAATTAATAATTTATATCTTTTGAAATAATGGGATAAAAAATTATAAATGAGATAAAAAAATATAATTTTTTTATATTTTGTGATATTAGGTACATAATAAATTAAATATAATTTTTTTTATCAAATTATATGTGCTATCAATCTATTCACTAATTACCGTTATTCGTTTCGTCAACAGTTATCTTAATGGATAAATATAGGGTATGAATAAGCTAATATTTAATGGATAATTAAAGTTAAGGTATGAGTAAGATAAATTTTAAGTATAGAGATATAAAAATACTTCCACCCGATCCATACCCATTAATGCTCCTAACAAACAAAATAGACAAAGTGGCTGATGCCTCAATTATATATATCTTTGGTCAAGGTTTTACCTCTTAAATTGTGTCAAAGTTCTTGTATTTTAGTTTAATTTAGAGTAGAATATATTAAAGAATCAAGTTACTGCTTTTATCTTATTTAAATTGCGGTAAAATCCGAATTGTTTAGGCACGTTATTAATTTACAAAAATGACCTGACACTTTAGGCTTAGAAAATGAAATATCCATCGATATAGCAATCTTTCAAATTATAGATTTTTTGGAAAAACAAAATACAACTTTGAGATATTGGTACGTGCATCGCTGGCCTTTCGTTTTTATAGATAGGTTGTGATTTGTTTTTCCGAAATTATATTACATTCATAGGTGATAGGTCACATTTGGATCTATAATATTTTAAAGTTAATTTTTTGCTCAATTAAAAATTAATCATGTGCGATTTATGATTATTATGTAGTGTTTACTGTTAACTTTATGCTCAATTAATTAAAATATGCCATATATAGTTTATGATTTATTGTGCATTAATATGTCATATAGTGTATAACTTTGATGTGTATAACTTAAAGATGTAATATTCAATTTAATAATAAATTAAATTGAATAATTATGAAAATTAGACATAGATTCATTGGGCTTATTTTTTATTTGGTCTCCAAAATACAAGAAATTATGAATTCAGCTTTTGCTGTCTCTTTAGACAAGTGTGAAAGAATCAATGATGCTCTCATGCTTCCGAGAAATGTGAATTTATATATGCTTCTGCAATTTTGATTTTATAATCAACAAATATAATTTTGCGGTGGAGGCCGGTGACCTCGATCGATAGTTTTCGTCGGCTCCAACAAAAAAATATTATGCAAGTGGATTTATTTTTAATTCCCCGTACCCAACCGTGCTTAACAATCAATATACACAGCCTTTACATTAATCGGCCTCATAAAATGTGTGTTGCTTTGCCAGTCTCTTAATTAACATTCATTCAGATCTACCACATGCTAGCAAATTAATTTAATTCCCAAGCAACAACGTTTAATCGTATTGATCGAGAAGTAACAAACCGTAGACAAATAATAGGGATATATGATCAATCATATCACTTTAATCATTTAACCGATTCGTACAGTATTCGATAAGATGGAGATAAGTATGAGAAAACAAAATTTTATATTAACTTATTAAGTAAATGTACGAGTAAAAAGCTATTTCATATCTATTATCCAATAAAATAATTTATAAATATAAAATTATTGTATAATAACTTTTTTTAGTTATGCATATATATAACTATATAATTTTATTATTATTCGGTTGCTGAATGTAGAACTCAAATTTAAAATATGCTTAAACTAATGCATGCTTAATTAGACTAATGTTCAACTGAATAGCATTATTAATTCTTTGATCTGAATAGAGCTAATATTAGTTTAAGATATTTTGGTAGGAGAGCTTTGATCTGAATGAAGAATATAACATGAGTAGAACTAGGGTGCTCCTAAGTTCACCAAGTTTTTATGTGAATTCAACTCTAAAACTTATCGGATTAACTTTAAACGACGAATCTAAACTGTTGAAATTTTTCTACCCGTAAAAATTTAAATGTTAGAATTAATTTATTATAAAGTCAAGTGATCAAAATTAAAAGGTTTATGAATTAATTTTAATATATTTATTTTTTGGAAGTCTTTTGACCACTTGATTCTATACACATTTTATTTCAAAATTTAAAATTTTTATATGTAAATGCATCACTCATAAGATAGAAGGATTTCAACAGTTTGAATTCGTCTTCAATCCGATATATTTTAGAGTTGAATTTACATAGAAGCTTGCTGAACTGGCACAGCTGCTTTCCCAACGTTCAATGTATGATGGCATCAGAAATTAAGACCGAAAAAATATATTCTATGCTCCATATGGGAAGAGTCCGAATCTGCTGCGATTTGGAATTAAGACGAAATTATTGGACGGCTAGATTTGGAAAAACAGAGATTTTAGGGTTACTGTTCATCCTTTTAGGATCGCAGCAGATCTCAATTCATATGGGAAACACATGCCGCTGTCAATCCTATGTGCCCCCGTAACCAGGGAAAGCACTTCATGCATGATATTGTTTGACTTGATCTTTAGATCATGACCCCTTACCTAGATAGGACTAGAGTTTGATATTATAAAAATTAGTAAGTGAATAAATCAACATTCAAAATTTCTCTAAATAAATATTTTTTTTTTCAAGCTTTTGATATCAATTAAAATAATTAAATTTAAAATGTCATAAATGTTTACATATACATAGAGAAAATATTATGGATCAAATTTAATGCTAATGCGCTTAGGATTTAAGTTATGCACATATATTATTTGTTAACCTATATCATCGATGAGATGTTCTGTTGCTTTTATCACAAAGCTAATAGAAGAACAGAAAAGGACTGTCACTGGTAAGGACAAAAAAAAAATCAAACTTAATTGAATATAGCTAATGACCAGTAAAAATTTCTAAAAGTAATTATAATATAATTTTGCTAAAATAAAAGGGTAACAAGAACTTCGACCTTTCACACAGAGAGTATAGTTTTTGCCACTATACCATGAGCTGGTTCTCGATGGAATAACAAATTTACTGGCAGAAGTCTTGATTTTTAAGTTTGCTATGAAAAAGTAGCTTGATATATTACAAATAGTTAATTTTGTTTAAAATATTAAAGCTATATCTTGACTAATAGTATCATTTATTGTAACAAAATTAAGTATGACCCAAATTTACTGACATTTCGGACCTAACCTTTAAAAAAATTACATAATTTTGTTGCTTTCATTAACGCCCTTGAGATCCACCGGGTAAAATGTAAAAAGTAAAAACGTCCATGACCATGAGACAATTAACAGAGTTTTTTTTTTTATTTAGAAATTATAACCTAAAAATCAAATAAACCAGCCAATGGGACAAAAAATCAATAAAAATGGCCTACACCGGTTTCCCAAACCGGTGTGGAACTAAAGCTCTCTTCTGCACCGGATTCCCAATCTGGTGCAGTAAATTCCTACTCTGCCACAGCACCACGGGAGTCTACACAAGAAATAGCCACACGGGTTTTCCAATCCGGTGCAGGGGAAAAAAGAAAGGAGGAAAGGAGAGGAGATAGAGACACGATTCGGGGAAAAAAAATTCTGGTATTTTTTTTTATCATAACCAAAAAATTAAATAATATAATATTAATAACCAAACTGCACAAATATTTTCACTCATAACATTTCGCCAAAATCATTATATTGTGTGTTATTAGAAAAAAAGAAAACTTTCGTAGAAGTGTCAATTTTTTTTAAAATGATTTAATAACATCATTTAAGAAACATCATTTAAAATGTTTTTCTAAAAATCGTGCATAATAATATTAATAACATTATTTTAAAAAATATTATTAATTATTTTAAAAAATTATATTAAAATGATTTGAAAAATTTCTAAAACTTTAAACGGCCATAACTTTTTCTAGGAAAGTCGGATTGACGTGTATGACGTCAATTCGGAAAGGGGAGGAGGAGACGGTGGCGACCGGCACCCGGGGGTGTAACCCCGGGTATCCGACAAATCAGGATCGTCAAAAAACGTCGTTGAGTGCTTCAAAAATTAAGTTTAAGATTTTTAGTGTCTCAACTGAATTTTCTTATTTTGAAAAATATTTTTCAGCACCGAGAAATGCATCAGCAGCAAGTGCAATTGCCACAGGAGAAGTCTTATACAAGCATTATGTCTTCCGGTTCGATTTCAAGGACTCGAAATAAACTAAATTATATATTTTTCTATCCAATTTCAAAGAAACATATCAATTTTTTTGGTTATGAACATAATTATCATTATCGTATTAAAAAAAAAAAAGTAAGGTGTAAACCGCCCCACTGGGGGGCGGGTTGCTTGGTTATTAATAAAAATGCCGGAAAAAAATTCAACCCAAGCCGCACCGGATTCCCAATCCGGTGCAGGGCTTTTTGTGGATTTTCTGTGGCGAGTCCACAACCTGGTGGGAAAATGGATCAACCGGGTGAGAAATTTGCTGCACCGGTTTCGGGATCCGGTGCAGAAGAGGGCTTTAATTCTACACCGGTTTGAGAAACCGGTGTAGGTCATTTTTATTGATTTTTTTGTCTTATTGGTTGGTTTATTTGGTTTTTAAATTATAATTTCTAAAAAAAAAAAAAATCCAATTAACAGCAGGAAAATTACAGCCGAACACGTGACGTGTTCCATAAGATTTTGACTTTTTAATCATCCTCATTCCTCCCCCAACAATTATTTCAATATTCGCACAACACAAGTCTATCTGTGATCATTGAAATTAAATGATAAAATAATATGTAGTCTTCGTTACCTCATGCAAACCAACGGTAGTCGCTGTTATCCTCTTTTTTTATTCCCATGTACGTCTTAATTCTTTACTTTATTTCAAACAATGTGCTCTTTGTTGATCACATGGGAAAAGAAGCTTCCGTAATTACGAGGAAATTAAATTGTTGATAACTCGTGACTCATTTATAACTCGCTCGCTAAAAACTCATTAACAACTTGCTAAAATTCTGCTTATTATCAACTCGCTTGTTAACTTAATGAGCCGAGCATGAAGACATTCCAACTCGCTTATTAAGAACTGAGTTACATGAATCCTGCCACGTCAAATTTTTTGAATCAAAATTGAAATTGACTCGAGAAACAAAATATTAAAGTTCTTTATTGTGACATAAGCTTGAATCCTTATTCAAATAAATTAGGTTTTGTCAAAATAAGCTTGATTTCTTACTCAAATTTTTTTTTTCAAAAAGGCTTGATTTCTTAATGAGCCGTGTAATGAGCACAAGTCAACTCGAGCATTTAATGAGCCGAGCATGAGCACAACTGTCAACTCAGTACTATAATTATGTTTTTCTCGGTTTCAAATTCCTCTAATTTTTTCAGATTAGTTTGTATGAAATGCTCTATTTCTTTTTTGCTGTAATTAAGTTTCAAAATTGAACTTAGGATAGGGCCAAATGAGAATAAGTTAATTGATTCAAAAAATGAAATTAACTGATTATTAAAAATAAGGATCTAGTCATAAATCATTTGGTCCGGCAGATTTTTTTTTTATTTACGAAAAATACAACAACACAAAGATTCTTACTTCAAAAAAAAAGATAATTAATATATTCATTTTTCATTTCATATTTAATACTTGAGAGGTTACTCTGTATATACTTGCTATATACCTATGTTCACTTTAATTGGATGTATGAAGCACGTGCCGACTGAGCTTGATCTCCTAAAAAATGAAAAATAGAATAGACGCTCTCGGTCTTGAGTTAAATACAAGAGCCTTGGTGGTAAGCGTTAAATAGGAAGTTAGAAACAAAACAAACAATACACAGCACCATGAACCGCATTTACCCGGAAGAAAAGAAGGAAAATGGTTAAACTCATATGTGCTCAGATGAAACTTGGTTTATTTTCGGATTTATGTGACAAAACTCTAAACGGAGGACGAATAATGAAGTAAATAACTGCAGTACCTTACTTAACTTATTACATTGTTTTCGGATATTTAACAGAAATTAATATGTAAACCCAGCAAAAATGAATTTACCATGAAATTTTTGACATTTCTAATTAATATATGCTGCTGTGAAATGTGGACTCCATATTTAAGACATATAATGGGCATGGTCCTTTGTGTACGTACGCTGCAGACCATGTTCAGAATTTTGACCTGAATCTCTCAGAAAAAACAAAAAGAAAAGATCCAAAATCCCATAACCTTATTTATGATTTTGTTCTGTGAAAATTCGATTTGTCTTATATTAAACCTTAGTAAACGAAATATATATACATGTATGTTGTCTGTTGTTTACCCAATTATATATAAAATGAAGAGGGATCCACTTACACTTTTTTTTGGTGGTATCAAATTACATTCTACATTCTACATTTTAAAGTTTTTAAAGTCGAAATAGTTATTCAAACTGTTCAACATGATGAATATATTAAAAGTGCTTATTTACATTTTTTTGAATTTTTTTTTATTTATTAAGTATTTTACAAAATCATTGTTTTCAGACCATTAAAATTTTGTACCCATCTTAATAAATAGTAAAAAAATTCAACAAAATATAAAATTTGATCTGCAAGCACATTTTAATATATCCCTCATGTTAAATGGTTTGGATCGACTATTTGGACTTTGAAAATATTGGGTGTAATCTGGTGTCTCCGAAAAATGGTGTAAGTGGATCTCTCCTCATATAAAATTTTGATAGAATTTAAAATTAATTAATTTGCGTAACGACTATGCCTCGATGCAATCCAACGGTTAATTTTTCAACCTGCTTGGAAGATGACTAATTGATTTTTAAATTGTGCCAAATTTAAATAGATAATCTATTTAAACTATAATGATAATATATAGTATCGAGCAAAATTATTTGACAAATTTTTTTTTTTATTTTGACAATCTTAACAAACTTGAAATATAAAGATTAAATTTGAAATTTAACTCTATAGTCATGATCTATATTACACGCATCTCATGTCTAAAAAATAAATTTATATGATGAGATTTAGTTTATAATTTTATATTACACTATATGTCAAGTTTCTTGAAATTTCAACTATCCAAAACTAAATGCCTTTGAAGTATTATCAAATAATACTTAATTAACATGAAGTTTCATTGTATAAAATTTATATAAAGTGCCAATAAATTTACGTTGTAATTCTCAATTTAATTTAAATTTATATAAACTTTATTGTCAACATTATCATAATAATTATTGTCAAGAATTTATATAATATTGTAATTAACTTGCAAGTATTGTGCATCCTACATTATCAAGAATCCATATGACACTAATAATACAACAAACTGAGATTTAGGTTTTCGTGCTATCCATAACACATCAATTGATCAGTGCAACATCTCTAAATTCTGATTTTAGACTTTAATTAAGCCTATTTAAAGTGGTAAATATTATTTTTTCTCATATATGTATGAAAATTTTGGCTCACTTAGTTAAATTGTGAATTTAATTTAATATTATTTTATAGATGTAATAATAATTTCACACCTCAGATAAAAAAGAAAAAAAAAGAAATCGAATTATTGTTTGTGTGTTTTTGATAACGTCAACAAGGAGAAATCTGGCGGTGTTGAAATTTGATAATGAAATGTACTATACCCAGTCGAACTGCTTTTAATTTAGCTAGTCTAACATGAATATATCGGCCCAAATGAAATTCCATGACAATGGAGGCCCAAAATTTCGAGCCCAGTATATTTGAATTAATGTGCTGACCGATAGAGCCCAATTTTAGCAGCCCAAAGTAATCCCATCCCTTTCAGCAAATCAAAATCAATAGTTGTTGTTGACACCATATCATCAGCAATCACATCAGCTGCCTTCCTTTTCACTTTGGATCCGGTAATTCCCCACCCTCCGCGTCCCAAAACTATTTTCATTCATTACCTTTAAGCTTCCAACTATGTTTTTTCTATACTAATTAATGTCTTTATGTTTGCATTATAAGCCAATAAATGCTCGGCATGGTGAGTCCGGCTAGTATGACATCAGTGTCTTTTCAGTCTATATATATAACACCAACTCTAAAATCTACCGAATCGACTTCCAACTGTGAATCCAAACCGTTCAAACCGATCTACTTTATTAGTTGTGCGTTACATGCAAATTTTATAATTTTTTGAATTTATTTAGTATCAAGTCAAGTGGTCAAATATGTGAGTTTTTAAGTTAATTTTAATGTATTCATTTTTCAACATTTTTGACTGCTTGATTTGATACTAAAATAATTTGAAAATATAAAAAAATTGCATGTATATGCATCACTCATAAAGTAAATCGGTTTGAACGGTTTGGATTAGTCGTGTGAACTATGTCGAATCAATTTTGGAGTTGGTGTCATATGACACCGATGTCATACTAGCCGGACTCCGGTATGGTATGTACATGTGTAATGTATTTGATCTAGCCTTAAATTTTGTTCCTATATTTGCTAAAGTAAATTACTACCTTAATTGGATGGACTACCAAATTTTTGTACCCGGTCATGAACTGAATGTGCACCATTTGGCTAAGAAACTCTTTACATAACATGGAATTTCCATTGTTTTATATTTAGTTTTCCTTTTTCAAATATAAATTATTTATCCTCAAAACATGATGCCAAGAAAATTATGTACAGGTCCCATTGTGACATACATCTGTTAATGGCTTAATGCTATGTTGTGTTTACCATCGTTACCAGCTATTATGAACGATTGGCATGCAATTCAAACAATACATCATTCAGATAGGATGGTCTCTAACAGGGCCGGATCCAGAAATTGGGCCAGGGATAGGCCAGAAAATGAGTTTGGTAGAAAATGAATTTAGCCTAGAGATAGAAAATGAGTTTGGCAATAGCCCAGAAATACATAGGCCGAAATTATTTTTCAATATCCAAGGGTCGCCAGTTGCCTACCCCTCGACCTTACTGGGTCCGCTCCTGGTCTCTAATTTGTTTTGTTTTTTCACCTTGGATAACATAGCGGAGAGGATGATGAACAACTTCTCAAGAGTAACCCTCATCGTGTGGCTGTTTGTTGTTTTCACCTTGTATAACATAGCGGAGAAAATGAGTTTGACCAGCAGCAACACTGCCAACTTGAGCTCGATGTTGACCGTAAAACAACTCAAACCATCTGTCTCTGATATTAATGACCTAAAAATAGTGCAGCTAGAGTGGGATATCTGCAACCTTCATTTGTAAAGGATAATTTACTGAAGTTGGGATTTGATAAGTCGAGGCTCGACAGGATCGACTCAGTTGGCAATGGGAATCGAATGGGAAATTTTCAGTTCGTTCGTTGTATACACTCCTTAACTTTAGAGGGATTAGTCCAAAAAATGTTATGTTGTGGTGGAAAGTCCCCATTCCGATTAAAATCAAAATTTTTATGTGGCTGACTCATAAAAATATAATTCTTACTACTGATAATTTACACAAAAAAGGATGGGTAGGACCAAATACTTGTCAATTATGACAACAACCAGAAACAGTCAGTCATCTGTTTGTCTCATGCCCTTATACAAAGACAATATGGTTCTATATGGGGTCTTGTCAAAATGCTAGTCTTACCTGGAATAGATTCGCTGATGTTATCAAATTTGCGAACCAACTGTCTTCCAAACAACGAACAAGTTTTCTAGTTTTAAGCGCCCTCTGTTGGACTTTTTGGAAATACTATCTTTTTTTTGCAAATGGTAACAAAAAATCAGTTCGACGAAACATTATACTTATTATTTCTTTGGTTCAATACTGGACAGGTAGGGTGCACCCGGCAGTGGCAGAAGCAACTGCATTGTGGCTTCCATTTGAAATTGATGTTCTTCCCATTGCTAGCTGGCACTCAAATGATGAAGATGAAGCTAGCCAGTGCAGAGGAGGAGACCCAGGGGATGCAGATAGTGCCCTATGATGCTTGATAATATCAGATGGTTACTGGCTATTTAGCCAAGTTTTGTAGTTTGCTTAAATACCCACAGCCCTTGTTTCAGGCCTAGTTCTAATCAACTCCGGTTAATCCTTTGAATACAGCTTATAGCTAGTGATGTTAATTGGTTGTGTTGTTATGATGATTCAGCGCATATGCTGCTGTTTGGTGATTATCCTAGGGTTCTAATAATAGGATGCAATAGACAGTGACTTGGTCCAGTTTTGTAAGTTAACGTTTTTTTAATGAAATGGGCTTAGGCCTTTTTTACAATAAAAAAAGGTCGAGGCTCGTGCCACTAAAATCGCCTCAGGAGTATGCAGATGCATTGGCATGTGGCCGTATTGCTGCCATTGTAGATGAGACTCCATACGTTGAGGTGTTTATAAATGACCACTGTGATGGCTATGAAATGTCAAGCGAGATTTACAGGACAGGCGGGTTTGGCTTTGTGAGTCTGTCATCTTTTAATATAAAAATCCTTGCATATATACAGTGTTGTAAAATGCGGTTCATGCGGCCACACATGCGGCTGCATATACGTATGCAGTTCGATTCCGCATAAAAATTTCCATGCAGTCTCAAATATGCGGTTTCGAATATACGGCAGCATATTGGACCGCATATGTCCACATATTGGTCCACATATTTTCGCATATTGGTCTGCAGATATTTGAATTTATTGGAATTCAGCATAGGTCCGCATAGGTCCGCATATTGGTCTGCATATTTGTCCATACAGTCTCAAATCCGCATATATAAGTCCGCATGAAATTCCGTATATGCGGCCGCATACCGCATATGTGGTATGCAGTGATCTTCCGCATACATGAACAAAACCGCATTTTACAACATTGCATATATATATGGTATTAATAAATTGAGACTTCCATGCTGGCCTTATATACCAGTTGACTTATGCAGAAGTAATCCTTGGAAATTGATTTATGCAGCCGTAATCTAATATTAAGGTTAAGTTTAACCCTCAATCATTCAATTATATAGATAGTCAACACCATGGTAATTGATAGAACCTAAGAAAACTGAAAAACAACCTAAATGTCAGGCAAGCCAATGAAACCAAGAAAACTAGAAAACTGCAGTATTACTCCAGGTATAATAATATATTGAACATTTTATGGGATTCATTCAGGGATGTCATGCACATTTGCAGACCATGACAATAATGGAAACTACTGGTAAAGAAACACATGATTGCATCAAACATATCATATAATCATCTGGTACAGCAAACACATCTAGAGTCAAGTGGTCAAAAGGCGTTCAAGAAATGAATGCATTAAAATTAATTTATAAATCTTGTAAATTTGACCGCATGACTTTGTACTAAATTAATTAGAATGTTTAAAATTTTTCACATATAGATGCATCACTCATAAAATAGAAGGATTTCAATAGTTTGAATTCGTCATTTGAAATGTATCCGGTAGGTTTCAAAATGAATTCACAAAGAAACTTGGTGAACTTAGGAACACCCTAGTTTTACTCCACACTAATATATATTTTTTTGTTAATGTTATAATAAAACTTTAGGGTTGACAACTTGACATTCATATAAAATGCAAGCAATTTATTTTATATTAATGAAAGGATACTTAAATTTAAATTATATCATCATATATCGAACTATTTTAAATTGCATTCAACTTACCAAGTCATATCAAATAGATAAATGTTTGCCCCTCAAATCATCATATCCCAGCGCCTCCCAACTAATTTAGAAAAAGTATTCCAAATTTGTCTAATTTTCATTTCCAACGCTAAAGTTCAAGCTTTTAAAATTTTGTTCATAACATTTTATAAAATTACTAGCAAGCATTTAAACCTCTGTCTGCAAGTATTTAATTCTAAATCAGTGTAGTTTTAACTCCTAACTACTTTTGCCTTCAAGTCATAAAAGTAATTATTAATTTTACCCACTCTTTTTTTATTTTTCTCTGATCATTCTTGTCTATTTTATCGATGATCCGTGATGAAATTTACGAATCTAAAAATACGAATGTTTTCTACTCGATTTTCTCTTTAGAATGAGATCCATGAAGAAATACTTTTGAGTTATTTTGAAGTCAATTTTTTTTTAAGTAAAGCCTATGAGAATTTTAAATTTTCAAAGTTTTAAAGCTCAATCTACAATCATTTAAACCTCTGATGTCACCATTTAAACTACTATATTCAAGTGTTTAAACCTCTTATATCGATCATATAGTATCACACATTTAAACCTTTGTATACAACCGTTAAAAGTAGTGTTAAACATTTAAATAGTTTCCATGTAGGTTTAAAAGGTCGTAGACTGAGATTTAAAAGCTTGAGAATTGAAAGTGCCGATGGACTTTATTAAAAAAAACGACTTGAAAATAAATTTGAAAGTATTTCTTCATGGATCTCATTTGAAAGAGAAAATTGAGTAAAAAACATTTGTATTTTTAGATTCGTAAAATTCATCACAGATCGTCGGGAGAATGGATGAGAACAATCCAAGAAAAATAAAAGAGTGGGTGAAAAAATATATTTTTTTTTGGCTTGAAGACAAAAATAGTTGAGATTTAAAAATACCAAAATTTAGGGCCTGTTCGGCAGACTATTGGAAATAGGCATGCATGGACACGGGAATTGGACTAAAAATTATTGTTCACGTGGGAAAAAAAATTTAGTTGATTCAGTTCAACTGAATTTTTTTTTTCCGTGAGAACAGTGGAGCAGCGGAGCACACCCTTAAGTGCTTATGAGTAGGATTGAAAAATGTTATAAACAAATTAAGCTTTAAATGCTTCGATATGAGCGCTATAAATAAAAGTTAGACATTAAATACTTGAGAAGTGTGTTGAGAAATTTATTTGAGAAGTAATTATCAGGTTCTTATCAAATAATATAAAATACAAATTCAAATTAATTATAATTATAATCTAATAAACAAATTGAATTCTTGATAGAGTCAATTCTCCAGGCACGTTATTAGTCTGCACAATGAAATCATTGACCTGGGCTAGCTATTGCATAATTGCATATTAAATAATACAGCTCCTCTTTCTCTATCTGGATTAGTCTAATATCCTTAGTGGATCTTGGTTAGTAACTTGTCATCATCAAGACTTGTCACGAGATAACATGCATTCTCGTTTGACCATTGAAAGTATACTATCAGATGAGAGAAAAGTCATATAAATACTAGAATCATCTCTCCTGTTAATATCGATCCGGACTTTTCCCATTCTCCTATTATCCACAAATAAAACAAAAACAAATATATCAGGAAAAGAGGGGGAGCAAAAACAGTTGACTTTGGCCACGTCTATTTTATATCCCGTATGGTAATTGGTACCACACAGATATTCACCCCTTGGGCAGGAAGGGCAGGCCTTAGTACCCGTAATGCAACTTACGTGAATCGTTGAAACAATTTACTCAAAAATAAAACAACTTACAATCACATCATTACTCCATAAACCCCACGGCTTAGAGCAATCCTGAAAAATTGAAGATAAAGAAGAATAAATAATATATTGAGAATATAAAGTTTTTATAGGTAGAAAAATTGTACATAAAAACTATCTAAATTAATTTCAGTAATCAATGAGGAGATGAAACATATTTCTTTGAGGACAATAAAATGATGGGGGCACCTATCTGTCTCTCTCTAACAGTCTCCTATTTTGTTCTCCAGTCAATAACTATCTGAGTAACCACTAACTAACTGGGAGATCACTTAATATTTGAGAACCGCATAATATTTGAAAGATTTTACAATTGTCGCGAGCGAGTATTCATCTGTAATGTATCAAGTATTTATCCTAAGATATCAGCTATTTAAAAAAAAACTGGATACCTCACTCATCCATCTTTTACACATTTTTAGAGGTAGTTTATTTTTTCTCTGTTCAATCTAACCAATATTTCTGACAATATGTAAGGAATTTTGCAAATCTAAAATCACGAACGTCTTCTATATAATTTTCTCTTTCAAATGAGATCCATAATGACATACTTTCGATTTGTCGGTTGCACAAATATTCATCATCATCGTGCAAGTATTCATACCTCATCGAGCAAATATTCATCCTCATTGTATAAATATTCATCCTTAGGATCCGCTTAGTTGTCCCGCTAATACATCTCCCATTTTGTCCTCCAGTCAATAACTACCTAAGTAATTGCTAACTAATTTGGGAGACCACTTAATATTTGGGGACGACCTAATATTTGAAATATTTTACAGCTGTCATGCACAAGTATTCATCTGTAATACATTAAGTATTAATCCTAAGATATCAAGTGTTAAAAAAAAAACTAGAAACATCACTCACCCATATTTTATATGTTTTTAGAGGTGGCTTGTTTTTTCTCTGTTCAATCTAACTAATATTTCTGATAATCTGTAAGAAATTTTCCAAATCTAAAACTACAAACGTATTCTACATAAGTTTCTCTTTAAAATGAGATCCATGATGACATGCTTTCGAGTTGTCAGTTGCATATCCATCTTCGTCATGCAAGTATTTATTTTTTTGCACAAGTATTCATCCTCCAGCAGATCATGCGTCTTTAATTTTTTGCTCCGCATATTTATTAATTTTTTAATGAGCTAGATCATATATTTTTTGTTTTGAAAAATAAATTGAATTTGGTTGAAGACATGAGGACTAGTAATTATAGCTAGAGAATTGATTTACTTTGATGGGGGACAAGATAAGGAATTGTTAAGTGGGGGATATTATAATTATCCTAAAATGATTAATGTTGAGAAATTGTCCATACTACAAAAGATTCAAGATAATATGAAAATATTAAAAAAAAAAAACTCATTGGATTGGGAATTTTTTTTCTATCCATCTCTACTAGAGGTGTTCATCGGTTCGGTTTATTTGATTTTTAACTGAACCGGAAAAATTTGGTTTAAATAGTTCGGTTTTTCGGTTTAATTGGTCCGATTTGGTTTAAACTCTGGTGTAATTCAGTTTCTGTAGTTCGGTTGGGTTTTTAGTTTCTAAAATTCTCAATAACCGAATCGACCGAAGACCCTTAACCCCAGACCCCCGTCCCTAATAAATCACATCTCCATAATAAGGAGAAAAGCGAAGAAAGCAATCGAGGGAGAAATTAAGAAAGAGCAGCAATCTAACAAAAAAACTAAGAAAGAGGAGAAAAGCGATCGAGAGAGAAACAGATAGATTGATGGTCGGGCTTATCAATGGAAAGGATTATCCGAGAGGATGGAAGTTGGTGGATGAGGAGTACTCGGCGGCAGTGGGAGAGTTCCAGTGATTGACATGGAGAGGTCAGACAGCTGCATCGGCACAAACTCAGAGAGAACTAGTGCACCTTGTTCCTTGTCAAGCACATCCAGGCTCCGGTTCATCTTGTGAGTGTAAATTTGTTGTGGCTTAACCGCTTAAGCACAATCCTTCACTTCTTTGTTTCTCACTCATTATCCTCTTTTTGTTTTGAAATAATAGGAAGAGGGATTTGGTTTGGCATGAAATCAATTCCTTGAAGAATCAAGAAGAAGAGATTTGAACTGCCTTGCTTTGCTTCAACATCCAGGATTATTTTAAATCAATAATTAGGCAGTTTCAGCCGCCATGAAATCAATTCTCTCTCATTATCCGCTTGATTTGCTTCAACATCAAGGATTTGGAAAAAAAAAATAACTAGGCAAAAAAGGTTGAAAATATGATAATATGAGTTCCCTGTTTTAACATCCGTTTTGTACTTCGGTTTGTTTGGTTAAACCGAACAAACTGAAATTTACATCGGTTCGGTTTTAATTGGATTATGAGTTTAATTCGGTCAGTTCGGTTCTAATTTTGAAAACCGAATAAAACTTTAGTTTGTCTATTTTATTTCGGTTTTAACTGAACCGAACCAATGAACACCCCTAATCTCTACATTGAAATTTCAAGATACTTCTTTTCTTTCCCTCTATTATTTTATTATATTTTCTATAAATAAAAAATCTATATCCAGTGTATAATACAGATCTCAAAGCGACTCCCTATTATTCAAAGTGCTCTAGGCACCAAATAATTTTAGCTAGATTAGAACCCTATTGTATCGTACGGTACTGCGGTACCACAAGAATATTCAGTTGTTGGATCATGTTGAACGGTTTGGATCGACGGTTACAATTTTGAAAACTTAAATATTGAGCCGTTGCATGGAAGTCCTCTATACTACGCGTAGCATATTAGCAATTTCATACACGCGCGCGCACATACACACTAGTATCATTCCTGTGTATTGCAATAGGGACATATTATATATAATATTGAATATGAGGAGGGATTCCCATACACCATTTTTAATTTGGTGACGCCAAATTTCATTATCTATTTTTAAAGTTCAAACTGTTCAACATGTTGAATATATTAAAATGTGCTTGCAAATCAAAATTTTTTATTTTTTTATTTTTTACTATTTATTAAGATGGGTACAAAAATTCAATGGTCTAAAAACAATAATTTTGTAAAATACTTAATAAATAGTAAAAAAATTCACAAAAATGTAAAATTTGGTCTCTAAGCACATTTTAATGTGGAGGTCATGTTGAACGGTTTGGATCAACTATTGGGACTTTAAAAACTTTAAAAATAGATGGTGTAATTTTGCTTCACCAAAAATGGTGTAAGTGGGTCCCTCCTCATCGAATAAATATTATAAGTCTGAATAAAATATGATGAGACCTTTTTGTTTGATATTCAAACATAATTAAGAGAAAACATATATAAATAAAAAAAAATAAAAAAAGAGAAATTAATAATAAATAACAATAAAAGAGACAACAACAAATGAAAAGAAGGATCAAATATAACATGAAAAAAAATTGAATTGCCAGTGTGATCCTCTTCAATGTAGTCCAATATTTTTAAAAATGAACAAACAAAATATGAAAAATAGATTATACTTGCTCCAAATGAAACATATAATAAAATTAGAAATGTTAAATTAATATGGTTCATATCTTATTCCTCACTCAAGACCTCCCGAAATATTTGCTCTCGAATATATTTCCAAATAAAAGTTGTAAATTTTAACAAAATTTTCATATTTATGGAAAATTTAAAATAGGTGAAAATAATATGGCATGGAAAATTTAAAATAGGTGAAAATAATATGGCGCAAGAGCAACCAAGATTCTTTAATGTAAAATAAAATAATTTGTTTGATCTTCCTCAAATCGTGATGCTTGCCGAATCTGAGATTTTTCTTAAAAGACACGGTATCTGTATAGAAACAAATAAATAGAAATAAGCATTAAAATTTATTTTATAATATTAATTAATATTGTAATGACCACTATACTCTTTCTTGCTCACTCCCTTTACTGCCCTAACTTTTAAAAACTCTGTTTTTTTATTAATCAAAATTAAATAAAAATATATCGTTAAAAATGAAAGGTTTGCGGAAAATTCAAAAATGAGTCAAACGGGTCGGTTTAATCCGTCCCACTTAATCCGCCCATCTTATAGCAAAATGAAGATATACTGTAATAATTGGTATTGTACGGTTCAGTACTAGTAGTCTGGCACCAGTATGGTTCAGTGCTGGTACTGGTACGGTACAGTTCGTACTGGTACGGCTATGTACTGGTACTGGACGATTTAATACTGCTTTCTAACACACTGGCCTTAGAAATGAAAATAGAAAAAGGGTAAAATGGGAATACATAGAAAATTAATGTTAAATATAATGGATTGGACAAATATGTGAGTTTCTACAATTTTTAAGGATAAATATGTAATTATTGATTTTAGAGGGATAAATACGTAATATTGAAACTTTTGAGGAATATACATGAAATTCCCCCAATAATATAATATATATTATAAAAAAAATTATGTTGTATTCATATTTATAATTAGATATATATTATGAACTTTCATATTTTTTAATAATATTTGCATGTGTTTTTAATAAATAATAGTATTATAAAAGGGATATCCGATCTATATCTGGTTTAATATTCAATTTGTATCTGTCTAATATATGATCCATATTTGGAAAAAAAAAAATAGATACATATATATATGATTTTATTACTATGTAATCCGTATCTAATCCGTTTTCACCTCTACTGATTTTTTTTTAATAAATAACATACAAAATAAATAAATTATATAAAATAACATGGTTTTCAATTAATTTTCAGAAATAATACTTCTGTTGGATAGAATTAAATTGGCCCAATTTTGTTGGATAATCCAACAGAATTGGAGCTGGAATTGTCGTTCTGTTAGATAATCTACCAGAATTGGATTCAACTTCTGCAATTTCATTCAATTCATTCGTAACTTTGTAATTCAATTGGAGTTGCAATTCTTCTGAATTATCCAACGAAGTTGCAATACTACTGAATAATCCTCAATAATTGGACCAATTCAATTCTAATGGATAATCCAGCAGAATTGTAATTTAATTCCTCTGGATTATCAAGAAAAAGTGTTACTTTTGGAAATTTCAAAAAGTAATGCCATTTTCATTAATTTTAATGATTTTAATGTTATAAACCAAAATTCCGCACCCTTACTTAGAAGGCACTTTGACACGTATATATAGGTGACAGAGAATTTTATTTATATTCTTTCAAAATGTCAAAATTATATATTTTTCTTTTAAAATTGATTTATATATATATATATATGAGTAGAACTAGGGTGCTCCTAAGTTCACCAAATCTCTTGTGAACTTGACTCTAAATTCTAAAATATATGGAATCGACTTTAAACGATGAATCCAAACCGTTGGAACTCTTCTACCTAATGAGTGATGCGTCTACATGTCAAAATTTTAAAGTTTCGAATTAATTTAATATAGAGTCAAGTGGTCAAAATTTAAGGTTTATAAATTTATTTTAATGCATTCATTTTTTGGACTCCTTTGACCACTTGATTCTATATTAAATTAATTCGAAACTTTAAAATTTTCACATGTAGACTCATCAATCATTAGATAGAAGAATTTCAACGGTTTGGATTCATCGTTTAAAGTCGATTCGATATATTTTAGAGTCAAGTTCACAAGAGGTTGGGTGAACTTAGGAGCACCCTAGTTCTACTCTATATATATATATATTTCTCTTTTAAATTATTTAAATCTAACAAATTTATCTAATTTATTATCTCTTATCCTAAAACTCATTTTAAATATATAAATTCTAGAGAAAATTTGTAGTGTACCCATACAAAATTTTGAAATAGCCAATTTTCCCATCAAAACAACATAATATCCTATATCCCCATCTAAACTTTACATTATTTCTTCTATCCCCTTTTATCTATTAAATAAAGAGTTTAGTAGATAAAAGGGGATAGAAGAAATAATGTAAAGTTTAGATGGGGATATAGGATATTATGTTGTTTTGATGGGGAAATTGGCTATTTCAAAATTTTGTATGGGTATACTAGAAATTTTCCCTAAATTCTAATTTTATTCTTATAAAAAAATATATGGGCATGTTTAAATCAATGATTGGTCTTTTAATATTTGACAGAGTAAGAGAGAAAATAGTTTATTTCTTACATGTGATGCGTAGATAATCATGTGGCTAAATACCACTTTTTATACATCATAAGTAAAAAAAGAAATAATTTATCTTTGAAAACCAACCAATTAGTAGACTAGATTTTTTTTAATACATCGTAAAATTTTTGATTTTTTTTAATAATGGGTAAAATAAATAATTTATAAATTTGAAATGATTTTTAATATAAAAGAAAATGATTGTAGTATATTTGTGAAATTTAAAATTTAGGAGAAAATAAATAATTTTGAAAAATCGAAAGGTATACATAAAATTTCCCAATTGGAGGATACGTAAGTAATGGTCCAGATCCCCTAAAGTAACTCAATTTTTGGATTTTGGATCGGGACTGTCTGATTCGAATATGTCGTTCGGAATCGTCTCAGGATTTGAATTTGTCTCTCGAAATGTATGGGCTTCAGATCTGAATAGATTGTCGCAGATTCGAATCGGACGGTCTCAATCTAAAATCCAAAAATTGAGTTACTTCACTGGATCTGAATTCTAACGGAACTCAACATGATATAAAATATGATCATTACAATAATTTAGACGGAATGAGATTAAATAAACGCAGGAAACTGCTTGCGTTCAACAAAAACGGAGAGATACGAACGCAATGATGTCATTGTCTTCCATAAACGCAGGGTTGAAATAATTGTTGACCATTGTTTGACACCGGGCTTGGTTTCCAAGCCATACTTTTCTATTCAATCTTCCCCCTTTTATTACCCACTTCGATCCTCCCAAAATTAAAACCATCTTTCTATAATCACAGTTCTTCCTCTGTAATACTCATATCCTCAGTAAAATACTCCCACAACGTACCAAGATGCAACAAATATTTTCACAATTTGTATCCAACCTGTGGATATGGAGCTTTTTCATAGGCGCTTTTTCCTTGCTTCTCGCATGGGGAGCGACCCAACTCCATTCAATGTGGTTTAGGCCGAGGCGCCTGGAACAGGTGCTCAGGAAGCAAGGGCTGCGTGGTACTGCATACCGACCCCTAGCTGGTGATATGAAGGAGTTCATCCGGCTCCACAAAGAAGCACACGCCAAGCCCATGCCATTTTCGCACGATATTATCCCTCGTGTTTCGCCCATGTTTCATCGCAGCATGAAAGAATTTGGTGCAAACTGAGAATCCCTGCTCATTTATTTTCTCTTAGTTTTGATGGGTTGTTTTTACTATGATTTAAGCTGTTGGATGAAAATTGATTTCACTTTTACAAAATACAGGCAAACAGTCTTTTACTTGGTTTGGGCCCATCCCAAGAATTACAATCAGGGATCCAGAATTAGTGAGAGAAATTCTATCCAATAAATTCGGGCACTTTCAGAAACAAAAAACAATCCCATTCGCTAGGCTAATAGCTGACGGGCTAGTCAATTATGAAGGGGAGAAATGGGCTAAGCATAGAAGACTTCTCAACCCTGCCTTTCATGTAGAGAAGTTAAAGGTAATTTATGCCATAAAATAAAATTTAGGAAAGTTATACTAAATTCTTTCGACATGTACCTGGTTCTTACTTTTGTGATATATATAGGTGCCTTTCAGTTAAGTTAATGAAACTTTCCACATAAAATTCTTTCATTCAAGAAACTTTGTTTGGCACCTTTCTTGTACTTGTGGGAAAAAAATAGGAGCAATGTTGGTGGATACCACGGGAACCAACAGTTTACTCTGGTATTGGCATTGTAGTGGTTTATGATGTGTTCTATATAATTTTGTATTAAATTGGTACTGCTGGTCTCAGTTTATCCTTTTATATTAACTAATATATGTAGGAGACAATGGTCATTATTAATATCATTTTAGCAATTCATGATAAAAACAAAAGTACGATATCTGTACGTAGCAACCTTTCAGTTTTGGGATGTCAAATTTTTAACACTGCAAGTTTTAGAAATGGAATTATTAATTTGATGTTATAAATATTGATTGTGGGGATATTACACTTCTATTATTCTTAATGGGAAGCCAATAAAAACCTTTCCTTTTCAGATGATGCTGCCAGCATTCTCTGCCTGTTGTGATGAGCTAGTAGACAGATGGGAGAATTTAGTGGGGCCCAATGGGTCATTTGAGCTCGATGTTAGGCCAGAGATGCAAAATTTAACAGGAGACGTCATTTCAAGAGCAGCATTTGGCAGTAGTTACCTGGAAGGGAGACGCATTTTTCAGCTGCAAAGTGAGATGACTGAGCGTTTCATCAAAGCTGTTCCAACCATGTTCTTGCCATTCAACTGGTATGAGTCCTTATACCTTGTTATTTTGGCTTTTATTTAAAAAATAATTTTGTAATTTGTAATCAGTTTCATGATTCATGTACAAGAAACGAAGTGAAGCAGATGACCAATTTTCCTTTGCCGAATTATGCCTTTCATGTGTACTATTGCTATAAATTTGTGGATATTATGTAACTTAGAAATAAAAATATGATATAGTATCTTAATAAAAATATGATATAGTATCTTTTTTCTAAGTTCTGAAATTCTTCAGATATTATAGCAGTATTGTGTAATCAGGTTTAATAGCTAACTTAAAAAACAAAACAAACAAACTGAAACTTAAATGGTTTGTATGTACGACTTGGGCAATTTGGAAACAGCGAAACTAAAGAGTTTTCAGAGGATCCTCTCTTTCTCCAGAGATTTTAGTGAGCAGGATTTTTAATGAGTGTAACCTTTGGTTGAGATTTTGTTAACTTTCAAATATTTTTTCAGTCTTTTTAAATTTACTGGTAAATTACTGGTAAATGGTAGTTTAATGAGTGTGAGGAGCAAGGTAAACTTGATGATCTATGCTTTTGTAAGATGTACATTGTATGAGTGCCTTTTGTGCAATATGTTTAATGCAACAACACCTAGCAGCTTCTGTCATGGTATTTCAAAAAAAGAAATGGTAACAATGATTAACCACTAAATATTCTTCTCTTATTTCTAGTTCCAGTTTAAGCCTTGCCTAGGAACCAGGGTAGGTGTCAATATTCTTTTCAAAATTGTGAAATGATATTGGGCCTTGTTCACTGTTGTCACAGGTACCTGCCATTTGAAAACAATAGGAGGATGAAGCAGATGGCAAGAGAGGTCCGAACACTACTCATGGGCATTATTGCAAAAAGGGAGAATGCCATCCAAAATGGAGAGACCACAAAAGATGACCTGCTTGGTCTTTTGTTAGAATCAAACATGAGGGAAATCGGGCAAAATGGGAAATCGGACTCAAATCTTGGCATGACAACTAACGATGTGATAGAAGAGTGCAAACTATTTTATTTTGCAGGACAGGAGACCACATCAGTGCTGCTGACTTGGACTATGGTCGTGTTGAGCATGCATCCTGAGTGGCAAGAAAAGGCGCGTGAGGAGGTCTTGCAACATTTTGGGAAGAAAAAACCTGATTTTGATGGCTTGAGCCGACTAAAAATTGTAAGTTTTAAATATTAATTATGTGGATTCAAAGAGATCATGTTTTCACAATATGAGAAGGGTATTTACAATTATGATTCCATCCTTACAGCAATTTCTGGTAGTACCAAGGCATACATGTGTACCATTAAACCTGTTATATTTTTAATTTTTGGCGATTGGTACTGGAAAATTACGATACGTTGTCTTACAACAGTTTCCGATAATGCCAAGGCATATGTGTATCCCAATAAAACATATCCAATTAAATCCATAAAAATAATAGTTATGGACTAAGGGATCGAGGGTCTCTAACTGCAAGTTAATTATCATAGTTTTTTATGAACTTTGAAATGGGAACATCCTACTATAATGTTAACTACAATAGTTGCTCTAAGAACTCACCCTTACATTTTGTTATTCATGTTCTTAATTTATATCAATTTTAGGTGACCATGATACTATATGAGGTGCTTCGCCTGTACCCTCCCATAACTATGCTTTTCCGTCAAACATACAAAACCATGCAACTTGGCGATTTAACCTTCCCACCTGGTGTGGATCTAGCTTTGCCAATACTATTCATCCATCATGATCCTGACATATGGGGTCCTGATGCAACCAAGTTCAAACCAACACGGTTTGCTGAAGGTATCTCAAAGGCGACAAAGGATGGGCAGTTAGCCTTCTTTCCGTTCGGGGGGCGCCCACGTATATGCATTGGCCAGAATTTTGCACTTCTGGAGGCTAAGATGGGGTTGAGTATGATTCTCCAGCATTTCAAATTTGAGCTGTCAGAAAAATACCAGCATGCTCCGTACACTGTTTTTATGGTACATCCTCAGTACGGTGCACCAATTAAGTTCCACAGGATATGATTGATACCCATTTTAGGTATTATATTGAATATTGTAAGATAAGTTAAGCTGGGTAGTTTGGAATAGCTTATTGAAAAAATATAGTGGAATGTTATAACTCTCTACTGTACTAGATATGAAAATATGCAACTTTTTTTGTCTCCCGTTTTGCTCAGTTCTCTTGATATTGGCCTCCATTTTTCATCTTCCAATGACCGGTCCAGAAGGAAATCTACATTTAATAGATGAATAAAAACAAGTAATAAGATTTCCGGATAATCGTAGTGCTTAACATTTTCAAAATATTTTGCAACTCAAGTAGTAGAGCAACAAAAGTACTTTACGAAGGATTGAATGTGGTATGTCATCTATCAAATAGTTATGTCATCTATCAAATACTGATTTTTTTATTTAATGGTTAAAATGTCTATATATAAATGTGAAGAAGGCTATGGTACTATGTATAATGCAGATTGGTCTGTAGTCTGTACTAAAAGTGTCAAGAAGTATAAATTCTTGTGGACAATTTTCGACTAGTATAAATTCTATCAAAATTTTAATCTAATTAAATAGGTTCATTCCTGTGAACAAATTTTCTTTTCCCTTTTCTTCTATCCGAACTCAGAAGCAAGCATTTCAGATATGTTACCATTCGTTGCGCAAAAGAGTTTACATTCTGTCAAACTTAACAATGATATGTAGCAATTAATTGGCAAAGACATGTCAACAATCCAGTTTGTCTGTGTCTAACATGGACATAGACCAAGATACAGTGAAGAAAACTATGCAAGCTCTGCTACCATGCCAAAAGCACTATCTGTAAGCTAATATTCATGTTGTGCAAGTAACAAAAATATATGCATAATAAAATGGGGTCAATTTTGTTGGAGGTCACTATATTTTGTCCTTTATCATAAATTGGTGCTAAAATTTGATTTGTTCCAATCAAGTTACTCTAACAGAATATACTCATTATGTCTAAAATGTTAACGGAATATGCTCATTCCATTCAAAATACTAACAGAATGAGTATATTCCATTTAAAATACTAACAGAATAAGAATATTCCATTAATATTTTAGATTGAAAAGTTAATAGAGTAATTTGATTGAGATGAGGCAGAGATGTGGATTAACAGTATTGGTGCTGGTAGTTTGAGAAACAGGACTTTTGAAGAGGATGCGCCTAGCTAGTGGGCTACTATAGATGTGATTTTTTTTTTCTTTGTAATGATTGATAGCTGCTATCAATCTCTCTAAAAAAAAGAGTAATTTGATTGAGACAAATAAAAATTAACCAATTCGTGACAAAAAAAATAGTTTAGTGACCTCCAATAAAATAACAGATGAGAAATTTACCCAATAAAATAATATTTGTCAATCTTAAATAAAATATATTTTTCAATTTATTATAATTTGAATTATAAATCGCCATGTTTACGTCTTTATGTTTGTGAAACTTGAAAAATCTTGTTGTTTTATGGAATACTATATCTTTATCTCTTTCTTGAGCATCAACTGCTATGAAATAGTATGGATCAAGTAGATGTATTTCGTACCCGTTATCTATTTTTAGTCTATTTTTAATAAAACACGTGGATAAATAGTAATTATGAAATATAATAATAAAGTAATTTAAATGATCCATTTACTTTAAAATTGATAATACTGATTAAATAATATTATCTGAAATATTGTATAAATCAATCCATCTATAATTATACATAAACATTACGAAAATAAATGAATAATTTAAAAATATATAATTTTAAATAATCTCATATTTATCAATGACTATCAAATAGGTTTGAGCTGTAATCTTGCCAAATAAGTGAATTTTTTTTTCTTGTACCGATATCAGATAATTGAACAAAAGTACCGTACCCGTTTTTTTTTTATTAATAACCCAAAAAAATCCATTGACCCAAAATTAGCCCTCTCTCTACTAAACTGACCCAAAATTAGCCCAAATCGATTTGAGCTGGAATGACAAGGGAACCAACCAACACAAATCAAACTGGTACTGAATATGCACCAATTGGCTAAAGAAAGTAACTCTCAAGTAACTCACATGGAATTTGCATTGTCTTTTTGGTGAAACTCATCCTCTGGGACTTCCATGCTATGTTGAGTTTACCATCTTTCCCAGCTATTATGAACAATTGGCATGCGATTCAAACAATATATCATTCCGATAGGAGGGTCTCTAATTTGTTTTGTTTTTTCGCCTTGTATAACATAGCGGAGAAGATGCGGAGCAACTTCTCGAGAGTTACTAAACTGATCACGCAAAATATGAGATTGGCATGCAATTCAAACAATATGAGATATCCCTGAATAGGCACCGGACATGTCGATCACGCAAAATATGAGATCTCAAAGAATACTCACCCCTTTTCTGACTAAAAAATAAATTAAACAATGTACGTGCTTTTATTTCTATGTTTTATTCAGAAAAAAAAAAAATATAAGATTCAGAAAATTGTAAATTTATATCTCATCCTATATATTCTCTTAAAATAATTACGTACTATGATTTTATTAAAATAAGAACAAGAGTTCATTTACATAATGTATTACAGGAGTGTTATTATTTCCATAAATGGCAATGAACTAATGATTCTAGATTTCTAGCTAGCAATTATAATAGCTATTCATTTGTGTCTATTAAAGTTAGCTTAATTATTTTTCAAAGGTTCCACATGATCCTACAGCGAGTAGAATATATATTTCATTGTTAAAATATATCTATCCATATCAATTAAATATCTATTTATTTGACAATATTTCTTGTAAGGTCATTATCAGCTGGCCCACTTATATCTCTTAAAGTTAGCACGCCTAACTAAATTACCAGAAGAATCACAAACCAATAAATTGTAATTACTGATGTTATCATTGGCATTGGTTGGTCCTGAAAATATACAATAATATTTATTTATAGAAATAACATTAAAATAATATCGGATTCTGGACGAATCACATTGATATTTTAATTCGGTAGCAAGAACCGAAATTTTTTCTTGATACACTGAATGACAAGACAATTTTTTTTTTTTTTTTGAAAAGGACCGAAAAAATTTAGTTCTCTTAGAAGAAATCGATTATTTTTTTTGTTTAGAAATTATTATTATTTTAATATTATTTCTATAAATTAAAAATTCTGGAGAATATATAGATAGGTACACTGCTTCGATCATCCCAAAGTAGATCAATGTAGGTACACAAAATCAACGGTTCTCATATAGAAGTTGGCTAATATCAAATGAGTTGTTCCTGAGGTCCCGTGCAACCAAATCGTTTTTCAATTTTCGAAGTCCAAAATGTCGATCCAAATGTTAGCTGTGTTCTCTATATTAAAATGTGCTTGGAGACCAAATTTTACATTTATTGAAATTTTTTTTACTATTTATTAAACCACTTTGAAACTCACTGATCCAACGGTGAC
This sequence comes from Carex cristatella, assembly GCA_024447775.1. Classification (NCBI taxonomy): domain Eukaryota; kingdom Viridiplantae; phylum Streptophyta; class Magnoliopsida; order Poales; family Cyperaceae; genus Carex; species Carex cristatella. The sequence goes on along the minus strand of JAJHPF010000011.1, from coordinate 7,385,380 downwards.
TTCTAGTTTTACTGTTTGGTTAAGCCACCGTTGGATCAGCGTTTTTCAATGTGGCTTAATAAATAGTAAAAAAATTCCAAAAAATGTAAAATTTGGTCTCCAAGCACATTTTAATATAGAGATCACATCTAACTGTTTGGATCGATGTTTTGGACTTCGAAAATTGAAAAACAAATTGGTTGCACGGGACCTCAGGAATAACTGATTTGATATTAGCCAACCTATATATATGTATATATCTTAAAGTACATATTTTTATGGGGATCATATTGAATGGTTTGGATTGACTGTTAGAATTTTGAAAACGAAAATATTGATTCGTATTACGGACAATTAACCCATGATATGCATAGTAAATAGACTCACTCAATATTCCAAAATAAACAATCCAAACAACATTTTTATAATCCGAATAACACTCCATTAACATTATTTTCACACTAATTTAAAAATCACTATGTTTTTCTCTATTCTCATCTGCTAATTACAATTCCTCTATTCTTATCCCAATTCATTGAACGATCCAAACATACTTCCAGAGTCTATTTATTTTATCCAAACTAGCTTAAGTTGATCATTCAATCTTAGTATCAAGCTTTTGCTGATCAAGTCCATTGTCAACTTATCTACTATTCTCCATAATAAGAAAGGCTTTCTTTCTTGGAAAGCATTAAAAACAAAGTGATATCCCCAAAAGTTGGGAATAATCCAATAGATTAATGGCCCCTCATGGACATGGTCACCATCTATTACATCTCACTTTTCTCTTTCTATTCTTGATTTATTCACCACTTGTTCTTGGAGCTGAGAACAGTACTAGTGAAAGCAACAATGTCAGACATGTAAAAGTAGGTGTTGTATTGGATACTTCTTCATGGAAAGGTTGTATCAGCTGGAGCTGCATGCAGCTTGCCTTGGAGGATTTCTATGCGTTGAATCCAAATTACAGGACGAGAATCTCCTTTGTGTTGAGGGACTTGAAGAGCAGCCGTCCTGACCGTACTGGCAATGCAAATGGTGATGTCTTTGATGCTTCTGTTGCTGGTTTGTTCCCTTCTACTTCTATTCATTTTTGTTTACATTGTAAAATAGCAGAGAAAACAGAACATTATGTTATTTTCTAATTTCACCATATATCTCTCTTATTGTTAGGTAATTTATATGGGTTCATCCATATTACTTTTGTTGAATATTTTTAACTTATTTTTTGTTTCTTCATCACCATATCTTTTTTTTTTTTTTTCCATCTTTTTACAAGCATATTACGTACCGATGATGCTTTCTTTCATATTTCTGAAAGCCTGCCGAATTTAACTTAAACAATTAAAATAGATTTTACGAGTATGTCAATCAAATCGACCGGGAAGGGATTTTTTTTAATAAGATGGAGAAGAAAGAAAAAGAAGATAAAAAACATAACCACACATTGAAAATTCTAAAAAAAAAACAACAACGATGCTTTCCATTAATTGTACGCGGTTCCTATGTTGAACTTTTTTTTGTGTGTTTAGATTATATTCCAAGATTCGGAGTTATCGAAAGAACTTTGCACTCTGCAATCTTGAACATGTTAAAGAAGTTTATTGTTTGCTAAAAAATGCAGCTGTTGATCTTCTGAAAAATGAAAGAGTTCAAGCAATCATCGGGCCACAAACATCGTCTCAAGCGAAATTTCTCATTGAGCTCGGGAACAAATCAAATGTACCGATCATTTCATTCTTAGCAAAGAGCCCATATAGTTCTTCCAGCCAAACTCCTTACTTCATTCGTACCTCTTGGAATTTCTCATCCCAAGCTGCCGTCATCGCATCTATTGCCCAAAAATTCAACTGGAGGGAGGTGGTGCCAGTTTTTGAGGATGCCAATTCTGGCAACATGTTTGTCCGGTACCTAACTGACACTTTACGGGGAATTGATACATACGTCCCTTACCGGTACAAAATCCCTAATGGGGCAAGTGATAGTGAAATAAATGCAGCCCTTGATTACCTGAATGCCAACAGAACCAGAGTATTTGTTGTTCACATGTCGTACCAATTAGCTCTTAAGTTTTTCTCAATTGCTAAAGAGAAGAACATGACCGGTACTGATGATTTTGTTTGGATTACAACATACGGGTTAACGGATATTGTGGACCTTGCTGGGTCAATTGCAAGCAAAGTGATGCAAGGTGTGTTGGGTATACGGCCATTCGTACAAAATACAGCGAGTCTTCAGAGTGTTTCCATGAAACTGAGAAATAAATACCAGGTGAACAGAAGGCCCACAGCTTTTTGTTTATGGGCATACGACACGGTGTGGTTGCTGGCCAGATCAGTTGAGAATGTAACACATGCAAATTTATCCTTTAAAGCGTCTAATGCACTGTATAACTCAACTGACTTCTCGAAAATTGGAGTTTCCGAGATGGGGCCAAACCTGAAAGCTTCGTTAGAATCTACCAATTTTTGGGGGATAAGCGGTAATTTTAATTTGGTTTACGGCCAATTACAATCCGGAGACTTTGAGATAACCAATGTTATCAATGCATATAATTATCCAGTTGGCCTCTGGACTTGGGGCAATATTTCCATTAACTGGCCCAGAAAGAACCATACTGTACCGAAGAGATGGCAATGGCCGACAACCAATAATACACTCGTTATTGGAGTACCCAGAAAACCTGGATTTGAAATGTTTGTGACGCCAGACAATTCAAACCCACACAATTTCTCTGGCTATAGCATAAAGGTGTTTGAAATGGCAATTCATCTACTGCCTTACAATGTCTCTTATAGATTTGAAGAGTTCAATGGCACTTATGACGAGCTTGTGTACCAGGTTTATCTTAAGGTTTGTTTCTTTTTCTTTTTTTCCTTCATTTTATTGAGTAGTTTGCAATGACTTCAGTCTTTCTTTAATTTCTAAATAGGCTTTGAAAGAATTCCTAAAATAGCTATTGCCAGTTAAATTAATTAATGTTTTTAATGTAATCCTTCATCACACCAAGTACGATTTCAGTTATAAGTGTAAAGGGAGTACATATCAATAATGTCTCAGGCCATCTGCATAACTAAACTCAAGTTTCTCAATTAGCTTTATTACAAGGGGAAAAATATGTAGCTGCCACTATTTCTTATTCCCATAGACAATTTAATAAGAATCAAGAAAAACAATTAGAAATTACCCGATATCAATTCCGATTGTACAGCTCCAAATTGACATCACCTTGATTTGTCCAATAACTACTGACATGTCGAAAAGGAAAACAAACAAGAGCACAACAATTATTCTTAATAGGACTTAATTACTAATGTGCTCAAAGCCTAATTGGTTTAGTATCCACCCACCTGATAGATGACTTGTGAATTTAAAATTTACAGAAATACCATGCTGCTGTTGGTGACATCACCATTTTGGCCAACCGCTCCATGTATGTGGATTTCACGCTTCCTTACACAGAATCCGGAGTACGTATGCTTGCCCCGATTAAGGATGTGAACAAGAAATCCCCATGGACCTTCTTGGAACCCTGGACTCCCAAATTATGGCTCACAACTGGCGCATTCGTCCTCCTCACTGGCATCACAGTCTGGTTGATAGAACACCGAATAAATGAGGAGTTCAGAGGAGATCCTGCGAACCAAATAGGATCTATATTCTACTTTGCTTTTTCCACACTAGTTTTTGCGCACAGAGAGAGGATGGTCAGCAATATGTCACGGCTTGTGGTGATAACATGGGTCTTTGTTGTGCTCATCCTACAGCAGAGTTATACTGCGAGCCTTAGCTCCAAGCTAACGATTGAACAACTCCAAGCGACAGTGACGAGCATAGAACAGGTTGTCAAAGCAGGGCAGAATGTGGGGTACTTGAATGATTCATTCATGCCGGATCTTCTGAAGCGTCTGGGGTTCAATGAAGAAAGGATGATTTCTTTATCATCGCCAAATGAGTATAATGAGGCACTATCCAATGGAACAGTGGCAGTTGTTCTTGATGAGATCCCATACCTAAAGGTGTTTCTCAATAAGTTTGCTAAGTTTAACAATTATTCCATGGTTGGGCCGACATACAAGACTGATGGATTTGGATTTGTACATTCTCTCTCTCTCTCTCTCTCTCTCTCTCTCTTTTGAAAAATCCTTGGTAGTGGCTGCCAAGTTTGATTAATTAAAAGAGTTTTTACATCCATTGATCTCATCATATCAATATAAACAATAACACCTCATCACATCTCTAAACTCTCTCTCTCTCTCTCTCCGATTACCTCGTGACACCCTACCAATGCAATCCTTCCAGGGATAGCAGGGATACCATAATATTTGGGATTGTCCAAATTGTTTCGATGGTACATTCAAATCTCATTGAAAAGCCACCTAACTAGTGGAGACAACAAAGGTGCCTTTATCCTTGGCCCCGTTTTGATTCAGTGTTTAGAACTGTTTTTGGAGGTTAATGTTATATATTGGTACATCATGCTGGCAAAAGGCTATAATTGTAACTATGTTATCACTACTAAATAACAAACATGTATGGATGTGCCATAGTAACTTGTACATAATCCATACATTTACACCACAAAAACAAAGATGAAGCATACCTTCTTCCACTGAAACAGAGCATTGACACAGAAAAAGTAGTACAGTGATCATGCTTTTATTGGCTTTTTAGTTTTTTCTATTCTAAATTTTAATCATACCATAATTTGATTTGTTTCCCCCCCCTTTTGTCATTGTTTGCTTAGGCATTTCCAAAAGGATCGCCACTAGTGCCAGATGTGTCAAAAAAAATCCTGCAAGTCATGGAGAGCGATAACATGACAAAATTGGATGAAGAATTATACGGCAGAAATACCTTCACTGACAAAGGAGACACCACAAGTTCAACCAGCCTCACATTCCATAGCTTCATGGGTCTATTTCTCATAACGGGAGTCTCGTCCATTTTAGCTCTAATCATCCATGCATTTTGTTCTATCTTCCAGAGACACAATATTTCGACAAGCACTGAAGCTGTGCAAAATCCTCTCCAGAAGGATGAGTTAAGAGAAGAAGATCAATCCAACGGTCACACAATGACATCACCTGATTTTAGCGATAATGTGGAGGTCACCATAACTTCACCTGATTCTGAAAGTCACTTGGGAGAAACATCAAATGATGAAGGGACACCAGGAAGGGAAATTTCAAATAGCGAGATCGAGATGCCTTCCTTTGGAGAGATGCTTGACCTTACCATGCAGGGGTCAAATGAATAAATCTGTGCGAGTAAAATAATTATGTACATTGGTTATGTTGTTTAGTTATGTATCATAATCTTGTTGAAAGATTTTGATGCCTGTCATATGGCGATTGTGGTGTCAATCCTCCAACTTCCTATTTCTTTTGGAAAGATGAAACAGTTGGACATTTTGAGAATTACATTTGCAAAATTATTGGAGTGGGGCAATGGTATGCTTACATGATCTTGGCTGATTTGAGTATAAAACACATCACCTGAAAACCTATGTCAGCATGATTTTCTTGCTGTTACAAACCTGCCAATAGCAGCTGCAACTCAAACAGTTACTAGTCATTGTAAATAATTATGTGTAACCAGGAACTAGATGTGAACTGGCACGGTATCGGTGTGGTGGTACAAGGGGAACTGAACTTGTACAATTAGTTCGCATCAAACCAGACCATGCTGTACGAGCCTACAGTTGGCCAAGTCAAGGCGGTATAGCATTAATAGGTTACGTATAAATGAATTTCGTTTAGAGACTATGGAGCAAACGGTCGAACACCTTGTGTGCATTATGTAGACGGGGGTGGTGTGGCTACTGTGACATAATTCGCCGGTTCTTTCATTTACAGAAAAACGAATCATAGGCCTTAGACCCATGGGCTTCATCCAGTTGCTGTCTTCTAAGGATGAGGCACGGTCATAGTACTGCCATTTGAAATCGGTTGGTTTCTTGTCAATGATAAGGTTTCATTTCAGCTCTTAAAAAACCCACCTATGAGAGATGAGAAAAGGGATTTGGAACAAATTTTATTATTTTCGCATTGGTATTGGATGGTACAATGATGCAAACCCGTTAACCCGCCGGCTTCTCATTTGACGAACTTTAAACCTTTCCTTGACCGAGAAACACGCTCCGTTTACCTGCTCCCTTTCTTTGGAAAATAAATCTGTAATTCTCGGGGAATTAATTACGGGACCCTTTAATCTCAATTCCAGCCGTTAGTCTTTTTTTCGAGATACGTACATAAAAACTTATATTTTTAAAATATTTTTGAGATCCATGAACACAAAAATTTGAACATTTATTATTGGAATCTCAGAATCCTACAATTCTTCTCGAAATTAGAGCAGATTCGGACTCCTTTCTTTGTAATCCCACCTCATTAATATTTTGCACATATGCAATACACGGATAGGTTGGTGTATTGGATTTATATATTTATTCTTAAAACTTAAATTATCAATTTGAATCGTTGAATATTATTATCATATAAAAATAATTTGGAGATCAAATTTATATTTTTTTTAATTTTTTTACTATTTTTTTAAACAATTAGAAAAACTACTTAGATGAAAAAATTCTTGACCATCTTTGATCTGAGAGTAGTGATTTTCTACTAAAAAATACTAAAATATATATATATATATATATATATATATATATATATATATATATATATATATATATATATATATATATATATATATATATATATATATATATATATAATTAGATTTTCAAATATATTTTTAAATGAAAATAATGTTAAACGGTTGGGTTGATTATTTGAATTTTAAAAACAGAGACATGAATCCAATACATGAATCGATCTATACATTGCATGCAAGTACCATAGTCTCCTGTAGACTTAATTCTACATATTTATAACAAAAAAATAACTCGCCCATACACATTTTCTATAGTGTTTTATTTTTAAGGCCAGGTGGCATAGCCAATCTAACTGATATATTGATAAACATAATATATTCAAGATCCTATATTACGGAAATAAATCTGCTGCGATTCCAAAGGATCGCAGAGTCCATACAATTTCAATTACAAGTACCGTTCATATATTTTGAGATTCGTGCATAAAATTAACTTTTTTTGAGATTGCTGCATTTCAATAAATAAATAGTTGAGATTGGAATTGCAGGACCCTACGATCGTTTAGAATCACAGCAGATTTGCTTCCCTATATTACCGATCTATACATAATTTAAGTATGTAATTAAATTTTGTAATGCCCATACCCTTACAACACATCCAATATCCTAACTAAATCTTTGCCAGTTTTATATCTCTAATAAGGGGCGAACAGAAGATTTTTGTCAGAGGGGGGCAAAAATTGGATTCAAATAGCTTATCGGATTCAAACTCATTAGCTTCGCGAATCCTAAAAATTTGGAAATTCATTTAATTTTTTTTTCAAATTAATTTCTTAGAAAATTGGTCAATTCAATGTCTTAGAACCTAATTTTTTAAAATTCATAAAAATGAGATTCAAATTTATTGAAAATAAAAATCATTGTAATATTCTACGCATTAAACCAAGAATTTTGATATGAAAAATGCGAAAAACCTCAAAATGGTTAATTTTATATGGGTTTTACAAGATTTAACGCACATTTGGGTACAACTTGAATGTGGTTGATGGCAATCCTACTAGTAGGCTCTAGAATTGTGAAGGATCTGTTATAGGAATCTATATCACCTAAAGTAACTCAAATTTGAGTTTAGATTCGGACTGCCAAACATGAGCTCATAGCTGTTGGGTTTAATCCATAGAAGGCAAAATCAGCCGTTCTTGGCCCGGAATCAGCCGGAGTCGATCCAATTTCATTCGAGTTACTCCGTATTATAGATTCTAGTGAAATTTTGGCCATTTCATCCAACTTCCGCCCGGAACGGTCCAGTTTCAGTCAAATTTCGGCGAAATGCACTATAGCACTAAGAAAGCAATTTTTTTTTTCTGAAGCGGGATTCAAACCCAAGCCTCCCCTCTACCAACAACCAAAAATATCACTAGACCATTGCATATCTTGTTACTAGAAAGCATACTTAGATATATATATATGTTTGTTGTACCCTAAAATATTGCTAAAATTGAATATGCAATGTTTTAATGCTTGGAAAATACCAAGGGTACTTGAAAGCTCTTTAAATTGGATCAAGAGCAATGATTTGGAGTTCATATAATGATTCTTCATGAAATACCACGAATTTTGATATATTATGCGATTTATAACTCAAAATGGTTGAAGAGTTGTGAATTTTTATGAAAATTGCTGAGGTGGCAGCCTCTGATTGGTGCCACGTATGCCCAGAGAGCTTGAAAGCTCATCTAAGATCATATGGGTACATTCTGGGGAGCAACATAGCATTCCCCATCCTTGAGCCCACCTGTCATAGACTCAATGCAAATTTCGCTGGGTCTGAAAGATGGACAGACTCGGCACATGGAATTACAACTCTATACACCGGACTGTCGGTGACTTGATTCATTGTGCACCAGACTTAAGTCGATGAGATTTAAATCTGATGCAAATGCACCCTTCGTTCTGTGTAAACCCGGATCACGTGAACCCTTCTATGCATGATAGATGGTTCATCTAATGCCGGGTTTAAATAAAATAATGGGTGAATGAAATAACCCGATTGGTCGAGATTTTGAGAGATAGGCAGTGGGGTCCAACCTGTCGGTTCTCTTCCTTTCTCTTCTTCTTTTTCCCTTCTCCGCTATGTAGTTCAAACCGAGAAATGAAATTCAAGGGAATAGATTGAGCTATACGTTAGCTAATACCAAAGGTTTTCAGGGGATTATGAACTCTCCTCCTAACTAGAATCCCTTCAAACAGTTGCCTTCTCACAGGTCGCAATTTGACCGAGAATGATGCAAGGTTAAGAATCGGGAATGAACAATTGAAGCCTATTCAAGCTCTGGGGTTTGAGAAGAAGATATAATATGCTTATGCGATGATCATGGAAGCAAGAATTTGAAAGGAAGGTGTTTAATTGCATTGACACCATGAATCGGGTTCACAAAGGATCCGAGATGGGGGTGAGATACATGCCCGACTCTCAGGAGTGTGAATTGTGCTTAGGCACATGTTTAGATGATTAATACGATGCTACATGTTGATCTCTTATGCTCTGAGATGTGTCAGATAGAGCCGGCACACGATAAGCACCACCAGGCGCGGGTTCAATACACCAAACATGTTATAGCTGTTACCTGCCTCCTGGTCCCCATGGACACGTGTCCTGCGATCCTTAGATGATGCCAAATGAGGAATATTCCTCTCCAGAGGTATAGGATCACGCCCTTTGCATTGAGCCATGCACAGCCGGCTGATTGAAGGCTAAGATGCAATACACGATGTTTAAAGCAAATCCAAGCATTGATATGATTCAGATAGTGATATGTATGCATGAACACGTGATCCTAGGCAATAGATGCTTCTGGAATGTATGAAGATGCTCAAGCCGATCCCGGCCTTTGATCAAACACCTATGGACACATGTCAAAAGATGAATGAAGATGATGCAAACCCTACCCCATGCTCATAGCCTATAAATAGGCACTCATAGGCAGTGCAAAAGAGATAACATTAATACATTAGACACACTCTACACACACAGATACACTGAAGCTCTGTTGAAACCCCTTTAGGCTAGCTTCTTTTCAAATTCATAAGTTCAAAACTTGTTGCTTTCTTCTCCTCTCTGCAAATTCATAGGTATAGCATAGAATACAAGTGCTCTTTGAGTTGTAGATGTAATAACTCCATTGGTGAATGCAATTCCATTTGAAAGTTCTATATTTTGTCAATTTTTCATTGTTTTGGAGCTTCTTTCTCTTGATTCTTTCCTCTTCTCTTGATCTGATATGTTATTTACTGTTTTGAAGTACATTGGAGAGAGCTCTGTGCATTGGCACAGAGCTTGATAATCAAAGCTTGTATCTTTCCTTTTTATGCATCATTTTAATGAATAAAATGCAAATAAATGTGAAAAAATATAAAAATATATTGACATTCAGTTTATATTTGTAAAAATGGAAATAAAACAATGTTCTTGATATATCTTCTTCCTTTTCTTTCTTTTCTTTCTTCTTTTCTTCTTTTCTTTCCTTTTTCCTTCTCCTTTTCCTTTTCTGTCTTCTTCCTTTTCTTTTCTTTAATTAAGTTCTTTGATTCTTGATTGAATAATGGATATGATGAAGATATGGAGGTCAAGTCTGATGATTTTCTCTAATATCCAATTTATAGAAGTTATTTAATGTAAAGAATTGAAGAAATCAACTTAAAATGTCAAATGATAAAATCAGGGGCATTGAGGTCAAGTCTGATGATTTCCTCTTTGTTTCCTTAAATAAATGGACCTATATGCATATTAATGCACTGGAACTTCAATGCAAGGCTAAGGACAAGCCATATGTACTTGATTACATGATGCAAAGAAGAAGAAATTGAATTAATATGCATATAGTGAGAGACTGAGCACTGAGATCTGAGTAGGCATCAGTATATACTGTGTTAAGCTACTCATGAACCCAATGTAATGATGTCTTGATGATTTGTCCAATGTTCAAGTGAAAAGATCATATAAAATGTGATTTTCAAGACCTCAGGGGCTTTTCTGCAAATGTGCAGTACCTGACAGTCTATGTTCATGTCCATTTGATGATTTGAATGCTTGGAGCTTTGTTTGATCTTGACTGGTACCAAATCAGTGGCTTTCATGCCCTTTAAGCATGTTGAAACCTTGAACCAGACCTCCTGAGATGTTTTAAACCCTTTTGGATAGCTTCTGGTACTGTACCAAATCTAAACTCAGCAGCTAAACCCTCGGATAGCTCAACTGGTACAGTGCAATGCACTGAAATACACTGTTTTGACCCCTGTGCACAAATCTGCCAATTCCAGATAGTACAGGGACCAAATTGAAAATCCACAAACACAGTCAAATAAAGGACTCATAAACAAATACATTCATGACAAGGTGGGATCAACCAGTGATTCGTTAGATTGGATTAAGGAAAAATTCATCTGTACTATAGGGTGATATACTAGCGGTTTATGCATGATTATGTATTATAGTGGAGCTAATTATTTTGTTTGCAGAGCTTTTGATGTAGGTGTAGGCGAGATGGAGACCGTGACTAGAATCATTTGAATGATTGTATGAACTAGATATCTTGGTGCACACGGGAAATATAGTGAGAATTAATTTTTTGTATAAATATTTTCTTATAATTTTGGACGAAAATTTTAACTCAGAATTTTTATTCTCTATTATGTATGTATGCACATATATGTTGATTCCTGTTTTTATTTCATTGGAGATGCAATGTTGTTGGAGACCTTTAACCAAGAGACAGCATGTCATGAATCACATGCACACTTCTTTTTCGATATGTTAGATCTAATATGTTTTAGTATGTATGAAATTTTAGTCCAAACTTGATCATAATCATGAGTTTTGACAACATGAGTCAACTTATTTTGACAACATGAGATAGTATTGGTGGGTTATACTATCAAGACAAAAGGAAAATCACCACCACTTATTTTCTTTGATAGAGATGTGTCTGTGAGCAACACTCCACATTTGGCCAAGTTTATTCAAGAAGAGGGCTCGCCTTGATCACATGATTACTAAGTGGTGATGACATAATTTTTATACAAACATTGTATTAAATCTTAAGGAGTATATGTTATATGTTGAATGACATTGGATTGCTTGTACAAAAGGCTATGTGTGTGTGTGTGTGTGTGTGTGTGTGTGTGTATATGTTGCAAAAGGCTATGTATATTCAATCTGAAATATATATTATTAGCTAGCAAAATTAGAGGCTAGCCAAAAAAAAAAAATAGGACAATCCTACACGAATGTTTTAAAAAAATCCGTATAGGAAGAGGTAACTATACAATATTAATCATCTACAACCTTCCTACATGGATAATTAAATAAAAATCCGAATAGGAAACAAATTCTGCACGGATTTTTATGTAATTATCCGTGTAGGATCTTTCAACACGGATTATTTAATTAATATCCGTGTAGGAAGGTTAAGAGAGCTACACATATTTTAACTAAATATCCGTGTTGGAAGAGTACTCCTGCACGGATATTTAGTTAATATCCGTGTAGCTCCATTGCAGTGAGATGTACTATGGGAGGTTTTCTACACGGCTCTTTATGAATAATCCCTGTAGGATTAGTATAATCGTACACGGGTAATTACCCGTGTGTAAATGGTTGCATATTCCTACATCAAAGAAGCACACGATTCCAAATCCTTGTAGCTCCTTCATTTTTGATCCGTGTACAAACAATTTTTTTGTAGTAGTGCCGTTCAACATGATATCCATATTAAAATGTGCTTAGAGACCAAATTTTACATTTTTATTGATTTTTTTTACTATTTATTAAGTATTTTACAAAATCGTTATTTTTAGACCATTAAATTTTTGTATTACAAGTTTTTTTACCTGTTATGATATTATTAAAAAGTAGAACAAGAGTAAATTTACATATTGTATTACAAGAGCGTTATTTTCATGGTAATGAAGTAATGATTCTAGCAATTATTATAATAGCCATTCATTTCTGCCCCTTCGAAATTATCCTAATTATTTTGTGGTGTTCTTAATTTCCCCATTGAAAAATCTTCCATTCCGTTCCTTTCGAAGGTTCCATGACCATGACCATAAAACGAGTATTAGACATTTTTTTTTTCTTGCGCGGTCATAATTATCAGCTGGCCCACTTGTGGAATTTGTAACTGCACAACAGCACAAGGGAAATTTTTAAAGTGATTTCCAAATTAGTTGGTGCGACCTATTTTTTTAACTTTGTACGAATCTCAAGGCCCAAATAATATTGCTTAGTTCGAATCTCAAAACGGCCAAACGGTAAAGTAGTGGGTCCCACTCTGAAATAGAATACTGGTCCCCACTTGTATCTATCTCTTAAAGTTTGTATGGCTAACTTCCCGGAAGAATTACATGACGCAATAAGATTTGGTCCCAATGTATTTCGACATGACATCGTTCAAAGCTTCTAAAAATTATACGATTAAATTGCGAATAGTCCATCTGAACTGCTCAACATAATTTCCATATTAAAATGTGCTCATAGTTCAAATTTATATTTTTTGGAAATTTTTTACTATTATTTTTAGATACGTACAACATCACTGTTTCTGAACGGTCCAAAAACAATGATTTTCTACTTATCTAAAAAAAATAGTAAAATATTTCAAAAAAAAAAGATTTCATCTCTAAGCACATTTTAATATGAAAATCATGGTGAGTGGTTTGGATCGACTATTTGAATTTTAATCGTACGATTTTTAGAGGATTTTGATGGTGTCTGGTCCATTTTTACCAAACTTTATCCCGAAATTAAATCGAATCTGACAGACTGCGTAAAAGACCTCACAAGTTTTGTCATAAAGGAATCTCTCCATTGGAATAATCTGGAATTTTTATTAATCGAAATTAAATAAAAAATATCGAAAAATATGAGAGAATCTAAATTTTTTCAAAATCTAAGTAGAATGGGTTAATTTATTCCGTTTCTACGGACGAGACAATTTATCCCGTCCCTGTTAATGAAAATTCCGTCCCAAACGTACCATTAACTAACCCAAAACTAAGCAGTAAAAAAATAAAATATGAGAGACAGTATGGATGGTCCTGTGACAAAAAAAAAACAAAACAAAGAAACTGGGTTACAACGACTATTGCTTTCACGGGATAAATGAACCCATTCTACTTATATTTCGAAAATTTTCAGATTCTCTCCTCTTTTTCGAATTTTTTTATTTAATTTTGATTAATCAAAATTTCGGTTGGAATAACAGCAGATTTATTTCCCTAAAAAAATAGCCTAATTATTTTGTGGTCTTTGAAAAATCATCCATTACGGCGAGAAATAACAACCATAACTTCTCTGAATTCGCATCCTCTGAGATATCTCATATATTTTTCGTTCCTTTCTCTGAATTCGCACAGTTTTCTCTCTCTCTCTCTCTGTTGTTCTTCCTTTGCAAGGAAATGAATAACACCATTAATAATACCAGTATAAACTCAGGCACTAGCAACGGCTCCAACGCTGCTAAAACCATCGGTACTCTCGCTTCTTCACCCTACAATTTCATATTTTTCTTTTATTTTCATATTTGTTTTCCTAAATGCAATATATATATATATATATATATATATATATATATATATATATATATATATATATACAGAGAGAGAGAGAGAGAGATGGGCTAACTTGCTTTGGGAAGTAAAGAGGATTCTTTACTTTTCGCTCGTATCTCTATTTTCAAAGCTCAAATAGCCGATCCGAACCGCTCAACATGTTCTCCATATTGAAATGTGCTTGGAGACCAAATTTTACATTTTTTAGAATTTTTTTACTATTTATTAAGCTACTTTGAAAATCGCTGATCCAACGGTTTCACTATTCAAACAGTGAAACCGTTGGATCAGCGATTTTCAAAGTGACTTAATAAATAGTAAAAAAATTCCAAAAAATATAAAATTTTGTCTCCAAGCACATTTCAATATGGAGATCACATCTAACGGTTTGGATCGACTATTTGAACTTTGAAAATGGAGATACGAGCGGGAAGTAAAGAACCCTTTTTACTTCCCAAAGCAAGTTAGCCCATCTCTCTCTCTCTCTCTCTCTCTCTATATATATATAGATGGACTATGGTACTCTATGGAGTAAAACGCCTCGGTACTCTACGCTATATCTCCATTTTAAAAATCCAAACACCCGATACGAACCGTTGAACATGTTCTTCATAGTGAAATGTTCTTGGAGACTAAATTTTTAATTTTTTGGAATTTTTTTGCTATTTATTAAGCCACTTTGAAAATCTCAAATCCGTTGTGAACAGTAAAAAAACAGTAAAAATTTCTGGACCATCGGATCTGTGATTTTCAAAGTGGCTTAATAAATAACAAAAAATTTCAAAAAAAATGTAAAATTTGGTCTCTAAGCACATTTCAATATGAAGAACATGTTCAACGGTTCGGATCGGGTGTTTGAATTTTTAAAATAGAGATATAGTGCCGTAGAGAACCGAGCCATGGTACTCTATAGAGTACCATAGCCCAACTCTCTCTCTCTCTCTCTCTCTCTCTCTCTCTCTCTCTCTATATATATATATATATATATATATACAGAGTATGGCTAAATTGCTACCGGTAACACCATTAAAATGTGCTTGGAGACCAAATTTTACATTTTTTTAGAATTTTTTACTATTTATTAAGCTAGTTTGAGAACAAATATTTTCATTAAATTTGTGTTGTATTGAAAAACAGCGTTTTTCAAACCAGTTTAATAAAAAGTAAAAAAAATAAAAAAATTGTAAAATTTGGTCTTCAAGCACATTTTAATATAAATTGAACATCTAATGGTTTGGATTTGTTGTTTGAATATCACATACTAAAATATGACCCCGGTAGCAATTTAGCCATAATCTCTCTCTCTCTCTCTCTCTCTCTCTCTCTCTCTATATATATATATATATATATATATATATATATATATATCAGATGGAACAGTCTCCATTTGATATGTTAAATGAGTACAAAAAAAGCATGAGTGTACTGCAGTAGGGTGCCTTATTTGGTTTCTTTCTTTTAATGAAACAGAGAATGAGTTCTTGATTCTTCTTATTAATTTTCATTTTTCTATGTTAAATTTCAATTTTCCAGTATCGGTAATTGTTTTCGGCACAGTTGGACCCTTCATAACATATCTCATATATAAGTGTTGCAAGAAATCCACACAGCGAGAAAGAGAAAGAAAACGGCAATTGCAATCAAGCATGGATGAAGCCTTAGCAAATCCAGATACCTCCACCGGTGTGGCAATGAGTTTCTCTCAAGTCGAATTACAGAGCATGGATAGATTTCTCGGCGAAATATTAAATGAGAGGCCAATACAATTTACTTCCTTGCATCTAAAAGATTTCACTGCTAACTATTCTGAGAAGATAGGATCGGGTGGTTTTGGTGTGGTGTACAAAGGACAATTACCAAATGGTGTATCGATAGCGGTAAAAGTCCTCAATAGTAATTTAGACAAGAGAGCCAAAGAACAATTTATGGCGGAAGTTGGTACAATTGGTAGAACTTACCATTTACACTTGGTTAGACTTTACGGTTTTTGTTTCGAACCGACAGTAAAAGCTCTTGTATACGAGTACATGGAGAACGGATCCCTCGAACAACATTTGTTTAGCACCGATAAAAATATTGGGTTCGATAAGCTGTACGAGATAGCTATTGGTACGGCCAAGGGGATAAGATATTTGCATGAAGAGTGTCAACAAAGGATAGTACACTATGACATAAAGCCAGGAAACGTACTTTTAACTGCTGGTTTTTCACCAAAGGTAGCTGATTTTGGACTTGCCAAATTATGTGACAGAGAAAACACACACTTTACTATCACTGGAGCAAGAGGCACTCCCGGGTACGCAGCACCGGAGCTCTGGATGCCCTTCCCGGTAACTTATTAACGTGATGTGTATAGTTTTGGGATGGTTTTATTCGAAATCATAGGTAGGAGGCGAAATTTCGACTCAGTGCTCCCAAGCCAAGATCAATGGTACCCAAGATTTGTCTGGCAAAAGTTTGAAATAGGTGAGATAGATACCGTATTCTCTGTAGCAGATATAGAGGATATGTATAGAGAGAAAGCAAAGAGGATGTGTAGTGTTGCTTTGTGGTGTGTGCAATATCGACCAGATGAACGGCCGATAATGAGTGATGTCGTGCGGATGTTGGAAGGAAAGCAAGAGATTAACAATCCTACGGACCCGTTCCCGTACACGTCACAATACATCTCAAGGTCTATTGCTACTAGCGTTACCGGTACAGGTACCACTTCATATTATTCATCTAGCCCTGCACCATTTTGTCTCATTGATTCTCAGACATAATTTGTTGTACTTTTGTTAGTAACTTTTGTTATAGAGGATTTAGATGCATAACCTTTCTTTTTGTTTGCCATTATTGTTACATAAGAAAAATTAAGATTTATCATTTTTGTATGAAATAACCTATAAATTTAATTGGTGTATATATAAGAACATTCCAAGTGATAATAAATAGGAACAAAAAATGGACCCAATTGGAAATTGTAACACAAGATGGCTTAGAAGCCCAATAAATTTTTGGCCCACATTCCTGTCATTTTGTTTAATTTGACTTGGGCTTTCACCTTTCAGAAATCCAATAGAAATGAATAAATTATTGCTATTAGTACTGATAATTTTATATCATCATATGGAGAGATAATGGAAGACGTGTGTAAATTTTTGAATAAAATGTTTTGCCAAGAAAGAAAAAGTCTGAATTGACTAATTAGAGATATAAACCTTGGAGTACATTACAAAGTATTGGCCCTTAGATTCACTCAAGTAACAATTAATCATATACTGAGGCTAATAAATTGCCATAAAATCAAACTGAACCAAGAATAAAACAAAATCTTAGACCTTAGATTTACATCACATAATGTATTACCGCGTATTAATCTCATGTAAAGTTTCTGTTTCATTCGGACTCGACATCTCTACACTATCCATGCCTTTAGTGGTGGTATAATCGCCGGTGGTCGTCCCACCAAGACTCAAACTCCACGGGGTTGAATCCAATGTGTTCTGAAAAAAGTAAACAAACGGATTGATAGGCGGCACGATCTCCATTTCCCCCTCAAGCATCCTCACAACAACACTCATTGTCGGCCGTGCCTCGGGCTGAGACTGCATGCACCACAATGAAACCTTACAGATGCTCTTCACTTTCTTTGATGACTCATCATTTCCGACAACTCCACATTGGTCCAAAATCATTTCCAATTCGCCTTCTTGGAACCTTTTTTCACACCCATTTGGAAAACCACTGCTGACTCTTCGCTGTGATATCGAGTTGCAAGTTCCTCCTGCATGCGCCCCAAATTTTCCTTCTATTTTGTATGGACACTTTATATGCAGTTTTGTTGACATTATTTTAGTTGGCGTAATTAGATATCAAAATCACTTTAGTAAGACATAAATAGTGAGATGAAATAGAAATTATTTGACAATTGTAGTTTGGTACTCAATACCTAAAATCTCCTGTATGTTTGTACAAATCTAGGTCAAATAATACATTTATAGTCTTTTGCGACAGCACTCTTGACAGAGAAAATGACCCCAAAAGAGCCAAGAAGAAAAGGTAATAGAAACAAAGGGTAAAAATTGTGGTCGATGTGGTACAGGCACACACTGGCCAGTATATTTCGTCTCATATTGAGTAGTACATTACCAAATTCAGGCATCATACCTTGCTTATTTGCAAATATAAGAATCAACAATTTCCTGCACATCACTGATTTTTTTAAATATATGTACAATTTCCCGAAATTTTTTTATGTAGGAAAATGAAAATAATAAAAATTAAAACTAGGAAATGATGTGGGAAAAATTCAAAAATGGAAAGGTAGGAACCTCAAAACCGTGATAAAACAAAGAAAAAAACACTCAAAACCGGGAAAAAAGAAAAATACTATGGGCCACCATGGCCCAACCCAACCAATGAAATGAAAAAAAAAAAAAAATAAGAGCGACAGATCTAGATGTCTCTAGGTCTTTTATGAGCTGTGGCAATGGTCATAGTAAGTCATGGTGTCCCATTTTTAATTTTTTTATTTTTCTCGGTCGGGATGGCTTATGGTGTCCCAGTTAGAAATATTTATTTATTATTTTTTTTCAGTTTCGTTTTTTTGTTTCTTGGTGGGGATGGGAAATGGGGGCCCACTTTATTTTCCTTTTCTAGATTAGAATGGCTTATGGCATCCCATAAATATAGTATTTATTTGTTTTTTTCTGTTTTTTTCATGGACTTAAAAGATGTGCCATGGCGTGTCTGCTGGATGCCATGTCCTGCTACTGCTTTCTCATTTTAAAATTTTCTCACAGTATTTCCTATTTTTAATTTTTAATTTTTTCATTTTCGTATCCATAAAAATTTCAGAGCAATATGAGTGCATTGCAAAAATATTGACCATACTGTTTCAAATTATGGTGGTTGATAAGTGCATTGCAAAAATAATGACTGAAAGGTTAAAGAAACTGATGAAGCTTTTCGCCGGGCATTTTTATTAATAACCAAAAAATTAAATAAAGTAATATTAATAACCAATTTTCAGATTTTTTTTTCATTCATAACCAAACTGTCCCCCTGTGGGACGGTCTACTGTAGAGACCAAACTGCCTCCCCATGGGGCGGTCTAGACTTCAGAACAAACCGCCCCTCCCCGGGGGGCGGTTTACTATATATATATATATATATATATATATTTGTATTTTGTGTATAAAATGATCATTTTGTCTCTCCTAAGTCACAATAATGCACTTACTCTTCTTCCAAACTAACTTCTGCTCTCAAACGTACTACGAGGCGATTGCGCTCAACAGTGACCGAGATATATTTTTTTAAAATTAATTTTTAGAAACATGTCGGAAATTTCAGAAATAAACAAAAAATATTAGAAATTGTTTGATCCATCCTCCAAATTTGAAACCTTATTATTTTATATGTTGTTTATGATGTTTGTTTTTTTAGGTGAAAACGATGAGCAAAAACACACTAAATCAATCGTCCGGTGGTGGAAAACTGAAATTTAAGCCCTGGTTTAGTAATTGTACTGGAAATGACTGTATCTGTAAAAAAGATTTAGCATACCGTAGGTCAATCCCAGTCAATGACGATGATGATTTTGAGGAAAGTATTTACAAAAAACCAAACCCGTTACCTACAAAGAAAAATACTGGTAAGACGGTCTCTTCGTCCACTACGACTCGTATCGGCGATATCAAAAGAAAGAAAAATGCTGGTAAGACTGTCTCTTTGTCTACTGCGATTGAACCAGACTCAGACGAAGATTTTGTTCCTTGTACCTTCGGTACTCGTTCTCAGAAGTAGTATTATTGGAAGGTCTGTAATAATTATTTAGTAATTCTAATGTATCAGTGTGTAATATTTATCAGGTTTTGTAATCGGATCGAATAGTTAAAATTCATCTAAGAAAAATAGTTCACAACATTAGTTAATTGTATAAGTTCATAGCGTAATTGAACAAACCAAGCATAGAACATAAGATACAAATATAAATATAATATTTGTTGCATAAACAATAAAGTATTACATAATTAATAACAAAGTTAATATGTTTAATACACATAATATTTTTCATTTAAGCTGTACTATAGGAATAGTAATACTAGCTAGCCATCGCATAAATTTCACTGGTTTAGGAGTAATTGAAATATATCTAATTAATTACAGTGTTCAAACCGGTTCTTCGCTGTTGGCCCATTCATTTGAACCATCTGAATGATGGCCTCACTTAGTTAAGACGATTTTTAAAAGCATAAACCCTGGCATTTTTTTCCATAACAAAAAAATTAAATAATATAATATTAATAACCAAACTGGGAAAAAAATTTCATTCATAACCAGACCACCCCCACATTGGGTGGTCTACCCTACCCACCAACCCGCCCCTCCCACCCAGCGGTCTTCCCTGACCATCAGACCGCCCCCCCATCCGGCGGTCTGCTTTCTTTTTTTTTTTCCTATAAAACCCCCTCTCCCCTCTCCCCTCCCCCCACCCACACCAAACCCTAGCCGTCTTAGGGCTCTCCTCTTATGTTTTTTGTGTTGAAACCGCTGGAAACTCCATTTTGTCGTCCCGAATGCGATATTTCGCACCTGCGTTGCATTTTCAACCCCTCTCCGCTTCCGTTTTCGGGTACGAAATTTTTTACGAATTTTTATAAATTATTTCGAATCGTTAGAAATTGTTGATTGGAATTGTTATAAATTAGGTAGAAATTGTTTGATTGGAATTGTTATAAATATTAGAATTGTTAGAATTGTTTAATTGGGTTTGAATTGTTAGATATTATTTGATTGAAATGGTTAGAAATTATTTGATTAAAATTGTTAGAAATTGTTGATTAGAATTGTTAGAAATTGTTGATTGGAATTGTTAGAATTGTTTGATTGGGTTTGAATTGTTAGATATTATTTGATTGAAATGGTTAGAAATTATTTGATTGGAATTGTTAAATATTATTATTATTATTATTATTATCATTTTTTTTTTCTTATTGTTATTCTTCTTATTTTAATTATTATAATAGTAATTATTATTATTATTATTATTATTATTATTATTATTATTATTATTATTATTATTATTATTATTATTATCATTATTATTATTTTAATTATTATTCTTTTTATTTTAATTTTTATAATAGTAATTATTATTATTATTCTTTTTTTATTGTTATTCTTCTTATTTCAATTATTATAATAGTAATTATTATTATTATTATTATTATTATTATTATTATTATTATTATTATTATTTTGTTGGATTAATTAAAATTATGTTTGATTGGATTGTTAGAAATTGCTAGAGTTATATTTAGAACACATGTGTTAATTTATTTTGTTTGTAAAACTTAATATTTTGAAATGCAGGATGATTAGATCTGGACGATCACGAGATACATCAGACACCGCCGAGAGTTCGCATTCTCACGTCGATCCGAGTGGGAGCACAGAGACCATGCATGAGGAGGTTGTCGCTGCAGATACATTCAGTCTCCTCCTGTGACTCCCCCACAGATGTCACCGTGTCTCACTTGCATCGGTAGAGGTACGTTGAGTAATTCGAAGAAAATGCAAACATTATGTTTTAAAACACATATAGTTATTCATCTAAAACATTAATAAATATAGGATGAGACCATGTTGACGGTGCGGCACCGCACGCCCGAGGTACCGTAGTGGCACATCCACTGATGGATCGGTACCTGATGAACCTCGGGTTGTACCAACTAGGCACATTGGAACAACCAAGGAGAATTGACCAGACACTTATGTGCGGACTCGTGGAGACATGGAGGCCTGAGACGCACCCACCATATGGGCTTGTACAGGATTGCACGCAAGCCTCAGGTCAATTTGTGTGTCCCGCCTGACCCGACGGACGTCAGTTTGGGAGCGGGACCCTGGACATTGAGGTATATGGTCTGGTACCAGCGGTGGTGCATGACTACTGTAAACTTGCAGGGCGACTACCGTGATTCTCTTCGGCGGAGAATGATGAGTGATTCGAGTAAGACCCATTTGCCGTGGGGCCCGATCAACACTCGAGCGGTAAGTAATAAAGATTATTTGTAATATTATTTTTTCTCCATACAACTCATTTCCTAAATGTTATTTACAGGTACTGACGGCAATTCGAGGAGTTGCACACAGTTTGGTGTGCATGGCGAGAATTGGTTTCCGGGCGTTCGGGTGTACTATGCTGCATCACACTGCTCCGATCGTCGAGGATTTCCATTTCGATGGGCGCCTCGTTGGCATGCTGCACGACGCTGGCGAGAACATCAACTGGCGTGAAATCAAGATTGACTCACCAGTTCCGAACCAGCCCAACCAACCCCCGCCTCTCGTACGCGACAGAGACCTACCACCACCCCCCGCAGATATTATAAGTTAATTTTTTTTCATTCACGTCAATTTTGTTTTGAAATGTGTTCTTAAGATGTTCCACTCAAATATTGCAGAACATAACCCGAATTGGACGTTCCACGATTGGGTGCTGGATAACCAAGAGATGACACGCCTACTACAATTAATATGGAGTGCCAGTGCAGTATGACGAGGTCAGTTGGATCATGTCTGTATAATTAAATTTTTGTTATTTTGTATAAAGAAAATTAACATTACCTAACTGCAGGATAGTCACCCTACATGGAGTGTCGAGCCCACTTTCACTCCGGCAGACTTTGGTCTCACTGACACTGGGGCAGAGGACGACCACGAGGCTAGTGGCAGTGGGGCACAGCAGGCTACCCAGTTTGATCCATGGGTGGATGCTGCGTTTGGGACACAGCCACCGACCACGTATACAGGGGATTGAGACGAGCCCACACTATCGATGCCACCCCCTAGGCAGCACGACCACGAGGCTAGTGGCAGTGGGGCACAGCAGGCTACCCAGTTTGATCCATGGCCGAATGCTGCGTTTGGAACACAGCCACTGAGCACGTATACACAGGACGACATGCATTTTGATTATTCTGATGACAAGGATCCTCCAGAGCCCTCTGAGCCTCCACAGCCTCAGAGACGTGTCCAGCCGCGGAGGGCGTGCGCGCCGCCTTCCAAATTGTCATTGTCCGGTCGTCGTCCTCGTTGCTAGTTTTTTATATTTCATATTGTTGCCCTTGACAGTACTATATTTATATTTTCCTTTCTATATTTTATGTTGATCAGACGTTATTTGGTTATTTTATTTACTTATGTTTTTGTTTCTATATTTTATGTTGACCAGACGTTATTTGGTTATTTTGTTCACTCGACCAAATCCGTTGTTATTTTGTTCACAAGGAAATTACAAGGAAATACAATCATATAATCACAACGAAATACATAAAATACAATATAAATTACAAGCAAATATGATATAAATTACAATCAAATACATAAAATACAATATGAAATACAAAAATACAAAAAAAAAAAAGCAGACCGCCGGGTGGGGGGGTGGTTTGATGGCCAGGGAAGACCGCTGGGTGGGGGGGCGGATTGGTGGGTAGGGCAGACCGCCCAATGGGAGGGCGGTCTGGTTATGAATGAAATTTTTTTTCCAGTTTGGTTATTAATATTATATTATTTAATTTTTTGGTTATGAAAAAAAATGTTGGGCATAAATCTACTTAAAATCTCTTCGAGTTAATACAAATTAATTTTAAAGCACCGCATGACATGCATAAAAAAAAATATAGATAGAAACTTTTGTTTATCTAGAAGGTAGAATTCCAGCAATATGACAAAAGATAACACCCAGTGGCAGCGACAGGAAGACAGAATGGGGATCAATTGACCCCAATTTTTTTGGAATTTTAGTATTTACGTAATATTTTATATATAATTTAAAGTAAAATGATTTGATATTGTCAAATTGATCTTCATTCTCCGTAGAATTTTTTTTGTTTGACCCTCATAATTCGAAAGTCTGGCTCCGCCCCTGATAACACCGATGTATGTGCAGTAAAGGTTAGGGACTAGAAGATCTAATGGGCAGAATATACATGTACAAACCTTAATGAAGTACGTAGAAATGATGATGATTGCAGCGGTGTTAGTAGTTCGTGGGAGACATGATAGATGCTGGTTGTAGCTGCTTTTGTTTTGCTACCATTTTCTTTTCGTATTTTTTGTTAATAACCATAAAAAAATTAATAAAAATAACCATATATGAAATTTATTTTTATAAATAACCAAACCGTCCCACTCTATAAAATAGGGTTTTTCTCTCTCCCGCCTCGCTACAATTCACTTCTTCCTCTCCCAAACCGAACTCAGATGTCAAATAGTGCTCCGAAGCGATTTTTTAGGCGATTCTGATGTGATTTCTTCAAAAACACACCAAGTCAAAAATAATGAACAAAAACACACCAAGTGGGACGATTCTGAGGCGATTTTTAGGTGATTTTTTAGTCGAAAATGATGAACAAAACAGGAGACCGAGTTAACAGGGAAATCTCACAAGATGTGGTCTTTTTGTATTGCGAAGGACTGTCCAGCATGTAAACTGCAGGCCTCATACCGTAGGTCAATCAAGATTCGCTTACTGCGACTCGTACCGGCAAGGTCAATCCAAAAAAAATATTGGTAAGATTGTCTCTTCGTTTGCTGGAGATTCAAGAAATCGGTATAAGCCATAGCCGTGTAACAGAGGAACAATCTGAGAATGCCCTGACAGGTAGTTCTCTCGATCCAATTTGGTAAAGATAGGTAAAGTGAGCATCACAAGTTAATGTTCTTGTGTGCCATGAGGAGTAGAGACAGTGGAAGAATCATTAGAGGGATTTTGGTTTGGATCAGATTCCATTTAGCTCTGATACCATGAAAACCATGTTACTGGTAAAGTAGAGAATAGAGAAGAAAGGAATTCATGAAAATGATTTTCATTTATTGTGTTTCTTACAGAGAGATACATCGGCCTGATTGCTTGTTGCTTTGGCTAACAAGTTGGAATCGGAATAACATGTTTTTGTTATTCCCTGAGAATAACAGCAGATTTATTTCCAACACTTGATAGATGATATGCAGTAGAAAACTTCAGTCAAAGCGGAAATAACAGTACCACCGCGATTTGTGTTGACTAACGATCGAGCTCATGCGAAAATCATGCAAATAATTTGGTTCTTCATGTCGCTGAGGCTCCTGATCATATCATGTTGCTAGCCCCTAGGGTCATGTTACTTTCTTCTCTTATTTTTTTTATAGTTGTAGCTTAATTATTTGTTTTTATTCTAGAATTTGTAAATTAAAACTTAGATCTAGAGATTTTGTAAGAGACATTAATATATATATAGAGAGAGAAAGAATGAATTGAGCATAATAAGGTTGATTGATTGCTTAATGGATATAATCATTGTACACTAAACTATTCTTCCATAAATAACAAAGTTTGTCGGTTAACGACTTTTCGGTGGAGCCTGTTTCAACCAAAACATTTGAAATTGATGTTTTTATTTTGTGCTTTTGTTTTGTTTTGTTTGGAAGTTTTACATAAGTTGTGAAGTCGTGAGAGAGATTTGAACTCTCGATATTTATGTAATCACAGTTTTAGAACTTTCGTGCTTTTGCATTTGCAGAACTTATCACGCGTAATATTTTTTAATATTTCGTCTTAATTTCATTTCATGTAGTTTTGATGGTTTATAATGCATGGTTAAATTTGTATCCAATTTCTTTATTAATGCAGTGTATGGTTATTGATTATTGATTGCGGTTGGTTTAAATTTTTTCAAAAAAACTCAAGACCGAGTCTTATAATAAACCCCGATGAATTTATTCTTGCGTAATCACCCCAATTTGTGCACATGCAAAGAGAATAGTAACCACTAACACCTCATCTACTAACTTATATTTGCTATTCATTTTAGCAAACAGCTCTAGTGCTTGAACAGACATACCATGCTGCTATCATAGCAAGATATCATGGCACTCCAGGAGACAACATCTTTGTGACCCATTTCATCAAACACCTTCTCTGCATCTTACACCATATTACTCTTTCCAAACAAAAAATAATAATATAATTTGTGGTAAACAATCCCTTTCCTTCTCGGGCATATTGTTAAAAATCCAAACCGACTCGCTCAAATCATCCAACCACACATACGCTGCTAAAATTGAAAGTGTGATATACGATGTAGTCAAAGGGAGCACCGAAAAAGAAAGAAAGAAATGGGGCAGGACGGACATAGCGCCTGGGCAGGAGATTCTTTAACTCATAGAAATCAATTAAGGATATAGAGGTTGTTTGGCACCAAGGAATTAAGACTAAAGGATTAAGTACTTGAGTAGTGCTAAGAAACCGATATTCGGTTGTCTTAATCCGTGGATTAAAGCTAACGAAATTAAAGGAAGGAATAGATGTGTTTTAAAGTCCGGGCATGTTAGATTAAGATCTGAGTAAAAGGAGGCTAAATGAGGTGATATTAATCCGCGCTCAAGAACCCATGTTTGATAGAATTAAGATACTAATAAAGCTAAAAAAATAAGAGTAAGTCCTAAGGAAGCTTAATCCTTTGTTGTCGAGTAGTTCCATACTATCATACCCTCCCTGCATTAGAGGGCATGGAAGTCAGGTTTAATGAAGGCGTTGACCCTCTTAAAAGGAGTTGCTTACTAGGAATCCAAGGTGGCAACGAGCTGACTTGTTACAAGTTAAGCGAGCTAGACCTAGCTAGAATTCGCTAATTCTAGGCCGAGCAACTAACGAGCTAGCTCGTATTGAGCTCGTGCCAGTATGATTAAGTTGTTACCAAGAAAATCATGAACTGATCTCAAGCGGTTCACGAATCCTAACTGAGAATTTGTATCCAGTGCAATACCTATGTACAAATTACACTTTAGTCGTCCGTTTTAAACTTGAAACCAATCTCAAAATAGACCCCTATATTTAAATAGACACTGAATTCCAATAACTCGTGTGAGATGTAATGAGAGCTAATTCTACGCAGTCAAGTATGTGGAAGGATTCAAACGCTGATATGTCTCCTGAGGGGTCAAGATCTCATTAATTTTGTTAATCTAAATTATAGGACTAAAATGTAATTAGAGCACTAGGATCACTATATAAAGGTGAAGAGCCTGTGTATGGATTGAATTAGTGATTTATGAGATAAAATTCGTGTTAATTCCTCAAAATCCCGTACTATATTGCCTTCTTTTTTTTAATTCCTTTTAGCTTTGTTATATGAAATAGTAGTCGTTTTGCTTACTAACTTTTATTTTTCTGAAAAAACGAAAAGACAACATAGAAAAATTCAAAGAATTTGAGAATGTTTAATTAGTTATGTTTCATATTGAAATTTATTTACAGTTATTTACAATATTAAAATATCATTAACTCAGAAAACTTCTCTTTGAGAAAGGTAAAAGAGAAACCAAAAAGAGAAAACCAAGCACATACATAAAACTTTAGAAACCACAACTACATGACAGTGAAGTAACCTGACACTAGAACATCAACCATTTATACAATTTGATTCACAAAGATGAGATGAAGTCATCGACCTTTACATTCATCTTGCGAGACAAAAACTTCATGCAAATCGGTGGATTAACCTTTGCCAGAGCTAGAATTGACTGAGGAAGAGTCCATAAACCATCCCCGCAAATCATACCTGAGGCCACAGCAGGCCCAAATTGATCTGCCTGCAACTTGTTAATCTTCTCCCAGATGAACAAAATCAAGCTGCCGACACACATGTCAATTGTGAAGTACGGGCCAATATAGAATGGTATGGCCATGGCCATAGGGAGGGGGATGAATCGCGAGACCTTCTTGGGGACCAAGTCTCTAATCAGATTAATTAAGACAGCAGAAAAGAAGAATCCGTAGCAAAGTTTAAGGCAGTTGTGAGGGAGAGACCCAAAACCATCCACACCAAGAATAGCAATGTTACGGTAAACGATTGCATAAGGTGCAGGGTAATCAGTGCCGCTTAGACCAAGGTCGCTGAAGGCCTTGTAAAAGAGCCAAAAGACGCATGGTGCAATGACACATCCCATAGCTGTAATGAAATAATTGGGTGATTAAAATGTGATATGAGACTGTCAATCCTTCTGTTTGTTCATTCAGTTTGAATGCTTAATGCGTGTTGTATTTGTTATACATTAGCAAAGACTCCACAAAAAGCCCATTATCTGGTACTGTTCTTGACCCGGCATGTATAACACAAATCAATTGAACTGGTCTATATTGAAGAACATTTTGACTAGGTTATTGGACTTAAGCTTGACTAATTAAGAAATGTTGCTGATTTGTAAATATATTTTTATACCTGTGCCAATAATTTGACTAACAAACATGGATTTAGGGGAGGCAAGGGTCATGTAACCAGTCTTGAAATCTTGCATTAAATCAGCAGCAGTGGAGACGATGTTCATCATGACACCACAAGCGGCCAAGCTGGCAAGCACACCGCCATCTCCCTTACCAGCCCATGCACCAATTGTGAAAATGGCAAGCTTACCATAAGTGGAGGCAAGAGACCAATCAGTAAGGCCATCCCCATATGCATTACAGAAGGCAAGGACTGGTGCGAACAAATAGGCTACTAGGATGTAGTACCTGTTAAACAAATAGCAATTATGAGGAAACTTATTCTGTTGGCTAGCTTTGATGGTCTCGTAATTGCATTGTGCTACAAGTAATTTTCTTATTCAGTAATTTGTTAACCAAAAATCCGAAATGTTTAAAGAGTGGTTGAGCCATACAAGTATAATGTTGGATTTGAGAAAAAAAAAATCTGTTTTAATTATCACTTGTTTTATTTTGTGCTCATAAAATATTTTATTTTTATTCACCAAAAATACTACAGGTTAAGGAGTAAGAAATGCATAATTATATGTTTCAAACTGGGACGGTTCTGGTTTGGTACTGAATACTGATTTGATATTCAGACCCCTTTTTCTTTCTTTTATACAAATTTATATTCATTTATGTAGATTGCATTTCTTATCGTCATCATCAAAAAATAATTTGGGTATCAAGTACGGTACCATTTAAGAGGCTTGAAGATATGTGGCAGTGTCACAATGGAAATTAGCGCCAAACAAACATAGCCTCCTAATGCAACCTTCTTAGGGATCTGGTCCTGACAAAAGAGCTTAGTCCTCTTCTTGTCATCGAACGAGGCCATCTCAGCAGAGACAACATTGCTGTCCTTATCTGTTGTGGGAAGTTTGGAGTTGCTTTTCCATACTTTATAAAGAGCGAAAAGTGTGTGGGACAAGACCTTCACAAAGTTGTACACGCCATCTCCTAGAATCATGGCAATGGATATAAACACCTACATGATGAAAAACTCATTATTACAGAGATATTTCATGTTAGATTTTAACAGAAGTTTAGAAGTTGCTTCACAAACAATGCTAATAGCAAAAGTAGTTAATTAAATGACTCCATTCTTGATAGCCAAAATGTTGCTCAAGGAGAGTACAGAACAAAGACTTCTGTTTCTCATAAGTTTTTGTATGCACTGAACTAATTATGGGTACAGTGTAAATTTCCATTTTTCACACCTTCTATTAATATTTGTCATTGCTTTGTATCCAACACGTTTAAGTTTGAATACGTACCTTATAACCTTGCAAGCCGTGAACACTGGTCCAAGGGAGAGAAGCAGAATACCATTCGCCTTTTTTGTTCTTAATCAAAGGCCACATCAATCCCCAAGAGATAATAGCACCCAAAAGAACGGAAATGTTCACAATGTAGGGGCAAATCATCCCAACTCCAACATAGGTCGGAGAGAAGTCAAAGTAAAACCTACAAATAAAAGATACAAGAAAGGAATGTAATAGCATATGTAGAAAGAACTGTCATTTTTATATTTTGCAAAAGCATGAATATGTTTCTTCTAACTTATTTTCAAAAGCCTCAAGGCCTAATGTAGGGAAACTCGCAAATCCACAATCATCTCCGCCAGTGTAGAACCATTGAAAGAACCCCCAGACGAAGGTCCCTGCAAACCACTTGCCTAGGAGCGATACCTGCTTCCTAAAATAATACAATTTAAAATGATATTAGATAACTTTTCAACTACAACATCTAAAATGCAGTGGTGTTTACGTTTTTCTGATAATGATTCTCTCTTACTTTGCCAACTTAGCACCCTTAGGTGTGTGAAAACCATTGATAAGATAAGCAGTAGCTGTCCCACTTGGATAGATCAACTTATAATCAATTATCATAATCTGAAAACAAAAACAAAGTTTGTTCATGTAATTAGTAACTGCTTTCCATTGTCTCCACAGAATTTGAATTAACATATAGTGAGTTGAATTATGAATATAAAAGTTTTACCTTTCTCAAGGGTACCACTGCAAAAAGACCAATGAAACTGACCAAAAACATGAACCCGATCATCCAGCTTAGTTTCGGGTCCTTGATATCCCTTGGATCATTTGCTTCTGTTGCTTGTTCTGCTATCCGACCGCTCATACCAAACATATAGCTTCCAAAGCCGCCTACTCAAACATATTAACTTTTTCAGTGAACCTTTCTGAAAGGAATTATACAACTGTTACACCATAAGTGCCACACAAAAACCATCCTCTTGCTTGTTGGGTTATCCAAATGAATAGACTTTGTAATAGTCCAGAAATAATAATATAGATGGACATCACTATCCCAGTATCCTAGAAATGCATTTAATAATATGAACACAGACAAATAAGGGATAGCCGTAGCCTGTAGCCCGTAGCCCTAGAGTTCTAACAAAAACCCGGAACTCGTGACCCGGTCCGGTCCGCCCGTGACCCGTGTACCGGTCCGGTCCGGTCCGTGCACGGGTTGCACGGGTTCGGGGGTTGGCCGGACCGGGTAAAAATCCGGGTAAGGGTTGATTTTTGAAATCAAAACCCGCTGAACCCGTGACCCGTGAACCCGTGAACCCGGTCCGGTCCGTGAACCCGTACCCGTCCGGTCCGGTCCGTGAACCCATACCCGCCCGGTCCGGTCCGTGAACCCGTACCCGCCCGGTCCGGTCAAATAATTCGTATTTTTTTTCAAAAAACCGAAAAAAAAAAAAAAAAAAAAAAAAAAAAAAAAAAACAGAAAAAAAAAAAAAAAAAAAAAAAAAAAAAACCCGGTCCGGACCAACCCGTGAACCCGGTCCGCCCGGTCCGTGAACCCGTGGGGGTAAGGGTCCACGGGCGGGTAAGGGTAGAGGTTCAAAATTTCGACCCGTGTACCCGCCTACCCGTCTACCCATGAACCCCCCGAACCCGTACCCGGCCAACCCGTGAACCCGGGCGGGTTGAACCCGGTCCGGTCCGTTTTAATACACTACGTAGCCCCACTTATCACTTAAAGGTATGTTTCCAAGTTAAAGAGTCAACTAATCAACTATAACAAACAATGGACTGGATTTTCATTTGTTTGTGCCGATTTAAGACGACCTGATTTCCATCTGTTTATTTCAATTGGCATCAGTTGTGACCTTCTACCCACTAAGCAGAGCGGATAACACAAATTTTCCTCTAAAAAAAGCAAAAGCTCTGATTTGGACTCTTGGGATCTTATAAAACATAATAGGTCTTATGTAATGTAGCAGTAACAGCAGAATATATAATCTGTTAGTGTTAACTTTATTGCTCTGGCATAATATATGAGACATTTTATTTAAGTGTTTAATGAAAATAAAATATCAACATTAATTATAGAAACAGTAGTAGCTATAATTGTTAGTAATACCAACAATAATGTTAGTAAAAGTAATAATGATTTATTATTTGCAGGGATGTGCTGAAAATATAAATTAAGCCTTTAAACATTGGAGGATGCTAATTTGAGAGCAATAATTATAAAGCGATGAGATTTTCTCTTAATTCTTATTTAACTGTTATTTAAAGATCTTATATTATGGTCTGAACTTGATTCTGAATTATCATGCAAGTGAATTGAAGTTCCCTATTTCTTTTAAAAAAGAAATACATAATGCCTTGTTATTGTATTTTTATTTCCTAATGCAAATGGCAAGTTAAGTAACACCAGCATATCCATTTAATGATTTGAAAATTATATGTAATTTTATTATAGAAAGTTAGAGGGGTCTAATGTCAAAGGTTTTGGTTTCAAATTGTTCCCAATAAAATAAAATCTCAAATAACTATATTTTTTTAAATATTTATATGATTCGATTTATACTTCTACTCTTATAAATTGGG
Source organism: Carex cristatella (assembly GCA_024447775.1). Classification (NCBI taxonomy): domain Eukaryota; kingdom Viridiplantae; phylum Streptophyta; class Magnoliopsida; order Poales; family Cyperaceae; genus Carex; species Carex cristatella. The sequence continues at coordinate 7,353,022 of JAJHPF010000011.1, read as the reverse complement.
GCCTGCATTTAAATTGTATAGCTAGCTCATGCTCTTAAGATATGCTTCTATTTTATGATGAGTGTGCATTTAAATTTGGGGTGAAAATGGAACAGATAATATCCAATCCGTATGGATATGGATATAGATATGGTTTTAAATTTCAATTATCCATAGCAGAATAGTAGATATATCATATAGTTAAATATATATTATAAAAAAAGTTATCTTATTCACCATTATATTAAATAAATATTATTAATTTTAGTATCTTTTAATAACATTTATATAATTTTTAATATATATCCAATCCGATCTGTATCAGAAACCAAAAATTAAAAATGGATACAGATAGTCCGTATTCGATCAGTTTTCACCCTTAGTTTATATCTATATTGCATTTTTTTTTTTACTTTCTTTTTCTCACTGCGCTTTATGAAACAATTCTTACTCTCAATTCTTCTAGCACTAATCTTAAACATTAGCAATTTTACTAATCAATAAAAAGGAAATTGTTCTGCAATATTCCACGTAATCTTACCATATCGGTAAATAGCCAAATAGGGAGGACAAGATTTTTTTTTTGAAAAAAAGCAGATGATAGGTAGGTAAAGTTACCGCTGAACGCCAAGCCATAGGCCGCAACGACCGCAGTCTGAATGACTGTGTTTTCCTGCCTTGTAAAGGGCTGTTTCAGCATCCCCCACTTGTCTAAAGCCACAGTCCACATCCGTACGAAGAAATACCCTAGCAAACCCGCCGAGACATTCAGCGAAGGTATGATACCGGTGGTGAGATTAAGTTTCATCACGATAATGCTAAACAGCACCGCAAGGAAGAAGGCCACGAAGAAGGCACGAAAGGTTAGCTGCTCTCTCCAGCTGGGTACGGGTTTTGACTCGAACACTTGCTCCACACTGAGGACTTGGTCTTGGTAATCACCTTCGACATTTGAACCGTTGGATCTGTTGTGCTGCCTCAGTCCAGTCACCTCCACCATCTCCTCGCCTTTATATGCATCAGATTGGGATTTTGGTTTTGTATCATCGCTGTTCTCCATTGGATCAGAGCTGTGCACAACAGGGAGGTTTGTGGGAAAAAGAAAAGAGAAGAGAGAACAGTGGGAGAGAATCTGAAAGGTGATATTTGGAATCTGGTGGTGTGAATCTATTTAATAGCCAAGGGGGCAGCATGCCATGAATTCGCATCCTCTGAGATATCTCAAATTTTGCATGACTTTTTGGAATATCTCACTTGTTCAAATACGTTATGCACTAATCTCAAAGCTCAAATAATACTGCCCCCTACATTCCCCCGAGTAGGCACCGGACACGTCGGTCACACAAAAATTGAGATATCTCAGAGGATACACACCCGCATGCTATGGTGTATATTATTAATAAGGAGGGTTCAAATGCACTATGGTTTTGTACTTCAATTATGTTTCACGTTTTTAGTTTTGTTTTTAAAATCCGAACAGTCAATCCGAACTGCTCAAAATAACTATTACAATAAAATATGCTTGAAGACCAAATTTTACTTTTTTTTTAGAATTTGTGTACTATTTTTTTGGTATGTACAAAATGTCAATTTTCTGGAGATCTTAGACCATCTAGAAAAGCAATATTGTAACTACAAAATAAAATAGTAAACAAATAAAAAAATATAAAATTTGGTCTCCCAGCATATTTTATTGTAATAATTATTTTGAGCAGTTAGAATCAATTGTTCGGATTTTAAAAATAGAGATAAAGACGTGAAGCATAATTGAAGCACAAAATCATGATGTATTTGAGCCCTTCTCATTATTAATTATATTTTATGATGGAAATGATACGCCACTCCAGCCTGTGTCCACCTTACGAATGTAAATACCCAAGTTTCTAGCTATCGTTTTTTGTGCAGTAAAAGTACTTCATTTTTAAGAGGAGGCCCAATTACATCATTTCCTTTTATGGCCATACATTCCGACACTATATTTAAAAGTTATTTTTGAATTTTAAAATATAAACAGTTGTTTCCAACCTTACAATATAATTTTCATATTAAAATGTATATTTCATATTAAAATGTTGTTGGATGCCAATCTTACATTTTTGTTAGAAATTATTTACTATTTATTTTGAATTTTTGAAAATCATTCTTTTACAATAGTTTAAAATTATCTGAAAATAACAATTTTGTACATATCTTAATAAATACTAAAAAAATTCCAAAAAAAAATATAAAATTTGGTCTCTATGCACATTTTGATATGGAGATCATGTTGAACAGGTCAGATCGACTGTTTGGACTTTAAAATCGCAAAAATAACTAATAAGCATACGGTGTCACAATAAAAAAGTGTAATTGGATCCCTCTATTTTTAATAGCCTTTAAATATTTAAAATGTTAATTATATATATTGGAATTTGGTTCAGTTTTTAAATAATTAGGTTTTTTCATGAAATGTTGAGTGTGTATTTTATGTCAGCGCACTAAATTCTACTTTGTGAATGTACGTAGTATTGTACATTTTATATTTGAGTGACACTATGTGACACAAATTACAATTTTTAATGAACGGGGCAAATCTTTTTAATTTATACTGAATTTGCCCTTCATTTAAATTTTCCATTTAAGACAATACACCTTTCAAAGAAGATATTTAATACACAACTAATTCATGTATCTCTATGGTAAGTACTATCAAGTGTATCAAGTAAAGTAATTTTCACATTTTAGCATTTGGTAAGATTATTTTTTGTGAAATTTGAATACTTAATTTAGTTTCTAAAATTATTATTTTAGTTCGAAATATGTAGTATGGTATTGTAAAGAATAATATTTTTGAAATAAAATTCGGTGAATAAACAAATTTTCACAAAAAATGTTAGGCTCCAAACTTTACTAATTTATCAAGTTTATTTTATTTTAAATTTTGTGAGAAATGATTGGCTCATTAAAATTCATCTTAAAATGGAGTATAAAAATATATTGAGATGGTTAAAAATAATTTAAATTAATAATATATAGATCGTATATCCTATAATTTCTAGTAAAATTCGTATGAGATGATAAATTAACAAATGTTTTCATTACAAAATTCTTTAAATTTAACACAAAAAATGTGAAAAAATAACAGTAGCAAATGCAGTTGAAATTAATAGGAAAACACAAAAGAGATCACTTTGTTTTTAAAAGTTCACATAATATAACCCGCAAGTATTTTTCTATTTAACAAGTTTGTTGTTCAAAAACTAAAATGGTGGAGCAAATAAAGGTAATCAAATTCTTTTTTTAATATAAACTATAGAATTAAGAAAAAGGAGAGCCATTAGCTAAGTAAAATAAGACACAAACATGGACATACATTTAATATTTTTTGTTGTAAATTACACTTACTGTTCGCTCAAATTATATTAGAATATATAACTTTAATAAAATATTTTAGAATATTATCTTCCTATATATTCCAATAACTATAAATTACAAATTAGCCTTGAAAATATATCATATTTAGTTTCAATAATAATCATGGAAAAATATATTTTCAAACTACTTCATCAAAATATTTATTTTTTAAGCATTCTTTATTAGACAAGGTAAATTAAACTGTGTGAGAGAAAAAAATTCTCACTGCTCTTAATAATTTAATAAAAGTTTTTTTCTCTACAAATATTATTATTTTAAAATACCATACTACATATTTTGAACGAAATAATCATTATAGAAATCAAATAAAGATTGCAAATTTCAAAAAAATAATAATAATCTTACCAAATGCTAAAATGTGAAGAGCAATAGAAAATTACATGACTTGATAGTGTTGGACTATGCAATAATCTACTTAGTCTGTTTGACTAGATTTGCAAAAATAATTTAACAATTTTCTTTAGTTGAGATATTTGCAGGTTCATCAGATTTATAATTGCAACATGACTATTGCGGCTCTTCTTTTGTCTTTGAGATAATTGACTGCAACATTGTTCCAATCAAGGCTAAGACATCAAAATCAATATCTACTCTTCACAAGTTCTTTCGAAAAGTTGTCATATGCTGAAATCGAATATTCGAGCATCGATATACGCCAGTTTGAAGATTGTTGAACATTGTTGAAATTCCATAATGTTTATATATAGATGTTGTAACAGTTGATAAGCATTGTAGCGGTTGTGACAATGATTGGCTCTGGAAGTTTTGGCTGAAAACTAGATTCAAAAATGAATTATTTTGTTGTAACGATTGATTAAATGTTGCAACACTTTAAATTGAGCAACTTACACACTGTTCGTATTTTGGCTACCGTTTGGTCACCAGTTCCACATTATAATCCTTTCCCATTGGGTAATGAGCGACGTGTCATCTCGATAGTCGCGGAGCCCCGGAGATGTAGGCACTAGTGCCAAACTCCATAATCATCTCTCGTGTCAAATATATCTTAACTCTTCCATTCAATTTACACTTGGGCGCAGAGCCCTGGTTATGTTTTCTTGTTTCTGCCAAGAACAACTCACGTACACGTTAGATATATATAGTTGAGGTGAATATTAAATAACTTTAATTTAAAATTTAAAAGCCCTCATATTTACCCGTTAGGTGTCTTTAGGGGCCAACTGATAGTACTCACGAAAAACTTTTAATTACAATTTTTTATCAATTGAAAAAGACTTTGGTCAAGAAATTTGTATATATTTCATTTAAAATTTAAAATATAAATTATTTTAACAGTTTGATATGTGAAAAAAAATAAAATAATGAACTCCAAATTTTTTAAACATGACAAGTTAAAAACTTTAGATGAAATATCAAGTCAATTTTTTTTAATAATATAAAATTTTAGTTTTATCTTTTCAATTCGTGCAAATATCAAATGCAATTAAACTATATAAATTTGTGTATCTAAATTTTTTTAGCGGTGCAAAATATTAGTTTTATGTATTGTGAAAATATTAATTTTAATATTAATTAATTTAAGAAATTTGAAAATTTCCATCAAATTTACGAAAATAAACTAAAATTTTCAAAAATCCTTACGCAGTTATGTTTAAAAATTAAATGCAAGAACTAAGTTTTAAAGGCTGATTTCTAGGCAGTTATGTACTTATCTCTCTTTCTCTATCAATTACTTTATGTATTTATATTAAGTTTTTTTTTTTAACTAAGTTTCCTTTCGTTGATTTGACAAAACAGAAAAGTAATATTTTAAATAGTGAGAAATTCGTGACTATAGTGCTCAACTTAAAGTAGTGAGAGTAGTGGGAATAAAGGGATCATGAGTCCCTTGATTTTAGGGCCGAAAATAGCACTCCAAAAATAGTAAACTTGGATTTCATTTCATCCAAAAATAGCTAGGGAGACCTGGAGGTTCGATCTTCTAGAAGATATCAACGTATAGCTGAGTTCTGTCGATCTAACGGCTCAGAAAAACAACCCACAAGATTGAATCCATGGGTCCTGACAGTATTAGATGGTTATGTTACAATATTGGTTTACATTTTTACAATATTCATGTTTTATAGTATTCTCTTTAATTTTTACAGTACTTTTGTTTTATAGTTTTAATCATCAATATTTACAGTATTCCTTTCAAATTCTACTGTATTCATGTTTATAGTTTCATATGTAAGTTTTATAGTATATATCTCCATTTTTTACAGTATTATTTTCTTTGTAATGTACATGTTAATACTTGTAGTTTTAATTGTAAGATTTGTCTTATTTTGTATTGCAGGAAGATATCTCAAAAGAGCGACTCATTCTCGCAATGAAGCTTCTGGCCCATCCGAACAATTATCATTAGATTTCTATTTTCTAAAGATTTTGTTTGAAAATTTGTGTTTGATTGAACTGTTTTTACAAGTATATTAGTTGGACAAAGTTTATAAAGTTGTTTATTGGAGAAAGTTTATAAATTTGTTTGTTGGACAAAGATAGTATTTTTGTAGTTAGTTTATCAATATAAATATAGCTGTGGTTTGGACAAAGTTATGTTCGTTTATAATATCTTTGATAGTTTTTATGTTTTATAATTTTGATCGTCATTTTTATAGTTTTCATAGTTAATTATTATAGTATTCATTTTCTATATATTTTATCGTTATTTTTATCAAAAAAACATATCGGCATAAATTTGTCATAAAAAATAATAAACAACTAGAGTACCAATAAGGATAATCCATCGATCTGTCTCCATGCAATACGGGTCAGATGACGTCATGTTTAGTTATAATTTAAAGTGAAAAAATTGGAGATTTGCTAGTATTGTTTATGCTGAAAGATGCTGCAAATTGATTGTCAATCTGAATTGGGTCCACCAAGTACATATTTCTCCTACTTGCAAAAAATGTTAAGGACGAGAAGGACTAATTGACAAAAGATACAATCTCAACCTAAACCCACAACTTTTATTTCCAATATTCACTCAGTCTTCCTATTCTCTGCCACCACCCAGAACTTGTATCTCTAGCACTCACTCAGTTTTCCTTATCTCCAGTACCCAGAACTTGTATCTCCAACACTCATTCTTAGTCTTAATGACTTGACTACTCTGATAGAGAAATGTGAAGACTTACTCGGTCTTTAGGTTCATGCACCACCACTCATTAGTAGTCCTTTCTCTAGAAAAATATCTGTTCTCATTATCAGAATTTTTTTTAAATATCAGCAATATATGAAATTTCGCCTTACTCCTCACAAATTAAGCTTGTTTCAGTTGTCTATTTAGGTTTTCTTATATACATAGGGTCTAGTTTTTGCACTTTTAGCCAACCTCATATATCCTCACTCTATTATTTCAAAAATCTAAAGAGAGAGAGAGAGAGGATATATGAGGTTGGTTTTATCCTCTCTCTCTATCCCTGACTACAATAGTAGTTCGTGGGAGACATGTTGGAAACTAATTAATTTTTTGTAACATAGTGCATAAACGAAATTGGCTATAAGTGGCAAAACCAAACCCTATGCACTAGTGGAGAAAAAGCAATCAGGAACGGTCAAATAAAGCCATCAGTATCTGACTTGAGGCCGTTCTTGATCCGAGCGATACTGAAAGTAGAGACAATCAAGATCGGACAAATAACCGACCCTAAATTCTTATCAAGGTCGGACATATATTTATAGCCGACCCTGAATATGTACTTATCAAGGTCCGGCATTTAACATAGCCCACCCTGAATGTACTTATCAAGATCGGACAACTATCTACATCCGACCCTGATTCAATTTTTTTAATTATTGAAGTGTGTTCATTTAATTAATAGCTGACCGACCCTGATTCTATTTTTCTTATTTATTTATTTTTGCAATTTTTTTTGTAATGTGCCCGCCACAATTTTGATGGCCAATAGTTTCAACACTCACAAATTCAATTAATCATACTAAATTACATCAAAATAATAACACACAATTTACAAATAACAAACACTAAATAACATACTATCAAAATATCTCATTATTCGACACACAATTTCTTTTATCTTGAAACAGTAAAAAACTAAAAATCTAATCACAGTGAGCACAAGTCACCTATGAAAAACCAAACAGAATTGTGAGGACTAAGAAGAAAAATTACTAATTAAGAGATGTCTTTATATCACATCACATTCAACATGAGAGTTTTTTAAAGAAAACATAGACTACTAATTCTAAAAATTCTTTCTATGAATTTGAAATTTTTTTATTTTTTTTATTTTGACAGGACAGCTTTGGACACTGCTGCTTGATTTTTCTTTTTTTTTCCATCTTGACAGGTACTGCTTTGGACATTGAATAAAGGGACGGCTTGATCTTGACTCTTGAAAGATAACAACAAATTAATTTCCCAATTGTTTATGGTGAAAAATGCTGCAAATTTATATGTCAATACTACGTTGGCCCCACCTTCTCCTTGTACATATATCTCCCACATGCAGAAAAGGTAAAGTCGAGATGGCCTTGTCAGCAAACTCAGCTCAGTTATCAACACTCACTCATGAGTCTTTGTCTAAAACCGAAATTAGTGTTTTGTGACTTTCTCCAACAAATATTCTTATAGCTAGGACTGAAAATAAAATGAATGAATGTGTGTATTCGGTCAAAATTTGGGATGTCTTTGTGCAGTGCATTAATTTAACGGTGCAAGTGAGAACCAGCCTTTATATCACATAGCAAAGGAACGTGACTCTCATGTAGGTGATTATGGATTCAAAACTCATAAAGTGAGAAAATTTTCTGTATTATATACATGACTTTGAAAGTGAGTTGGGTGGCTTGACTTCCAACTCATGATTTTAAAAATTTAACGGTGCAAGTTGAATTAGTTATTACAACGACTTTAATTAGATAGCTGTCCTATAAGTCTAATGTTATGTTTAGTTATAATTAAAGTAAAAGAATTAGTGCTTTGCCAGGAAATTTTTATGCTGAAAGATGCTGCAAGTTGATTTGTCAATCTAAAGTGGGCCAACCATGTACATATATCTGATATCTCCAACGAGCAAAAAGGTTAAGGATGAGTAGGGCTGTACAAAATGGTTCAAACTTATAACTTGCTCATATGTCGCTTGCTAACTGCTCACTTTAACTCGCTTATTTATAATTCAAGTCAGTTATTACTCGAGTTGGCTGACCGTTTAATAAATGAGTTAAGTTTGAGCATACTCCAACTCGCTCATTAACAACTCGAGTTACACAAAATTCGTCATAATAAATCTTATGCCCTTTTAATTGACTCCTAAGTTGTTGTTTGAATTGTGTGTTTTGTTAGTTATCTTGTTAATTATTTTTGAATTATTTGTGTTTAGGTAAACTTTTACTAGTATATAACTATAATTAAGGAAATTGACTGGTCAAATGAGTTACTAAGTCATTTGAATTTTTTTGACTAAATAACTTATTAATTATATTTTATATAATGTTAAATTTAATTAATCTCATTTTTTGATTAATTGAGTAAATATGTGAGTTGTTAGATTTTTAGATGATAAATACATAACAACAGAAATTTGAGTGGTATATATGTTTAATATTCTCCCTAGAAAATATACACATCGAAAGAGATTACATGGTAGGAATTTATTCAAAAAAAGCTAGGCCTATTTCATTTTCGTATACAAGGCCCAACCCATTTTGTGAGAAGTTTTTAATTTGGGATGCAGATTAAAGAAAAGCTGGAATCATCAAGTGACAGGCTCTGGCCCATAATAATATAAGACACCAAATCGGAAAGAAATATATGGCCTAGTTCTGTTCTGATCTCTTTAATAGTGTTACTATTAATTTATTACGCCTTACGCGTATGTTTCTTGACCTCTGGACGTGGGTTTGTTGGTTCACTTTGGGCAACAACATTTTTATTAAAAGACAAATAAATTAATTAGATATATTGGATTCCTGTGGCGTCGGTATAGAAAATAGAAAGTATATAAAAAAATAGAGAATGCTATGATTGCTATCATACTAGAATATCTCTATCAAACAAATTAGAAAATTTGGATGCATGCATCTTACAAAAACTATATATACACAATTATTTCACATATTTTGATTGTATGACAGTAAAAAAAATACTAACATTGCAGTTATATATTTTTTTCATAACTTAGATAAAAAGGGTTCAAATGGCTCAATTTTTTTTGTCTCTATCATGTTTTTCTAGAACTTCAATAACTTAAAATTTTACATTTAAATGGCATAACTAAACCGTTAAATATGATATATATTATTTTCTCTATGAACATGTAAAAGATCATGACATTTAAGTTTTGAATTGATTATTAGAGCTGGCAAAACTACACTGATGTGAATAAAGTCTAGACGTTAATTTTTAAACTTATTATTTTATAAAAAATCAAAATTGAAAGGCAATAATTTTTATGCATATGTAGAGAAAATAATATAGCTCATATCGAATTAATGGTTTTATGTTGACTCATAAATTTTAGAATTTGTTATTAAAGACACAAAAATGAATAATTTAAGATATGAAGGTATGATGGGTACTAAAAATTGACTAGTCAAATATCATCGAACTATTTGAAAAATTAACGATTTAATTTTATCAACACTTAGATTTATGACACAAATTTAGTACCCTATGAAAAAGTAGAGAATGCCCTTCTAAATTTATATAATGTTGACAAAGATAGTATCATCTATCATCAATTCATCATACCAGCCCAATAAATACAGCCAATCTACCGTGAATTGCACGGTCTAACTAGCCAGGTCTGACAGGTCTCAATAAAGAAATCACAAAAATTACACCAAGTTAAAATTTCCATACAACCAATTTCCATGCATGACAAGTGCTCACATCCCTCTTCAGACCTCTCTATATAAGCAGTCCCACTACGCGCTTTTTACAACACTAGTTCATACAAAAAAAGTAAACAATCACACAGACATAAAATTTCATGGCATCTCAAATCATTAAAAACTACCGTGAAGGCGCTGATATCACCGAAGGAGATGCCAAGTGCAAGAAGAAGTCTATTCAAGTGTTTGAAGAGCTTGACCTCCCGAAGGGTATCTTTCCTCTTCAAAACATAGATGAGTTTGGTTACAACAGAAATGCCGGTTTCATATGGTTTGTTCAGAATAAAAAGATAGAACATACTTTCAAGAAGATCAAGCAGGTGGTTTCGTACACTGTTGAGGTGATGGCCTTTGTGGAGAAAGGAAAGTTGAAGAAGATAACCAGGGTTAAAACTAAATAGCTGCTGCTTTGGCTTTCTATTGTCGAGGTTTACATTCAAGAGGGTTCAAAAGATAAGATTTCATTCAAGACAGGCACCGGGCTTTCTGAGAGTTTCGACGTGTCTGCTTTTGAGATTTAAATTTTGCTATTTGCTATCTTTTGTGAACCTAAAGAAAAGAAGTAGGTCAATTTATATTAATAATATAACTTCTACCAATTTGTAACATTTGATGTTTTATTATGTTAATGAATAAATGCTTGTTGTGCGATAAGATGGAATTTTATGACCTAATTATTGGCTAATAATCTCGATTAAGGATTAAGTTGTCGCTTTGGAGGTGATAATCCGCCTGCACTAAACAAAGACAGAGGCAAGCAGAACATCTTCATTGAACTTAACAAAGAAATGTCCAATGAAGAAGCATTTTCATCAAAAAAAAAAAAATTTAATTATAGCATATTAACTTTCATGTGACTAAATACATTCTCTAGTCACTATTATAATAAAGAATCATGGAGTTTATTGATAACATGATGAAGAGCTTCCAGTATTTTGAGATTTTGATTTAGAGATGATATAAGATCATATATAGAAGGATTGATCAAAATTAATGCAACCTCTCATAGGTCTTTGGCTTACAACAGGAGACACAATTCATATATAAGCATTTCACAATGTTATGCTTCACAAACAATACAAACAGACAAAAACGGCACAGTGCTTTCTTTCGTGAAGATATATAAGAAAGAGAATTCGACACAGATGAATATGCTTCCTTGTAGTTGATAGCCGTACTCATACGATAAAGGCCAAAACGAAAAAACAATATGTCAATATATATAATTCATAAAGAGTTGAGACAATAAAGTGATCAGGATAAAGGCGAAACCAATTCAATTAACCATACTATTTTAGATTCTTCCTTATAGTAGTTTTGATTACCTGTTGCGTATATTCGAATGATAAATGGGTCTTACTAAAAAATAGAAAAAAAAATCTCTATAAGCATATATTATCAGGTCCATTAAGGTACCGTTCCTAAAATAATACAGCCGGTTTTCATAGCCCATGGGCCATTTATGATGGCAGACTCAGACTTGAAAGAATCTAATTAATACTGGCAATTATTTAATCACAACCACATGACTAGCACACGATTCATTCATAACAAACTGTACAAAATGCAAGAGAAAAGAAGTGAATCCAGAGTCCAACAGATCTTGTACGTATTTAGTAATAAATTATGGATGATTAGTTTGGCGAATTGGAAACAATGCAAACATTGGTAGAAGGTGTTTCAAAGATACACATCCTGTTAAAAAAAAAAAATACGAGGTGGTGTATCCAATAAGCATTGAGGCATGATGTATTTATAAAAAAATAAGCTGTGAGGCATGATGTATATAAAAAATAAAATAAAACGGGTATATTATATAAAAGACAGCCGACCAACCAAAACAATTCAATTTATAGAATATACCCTTTTTTATTTTTTTTATATATATAAGTATTCAAAACAATACATACGGGATAAATTAACATTTAAAAATATTCAAAACAATATACCCGTTTTATTTTTTTTATATATATAATGTACCAGGCCTCATCACAAGTTCACAACTCGCAGCCTGTAATGGCAAGAAGACATAAGAAATTTCCAGTACCTTACCTGTTAGCATGAAAACATATATCTCAGTTGTTACTTACTGTTGTGCTTAATTGGAGCAAATTCGATTTCCAAATGAATTTGCATATATTTTTGGTACCAGTCCAGGACATTCAAGCCTCTTGCTATTGCCGCTAGGGAACAGCCCCTCCAGCAGTGCTGACGCCAGCTCTGAGCTTTCCTGACGAGATCACCAATTCACCCAGTGGCGAGTTTGTCGTGCTGGCCGCGCTAATTGTGGCCACACCAGCACATGTTCGTACCACCGCCATTTCCAGCCATGTCATCCTCACATTCTCCAGATCAGGCCCCTAGCGTTAAATCAGATCACTGAGGATCCTCGAAGATGAGGCAAGTCCACCCCTCTGTCGCTCTATCTCTCTCTCGTTCTTGAGATCGATTTGGTTGTTAGTTAGTATGTTGCCTCATTCTCATCATCTCTCGATCGATCTCTTCTCCGATCATCATCTCTCCATCGAGGTGCTCTGATCGGATTGAAATAGGATAATAGATGAAGTGGACAAATTTGTGGTTTTAGTGAAAGAGGAAACTTTATCGGAAGAGGTGGTGATTGGATTCCGTCATATTGAAAGGAAACCAGAGAAAATAACGGCATGCTAAAATTGGAAATATATCGGTTGAACTGGATTCCATAATTAGAAATATATGGGTTGGGGGCCCAGAACATTTCCCTAAAATAAAAGCTATGCATATCTGCACATGTATAATTCATGACATACTTCTATAAAAGTCAAAACAGATGGGCTAATTATGTAATCGTCATTGTAAAATTTATAGTTCAGTTAATAAATCTGGGGCATGTATATTGGATTGTCTCTAATCCTCATTGCAAAGTTTGAATATACTATTACAATTTGCACTGTTGTAGAAACAGTTGGGAATAGTGCCACATCTCAGTCCTTTAATCAAGGGATAAGCACTTCCAGGTTATTCAAATCTGATACTGCGGATAGAGCAAATTTATAGAAGAGTCAAACATGAAGGTGCTTTAATTAACATCTCCCATTTTTTTGCTTGTAGCCATCCCCTGTACTGCGCTCTCCATTCTTCATTCTTCCTATTCCTAGGTACTAGGTAAGATGGAAAATTTTCCATATAAGCCCCTTCACTTTTAAATTTAGCTAAATATCTTCAATAATGCCTAAAAACATTTGAATAGTTTAGTTTTATAAGAAATGGATGTAATAAAATACTGTTAAATTCTTATATCTCTGCCTTATGTTAACTAAAAAGCTGCAAGGTGGCTTTCATTAATCTAGTTACACTCACTACATAGATACTTCAAGATACAACACATGTTTATATATTTACTTTACTTAATTAAAGCAAACTAATTTCCTCTAAAATCTCTGACATCTCAATGCTACATAAATCAATTTGGGAGCATCTCATTGAAACATCATCTGGCGAGCATGTCGTGAAAGGTCTCGGCGGCATCTCCAAGCTATCTGCACCACTCTGCAGCATCTCTATCACTCTACTCATGGAAGGGCGATTAGATGCCCTCATTTGAATGCACCACAAGGCAACCTTATATAGGATGCCTTCTGTTTCTCCAAATTGTGCAACACTATTGTTCGAGTTATAATTATGTGTCCCATCTGCCAAGTTGAGTTGGTCATAGATCCATGACGGATAATAGACTTGGTTCGAGCTCTCTGCATGATTATCGACGTTTCTTCTTCCGCTCGCCATCTCCATTAGTAGCATCCCAAAACTATAAACATCGGCTTTGTATGATATCACACCAAAGGCCCTAGATATTAGCTCAGGAGCTATATATCCTACTGTACCCCGTGCCGTGTTGAGTGTCACCAAATTGAATTCTCTAGAGTATAATTTCGCAAGTCCAAAGTCGGAAATTTTCGGGGTCAAATCATGATCCAATAGGATATTGTGAGGCTTAATATCGAAGTGCAATATCTGCATCTGACACCCGCGATGAAGGTAGTCTATACCTCGTGCAATTCCTAGGGCTATATCTCTTTTTTTCTCTATGGAAAAAGAATTGTTCCTTGAAGAGAAGATATACTTGTCAAGTGAACTCTTTGACATATAAGGATACACGAGTGCCCGGTTTGAACCCTCCGAGCAAAATCCAATAAGACGCACTATATTTGCATGATGAATCCTACCGATTGTTGCCACTTCGCTCATGAAATCATCTCCATCGCCCAGTGAATTGGTCAATATTTTGACAGCGACCTGACAACCATTGAAGAGTTTACCTTTGTAAACTGATCCAAAGCCACCTTGCCCAAGCTTTTCTCTGAAGTGGTTTGTCATTATAGCAATATCTATGAAATCATACCGTCTAACAGAAAGCATCTCATGTTTCCGCAAAAACTTTTCAATAGAGTTCATTGATAGAGATACTCGCTTGTACTTGTGAAGAAGAAACAACAATGTTGCTAGTGGAAGTAATGTAAGCCGGAGTGCTGCAAAAAAGTTTGAAAAAAGGATTATGAATGTACAAATGAAATGCACTCAAAGTGATTGATGATTAAAATAAAAGGACTAATTTTTTTTTTTTTGGCCTTTTCTTACCAAACTTGAAATGCACTCAAGTGTAGGTAGAAGAAGTTACACAAAAAAACTGTAAAAGTATTTGGAATTCAAAATAATAGGAAATTAATTATGTCCAATTCTAAATTTTTGTCTCACCCAATCTCACATTGTGAGCTGCCCTAGAAGTTAGCAACATTTGTTTAATTGATTGTTTCTAGTATTGTACTTAAAATTGATCTGACCGGCCATTTGTTCTTTACTCCTTAGAGGCTTAGACTGTTAATATGCTTCCACGATTCGGTCTGCTTGATTTTTTTTCCCTTGGTTTTTCAGAGGAGAGTGCGAAAATCAATTGACTGTAATTATTGGCCCAAAACTTTTAATTAATACCAATTGACAGTAATTATTGTCCGGACTAAAATCACAACACAGTTTCTAATAGAAAAGCCATAAAACTTAATTTTAAAATTGAAAGTGGTGTAAATATGAAGATTGCACTATTTTTATGACCAGTAACTAGAACATAAAAGAGATCTATATAACATGTGTGGCTATATATGTCCGGAAGAGGGTTTCATTCAGAAAGGTTGCTTACCCAATAAAACGAGAAGAACTTCCAAAATAGCAACCAATATGACCATGAATCCAAAAAGCATGTGCGAATTCGAAGTAGTATACATTGTATATTCTGGCGGTTCGTAAATGCAAAACAAAAATTCTGTCTGAAGGAAAAGAAGTGCAAGGAGTTTCCAGCCAGTTGTAAAATAAGTTTCTCTCATCATCAAGTCACTGAATTGAAAACCAAAAAAAATGGGAAAAGAGAAGGTTATTTTCTGATTGTGTCACCATTAAAGTAATTCCTAGATGATTCTCAAGTAATAAAGTTTTTACGAGTGACAGTTCCAATGGTGTTTCTCAAGAATATATACATCAATTGGGTAAATGTTAATTATACGTATACTAAAAGAAAACATAAATTGGAGAAGACTCTCTAATCCCACACTCATATTTGGCATTCAAGCATGCTCGAAGAACTCGAAATTAATCGAAATGGTAATTGTCAGTTGTCTAGGGTATATGAATCCCTTGACTTGGTATGCATTGGTATAATTCGGATCAAAAACAGGTATTTTAACAAAAAAAATTTATACTACAAATATAAGATAAAAATATAATAAAAAAATTGTTCAAAATTATGTTAATTAAAAAATAAATTCATTTATGTAATAAACTATTGTAGAAAAATAGTAACGTAACAAAATAATAAGAAAAAACTGTCGGAATTAATTACAAATTGCATAGATAGTAAAATATTATACATTTGATGAGAAGGTAGTTAATACACAACATTTTTCATTTTGAGCTATATTAGAAGAAAAATTGCATAGATAGCTAGAGCATAGAAATTTTATTCCAAAATGTTAAATGCTATACTAGATTGTTTTACATACCCTCGCTCTAGTTTTGGGGTAAATGAAAATCTAAAATATATTTAGTAAATTAAATCGTTCTAATTGGCCCATTCATTTGAACCCTCTCAATTATGATCCCACTTTTGTTTTATTTTGTTCTATCCTCATCAGTTTCTCAGTACTCACTCTTCCGTATCCAAAATCATGGATCTACTAAAACATCAGAAAGCTCACAGTGATTACCGCAATTGAATTTACCAAACAAAACTGGTCCAGTTTAATCCGATTACTGAATCACCAATTAGAAATTGTCTAGGCATGTAAATTGTGTAGAAATTGGAAGCCCCTGACTATTTCTGGTCTGACTCAGACTGGGCGATTTTCCAAAACAAGTTTAAAACCATTACCAATTAAAATTAGTCATCTTAATATATTACCATCATAGCTACAAGGCCATTTAGGAGAAAAGCTAGATAATTTTATTTACCTTTTTGTATAACTCCAGCAATATTGCAAACCAGAACACATCTTATTGTCGACGACCCCAAATTCTGATTTGTTCCAGCTTACCACAAACCCATGTCTCAGCATCTTCATGATATCGACACCATCACTGTCATTCCAATGCTTGTACACCTCAAAATTGGATACAGTGTCTCCTACATGCCTACATGACTTGGGGATGCTGCCAGCAACAAGGGTATATGCTGCATACACTTTTGAACCAGGCCCATCAATACAATCTATTAGCTTGTACATCTTATCGTCTTCTACTTCTTCGGTACAACTGAAGAAGTAGACTGATCCAAAATAATAACTCCAATCATAATTATGTCTATCCTGCATATACTCTTGAATTCTGTACCAAGTGTTTAAATTGCGGTATTGATTCAAATTAAGAGTCTGGTTTGGTAAGTGGCAGCCCCCTACTGCCAATTCAGAATCAACAAGCCTAAGAGTCTTGTTTTCGACCGACATATCTATTACCAGATACTTGGTGGTCCTGGTGTATATGATGGTGTCGTTGCCATCACACTGCAACTCATAGGACTTCCACTTGCATGTTCCAGGAAGATGATAAGGATAAGTGATGTTATGGAGCTCTCCACATGTAGAAGAGCTGGAACATCCAAAATTGTAAAAGAGGAAGAGAACAATTAGTAAGTTTAGGAATTTCATGCTTCTTATTTTTTGTTATTGGTTACCATATGAACCAGCTGAATGAATGGCCTATATAGATGATGTATATGATGAGGAAGAATCAATGAAAATGAGATCAAATAATTATATCAATCAGAGAATTTTCCTTGATGCTGATGGCCATATTATTTTAGACTACAACAGATATTTTGAATGATCAAAGTCATTTACTAAATGCTTGATGTGACCTCTAGGGAATAGTTCTAGAGAATTTTCCTTTACGTTTATCTGTTAAATTTCCATTAACACAAAGAAAATCAATATATTATGGAGCTAAAAACTATTACTAAGAACTAATATGCCTAATCACCAAAAAGTGTCTAAAAATCTAATAACAACAAAACAAAAGAAGCACGCAACAAACAAATTATTCAGTAATAACCAAGGCTTTGAAAATTGAAATTAGAATCGGTATAAGTTACGTAGACCGTAGAACTGAAATTGGGTGAATTACTAGGAATTGACCTTGTCCGATCGGAAACTCGGATTTTTTTTCGTGAAAAGCTTATTTTGTACAATAAAATTAGGAAATGTTGACAAAAATAATTTCTCCAAAATAAAGCGCTGGAAAAAAAAATCGCTCTATTTGACTGCTATATGCTTAATGTTTATTCCCAGAAAATAAAGGAAAACAAATAACAAAGGAAAAAATATATTAAATAGAAATACAAAATTTAAATGAAGAGTGAATGGAGATGTCGAATAACATAAAAATAGATAAGAGAAGTCACATGAGGAAAAGAATAAAAAAATAAACAAAACTTGATAGTTATGAACAAGATTTATAAGCTTGTTCAAAAGTGCGATTATTAGTGAATGAGTGAATTTCACACTTAACCACATATTAATTCACAAGCAAAAACAAAAAAAAAAAACAATTTATTGGGTTCAGATAAAAACTGGTGAAGGTTATTCAAGAACTTCAAATTTAGTATAGTAAAAGCTAATGCATGCACGAGGTCAATTCACAAAAATTATATTAAATATTCTTACTAGCTACCAACTCGAGCCATTTCCAATTTCTTTTTTTTTTTTTGAAAAACTTGGTAGGAGCTACCAAGTGAATAGATAAAATCAAAGTCATTTTACAACCAACAGCTTAAAAACTTATACAGACAAAACAACATTGCAAAAGACACTGAAAGGAACCCCCTGTGCTTCAGTTCACCCTCCCTGGTGCTTTATTTGTGGCTCCGGTTCCTCCACAGAACCGGAGCCACAAATTTATCTCCTCCCAGGCCCGGTCAGCTAATATTGATGCCGGCATCCTCTGATTTCTAAAAATACAATCGTTCCTTTGCCGCCATAAGTACCACATGATCCCCATTACTCTGACCGCCCATTCGTTCTTAGTCATGGTCCCCCGCCGCTGGTTTTGTCTCCGTGATTGGCTCCACAAAGCCTGTATTGACTGTACCGACTGAAGGTGAGGGGTACCTCTTGCCACCAGTTGAACCCCCCAAAATTCTTCGATCCTGGACCAAACCCGCTGCGCATACCGGCATTGGTACACCAGGTGCAGTACAGTCTCCTCCACACCGCAATTGCAGGTCTGACAATGCAATTCACATTGAATACCCCTGCGATTGAGCACCTCTCGAGTGAGAATCCAGTCCTGCAACAACAAGAAAGTTTGGAGCTTAACCTTGGGTGGTGCGCGCCCGTGCCATATTTCCATAAAACCCCATTTGGTCTTGCCGCCGGCCACCATAACGCCATATACTGATGCAGCCGAGTAAACCCCCTGAGAATTCCATTTCCACTCCAATCTATCTTCCTCATTTGATAGGGTAATCTCCGCCAATGCCTTTGAAGGTGGGTTCTGGGATGGGCAGGATTTAGCCTGTGCCATTATCTTGGAGCACCATTTCCAATTTCTTGGAGCATCATTATCTTCCCTTATTGAAATGCAAAAGAATATTGCCTGATTCTAAAAAAAATCGGTTTAATTGTTCTAATTACACCGATTCTACCAATTTTCACCACAATACTCGCCCACCGTATATCTCGGCCAATTCCGATCCAACTCGGCCGAGTCAACTAGGAATCTACCAATTTTTGGAGCCATCCTAAAAACTGGGTTAAATTACAAACAAAATGCACATGCAAATTTTATCTAATTTAGAGTCAGTAGACTTTCATTTCTATTTAGCATAATTAATACATAATATTTAAATGTTCAAAGAGTAGAACACCTTGAGATTTAGCACAAATGACTGGATTTCGATTTGTATACTTTTCTGAATTCAGTTTCTGATGATTTTGATTTTTTGTTATGAGATTCTTGATAGGAGCTATTTCTGATGATTAAGTGAAGTGAATTAAATGGCAGAAAAAGCTTCATGCTAAATGGAAGACAAAGCTTAAAAAGAATTTAATCAATCAAATTTTAAGTTTTTAACTAATTCCACGTTTCACCAAAATAACTTCAAATATTGTTATTTATTTACAGACATTACAAAGTAACAATATGGGCAAAGAATCCTCCTTTTCAAAAGAAAAGAAGATAAAAGAAAAATATAAAACAAAGCATGCATGTATGACTAATATCTAGAGACCTTGGCCAGAAGTAGCAACACAATAAGAAGACATTACAGGGTTTGGGGGTAATTGCAAATTTTGCAAATTCTCCCCTAACATTTGAACAATTCTCGTCATTGAAGGTCGATCTTCCGGCGTCCATTGGATGCACCATAATGCCACAATAGCTAGTTTTTTTGCAATTTCTTCATTGCCACCCACATCAAGAACTAGACACAAGTCTTTTTCTTGAGCTACTTGTTCATAAATCCACTCTGGGAAGTATACATCTTCACTCCGAACTCCTCCCTCTCTTAATGGATCGATATTCTTTCTTCCACTTATCATCTCCAAAATCAACATACCAAAACTATAAACATCTGATTTGTAAGAGACTGCTCCGAAGTTTCTGGAGTACATT
This sequence comes from Carex cristatella, assembly GCA_024447775.1. Lineage (NCBI taxonomy): Eukaryota > Viridiplantae > Streptophyta > Magnoliopsida > Poales > Cyperaceae > Carex > Carex cristatella. The sequence goes on along the minus strand of JAJHPF010000011.1, from coordinate 7,332,637 downwards.
TCTGGAGCAAGATAACCCATTGTACCCCGAGCAGCACTTATGGTCAAGTAGCTCTGATCCTTGGGACAGAGCTTGGAGAGACCGAAATCGGAGATCTTAGGAACCAAATTATGGTCAAGCAAAATATTGTGAGGCTTGATATCAAAGTGAAGAATGCGCTGGTCACATCCCTGGTGTAAATATTCAATACCCTCTGCAATGCCCATAGCAACTACAATCATCTCGTCCATGCTAAATTGATGTTTTCTCCATTTTGAGGAGAATATGTATTTATCTAGTGACCCATTCTCCACGAATTCATAAACAAGTGCTTGATTTGTTCCTTCAGAGCAAAACCCCAAAAGGCGAACAACATGTACATGGTGAATTCTTCCAATGGTAGCAACTTCATTTACAAATTGTTCTCCGCTTGAAGCAGATCTATGTAGCATCTTAACGGCTACTGGAATTCCATTAGGCAACTCCCCTTTATAGACAGTCCCAAATGCCCCAGCACCTATTCTTTTCTTGAACCTAGTCGTTATCTTTTTTAAGTCGTCGTATGTGTACCGTGTTGAATTCATCACTCTGTAGCTTCTCAGGAAGTTTTCGATCTTTTGACGAACGGTTTTGTTTTTCTTTGACTGACGACGTATGTAGAAGACAGCAAAGCCTCCCAAAAGGAGAACGGATATTGCTCCTGCGGATATACCTAATGAAAAAAAATTATATTAGGATTATAAGTTTAATAGAATGTTTTTGACTCTTATCCATGAGCATGATAGCAAAGTTGTTGAGGATCATACCGGCTTTCAGCACCATATGTGAATCTGAAAAAGAAAAAGGGTTTATATGTTAGTATCCAAGGCAAGTTAATTTAGTTCTTTCAGCATGCACCATTAGTTAGACTTGTAGCTAGCAGGCATATTATGATTATTTTAATCTAAAAAAATAAATGTAAAATTGAGGTTTTCTTCCAACTGTTTGATTGAAGTTAAAAGAAGCGACTGAAAGGCACAGTATGGGGACTTTCATGTCAAACGGAAACATTACAATTTTAAAACTTAAGATTGAAACTGGAGGCCAGCAGCTGGGGTCAGACCATCCATCAGTATAATTTGCAATCCAATGTATAACAATAACATATTCCAATGTTCTCAACCAAAATGGTCAATTTTCATCAATTCGAGATTGATAATGATAAACATTGTAACTCTCATATATAGTCGTCGGCAGTAAGGAATCAAAGTACTAAAAGAAAGGTCGACTTATGAGGTCACCTCGACAGAATGATTTTTTTGTTTCAATGTCGAATTCACAGCGATGCCACCATTTATTTTCACACATGCTGCAGTTGATCATCTCATGGTGCCAATACAGTGCAATGACTGGTCTTGCCGCAAAATCTCCAATCATGTGTCGAAATTCAGATAATGATGAAGGGGAGTAGGACCAATTATTTGTGAAAGTGTCAAGATATAGTGGTACTTTGGGTCCAGTAAATAAGGTACTGTTTATAGTCTTGGTGCAGGTTGAAGGTATCTCTTCATTGTAGGTTCCAGCCCAGGCCACATAGATGAAGTGGTCTTGAGACCCAAGGCACGGGATAGGACCGGCTAAGTACTCATATTCTGAGAAATAGGTCAGCTTGTCTGAGCAATCAAACCAACTGAGATCTACTGACGAAGGACTAAAGAAGAGAGTGTCGGTTACATTGGGCTGGGCAATTTGAGACCATGAACAGTTAAGGGTCCACGAGTGTCTTGTTATTGCAAGCATTGAGTTTTTGTAATCTATTTCCATCACATTGTAGTCACCAGAAAAGGGGAGGTTTAAAACGGTGTTGCCATCGCCTGAGCAAGAGAGGATGAGGGTGTTGTAGCCACAGTGAGGTGCATGTGAGTCGAGGCGGAATGGGTACCTGACTATGGGTCCGTGCTTGCTGCATCTTAATGGGTGACAATCTTTCAAATTAGTTTGTTTTCCAAGCACCAGAATTGTAGAAGTGTAATAGGAGATTAAGAGTGTGATTGCAAGAATATATGTGAGTGGAGCCATGTGAGGGGAGAACAACCTAGAGAACCAAAAGGGAGACGAGAAATAGAGAATGGAGAGAACAGAGAATTCAGCAGTTGAGATCATCTTAACTTGTTAAGGATTATATTTTTCTATATAAATCTTATCATCAGTAGTTGAGATTATTAAATTCAAAATTTTAATTTTGACTGTTATTGGTCACTCCAAAGAAAATTCTTTACAACATTCATCACTACCAAACTAGTATCTTCACTAAAAACCTTAAATTTTCTAAAACAAATCCCTTCATATGAAATAAACATTTGTTGGAAATTATTCATAGATATTATATTTTGTAAAGAACATGGTATTTCTTGTATGTCACAATTCTTATAATTTTGGGCACTTTTTTTTTTAAACCCTGATAAAGGCTATGAAGTTCATTTTTGTCATCTTAAAAGTTTGTCACATATTTTGTCTGTCAGTATTTCTTGTATGTCTTATTCTTATAATTTCTGGCACATTATTTTTTAAACCCTGATAGCCTGGTATCAGGTTTCCGCTCATTTTGATTATCTTGAAAGTTTGCCACATTTTTTGTAAGTACTATACAAATGAATATCAATCAAAATTGGTGAAGAACCTACTATACATATATCAATCAAAATTACAGCATTAATTACAAAAAAAGTTATTGAAAAAATACAACATTAAATTAAATAAAAAATTGGTGTCATTTTTGTAAGTATTTTAGAATTTAAAAATGAATTGGTGTATTAACTCAAAAATTGAGAGGCTAACAGAGGTCTTTTTCAAACATAATGTTCGGTGCAATAATTTGAGTGTTCTTGCGGCATTGTCCATTACTTATTACAAAATTAATTAGACAATTGTGATAAAACTATAACGCCATGTTTATTAATTTGTGGTTTAAAGTGAAAGGATTAAGACTTCACAGCTATTCAATTTTTTATACTGAAAGATCCTGAAAATTGATTTGTCACTCCTTAGTGGTCCTCATCATGTGCATATATCTCCAGCATGCTGAAAAGGTGAAGACGAGAAGGCCTTATCGGCAAAAGTTACGATGTTAGCCTTTAATCATTATAGCGAAAAGTTAGGCTGAAAGAGAAATGCGAAGACTCACTTGGTCGGTCTTCGGAGAGAATTTTCAGAATTAGCAGTCTATTATTTGTGATGTGACCACATTTCTTCATAAGAAAATTTTCCTTACACTACTACAAAATATGGTGATTGTACACGGATAAATCACGAAGAGCTACACGGATTTCTAACAGTGTAGGATATTAGGATGTAGGAATGTCCCATCTTTTGCAAACGGATATTTATCCGTGTGCAATTATCAGCAATCTACACAGATTTCTAATTAAAAGCCGTGTAGAAATCCAACTAGAGCTACACGGTTTTTTAATAGAAAATCCGTGTAGGAATATCAACATTCCTACACGGATATTTAGTTAAAATCCGTGTAGCTCTCCTAAACAGAATATTAAATAAATAAACCGGGTTCAGTAACCTTCCTACACAGATTTTTAAGTAAAAATCCGTGTATAATTGTTTCCTACACGGATTTTTAAATAAAAATCCGTGTAGAAAGGTTGCTGAACTGTTTTTTTTTTTTTTTTTTTTTTTTTTTTTTTTAAGCTAGCCTCCACTCTTGCTAGCCAATAATATATATTTCAAATTGAATATATAGAGAGCATTTTGTAAAAATAAATACATAACCTCTTGCAAAAATAAATAGAGAGCATTTTGTATATACATATAACCTTTTGCAATACATATATATACATAGCTTTTTATATATGCAATCCTTTTGATCCAACATATGACATATACCTCTCAAGATCCTATACAATGTTTGTATAAAAATTATGTCCTCACCACTTAGTAACCATGTGATCAAGTTGGGCTCATGTTGCCAAAACTCATGGCTATGATCTACTCTAGCACGAAATTTCATACATACTAAGTTGTATTAGATCCAACATATCAAAAAAGAGGTTTTTGCATGTGATCCATGACATGATAGCTCTTGGTTAAAGATCTCCAACAATAGTGCATCTCCTATGGAAAAAAAAAAAAAAAAGGATCAATATTTGTGCATACATACATACATCATAGAGGATAGTAAAATTATCAATTAAAATTGATACATAAAATTAATTGAATCTGTATGACTTTTATACAAACCACTGAAAATCAATTTCGTAAGAAAAAAATTACTGCATCTTAAATGAATTTACGAAGGGAGGGTGATGAAGAGGATAGTAACCAACCAAGGCGAGAAGACAGTAACCAACCAAAACCCTACAAAACCAAAAAGAAAAATAAAAGATAAATAAGCAATAATAATTACACATTACCTAAATAAGCAATAAGCAATAATAAGTAACAGAAAATTAGAGAAATAAAAAAAATATATATACACATTATCTAACCTTGGCAAGATAGAGAGGAGAAAATAAGAACTTCAAATATCTCAGATTTCAGTTGTGCTATGAGCTGAAATCAGACCAATATTTTAATATAGAGATAGAGAGCCGAAATTTTTATAAATATACAAAATTCAATTTTTATTTAACAATCTATACAAAAATCTGCTGGAATTTTAAATCTATCCAAACTGGCAACAAAATTGCCGGTTTCAGAGGCCAAAACCGGCAACCCAATTGCCGGTTTTATTTTATTTATTTATTTTTATTTTTTTTTTTTACAGTTTTTTTCTGTTTTTTTCTGTTTTTTTTTTTATAAATTCAAATTCTAAATAATTATAAATCCAAATTCATACCAATAAATTATAAATCCAAACTCATACAAATTTAAATTCATTTGACATGATTGTAACTCGATAATTTTTGTTATAATAAAATATAAATTAAAAATTTCTTAAATCAATTAATTTAAATAATTAAGTTCTTATTTTAAAACAATAGATTAAAAAATAAACGACATTTTTTGGCACTAAACGACGTTTTTTGGCACTAAAAACCTTAAACTTAATTTTTGAGGCACTAAACGACGTTTTTTGGCGATTTTGATTTTCCGGCTACCCGGGGTTTACCCCTTTCCTCCTCCCCTTTCCGAATTGACGTCATACGCGTCAATCCGACTTTCCTAGCAAAAGTTATGACCGTTTAACCGTTTAAAGTTTTAAAAAAATATATTTCTCATTTTTAAATTTTAGAAAAAAATATATATATTTCTCATTTTTTTAATGGAACGGAACCGGCAATTGGTACGAATTTGGATTTATAATTTATTGGTATGAATTTGGATTTATAATTTATTGGTATGAATTTGGATTTATAATTATTTAGAATTTGAATTTATAAAAAAAAAAAAAAAAAAAAAACAGAAAAAAACTGTAAAACAAAAAAAAAAAAAAAAAAAAAAAAACCGGCAATTGGGTTGCCGGTTTTAGAGGCCAAAACCGGCAACTATGTTGCCGGTTTGAGCTTTCTGGAACCGGCAACTCTGTTGCCGGTTTTGGCCTCTGAAACCGGCAATTCTGTTGCCGGTTTGGATAGATTTAAAATTCCAACAGATTTTTGTATAGATTGTTAAATAAAAATTGAATTTTGTATATTTATAAAAATTTCGGGATAGAGAGAGTATTATAGAATCAAAACGGCGTTGGAGGGAAAAGACCTTTTTATATAACCAAAACCCTAAAACTACCTTTCTACACGGATTTTTCACTATAAATCCGTGTAGCTCTCTCTCTAGCATTTCTACACTGTTATTTAAATAATAATCCGTGTACAATAACCCCTTCCTACATGGATATTTTAATAAAAATCCGTGTAGCTCTCTAGCCTTTCTACACTGTTATTTAAACAATAATCCGTGTACAATAACCCCTTCCTACACGAATTTTTTAATAAAAATCCGTGTAGCTCTCTAGCCTTTCTACACTGTTATTTAAACAATAATCCGTGTACAATAACCCTTTCCTACACGGATTTTTTAATAAAAATCCGTGTAGCTCTCTCACCATTCCTACACAGATATTTAACTAAATATCCGTGTAGGAAATGTAAACTTTAAACGGCTTTTTTGAAACACTGTTTTTCAATGAAATATCCGTGTGGGATTCTTAGAGATATCATTGATCATTGGAAAAATCATATTTGGTACACGGTTTTACATAAAACTGAGAAAATCCGTGTACAACCACAGTGTAGGAAGTGCCATTCTGTAGTAGTGTTAGTTCTTACACTTTAAGCTTGTTTTAGTTGTCTGTTTGGTTTTTCTTATATAGAGTTTGATTTTACCACTTATGGTTAACTTAATATATACAATATGTTACAAACACTGCTGATTCTGAAAATTCTTTCTATTTCGACCCTGCTTGATTTGTAGCAAAAAAACAAAGATAAAATTAGAAATACATCAAAAATACAGCAGTCGATGCATGGTAATATGGTAAATTTCTTTAACTCGATCTTTATGTAACAAAATATCTGCATAAATATGTCAAAAATAATTAACTACAGTACCAACAACTTTTTATCATCACCTAAAAAGATTACCAAATTGGAAATTTTTCTTTCGACCGTTAATGGTCACCACACACACAAAAAAAAATAGCTTTTGACAATCACCGCTGTCGAACCAGTAGTACATCACATTTAAAAACTTAAATTTTCAGAATTTATCTTGTCATATGACATAATATTTAATTTGTAGGAAATTAGTCAAAGATAATCTAATTTATAAAGAGCATGGCATTTCTTATATGTCATAGTGTTATATTTTATTAGACATTTTCCTTTATTTACTTGAAAGTTTGTCATATGTCATGATATTATTGTTGTTTTCATGAAAGTACGGAGAGATCTTCCCACTATGCAGGTAATACCTCCTAGCTAGCCATTACCTCCTCAGTTATTGGGCCCCATCAACTTCACTGAAAGTTGAATTGTCACTGCTTAGTGGGTATAACAAAGACTCAGACTGACTCACTCGGTCTGCAGAAAAGAACTTTCAGAACTAGCTATCTATTATTTATTTAATTAGAAGAAGACTCCTATTAATTGTTATGTGATGACTGATGACAATTTCCTAAGAAATTTCTTTCAGTTGTCTGTTTAGTTTTTCTTAGTCCTTGCATTTTAAGCTTCTTTAATTCAGTTGTCTGTTTGGTTTTTCTCATATAGAGAGATTCATTTTGCCATTTATTGTCAACTTCATATATACAATATGTTACCAAGACTGCTGATTCTGAAAATTCCTTCTAAAAATTTGAATAAAAAATTCTTTCTATTTTGACAAGACTATTAATTTGCTGGGATAGCTTTTGACCCTGCTATATTTGCAGGAAAAAAAAAAAAGATAAATTTTAAAATACGTCAAAATATTGCACAGTAAATGTACGGTAATGATCTTAACTTTTTATCAAACAAAATATCGGCATAAATATGTCAAAAAAATAATAAACAACTACAATACCAATAAGGATCGATGATCCATCGATCTGTCTCCATGCAATACGGATCAGATGACGCCATGTTTATTTATAATTTAAAGTGAAAGAATTGGAGCTTTGCTAGTATTGTTTATGCTGAAAGATGCTGCAAATTGATTTGTCAATCTGAAGTGGGTCCACCAAGTACATATATCTCCTACTTGCAAAAAATATTAAGGACGATAAGGACTAATTGACAAAAGATACAATCTCAGCCTATACCCACATCTTGTATCTCGAACACTCACTTATTCTTAGTCTTAATGACTTGACTACTCTGATAGAGAAATGTGAAGACTTCTCAGTCTTTAGCTTTGTGCACCACCACTCGTTAGTAGTCCTTTCTCTATAAAAATATCTGTTCTCATTATCAGAAAGATTTTTAAAATCAGCAACGTATGTTTTCTTTACAAGATGTCTAGCTCACATTAATTGTGATGTAATAATGACACCTCATATATCCTCACTCTATTATTTCGAAAATCTGAAAAAAAAAAAAAAAACAGAGAGAGGATATATGAGGTTGGTTTTATCCCCCCTCTTTTTTTTTTGGAAAAGCTTGGCAGTGGGTGCCAATGGTTTTCTCCATAGATTTGCAAAATCGGCCGTTCCGGCGCGGAATCGGCCGGAGCCGATCCAATTTCAGTCCGCGTTACCCATTAAGTATTAATTCCAGTCAAATTTCGGCCGGAACGGCACAGTTTCAGTCAAATTTTGGCCGTTTCAGTGAAATTCCGGCCGAAACGGCAAGTTTCAGTGGAATTAGGCGAAATGCAAGAACTCAGAAAGCAAATTTTTTTTTGTCTCCAGCAGGATTTTAACCCTAGCCACCCCTCTAACCAAGAGCCAACACTACCACTAGACCATTGCATATTTTATTAATTAAAGACATACTTAGAGGTATATATGTTGTATTTGAGTTAGAAACATTTTTTTTTCTCTAGCGGGATTCGAACCCAAGCCGCCCCTCTAACCAAGAGCCAACACTACCAATAGACCATTGCATGTTTTATTACTTGAAGGCATACTTAGAGGTATATATGTTGTATTTGAGTTAGAAACTGTTTTTTTTTTTTTGTATAGATGTCGAGTACGTCAGGCTTTAGTGGGGGGTATAATCAACCACCATATGTGTATGGATATGAAGATGTTAACAATCCTTTATTTGAGTCTACAATGTCTTCTTTTTTGTAAGTACTATACAAATGAATATCAATCAAAATTGGTGAAGAACCTACTATACAAATATCAATCAAAATTGCAGCATAAATTACAAAAAATTGATCTACTATATCAATTTTCGATGCTAAATTAAAGATGCTGAAAATTGATTTGTCACTCCTTAGTGATCGTTACCCTGTACATATATCTCTGACGTGCAGAAAAGGTTAAGGACGAGAAGATTTAATGGTCAGAATATACATTACAGCTTCTATGAAAAACTTATCTCCAACACACATTCAGTCTTCGTTAACTCAGCCTTTACCGAGAACTTGTATCTGCAACAGTCAGTCAATCCTAATGGCTACTCTTCTGATAGAGAAATGCAAAGACTTACTCGATCGGTCTTTAGAGCCTTTATTGACTATTGATTTTTCAAAATTCTAGCCTAATTTGAAGAAATAATATTTTTTTAAAATCAGCAGTCTATGATTCCTTTGAAAGAAGTCTAGCTTGCATTTATGATTTAATAACGACATCTCTTGCTTTTTAAGCTTGTTTCCCTTGTCTATTTTGGTTTTTCTTATATAGGGTCTGGTCTTGACACTTATAGAAAACCTCATATATAGTATCTGTTTGGTCAAAAATCTTGAAAAAACGAAAAAGAAAAAGAAAAGGAAAATGATATATGAGGTTGGTTTTAAGTAGCAATACTAGTTCATATACAGGAGACGTTTTAGAAACTAATGATTTATTTGTAATATAATGCTTATATGAAGTTAGCTATAAGTAGAAAAACCATACCCTATAAAATTAAAGAAAAACCAAACATATTGAAATAAACTTAAAGTGTAAGGACGAATAAGGAGAAATTTCTTACCAAGAGATGTCTTTATCATAACACAATTAATGCCAAACTTCATCTAAAGAAGACATTAAATGCTGATTGGAACAATCTTTCTAAGAAGTTTTGAAAATTCTCTGGGTACTGCTTTCAACCCTGCTTGATTTGGAACAAAAATAAATATAAAATGAAAACTACTAAAACATTGATAATATCTGCATAAATATGCAAAAATAATAAACAACTACAGTACTGTTTATAATCAGAAATACGAGATATTTTTTAGTAAAAGTTGGAAGTCAAACCAGCCAACTATTTAATATCCATACATGTTTATCTTTTTTGGATTTCAAACTTGGGACATCATTTTTAGTAAAAATTGGAAGTCAAGTCAACCAACTATTTAATATCCATAAAGGTTTATCCATTTTGGATTTTAAATTTGTGACATTCCATATAAAGAACATTTTTTGCTACTGAACTAAAGGATGATTACCAGCAAATATAGTATTTTTTGAAGCACGCACTTTCATCCTGATGTGGCCCAACTAATACACTTGTACATAAATTTCCGATTAATTCATTTTTTAGTTTCCTTTTTACTTGTAAAAATAATCCCAAATTTATGTCCTTTGAGATATACAGCTGGAAATATATCCAAAGAGTTCCCATGTTTCGAAACTATTTAAAATAGGCCGAACATTTATATTATCTTATTAAAGGCCCGGCCCAATATATGTTTGTGAGAAATGTTTAATGTCAGAAAGAGATTAGAGAAAAACTGGAATCATTTAGTAAGTGTTACCGGCCCAATAAAAGACACCAAAATAAAAAATAAAAAAAACAAAAATTCGCTGATGTTGATCTTCTTTTATAATATATGGTGTCCAAATTTATGGCCCAATTTACGTGAGCTTGTTGGTTCACTTTGGGCAATATAAATCTTTATAAAAAAGACAACTAAATTAAATATTTTTTATTCCTCTGGCGTTGGCATAGAAAATAGAGGGTCAAATACAGAGACTATACTCGGATATATATATACCTATTATTCAAACAAAATTGGAGTACTTGAATATCAAATATAGCATGAAATATCTTGCAGAAGAATATGTAATAGCATGTAATTTAAACATATCATGTTTTTAATTTCCATGTTGCTGCCATCTTAAAATACAATGTGAAATTATTGGACAACCTGACAACTCATAATATGGTGATAAAAAAAAAATACTAACATTTCAGCTATATTTTTTTTTGTTATTTAGATATATAAGATTTGCTTTAATTAAATTTGATGCAATATTCTAAAATTGACTTGTCAAACATCATCGTGGGAATTCAAAAATAAACTATTTAATTTTATAAACACATAGAATTTTACAAAATATAATTCTTCTATTTTGCAAATTGAAAAAGCACTTAGGTTTATGCTGACAAACATATTATCATACCAGCCCAATAAATACAACTACTTAAGTGCAATATTGCAAGAAGGTCAACTTGGTGTTGTTCTACTCTACCGTGAATTGCCGATCTAATTAACTAGCCACGCCTGACACACCTTAAAGTCTATCCAATTTCGTGTCAATATTCGAATCCGCATATGTGGTTTATCCGCTTTGTATCCGTATTATTCTAAGGCAAATTAATTAGTTTTGAATTTTGACATCCGTTTACTATCCATATCCGCTTAGTAAAAGACGGATACAGATATGGTATCAGCAATGTTCGCTCCGAATCTGCTCTGAATCCGCTATGTTTACACCCCTATATATTACTCTATACATAAAAATTTGTATTGCCCTACCTTACATAACACCCAATATCCTAGCTAAATCTTTGCCAGTTTTGTATCTCTAATAGAGTTTCATTAACCAATTGGGATTCTGATTAATAGTTACATTCCTCATTCTTCAGTACTTGCAGCGTTTGCTTGTTTAATTAACAGTGGCAGAACTACATAGAGTTAGTCAATCACAAAAAAAAAAAAAAAAAACCTTGTCTATCACTTTAAAAAAATGAAAAAAATAAACTTCTATTTTTGTAGTTTATTCAGAAAAAAATCCGGCATTTTTTATCATAACCAAAAAATTAAATAAAGTAATATTAATAACTAATTTTGAGATTTATTTTCATTCGTAACCAAAAACTTGTCCCCAAGCAACCCGCCCCCCGGTGGGGCGGTTTTAACCCCTGACCAACCCACCCCCTGGGGGGCAGTTTACTTTTTTTTTTTTTTAATACGACGTTAATTATAATTATGTTCATAACCAAAAAAATTGATATATTTCTTTGAAATTGGATAGAAAAATATATAATTTAGTTTATTTCGAGTCTTTGAAATCGAACCGGAAGACATAATACTTGTATAAGACTTCTCCTGTGGCAATTGCACTTGCTACTGATGCAATTCTCGATGCTGAAAAGTATTTTTCAACATAAGAAAATTCAGCTGAGACACTAAAAATCTTAAACTTAATTTTTGAGGCACTAAACGACGTTTTTTGACGATTCTGATTTGTCGGATACCCGGGGTTACACAATATTCTTTGAGGCACTAACCTGTCAGGTAAGCAAGAGTAATAATCCGGGAGCAAAAATAAATGATCATGATCTTAAGGAACGTGAGCTCCTATATGTGGTAATTCAGTTGAAGTAGTATGTATATAAACTTACTAGCATCGTGCCTATGCATTGTAACAGGAATATTATAAGATTTAACATTAAGATTGAACAAAGAGACAAATAATAAATAACAATAAAAAAAACAACAACAAATAACTACATTAATTCCACAATATTCTTTGCAATGAAAAAAAAAAAGTACCCTTCTCAATCTTTGCTTTAAAGTTTAATTAAATTAAATGTGAAAATCTGTCAGAAAATAAATTAATAATATGCATTTTTTGTTCTCTTCCAAAAATAATTTAGAGGTAAGCAATTCAGAAATGAGATATACTATCTGCCAAAATAGTAAATTAATCACTTTACCGACGTACAAAAGTGAATTTGATATGACATTATATAAACATCCTGAGCCCTAATGAGGCCCCCCACCTCTCAGCAGCTTCCTTTCTCAAGTGAATTCTTCAGAGAAGCCTCCAGCTCTCTAAACAGAAAACGCCTGGAAAATAATTTCATATTAAACAGTACAAGTTTATTTGCAACGTCCCTAATCTCGATGGATCACAGGATGTAAGAATTGAACAAAGAAACACAACAATTTGAATCAATTTCACTAAATTCAAGAACTGATACAGAACAATGGCTGAACACCAAATTTGAGGTGGAACTCAAACAAAAACTTATTAATTCTCTGATTTGGATCCACAAACCCATTCCCTATTTATAAATTATAAAGATTCTATAGTTACAAGAATAATAAGAATTAGTTCCGTAAATCATCTAATTATTCTCTGCACGTCACTTCAGTCTCAGCATTTTTCTGTTTATGTGGCTGACGACCCTCGGCAGCTTCGCTCCTGCACGCCTACAGTTCTTCTCTGACGATGCGGGCCCCACTCTCAGTGGTTCAGCGCTCCAATGGTCCGGGTCTCCACTTAAACCTTGGACCCCACTGTCAGCGACGGAACGTTTAATAAATTTCCTGCCCGACGTTTTTCCGGGTCGCGACTAACACATTCGCCCTTTCCTTCACGCCAGGGACATAGCATTATTCATGATAAATTAACAACCGGGATGTAGGGTTTATTTCAACGAGAGCGAGAGGCATCCTGTGTGAATGTAATACAAAAATTACAATAATAACAACAGGAACGAGTTAATTTGGAGAAAAAATTGAGGCACCTCGTTACCGTAGAGTGCGACTGCAAATGCTAGTGTGACAATTTATGGTTGCGATGGCGCAAGGTGAGGTTGCCTTCGGAGGCTTGAGAGTTGTTTTGGAGAGAGAGAGATGGCATATAGGTGGGCTGATCCATGCCAAGTCAGGCCTTTTGGGCCTCCAGCTCTTTATGTCATCTGCATCCGGGACAAGCGCATTTGATTGGGCTCATGGCATCCGAACTGCAATAGAAACATCCATCTCATATTTCTCAAAGCCAGCTTGCCGGGGAAGCATATACTTTGGATACGACACGTGTTAGAATGAGCTTTCAGTAAGTCAAAATAATTTGGTTACAAACCTATATTGTCTTTCATATGTTTGTGTGTGTGTGTTAAAGAATAAAATTAAGTTAGAGGGTGAATTTGTAAATAATAAAAGTTATAAGTGCATTTAATACTTAGTAGAATATTACCGTTTGAACTAATGGTAAAATAATCTCAAACTATATAAAAACAGAGATGTAACATATGTAAGGTAGAACAACAAGGAAATAAAAAAAATACAGTTTTTCATAACTTTCTGTCTTCCAAAATTCACATGGTATCAGAGCTTTGCTCTTGAGGTCTCAGAAAATTCAGAATCACAAAAGAGTTGTGATTGAAGCCGTGACGCCAACATGGCAGAGGCGACGAACAATATCATTGAGATTATATATATCGTCATGCTTAACCACCACGTTGCTCAACGACCATAATTTTCAATCATGGGCCAGAGCAGTGGTGTTGCCTCTAAATGAAAGAGATTTATACGAGAATGTCACAGGGGATGCAAAGATGCCCGACAAAGACAAACCTGAATACAAGAAATGGAGAAAAACCGATCTCAAGGCTATGAACTCCATCACCCAGTCCATTGAACCCTCTATGCAAGATCTATTTCTCTATTACGATACATCGAAAGATATGTGGGATGCCATAAACAAGCATTTCGGCAAAAAGGGAAATCATGCCCACATATACCATCTCAAAAAATAAATCCATTCGATTAAACCAAAATCGAAACCAATTATCGAGTACATCAGCCAATTAAAAAGGAGGTGGGAGGAATTGAACCTCTATCTCGTCAAAACCACAGATCCGCAAATAATCAAAGAGCGGGAACAAGAAAGAGTGTACCAATTTCTAGCAGGACTTGATGAGTCTTACGAACAAGTTCGGGCCCAAATTCTTTTGTCGGTCGAGCTTCCAAGCCTCAATGACGCAATGTCTCTTCTTCAAGGCGAAGAATCAAGGCGCCTGGTCATGACTAGTACCTCAGTCGGGCAAGAGAAACCTGAAAATCTAGCCATGGCTTCACTCCGAACAAACCTTAATTCGGAGAAAAAGGGAAAAATCCCAGAAAAATGCGAGCATTGTAGGAAGGAGGGACACAATAAGAACAAGTGTTGGTTTCTCCATCCCGAACTTAGACCAAAATGGTGGGGCAATAGTAGTAAAGGTGATCAAGGAAAAAACCCTAAGGGAGAGAGTTTTTGCCAGGGCGGCTCTGTCTCAGGAAGAAGGGAACGGAGCAAAGGCGTACCCATTTTTACAGCGCTGTATTCGGTGCATACAGCGCGTTTGAGAGGAGGGAAAGGGAACAGAAATACGGGCGCTATAACACTGTACGCACCGAATACAGCGCTATAAAAATGGGTACGCGGAGCGAAGGGAATTGCATATCCTTCTAATGGGTCCGCTGCTGCACATTTTCGGGTCCACACCAATTAATGGTTCTGCTGCACATTTCGGGTCCGTGTATCCTTCTATTGGGTCCGCACCTGTTATTGGTTCTACACCAACAGCAGCTGCTTCAATTGGGCCTATTCCAACTTGAAATGAAATTGCGTCAATTTTATCCCAACTCAGCGGGCTTCTCAAAAGAGGGTTTAATATAGGTTTTTTTTAAATCTCAAAATTATATTAATAGTCAAAACCATAAAAGCCCAAACCAAAATTTATATATTATACCAAACAAAAGAAATGGTACAAATCAAAATAAAATGAAACAAATAAAGTGTACAAATTTAGGAAATTTAAGTAATGAATATTGCAAAAATAATTTAGATTGTATTTTAGATTCCGGTGCAATCGACCACATGACTCGGAAATAAAAAATTACTATACGCTTATAAAAAAGGCAAGGGCTAATAATTTGTCTATGTCGCAAATGGTTAAAAAATGGGAATATGTGGTTATGGTTCCATTATTGTTTTTTCAAAAGAAATTAAGGATGTTCTACATGTGAAAAATTGCTTTGCAAATTTATTATCCATAGGAAAACTTTCAAAAGAAATAAATTGCGATATTATTTTTTCATCAAAAAATGTGTTTTTTCAGGATATGACATCCAAGATGGTGATTGGTGAAGGAGTGTTTCAGAATGATTTCTATTTTTTGTGTAGCCTAAAGTACAATTTCAATACAAAAAATCAAGATATGAGACATCTATGGCATAAAAGAATTGGACATCCTTCCGATATAATTTTAAAATGTATTTTTGATTTTTCTAGCTTGGGTTGTAGTAATTGCGAGATATACAAATTAGCTAAGCATACAAGACTCCCTTTTGTAAACTCAAATTCGAAAAGCAATCGAATTTTAGAACTTGTTCATTCTGATGTTTGGGGACCTACCCCTGTAAATTCTTATAATAGATTTAAATATTTTGTTATCTTTATAGATGATTTTTCACGATTAACATGCTTATACTTATTAAAAAAATAAAAGTGAATTTTTTTCTCAATTTCAAAAATTTTCAAATCTAGTTGAAAATCAATATAATACAAAAAAGTTCTTAGAACTGATAATGGAACAGAATTTGTAAACAAAAATTTTTCAAATTTTTTAAAGAAAAAATAGATTATACACCAAACAAAAATGGAATTTCCGCACGCAAAAATCGTCATTTACTTGAAATGACAAGAGCACTTATGTTTCAAACAAATGTTCCAAAGATCTATTGGTCGGATGCCATTCTCACCTCAACCTATTTGATAAATAGGTTGCGAAGTGTAGTTCTAAAAAAATAAAAGTCCACTAGAAATTATTTATCAAAGAAAAATAAATGTTAACCACATAAGAGTTTTCAGATGTACATGCTTTGTACATCAAAATAAACGAGACAAATTAGATTATACTTCTATTAAAATTATCTTTGTAGGATACTCATCTCAAAAAAAAAGTTATAAATGTTATGATCCGATAAACCAAAAGCTATATATTTCTAGAGATGCAACTTTTTTTTAAAATGAGTCATATTTTAAACCAAATAGAAATGAGATTGATAAACAAATTAGCACCGATGATTTTGTCATTCCTATGACTACTAATCAAATTGTTGAGTTTTGGGCTTTGAGATTCGGGTTTTGGGTTCTGAGATATGTGTTGGGCCTTGAGATTGGTATAATATCTATTTGGGCCTTTGAGATTTGTGCTTGTGTCATTGAGATTGGGCTTTGAGCTTATGGATTTTGTCAAGATTTGTGCAGAGGGATTTGAACTGGGTTTTTTCAATGTGGGGCTCGATGTCGGGTTTATATTATCTCATCAATTTTAAATGTCAACCGTCTAGATTCGTGTTTTTGGTTTGAACTTTTGACGTTGGCGCCATCATCATGCGCATATTATTTCATCAAAAGTCGTACAAGGTCTGACATGAACCCGATACACTGGAGATGTCCATTCCCGAAAAGTGTTTGCAGTTCCGACCATCTTCTGGCAGTTATGGCCTTCGAGGCTTACACCATTAGAGTCGTCTTGACTTCAAGAATACACTGGTTACACCTCGGTGATTAGAGTTCATCAGAACAGTGATTCTGGCCGAGCATACATCTGTTGGTACCGATAAGGCTGAACTTTGTTTGCTTCGATTTGATTCCGATTTTTCTTATTAGATGCTCATTTAGCATCGTGAAGAAGGTTTAAATATTAACCATTCACCAATTTGGTTTAATTTCAAAGTTTGAGCATGATTTGAGTTCATGAATTTCTCGGTTTGGTACCGGTACGATATTGACTTTACATAGAACCATTCTGGAGCTTCTCCTGGGACTCAAAGGGTATTGTTCAGGTATTTGAAGGTGCATTAGGGGTATAGCAAGAGGTTTTAGTGTACATGAAGGGGTTTGAGCATACTCTCCTTCTCTGACTTGGTACCCATAATCGGTACAGTGGCTTGGCATCGAATTGGTTCCAGTTTGGGCTTGATTTTAGATGTATGGAAGATATTAGGGGCCACTGTGCATGTATATGTACATATATATATTTGAGAAAATGATTTGTTTTTACAAAAATATGTTCATGAACCATGTGGATTTGATTGATTGTGTAATAGTATATATGATGAACATGTATGACCATTTTTGGGATTTTATTTCTATTTTTAAGAATTTTGCAAAGCACAGAGGGGTATAATAGTCAGAGATGTGACAGTATTTGCTATTTAATTTTTGAATTTATTTTGGGCTGTATATGACTTGGATTTGAGCAAGCTTGATGTCTATAAACATTGGCAGAGAATGTAGATTCCAAATATATATATTTTTTTTATTTTCAAGGTCATTTGATGTATGAAAAAAGTTGAATAGTGAACAGAGGTCAATTTCCGTATACTGTGCTCATGCTATATTATACTTTTTTTATAAATTGTCAATTTTGAAAAATGATAGAAATGCAAGGAAATTCCTATAAATGGAAAATTTGTCTTAAATGAGCATGTTTTGAAGTCCTTTATCTGACTGTGAACTTAGATTTTTGATTTGGTCCCCATACTATCTGATATTGGCAGATTTGTGCACAGGGGTCAATGCTGTCAATTATATGCATATTAAGCTTTGAAAAATCATAAATCATGCTATACATGTAAAAATGATGCAAAAAATAGCCTATATTGGTTGTTTTTGAATGTTGTACATGATAATGATCTTATCTCTACTGTCAGGTTTACAGAAAGTGAAGAAAAAGGGGAAAACAGTGCTGATGGTCATGTTATATGCATAGTGCAGAAACTGGAAATCCAAAAGTCTAACTTCAAAAATTCATAGAAAATGGTAGAAAACTCAGAAAAATGGAAAATTTGAGTCTAAACTGATTATCTTGGAACTCTCTACCTATCTATGATCTTAGATTTTTGGTTTGTATGACAGATTAGTCTGCACTGACTGATTTGTGACAGCATGTCAATTGGGTCATATATGGTACCAGTATAGCATCTAGTGCTATATCTTTTGAACATAGGGCTGGTACAATCAAGGGCTTGGTCTCAGGGACTTGTAAACACAGTGATGAACATAAGTTCGTCATGGATTTGGTACAAAGACATGATTTTTCTATGCAACAGTATATGATATGTATGCAATGGATCTTGAATTTGCATAATTGTGTATCCAGTGACTTGATTAAGCATCAAATCATGGGACATGAACATAGTCGTCTCTCCTTTGCTCTCTGTCATAGTGATTATGCAATTTAGTCCCTCAAAAGTTCAAATTTGAAGAAAGGCAATGAGAAGGAGTAAAATGTATAGGAAGATATAGTTAAACATCAATTCTTAGCATCCTATCCTCTCAGCCCCTATGCTTATATGTCCTTGTATATATTTTTAATTGAATCTCATGCACAAGCTTGTATAAAAAGATATTAATCAATGAAAGGATGTAGTTAAACATCAACTTTCATAATCACTTCTTATTATACTCTATGTACATGAGATCTTCCCTTTTAATATCATATTATCATGTTTTATGTGTGCTTGTCATGCTTAACAGAAAAGGAAAGAGGAAAAGAGAGCAAGGCAGATCAAGGCAAAGAGAAAGAAGAAACACGAATGCAAATGCATATATACAAAATCGAATCATAGGCTTTATATCAGTTATAACAACTGGATTATGCCTCATCTTCCATTATTTTCCTTTTAAAACCTTAATATAGCATGAATTACTACAAAAGGCCTTTATTTGATTGTTTTAAGATCATCAACTCATGGATCTGAGTTGAGACACTTGTGACAGCAAAGAAGAAGAGAAAGAAAGAAAGAAAAGGAAGAACAAGCATTCAAATCAAACAAACTCCAAGTGAACTTCGCATATCTCATTAATTCATAGCATATATATACAAAGAAGCTGAGCCCTTTAGGCATCTACATTGCTTGGATATAAGAATCTACCTATGTTTTGCTTTTGACAGTAGAAAGGAGGAAGAAAGCTTGAAGCTTTGCAACTAAACTATGCTATAGTATGAAGAGAAGCGATTTGCTCAAAGTATAGTGGTCTTTTTGCTTGGGTTTTCTATATGTTTGCCATAGGGTATAGGTGCCTATTTATAGGCCAGAAGCTGGAGCACAGCTCTGTTTGCATTGAGTCGACTTCACCATGCACCATAGGTGTTTGATAGCTGGTCCATGCTGTTCCATGCTCATTTATGTGCCAAGTTGGCAAAGATCACGCAAGGTTGAATACATGCTATATCATCACTTAGACTCATCACAGCCTTTAGATTAGCTTCCTATGCACATGGCCTCATCTCAGCCTTTGGATGCCCGGCTATGTTGGGCATGGTTCAATGCGTGTGTCTGTGCGCCTCTAGGGAGGGAAATTTCTCTTTTGGCATTACCCAGAGAATGCAATACGCGTGTTTGTAGGGACCACTGACCCAGCAACGATCAAAAAGGAATGTTTCTTCTTGCACCGGCGGTATACCGAAGTTAAACATGCTCCCATATCGATATATAATCATCTGATGTCAAAACATTGGCACTTAGTGTCTTTTAGAATTGCTTAAGCTATCCCAATACACATCTTATGATTTAATCATCCAATTTTGGTGCTTGCCCGATTGCTTACGTGGCGATTTCAATCCATTTGGTCATCCCATCATTCGGGTCTGCTTTGAATCAAATTGAAGATCTTAACAGCATCGTAAAGACCTCAAAATACTTCACAATGAAGCTTGAGACCCAATTTTGCACATAGCACGAGTTCTTCACTTCATTTTCCCCTTTGTTCTCGGCTAATATCGAAGCTTTGGAGAAGGAGTTGCTTGCAAAGATTGAGACGGGAGAGAAGGCTATAGGTTTCGGCCTTATCCTCATAGAAAACCTTACATCAAGTTTGCTCAAATGACATTGCTCCATTTTTGCCTCTGTCGTGAGCTTGAGGAAGAAGAAGGCATAGGTGAGTCGGGCCCAGCTGTCATACTCTCAAAATCCCGATGAATAACGTTTTAAGTTTATATGTTTCCTTTGCATAAACCCGGTATAATATAGACCATGTAAAAGATTGAATACGGCTCAGCATACACCGCTTCTATGCGGGACGAAGGGGTCAATAGAGCTTCAGCACTAAGTTTAATTTAAACATTTCATTGTTCTGGACCCGGTCTAATACGAGCCGAACCTATGACAACTTGGTGCATGGAGTTCAATGTTCATGAACCAAGTTTCTCCATCTCATGCATGCAGCGATTTTATTAATATCTTACTGAAATGTGGGTCCCAGGGGCACACCGGAAGTTGCACCCTCAGAAACCTTGGCTGACTTGTAGAGCTCTTTTGCATACGTGGCACCAATCAGAATGTGCCATGTCAGTAGTTTTTTTTATAAAAATTCACAACTCTCCAACCATTTTGAGTTATGACATGAATTTTATATGAAAATTCATGGTATTTGAGATGCTTTTTAATCATGAATCTTGATTTAACAAATTTACACTACCATTATATGTCATTAGGTCAAATTAGAATATATCTGACTCCCTCAGTAGACCATTTTCATAATTAAATAGCATCTTTTGTCAATCATGCATAACTCAGCTATTTTAGGGTACAACAAATACATCATCCACTATTATTGTTTGGTGGGGATAGTAACAAAATTAATATTTTATCCCATAGTCAACATCATTTTTGTCTAAATGTTCATTTCGAAAATAAAATTGACAATACACAGTGGCATTTTTATCCCATAGTTAGATCAGGGCATTCTCACCCTTGAGTTTTGTGTGGTGCTTTCAATGTTATCCGCTGTCAAAAAAACAATCTGGTCCTTCTCGATCTTTTGATATAAAAATGAGCAAGATATTTAATTCCTTTATCAATCGACATAATTTAGTAGAACAAACTCTTCCGAATAGAAAGTTTACTTGGTCAAATTGCCGGCAATTTGCTCTCTTAGATAGATTTTTTACTTCTATTAATTGGGATCAATTATATCCTAGGAACGTAGTGATGGATCTTAGCAAAAATGGTTCTGACCATTGCCCCATAGTTATGCAAGTTGAGGGATCTGTGCAAAATACCTCTTCTCATTTTAAATTTGATCCTGCATGGTTAGAACAAGAGGATTTTGTACAGCTTCTCCCTAAGTGGTGGGAAGAAACACAACTTACCATACCCGATATTGCACAAGGCTTGAATAATAAATTAGGGCATATTAGGAAAAAGATTAAGGGTTGGGCAAAAAACCATTATGGTCTAAAAAAAGAAAAGAAAAGAGGGATATTCTGACTAGACTTCATGAATTAGAAATAGTACAAGAAAATAGAATTTTCACTATACAAGAGAGTGAGGAATGGAAACAGTGTAAAAATAGGTTGGAAACAATTTATCTAGAAGAAGAATTATATTGGAAACATCGTTCTAAGCAGCAGTGGTTAGATGCAGGATATCAAAATTCTAGGTATTTTCATGTTCTAGTTAACCATCGGAAAAAAAATAGAAAAAAAATAGAATTAATGGCTTAGTTATCAATCAACAACATACTCAGTCCCAGCTTGCTATTAAAGCTCATGTCACTTCTTATTATAAGGAGGTACAGCAGGTCCTAAAATTGCGACATTTGCAAATGAATTTTGGGAAGATTCTGATAAAGTAACCTCAGCAGAAAATAGCATACTGCAACTTCCTTTTTCCTTAGATGAAATCAAACATGTCTATTTGAATGTGAACCCAATGGTGACCCCGGCCCTGATGGGTTCTCATTTAAAATTTACCAATTTTTTTAGGAAGTAGTTAAGCATGACCTCCTTATATTATGCCAACAATTGTATCAAAATAGTTTGAAATTAGAGAAACTTAATAAGTCCGTTATTTGTCTAATTCCTAAAGAAAAGGATGCTTCTCTTATTAGCAAATATCGACCTATAAACCTAGTGAATTGTAGTTTCAAACTAATATAAAAAATTTTAACTCATAGACTTACTCTTGTTATTACTCGAATCATCGATCCAAGTCAATCTGCGTTCTTACCAAACCGTTATATCTTAGATAATGTTGTCCTAGGCCAGGAAGTAATACATTATAGTACACATAAGAATCAACAAGGTGTCATCATCAAAATAGATTTCGAAAATGCGTACGATAAAATTCATTGGGCATACTTACTAGAGGTTCTTTATCATCGGGGATTTAGTACAAGATGGTTACATTGGATCCAAAATTGGCTGTTAAGTTCTCAATCGTGTATAAGTATCAATGGAGACCTTACACCCTACTTCTATTGTAAGCGGGGCGTATGTCAAGGAGACCCGTTATCTCCATACCTTTTTATTCTAGCGGACGATTCATTAAGTAAGATTTTCGTAAAAGGTCGAAGGCCACAGATTTAAACGGACTAGGACCCTCTTGCTTTAATAATCAATCTATCACCAATTGTCATTACGCCGACGATACCATTTTATTTTTAGAAGCTAAGCATGAAGTTGTTGAGGCGGCATGGTGGGCTATGCAAGCCTTTGAGGCTCTTTCCGGTATACGGGTATACTGGCAATCAACACAGATAAATAATTTATTATTTATCACCTATTTCCCCCTTGTGGATTTATAGGTTTGATAGATGAAGATAGAGAAACATTTCTGGATAATAATTGACAACAAGACCAGTTAAAGATATTAGATTTGAGATTATTTTATCTGACATGGTGCAGAGAGTATTTTTCTAGTATTATTCACTTTGAATGATCATATAATTCTTGTAAATTAAATTGGAATGTGACAAAAATAATGGAAAATAGCAATCCATACAAAAGATCCGTACCTTGTGTTATGTATATTAACGGGTAAATAGACACTGTAAGTTGTTGCATCTGAGAGGTGTGATAGAATTGAACATTTGTAATTTTTGTACGCAGCTTAAATCTCTGAAGCAAAAATTTTCAAGTGCTTTATCAAAAATTGCAACTCAGTTCCTGTCGACCACTTACGATTACGCAAGAGAAAACTATATGAATGTAAAGCAAAATGTCCCACACAACGATTTCTTTTACAAACCTTACTGGTAAAAATTAATTTCGAAAATCTCTACTATTCATTGAGTAGACATTTATTGGCTTTTACTGTTCCCATATCAACAAGAGCATTTCTCACCTTAATTTCCAATCTATCTCGGTTCAATATCAGTAATTGAAACCTCATTTGATAACATGGGGACAGACTTCCTTGAAGACCTATCACTGTTGCCTCCAATGTTTTCCAATCCAACACATCTACTGCCATTCACAATGCAAAATGTGGGCCTAGACGGAGTCTCGAGAAACACTATTTCGTTGCTAAGCATCACAAGCACATTTGACATAGTAGGTCTGTCTGCTGGGTTGTCCTGGACACACAATAGCGCAATTTGTGTGCATCTCAACAATTCACTCCTTGGATATTGTTGACCTAACGATGGATCAGCTACTTCTGTAATGGTACCGTTAGTCCAATTTTCCCATACCTGTATAAGGGTAAGTTATAACTTGTTAGTATATAGTTCCTTTGTTGATTATAGAAATAATAGATACACAGGATTGGTGCTTCTGCTACTTACAAAACTCAGGAGAATTTCGATCTCATCATTCCCAAAGAAATTTTTCTTCTTTCCAGTTATAATCTCTAAAATGACAACACCATAACTGAAAACATCTGACTTGACTGAGAAATGACCATGTATTGCATACTCCGGGGCCATATATCCACTGGAACAAATTATGTATATCAACGTCAGTTTTACTTTAGTTATCTCCGGGGGATCATAAAAAAGTCTTTGGTCAAACTCAACATTTACTCCAATATATACATGTATGGTACTTGTAATATAATCGTGTGACATTTACACTTACCGTGTTCCAACAAGTCGACTTGTGATCTCTTGAGTTTGGTCGCCTCCAAAAAGTCGAGCGAGACCAAAGTCAGATATCTTTGGGTTCATCTCTGCATCGAGCAAGATATTGCTTGCCTTCAGATCTCGATGAATAATTCTTAGCTGAGAATCTTCGTGTAGATAAAGCAGCCCTCTTGCAATTCCATAAATGATCTTGAACCTTTTCCTCCAGTCTAGTAGGTGTCGCTTCTCAGTATCTACATAAGCAGATAACAAGGACCTTATTTAGGACTAGAAATGTATCTTCTCCAATAGTTAAACTACTATACATAGCTAACTACAATATAAGGAGTATTTAAGTTTATATCTCCGAAAACCGAGACTCTACATTTCCAAATAATTAAAGCCAATAATGCTAATCTGGCAAGCCAAATTAACATAAAAGCGTAGTATTTAAAAGTTGGATTGTAAGAGACAAAGGGCCATGTGTAACAATTTTTTTTATGGTAATACCATAAGTATGGCCTAGGTCCAACCAAAGAAAAAGTGAAATTCACCAAAAAAAAAAAATACTTGATAATTAATTCACGTTATAATGTTACTCTAGAATTGGAAATCAACCAGTTAATTGAAAGATATATTTTCCTGACAGAGAAAAAAAACCTTACCAAAAAGGATTTGATCAAGGCTTTTGTTTGGTACATATTCATAAACAACCAATTTTTCTTGTCCATCCAAGCAAACACCGAGAAGTCTGACAAGATTTTTGTGTTGAAGCTTTGCGACCAAAATTAGTTCATTTTTCAATTCGTCCAGTCCTTGGTTAGAACTTTGAGAGAGTCTCTTTACTGCTATTTCTCGGCCATCCGGCAGTGCACCCTTATAGAAATTTAAAAAAATAATTGCATAATATAAATGTCTAGATAATTAGTAATGAAGTTAATGAGTATAACCCTACCTTATATACAGCTCCAAATCCACCTTCACCAATTTTGTTTTCTTCTGCAAAATCAATTGTTGCAACTCTTATTACAGAGATATCAAAAAGCAGTGACTCGACACTTTTGATCTCCTTAGGATTACTCACATCTGTACATTTACACCAAATATTGATCAGCACGAGCCAAGATTACTTGAGTACAAACTTGATCAAATAAAATGATCTTACTTACTCTGCAATGGTTTTGTAATCCCTGATTTTCTCCTCTTTAAGAAGCAGACACAAAGACCAGTGATTACAACAAAAGCAAGGACCAATAGTATAGTAATTACCAGAATTGTCACAGTTGTAGTTTTCTTCTTGCCTGCATAAAGCACATCAAAACTCACAATCACGTCTAAAACACCTTTTGAATTGAACAAATTTCAACGACAATAATTTAATATATCAAATAGATGTAGTACAATTGCCAAATGAATATCTACATCCGAACTATCTTAAGTAATATTATTTATTAAAGATTGTCATAAAACATACTTAGTCATCAACTCACCCTACACATCTTGATATGACTTGATGTCCAATGTATCAATTTGAACTAAGGTTTAAGCAATGATTTTACGTAGTATTATGCAAGCAAAAACACTGCTGCAACTATGTAAAACTCACAGAAACTACATAGAAGGCTATAAATATTAAGAGCCCCATGTTATCCGCAACTGCAACGCACATATTGTGCAACTATGTAAATATCGATAGACATACCTATTCGATGAGATAAATTTAACTTAAACTTAGATTTCTAGATATCAGTACCAAATGGCACCATTGATTTCCTATTAGGTTTTTTTTTTATTACAAATAGTTCTAAAAAAAAAAAAGCAAAAGTTAGTTTTATGTACAATTTGGATTAGAGGACTGATGTGCAATTTTAAAAAAAAATCTGGACTTCTGGATAATATGTTAAAATAGTGAATGTTTAATTTCCTTTTCCAGCAACCATCCCTTGTAAGGTTCTGAGAAACACACAAGTGCAATACTATAGACAGCTTCTTTTTTCTCATATGTATTTTTAATTTTATATGATCATAAAGAATGCATTTTTCAGAGCACGTGTGCAATTTTTTGTGGATTGTTTCAAGATTCTTTCAAAAGAAGTGTATCGAATTTCATTTCTTGTGGTTCTTCTTGACATGCTGTTGCTGAAGAAAAAACGATGAAGGCAAATAAACCGAATCACATCTACCATTTCAGTACTCAACTACTTTAATAGTAGTGAACAACACTCTTAATGTTCTCAAGTCAAGAGGGTTTGAAGATTTACTTTGAATGTGTTGTTGTCTTATTGGCCTTGTAATTGCTGGTTGTACCGCAAGATTGTTACAAATTGACGGCAGCCACAGTCATGGGAGAGGTGAAAAGAAGGAAGAAGAATAGGATGGAGAAGAGGACGGATCTTAACACAATTAATTCAAAAGGTACTTAGCCACTCTCACAGTTTTCATTTTTTAAGGAGATTCTGGACCATCCGATAAAGTGATTTTGTACCTATTTTACAAAATAGTGAAAAATTCTAAAAAATAGAAAATTTAGTATCCAAACATATTTTATTATGAAGGTCGTGTTGATCGATTCGGATCAACTGTTCTGACGTTGAAAATGAAGATAAAGGATTAGGTGCAAATATATATAAAAATTTAAATTCAATTATTTTTTTAATTTTTATATAGTTCAGTCTTCCTCAAGTGTGTGCTTATAGTCCAGTGGTTATAATTCTACATTGTAGTTGTGGAGGCTTGGACTTAATTTTCACCTACCACATATTACATATTTTCATATTGTACGTTTCAGCGTCTATAATGAAATGTTTTTCCCAAAAAATACAAATGGAATATTTTTAGGGGTATTTTTGTTAAATATTGATACAAAATTAGAGTCAGAATATTTCAGATTTAGAGATCTGGATGGAAACGTGTTGTGATGTATTTTTAGCAATAGTTGAGTTAGCAGGGTTAGTTATTTCTATATTTAGTTTGTGTAGTGGGTTTAGTGGGTGCCTAAATATAGCAGTATTGTTACAGGAGGTTAGGTGTATTGTAACAGGAGGTTAGGTAGTGGGATGCTAAGTTTAGATAGTTCAAGTTTAGTTGTTGTAGTACTATAAATTCAGCATGTTATAATGGAATTATCAAGAAGAGTAGAATTATTTATGTCAATACTTCTTCCTCTTATTACTCAATAATCTAACAAATTGGTATCAAAGCAATCGACCTTGGGGCATTTTCAATGGCAAAAAAGGCAACAACATGGTGAATGTAACTCAACCAGCAATTCCTCTATTCAAAGGCTAGAATTACACTTTTTGGAGCATCAAGATGACGACCTTGTTCAAGTCACACGGCCTATGGGAGTTGGTTAACAATGGTCCAGCAGATCCAAACCAGCAAGAAAATCAGAGGAAAGATGCAAGGGCGTTATTGTTCATCCAACAGGCAGTTCATGACACCATTTTCTCAAAAATTGCAATAGCCACCAGCACAAAGGAGGCATAGACAACCCTGAAAATAGCATTTCAAGGAAGTTCTCGAGTCATGGCAATCAAACTTCAAGGCCTACGCAGGGACTTTGAACCATTTGTAGATGAACAAGGAAGAATCCGTGCAAATTTTTCTCTCAAGAGTACAAGAGGTGGTCAACCAAATTCGAGCATTTGGAGACACCATGGAAGAGAAGACAGTGGTGGCGAAGGTGTTAAGGAGCCTAATACCCAAGTTTGATCATGTAGTTGCAGCAATTGAAGAGTTCAAAGATCTAGCAACCTACATCTTCGATGAACTCATGGGATCACTACAGACTCATGAAGCAAGGATGTCAAAGGCGGAAGATAAAGGCGATGACAAGGCGTTCTACGTGCAGGGGGAGACGTCAAGAAGTAGAGGCAGAGGCAATTTTAGCAGAGGAAGAAGTAACTCCAGCAGAGGAGGAAGAGGACAAGAAAGAGGCAGTAGCAACACTTCTGAAAATAATCAACCATATGATGAATCCAAGAAGGACATTCAGTGCTATTATTGCAACAAGTTTGGGCACTATCAATTTGAGTGTTATGAAGCCAAGAAAAACATCCAATGCTACTACTGCAATAAGTTTGGGCACTACCAATCTGAGTGCTACAAGAAGAAAAGGGAGGAGAATCAAGCAAGCTATGCTGTAGAAGAAAATGATCAACCGTCACTCTTCATGGCATACACCAAAAGCAAGATTGATGCAAGCAGCAAGGGCACAGTAGGAGTGCACATAATAGAAAACGATGGAAGCAGTCCAGAAAGTGGCAAAATCATGGTGAGTAGAAATATTTTGTTTGTTGAAAATGCCCTCAAGGTGGAGAATGTAGGGCTCATTCATTAGAGACTGTTGAAGCTGGTGTACAAACATGATATACAGCTGGCTCAGATGCCAGAAAAATGTAGTTTCAAGGTGTTGAGAGATATTGTGTCGAAGAGGTTTCCTTCATTAAAATATGTGCTGATCAAATACAAGGACTCTGATGGAGATCTGGTTACCATTACTGATACACAAGTGCTGCGGATGGCAGAATCATGTTTCGACCAGCTTGTACAGATGGAGGCCGAGAAAGAAGAAAAGGAACTTTCCTTGATGAGACTACATATTGTAGAGAAGTCAATCTTGAGCAAGAGCCAACAATCACAGAGGAGGAAACTGAACCTCCTGGGAGTGAAATTGGCACCCCAAAATATAATGAGAAGCATGTGAAGATGGAAACCGAGACCAAGGTGGAGTCTAAGAAGAAAGTAAAGAAGACCAATGTGTCAATGCAAGAAATGGTATATGGTGCATTGCCAGCTGAGGAGGCAAACACAAGAAAGAAGGAGAAATAAAAGGAGAAGCAATTGAAGAAGATGCTAGAGGGCAAGCTTTTAACTAGGAAACAAAAGGATGACCAGAGAAAATTGGAAGCTGTGAGATGGCAGTTTATTGCACAAAGTGCTGAGGGTTTGGGCAGTAAAAGTTCTGGTAAACTGAGGTTATAGAGAGGCCGAAATATGAGACAAAGAAGCAAAAGCCTAAGGTGGTTGAAAAGAAGGTCATAGAGGAGGTTATAGAGGCTGATAATGATGTGGAAAAATCCACGGTGGATGATGAATCAGCCAAGTCACAATCTCAGGTAGCTACTATCAAAGAAGCTAAGGAGCAGATAGAAGAGGTGAAACCGACATGGGAGAATGACAATTGGGATATGAAAATCTGGAATGATGATGCACAAGAAGAAGATGATGTTGAAACTTGGAGTTGGAAATTTTGTATCAAGGGAGAGTGTTGAATATTGATACAAAATTAGAGTCAGAATATTCCAGATTTAAAGATCTGGATGGAAACGTGTTGTGATGTATTTTTAGCATGTAGTTCAGTTAGTGGGGTTAGTTATTTCTATATTTAGTTTGTGTAGTGAGTTTAGTGGACGCCTAAATATGGCAGTTTTGTAACAGGAGGTTAGGTGTATTGTAACAGGAGGTTAGGTAGTGGGATGCTAAGTTTAGATAGTTCAAGTTTAGTTGTTGTAGTACTATAAATTCAGCATGTTGTAATGGAATTATCAAGAAGAGTAGAATTATTTATGTCAATACTTCTTCCTCTGTTTACTCAATAATCCAACAAATTTAACGGACAAAAGCAATGGTCTGGCCACTTAGAAGTTGTGTGCAAGGTGAGATCCAACCAATTTTTTATTATACCCAAAAAAATATTAAATATACCCTCAAAAAATATTTAAATATGTCCAGACCACCAAAATAAGGGGCGGTCCACTATGCATGCCAACAAGACTGCCCCCTATTTGGGCGGTCCAGTACCCGAGTAAACCGCCCCCCATTTGGGCAGTTCACTATACACCCTATGTAAGGGTGTTTTCTCTCTCTTGCCCCACTCACAATTAATTCATTCTACCATCTCCAAACTCGAACTCAGCTCTCCAGAGGCGATTCTAAAGTATCTTTTTTTTTACTCCATGTCATTTTTTTAATCACTGATAAAGACTTTTTTTTCTAAGGTAGTGTACTCCGAAAAGAAATGTTAATTGAATTATACGTGGGTGGTAAATTCACGACAGGGGCGGAGGGAGCACAATACATGAAAGATGTAAGTTATGGTCTCCAGGTGAATGCAAATACTACATTTCTGGAACTTAAGAAAATAATGTACGAAAAAACAAATTTAAACTCCAACCGATTTGACATAGACCTTTGCAACCGGATTAAACCAAATGGGATAACAGACTTTTCTTTGTAAAGTATCCTATAACAAATGAGGAGTTATGGAGAGGTGTTTACAGCATGTTTGAGACCAATATTATCCCGGTAATGGACCTGTTTTCCAAGAAAGTTATAGTTGAACCCATTGCCAGACCTTCTGCCTAGAACAACTAGGACACCAGGCCTCAACCTTCTGCCCATAACAACTGGGACAGCTGGGACACCATGATTGGACCTTTTATCCAAAATAACTCGAATTTTTATTACTCGGGCTACCACAACTCGGGTTATGATAACCAGGGATATGATAATTATGCTCCAACTGACAATTATATCCTTGATTATGCATATGATCACACCCTGGATTTTACCTCACAGCTACCGCCACCTCCATCCCCCTCCTGAACTTAGAAGACAGGTTATATATCCATATGTACCTTAGTCAGTACCTACAAGGTTACCTGCCATTGATCGGGATGATACTGGTATTGTTATTGACGGTATCGATGCAATACCAGAAATAGAAATGGATACTGGTGATAATTGGGAAGGGGATTATAGGGTGTATAGTGAAACGTCCAAATAGAAGGTCAGTTTACTCGGGTATTGGACTGCCCAAATTGGGGGGGGGGGTCTTGTTGGCCTAGTGGATCGCACCTTATTTGAGCAGTCTGGGCATATTTAATATTTTTTTGAGGTATTAATAAAAAATCGAGAGATATTACCGTCAATCAAGATATTAAAAAAATCAAACTGTTAATTCGATCTCTTATCAATGGCGGTTTAAAAATATTGTTCCCTAAAATATTAGTCCATTTTAAGATCCCTAGATTTTATGCTATCATATGTTTATATTTTATACATTATTTAATATATAAAAAATTAAGCATAATCTATATATTATTAAATAGATTTGTATTGCTATACTTAGTTATATTCTTGTTGGTATTAATTATTTTTATTATTGCTGTTGTTATTAGTATTATAGTTTTCATTATTTTTGTAATAATACATATACATATTAAAAAAATCTGAAAGTGAGGATGACTAGACTTTGATTTGATCACCACTTTTTTTTAAATTGCCCCCCTCCCCTCCCTCTCCTCTTTTCATAATTTCATAGGAATTATCAAATTAAAGTTTCAATCCCCCTCTTTTTTTTTACAAAATTATACTAAAACTTTGATTTGATCACCATCTTTTAATTAAATTGCTCTGGCCCCCTCCCTCCCTCTCCCCCTCTCCTCTTTTCATAATTTTATAGGAATTATCAAATCAAATTTCAATCCCCCTTTTTTTTTTCAAAATTATAAAGAAGATGACCAAATCAAAAGTTATCCTCCTTTGGGGGAACAATATGCTTCAAAATAGAGTCATGGTAGGCGCTCAGCCATTGGCACGCACATAGGAAGCTTCGCCAAAAGCGATCAACAGGGCCACTTTGAAGATGAGGGTTTGAGAACATCTTTACGTCCGGCTCCTCCGCTCTACCTCCTCTCTCTCCTGGCCCGCCCGATCCACTTTATCTCGTCCCATTCGGGCGAATGACTCCGTCTAACAGATCTGACTGCTTTTTGGTGATCTATCTCAATTTATTCGAGCAGATACTTCCGTCCAACGGAGCTGGCCACCGCTCGTCGGTTTATCTCACCATTTTTGGAATTCTTTGACTGAGAGTTTTGTAAATTTGTTGCACCACTACTATAGTATTTACTATATCTACGTATAATAATGTATGTTTATGGTTAATGATGATGATATGTGCTGACGCTTCTCCCCTTCCTCCTCCTCGTCTCTTCTTCTACTTCCTTTATATTTCATTTTAAATAACTTAGGCACAAACCTCATGTGAGCATGAAGTCTCCTCTGGATACCCCCGTCTTGCTTTGATTACAACAACACTGTTTTGTGTTAACAACAAGAAATTATGCAGACTCACAACCTACGAATTTGAGCATGAACACAGAAAATCCTACAAGCTCACAATCTACTAATCTGAGCGCAGTAACTTTTGGTTCTGCTATTTGTTTCTGATTTTTCTTGTCAACTTTTGTTAAGTGGTTTAGTTGTAATATTTTAAGTACTGGTACAAATGTGTATGTATTGGTACGAATTACTGTGTAACTAGTTTACTCCTAATTAATAAAATATCACCTACAGACTTTCAACAGAAAAAGAGTTATCCTCTACCTCTTTTTTTCGCAATTTATGTTGCCAATAGGGTAAATATATGATTGAGAGTGTGCTTGAATCAAAGATTTGGCCAATCCATACCTTGTAAATTGTTACTCTTGTAAAAAATAATAATAATAATAAAAACAGACTGGTTGGGTTGATACCAGTTGAGTAATAGGTGTGGTGCTACCTGGGTTCAAATACCGGTGACATTTTGAATGCTTTTGATTTTTATGCTATTCAAGATATTGGAATCCGCATTCTCTGTATTAAGATGCTGTTTGAGTTAATTTTCAGACTATATGATCAGAATTTAAATCAATTTGACTGTCTATAATGCACACGACTTTTGATGTTAGTGTGAATTTGAATTGAACAGTTCAGATCTTAACTCAAAATCTTGACTTAACTCAGAGAAAAGAATTCCAAGATATTGTACGGGAATTATTTCTTAAATGAAGCGGGTGATTGCGGCCATAATTATGAGAATCAGTCGATTTCAAGTCGAATCGGTTAATTTGTATCGAAGTTGGCCGGATTCGATTCAATTTTAAATTAAATTACATAGCATGCAGTCTTTTGGTCCAAAATTGATAAACTAGATTGGTTCGGGTCAACTGATTTTCAGTCTAATATTTAAATAAAAGATGGAACCAAATCCTTGCTGCACTCTTCTCTCTCACTTCTCATTTTGTTCTTCACACCTCCTTTATGTCTGATCTCCAATACAACAATTTCTCTTTTCTCTTTCTAGTCACTACCGACTCGAGTGAAGAGGAGAATGAGAGAGACGAAAGGAGTTGAGTTGATCAAAACTGATGTGAATGTAGAATTGTCGAAACTTGTAGTGTAGAGTCCACCATTTCGATCAGAACACGGTGGTAAGTAGATCCGTTAGAGTACGATGACTCGAATGAAAGCAGATCTGGAACAGACCACGACGGTGAATAGAGTGATTAAGAGTATTGAAAGTAGGATTAAATAAATATGGTAGTTTAGAGATATTAATAAATATAAATTAATAGATTTAGGAATGAGAATCATTTGATTGTTGTAATTATAATTATTTTTTACCAATAAAATTGTTAGGTGACATTAAGTTATTAATTTTAAAATAAAAATAAAATAAAATAACAGATGGACCGATTTTCTCCCGATTGTTTTTTAATTAAAATATATGAAGGCAACTTGGCGACTTGGGGATGACATGACGTTTTTGGTTTTTCCGGCGGCGTGTGACTGTTAACTAACTTTTTTTTAACAATTCTAAACTATTGAAATTTCATTTATACTCCTCGAAAACATGGAAATTACGTATTCCCCCTCTCTAAAATTTATAGTGATGCTTCTATCGACATAAGGACTTATTTGTAAAATGAACATATTTTTATTTTCAAAGTTCAAACAGTCGATCTGAACCGTTCATATTGTTCTCCATATTAATACGTGCTTGGAGACCAAATTTTATATCCTAATTTTTTTACTATTTATTAAGATGGTACAAAAAATATCAAATTCAGACCATTGAATTTGTACCCATCTTAATAAATAGGAAAAAAATTCAGAAAAATGTAAAATTTGGTCTCCAAGCACATATTAATATGGAGAACAAGATGAACGGTTCGGATCGACTGTTTGAACTTTGAAAATAAAATATGTTCATTTTAGAAATAAGTCCTTACGTCAATAGAAGTCTTTGCCAAATTTATAATATCATATTAACAATTTTAAACTTAAAATACAAAAATTTAATGTATTTTTTTTTATTAAAACTCATTTTAAATTTATGAAGTATCCATTGTACCCTTCAATAAAAAAATTAAAAAAATACGTAGCATATTTTAGAAAAATATTAGTCTTCTAATTGATCGGTTTCCAAGAGCAAATGAGTTATTTATCTACTTCTAATGCTTACACAAGTATATAACTACATGTCATTGTTTAAGCATCATAAGTAGATAAATGATCAATTTGCATTCGGAAACTAACTAATTAGAAGACTGTCATTTCTCTAAAACATGCTATGTATTTTTACTTTTTGTAGTGAAGGGTAAAATAGGTACTTCATAAATTTAAAATTAAGCTGCTATATTTTTTAAATTTTAAAAAGTAAATGATCATATTATGAATTTTAGAGGGGAACTACGTAATTATTAAGTTTTAGCCTATTAAGTAAATATGATATTATGAGTTTTAGACTATGAAATTAAAAAAAAAAAAGTAAATAGAACAATCGATCCTATTCCTATTGTATATTCCCGAAATTTATATCACCAACTGAGAGTTAACTAACGATCCTATTCCAATTAAGTAAATATGATATTGTATACTTCAACAAATTACTCAAAACTTTTAGCCTGTAGAAGTTGGAATTCGTATTACTGTTCTTATGTCAGTCGTCACTAGTCACTAATAGATAGGCGTAGTTATCTAAAACAAGAAAAAAGGCTAATTAACTACTAATACTTGTATAAGTAAAATAGATAGTTCTTTCAATACCTTGAAGTGCTGGAGCTGGAGCTAGAGCTGGTGCATTCTCGGCTGGAGGCGCAAGTGCCAGCAACGACCCCCCACTGTAAAACAAGTAGACCTCGTACCGTATGTTACACCTCACACCAAGAATTATCCCTCCTACCTTTCCACTAAACCACTTCGGCATCTCACCAATTAGATTATTCAAGCAAGATGCACAGTCCGAACTAGACATGTCAGGTGTACACTGTACCAACCCATATGTCTCAGGAAAGGCCTTAGACTGCTTCAATTCTGCTGTTCCGAACTTTTTTGAACTATTGAAAACAGCATAGTCTGCTGTGGTGTTCATAAGGTAGTTTAGATAACTATCGTACAGGGTTTGTGATCCTGTTATATTAAGATTGCTCCACTTAAAAAATTGATTCGAGTTGTCGATTGAGGAGAGGAAATCTTGGTTTGAGAACCGTAGGAGGCAGAAATCATAATATATAGTTGCATCTTTATAATATGGGCATATGTTTTGGATATCCTGAGTGGCTTCCAAAAGGCAGGAAGAGCAGGTAGAGGAGTTGACATCCCCACGGCAGAGGAATAGCCCAAAGATTTCAGTGGGAATGCTGCCGAAAGTGCTCGTTGCGAATCCAAAATTGGAGGAATTAGTGGCACTGGTTGTAAGGTTGGTCAAGAGTGTTCGGAGGTTCAAGTGGTATGTGCTGTTGGCTATGTAAGTGCCGGTTGAACCGCATAAATTATACAGCATCACACTGCCCGTGTTGGCAGTAGGTGGGAGGAGAAAAATTAAGAGGAGGGCCGAGAGGAGTGTAGCGGTAAGGTCAGGGAATTTCATGGTGGATATTGTTTATTGAAGCTTGAAGTTTGTGGATGTTTTGAGGAATGAATGGTCAGCCGGCGTAGGAAGGGGGGTCTATGGTCTTATGGAGTTTGGTTTGCCCTTGCAAATGTCACTTGACAGGAAGAAGACATGATGACTCAAGCATCGATTCCAGTAAGGCCAGTCAAATTGTTTCCATTGCCTTGTGTCTTTGCCAACTTGCTGTCCTATATTAGTATTAGTAATAATTATTAATGTAATATTAATGTTTAAATGCGTTACAAAATACATTTACTATTCACTTATTAACTATTCAATGCAGAGCAATAAAAATTGCCAAACGACATATAAATGACGACCTAATTTCTATACTCGGTACATAGATGGAGTTACGGGATTAATAACTCAGATTCAAAGTATTTTTATTGTTTTCCAATAATACACAAAGAAATATTTCAATTTTTCTTACAGCCGCGAAAAGTCCGGTATGAAAAATATTGATTCAGGCTATTCGTTTCAGTTTTTATAATAAATTAAATTATATATTATTATATCCAATTTCAAAGAAATATATAAAAAATTTATAATATTTTAATAAAAAATAAAAATAACAAATTATCTCAATTTCCAAAAAGAAAAAAATGAGAGAACATATATTTTTTTAAATAGAGGAATCCAAATATTTTTTGTATTTACCTAGAAGTCACTTTCGAATCGGTATCAATGACGCAGATTCAAAACATTTTTATTTTTCTCCAATAGCACACAAAGAAATATTTTAATTTTCTTATAGCCGCGAAATATCCGGTCTGAAAAAGATTGATTTATATTATTTGTTATAGTCTTTTTAATAAATAAAATTATATAGTATTCTATCTAATTTCAAAAAAATAAAAAGAATATTTCTAATATTTTAATTCAAAAATAAACAATACATCATTTTCTGAAAACAAAAAAGATGAAAACAAATTTAAAAAGAGAACTGGCCAATTATTAGCCGGTTTCTATTAAAAATTAAGAACCAGCTAATAATTGGCCAGTTTGGATATTTTTACAAATAACCAACTTCTATAAACATATTAAACAATTTGTATTTAATTTTGAATATAAAGAAAAAATACGGAATAAAGTGGGTCTCCACACGCAGATGCAGAAGCAGAATCAAAAGAGCAAACTACAAGTCAAAGGTGTTCATAAGCAGATGCTGCACACTCACAAAGTAACCTTAATCTTTTTTTTTTTTTTTTTTTTTTCTGGATGACAATCTTTGGTTTACTAGGGTGTTCATTGGGTCTTGTTTATTTGGTTTTTAACCGAACTGAAAAAATTCGGTTCGTATGGTTAGTTTTTTGGGTTTAATTGGTTCAGTTTGGTATAGATGATGGTCTTCTATTTGCAGGTATTTCTACATATATTTCTACATGGTATCAGAGCAAGTTTCTGAAAATCAATAATAGTAATTCCGATAATCCCTCTAGCCTCATTCCCACATTTACCAGTAAAAATGGGGCGAATTATCTATCATGGGCTCGTTCGGTAACTTTTGCTCTTAGTGCTAGAGACAAGATAGACATCACCGGAGACAAAGAGAAACCCAAACCAGAAAATCCAGTAAAGCCAACAGATGCTGCAAAATTGGCAATGCGATCATGCAATTATATCTTGGATACACGGGTCAATGGAACAGCACATTTCGGATCTATTTATTCACAATTGCGATGCCTCAAGAGAGCTCTGGGAAGGCATTAAGGCCTTCTATGGGCAACAGAAAAATCATTCACATGTATATAGGCTGAAACAAGAAATTCAGTAAGAAAAAAAGGGGAATCACAGCCATATTGAGTATCTCGGCTCACTTAAAAAGAAATTCGACGAGCTCAGAATTTATAGACCATTCACAACTGATCCTTAAAAAATTATGAAAAAGGCAAGAGGAAGATGAGATTTTTCAGTACCTTTCGGGCTTCGATTCAAGCTATGAGATAATCAGATCGCAAATAATCAGATCACCTGATCTTCCCTCATTTTCAGTCCTTCAAATAAACTGAATTATATTTTTTTTTTATTTAATTTCAAAGAAACATATCAAAAATTTGTAAAACTTTAATAAAAAAAAATAAAAAATTACAACTTTTTCCAAAAAAAATAAAATAAAATAGGGACAGCTATATATGTACACCTGAAAGTCCAACTTTATATTAATTAAAATCTCGGTGCCTTTGTTGTCAATGTACACCTGAAAGTCCAATCTGTCAATGTACACCTGAATCATTCCAAATGACTTTGACCGCTATATATGTACACTAAAAACAGACAGTTTCTTTCTTCCCAAAATTTACAGTATAAAGTGAAGTGGGTGTTTCTGAGGTACACCGGATCAATTGATTAGCATTGTGATTTGTATGTCCGATCAAAATTATAAACTACTAAATTAGATGTAAATTTTATCTCAACAGATTAAATTTTATCTGTTGTCTATTAATATCTTTGATTCAAATATAAATATTTTTATTTGTTAAAAAAAAAAATCTAAGTGAAAATCAAGAAAAGAAATAAAATAAAATCCCCGCGCCACTATCAGAAGCTGCGATGAACTATATATTTTTAACAAATAAATATTTTTATTTGTTAAAATCTCCGCGTCTGTGAAACTATTTTTTTAAACAAAAAATAAAATAAAAAAAGAAGCGGCGATGGACGGCTTTCAGCGACCACTATCAGAGACCGGCGTTTCTCCCGGTCTCTGATAACCTTTTTAAAAAAAAAAAATTTGAGAAATATCAGCGACCGGCGAAAAATTGTTCTGCGATCAATTTATACCGGTCTCTGAAAGTTAGTCCTAAAATCCCTGCGCCAGGTTTTTTTCATTTCGTTCGTTTAGGTTTTAGACAGATCGGAAAAAAAAAGAGGCGTGCGACGATCCCTGCCTGCGTCGCCACCGCCGCCTGTGTCCGCTCGACGATAAACCCTTTCCTGTTCTCGCACCACAAAGGCCACCGCACCGGCCGTAGAGTACCGGCATGCCCCGCCTCTGCCACTTGGACAGTTTGGCTTGTCCATTGCTCTTACTCAGACTCTCACTTCGGGTAACCCCACCCTCTGTGCTGTCGATTTTAGTGTTTTTTTTTTTTTTTTTTTTTTTTTGTGCATGGATAAAGACTTGGTCTAATTAATTGGGAATCTCTCTGTGCTGTTCTCATGCTCTCTGTTAATTGAAGCCTGATAAGTGTGTATGAAATTCATATCACCTAAGTATCCTCTTCTGTATGTGTAAAAGATTTCTTTCACTTTAAGTTTGAGATTTACTCTCAGCCAGTGCCTATTCGGGTTGGTGGTGGGTACCAGTATTATTTTTTATTTGACATTCGTGTGAAGTTAAAGGAAGATCGGGATCCACTAATTCATAAAAGATTCCCTTGTAGGGTCCGAGGGGGATCCGAATTTGATTTCTGTTATTTTCTGCTTTCTTTATTTATTTATTTTTTTTTCTGTTATTTTTTATTTGTGATTTTCTGTTTTTGTTATATATTTTTTATTTTTTATTTTTTTTCGTTTATTTTCTGTTTTGTTTAATTTCTGTTATTTTTTCATTTTCAGTTTTCTGATTTTCTGTTTATTTTAATAATGTTTATTATTATATTCTTTTTTTGGTATTAGGAGGTCAGAGGCAGTTCGCAAGTGCCAAAATAACTGTAACACCTTGTTTGGATGGAGAGTAGACGAAGGAAGGGGACGTGAAGAATAAAAATGAATGGAATGGAATAGAAAGGAAGATTAACATATTTAAGTTTTTTATATTTGGATGATTAATGAGGAAAAATAAATTTAACTTTTCTTTCCGTCTTATTTCTTGTTTAGTTGATTAAAATTTAGAAGATTAATGAGAAATTCGGTAGCTGTTGTAGGTTTGTGATAAAAAAACTTGTATAATTATGTAGGTAAGATTTAATGGTGGGCATTTGTGTTATTTTTTCTAACAATATTTGCAACAAAATTTCTTTCCATCCGTTACACCCCAAATTGGAAGGAAAATCGATTCTATTAATTTTAATGATACAAGATTATACCTTTCACCTCCTATATCATTCATCTCCGACATAATTTTGTCAACTAAACACGATTCGATGGAAGGTGTTATTTTCTTTTCATTCCTCCTTTTCTCTTCACTCCATCCAAACAAGGTGTAAGTGTAAATTTCATTTTTTTTTTCCTTTTTTCGGGTTATTAATTAATATATATATATTCAGTGGTATACATAATATAATAAATGAGAATCACAATATATACGGATCTTATTGTTAAAGTTTGATTAGCTGGATTCTTTAGTTGTAGTAAAGGTGCAAGGTATAGTATTTAATTGAAGCAAAAGTTGTTACCGCTTCTGAAAGTCACCTGTATGTATGTATGATGAAGTGATTGCTCTATGAATATTCATGTTTTTGACTCTTGAGTACGTTTTAAGGTTCCATTTCATTAGAATTGAATAAGAATTGTTGATGTTTGATATTTTTAGGAGAAGATTAACATATTTGCCACTCGCTTGCGCCGTAGGGGTTCGGTACCGCTTTTCTTCTTCGTTGCCACTCGCTCGCGCTGTAAGTATTTAATTAGAATTGAATTGATATTGAAAATATTTGGAATTGAATTGTAATTGAATTGTGATTGAATTAGAATTGAATTGTGATTGAATTAGAATTGAATTGTAATTGTATTGGTATTGAATTGGGATTGAATTGAATTCAATTGAGATTGAGTTCATTTTCAAACCAATTGGGATTGAATTAGATTGATTTGGGATTAAATTGGGATTGAATTGAGATTGAATTGTGATTAAATTGGGATTAAATTGGGGTTAAATTGGGATTGAATTGAGATTGAATTGGGATTAAATTGGGATTAAATTGGGATTAAATAGGGATGTAATTGGGATTAAATTAAATTGGGATTAAATTAAATTGGGAATGAATTGAATTGAATTAGAATTGTTGATGTTTGATTTTTTTAGGAGAAGATTAACATATGTGCCACTCGCTTGCACCGTAGGGGTTCGGTACCACTTTTTTTCTTCGTTGCCACTCGCTCGCGCCATAAGTATTTAATTAGAATTGAATTGATATTGAAAATATTTGGAATTGAATTGTGATTGAATTGTGATTGAATTAGAATTGAATTGTAATTGTATTGGTATTGAATTGGGATTGAGTTCATTTTCAAACCAATTGGGATTGAATTGGTTTCGAATTGGGATTGAATTAGATTGATTTGGGATTAAATTGGGATTGAATTGGTATTGAATTGAGGTTGAATTGGGATTAAATTGGGATTAAATTGGGATTAAATAGGGATGTAATTGGGATTAAATTAAATTGGGATTGAATTGGGATTAAATTGGAATTGAATTGGGATTAAATTAGAATTAAATTGGGATTGAATTAATTTTGAAACAAATTGGGATTGAATTAGATTGAATTGGGATTAAATTGGTATTAAATTGGGATTGAATTGGAATTGAAATGGGATTAAATTGGGATTGAATTGTGATTAAATTGGGATTGAATTGCGATTAAATTGGGATTGAATTTAATTGGGATTGAATTAAATTGTGATTAAATTAGAATTAAACTGAGTTTGAATTAAACTTGCTCGTTTAATTAGAAATGGTAGTATTGTTTTAAAAATCTAAATATACCGGAACATTTAGTATACCTTTTAGGTCCATACCCATTCAAAATTAATCCAAATATCTTCAACACTCACTTATTCTTAATCTTAATGACTTGAATACTCTGATAGCTAGAGAAATGTGAAGACTTCTCAGTCTTTAGCTTCGTGCACCACCACTCGTTAGTAGTCCTTTCTCTAGAAAAAAATATGTTCTCATTATCAGAAAGATATTTAAAATCAGCAATGTATGTTTTCTTTAGAAGATATCTAACTCACATTAATTGTGATGTAATAATGACACCTCTTGCAATATGAAATTTTGCCTTAGTCCTCACATTTTAAGCTTGTTTCAGTTGTCTATTTAGGTTTTCTTATATATATAGGGTCTGGTTTTTGCACTTTTAGCCAACCTCATATATCCTCACTCTATTATTTCGAAAATCTAAAAGAGAGAGAGAGAGAGAGAGAGAGAGATAGAGATAGAGGATATATGAGGTTGGTTTTATCCTCTCTCTCTCTCTATCCCTAACTACAATAGTAGTTCGTGGGAGATATGTTAGAAACTAATTAATTTTTTTGTAACATAATGCATATACGAAGTTGGCTACATGTGGCAAAACCAAACCCTATGTATGAAAAAACAAACAGAAATTGTAAGGACCAAGGAGAAAAATTACCTAGAGATGTCTTTATATCACATCACATTCAACGTGAGACTTCATTTAAAGAAGACAGACTAAAAATTCTTTCTATGAATTTGAATTTTTTTTTTCCCATTTTGACAGGACTGCTTGGGACATTGCTTGAATTTTTCTTTTTCCCCCATTCTAACAGGACTGTTTTGGACATTGAATAAAGGGACGGTTTTATCTTGACTCTTCAAAGATTCCCAATTGTTTATGGTGAAAGATGCTGCAAATTTATATGTCAATACTGTGGGCCCCACCTTCACCTTGTACATATATCTCCCACATGCAGAAAAGGTAAAGACGAGATGGTCTAGTCAGCAAACTCGATCAGTTCAGTTATCAACACTCACTCAGTCTTCGTTAAAAACAGAAATTAGTGTTTTGTGACTTTTCTCCAACAAATGTTCTTATAGAACTGAAAATAAAATGAATGAATGGGTGTATTCAGTAAAAAAAATTGGAATGTCACTGTTACAAAAAACGTCTTCGTACACTGTACCTTATACACGGATTTTCTAAATTTTATAAAAAACCGTGTATAAAATCGGATTTTTCCAGTGCTCAAGGAATTCTACATAGACAATAACACCCCAATCAGTGCCCGTGTGGAAATTAAGGAATCCTACACGGATATTTCAGTAAATATCCGTGTATAAAACGTGAGAGAGCTACACGGTTTTTTTACTGAAATATCCGTGTAGGATTATGTTATTGATATCTAGTTATTTTAGCTACATTTCCGACCAAATATTGTACCAAAACCTGTGTCCAAAACTGTAAAATCATGTTTATTACATTGATTATCTGTAGAATATGGTACTGCTGCGCTTTTGTTTGTTTATTGTAGGAAACGGGCGAAGAAAGGGTGAAATCCAACAATCTGGACTTCCTACACGGGCCGAGTCACAATCCACACGGACCGTGTCATACCCTACTCGACCCCCTACACAGGCGCTGCACGACCCGGACAGAAGACACAGGCACACGGTCCGTACAAAATATCACACGGACTGTGTCAGACAAATCCGGCAGTTAATCTTAATTTACAGATTATTGCCTAATTAAAGATGGACGGTTATGGAGAATAAAAAGGACGACCCCTGGGGCCAGAAAGGCAATCAATTCAGGCA
The DNA here is from genome assembly GCA_024447775.1 of Carex cristatella. NCBI lineage: Eukaryota > Viridiplantae > Streptophyta > Magnoliopsida > Poales > Cyperaceae > Carex > Carex cristatella. Next base: position 7,289,071 of record JAJHPF010000011.1, on the reverse strand, counting down.
GAGACCAATTCTAAGGGAGTTCGACAACAACAAACTTGGAGACGAAGTAGAGAGGAGGAAATCGAGAGAATTCCGACGAATCTTCTTCGTATTTTCGGTTTTTGCAATGAATTGTTTATCTTACTTTTGTTATTCTGTTTTAGAAACCATGTTTGAGTAATTATTTAGTTTCTTGGGAACATGATGTAGTCGAATACTCTGTTTACTTGCTAGTTGTTTGATTATGCGTGATATTTCGTGTTTGCTTGTTTGTGTATGATTTTAATTGCTTTTCTGTGTTGTTCGATTATTATTTGGTTCTTACCATTAGGCTTGGCCACGTCTAACAAGGTACTGCATCCAATTTCATCTTTCAACCAGACCAAAGTATTTGAGGTAAGTCGATGAACCGAGAGGGAAGACTAATTGTAGCCGAGAGGTGAACTTTTCAGCAGTCGAGAGATGTTGAATACCTTTAGTAAACCAAACAAGTAAGTTAGACCATTCAAACCAACGAACGAGAGTTTAGGTTAGAACCCTAAGAGGATTGAATTGTATTTCCATTATCGAGTTTATTTAGCCAACAAACGAGAGTTGAGGTTTAGAAACATCGGGTATGGTCGGTTCATCCTATACGTAATTAATCGCCGCCGAAACCGCATACAACCTGCAGTTTCACTCGAGTATGACACGGACCGTGTAGGATACTACACGGGCCGTGTGACATGGGTCGTGTACGAGAGTACACGGGTCGTGTCAGGCAAGAGGCAGAGTTGCAGATGATTTTTTAATCAGAAACCCAGGAAACGCTTGTTTTAAATTAGTTTTGAATTCCAGTTTAGTTTATTTGCAACCTTATAATATTGTTAACCAAAATTTCAACCAACTCAAACCTTTTCAACACTTCTAGTTTGAAGATAAATTAGGTAAAAATCTAGTTAAGTTATTGAACTGTCCTGTGGATCGACACCCGATATTACCAACGATAGGACTGTACACTTGCAGTCCGAATCGAAGTAGAATTGAGGTTTAAAAAGTACAGCAAGCTGTACTGAAACTTTGTAGTACACTTTTGTGCGAACCAGTTTTTGGCGCCGTTGCCGGGGACGGCACCACTTAGTTTTACTAGATTTTTTGCTTCTTTTATTTGAATTCTGGATTTTAACTTGTATCCTTTATTTTGTTTTTCTCATTTGCAGGAAGGTCAGCTTTTACACGACCCCCCCACGGGTGACTACAACCTGAGGAGTAGAAAACTTGGTCTAGATCCTTCTCGTCCTCTTCAGCTTACTGTAACAACAAGTGACACGGACCTTGTAACCCCTACACCGTCCGTGCACTCCGAACCCGTACTACCGATCAACGACACGGACCGTGCAGAAGACACACGGTCCGTGCAAACCGATCTTCAAGCAGGATTTGCGGGCGGATCAACCATGAGTGACCCCGAGCAAGAACTTTCAGACCCGGGAAGAAGAGATGTCGGACTTCGTGCCCCGTAACCCTCTCGCGAGCACAATGTACCAAGAGCCGGGAGACGTGCGAGGTGCAATCCGACTTCCAAGAGTCGTGGGGCGGATGCCGAACATTGCCCCAGCAGTCATCAACATTGTTCAGCAGAACACCTTCCACAGCTTGGACCATGAGGATCCACATGAACACCTCCAGACTTTTCTCGAATGTTGCACCACAATCAAAACCACTGAAGCAACAGTCGATTACATTAGGCTTGCACTTTTTCCTTTCACACTTAGGGATAGAGCTAAAAAATGGTTAGGGTCATTGCCTAGAGAGTCCATTACCACTTGGGGGGAACTGTCTAAAAGTTTTCTTGACTAGGTTTTTCCCTCACAAACGAACTGCTAAGGTAAGAACCCAATTGACTAGTTTTAAGCAACGGTTTGATGAACCCTTAAATGAGGCTTGGGAAAGGTTTAGGGAACTACAATATTCTTGTCCACACCATGGTATCCCTAATTGGCTGTCAATTCAAACTTTTTATGATGGTCTAACAGAATCTACTCGTACCTCTGTTGATGCTGTTGCAGGTGGGGCTCTGTCGGAAAGAGAACCAACCGAAGCGTTTAATCTGATTGACAACATGGCTCAGAACCAACAGTGGTCCGGTCGCGAAAGTTCTAGAACAACTGGAGGCGGCCGAATCAAGGTTGATCAAATCACTGCTCTCTCAGCCAAGCTAGACGCCATGCAAGAAAGCTTTCGACAAGATGAGTGTCAAGGCACTTGACAAGCAACAACCGAAATCTTGTGTGATGTGTGGGGACGAGGGGCATCTGTATGAGCAATGCCCACTCGCGCAAAGGGATGAAGGACCCGAGCAAGTCAATTCTCTCAACAATGAGCCATCCTATTTTCCAAAACCTCCTTTCAACCGATCATACTCAAAGGACCAAAATGATCAACAGGCCTGGAGGTGGAAACATAACAACCCCACACCCTTCAACAACAATGCTTCTGGCAGCAACAACAACAATCGCAACTTCTTCAACAATGCAGCGTTCAACAACCCAAGCAACCGTGCACCGTATTCTGGCCCATCTAAGCCCTACGTTGCTCCCATGGTGAGCGACTTCATGCACGAGCAAAGAAAGATGAATCAAATGATCTTCGAGCAAATGGAGGCTATTAATGCTCAACTGGCCGGTTTGGCTGCTCAGAACAGAGAAAAGGAGCAAATGGGGTACCAAACCGCTTCGAACCAGCAACAACCTGGCAGGCTTCCTGGCCAACCAGAGGTGAACCCTCGAGGAGAAGCCAAGGCAGTGACACTGCACAGTGGAACTCACTATGCACCTCCAGCCGCGCCACCTGCTTATGACACGGACCGTATAGAGGATACACGGCCCGCACAGGTAGAGAAACCGCATGACACGAACCGTACAGAGGCCCGTGCAGAAGTCTGCTGAAGGTCAGAAAATGAAAGAATCAAACAAACAACCACTATATAGACCACCTGTACCATTTCCTCGAAGGCTAGCTGAGAATAAGCTCAATGATCAATTTGCGAAGTTCGTAGATATTCTCAAGCAATTGCATATCACCATCCCATTCACCGAGGCTCTTACTCAAATGCCGACTTACGCGAAGTTTCTTAAGGACATCCTCTCCAACAAGCGAAGCTTGGGGGGACGTGAGACGGTGAAGTTGACTGAACAGTGCAGTGCAATCCTAAGAAGCGAGCTCCCTCCCAAATTAGAGGCCCCTGGTAAGTTTTCCATACCATGCTCAATAGGGAAAGCCACGATCAAGAAAGCTCTATGTGATTTAGGGGCAAGCGTGAGTCTCATGCCACGCACCATATTTGATCGAATGGAGGTAGGAGAGCTCAAGCCTACCCGGATGACCCTACAGTTAGCGAGATTCATCGGTGCGCCTACCACTAGGCATAGTGGAGGACGTACCGCTCGGTTGGTAAGTTTTTCGTTCCTGCTGATTTTGTTGTAATGGAAATGGAAGAGGATAAGGAAGTCCCCATCATTCTAGGACGACCTTTCCTAAGAACTGCAGGTGCAATGATAGACGTGAAGAACGGCACACTAACCTTGAACATTGGGAACGACAAGGTGCGATTACAGATCGACCGCGCCATGAAATACCCCTCATCAGCCCGAGTCTTGTTTCGAGAATCGAAGTGGTCGAAGAATGCCTGGAAGATTTAGCCGAAAATTACCTTCTCGGAGCAAGCCAACCACTCGCTAAGGTATCATCTTGATTTTTTGTCTCGAGTTACAGGATAAAGAAGGCGAGGTGGAACCCATTTGTGCAGCAGAGGCGACAACAGATGATCCGGATACCAATCTACACGGACCGGACAAAACTCACACGGGCCGTGTGAGTCCAGCACTTGGGGAGGGAATCGGGCCGGACAAAACCAATCCGACCATTCCACACAGGCCGAGTGTAACTCACACGAGCCGTGCAGGAGCCCGGGCACGAGCCAAATCCCGAGCTTAAGCCCCTTCCAGCCAATCTCAGGTATGAATTCCTGGGTCCAAACAACTCTTGTCCTGTGATTGTAAATGCAGGTTTAAATCCCGAGCAGACCGCCAAACTTCTGGAGAAGCTCAAACTTCACAAAGGCGCGATTGGGTACTCGATCAGGGACCTGAAGGGGATCAACCCTACCATCTGCTCACATCGAATTCTGTTGGAGGATGACCACAAGCCATCTGTAGAGCACCAGCGACGACTCAACCCAACCCTTAAAGAGGTAGTGAAAAAAGAAATTCTTAAACTTCTTGATGCAGGAATCATCTACCCGATCTCTGATAGCAAATGGGTGAGTCCCGTTCATGTGGTGCCAAAGAAAGGAGGGACGACAGTGGTGAAGAATGACAAGGACGAGCCGATCCAAACACGTGTCGTGATCGGGCCGGCGCATGTGCATCGACTATAGGAAGCTGAATGCAGCCACACGCAAGGACCACTTTCCATTGCCGTTTGTCGACCAACTCCTAGAAAGGCTTGCAAATCATTCTTACTTCTGCTATCTCGATGGTTATTCTGGTTTCTTCCAAATACCCATCCACCCAAACGACCAAGAAAAGACCACCTTTACTTGCCCCTATGGTACTTACGCATATCGTAGGATGCCATTTGGTCTATGCAATGCACCAGCAACCTTCCAACGAGCCATGATGGCTATCTTTTCTGAATTCATTGAAAATGAAGATGAAGTTTTTATGGACGATTTTTCTGTCTATGGTGCATGTTTTGATTCTTGTCTATCTAACTTTTGTAAGATTTTGCAGAGGTGTGAAGAAGTCAATCTCATTTTGAACTGGGAGAAGTGCCACTTCATGGTCCAGGAGGGTGTTGTCTTGGGACATGTCGTGACCTCCAAAGGCATCGAGGTAGATAAGGCGAAAATTGAGGTGATTGAGAACCTAGCGATTCCAACAAACGTCAAAGGAGTTCGCAGCTTCCTAGGTCACGCAGGGTTCTACCGCCGATTCATCAAGGACTTCTCCAAAATCACAAAACCTCTAACAAATCTTCTGGTTAAGGATTCTGAGTTTAATTTTGACAATGATTGTATGAAATCTTTTTGCAGTTTGAAGCAAGCCCTCATCTCGGCGCCCATCTTGCAACCACCGGACTGGTCCTTGCCATTCGAGTTGATGTGCGACGCAAGTCACTATGCTGTAGGGGCAGTCTTGGGACAAAGAAAAGACAAGAAGCCGTACGCCATCTACTACGCCAGCAAGGTGTTGGACCTAGCCCAACTAAACTACACAACCACCGAAAAGGAGCTTCTAGCAGTTGTTTTTGCTCTTGACAAATTCAGATCCTATCTTGTCGGCTCGAAAATCATTGTTTACACCAACCATGCTGCGCTCAGGTATCTTCTAAGCAAACAAGATGCAAAACCTCGTTTGATTCGTTGGATTCTTCTTTTACAGGAATTTGATCTCGAAATCAAAGACAAGAAAGGGATTGAGAACACTGTGGCTGACCATTTGTCCCGAATCCGCTTGGAAGGAGAAAGTGACACCCTGCCAATCAATGATTCATTCCCTGACGAACAACTTCTGGCCATTACCTCTGCTCTGTACAAGGCCAACACGGACGGCACAGACTCTCACTCGGTCCGTGTACTACACAACACGGGCCGTGTAACACTCAACCCGGATCGTGTCAACATCCATGCAGAACCCTGGTATGCAGACATTGCGAACTTTCTTGCCTCAGGAGTACTGCCTCGCACCATGACCTACCAACAGAGGAAGAAGCTTAAGTCAGATGCCAAGTACTATTTCTTGGGATGACCCTTTTCTTTTCAAAACAGGCGTAGATGGGATTTTTCGACGATGTGTACCTATCGAGGAAACGCGCTCCATTCTCGAACACTGCCACTCATCAGCCTACAGTGGACATGCCTCGTTCTCCAAAACAGCCGCAAAGGTATTGCAATCTGGTTTCTTTTGGCCTTCTATTTTCAGGGATGCGAAGAACTTTGTTGTGGCTTGTGACAAGTGCCAACGGACTGGCAACATCACCCGACGCAACGAGATGCCTCTTAACTCCGTACTCGAAGTCGAGATTTTTAACATATGGGGGATCGATTTCATGGGACCATTTCCATCCTCATATGGGAATGAATACATTCTGGTCGCAGTTGACTACGTGTCCAAATGGGTGGAAGCAGTGGCGTGCCGCAATGCAGACTCCAATACGGTGAAGAAATTGTTCACGGATGTCATCTTCCCTCGCTTTGGTGTGCCACGAGCCGTAATCAGTGATGGAGGCAAGCACTTTATCAACCGCCAATTCGACAATCTCCTAATCCGGCATGGGGTGACTCACAAGGTAACAACATCTTATCACCCTCAAGCTAATGGCCAAGCTGAGATTTCCAACAGGGAAATAAAATCCATCTTGGAGAAGACGGTAGCAAGGACACGCAAGGATTGGGCGCTCAAGCTGAATGATGCACTCTGGGCTTACCGAACTGCTTTCAAAACTCCGATTGGGATGAGCCCTTTCAAGTTGGTCTATGGGAAGCCATGCCACTTGCCCGTGGAGATCGAACACAAGGCATACTGGGCTACGCGAGCTATCAACATGGACATGCTTGCAGCCGGAAACAAACGCATCCTCGAATTGCATGAACTCGACAAAATGCGTTTGCAATCTTACGAGAATGCAACCATTTACAAAGAGAAGACTAAGCGCATCCATGACAAACACATCATGCACCGTGAATTCAGGGAAGGAGATCTTGTTCTTTTATTTAATTATCGATTAAGATTGTTTCCAGGAAAGCTCAAGTCTAGATGGTCGGGGCCATTTGAGGTGAAGAAGGTGTACCCTTTTGAAGCCATTGACATTGGCAATGAAGAACAGGGGACGTTCAAAGTCAAGGGTCAGCGTCTCAAGCACTACATCGCCGATCACCCGCAACGCGAGAGGCTGATTCAGGTTCTGTCCGATCCAGTTTGCAGTGCAACCTAACGAAATACGGTCAGGCTCGAGACCTAAAACAAGCGCTCCTTGGGAGGCAACCCAAGTTCTTTTTATCTATTTTCTCGCATTTTTACTTTATTGTCTGCTTTATTTGTTTCTAGCGTTACTTACTTTTTATCGTTTTGCTTTATTTTCTGTTTTATTATCTTGCTTGCATTTTTCTTTATTATGTTTTTTAGTTTAGAAGTTAAAAAGAGAGGTGCTTCAGGCTCAGGAAATAAATCACACGGTCCGTGTCTTATATTACACGGTCCGTGTCACCACCAAACGGTAGCTGGAGTAAGGCCCAACACGGGTCGTGTCGAATAACGATTGGAAGGGATATACACGGTCCGTGTCATAACTCACACGGTCCGTGTCATATCCGAACGGTACAACGAACAGACGCGCCCGCTCCGCATCGCCGTTTTTTCTCCGTACCCACTCCGTACCGAGATCTTACCACTTCCACTTCTCCTCATCTCCCTCTTCTCCACTCTCCTTTTGATTCATCCGAGATCCCTCAAGTACCAACAATGTACCGGGCGCCTCTGATCACCATTGTCACTGTTCTCCCTGCGCCGAAACCCTCACTCCACACGGTCCGTGTCACAAAGTCACTCGGCCCGTGTCATTCTCGTTCTCATCCACATCTCAAGTTACACGGTCCGTGTCACAACTCACTCGGCCCGTGTCAGCCTTTGACAGAGCACGCAATGAATCAAGAACGCCGCAGTAAGAGGAACCAGGACCGTGCGCGGGCGGCTCTCCGTGCCCCGACACCACCGCCCGATCAGACACCATCATCGGAGAGCTCTCAATCCTCTCACTCCTCTCATTCCACGCCATCAGCCGTGCGCTCACCAACTCCTTCACCAAATCCATCGCCTGAGCGATATGACTCGGAGGAGTCCGACCACCTTTCCGGGCATTACACCGACAGTGCCGCTGAGCACGAGCCTAACTTCTTTCCGATGTCCACGCGTCGGATGTTCGAGCGCTTCGAAATCCTACGGAATAGGAAGTGCAAGAACACTCCGAAAGTTGACTTTGACACTCTTCGTGCTTTTGGGATCGAGGAGCAGTTCCTCTATCTCACTGGCCGCATCGGGTTTACCCCCGAATTCTTGGGCTATCGAGCACAATGCCTACCAGAGGCTCACTCTTGAGTTCCTCTCCTCTCTCCAGCTCAAGTGGGACGCGGAAGACCAGCCCTACATCAAATTCAGGATGTGCAGTGCGACATGTCACGTCCCTGTAGCTACTTTTTCGCATGTGGTTTGGGTTACCCACAAACCCAACCACACCCGAGCTCCGTTTCCGAGAGGGGTTGGACAAGGATCATTTCTGGAACTTGGTCAGTGGCTTGTGGGGATGCTACAACAAGGACTACAAGGGTCTCAACATTCCTCACCCTGTCCTCCGCTGCATCCAGCGCGCCTTAGCTTGCACCATCTTCGCGCGCGGCGAGACAGTCGCCCGCGCCAATGAGACAGATCTCATGCTGCTGGATCACATGCTCCGGCCAGATGCTGACTTAGAGCGGCCCGATCTGATGCTCATTATGATTCAGCACTGGCTGGAGATCGCCAGGTCACACAGGACTGGAGGAGACATCACCCTCGGCGGTTATGTCACACATATCGCCGAGCACTTAGAGTATCAGATTCAGAGTGATACTCTCTGCAGGGGCCCGACCACACTAGACATTGAGTCCTTCTGCCTGGCCAAATTCATTCATCTCGAGAAGGGCGCCGCCGGCCATCGTGACAGATACTACTGGTGCATGCCGGATGGCACACGCGAGCACCGCCTCCCCTTCTCCGCCCCTATCTCTTTCGGGGACAGGAGCACTTGGCTGTTCACAGGCCCTCGACTTGCTCCAACACCTCCTCCTACAGCAGATGATACACCCATGCCTGATGTGGTCATGACAGACATCCCCAGCTCCTCTCATCCAGTTCACGCCTCTACTTCCACGGCAGGCCCTTCTTCTTCTACTACAGCCCGCACTTACCCACTCTCTGATCCTACCATCATGGATGTGTACCGCCTTGTCTACGACATGAGGCAGGAGCAGGGTGAGATCCTTCGCGACCTCACAGCTAGGGTGGGTGCTATTGAGGATGAGTTGCGCGACTGGCGTTGGTGGGACTACGACCACGACTCCGACCACGGAGCCGCGGACCACTGAGCAGGTTTGTTTTCCCTATCCCTAGCTTTTATATCTCCTTATTTATACGTCTTTAAGCATTGGGGACAATGCTAAGACGAAGCTTGGGGGGGTCTTTATCTGTTTAGTTTGCATTTTAGGTCATGTTTATTTCTTGTTTGTATCATAGTTTACTTTTTGTTTGCATTTTAGGCGAAATTTTTTTTTGCGAATCGTTTGAATCTGGATCTTTAGTGAACCATTTTGGCCATGACCAACCTGACCTTGGGTTGATTGAAACTAACACCATAATTGACCACACAATTGATTAGGATGAGATTGTCCTTTGTTATTGATGAAAACCCGTTCATTTCGAGAAAAATATTTGAATTCTGAACTGTACCTTACAAAATAGGGAAATGGGGAATTTTGACTAAAATATTACGATATCCGATGGTATGAAAGAATACCATCGGATGTGTGTATTCATGGTGTATGCGAATGAAAATAATGGGAAAAGATGGAGAAAATAAGAGTACTGGCAATAAGCCCTTCGAGGCGCCTTTGAGCTCGTCTCCCAAACGTAAAAACAAAAACGAGTACTGGCACAATCCATTTGGATGCCTTTGAGCTCGATTTGCATACACCAACACACTATTAAGGGCAAAATGATCAAAATCACCACAAACGAGGGTATGTCTTCAGTCTTAAGCAGAATATCGATAGGTTCGGGTAATTAATCTTAAAGTATATCAAAACATCTCAGAATTTGAAATTAAGTGGTCAGTTTGTGAAGTGAATCGAAATTAGCTTAAGGGAAGTCTAAATTGTAGTCAAAATGATTCACAAGATCTCTGATACAAACAATTCGTAGAAGTTTTCATATTTAGAAAGTTATCTTGCATTTACGTAGTTTAAATGACCAATCTGGGCCAAAGTTGTTATTTTTGCTTGAGGACAAGCAAGATTTCAGCTTGGGGGGATTTGATATCTAGTTATTTTAGCTACATTTCCGACCAAATATTGTACCAAAACCTGTGTCCAAAACTGTAAAATCATGTTTATTACATTGATTATCTGTAGAATATGGTACTGCTGCGCTTTTGTTTGTTTATTGTAGGAAACGGGCGAAGAAAGGGTGAAATCCAACAATCTGGACTTCCTACACGGGCCGAGTCACAATCCACACGGACCGTGTCATACCCTACTCGACCCCCTACACAGGCGCTGCACGACCCGGACAGAAGACACAGGCACACGGTCCGTACAAAATATCACACGGACTGTGTCAGACAAATCCGGCAGTTAATCTTAATTTACAGATTATTGCCTAATTAAAGATGGACGGTTATGGAGAATAAAAAGGACGACCCCTGGGGCCAGAAAGGCAATCAATTCAGGCAGAGACCAATTCTAAGGGAGTTCGACAACAACAAACTTGGAGACGAAGTAGAGAGGAGGAAATCGAGAGAATTCCGACGAATCTTCTTCGTATTTTCGGTTTTTGCAATGAATTGTTTATCTTACTTTTGTTATTCTGTTTTAGAAACCATGTTTGAGTAATTATTTAGTTTCTTGGGAACATGATGTAGTCGAATACTCTGTTTACTTGCTAGTTGTTTGATTATGCGTGATATTTCGTGTTTGCTTGTTTGTGTATGATTTTAATTGCTTTTCTGTGTTGTTCGATTATTATTTGGTTCTTACCATTAGGCTTGGCCACGTCTAACAAGGTACTGCGTCCAATTTCATCTTTCAACCAGACCAAAGTATTTGAGGTAAGTCGATGAACCGAGAAGGAAGACTAATTGTAGCCGAGAGGTGAACTTTTCAGCAGTCGAGAGATGTTGAATACCTTTAGTAAACCAAACAAGTAAGTTAGACCATTCAAACCAACGAACGAGAGTTTAGGTTAGAACCCTAAGAGGATTGAATTGTATTTCCATTATCGAGTTTATTTAGCCAACAAACGAGAGTTGAGGTTTAGAAACATCAGGTATGGTCAGTTCATCCTATACGAGTGTCAATGGCGCAAAAACCGGATAACTGCAGTTTCACTCGAGTATGACACGGACCGTGTAGGATACTACACGGGCCGTGTGACATGGGTCGTGTACGAGAGTACACGGGTCGTGTCGAGCAAGAGGCAGAGTTGCGGATGAAATCGAAACCCAGGAAACGCTTGTTTTAAATTAGTTTTGAATTCCAGTTTAGTTTATTTGCAACCTTATAATATTGTTAACCAAAATTTCAACCAACTCAAACCTTTTCAACACTTCTAGTTTGAAGATAAATTAGGTAAAAATCTAGTTAAGTTATTGAACCGTCCTGTGGATCGACACCCGATATTACCAACGATAGGACTGTACACTTGCAGTCTGAATCAGAAGTAGAATCGAGGTTTAAAAAGTACAGCAAGCTGTACTGAAACTTTGTAGTACACTTTTGTGCGAACAGTTATGTACACGGTTATTTATATAATAAGCCGTGTGTAAATATAGAGAGAGCTACACGGATTAATATTTAAAAATCCGTGTAGGAAGAGTCATTTAGGGTTATAATGAACACTTGCAGCGCCGTTTTGGTCAATTAATATCACTCTCTCTCCTCTGGATTGGCTTGGATCTGATTATTGCGCAGCTGGGTTCCGAGATTGCTGATTTTCTTCTGATTTTCTCCTCTTTGTTGCTAAATTAAGTAATTGATCTATTTATTTCTTTAATTTTCTATTAATTTCTTGTTATTGCATATTTAGGGTTTAGGGTTTCATTGATGCATAATTAGTGTTAATAATTAGTGTATTGTTGTCCAATAACCGACCTATTAATATGATTTTAGGTCCATGCCCGTTCAAAATTAATCCAATAGGGATTAATTTTGAATAGTCCCCGGTCTGGGACTGCTCTTTGAATATTGTGTCTCATTTAAGATGTGAACACATGTTAGCGGGGTTTAATTAGTATTTGAGGAAATGTTCGACAGTATTTCTCCTTATTACTCTTACGAGTATGTGGTCTTTACACATACTTGAGGAGTTAAGGGGAAATGCTGCCGAATTTTTCTCAAATACTAATTAAATTCCGCTAACATGTGTTTACATATGAGGCACAATATTCAAAGGGTGGGTTAGGATTGTAAACCGGCCCTTTGTAAGCCAATAATTAAGTCGTCCAAAGCTATATATATGTCGACCATGCACCATGATTAATTAATTGAAATCATTTTTTAAATTTAATTTAGAGATGGATCGAAGTTGGATGTATGAATTGCGACGAGATAGTGAAGAATATTTGGTTCGCGTTGAAGAGTTTTTACAATTTGCGGAGAGTTATAGAGTGGAGAAAAGGGATGCCAACATTTTGTGTCCTTGTAGGGATTGTAAAAATTATGTAGGATTTGGAGACTCGGAAGTAATTAGAGCTCGTTTGATTTGTCGGGGATTTAAGAAAAGATATACATGTTGGTTCATGCATGGCGAGAAAATTGGAGAAAGTAGTGGTACCAATAGAAATTGTGAAGATAATGATGAGAATGTAGAAATTTTTTATAATTATAAACTTGATTGCAACGATGATAATGATTATGAGAATCTCGAAAATTTTGATAATTTTGATAATGTTGGATTCAAATGCAGCGACGATGACGAGATGACAGTGAATATTGATGAAAATGTAGAACACGAGTATGATAACAATTTAGAGGAAATGTTGCATGATGTGGGAGATGAAATTGGTAATAAATATTATGGTAAATTTGAATATTTGAAGAATGAATCCAAAAAGCCGTTGTATCCTGGGTGTACGAAATTTACGAAATTGTCAGCTGTGGTGAAATTATTGAAATTAAAAGCAGAACATGGTTGGAGCGATAAGAGTTTCACGTCCTTATTACAGCTTTTACGAGAAATGCTCCCGGATAACAACGAGTTACCCTGTACAATTTATCAGGCCAAAAAAATGATCTGTCCAGTGGGTTTGAAGATCGAAAGAATACATGCATATCCGAATGACTGTGTATTATATCGTAAAGAGTACGAGGTCATGCATGCATGTCCTAAATGCGGTGTTTCACGGTATAAACGTAAGGGCGGTGACACTGATGAATTTAACAATGAAGGAAAAAAGAGCTGGTCTCCGGCAAAGGTGCTGTGGTACTTGCCGATAATTCCGAGATTCAAACGGCTTTTTGCAAATACCAAAGATGCCAAATTATTGCGCTGGCATGAAAAAGAGCGTAAAAAGGACAGAAAAATAAGACACCCGGCTGATTCTCCCCAATGGAGGAACATCGATAGACACTTCAAAAAATTTGGTTCCGACCCGAGAAACCTCAGGATTGTGGTAAGTACAGACGGAATGAGTCCGTTTGGAAGCATGAGCAGTCGGCACAGTACTTGGCCAGTTCTGTTATCTATCTACAATCTGCCTCCATGGTTGTGCATGAAACGCAAGTATATAATGATGTCATTACTAATCCAAAGACCCAGACAACCCGGAAATGACATAGATGTGTATCTCGCACCATTAGTTGAGGACCTCCAAAAATTATGGAAGGATGGCGTCTCGATGTGGGATGCGTACAGTAAAGAGGTATTTAAATTGCGGGCCATGGTATTTTGCACCGTAAATGATTTCCCCGCATACGGGAATTTGTCGGGTTACAGTACTAAAGGGGCAAAAGCGTGCCCTATCTGTGAAGATGACACGCATGTGCTGAGATTGAAGCATTCTAAAAAGAAGGTTTCTACCTGTGAATCACCCATACCGTAAGCAAAAGAAGGTATTCAATGGGAAAAATGAGCTCGGAGTGGCACGTCGTCCATTGGACGGGAAGAGTGTCTTTAAGCGGGTTGAAAGCCTTGATGTTGTCTTCGGAAAATGTGCCAAAGCACCATCGAAAAATATTTGAAAAAAGAAGTCAATATTTTGGGAGCTACCGTACTGGGAATTTTTAGAAGTGAGACACTGCCTTGATGTCATGCATGTTGAAAAAAATGTGTGTGATAGTTTGATTGGCACATTGCTGAACAACGCAGAAAAGCAATAAAGATCATACGCAAACAAGCAAACACAAAACATCGCACATAATCAAACAACTAGCAAGTAAACAAAGTATTCGACTACATCATAACCCAAGAAACTAAAGAAATTACTCAAACATGGTTTCTAAAACAGAAAAACAAAAGGAGAATAAGCAATTCATGACAAGACCCCAAAATACGAAGAAGATTCGTCGGAATTTTCTCGATTTCCTCCTCTCTACTTTGTCTCCAAGTTGGTTGTTGTAAAACTCTCTTGGATTTGTGTTCTGTCCGAATTGGCTGCCTGTCTGGTCCAAGGGGTCATCCTTTTATTGCTCCATAACCGTCCATCTTTAATTAGACAATAATCTGAAAACTTAAATTAACTGCCGGATTTGTCTGACACGGTCCGTGTGAGATTCTGTACGGACCTTGTGCCTGTGTCTCTTGTCCGGGTCGTGCAGCGCTCGTGTGAGGGGTCGAGTAGGGTATGACACGGTCTGTGTGAGATGTTGCACGGCCCGTGTGGCATGTCAAGATTGCCAGATTTCACCCTTTCTTCGCCCGTTTCCTACACAGATATTAACTTAAAAACCGTGTAGCTCCCCTCAATTCCTACACGGATTTGTAAGATATTATCCGTGTAGGATTAGGTATTGCACACGGATTTTAATACTTATCCGTGTAGGATTCCTAGTTCCACTTGAAAACCAAATTTTTGGAGCCAAATTTTTACAAGTCCAATCGAGTTCTCTTCTTCCTCCTGCTCTCTAATTTTGAAATTTGCTCTAAGTCTGACTGAGTTCAAACCTCCTTCACCTCTGGTCCGCCGTCCTCCCTCTACGCCGCCTCTCCTGGTGCTTGTCTTCCTCCATTGGTAATAGATTTCTCCTCTTTCTATCTCTTTTATTTTTCAAATCACCAATGGTACCTCAAAAAACCCCAATTCGGTTTTGTTAGGGTTTTGTGTGCTCCTCCATTTCTGGCTCTCTTTCTCACTCTCCACTGCTGCCATTGCCGCCTCTCTTGCTTTCTGTCTTGCTACCTCTAAGGTAACTAATTGGGTTTATTGAATAATTAGAGTTAGTGTGAAATAATTTGGGTTAAGTTATTGTGAAATTATTGTGCCAAAATACAAATATTGTTGGGTTTATTGAATAATTAGGGTTTAAGTAACTAATTGGGTTTATTTTGTACCAATTAAAAATTTATTTGGTAGAGTAACTAAAATTAGGTTTATTTTGTACCAAAATGCAAATGTTGGGTTTATTGAATTAGGATTTATTGAAAAATTTGAAATTGTTTTAGACCAAATTGGAATGTTACGATTTATTAGAAAAATTTAGGCCAAATTTTAGACCAAATTGGTAATAAAACCAAGTTCGGATTTTGGTAATTGAATCAAAATAATAGTTTGGCAATTTTAAGGAAATTTTGTACCAAAATGCAAATTATTGTACCAAAATTCGAGGGTAACTAATAGGGTTTGGCAATTATGTTTGGTAATTTAAAATTAAATTTGGTAATTTAAAATTGATTTGGAATGTCGATATTAACTTTCTAATTTTTTTTTTTAGAATCATGTCACATTCGGGTGATCACTTCAACAATCTTGAAGATGAGGACATGCAAGGTTCATCACAGTTAGCCTCGTCACAAAGAAGGAAGCGAGGTCCGACCAAGTGCAAAAACATGACAGAGGCGAAGGAATTTGTCATTGAGTTCACTGAAGAAGGCCATCCGACAGGGCCAAACCGATTGCCGTACTCAAATTGGGTGAACAACCTCGTGAAGGAGAACGCGGACATTAGGATAGATAACTGGAAGAAGGTTAAAAAGGAAGATAAGGAAGAATGGTGGCAGCAGATTAAGGTAATCAGATTATATTTAAATATTTCAATTTGATTGTTGTTAATCAGGCTCTGACACTGATAATTGTTTGCTGTCAATTAGGCTCAATGGAACATCAAGGATGACACACCGAAGCTAAACACCTTGAAGAGGAAGAACACCTTGAAGATAATGAACGAGGGGTGAAAGCAACATAAGAGCACCCTCGTAACGGAATGGATGAATAAAGGGAGGTGTCCGGTCGGGTACTATCAAAATGTGACTCAACCAATATGGGACGAGTTTGTTGCTTTGAAGCAAACACCCGAGTTCAAGGTAACTAAATTTATAAAGTTTTAACTCTTTTTTTTTCGATCGGTTGTTATATTTCAACTAACGGTTTGATTTGCTTTTATTCTTGAAGGAAAAAAGCGAAAGGGGCAGGAGGACTGTTGCTAAGAACTTGTACCCGCACCATTTAGGATCAGGCGGGTACGAGGGCAAGTCAAAGGACTAGAAGTTCGTGCTTGAGTCAATTTTTTTTATTAACAGAACTTGTACCCGTTGTAAAGATCGCCAATCCCCGGGGCACGAATTGGCTCCTGGCAAGGTCTGAGGTTACTACCGACGGGAAGATCCGACTGCCTCAAGAGTTGCAGCCCGTGGCTCATAAAATGGTAAGTCATTCTTTTTATAACCCTGAGTCATTCAAAAAAAAATTATAGCTCACTCACTTGACTTATTCTTTTGTTATATTCAATTTTTTTATTAACAGTTGCAAATGGAGGAGGAGGTCACATCGGGTGTCCGGACCTGTTCCAGTGAGAATGACTCATTGACTCAAACGCTTGACAATCCGGAGCACCCGGGTCAAGTAAGGGGTGTAGGCGTCTACAAGGGTTTCAGGAATGTTTTCCGTTCAGAGAAACCCAAGCGAAGATCGCGTGCTAAAGTCACCGACGAAGAGAGAGATGCGCAGCTCCGCGAGGAAATCCAAAAAGAATACGAGGCGAGGCTGGCGGAGAGGATGGCGGAGATGGAAGCAAGGATGGAAGCAAGGATTGTAAACCGCGTGACATCTCATCAGTTTACACACCCATCCGAGCAAGGACCCCCCATTTCCCCGGGAATTCGGCGAAGCAGTCAAGCATCCGGGATCTGGGAGGACGAGTTCGATAATCTCAAGGTAATACCTACTATTAATAATCTAAATGCAATTAATGTTGGTTCGTAAACTTGGTATCAAATATGGATATCTTAATAATAATTGCAGGTGGCCACCAAATGCGACTTGATCATTTGGAGCGGTGCGGTGCCTATCACCGTTGCCAAGGGTCTCGTAATTCCGGGGCAAACATGGGTGCACCATGCTCCGGTCGGACACGGCTATGCATGTGTGGAGATTGACTCTGTTGTGTCAGAATGGCATAGGATACCTCTTCTTATCTCGACCGACGACATGCTAGTTGTGGATGACATCCGTGAATCATTTATCCAATGGCCCAAGAATCAGATCATTCTTGATCAGGTAATCTCTAAATTATCAATATCTCTTGTTACATTCAAAACCGCTCTTTTTAAATACTTGAAATTTTTAAAATTTCATGCATGCGTAGGAGGCCAATTTATCACGGGTACGGAGGGAGAGTGGGATGGTCCGCACGACTGATGTCGTAGGAGAGACTGATGCTGGAGTCCAGCCTGAGGCGCCAGACCACCGTCTGATCAGCCCAGAAGAATACAATGCTTTGCCTCTCGATTGTCAGCGTCTTCATGACCGCTTGATGAAGGCACCCGAAGGCATGACCATCATCATGATCGAGACGCCACCCGGCATGTTCCTGCATGACGGCTGGCCATGCATGCTCTCTTTCGACGACTTCAAGGACTTTCTATTTACCAAGGGTCGCGATAGATGGCTCGATAGCTCATTCCTTACCATTTTCGCCATGTAAGTGACCTTACTTTATTTATATATTGTATATCACTCAAATATATATTCAAAATGTAAAGCATTTTCAGGAAGCTGCTCCGAACTTGCGAATCATAGTCGCTCGAAAATAAGGTAAACAACACTGCAATTCTGGACCCCGGCAAACTCAATTTCACCGTGCTAGAAGGTCAGGGTCAGCAGTGTGTTGACTATATGTGCCATGCGATGCACTGTTGCTCCGCGGATGGCAAGAAATTTATTATTCTGCCATACCACCAGAGGTACGACCCTAACCTTCAATTTTTCTCGATGTTTTCAATTCAATAATTATAAAAAAGAAATTAAATTTGATTATAATTGTGTTAATATTTCTCATGCCACAGGACACACTAGTGTTTGTTTATCATCATTCCGACTGCAAATAGGGTTTTTATCATGGATTCTGCAAGGCCAAAAGACATCACACCTTATGAGAGCAGAGAGATCTGTCCCTTTTTGACACAGTAAGCAATAATTTTTCACTAGGTTTGATTTTTTTTTTTCAATTGTAATTAAATAGTGGATCGAAATTGCTAATTACAGTCCCTTAATTTTGTAAGGACTTGGACTAAATATGTTGCAGAGGGAGGACTGCAAGGAAGAGCTAGAGGGACCGTGAAAGATAAATTCAAAATTGAGTGGTTACCGGTGAACACACATGCAATAACTTTTTAACTTAAATATTATAGTTCAAAAATTATTTTCATTGTAACATAGCCCAAAAAATATAAATTTCAATGCGCGCGACAGAAGGCGTCTTGGGAGTGCGCTTATTACACGATGATTTTCATGTTTAATTGAATCGAAAGGAATCAATTTTCCTTTCCAAATAACGTAAGTAATTCACATTAATTTTTATTTTAAAAATATCAATAATTCGATCTGTTTCTCGTTACTAACTTAAATTATAATTGCAGTATAGCCGAAGCCAAGCCTCTTTCTCACCCGAACAAATCAACGAAATTAGAGCGATGTGGGCAAGGTGGTTTGTATCCGAATTTTGTAAATAACAATATGGATTTGTATAACTTAATTAGTGTAATTATCAATTTTGAATTGTTATGTTATGTTTTGGCAATTTATATTCTGTTTTGTGCAAAAAAAACATTCTGATTATATATAATTTAATGACTAGCAAAAGTGGAAGCTAGTCAGAAACAAAAAAAATTCCAAAAAAAAAAAATGGAAAATCCTACACGGATATCTTAAAAAATGTAAAATGTGATAACAATAAAAAATCTATAAAGCTAGATGACCCTATTTACACACGGATATTAACATAAAACCGTGTAGGAATGGTAATCCTACACAGATATTATGTTAGTAATCTGTGTAGCTAGGGAGGAGAGCTGCACGGTTTTTAGTTAATATCCGTGTATAAACAAGATTCCTACACGGATATTGTATTACAAATCCGTATAGCTCTCTTGCGGTGTGTGCACTTTTGGAGGTTTTCCACACGGCTCTTTATTAAAAAATCCATGTAGGATTTGTGTAATCGTACACGGCTAAATTATCCGTGTGTAATGCTGGACTTTTCTACACCCCAGTATTGCACACGTTTCCAAATGCGTGTAGCTCTCCAGTTAAAGTCCGTGTACAAACTGTATTTTTGTAGTAGTGTGTCTTTGCCAAACTCAACGTGCAGTAGTGCAAGTGAGAACCAGTTTTTGATCTAGTGGCAAAGAAACGTGGCTCCCATGTTGGTAGTCATGGGTTCGAAATTCACAAATTGAAAAAATTCTATGTAATACATACATGAGTTTGAATGTGAGTGGGATGCCTTGATTCCCAAGATTTCAAAAAATTTAACAGTGCAAGTTGAATTAGTTATTCCAAATTTAATTAGATAGCTGTCCTATAAGTCAAAAAATTTAACAGTGCAAGTTGAATTAGTTATTCCAAATTCCAAGTTGAATAGAGCTTTGCCAGGATTTTTTTGTGCTAGCTCAAAGATGCTGCGAATTGATTTGTCAATCTGAAGTGGGCCAACCATGTACATATATCTCCAATGAGAAAAAAGGTTAAGGATGAGTAGGGCTGTACAAAATCGCTCAAACTCGTAACTTGCTCATATCTCCATGTACATATATCTTGCTGGCTAATTGCTCACTTTAACTCACTCATTTACAACTCGAGTCAGTTCCAACTCCAATTGACTAACTAGTTTAATCAATGAGCTAAGTTTGAGTATACTCCAACTTGCGCATTTATAACTCAAGTTACACAAAATTCATCATAATAAATCCTATGCCCTTCTAAATGTCTCCTAAGTTGTTGTTTGGATTGTATGTTTTCTTAGTTGTCTTGTTAATTATATTTGAATTATTTGTGTTTAGAAAAACTCTTACAAAGCCATTTGAATTGTTTGTGTTTAGATAAACTCTTACTAGTATATAACTATAATTAAGGAAATTGACTTATCAAATGAATTATAAATGAGTTGTGAGCCAACTCAAGTTGGTATTTAGCCGAACTTGGATTGGCTTTACAGTTCTTTATTGCCATCCCAACTCAAGTTGACTCGCTCATTAACTAAACGAGCTAAGCATAAGTTGGAGGTAACTCGCTCAAACTTAGCTCATTTACAACCCTGAGGGTGAGAAGGTCTAATCGGCAAAAGATACGATCTCATATAGTTGAGCTTAAAGTGTTTGGCTGTGGTTATAGAATTAGGATTTTTCTGGCTTTTTTATGATATTTTTTTTTTTGAAAAGCTTCGCATAATCTGCATAGTAATGAGAGGGGCTCAAACTCTCGAATTTTTAGTAATCACAATCCTACAACTCTTTCTTCTAGCCAACTCAATTTGGTAATATTGATAATACAAGTTATATTTTGTATGTTTTCTTATATGTCATGTTGTTATATTTTAGAAGCCATTTTCCTTCATTTACTTGGAAGTTTGTCATATATCATGATATTGTTCTTCTCATGAAAATACGGATTAATCTGCCCAAAAAGCTATTACATAAATATAAACTAAAATGGCATCATAAATTACAAAAGTGAAGTTATGAAAAAATGCACAACATTAAAATAAAAAACAAAATTATGTAACTTTTTTCCAATAAAAATAATTTTAGAACTGACAAATGAATGGGTGCAATTGGTAAATTGGTAGCCTACTAAAGAGGTAATACCTCTTAGCCATTACCTCCGTAGTGGGCCCATCCATCTGCAGTAAAACACTTGTGGAACGATCTACTATATCAATTTCCGATGCTAAAT
This sequence comes from Carex cristatella, assembly GCA_024447775.1. Classification (NCBI taxonomy): domain Eukaryota; kingdom Viridiplantae; phylum Streptophyta; class Magnoliopsida; order Poales; family Cyperaceae; genus Carex; species Carex cristatella. The sequence goes on along the minus strand of JAJHPF010000011.1, from coordinate 7,267,921 downwards.
TAAAGATGCTGAAAATTGATTTTTCACTCCTTAGTGATCGTCACCATGTACATATATCTCTGACGTTAAGGGCGAGAAGGTTTAGTGGTCAGAATATACATTACAGATTCTATGGAAAACTTATCTCAAACACACATTCAGTCTTCGTTAACTCAGCCTTTACTGAGAAGTTGTATCTGCAACAGTCAGTCAGTCCTAATGGCTACTCTTCTGATAGAGAAATGCAACAGTCAGTCAGTTCTAATGGCTACTCTTCTGATAGAGAAATGCAACAGTCATTCAGTCCAAATGGCTACTCTTCTGATAGAGAAATGCAAAGACTTACTCAATCGGTCTTTAGAAAGATATTTTTTTTTAAATCAGCAGTCTATGATTCCCTTGTCTATTTTGGTTTTTCTTATATAGGGTCCGGTTTTGACACTTGTACAAAACCTCATATATCGTATCTCTTTTTTCGAAAATCTTGAAAAAAACGAAAAACAAAAAGAAAAGGAAAAGGAAAAGGATATATGAGGTTGGTAATACTCTCTCTCTCTCTCTAGATCTGCCTCACGCACAATACTAGTTCATTTATGGGAGACGTTTTAGAAACTAATTAATTATTTATTTGTAATATAATGCTTATATGAAGTTGGCTATAAGTAGCAAAACCATACCCTATATATAGGGCTGTCAAAAAAGCTCGTAGCTCGTGGCTTGCTCATGACTCACATCTGGCTCGATCGGTAACAGCTCGTTCGATAGTGGATTGAGCTGTTAACGAGCTGGCTCGCTAATAGCTCGGGTCAAAATTAACGAGCTGAGCTAAGGCCTTAGCTCGCTCGCCAGCTCACGAGCTAGCTCGGCTAGGCATCAATTTGTGAATTTGTTTGAATTTGTGTGTATTTTATACTTTCAAACTTGGTCTAGCTCGGTTCAGCTCGGTCCAGCTCGGTCCAAAAAGGTTTCTAAAATTTATTTTCTTCTTAAAACAAGGTCCAACCAAACCCAGTGAGCCAGCTCGTGACTCGTGAGCTAGCTCGCGAGCTGGCTTGTAATGAGTTTGAGCTGAGATTTTAGCTCGCGAGCTGTTAATGAGCTGGCTCGAAAACATCTCGGTCCAGAATTAACGAGCTGAGCTAAGGCCCAGCTCAGCCCGAGCCAGCTCATTTACAGCCCTACCTATATAATTAAGAAAAACCAAGCAGACAATTGAAATAAGCTTAAAGTGTAAGGACGAATAAGGAGAAATTTCTTACGAAGAGATGTCTTTCTCATAACACAATTAATGGGTTATTCCTTTTGGGTTTTCGAACCTGCGACATCCCATTGTCTTTGCTACAAGATATATTTTGAAGCACGCACTTTCATCCTGATGTGGCCCAACTAATACAGTTGTACATAAATTTCCTATTAATTCATTTTGCGTTTCCTTTTTACTCGTAAAAATAATCCCAAATTTATGTCCTTCTCAGATATACAGCTGGAAATATATCCAAAGAGTTCCCATGTTTGGAAACTATTTAAAATAGGCCCAACATTTATATTATCATATCAAAGGCCCGGTCCAATATATGTTTGTGAGAAATGTTTAATGTGAGAAAGAGATTAGAGGAAAAAACTGGAATCATTTAGTAAGTGGCACCGGCCCAATTAAAGACACCAAAATAAAAAACAAAAATTCGGTGATGTTGATCTTCTTTAATAATATATGGTGTCCAAATTTATGGCCCAATTTACGTGACCTTCTTGGTCCACTTTGGGCAATATAAATCTTTATAAAAAAGACAACTAAATTAAATATTTTTTATTCCTCTGGCGTTGGCATAGAAAATAGAGGGTCAAATATAGAGACTATACTCGAATATATATATACCTATTATTCAAACAAAATTGGAGTACTTGAATCTCAAATATAGAATGAAATATCTTGCAGAAGAATATGTAATAGCATGTAATTTAAACATATCATGTTTTTAATTTCCATGTTGCTGCCATCTTAAAATACAATGTGAAATTATTGGACAACCTGACAACTCATAATATGGTGATAAAAAAAAAATACTAACATTTCAGCTATATTTTTTTTTTTTGTTATTTAGATATATAAGATTTGCTTTAATTAAATTTGATGCAATATTCTAAAATTGACTTGTCAAACATCATCGTGGGAATTCAAAAATAAACTATTTAATTTTATAAAAACATAGAATTTTACCAAATATAATTCTTCTATTTTGCAAATTGAAAAAGCAATTAGGTTAATGCTGACAAACATATTATCATACCAGCCCAATAAATACAACTACTTAAGTGCAATATTGCAAGAAGGTCAACTTGGTGTTGTTCTACTCTACCGTGAATTGCCGGTCTAATTAACTAGCCACGCCTGACACACCTTAAAGTCTATCCGATTTCGTGTCAATATTCGAATCCGCATCTGTGGTTTATCCGCTTTGTATCCATATTATTCTAAGGCGGATTAATTAGTTTTGAATTTTGACATCTGTTTACTATCCATATCCGCTTAGTGAAAGACGGATACAGATATAGTATCAGCAATGTTCGCTCCGAATCCGCTATGTTTACACCCCTATATATTACTCTATACATAAAATTTTGTATTGCCCTACCCTTACATAACATCCAATATCCTAGCTAAATCTTTGCCAGTTTTGTATCTCTAATAGAGTTTCATTAACCAATTGGGATTCTGATTAATAGTTACATTCCTCATTCTTCAGTACTTGCAGCGTTTCCTTGTTTAATTAACAGTGGCAGAACTACATAGAGTTAGTCAATCACAAAAAAAAAAAAAAACCTTGTCTATCACTTTAAAAAAATGAAAAAAATAAACTTCTATTTTTGTAGTTTATTCAGAAAAAAATCCGGCATTTTTTATCATAACCAAAAAATTAAATAAAGTAATATTAATAACTAATTTTGAGATTTATTTTCATTCGTAACCAAAAACTTGTCCCCAAGCAACCCGCCCCCCGGTGGGGCGGTTTTAACCCCTGACCAACCCACCCCCTGGGGGGCAGTTTACTTTTTTTTTTTTAATACGACGTTAATTATAATTATGTTCATAACCAAAAAAATTGATATGTTTCTTTGAAATTGGATAGAAAAATATATAATTTAGTTTATTTCGAGTCTTTGAAATCGAACCGGAAGACATAATACTTGTATAAGACTTCTCCTGTGGCAATTGCACTTGCTGTTGATGCAATTCTCGATGCTGAAAAGTATTTTTCAACATAAGAAAATTCAGCTGAGACACTAAAAATCTTAAACTTAATTTTTCAGGCACTAAACGACGTTTTTTGACGATTCTGATTTGTCGGATACCCGGGGTTACACAATATTCTTTGAGGCACTAACCTGTCAGGTAAGCAAGAGTAATAATCCGGGAGCAAAAATAAATGATCATGATCTTAAGGAACGTGAGCTCCTATATGTGGTAATTCAGTTGAAGTAGTATGTATATAAACTTACTAGCATCGTGCCTATGCATTGTAACAGGAATATTATAAGATTTAACATTAAGATTGAACAAAGAGACAAATAATAAATAACAATAAAAAAAAACAACAAATAACTACATTAATTCCACAATATTCTTTGCAATGAAAAAAAAAAAGTACCCTTCTCAATCTTTGCTTTAAAGTTTAATTAAATTAAATGTGAAAATCTGTCAGAAAATAAATTAATAATATGCATTTTTTGTTCTCTTCCAAAAATAATTTAGAGGTAAACAATTCAGAAATGAGATATACTATCTGCCAAAATAGTAAATTAATCACTTTACCGACGTACAAAAGTGAATTTGATATGACATTATATAAACATCCTGAGCCCTAATGAGGCCCCCCACCTCTCAGCAGCTTCCTTTCTCAAGTGAATTCTTCAGAGAAGCCTCCAGCTCTCTAAACAGAAAACGCCTGGAAAATAATTTCATATTAAACAGTACAAGTTTATTTGCAACGTCCCTAATCTCGATGGATCACAGGATGTAAGAATTGAACAAAGAAACACAACAATTTGAATCAATTTCACTAAATTCAAGAACTGATACAGAACAATGGCTGAACACCAAATTTGAGGTGGAACTCAAACAAAAACTTATTAATTCTCTGATTTGGATCCACAAACCCATTCCCTATTTATAAATTATAAAGATTCTATAGTTACAAGAATAATAAGAATTAGTTCCGTAAATCATCTAATTATTCTCTGCACGTCACTTCAGTCTCAGCATTTTTCTGTTTATGTGGCTGACGACCCTCGGCAGCTTCGCTCCTGCACGCCTACAGTTCTTCTCTGACGATGCGGGCCCCACTCTCAGTGGTTCAGCGCTCCAATGGTCCGGGTCTCCACTTAAACCTTGGACCCCACTGTCAGCGACGGAACGTTTAATAAATTTCCTGCCCGACGTTTTTCCGGGTCGCGACTAACACATTCGCCCTTTCCTTCACGCCAGGGACATAGCATTATTCATGATAAATTAACAACCGGGATGTAGGGTTTATTTCAACGAGAGCGAGAGGCATCCTGTGTGAATGTAATACAAAAATTACAATAATAACAACAGGAACGAGTTAATTTGGAGAAAAAATTGAGGCACCTCGTTACCGTAGAGTGCGACTGCAAATGCTAGTGTGACAATTTATGGTTGCGATGGCGCAAGGTGAGGTTGCCTTCGGAGGCTTGAGAGTTGTTTTGGAGAGAGAGAGATGGCATATAGGTGGGCTGATCCATGCCAAGTCAGGCCTTTTGGGCCTCCAGCTCTTTATGTCATCTGCATCCGGGACAAGCGCATTTGATTGGGCTCATGGCATCCGAACTGCAATAGAAACATCCATCTCATATTTCTCAAAGCCAGCTTGTCGGGGAAGCATATACTTTGGATACGACACGTGTTAGAATGAGCTTTCAGTAAGTCAAAATAATTTGGTTACAAACCTATATTGTCTTTCATATGTTTGTGTGTGTGTGTTAAAGAATAAAATTAAGTTAGAGGGTGAATTTGTAAATAATAAAAGTTATAAGTGCATTTAATACTTAGTAGAATATTACCGTTTGAACTAATGGTAAAATAATCTCAAACTATATAAAAACAGAGATGTAACATATGTAAGGTAGAACAACAAGGAAATAAAAAAAATACAGTTTTTCATAACTTTCTGTCTTCCAAAATTCACATGGTATCAGAACTTTGCTCTTGAGGTCTCAGAAAATTCAGAATCACAAAAGAGTTGTGATTGAAGCCGTGACGCCAACATGGCAGAGGCGACGAACAATACCATTGAGATTATATATATCGTCATGCTTAACCACCACGTTGCTCAACGACCATAATTTTCAATCATGGGCCAGAGCAGTGGTGTTGCCTCTAAATGAAAGAGATTTATACGAGAATGTCACAGGGGATGCAAAGATGCCCGACAAAGACAAACCTGAATACAAGAAATGGAGAAAAACCGATCTCAAGGCTATGAACTCCATCACCCAGTCCATTGAACCCTCTATGCAAGATCTATTTCTCTATTACGATACATCGAAAGATATGTGGGATGCCATAAACAAGCATTTCGGCAAAAAGGGAAATCATGCCCACATATACCATCTCAAAAAATAAATCCATTCGATTAAACCAAAATCAGAAACCAATTATCGAGTACATCAGCCAATTAAAAAGGAGGTGGGAGGAATTGAACCTCTATCTCGTCAAAACCACAGATCCGCAAATAATCAAAGAGCGGGAACAAGAAAGAGTGTACCAATTTCTAGCAGGACTTGATGAGTCTTACGAACAAGTTCGGGCCCAAATTCTTTTGTCGGTCGAGCTTCCAAGCCTCAATGACGCAATGTCTCTTCTTCAAGGCGAAGAATCAAGGCGCCTGGTCATGACTGGTACCTCAGTCGGGCAAGAGAAACCTGAAAATCTAGCCATGGCTTCACTCCGAACAAACCTTAATTCGGAGAAAAAGGGAAAAATCCCAGAAAAATGCGAGCATTGTAGGAAGGAGGGACATAATAAGAACAAGTGTTGGTTTCTCCATCCCGAACTTAGACCAAAATGGTGGGGCAATAGTAGTAAAGGTGATCAAGGAAAAAACCCTAAGGGAGAGAGTTTTTGCCAGGGCGGCTCTGTCTCAGGAAGAAGGGAACGGAGCAAAGGCGTACCCATTTTTACAGCGCTGTATTCGGTGCCTACAGCGCGTTTGAGAGGAGGGAAAGGGAACATAATACAGCGCTATAACACTGTACGCACCGAATACAGCGCTGTAAAAATGGGTACGCGGAGCAAAGGGAATTGCATATCCTTCTAATGGGTCCGCTGCTGCACATTTTTGGGTCCACACCAATTAATGGTTCTGCTGCACATTTCGGGTCCGTGTATCCTTCTATTGGGTCCGCACCTGTTATTGGTTCTACACCAACAGCAGCTGCTTCAATTGGGCCTATTCCAACTTGAAATGAAATTGCGTCAATTTTATCCCAACTCAGCGGGCTTTTCAAAAGAGGGTTTAATATAGGTTTTTTTTAAATCTCAAAATTATATTAATAGTCAAAACCATAAAAGCCCAAACCAAAATTTATATATTATACCAAACAAAAGAAATGGTACAAATCAAAATAAAATGAAACAAATAAAGTGTACAAATTTAGGAAATTTAAGTAATGAATATTGCAAAAATAATTTAGATTGTATTTTAGATTCCGGTGCAATCAACCACATGACTGGAAATAAAAAATTACTATACAGTTATAAAAAAGGCAAGGGCTAATAATTTGTCTATGTCGCAAATGGTTAAAAAATGGGAATATGTGGTTATGGTTCCATTATTGTTTTTTCAAAAGAAATTAAGGATGTTCTACATGTGAAAAATTGCTTTGCAAATTTATTATCCATAGGAAAACTTTCAAAAGAAATAAATTGCGATATTATTTTTTCATCAAAAAATGTGTTTTTTCAGGATATGACATCCAAGATGGTGATTGGTGAAGGAGTGTTTCAGAATGATTTCTATTTTTTGTGTAGCCTAAAGTACAATTTCAATACAAAAAATCAAGATATGAGACATCTATGGCATAGAAGAATTGGACATCCTTCCGATATAATTTTAAAATGTATTTTTGATTTTTCTAGCTTGGGTTGTAGTAATTGCGAGATATGCAAATTAGCTAAGCATACAAGACTCCCTTTTATAAACTCAAATTCGAAAAGCAATCGAATTTTAGAACTTGTTCATTCTGATGTTTGGGGACCTACCCCCGTAAATTCTTATAATAGATTTAAATATTTTGTTATCTTTATAGATGATTTTTCACGATTAACATGCTTATACTTATTAAAAAAATAAAAGTGAATTTTTTCTCAATTTCAAAATTTTTCAAATCTAGTTGAAAATCAATATAATACAAAAAAGTTCTTAGAACTGATAATGGAACAGAATTTGTAAATGAAAATTTTTCAAATTTTTTAAAGAAAAAATAGATTATACACCAAACAAAATGGAATTTCCGCACGCAAAAATCGTCATTTACTTGAAATGACAAGAGCACTTATGTTTCAAACAAATGTTCCAAAGATCTATTGGTCGGATGCCATGCTCACCTCAACCTATTTGATAAATAGGTTGCGAAGTGTAGTTCTAAAAAAATAAAAGTCCACTAAAAATTATTTATCAAAGAAAAATAAATGTTAACCACATAAGAGTTTTCAGATGTACATGCTTTGTACATTAAAATAAACGAGACAAATTAGATTATACTTCTATTAAAACTATCTTTGTAGGATACTCATCTCAAAAAAAGAGTTATAAATGTTATGATCCGATAAACCAAAAGCTATATATTTCTAGAGATGTAACTTTTTTTTAAAATGAGTCATATTTTCAACCAAATAGAAATGAGATTGATAAACAAATTAGCACCGATGATTTTGTCATTCCTATGACTACTAATCAAATTGTTGAGTTTTGGGCTTTGAGATTCGGGTTTTGGGTTCTGAGATATGTGTTGGGCCTTGAGATTGGTATAATATCTATTTGGGCCTTTGAGATTTGTGCTTGTGTCATTGAGATTGGGCTTTGAGCTTATGGATTTTGTCAAGATTTGTGCAGAGGGATTTGAACTGGGTTTTTTCAATGTGGGGCTCGATGTCGGGTTTATATTATCTCATCAATTTTAAATGTCAACCGTCTAGATTCGTGTTTTTGGTTTGAACTTTTGACGTTGGCGCCATCATCATGCGCATATTATTTCATCAAAAGTCGTACAAGGTCTGACATGAACCCGATACACTGGAGATGTCCATTCCCGAAAAGTGTTTGCAGTTCCGACCATCTTCTGGCAGTTATGGCCTTCGAGGCTTACACCATTAGAGTCGTCTTGACTTCAAGAATACACTGGTTACACCTCGGTGATTAGAGTTCATCAGAACAGTGATTCTGGCCGAGAATACATCTGTTGGTACCGATAAGGCTGAACTTCGTTTGCTTCGATTTCATTCCGATTTTTCTTATTAGATGCTCATGTAGCATCGTGAAGAAGGTTTAAATATTAACCATTCACCAATTTGGTTTAATTTCAAAGTTTGAGCATGATTTGAATTCATGAATTTCTCGGTTTGGTACCGGTACGATATTGACTTTACATAGAACCATTCTGGAGCTTCTCCTGGGACTCAAAGGGTCTTGTTCAGGTATTTGAAGGTGCATTAGGGGTATAGCAAGAGGTTTTAGTGTACATGAAGGGGTTTGAGCATACTCTCCTTCTCTGACTTGGTACCCGTAATCGGTACAGTGGGCTTGGCATCGAATTGGTTCCAGTTTGGGCTTGATTTTAGATGTATGGAAGATATTAGGGGCCACTGTGCATGTATATGTACATATATATATTTGAGAAAATGATTTGTTTTTACAAAAATATGTTCATGAACCATGTGGATTTGATTGATTATGTGTAATAGTATATATGATGAACATGTATGACCATTTTTGGGATTTTATTTCTATTTTTAAGAATTTTGCAAAGCACAGAGGGGTATAATAGTCAGAGATGTGACAGTATTTGCTATTTAATTTTTGAATTTATTTTGGGCTGTATATGACTTGGATTTGAGCAAGCTTGATGTCTATAAACATTGGCAGAGAATGTAGATTCCAAATATATATATTTTTTTTATTTTCAAGGTCATTTGATGTATGAAAAAAGTTGAATAGTGAACAGAGGTCAATTTCCGTATACTGTGCTCATGCTATATTATACTTTTTTTTATAAATTGTCAATTTTGAAAAATGATAGAAATGCAAGGAAATTCCTATAAATGGAAAATTTGTCTTAAATGAGCATGTTTTGAAGTCCTTTATCTGACTGTGAACTTAGATTTTTGATTTGGTCCCCATACTATCTGATATTGGCAGATTTGTGCACAGGGGTCAATGCTGTCAATTATATGCATATTAAGCTTTGAAAAATCATAAATCATGCTATACATGTAAAAATGATGCAAAAAATAGCCTATATTGGTTGTTTTTGAATGTTGTACATGATAATGATCTTATCTCTACTGTCAGGTTTACAGAAAGTGAAGAAAAAGGGGAAAGCAGTGCTGATGGTCATGTTATATGCATAGTGCAGAAACTGGAAATCCAAAAGTCTAACTTCAAAAATTCATAGAAAATGGTAGAAAAATCAGAAAAATGGAAAATTTGAGTCTAAACTGATTATCTTGGAACTCTCTACCTATCTATGATCTTAGATTTTTGGTTTGTATGACAGATCAGTCTGCACTGACTGATTTGTGACAGCATGTCAATTGGGTCATATATGGTACCAGTATAGCATCTAGTGCTATATCTTTTGAACATAGGGCTGGTACAATCAAGGGCTTGGTCTCAGGGACTTGTAAACACAGTGATGAACATAAGTTCGTCATGGATTTGGTACAAAGACATGATTTTTCTATGCAACAGTATATGATATGTATGCAATGGATCTTGAATTTGCATAATTGTGTATCCAGTGACTTGATTAAGCATCAAATCATGGGACATGAACATAGTCCTCTCTCCTTTGCTCTCTGTCATAGTGATTATGTAATTTAGTCCCTCAAAAGTTCAAATTTGAAGAAAGGCAATGAGAAGGAGTAAAATGTATAGGAAGATATAGTTAAACATCAATTTTTAGCATCCTATCCTCTCAGCCCCTATGCTTATATGTCCTTGTATATATTTTTAATTGAATCTCATGCACAAGCTTGTATAAAAAGATATTAATCAATGAAAGGATGTAGTTAAACATCAACTTTCATAATCACTTCTTATTATACTCTATGTACATGAGATCTTCCCTTTTAATATCATATTATCATGTTTTATGTGTGCTTGTCATGCTTAACAGAAAAGGAAAGAGGAAAAGAGAGCAAGGCAGATCAAGGCAAAGAGAAAGAAGAAACACGAATGCAAATGCATATATACAAAATCGAATCATAGGCTTTATATCAGTTATAACAACTGGATTATGCCTCATCTTCCATTATTTTCCTTTTAAAACCTTAATATAGCATGAATTACTACAAAAGGCCTTTATTTGATTGTTTTAAGATCATCAACTCATGGATCTGAGTTGAGACACTTGTGACAGCAAAGAAGAAGAGAAAGAAAGAAAGAAAAGGAAGAACAACCATTCAAATCAAACAAACTCCAAGTGAACTTCGCATATCTCATTAATTCATAGCATATATATACAAAGAAGCTGAGCCCTTTAGGCATCTACATTGCTTGGATATAAGAATCTACCTATGTTTTGCTTTTGACAGTAGAAAGGAGGAAGAAAGCTTGAAGCTTTGCAACTAAACTATGCTATAGTATGAAGAGAAGCGATTTGCTCAAAGTATAGTGGTCTTTTTGCTTGGGTTTTCTATATGTTTGCCATAGGGTATAGGTGCCTATTTATAGGCCAGAAGCTGGAGCACAGCTCTGTTTGCATTGAGTCGACTTCACCATGCACCATAGGTGTTTGATAGCTGGTCCATGCTGTTCCATGCTCATTTATGTGCCAAGTTGGCAAAGATCACGCAAGGTTGAATACATGCTATATCATCACTTAGACTCATCACAGCCTTTAGATTAGCTTCCTATGCACATGGCCTCATCTCAGCCTTTGGATGCCCGGCTATGTTGGGCATGGTTCAATGCGTGTGTCTGTGCGCCTCTAGGGAGGGAAATTTCTCTTTTGGCATTACCCAGAGAATGCAATACGCGTGTTTGTAGGGACCACTGACCCAGCAACGATCAAAAAGGAATGTTTCTTCTTGCACCGGCGGTATACCGAAGTTAAACATGCTCCCATATCGATATATAATCATCTGATGTCAAAACATTGGCACTTAGTGTCTTTTAGAATTGCTTAAGCTATCCCAATACACATCTTATGATTTAATCATCCAATTTTGGTGCTTGCCCGATTGCTTACGTGGCGATTTCAATCCATTTGGTCATCCCATCATTCGGGTCTGCTTTGAATCAAATTGAAGATCTTAACAGCATCGTAAAGACCTCAAAATACTTCACAATGAAGCTTGAGACCCAATTTTGCACATAGCACGAGTTCTTCACTTCATTTTCCCCTTTGTTCTCGGCTAATATCGAAGCTTTGGAGAAGGAGTTGCTTGCAAAGATTGAGACGGGAGAGAAGGCTATAGGTTTCGGCCTTATCCTCATAGAAAACCTTACATCAAGTTTGCTCAAATGACATTGCTCCATTTTTGCCTCTGTCGTGAGCTTGAGGAAGAAGAAGGCATAGGTGAGTCGGGCCCAGCTGTCATACTCTCAAAATCCCGATGAATAACGTTTTAAGTTTATATGTTTCCTTTGCATAAACCCGGTATAATATAGACCATGTAAAAGATTGAATACGGCTCAGCATACACCGCTTCTATGCGGGACGAAGGGGTCAATAGAGCTTCAGCACTAAGTTTAATTTAAACATTTCATTGTTCTGGACCCGGTCTAATACGAGCCGAACCTATGACAACTTGGTGCATGGAGTTCAATGTTCATGAACCAAGTTTCTCCATCTCATGCATGCAGCGATTTTATTAATATCTTACTGAAATGTGGGTCCCAGGGGCACACCGGAAGTTGCACCCTCAGAAACCTTGGCTGACTTGTAGAGCTCTTTTGCATACGTGGCACCAATCAGAATGTGCCATGTCAGTAGTTTTTTTTATAAAAATTCACAACTCTCCAACCATTTTGAGTTATGACATGAATTTTATATGAAAATTCATGGTATTTGAGATGCTTTTTAATCATGAATCTTGATTTAACAAATTTACACTACCATTATATGTCATTAGGTCAAATTAGAATATATCTGACTCCCTCAGTAGACCATTTTCATAATTAAATAGCATCTTTTGTCAATCATGCATAACTCAGCTATTTTAGGGTACAACAAATACATCATCCACTATTATTGTTTGGTGGGGATAGTAACAAAATTAATATTTTATCCCATAGTCAACATCATTTTTGTCTAAATGTTCATTTCGAAAATAAAATTGACAATACACAGTGGCATTTTTATCCCATAGTTAGATCAGGGCATTCTCACCCTTGAGTTTTGTGTGGTGCTTTCAATGTTATCCGCTGTCAAAAAAACAATCTGGTCCTTCTCGATCTTTTGATATAAAAATGAGCAAGATATTTAATTCCTTTATCAATCGACATAATTTAGTAGAACAAACTCTTCCGAATAGAAAGTTTACTTGGTCAAATTGCCGGCAATTTGCTCTCTTAGATAGATTTTTTACTTCTATTAATTGGGATCAATTATATCCTAGGAACGTAGTGATGGATCTTAGCAAAAATGGTTCTGACCATTGCCCCATAGTTATGCAAGTTGAGGGATCTGTGCAAAATACCTCTTCTCATTTTAAATTTGATCCTGCATGGTTAGAACAAGAGGATTTTGTACAGCTTCTCCCTAAGTGGTGGGAAGAAACACAACTTACCATACCCGATATTGCACAAGGCTTGAATAATAAATTAGGGCATATTAGGAAAAAGATTAAGGGTTGGGCAAAAAACCATTATGGTCTAAAAAAAGAAAAGAAAAGAGGGATATTCTGACTAGACTTCATGAATTAGAAATAGTACAAGAAAATAGAATTTTCACTATACAAGAGAGTGAGGAATGGAAACAGTGTAAAAATAGGTTGGAAACAATTTATCTAGAAGAAGAATTATATTGGAAACATCGTTCTAAGCAGCAGTGGTTAGATGCAGGATATCAAAATTCTAGGTATTTTCATGTTCTAGTTAACCATCGGAAAAAAAATAGAAAAAAAAATAGAATTAATGGCTTAGTTATCAATCAACAACATACTCAGTCCCAGCTTGCTATTAAAGCTCATGTCACTTCTTATTATAAGGAGGTACAGCAGGTCCTAAAATTGCGACATTTGCAAATGAATTTTGGGAAGATTCTGATAAAGTAACCTCAGCAGAAAATAGCATACTGCAACTTCCTTTTTCCTTAGATGAAATCAAACATGTCTATTTGAATGTGAACCCAATGGTGACCCCGGCCCTGATGGGTTCTCATTTAAAATTTACCAATTTTTTTAGGAAGTAGTTAAGCATGACCTCCTTATATTATGCCAACAATTGTATCAAAATAGTTTGAAATTAGAGAAACTTAATAAGTCCGTTATTTGTCTAATTCCTAAAGAAAAGGATGCTTCTCTTATTAGCAAATATCGACCTATAAACCTAGTGAATTGTAGTTTCAAACTAATATAAAAAATTTTAACTCATAGACTTACTCTTGTTATTACTCGAATCATCGATCCAAGTCAATCTGCGTTCTTACCAAACCGTTATATCTTAGATAATGTTGTCCTAGGCCAGGAAGTAATACATTATAGTACACATAAGAATCAACAAGGTGTCATCATCAAAATAGATTTCGAAAATGCGTACGATAAAATTCATTGGGCATACTTACTAGAGGTTCTTTATCATCGGGGATTTAGTACAAGATGGTTACATTGGATCCAAAATTGATTGTTAAGTTCTATTGTAAGCGGGGCGTATGTCAAGGAGACCCGTTATCTCCATACCTTTTTATTCTAGCGGACGATTCATTAAGTAAGATTTTCGTAAAAGGTCGAAGGCCACAGATTTTAAACGGACTAGGACCCTCTTGCTTTAATAATCAATCTATCACCAATTGTCATTACGCCGACAATACCATTTTATTTTTAGAAGCTAAGCATGAAGTTGTTGAGGCGGCATGGTGGGCTATGCAAGCCTTTGAGGCTCTTTCGGGTATACGGGTCAATTTAGCAAAAACTAAATTTTATTCTATTAACACACCATTAGGAGCTGAATTAGCACAGACATTTCGATGTCAAACTGCACAATTTCTCATTAAGTATTTAGGTATACTACTACATAATAGGAAACTTTCTTGTAAAGATTGGAGATTTTTAATAGACAAAATTGAGAAAAGATTGCCTAATTGGCAAGGTCAGTTGCTGTCTTTTGGAGGGCGACACACACTACTGAATTCAGTTCTTTCAGCAGTACCGCTATATGCATTTAGGTACACACTACTGAATTCAATTCGTTGTAGATTCTTTTGGCAAGGTAGCATTAGGAGTAGGAAAAAATATTCGTTAGTCAATTGGGAAACAATATGATTAGCAAAAGATTTTGGAGGATTAGGCATTCTTGATTTAAATGAATTGAATTCGGCATTATTAGCTAAATAGTGGCAGAAATTTAAAGCATTAATCACATATCTATATTATAGCACAGATAGATCCAATTCCATTTCTCCTTTTTGGGCTAGTATAATACAACTGGCAACATTGGGCAAATGTAGTGTTCGATATGAACCAGGTAGGAATTCTATAGTTAAGTTCTGGGAGGATCTGTGGTATGGGGAGTGCACTGGGGAGTGCACTCTTGCGACAGCCTATTCGCAAATATATGAATTGTGTCTTAATCCCAAGGTGCTCTTAGTAGATGCAATTAATTCTCAAGGAAGGTGCGTTCAATTTAGGAGGTTCCTGACAGGGGTTAACTGGGCTGATTGGGCAACCTTGCTTCATCTAATTAGCACTACATCAGTCATACACATGCATGATAAAATCTCTTGCTGTACATTCATTATATAAGTTGCTTAATTTTGGTGGCATTAAAATAGATAACCCCATGTTATGGTGGCATACTCTGTTACCTCATAAAATAAAAATATTCATGTGGTTACTTGTAAAAACAAAATCCTTTTGGCGTGGTGATACTTCTTGCAGGTTTTGCAATCATATAGAAACTATCGATCATCTTTTCTTACTTTGTCCACTTACAAAACAAGTCTGCCACTGGTTGGGAAACAATCAAGTTTATTATTGTAGTTGGAACTCTATAGCGGACATTTTGACATTTGCCAAAACACTTGAGGGGCATAATAGGCAGGCTTTCTTAATTGTTTTTAGTGGCCTTTGTTGGACTATTTGGAAACATCGAAATGAACTTTGTTTTCAAAATAAAACTGTCCATACAGGGCGCCAACTTATCTTACTAATTATGTCTTTGATTGAATATTGGACAGGGGACGCTCGGACAAAGAAGAAAACCAAGGAGGCTACATGTGCTTGGCTGCTATATGAGGCAACTTTGGAGATTATTCCACTGAGGGTTTGGTTCCCGGGAGACGACCAACTGATACCTTCCCAACCTCCTCCTCCTTGACCATCAACCAATTAGCAGCCTCAAAGTTTGGCACCTCACTGTTGTCAGTGCAAATGGCATTTTTTACTGCCTGATAGAACTTTTTTTCAGTTTCAGTTTAGTATATGAGTTATATACAGCGTTTTTGCTACTCTCTGGTTAGGCATAGTTGATACTGACAGGAGAGTTATAGTTTATCTGTGGAGATCTTGGTTCTGTTAGATGTTGTTATAGAAGTTATCATGGGATTCCTGATTATGCATTTGTGCTAACAGGAAGTTATTTTGTTGACAGCTTTCTGACTGTGGAGAGCTGTTTGTGGCGCTCTCCATTACATTTCTATTGTTCTGTTATTAACTTGTTTCTTCAATGAAGCAGGGCTTCGGCCTTTTTTACCAAAAAATACATCATCCACTTCTCTCAGTTTAGTTTCTTGGAAACTTAAAATATCCGGTTTTTCAACCAAAATTGTTTGCCAGACTGCCATTCGTTTATTCTTCTCGTTAAGTCCTCTCACATTCCAAGACAATATCTTAATTTTTGAGACTATATCCATAATCATAACATAACACCTTCTTACTAATAATAGATAACTGGAACAAAGACCCTACCCACAGTCTTCCCAACTCCAAACTTCTAACACCCACAAAATGAGTCTACAAAATGACTCTGGCCATAACAAGTCCAAGATGCTGCTAGATAAATACTACCCCAGATATTCATTGTCCCATTCATTTTGGGAACAAAATACTTAACTACTAGACTTTTAATAGACTCCATTGAAACACTAAACATTCTTAAAGACTTAAACATACTGAAATTTAACAACTTAGAACAAGTTACTGCTAGACTCATCCCATCTAATAGAGTACAGGCTGATGAGTTAGTTTAGAGATATGTTTCTGTTTTAGATAGTTAAGGGTAATGTTGTAATTAATGATGATTAGTGATGTCATTAGTTAAGTCGGTTAGTGGCATTCTTGTAATTACCCTACTGTCTATATATACTTGTAAACAGCTCACAGAGAGTAATCAATTCAAGAATAAAGATTCATTTCATTTCCTCAAATTCTCTCTTTTATCTCTGTCTTTATGGTATCAGAGCACCTCCATGGAGGCCGATCCTAAAAACAACCCTCTCCCCTCCCCCAATTCCTCTATCGTCTCTGTCTCTTCTAATGGCAGCAAGGACAATTCCCTTGTGATGCTCACTCTACCCATTTCTACTAAACTTGACAGAGATAATTACCTGTCTTGGCAGTCTCAAGTTGTTGTCTTTACCATCACCACCTTGGCGATTTCCTCTTCTATCTTGCCACTGAATTTGATTCCTGCTATCTTAGTTACCATGTTTGCTTGCTCAATGCCGAGGGGGTCTAAGATCTTTTGGTAGTCGCTTTAGGGTTCACAAAGCAACATAGAGATTTATCTCATGTTGATTGATTTTGTACGATTGAGGGTGGATAGTTGCATACTTTCATTTCTCCCCTCTCAGTGCATCTAGCTGTTGTGGTATTTCCCTCTTTATCTTGTTTTCTTTTCTATCTGATTAAGGGTTGTGATTGTTTTCGAGAAATTGAGCACTTTAATGTTATGTTTCTGTTAAACTGTGTTGAAAAGCTTGTCAATGACTTATTTAAAGATTTATTGATATATATTGTTCTACTTCTATTTTATTTATTAGGATAGAAGGAAAAATCGGAATCGGAATCGGAATCGGGATCGGACTTTTGGCCGGGGGATCCGAAATAGATGAATCGGTCAAAATCGGCCGAATCGGATCAGAAAATCGGACTTTTTTGCCAGAAGCTCATTTTATACTAGAAAAATAGAAAAAAGTTGATAAAAAAATAATTTGTGAAATTTAGACAAATATAAGATATATACCATTAAGTACAGAAAAAAAATAAGATATATAAGATATATACCATTAAGTTTAGACAAATATAAGATATATACAGAAAAAAATAAGCACATGCCATCCCTTGCTTTCATTCGGCTGGAGAAAAAAAAATACTGACTCAAATATAAGATATATACCATCAGTATGCTTTTAAGTTACAAAACATACACTGGTCTAGTGGTATTGTTGGATCTTGGTTAGAGGGGCGGCTTGGGCTCGAATCCCTTTGGAGACCAAATTTTTTTGCTTTCATTCGGATGGAGAAAAAAAAAAAATACTGACTCAAATATAAGATATATATTATTAAGTATGCCTTTAAGAAACAAAAGATGCAATGGTCTAGCGGTAGTGTTGGCTCTTGGTTGAGGGACGGCTTGGGTTCGAATCCCGCTGGAGGGAAAACATTTTGCTTTGACATTTCACATTTTCAACTAATTCCACTTTAACTGTTTGTTCCGGCCGGAATTTCACTGAAATGGCCGAAATTTGATTGAATGTCGGCCGTTCCAGCCGAAATTTGACTGAAACATGGTCATTCCGGCCGAAATTTCACCGGAACCAATGCTAACCGGGTAACTCGGACTGAAATCGGATCGGCTCCAGCCGATTCTGGTCCGGAACGGCCGATTCCGCGCCGGAATGGCCGATTTTGCAATCTATGTTTATTAGGTATGAACCCAAAACTGATACTGGTTTCAAATAAGGATTGTACCAGTGTTGTGTCTATTTGTTTTGTTGGTTGT
Organism: Carex cristatella; assembly: GCA_024447775.1. NCBI lineage: Eukaryota > Viridiplantae > Streptophyta > Magnoliopsida > Poales > Cyperaceae > Carex > Carex cristatella. The sequence goes on along the minus strand of JAJHPF010000011.1, from coordinate 7,249,541 downwards.
GAACTTGTAATGCCCTGTCGTGGTTGTACTGAGCAGTGGTACCAATCGGTATTAGTTTCTTTTGTATGCTTGTATGTCGGAATCAGTTTACGGGGACTTAGTTGCAACAAATGTATAAATCAATGTAAGAATCAATAAAGTTCCTATGTGTGGATGATATTCCCTTGTCGGGCTTTGGGCTGTTGACTAGAAACGGAAAATAAGATTGGAAAAGAAATACTTGAATTATTGAACTTGACATTCGAGCTTGGTACGAAAAATGTGAAACTGGAAAATAAGATGAGAATGCTTAATTTAATGGTCTCTGTAGGAAAATAAATGGATTTGGATCTTAATTGTTTGGACATGGACTGATTGGATTGAAATTGTATTGAATTAGACATGATTAATGAAGTAACAAAATAATTAACCGAAAGATATCATTAATTGAAAATAGGTACTTTTATTAATCAAACACAGATCGGGGATGATTATAGATATGCTCAGTTTTGTGTATGACGATTTATCTGATATTAATGAGCATTGTAGGACCCCACATGTAGTTAAACTTGGAAGATCATAGTTCTAAGAAAATAATAAGTTAAACAATAAACAGTTAAAGGAAGATAAGATTGTTCTAAAATCTAAATAAAATTGTGTTAAGTACTTATACAGATAGTTACTAAATAAATACGTGGGATATACATGGGATTTTACATATTCAAATATGTAAGTTGTTTTGTATTATATAAAAATGTTACAAGTATTGATTAGAATATATATACGGTTTTAACATAGGCATGATTATGACAGAGACATATTAGATAGTATGTTCAAGAAGAACTGACTGATAGTGACCATGCTTGATTGTCCTATGATATCAGGTGCATGATTATTGCATTAGTCTGAGATTCATCACTAGAAATTAAATCGTAACTCGTTATGCATTTTCAGCTACAGGTAAGTCTGTTGACTGCCATGTTATCAATTGGTTAATTTCTATTGCAAATGATTGATTGAGACCACAGTGATTGAATTGATTGAATATTGAATATTGTAATCCTTGAACATCCATATAGTGGAGAAAAATAATTAATATATCGTAAAGTCTTGAAGCTACTAGACTATACTCCAGGACCCTTATGTGCATATGGTGAATGACCCCAACTGATTCTAGTACTGGTTGAGTAGGGGATATTGGATAAATGTGAGCTGTAACTATAAGATTAATTAACTGTGGTAATTGTCTTATCATTAAAAAAAAGTTTCTGATAATGACAGTATTATAATATTGGTTTCATATTATGTTCGTTAACAAATTATTAGGGTAGCTAGAACAGTAGAAGCCCTGACTCAACAAATACATGTCACGTAAAAAGTCAAACATTGTTTGTTAGATGGCATCTGCACGGCATGTCGGATGGTATCTGTCAATGTTATCAAATTATAAATTGTAAAGGTAGGAAACCAAAATGTTACGAAATTTTTATGTTTTAAAACATTTAGACATAAATAATTTATTATGATAAAATTCTTAGAGTTATGATTTATTTATGTAATTTTTAATTGTTCAATTGGATATTGTTATTGAGTTAACATACCACGAAACCATTTTTTATGAACATAATGACACCGAGCCCTTATTCCAGCCAACGCTACTGAATCCGCGACTTTTTCTGGGAATTTTTGAGTACCAACAATTAAAATGTTTTTTTTTTTACTTGCGGCATCAAAAAGTAAATCACAAGCTTCTGATAAAAAACGAGCAGTTTTAGCGGGATTTGTAATATGTATACCTAAACGTTTGTATTTGGGCTTTAGAAGGATATAAGGAGTATTTGTCATTATATAATGAACTGTTAGTTTCTTGTATGGAGATTTCATTATGAATATGGATTTCCTTCGAATCCAATAATCTAAGTGACAATCAACACAGATAAATAATTTATTATTTATCACCCATTTCCCCCTTGTGGATTTATAGGTTTGATAGATGAAGATAGAGAAATGTTTCTAGATAATAATTGACAACAAGACCAGTTAAATATATTAGAGACACAGGCACACGGACCGTGTCAAACAAATCCGGCAGTTAATCTAAGTTTTCAGATTATTGCCAAATTAAAGATGGATGGTTATGGAGTATAAAAGGACGACCCCTTGGGCCAGAAGGCATCAAATTTCGTACAGAACACAGATCCAATCATACAGAGACCAATTCTAAGAGAGTTCGACAACAACCAACTTGGAGACGAAGTAGAGAGGAGGAAATCGAGAGAATTCCGACGGATCTTCTTCGTATTTTCGGTCTTTGCAATGAATTGTTTATCTTGCTTTTGTTTTTCTGTTTTAGAAACCATGTTTGAGTAGTTTCTTTAGTTTCTTAGGTTATGATGTAGTCGAATACTTTGTTTACTTGCTAGTTGTTTGATTATGTGCGATGTTTTGTGTTTGCTTGTTTGCGTATGATTTTTATTGCTTTTCTGCGTTGTTCGATCATTATTTGGTTCTTACCACTAGGCTTGGCCACGTCTAACAAGGTACTGTGTCCAATTCTGTCCTTCAACCAGACCAAGTATTTGAGGTAAGTCGATGAACCGAGAGGGAAGACTAATTAGTAACCGAGAGGTGAACGTTTCAGAAATCGAGAGATTCTGAATACCTTTAGTAAACCAAACAAGTAACTTAGGTCATTCGAACCAACGAACGAGAGTTTAGGTTAGAACCCTAAGAGGATTGAATTTGTATTTCTATACAAGAGTTGAGGTTTAGGAACATCAGGTATGGTCAGTTCATCATATACATAATCAATTAGCACAGAAACCAGACAACTACAGTTTCCCTCGAGTCCGACACGGACCGTGTAGGAGACTACACGGGCCGTGTGATAGGGGTCGTGTATGAGAGTACACTGGTCGTATCAGGTGAGAGGCAGAGTTGCAGATGAAATCAGAAACCCAAGAAACGCTTGTTTTAAATTAGTTTTAAAACTCCAGTTTAGTTTATTTGCAACCTTACAATACTGTTAACCAAAATTTCAAACAACTCAACCCCTTTGAACATTTCTAGTCTTAAGATAATCTGAGTAAAAATCTAGTTAAATTATTGAACCGTCCTGTGGATCGATACCCGATATTACTAACGATAGGATTGTGCACTTGCAGTCTGAATCAGAAGTAGAATCGAGGTTTAAAAGGTACAACTTGCTGTACTGAAACTTTGTAGTACACTTTTTTGCGAACAAATGTAAAGCAAAATGTCCCACAGAACGATTTCTTTTACAAACCTTACTGGTAAAAATTAATTTCGAAAATATCTACTATTCATTGAGTAGACATTTATTGGCTTTTACTGTTCCCAAATCAACAAGAGCATTTCTCACCTTAATTTCCAATCTATCTCGGTTCAATATCAGTAATTGAAACCTCATTTGATAACATGGGGACAGACTTCCTTGAAGACCTATCAGTGTTGCCTCCAATGTTTCCCAATCCAACACATCTACTGCCATTCACAATGCAAAATGTGGGCCTAGACGGAGTCTCGAGAAACACTATTTCGTTGCTAAGCATCACAAGCACATTTGACATAGTAGGTCTGTCTGCTGGGTTGTCCTGGACACACAATAGCGCAATATGTGTGCATCTCAACAATTCACTCCTTGGATATTGTTGACCTAACGATGGATCAGCTACTTCTGTAATGGTACCGTTGGTCCAATTTTCCCATACCTATATAAGGGTAAGTTCTAATTTGTTAGTATATAGTTCCTTTGTTGATTATAGAAATAATAGATACAAAGGATTGGTGCTTCTGCTACTTACAAAACTCTGGAGAATTTCGATCTCATCATTCCCAAAGAAATTTTTCTTCTTTCCAGTTATAATCTCTAAAATGATAACACCATAACTGAAAACATCTGACTTGACTGAGAAATGACCATGTATTGCATACTCCGGGGCCATATATCCACTGCAACAAATTATGTATATCAACGTCAGTTTTACTTTAGTTATCTCCGGGGGATCATAAAAAAGTCTTTGGTCAAACTCAACATTTACTCCAATATATACATGTATGGTACTTGTAATATAATCGTGTGACATATACACTTACCGTGTTCCAACAAGTCGACTTGTGATCGCTTGAGTTTGGTCGCCTCCAAAAAGTCGAGCGAGACCAAAGTCAGATATCTTTGGGTTCATCTCTGCATCAAGCAAGATATTGCTTGCCTTCAGATCTCGATGAATAATTCTTAGCTGAGAATCTTCGTGTAGATAAAGCAGCCCTCTTGCAATTCCATAAATGATCTTGAACCTTTTCCTCCAGTCTAGTAGGTGTCGCTTCTCAGTATCTACATAAGCAGATAACAAGGACCTTATTTAGGACTAGAAATGTATCTTCTCCAATAGTTAAACTACTATACATAGCTAACTACAATATAAGGAGTATTTAAGTTTATATCTCCGAAAACCGAGACTCTACATTTCCAAATAATTAAAGCCAATAATGCTAATCTGGCAAGCCAAATTAACATAAAAGCGTAGTATTTAAAAGTTGGATTGTAAGAGACAAAGGGCCATGTGTAACAATTTTTTTTATGGTAATACCATAAGTATGGCCTAGGTCCAACCAAAGAAAAAGTGAAATTCACCAAAAAAAGAAAATACTTGAGAATTAATTAACGTTATAATGTTACTCTAGAATTGGAAATCAACCAGTTAATTGAAAGATATATTTTCCTGACAGAGAAAAAAAACCTTACCAAAAAGGATTTGATCAAGGCTTTTGTTTGGTACATATTCATAAACAACCAATTTTTCTTGTCCATCCAAGCAAACACCAAGAAGTCTGACAAGATTTTTGTGTTGAAGCTTTGCGACCAAAATTAGCTCATTTTTCAATTCGTCCAGTCCTTGGTTAGAACTTTGAGAGAGTCTCTTTACTGCTATTTCTCGGCCATCCGGCAGTGCACCCTTATAGAAATTTAAAAAAATAATTGCATAATATAAATGTCTAGATAATTAGTAATGAAGTTAATGAGTATAATCCTACCTTATATACAGCTCCAAATCCACCTTCACCAATTTTGTTTTCTTCTGCAAAATCAATTGTCGCGACTCTTATTACAGAGATATCAAAAAGCAGTGACTCGACACTTTTGATCTCCTTAGGATTACTCACATCTGTACATTTACACCAAATATCGATCAGCACGAGCCAAGATTACTTGAGTACAAACTTGATCAAATAAAATGATCTTACTTACTCTGCAATGGTTTTGTAATCCCTGATTTTCTCCTCTTTAAGAAGCAAACACAAAGACCAGTGATTACAACAAAAGCAAGGACCAATAGTATAGTGATTACCAGAATTGTCACAGTTGTAGTTTTCTTCTTGCCTGCATAAAGCACATCAAAACTCACAATCACGTCTAAAACACCTTTTGAATTGAACAAATTTCAACGACAATAATTTAATATATCAAATAGATGTAGTACAATTGCCAAATGAATATCTACATCCGAACTATCTTAAGTAATATTATTTATTAAAGATTGTCATAAAACATACTTAGTCATCAACTAACCCTTCACATCTTGATATGACTTGATGTCCAATGTATCAATTTGAACTAAGGTTTAAGCAATGATTTTACGTAGTATTATGCAAGCAAAAACACTGCTGCAACTATGTAAAACTCACAGAAACTACATAGAAGGCTATAAATATTAAGAGCCCCATGTTATCCGCAACCGCAATGCACATATTGTGCAACTATGTAAATATCGATAGACATACCTATTCGATGAGATAAATTTAACTTAAACTTAGATTTCTAGGTGTCAGTACCAAATGGCACCATTGATTTCCTATTAGGTTTTTTTTTTTATTACAAATAGTTCTAAAAAAAAAAAAGCAAAAGTTAGTTTTATGTACAATTTGGATTAGAGAAGGACTGATGTGCAATTTTAAAAAAAAATCTGGACTTCTGGATAATATGTTAAAATAGTGAATGTTTAATTTCCTTTTCCAGCAACCATCCCTTGTAAGGTTCTGAGAAACACACAAGTGCAATACTATAGACAGCTTCTTTTTTCTCATATGTATTTTTAATTTTATATGATCATAAAGAATGCATTTTTCAGAGCACGTGTGCAATTTTTTGTGGTTTGTTTCAAGATTCTTTCAAAAGAAGTGTATCGAATTTCATTTCTTGTGGTTCTTCTTGACATGCTGTTGCTGAAGAAAAAACGATGAAGGCAAATAAACCGAATCACATCTACCATTTCAGTACTCAACTACTTTAATAGTAGTGAACAACACTCTTAATGTTCTCAAGTGAAGAGGGTTTGAAGATTTACTTTGAATGTGTTGTTGTCTTATTGGCCTTGTAATTGCTGGTTGTACCGCAAGATTGTTACAAATTGACGGCAGCCACAGTCATGGGAGAGGTGAAAAGAAGGAAGAAGAACAGGATGGAGAAGAGGACGGATCTTAACACAATTAATTCAAAAGGTACTTAGCCACTCTCACAGTTTTCATTTTTTAAGGAGATTCTGGACCATCCGATAAAGTGATTTTGTACCTATTTTACAAAATAGTGAAAAATTCTAAAAAATAGAAAATTTAGTATCCAAACATATTTTATTATGAAGGTCGTGTTGATCGATTTGGATCAACTGTTCTGACGTTGAAAATGAAGATAAAGGATTAGGTGCAAATATATATATAAAGTTAAATTTAATTATTTTTTTAATTTTTATATAGTTCAGTCTTCCTCAAGTGTGTGCTTATAGTCCAGTGGTTATAATTCTACATTGTAGTTGTGGAGGCTTGGACTTAATTTTCACCTACCACATATTACATATTTTCATATTGTACGTTTCAGCATCTATAATGAAATGTTTTTCCCAAAAAATACAAATGGAATATTTTTTAGGGGTATTTTTGTTAAATATTGATACAAAATTAGAGTCAGAATATTTCAGATTTAGAGATCTGGATGGAAACGTGTTGTGATGTATTTTTAGCAATAGTTGAGTTAGCGGGGTTAGTTATTTCTATATTTAGTTTGTGTAGTGGGTTTAGTGGATGCCTAAATATAGCGTATTGTAACAGGAGGTTAGGTGTATTGTAACAGGAGGTTAGGTAGTGGGATGCTAAGTTTAGATAGTTCAAGTTTAGTTGTTGTAGTACTATAAATTCAGCATGTTATAATGGAATTATCAAGAAGAGTAGAATTATTTATGTCAATACTTCTTCCTCTTATTACTCAATAATCCAACAAATTGGTATCAAAGCAATCGACCTTGGGGCATTTTCAATGGCAAAAAGAGCAACAACATGGTGAATGTAACTCAACCAACAATTCCTCTATTCAAAGGCTAGAATTACACTTTTTGGAGCATCAAGATGACGACCTTGTTCAAGTCACACGGCCTATGGGAGTTGGTTAACAATGGTCCAGCAGATCCAAACCAGCAAGAAAATCAGAAGAAAGATGCAAGGGCGTTATGCTTCATCCAACAGGCAGTTCATGACACCATTTTCTCAAAAATTGCAGTAGCCACCAGCACAGAGGAGGCATAGACAACCCTGAAAATAGCATTTCAAGGAAGTTCTCGAGTCATGGCGATCAAACTTCAAGGCCTACGCAGGGACTTTGAACCATTGCAGATGAACAAGGAAGAATCCGTGCAAATTTTTCTCTCAAGAGTACAAGAGGTGGTCAACCAAATTCGAGCATTTGGAGACACCATGGAAGAGAAGACAGTGGTGGCGAAGGTGTTAAGGAGCCTAATACCCAAGTTTGATCATGTAGTTGTAGCAATTGAAGAGTTCAAAGATCTAGCAACCTACATCTTCGATGAACTCATGGGATCACTACAGACTCATGAAGCAAGGATGTCAAAGGCGGAAGATAAAGGCGATGACAAGGCGTTCTACGTGCAGGGGGAGACGTCAAGAAGTAGAGGCAGAGGCAATTTTAGCAGAGGAAGAAGTAACTCCAGCAGAGGAGGAAGAGGACGAGAAAGAGGCAGTAGCAACACTTCTGAAAATAGTCAACCATATGATGAATCCAAGAAGGACATTCAATGCTATTATTGCAACAAGTTTGGGCACTATCAATTTGAGTGCTATGAAGCCAAGAAAAACATCCAATGCTACTACTGCAATAAGTTTGGTCACTACCAATCTGAGTGCTACAAGAAGAAAAGGGAGGAGAATCAAGCAAGCTATGCTGTAGAAGAAAATGATCAACCGTCACTCTTCATGGCATACACCAAAAGCAAGATTGATGCAAGCAGCAAGGGCACAGTAGGAGTGCACATAATAGAAAACGATGGAAGCAGTCCAGAAAGTGGCAAAATCATGGTGAGTAGAAATATTTTGTTTGTTGAAAATGCCCTCAAGGTGGAGAATGTAGGGCTTATTCATTAGAGACTGTTGAAGCTGGTGTACAAACATGATATACAGCTGGCTCAGATGCCAGAAAAATGTAGTTTCAAGGTGTTGAGAGATATTGTGTCGAAGAGGTTTCCTTCATTATGTGCTGATCAAATACAAGGACTCTGATGGAGATCTGGTTACCATTACTGATACACAAGTGCTGCGGATGGCAGAATCATGTTTCAACCAGCTTGTACAGATGGAGGCCGAGAAAGAAGAAAAGGAACTTTCCTTGATGAGACTACATATTGTAGAGAAGTCAATCTTGAGCAAGAGCCAACAATCACAGAGGAGGAAACTGAACCTCCTGGGAGTGAAATTGGCACCCCAGAATATAATGAGAAGCATGTGAAGATGGAAACCGAGACCAAGGTGGAGTCTAAGAAGAAAGTAAAGAAGACCAATGTGTCAATGCAAGAAATGGTATATGGTGCATTGCCAGCTGAGGAGGCAAACACAAGAAAGAAGGAGAAATAAAAGGAGAAGCAATTGAAGAAGATGCTAGAGGGCAAGCTTTTAACTAGGAAACAAAAGGATGACCAGAGAAAATTGGAAGCTATGAGATGGCAGTTTATTGCACAAAGTGCTGAGGGTTTGGGTAGTAAAAGTTCTGGTAAACTGAGGTTATAGAGAGGCCGAAATATGAGACAAAGAAGCAAAAGCCTAAGGTGGTTGAAAAGAAGGTCATAGAGGAGGTTATAGAGGCTGATAATGATGTGAAAAAATCCACGGTGGATGATGAATCAGCCAAGTCACAATCTCAGGTAGCTACTATCAAAGAAGCTAAGGAGCAGATAGAAGAGGTGAAACCGACATGGGAGAATGACAATTGGGATATGAAAATCTGGAATGATGATGCACAAGAAGAAGATGATGTTGAAACTTGGAGTTGGAAATTTTGTATCAAGGGGGAGTGTTGAATATTGATACAAAATTAGAGTCAGAATATTCCAGATTGAAAGATCTGGATGGAAACGTGTTGTGATGTATTTTTAGCATGTAGTTCAGTTAGTGGGGTTAGTTATTTTTATATTTAGTTTGTGTAGTGGATTTAGTGGACGCCTAAATATGGCAGTTTTGTAACAAGAGGTTAGGTGTATTGTAACAGGAGGTTAGGTAGTGGGATGCTAAGTTTAGATAGTTCAAGTTTAGTTGTTGTAGTACTATAAATTCAGCATGTTGTAATGGAATTATCAAGAAGAGTAGAATTATTTATGTCAATACTTCTTCCTCTGTTTACTCAATAATCCAACAAATTTAACGGACAAAAGCAATGGTCTGGCCACTTAGAAGTTGTGTGCAAGGTGAGATCCAACCAATTTTTTATTATACCCAAAAAAATATTAAATATACCCTAAAAAAATATTTAAATATGTCCAGACCACCAAAATAAGGGGCGGTCCACTATGCATGCCAACAAGACTGCCCCCTATTTGGGCGGTCCAGTACTCAAGTAAACCGCCCCCCATTTGGGCAGTTCACTATACACCCTATGTAAGGGTGTTTTCTCTCTCTTGCCCCACTCACAATTAATTCATTCTACCATCTCCAAACTCGAACTCAGCTCTCCAAAGGCGATTCTAAAGTATGTTTTTTTTTACTCCATGTCATTTTTTTTAATCACTGATAAAGACTTTTTTTTTTCTAAGGTAGTGTACTCCGAAAAGAAATGTTAATTGAATTATACGTGGGCGGTAAATTCACGAAAGGGGCGGAGGGAGAACAATACATGAAAGATGTAAGTTATGGCCTCCAGGTGAATGCAAATACTACATTTCTGGAACTTAAGAAAATAATGTACGAAAAAACAAATTTAAACTCCAACCGATTTGACATAGACCTTTGCAACCGGATTAAACCAAATGGGATAACAGACTTTTCTTTGTAAAGTATCCTATAACAGATGAGGAGTTATGGAGAGGTGTTTACAGCATGTTTGAGACCAATATTATCCCGGTAATGGACCTGTTTTCCAAGAAAGTTCTAGTTGAACCCATTGCCAGACCTTCTGCCTAGAACAACTAGGACACCAGGCCTCAACCTTCTGCCCATAACAACTGGGACAGCTGGGACACCATGATTGGACCTTTTATCCAAAATAACTCGAATTTTTATTACTCGGGCTACCACAACTCGGGTTATGATAACCAGGGATATGATAATTATGCTCCAACTGACAATTATATCCTTGATTATGCATATGATCACACCCTGGATTTTACCTCACAGCTACCACCACCTCCATCGCCCTCCTGAACTTAGAAGACAGGTTATATATCCATATGTACCTGAGTCAGTACCTACAAGGTTACCTGCCATTGATCGGGATGATACTGGTATTGGTATTGACGGTATCAATGCAATACCAGAAATAGAAATGGATACTGGTGATAATTGGGAAGGGGATTATAGGGTGTATAGTGAAACGTCCAAATAGGAGGCTGTTTACTCGGGTATTGGACTGCCCAAATGGGGGGGGGGGGTTCTTGTTGGCCTAGTGGATCACACCTTATTTGAGCAGTCTGGGCATATTTAATATTTTTTTGAGGTATTAATAAAAAATCGGGAGATATTACCGTCAATCAAGATATTAAAAAAATCAAACTGTTAATTCGATCTCTTATCAATGGCGGTTTAAAAATATTGTTCCCTAAAATATTAGTCCATTTTAAGATCCCTAGATTTTATGCTATCATATGTTTATATTTTATACATTATTTAATATATAAAAAATTAAGCATAATCTATATATTATTAAATAGATTTGTATTGTTATACTTAGTTATATTCTTGTTGGTATTAATTATTTTTTATTATTGCTGTTGTTATTAGTATTATAGTTTTCATTATTTTTGTAATAATACATATACATATTAAAAAAATCTGAAAGTGAGGATGACTAGACTTTGATTTGATCACCACTTTTTTTTAAATTGCCCCCCTGCCCTCCCTCTCCTCTTTTCATAATTTCATAGGAATTATCAAATTAAAGTTTCAATCCCCCTCTTTTTTTTTTTTTACAAAATTATACTAAAACTTTGATTTGATCACCATCTTTTAATTAAATTGCTCCGGCCCCCTCCCTCCCTCTCCCCCTCTCCTCTTTTCATAATTTTATAGGAATTATCAAATCAAATTTCAATCCCCCTTTTTTTTTTCAAAATTATAAAGAAGATGACCAAATCAAAAGTTATCCTCCTTTGGGGGAACAATATGCTTCAAAATAGAGTCATGGTAGGCGCTCAGACATTGGCATGCACATAGGAAGCTTCGCCAAAAGTGATCAACAGGGCCACTCTGAAGATGAGGGTTTGAGATCATCTTTACGTCCGGCTCCTCCGCTCTGCCTCCTCTCTCTCCTGGCCCGTCCGATCCACTTTATCTCGTCCCATTCGAGCGAATGACTCCGTCTAACGGATCTGACTGCTGTTTGGTGATCTATCTCAATTTATTCGAGCAGATACTTTCGTCCAACGGAGCTGGCCACCGCTCGTCGGTTTATCTCACCATTTTTGGAATTCTTTGATTGAGAGTTTTGTGAATTTGTTGCACCACTACTATAGTATTTACTATATCTACGTATAATAATGTATATTTATGGTTAATGATGATGATATGTGCTGACGCTTCTCCTTTTCCTCCTCCTCGTCTCTTCTTCTACTTCCTCTATATTTCATTTTAAATAACTTAGGCACAAACCTCATGTGAGCATGAAGTCTCCTCTGGATACCCCTGTCTTGCTTTGATTACAACAACACTATTTTGTGTTAACAACAAGAAATTATGCAGGCTCATAACCTACGAATTTGAGCATGAGCACAGAAAATCCTACAGGCTCACAATCTACTAATCTGAGCGCAGTAACTTTTGGTTCTGCTATTTGTTTTTGATTTTTCTTGTCAACTTTTGTTAAGTGGTTTAGTTGTAATATTTTAAGTACTGGTACAAATGTGTATGTATTGGTACGAATTACTGTGTAACTAGTTTACTCCTAATTAATAAAATATTACCTACAGACTTTCAACAGAAAAAAAGAGTTATCCTCTTTTTTTCGCAATTTATGTTGCCAATAGGGTAAATATATGATTGAGAGTGTGCTTGAATCAAAGATTTGGCCAATCCATACCTTGTAAAAAATAATAATAATAATAAAAACAGACTGGTTGGGTTGATACCAGTTGAGTAATAGGTGTGGTGCTACCTGGGTTCAAATACCGGTGACATTTTGAATGCTTTTGATTTTTATGCTATTCAAGATATTGGAATCCGCATTCTCTGTATTAAGATGCTGTTTGAGTTAATTTTCAGACTACATGATCAGAATTTAAATCAATTTGACTGTCTATAATGCACACGACTTTTGATGTTAATGTGTATTTGAATTGAACGGTTCAGATCTTAACTCAAAATCTTGACTTAACTCAGAGAAAAGAATTCCAAGATATTGTACGGGAATTATTTCTTAAATGAAGCGGGTGATTGCGGCCATAATTATGAGAATCAGTCGATTTCAAGTCGAATCGGTTAATTTGTATCGAAGTTGGCCGGATTCGATTCAATTTTAAATTAAATTACATAGCATGCAGTCTTTCGGTCCAAAATTGATAAACTATATTGGTTCGGGTCAACTGATTTTCAGTCTAATATTTAAAAATAAAAGATGGAACCAAATCCTTGCTGCACTCTTCTCTCTCACTTCTCATTTTGTTCTTCACACCTCTTTTATGTCTGATCTCCAATACAACAATTTCTCTTTTCTCTTTCTAGTCACTACCGACTCGAGTGAAGAGGAGAATGAGAGAGACGAAAGGAGCTGAGTTGATCAAAACTGATGTGAATGTAGAATTGTCGAAACTTGTAGTGTAGAGTCCACCATTTCGATCAGAGCGCGGTGGTAAGTAGATCCATTAGAGTACGATGACTCGAATGAAAGAAGATCTGGAACAGACCACGACGGTGAATAGAGTGATTAAGAGTATTGAAAGTAGGATTAAATAAATATGGTAGTTTAGAGATATTAATAAATATAAATTAATAGATTTAGGAAAGAGAATCATTTGATTGTTGTAATTATAATTATTTTTTACCAATAAAATTGTTAGGTGACATTAAGTTATTAATTTTAAAATAAAAATAAAATAAAATAACAGATGGACCGATTTTCTCCCGATTGTTTTTTAATTAAAATATATGAAGGCAACTTGGCGACTTGGGGATGACATGACGTTTTTGGTGTTTCCGGCGGCGTGTGACTGTTAACTAACTTTTTTTTAACAATTCTAAACTATTGAAATTTCATTTATACTCCTCAAAAACATGGAAATTACGTATTCCCCCTCTCTAAAATTTATAGTGATGTTTCTATCGACATAAGGACTTATTTGTAAAATGAACATATTTTTATTTTCAAAGTTCAAACAATCGATCTGAACCGTTCATCTTGTTCTCCATATTAATACGTGCTTGGAGACCAAATTTTATATCCTGATTTTTTTACTATTTATTAAGATGGTACAAAAAATATCAAATTCAGACCATTGAATTTGTACCCATCTTAATAAATAGGAACAAAATTCAGAAAAATGTAAAATTTGGTCTCCAAGTACATATTAATATGGAGAACAAGATGAACGGTTCGGATCGACTGTTTGAACTTTGAAAATAAAAATATGTTCATTTTACAAATAAGTCCTTATGTCAATAGAAGTCTTTGCCAAATTTATAATATCATATTAACAATTTTAAACTTAAAATACTAAAATTTAATTTATTTTTTTTATTAAAACTCATTTTAAATTTATGAAGTATCCATTGTACCCTTCAATAAAAAAATTAAAAAAATACGTAGCATATTTTAGAAAAATATCAGTCTTCTAATTGATCGGTTTCCAAGAGCAAATGAGTTATTTATCTACTTCTAATGCTTACACAAGTATATAACTACATGTTATTGTTTAAGCATCATAAGTAGATCAATGACCAATTTGCCTTCGGAAACTAACTAATTAGAAGACTGTCATTTCTCTAAAACATGCTATGTATTTTTACTTTTTGTAGTGAAGGGTAAAATAGGTACTTCATAAATTTAAAAGCTGCTATTTTTTTTAAATTTAAAAAAGTAAATATGATCACATTATGAATTTTAGAGGGGAACTACGTAATTATTAAGTTTTAGCCTATTAAGTAAATATGATATTATGAGTTTTAGCCTATGAAATTAAAAAAAAAAAAAAAAAAAGTAAATTGAACAATCGATCCTATTCCTGTTGTATATTCACGAAATTTTATATCACCAACTGAGAGTTAACTAACGATCCTATTCCAATTAAGTAAATATGATATTGTATACTTCAACAAATTACTCAAAACTTTTAGCCTGTAGAAGTTGGAATTCGTATTACTGTTCTTATGTCAGTCGTCACTAGTCACTAATAGATAGGCGTAGTTATCTAAAACAAGAAAAAAAGGCTAATTAACTACTAATACTTGTATAAGTAAAATAGATAGTTCTTTCAATACCTTGAAGTGCTGGAGCTGGAGCTGGAGCTGGAGCTAGAGCTGGTGCATTCTCGGCCGGAGGCGCAAGTGCCAGCAACGACCCCCCACTGTAAAACAAGTAGACCTCGTACCGTATGTTACACCTCACACCAAGAATTATCCCTCCTACCTTTCCACTAAACCACTTCGGCATCTCACCAATTAGATTATTCAAGCAAGATGCACAGTCCGAACTAGACATGTCAGGTGTACACTGTACCAACCCATATATCTCAGGAAAGGCCTTAGACTGATTCAATTCTGCTGTTCCGAACTTTTTTGAACTATTGAAAACAGCATAGTCTGCCGTGGTGTTCATAAGGTAGTTTAGATAACTATCGTACAGGGTTTGTGATCCTGTTATATTAAGATTGCTCCACTTAAAATATTGATTCGAGTTGTCGATTGAGGAGAGGAAATCTTGGTTTGAGAACCGTAGGAGGCAGAAATCATAATAAATAGTTGCATCTTTATAATATGGGCATATGTTTTGGATATCCTGAGTGGCTTCCAAAAGGCAGGAAGAGCAGGTAGAGGAGTTGACATCCCCACGGCAGAGGAATAGCCCAAAGATTTCATTGGGAATGCTGCCGAAAGTGCTCGTTGCGAATCCAAAATTGGAGGAATTAGTGGCACTGGTTGTAAGGTTGGTCAAGAGTGTTCGGAGGTTCAAGTGGTATGTGCTGTTGGCTATGTAAGTGCCGGTTGAACCGCATAAATTATACAGCATCACACTGCCCGCGTTGGCAGTAGGTGGGAGGAGAAAAATTAAGAGGGCCGAGAGGAGTGTAACGGTAAGGTCAGGGAATTTCATGGTGGATATTGTTTATTGAAGCTTGAAGTTTGTGGATGTTTTGAGGAATGAATGGTCAGCCGGCGTAGGAAGGGGGGTCTATGGTCTTATGGAGTTTGGTTTGCCCTTGCAAATGTCACTTGACAGGAAGAAGACATGATGACTCAAGCATCGATTCCAGTAAGGCCAGTCAAATTGTTTCCATTGCCTTGTGTCTTTGCCAACTTGCTGTCCTATATTAGTATTAGTAATAATTATTAATGTAATATTAATGTTTAAATGCGTTACAAAATACATTTACTATTCACTTATTAACTATTCAATGCAGAGCAATAAAAATTGCCAAACGACATATAAATGACGACGTAATTTCTATACTCGGTACATAGATGGAGTTACGGGATTAATAACTCAGATTCAAAGTATTTTTATTGTTTTCCAATAATACACAAAGAAATATTTCAATTTTTCATACAGCCGCGAAAAGTCCGGTATGAAAAATATTGATTCAGGCTATTCGTTTCAGTTTTTCTAATAAATTAAATTATATATTATTATATCCAATTTCAAAGAAATATATAAAAAAATTATAATATTTTAATAAAGAATAAAAATAACAAATTATCTCAATTTCCAAAAAGAAAAAAATGAGAGAACATATATTTTTTTAAAAATTCAATTGTGTCTGACACACTTGAGGAATTTTTTTCATTTTTTTTAAATAGAAGAATCCAAATATTTTTTGTATTTACCTAGAAGTCACTTTCGAATCGGTATCAATGACGCAGATTCAAAACATTTTTATTTTTCTCCAATAGCACACAAAGAAATATTTTAATTTTCTTATAGCCGCGAAATATCCGGTCTGAAAAAGATTGATCCGTATTATTTGTTATAGTCTTTCTAATAAATAAAATTATATAGTATTCTATCTAATTTCAAAATAATAAAAAGAATATTTCTAATATTTTAATTCAAAAATAAACAATACATCATTTTCTGAAAACAAAAAAGATGAAAACAAATTTAAAAAGAGAACCGGCCAATTATTAGCCGGTTTCTATTAAAAATGAAGAACCAGCTAATAATTGACCAGTTTGGATATATTTACAAATAACCAACTTCTATAAACATATTAAACAATTTGTATTTAATTTTGAATATAAAGAAAAATTACGGAATAAAGTGGGTCTCCACACGCAGATGCAGATGCAGAAGCAGAAGCAAAAGAGCAAACTACAAGTCAAAGGTGTTCATAAGCAGATGCTGCACACTCACAAAGTAACCTTAATCTTTTTTTTTCTCTTTTTTCTGGATGACAATCTTTGGTTTACTAGGGTGTTCATCGGATCCGGTTTATTTGGTTTTTAACCGAACTGAAAAAATTCGGTTCATATGGTTTGTTTTTTTGGTTTAATTGGTTCGGTTTGGTATATATGATGGTCTTCTGTTTGCAGAGGTGCAAACGGATCAGATAATATCCGACCGTATCTGGATCCGTATCTGAAAATTTGATACGGATATCCGATATCCGAATATCCTACAGATATGATTTTGAATTTTAATTATTCCTATCCGAATAATACATATAGACCATATAGTTTAATATATATTATGAAAATATTTATTGTTGAAAATAATAAGTGATCTCAACTATTCATCATCCTTCAAATAGAATAGGAAAATATAGGAAATAAATGAATTGTATAGTAACCGCAGCATTGTAACATTCTAACAGTAAATTAAATGAACCGTTGGAACCTTTTTTGTATAAATAAGATTTAGAAACTTGTAAACATAAACAGAGATAGGAAAATAGAATCAATAAAAGAAATTTTATAACTCTTCTCCTCATAATCATATCTGTCTCATAACTCTTCTCCTCATAACATAAAAGAAATCCCCGCGTCTGTGAAACTATTTTTTTAAACAAAAAATAAAATAAAAAAAGAAGTGATGATGGACGGCTTTCAACGACCACTATCAGAGACCGGCGTTTCTCCCGGTGTCTGATAACCTTTTAAAAAAAAAAAAAAATTGAGAACTATCAGCGACCGGCGAAAAATTGTTCTGCGATCAATTTATACCGGTCTCTGAAAGTTAGTCCTAAAATCCCTGCGCCAGGTTTTTTTCATTTCGTTCGTTTAGGTTTTAGACAGATCGGAAATAAAAAGAGGCGCGCGACGATCCCCGCCTGCGTCGCCACCGCCGCCTGTGTCCGCTCGACGATAAACCCTTTCCTGTTCTCGCACCACAGAGGCCACCGCACTGGCCGTAGAGTACCGGCACGCCCCGCCTCTGCCACTTGGACAGTTCGGCTTGTCCATTGCTCTCACTCAGACTCTCACTTCGGGTAACCCCACCCTCTGTGCTGTCGATTTTAGTGTTTTTTTTTTTTTTTTTTGTGCATGGATAAAGACTTGGTCTAATTAATTGGGAATCTCTCTGTGCTGTTCTCATGCTCTCTGTTAATTGAAGCCTGATAAGTGTGTATGAAATTCATATCACCTAAGTATCCTCTTCTGTATGTGTAAAAGATTTCTTTCACTTTAAGTTTGAGATTTACTCTCAGCCAGTGCCTATTCGGGTTGGTGGTGGGTACCAGTATTATTTTTTATTTGACATTCGTGTGAAGTTAAAGGAAGATCGGGATCCACTAATTCATAAAAGATTCCCTTGTAGGGTCCGAGGGGGATCCGAATTTGATTTCTGTTATTTTCTGCTTTCTTTATTTATTTTTTTTTTTTTTCTGTTATTTTTTATTTGTGATTTTCTGTTTTTGTTATATATTTTTTATTTTTTATTTTTTTTCGTTTATTTTCTGTTTTGTTTAATTTCTGTTATTTTTTCATTTTCAGTTTTCTGATTTTCTGTTTATTTTAATAATGTTTATTATTATATTCTTTTTTTGGTATTAGGAGGTCAGAGGCAGTTCGCAAGTGCCAAAATAACTGTAACACCTTGTTTGGATGGAGAGTAGACGAAGGAAGGGGACGTGAAGAATAAAAATGAATGGAATGGAATAGAAAGGAAGATTAACATATTTAAGTTTTTTATATTTGGATGATTAATGAGGAAAAATAAATTTAACTTTTCTTTCCGTCTTATTTCTTGTTTAGTTGATTAAAATTTAGAAGATTAATGAGAAATTCGGTAGCTGTTGTAGGTTTGTGATAAAAAAAACTTGTATAATTATGTAGGTAAGATTTAATGGTGGGCATTTTGTGTTATTTTTTCTAACAATATTTGCAACAAAATTTCTTTCCATCCGTTACACCCCAAATTGGGAGGAAAATCGATTCTATTAATTTTAATGATACAAGATTAAACCTTTCACCTCCTGTATCCTTCACCTGCAACATAATTTTGTCAACCAAACACGATTCGATGGAAAGTTTTATTTTCTTTTCATTCCCTCCTTTCCTCTACTCTCCATCCAAACAAGGTGTAAGTGTAAATTTTTTTTTTTTCCTTTTTTTGGGTTATTAATTAATATATATATATTCAGTGGTATACATAATATAATAAATGAGAATCGCAATATATACGGATCTTATTGTTAAAGTTTGATTAGCTGGATTCTTTAGTTGTAGTAAAGGTGCAAGGTATAGTATTTAATTGAAGCAAAAGTTGTCACCTCTTCTGAAAGTCACCTGTATGTATGTATGATGAAGTGATTGCTCTATGAATATTTATGTTTTTGACTCTTGAGTACGTTTTAAGGTTCCATTTCATTAGAATTGAATTAGAATTGTTGATGTTTGATTTTTTTTAGGAGAAAATTAACATATTTGCCACTCGCTTGTGCCGTAGGGGTTCGGTACCGCTTTTCTTCTTTGTTGCCACTCGCTCGCGCTGTAAGTATTTAATTAGAATTGAATTGATATTGAAAATATTTGGAATTGAATTGTGATTGAATTAGAATTGAATTGTGATTGAATTAGAATTGAATTGTAATTGTATTGGTATTGAATTGGGATTGAATTGAATTCAATTGAGATTGAGTTCATTTTCAAACCAATTGGGATTGAATTAGATTGATTTGGGATTAAATTGGGATTGAATTGGGATTGAATTGGGATTAAATTGGGTTTAAATTGGGGTTCAATTAGGATTGAATTGAGATTGAATTGGAATTAAATTGGAATTAAATTGGGACTAAATTGGGATTAAATTGTGATTAAATTGGGATTAAATAGGGAATGAATTGAATTGAATTAGAATTGTTGATGTTTGATTTTTTTTAGGAGAAGATTAACATATTTGCCACTCGCTTGCACCGTAGGGGTTCGGTACCACTTTTCTTCTTCGTTGCCACTCGCTCGCGCCGTAAGTATTTAATTATAATTGAATTGATATTGAAAATATTTGGAACTGAATTGTAATTGAATTGTGATTGAATTAGAATTGAATTGTAATTGTATTGGTATTGAATTGGGATTGAGTTCATTTTCAAAACAATTGGGATTGAATTGGTTTCGAATTGGGATTGAATTAGATTGATTTGAGATTAAATTGGGATTGAATTTGTATTGAATTGAGGTTGAATTGGGATTAAATTGGGATTAAATAGGGATGTAATTGGGATTAAATTAAATTGGGATTGAATTGGGATTAAATTGGAATTGAATTGGGATTAAATTAGAATTAAATTGGGATTGAATTAATTTTGAAACAAATTGGGATTGAATTAGATTGAATTAGATTGAATTAGGATTAAATTGGGATTAAATTGGTATTAAATTGGGATTGAATTGGAATTAAAATGGGATTAAATTGGGATTGAATTGTGATTAAATTGGGATTGAATTGCGATTAAATTGAGATTGAATTTAATTGGGATTGAATTAAATTGTGATTGAATTAGAATTAAACTGAGTTTGAATTAAACTTGCTCGTTTAATTAGAAATGGTAGTATTGTTTTAAAAATCCAAATATACCGGAACATTTAGTATGCCTTTTAGGTCCATACCCATTCAAAATTAATCCAAATATCTTCAACACTCACTTATTCTTAATCTTAATGACTTGAATACTCTGATAGCTAGAGAAATGTGAAGACTTCTCAGTCTTTAGCTTCGTGCACCACCACTCGTTAGTAGTCCTTTCTCTAGAAAAAAATATGTTCTCATTATCAGAAAGATATTTAAAATCAGCAATGTATGTTTTCTTTAGAAGATGTCTAGCTCACATTAATTGTGATGTAATAATGACACCTCTTGCAATATGAAATTTTGTCTTAGTCCTCACATTTTAAGCTTGTTTCAGTTGTCTACACTACTACAAAAAATACAGTTTGTACACGGACTTTAACTGGAGAGCTACACGGATTTGGAAACGTGTGCAATACTGGAGTGTAGGAAAGTCTAGTATTTATCCGTGTACGGTTATACTAATCCTACACGGATTTTTTACTAAATAGCCGTGTGGAAATACTCAGAGCTACACGGTTTTGTAATAAAAAAACCGTGTATGAAACCTCTTCCTACACGGTTTTTTAATAAAAAACCGTGTAGGAAGAGTATTCATACACGGATATTTAGTTAAAATCCGTGTAGCTCTCCTCAACAGAATATTAAATAAATAAACCGGATTCAGTAGCATTCCTACACGGATTTTTAAGTAAAAATCCGTGTAGAATTGTTTTCTACACGGATTTTTATTTAAAAATCCGTGTAGGAAGGTTTGCTGATTTTTTTTTTGTTAGTCAGTAATTATACATAGTCTTTTGCAAAAAAAATGTCCAAAAGTCCAAAAGTCCATGAAGGAAGACTCGTATCGCGAATCTGAACCCCTTCCTACACGGATTTTGTAATAAAAATCCGTGTAGCTCTCTCAACATTCCTACACGGATATTTAATGAAATATTCGTGTATAAAAGATTAATTTCCACACGGACACTAATTTTTAAGTTAATATTCGTGTAGGATTCCTAAAACACTGGAAAAATCTTATTTCATACACGTTTTTTTATAAAATTGAGAAAATCCGTGTATAAGTACAGTGTAGGAAGACGTTTTTTGTAGTAGTGCTATTTAGGTTTTCTTATATATATAGGGTCTGGTTTTTGCACTTTTAGCCAACCTCATATATCCTCACTCTATTATTTCGAAAATCTAAAAGAGAGAGAGAGAGAGAGAGAGAGAGAGAGAGAGATGGAGGATATATGAGGTTGGTTTTATCCTCTCTCTCTCTCTATCCCTAACTACAATAGTAGTTCGTGGGAGATATGTTAGAAACTAATTAATTTTTTTGTAACATAATGCATATACGAAGTTGGCTACAAGTGGCAAAACCAAACCCTATGTATGAAAAACCAAACAGAAATTCTAAGGAACAAGGAGAAAAATTACCTAGAGATGTCTTTATATCACATCACATTCAACGTGAGACTTCATTTAAAGAAGACAGACTAAAAATTCTTTCTATGAATTTGAATTTTTTTTTTTTTTCCATTTTGGCAGGACTGCTTGGGACATTGCTTGAATTTTTCTTTTTTCCCCATTCTAACAGGAGTGTTTTGGACATTGAATAAAGGGACGGTTTCACTACTACAAAAAAACAGTTTGTACACGGATTGTAACTGGAGAGCTACACTGATTTGGAAACGTGTGCGATTCTGGGGTGTAGGAAAGTCCACATTTACACACGGATAATTTATACGTGTACGATTACACTAATCCTACACGGATTATTAATAAAGAGCCGTTTGAAAAATCAAGAGAGCTACACGGATTTTAACTAAATATCCGTGTAGGAAGAGTATTCCTACACGGATATTTAGTTAAAATCCATGTAGCTCTCCTCAACAGAATATTAAATAAATAAACCGGGTTCAGTAACATTTCTACACGGATTTTTAAGTAAAAATCTGTGTAGAATTGTTTCCTACACGGATTTTTATTTAAAAATCCGTGTAGGAAGGTTGCTGAACTGTTGTTTTTTTTTTTTTGTTAGCTAGCCTCCAGTTTTGCTAGTCAGTAATTATATATTTCAGATTGAATATACATAGTCTTTTGCAAAAATAAATATAGAGCATTTTGTATATACATAGCCTTTTGCAAAAATAAAATAAATATATAGCCATTTGCAACATATATATATACATAGCATTTTGTACATGCAATTCCATGTGATCTAACACATAACATACACTCCTCAAGATCCAATACAAGGCGAAGATGATAGTAACCAACTAAGGCGAAGATGACAGTAACCAACGAAAACCATACAAAACTGAAAAGAAAAATAAAAGAGACATAAGCAATAATAATTACACATGATATAAATAAGCAATAATAAGTAACAAAAAATTAGATAAAGAAAAATATATATATATATATATATTCATGGCTAACCTTAGCAAGATAGAGAGGAGAACATAACAACTTCAAATATCTCAGATCCCAGTTGTGCTATGAGCTGAAAAAACGGCGTTGGAGGGAAAAGACCTTCTTATATAACCAAAACCCTAAAACTACCTTTTTACATAGATTTTTCACTATAAATCCGTGTAGCTCTCTAGCCTTTCTACACGGATTTTTATTTAAAAATCCGTGTAAGAAGGTTGTTGAATTGTTTTTTTTTTTTTTTTTTTAAGCTATCCTACACGGATTTTTATTTAAAAATCCGTGTAGGAAGGTTGCTGAACCGTTTTTTTTTTATTTAAAAATCCGTGTAGCTCTCTAGTCTTTCTATACTGTTATTTAAACAATAATCCGTGTACAATAACCCCTTCCTACACGGATTTTTTAATAAAAATCCGTGTAGCTCTCTCACCATTCCTACACGGATATTTAATGAAATATCAATGTATAAAAGCTTAATTTCCACACGGACACTAATTTTTAAGTTAATATTCGTGTAGGATTCCTAGAACACTGGAAAAATCTTATTTTATACATGTTTTTTTATAAAATTGAGAAAATCCGTGTATAAGATACAGTGTAGAAAGCGTTTTTTGTAGTAGTGTTTTATCTTGACTCTTCAAAGATTCCCAATTGTTTATGGTGAAAGATGCTGCAAATTTATATGTCAATACTGTGGGCCCCACCTTCACCTTGTACATATATCTCCCACATGCAGAACAGGTAAAGACGAGATGGTCTAGTCAGCAAACTCGATCAGTTCAGTTATCAACACTCACTCAGTCTTCGTTAAAAACCGAAATTAGTGTTTTGTGACTTTTCTCCAACAAATGTTCTTATAGAACTGAAAATAAAATGAATGAATGGGTGTATTCAGTAAAAAATTGGGATGTATTTGCCAAACTCAACGTGCAGTAATGCAAGTGAGAACCAGCTTTTGATCTAGTAGCAAAGAAACGTGGCTCCCATGTTAGTAGTCATGGGTTCGAAATTGACAAATTGAAAAAATTCTATGTAATACATACATGAGTTTGAATGTGAGTGGGATGCCTTCATTCCCAAGATTTCAAAAAATTTAACGGTGCAAGTTGAATTAGTTATTCCAAATTTAATTAGATAGCTGTCCTATAAGTCTAACGTCATTTTTAGTTATAATTTAAAGTGAAAGAATAGAGCTTTGCCAGGATTTTTTTGTGCTAGCTCAAAGATGCTGCAAATTGATTTGTCAATCTGAAGTGGGCCAACCATGTACATATATCTCCAATGAGCAAAAAGGTTAAGGATGAGTAGGGCTGTACAAAATCGCTCAAACTCGTAACTTGCTCATATCTCCATGTACATATATCTTGCTAGCTAATTGCTCGCTTTAACTCACTCATTTACAACTCGAGCCAGTTCCAACTCCAATTGACTAACTAGTTTAATCAATGAGCTAAGTTTGAGTATACTCCAACTTGTGCATTTATAACTCGAGTTACACAAAATTCATCATAATAAATCCTATGCCCTTCTAAATGTCTCCTAAGTTGTTGTTTGGATTGTATGTTTTCTTAGTTGTCTTGTTAATTATATTTGAATTATTTGTGTTTAGAAAAACTCTTACAAAACCATTTGAATTGTTTGTGTTTAGATAAACTCTTACTAGTATGTAACTATAATTAAGGAAATTGACTTATCAAATGAATTATAAATGAGTTGTGAGCCAACTCAAGTTAGTATTTAGCCGAACTCGGATTGGCTTTACAATTCTTTATTGCCATCCCAACTCAAGTTGACTCGCTCATTAACTAAATGAGCTAAGCATAAGTTGGAGGTAACTCGCTCAAACTTAGCTCATTTACAACCCTAAGGGTGAGAAGGTCTAATCGGCAAAACATACGATCTCATATAGTTGAGCTTAAAGTGTTTGGTTGTGGTTATAGAATTAGGATTTTTCTGGCTTTTTTATGATATTTTTTTTTTTTTGAAAAGCATCGCATAATCTGCATAGTAATGAGAGGGGCTCAAACTCTCGACCTTTTAGTAATCACAATCCTACAACTCTTTCTTCTAGCCAACTCGATTTGGTAATATTGATAATACAAGTTATATTTTGTATGTTTTCTTATATGTCATGTTGTTATATTTTAGAAGCCATTTTCCTTCATTTACTTGGAAGTTTGTCATATATCATGATATTGTTTTTCTCATGAAAATACGGATTAATCTGCCCGAAAAGCTATTACATAAATATAAACTAAAATGGCATCGTAAATTACAAAAGTGAAGTTATGAAAAAATGCACAACATTAAAATAAAAAACAAAATTATGTAACTTTTTTCCAATAAAAAGAATTTTAGAACTGACAAATGAATGGGTGCAATTAGTAAATTTGTAGCCTACTAAAGAAGTAATACCTCTTAGCCATTACCTCCATAGTGGGCCCATCCATCTGCAGTAAAACACTTGTGGAACGATCTACTATATCAATTTTCGATGCTAAATTAAAGATGCTTAAAATTGATTTTTCACTCCTTAGTGATCGTCACCATGTACATATATCTCTGACGTGCAGAAAAGGTTAAGGGCGAGAAGGTTTAATGGTCAGAATATACATTACAGATTCTATGGAAAACTTATCTCAAACACACATTCAGTCTTCGTTAACTCAGCCTTTACTGAGAAGTTGTATCTGCAACAGTCAGTCAGTCCTAATGGCTACTCTTCTGATAGAGAAATAATGCAACAGTCAGTTCTAATGGCTACTCTTCTGATAGAGAAATGCAAAGACTTACTCAATCGGTCTTTATAACTTTAATTGACTATTCATCTTTCAGAATTCTAGCCTAATTTCAAGAAAGATATTTTTTTTAAAATCAGCAGTCTATGATTCCTTTGAAAAGTCTAGCTTGCATTAATGCAATAACGATATCTCTTGCTTTTTAAGATTGTTTCCCTTGTCTATTTTGGTTTTTCTTATATAGGGTCTGGTTTTGACACTTGTACAAAACCTCATATATCGTATCTCTTTTTTCGAAAATCTTGAAAAAAACGAAAAACAAAAAGAAAAGGAAAAGGATATATGAGGTTGGTAATACTCTCTCTCTCTAGATCTGCCTCACGCACAATACTAGTTTATATATGGGAGACGTTTTAGAAACTAATTAATTATTTATTTGTAATATAATGCTTATATGAAGTTGGCTGTAAGTAGCAAAACCATACCCTATATATAGGGCTGTCAAAAAAGCTTGTAGTTTGTGGCTCGCTCATGACTTACATCTGGCTCAATCAGTAACAGCTCGTTCGATAGTGGACCGAGCTGTTAACGAGATGGCTCGCTAACAACTCGGGCCAAAATTAACGAGCTGAGCTAAGGCCTTAGCACGCTCTCCAGCTCACGAGCTAGCTCGGCTAGACATCAATTTGTGAATTTGTATGAATGTGTGTGTATTTTATACTGTCAAACTCGGTCTAGCTCGGTTCAGCTCGGTCCGAAAAGGTTTGTAAAATTTATTTTCAAACAAAATTGGAGTACTTGAATATCAAATATAGCATGAAAGATCTTGCAGAAGAATAGGTAATAGCATGTAATTTAAACATATGATGTTTTTAATTTCCATGTTGCTGCCATCTTATAAACCAATGTGAAATCATTGGACAACCTGACATCATCTTGGGAATTCAAAAATAAACTATTTAATTTTATCAACACAGAGAATTTTACCAAATATAATTCTTCTATTATGCAATTTGAAAAGGCACTTAGGTTTATGCTGACAAACATATTAACATACCAGCCCAATAAATACAACTACTCTACCGTGAATTGCACGGTCTAACTAGCCACGCCTGACACACCTTAAAGTCTATCCGGTTTTGTATCTGTATTCGAATCCGTATCCGTGGATTATCCGCTTTGTATCCATATCGTTTTAAGGCGGATTTGATTTTGAATATTGACATCCATTTACTATCCGTATCTGTATTCGTATCCGCTCAGTGAAAGACGGATACGGATATAGAATCAGCATTGTCCGCTTCGAATCCGCTCCGTTTACACCCCTATATATTATCTATACATAAAATTTTGTAGTGCCCGTACCCTTATAGAACATCCAATATCCTAGATAAATCTTTGTCAGTTTTACCCAATTGGGATTCTGGTTAACCGTTACATTCCTCATTCTTCAGTACTTGCACCGTTTGCATGTTTATTTAGCAGTGGCTGAACTACATAGAGTCAGTCAATCACAAAAAAGAAATACTTGTCTATCACTTTAAAAAATTCCAAAAAAAAATTATATAAATATACTTGCAATTTGAAAAATTATAAAATTATGTCTCAATCAAATTTTTTTCTCAAAAAAAAAAACCTATTATGATATTATTGAAAAGAAGAACAAGATTTAATTTACATATATATATTGTATTACAGGAGCGTTATTTTCATGGTAATTAATGATTCTAGCAAGTATTATAATAGCCATTCATTTCTGCCCCTTCGAAATTATCCTAATTATTTTGTGGTTTCTTAATTTTCCCGTTGAAAAATCTTCCATTCTATTCCTTTCAAAGATTCATATGACCATACGGCGAGTGTCTATTTATTTAGTAATTAAATATCTATCGATATTCATTAGACATTTCTTCTCTTCTCGTGCGGTCATTATCAGCTGGGCCTAGGGGTGTAAACGGAGAAAATTCGGAGCGAATAATGTTAATATCAAATTCATATTCACATTTTTAATGAGCGGATACGAATACGGATACGGATATTAAATGGATGTCAAAATTTAAAATTAAATCAACCTTAAATGGATATGGATACATGGAGGATAATCCACAAATACAGATTCGAATAATTATCAAGATAATTGAGTCATACGAGCGCTTTAAGATACCATTTAACAAAAAAAAAACAAATAAAAAAAAAGAAACAAAAAGACATTCAATTTTCTTTATGTAGAATACCCTAAACAATTCTCACTACAAAAATATTTTTTTAATATAAAGAGATTAAAGAGATGATTGACCCTGGCTGTTATAGTGTTACCCATGTGAAATTATTTCACCACGTCCTTTTATTTTTATAAAGAAATCATTCTTTAGTAACGAGCATCAAATAATCAGTTCAATTCACGTGGAGTCGTGGATACTGTTTCCGGACTGCTCGTCTTTTAGTCCCTAACAAATGTTAAAAGTGGATTGGAATAGTTATATACTGCCGAGCTCCATATATCTGACAAGCAAAGTTGTAGTTGATTTGTGCGGAGAACGTAAGAGAGAATAGATTTGCGGATAAAAGAGAAACGGATTCAGATAACCATGATTCCTTTTCATATCAAAATTCACAGTGGATACGGATCAGATCAGGAATGGATAATTCGTATCCGTTTACACCCCCTAGGTGGCTCATTTGTGGAATTTTGGAATTTGTATATATTAGGGCACTGCACAATGGAATTTTTAAAGTGATTTCCAAATTAGTCTATACGAACTATTTTTTTAACTTTGTATAAATCTCAAGGCTCAAATAATATTGCCTAGTCCAATCTCAAAACGGCCAAACGGTTAAAGTAGTGGATCCTACTGTAAAATTCTACAAGACAATACTGGTCTCCACTCTTATCTATAAAGTTAGCACGACTAACTAACTTACCGGAATAATTACATGATGCAACCGGAAATTAAAAGGAACCCCACAAACCGCGTAAAAGACCTCACAGAATTCGTCATAACATAATCTGTCCATTATTGGAGTAACAGCAGATTTATTCCCTCAAAATTAGCCAATTATTTTGGGGTCTTCTTAAATTTTCCATTGAAAAATCATCCATTACGTTCCTTTCAAAGGTTCCATGACCCTATAGCGAGTGTCTATTTATTTCCTTTTTTTTATTAATCAAAAATAAAAATAAAAAATATTCTGAAAGGAGATCATTTTGCTAGAAAATCAAAATATAGGAAAAATGGGTTTATCCCGTTCAGACACTGAAGCTAGACTGGATAAATCATCTCGTCCTATTAATCTTGACTCTAATTAACGATCTAACTAAAAAAAAGAAAAAAAATTCTTGGACGGGATAGATTATCCCGTCCAACACTGTATCATTTTTTTTTTTTTTTTCTTTCATTCGAGCTCTTATATGAAACCAACCTTAAACAGAAAAAAAAAAAATTGCTACAGTGCTGGACGGAATAATCTATTTTGTCCAAGATTTTTTTTCCTTCTTTGCGGGGTTAATGACTTGCGTTAGCGGGGCATTAATTTGGACGGATAATTTTGTACCGTGCAGGAGACGGAATAATCAATTCTATTTTTTTATATTTTAATTTTCTAGCAAAACAATCTCCTTTTGCGATATTTTTTTTTTATTCTTTGTGATTAATAAAAAAAATCAGCTATTTATTTAGTAATTAAATATCTATCCATATCCATTAGACATTTTTTCTTGTGCTGTCATTATCAGCTGACCCACTTGTGCGCAACTCTTAAAGTTAGCACGGCTAACTAAATTACCAGAAAAATTACATGACGCAATGGGAAATTACCTGGAACCCTACAAACCGTGTAAAAAAAAACAATTTATTTAAAAAAAAAACAAAATTAAAAACTAGTGATGTTGTCATCTGCTTTGATTAGTCCTGAGAATATAATGATAGGTACACTGATTCGTTCATTCCAAAGTAGATGCAAGTACCCAAAATCATCGCTTCTGAATTCTTTAATAAACGGAGAGTACTACACTACAAGAATATATATATATATATATATATATATATATATATATATATTGACTGCACTGTGTCTGGTACCATCAACCACATGTTAAACAAATTAGAGAAACACCCAAAAGTTTGGAATAGAATAATGGCCCCTCATGGTCACCATCAACCACATCTCATTTTTCTCTTTTTCTTCTTGATTTATTCACCAATTGTTCTTGGAGCTGAGAACAGTTCTAGTCAAAGGAACAATGTCACAGATGTAAAAGTAGGTGTTATATTGGATACTTCTTCATGGAACGGTGGTATCAGCTGGAGCTGCATGCAGCTGGCCTTGGATGACTTCTATGCGTCGCATCCAGATTACACGACAAGAATCTCCTTTGTGTTGAGGGACTTGAAGAGTGACCGTGCCGGCCATGCCAATGCAAATGGTGAAGTGTTTGGTGCTATCGTTGCTGGTCTGTTCTCTTCTGCTTGTTCCTTTTTTGTTTATTTTGAATGAGGAAAGGTGGTGGCTCCATATATTTGCTTATTCCTTTTTTGTTTATTTTCAACTGATGGTGTTGGCACGAAAATTGTGTTATGGTACGTTGTGCTTATGTTGAGACTAGCCTCCATATATATTTGCTAGCCATAAATTATATTTTATTGACAAAAAAACAATAAACATGAAACAACAGAATATATTTATTCATACAAAAATTATATTTAATGCAAACAATATTAATTGTATTTAACATAATATGAACAAAATTTAAAAGATTATACACAAACTTTAATTGTATCTCATGCAACATATTGCGTGCAAGTAAAATCATCATGAAATTAATGAGTGTAAGTAAATGATATTAGACTAAAAATTAGATTTATTGCTCACTCTGGAAAGAACCACGTGCATGATAACGTATTTCACTATTTTGCATCGTTATGCACCCGAGAATCAATGACATAAACCATATTTTAGCACGGACAAATGGCGCCGAGAAGTATATATCCAGTGTTTACTACATTTATGTTTTAAAAATCAATCAATATCTGCCGTTAAAAATACATAAACAATTCCAAAAGGAGTAACTGATAGGATTTATTCATACAAAGTTATACCGTAATTCATAAACTCTAGATTTGTCATGATCCTCTATTAAACCCTTATATGAAATTTAAAGTTACCTTGGTCCATAGCTATGATCTTCCAGAGAGACACAAGCACCGTTGATCACCGGAAGCCGTTAGAATTCCAAGTAATTTCTCTCAAGTCCGATGGAGAGATCAAGAGAGGCGGCAATAAAAACACTCCGTTCTTCACAAGAATAATACCCGAATCATGCACAAGTTCTTTACTAACAAATCTTTTCTATTAATATCTCAATCTCTCTTTTCTCTTTTCTTTCTCTTAATATCTCAAAATTTCTGCTTTGTATTGGAGATAAAACCCACGCCCCAGAGGAGATAAAAAGCCAGGAAAGAAAAGAGAGAGAGATAGCTAATATGGCATTCATTGCAAAATTATGGTAATAAATATTGAAATGAATAGGCTGTCATTAATTAATTAATTAATTTTATTTCTCTTAGATTTGTATCCTATTTTCTTATTGGATCCTTAGCGGGTCTGAATTCAGAACTTGTCTTATTGGGTATTTTCTTATTTACCGAACATTGCCATTTAATTGTGTTCCCCAGGGACCAATAGCATAATTGTATTATTTATAAACTTTATATAATTTAGACCATCACTAAATCATAAAATTACTAATACGCGTTCTACACATTAAAGGCCCCACTTCTCATGACACATATTGAACCCGATAAATAGTACTTAATTTGATCACTTCATAACAGGTCTAATTAGATATTTGACAGTCTAATATTCAATATATATTTATATCACATATAAACCCATATATATTGTAATTACTTAAAATTAATTCCAACAGTAACCACTAGTTGCCGAATGTATGAATGTATGGTGTGAAGTCACTGTTGCAGTCACTGTATACTAATTATCTCCTCGACCAAGTATCTTACTGTAAAGTCACTGTTGCAGTCAAAATTACTCTGGGTTCCAAAAACTGATGTCAGCCTCGCGACCGAGGACGGTCACAAGTCTCTTGCAATTTAATATCTGAAAATTAATCACTATGCGTATAAATTAAAGTTAAATAAACTCATATAACACAGACTTGTATTATTGTAATATTGAGTTGGTCGATACTCAGTAAAACCTAAGACAATTAATACTCATTGACTGAGATCGTAACACACCCTCCGGGATTGGTAAGATGAAGCTGTATCGATCATGTTGTTCCTTCATCACCCTATTTTGTAGGGCTTGAAACTCAGGTCCCAACTCTGTAATAGCGTCTTGCATCCCCTCCTTGAACTCTGTGCAACTCAAAAGGTAATCATATCTAGCAAATCTGGCACAGCCCAACTTTTTCTCCTAGCCTTCGGGGTCTTTTAGCTTTCCAAGGCACGATCGACACAACACCCCTTGTCTGTCCTGGATGTTCCGGGCTGCCTTAAGCAGCCGCGAGAACATCATTCAAGCCGATGGATACAAAGTCGCCCGAATTGACCTCTTGCTGTTTTCCTTTCTTTTAAAGAAAAATATATGAAATTAATTAATTTTCATAATTTATTAGAATATATGTAAATTTAAGTAACATTATCGACAAATTGCACTTACAATGTTATCTCTATTCTTATATAATGCATGTACTTATCCTAATCCGTTAACGGTTGAGATTGAAGAATTAATTTTTGGATTTAATATCAGTCCTCCAATCACATAATCTGTTATCGTTTGATTAAATGCATCTATTTTATGTGTAGAAATCTAAATTTAGTTTAAAATATACTAACTACACATATTGCTATATAGTTTGTCATAATTAAAATTAAATGAATTTCTACCAATATGTTTCCATATTTCTCAAGCTATATTTGATTCCTACAATTAAATTATTTTATTATTGTTTTCATTTCCTTTGTTTTATTTCTTCTCTTTCTATATATTTTCGACAATAAAAATGAAAATTATTTAATCTTTTCGACTCTGTGGAGGGTAAGGACTCATAATAAGAAGTAGAGGTTGAGTAAATATTTGATCAGGTCAACCTCAAGATGTGATCCATCAATACAAAATTAGAAATTAAAGCTCCAGTTTTTTTTTCTTCTCTTTTGTTTTTTTTTTTTTCTTTTTGAGGAAAAACCCATGTTGGGAACAATGAAACAGAGGTCCATTTTATTCGGATTTAAGTTGTAGTATTTATTTTTTCAGTTCGAATTATCTGATTATAAATAGATATTTTAGATTGATTTGTTGATGTTATTGAAAATTCACTTCTATATAATTTCAGTGGATCAATTCGAGCATATTAATTTTAAATTTGACACATTTATAACATAAAAGATAAATTATAGAATAAAAAAAAATAAAGACAAATTTATATAGACTTTTCACTGCCGTAAGAGTCGATATGGGGCATATCTAAAACCTTGGAAAGGGTGCTTAGAAGTGCATTTTTGAACATATATTTTGAAATTTAATTGCATTTTTTTAACGTGTAGAAGTTTAAATTTACTTAGAGATGTACTCGCTATTTGTATTGCCACACGTAATGCTAAAAATAAATAAAAAATAAAAATTAGCATTATATTTTTGTTATTATATCTCTCTTCAGCTTTGATTGGTTCATAAAGAGATTAATTTTCGATTTTGAAAAAAAAAACATATCTCATTTCCGAATTACCTATCTCTTATTCATTTTGGAAAGAAAACAAAAAAAACATATTATTAATTTAAATTAATGTAAAGATTGAAGAGGGTATTTTTCCATTTTCATTGCAAAGAATGTTGTTAAAATTAAAGAAGTCATTTGTCGATGTTTTTTTTTTACTGTTATTTATTATTTATCTCTTTGTTCAATCTTAATATTCAATCTTATAATATAATCCCGTTGCAACGCACGGGCACGATACTAGTCTATTAAAATATATGTAAATTTTCGTTGACAGTAATGTAGAAAAAAAGATACATTCTTTAAGTTACCCTATTTCTCATATGTACTATTACAAAATGACCTCAGTTAATTTAAGATAGCTTATTTTCTGTCGTGTTAGGCAATTAATGTGGATTATCTTGAATTTACATTTTATTGTGGAATATTCAAAGTTGTATGTATATATGTGTGAGTGTTAAATTTTCCGTACTGTTACATATTTAGCATTCTCTCTGTGTTTCTTTTTTTGTAACATATATATGACGTACCAATGATGCTTTCTTTTATTATCTCAAAACCTGCTGAATTAAACTTAACCAATTAAAAATGAGTTTACAAGTATGCCAATGTAACCTGGAAGGACAAATTTTTTAATAAGATGGAGAACAAGGAAAAAGAAGATAAAAAGCACAAGCATAAGCACACATCCAAAGTTATGAAAAGAAAACAGTCATTTTTTCCATTAATTGTACGCAGTTACTCTGCTCTGTTAATGTTTTGTTTTTGGTCTTTAGTTTCTATTCCAAGATTTGAATTATCACAAGCACTTTGCACTCTGCATTCTTCAACATGTTGTATAAGGTTGTTGTTTGCTAAAAATTACAGCTGTTGATCTTCTGAAAAATGAACGTGTTCAAGCAATCATTGGGCCACAAACATCATCTCAAGCGAAATTTCTTGTCGAGCTCGGGAACAAATCAAATGTACCGATCATTTCATTCTCAGCAACGAGCCCATCTATGTCTTCCAGCCAAACTCCTTACTTCATTTGTACCTCTTGGAATTACTCATCCCAAGCTGACGTCATCGCCTCTATTACCCAACACTTCAACTGGACGGAGGTGGTGCCAGTTTTTGAGGATACCAATTCTGGCAATATGTTTGTCGCATACCTAGTTGACAATTTAAAGAGAATTCATTCATACGTCCCGTACCGGTGCAAAATCCCCTCTGGGGCAAGTGAAAGTGAAATAAATGCAGCCCTCGATTACCTGAATGCCAACATAACCAGAGTATTTGTCGTTCACATGTCATACAGATTGGCACTAAAGTTTTTCTCACGTGCTAAAGACAAGAATATGACCACTGATAATG
Organism: Carex cristatella; assembly: GCA_024447775.1. NCBI lineage: Eukaryota > Viridiplantae > Streptophyta > Magnoliopsida > Poales > Cyperaceae > Carex > Carex cristatella. The sequence continues at coordinate 7,214,602 of JAJHPF010000011.1, read as the reverse complement.
ATTTTATTTGGATTACAACCTATGAGTTAACAGATATTGTTGATCTTATCGGGTCAAATGCGAGCAATGTGATGCAAGGTGTTTTGGGTATCCGGCCATTCATACCAAATACAAAGAGGCTTGAAGGTGTTTCCATGAGATTGAGAAAGAAATACCAGATAAACAGTGGGCCTACAGTTTTTGGTCTATGGGCATATGACACGGTGTGGTTGCTGGCAGAATCAGTTGAGAATGTAACCCATGCGAATTTATCCTTTACAGCATCTAATGCACTGTATAACTCGACTGATTTTTCAAAAATCGGGGTTTCTGAGATGGGACCAAAGCTGAAAGCTTCTTTAGAATCTACCAATTTTACCGGCACAAGCGGTGATTTTAATCTGGTTAACGGCCAATTACAGTCCGGACCCTTTGAGATAACCAATGTTGTCGGTGCATATAATGATCCAGTTGGAAACTGGACTAGGGGCAATATTTTCATTAACTGGCGAGGAAAGAACCATACTGTACCGAAGGGATGGCAATGGCCGACAACCAATAATACACTCCTTATTGGAGTACCCAACAAACATGGATTTCAGCAGTTTGTGCATCGGGACAACACAACCTCCAATTTCTCTGGCTATAGCATAGAGGTGTTTGAAGCTGCGATTAAAAAACTGCATTATGACGTCCCTTACAAATTTGAAGAGTTGACCGTCACTTATAACGAGCTTGTATACAACGTTTATCTAAAGGTTTGTTTCCTTTTGCTCTTTTCTTTATTTTTTTATAATATATTGTAAGGAGTTCAGTCATACATTTATTAAGCAACCGTGTCTAAAGGATGGTATCTTTCATACACGAATTTTCTTTTGAGTGACCGTGTGTGTATGTTTTATTTTCGCACGTACGTGTTCTTATTTTACACACTACTTTTATGAAAATTTCTCAGATCCGGTTACGATGTGCTGTGTGTGGTTGACCTTTTTGTAGTAGTGTCCATGATTAGAATAACTAAACTCAAGCCTCTCAATTAGCTTTATTGGAAGGGAAAATAAATACAGCTGCCACTATTTCTTATTCCCATTGACAACCCTAGCTACTATGACTCAAGAAAAAAAAATTAGAAATTAGCCATAACTGCTGCCTGTTACATCAGTCAGACCATAACTACGCCCATGTCCAAGAGGAAAACCACAAAAACACACTAGTGATTCTTAATAGGATAATGCGATCATAGCTGGCCTAATTGGTAGTAATAACTCATAAAAAAATCCTATAGGTATATCTGTACCCAACTGATAGTTCACTCATGCATTACAATTTTTACAGAAATATGATGCTGCTGTGGGTGATATCACCATCTTGGCTAACCGCTCCTTGTATGTGGATTTCACTCTTCCTTACACTGAGTCGGGAGTACGGATGCTCGTTCCAATAACGGATGTGAACAAGAAATCCCCATGGACCTTCTTGGAACCCCTGAGTGCCAAATTATGGCTCACCAGTGGCACCTTCTTCCTCCTCACCGGCATCACAGTCTGGTTCACAGAGCACCGAGTAAACCAGGAGTTTAGGGGAGATTTCGCAAACCAAATGGGATCTATCTTCTACTTTGCTTTTTCCACACTAGTTTTAAAACACAAAGAGAGATTGGTCAGCAATTTGTCGCGGCTTGTTGTGATAATATGGGTCTTTGTTGTGCTTATCCTGCAGCAGAGCTATACTGCAAGCCTTACCTCCAAACTGACAGTTGACCAACTCCAGGCGACGGTGACGAACATAGAACAGGTTGTCAAAGCAAGGCAGAATGTGGGGTACTTGAATCAGTCATTCATGCCGGATCTTCTGAAGCGACTGGGGTTCAATCAATCCGAAATGATTCCTTTATCATCGCCATATGACTACAATGAGGCACTATCCAATGGAACAGTGGCAGTTGTTGTTGATGAGATACCATATCTAAAGGTGTTTCTCAAGAAGTATCCTAAAAATTATTCCATGGTTGGACCGACTTACAAGACTGGTGGATTTGGATTTGTACTCTCTCTTTCTCTCTCTTTCTAATTACCTTGTCAGTTGTCTCTACACCTGCCCATACACACTTTTGGTGATGTAATCATTCAAGGTATAACAGGGATAAAATAGCATGGTATCTGGTATTGTCCAAATTTGTTTGGATAATACATAAAAATCCCAAAGAAAGGCCACCAAACTAGTGGAGTCACAAGGGTGCCTTTATCTTTGGCCCTTCTTTGGTTCAGTGTTTGAAACTATTTTAGGAGGATAATTATTGTTGTATAAATAAGTACATTTAATGCTGGTATGTGGGTAGTCGGTTATCACCTCTAAATAATAAATATGTATTAATGTATGGATGCGCCATACTGGTTTGTGGAGAATCTATATACATTGATACACTAAATAAAAAAAATGTCAGAATAGAATCCTATACTGAAACTGAGCACTGACACACAAAATAAGTAGCACAATGATCATGCTTTTCATCTAATTTGACTTTTTTAGTTTTTTCTTCTTTCTAATCATAGCGTATTTGTTCCCTTTTGTCATTCTTTGCTTAGGCATTTCCAAAAGGATCACCATTAGTGCTGGATGTTTCAAGGGCAATCCTCGAAGTCATGCAGAGTGATGACATGACAAAATTTGATGAAGAATTATATGGCAGCAGTACCTTTAGTGACAAAGGAGACACCACAAGTTCAACCTGCCTCTCATTCCATAGCTTCATGGGTCTATTCCTCATAACGGGAGTCTCATCCATTTTAGCTCTAATCATTCACATGTTTTTTTCTATCTACCAGAAATCCAATAGTTCGACAAGCACTGAAGCTGTGCAAAATCATCTCCAGAAGGATGAGTTAAGAGAAGAAGATCAGTCCAACGGTCGCACAATAACATCACCAAATTTTAGCGGTAATCTGGAGATCACCATAACTTCACCTGATTCTGAAAGTGACTTTGGAGAAAGTTCTAATGATGAAGGGATGGAAATCTCAATTAACGAAATTGAGATACCTTCATTTGGAGAGATGCTTGACCAAACCACGGAGGTATCAAATGAATAAATCTGTGTGAGTAAAAGAATTTTCTACATTGGTTTTGTTGTTTAGTTATGTATCATAATCCTGTTGGAAGATGATCGATGCCTATCATATGGCACTTGCGGTGTCGAGCCTCCAACTTCCTCGTTCTTTTAGACATATGAAAAAGATGGACATTTTGAGAATTACATTTGAATAATTATTGATTTTATAATGCTGAGATTACATGCTTGATCAGACACCAGAACAGTAGGTCTTAAAACGAACGTAGTTTTCTGGTCAAATTTTGTATTGCTACATAGGAGTTAGTTTAAAAGGATTTGAATTTTACTTGGTTCATTGTATCTTCAAGATATTTCGACATCTCATTCATCAAACACCTTGGATACTAGCAATTCAATGAACTTCACCAGTCAATTACATGGCAACTCGCCCAGGCCCACTTGACAATATATATAAATCCGGATTATATTAACAAATAATAGATCTCATTTAAATCAGACGGCTCCAGATTTATCTGACCATGTACAAGTTTGAAAAAACAATTTCATAAAAAAATAAAAAACAGAGGAACGAACCCACAATGGCCTGATTACATGTCAAACACCTTATCCATTAGGTATCACCAATTGCCTTTATTTTCATGAAAAGGTCCTCTGAAATATTTTAATTAACACCTAATCCTGTGCAGAAATTGCATGTTAGTTGACGTATAGCCAGACAACAAATTTCATTAAATTAAAAATTGATTACATAGTTCAAAGAATAGGGAAAAAAAAGGTCTAAAAATGCACTTTATTGCAGGGGAAGCAATAATTAGCAACATATCAAGATTCGTCATAATCGTCCAGGTGTCTGTGATGCTCATATTAAAATCAAGTTACACTGCTTGCTTGACATCGATGCTAGCAGTTCAGTGCCTTGCTCCAACTTATTCCGACATAAATGAGCTTCTGACAAGTGAATTGAAGATCAGTTTCGTACGAGATTTCTTCACAAAAGATTTCTTGCTAAGAACGCATTTTGACAAATGTAGACTACATGCCTTTAAATCACTCGATTGCTGCTATTGTGGATGAGATGTTTACCTCCAAATCTTTATGAACAAGTATTGTGACAACTATACAATGGTCAATCTACCCAACAAGAAGAGCGAATTTGGATTTGTAAGTCTTCCTTGCTCGTTACTCTACCAAATCAGATGAATTAAAATGTTGACGAAAAAAAAGTCCACGTATAAAAGTGCCCAAAATTCTGTTTTAGATCTTTCACTGAACTAATTTACTGGGTCCATACCCAGATCCACTATGGATAGTATGAAGAACATGCAGATAATTAATTTTGAATAACGGGTTCAGGGACAAAACCAAATTATAATAATGCTCAAAACAATTGTACAGATATTTCCAAAAAGCTCTTCTCTAGTCACCGACATCTCTAGGTCAATCCTTAACCTAAACGAAGGGGATACCGGGATACAAGCACAAGGCTAAATGAAAAATGGTTTAGTGAGCCGTTGTCATGTCTGAATCAAGATAGCACCCTCTCTTCCTAAAGCCTCGATATCGTAAACTTTTGGGGCTTATTTTTCATTATTGGCGTGATGTCAGTGTTTTGTTGCCTGATACAGTTAGCTATGTTTGTAAAGCAAAACAGCCACAACATAAGAGGCATTGCATCTATAAATTCTTTCAAATTGAGTGGCAAGGATATATGATGGAAAAGACTTATCTAGCCATACATTTCGGAAAATGCAACCAAGTTCCCCTTACAATTTTCATCCAGGCACTCCGATGAGCATATCAAATCACAGGGGGCCATTTTCATATGAGCGGATGAGTCATGGCACAGACGAGGCGGAAATGCATGGTAATGCTAGAAACGAAACCCCAAAGCATGTAATTGCTTAGAAGTTAGAACTTGTGTATGTTGTTCAAAATTTAACTTGTATATTATGTAACATAACTTTAGTAATGGTTACATTAGAGAAAAAGTGTCGCGTTTGAGAATGGCCGAAGTTTGGATAGGTTTCATAAGGAGCCCCATATATAAATGCTATATTTGTAATTATAAAATATTATATAAATCTAGAAAGAAAAGAAAATCAGATTAACTATCACTTAATAAATTCCTGCACATGATTTTTTTTTTTTTTTTTTTGGTGTAATAGTAGCAGTCTCATATTGCCTCATATTTCTGTTAAAATATATACTTCCAAAATAAAAGATACAAATAAAAGAAAAATAAAATGATAATCATCCCCGGCACACAATAAGAAATATACATCAACCACACAAGTCTCAGCACTCACCTGTTTCCCTGGAATCTCCTTGTCAGTCTAAGTTGTTGGGGATGTCAGAGTGTACTAACCAACCAGGACAGAGCCTGTCACATGTCTAAATTTATTAAAATAATAATTTGTTTAACCACTAATTATCATAACATTAAATAACTCAGTCTTTGTTTAGTGTTAGTTCATCTCCTCTCCATTTCAACAGAATATTGAGTTGATCCAATTAAAATCAAAACATCAGAAAATATAACACCATGCTACATTGATTTCTAACTTATTGTCAGATTCCTGATACATTTTAATTCACACAATTACATTTTTTAATACATCCCAGGAATCAATTACTTAATTACCTCAGATCTAACAAAGGACAGCTCAACATTTTTAAGGCAATGGAGAAGAAAGAAAACTTACTGCACTGACTCTGTTTTCTTATTATTAATATTATTATTACTTTTTTTGGTCTTTGTTGATATCCAAAGTAGTCACCCTATTGCATAAATCTCTCTTCAACAGTTGTTCTACAGGATTCCTACCTTTCTTGCACTGCCCCATACCTTTCCAGGTATGAGAAACCCAACAACACATCAAGATACTAAAAAGAAGCACATTTGCTTCCTTTTTTACATAATGCTCCACATTCCAACCACAATATCCACACAACCAACACAGACAGCAGCACCATTCAAGGTGGGGTTAATCCTTGACACTAACTACCCAATTGGTCAGATTGCTCTCACCTCCATACAAATGGCCATTGCCGATTTTTACGCTGCCAATGCAAACTCAACTAAGCACCTCGTAGTTGTGCAGCGTAACTCCTCAAGCAAAGTTCTTACTGCTGCCTCTTCTGGTAGATGCCTCATTTATATACTTAAGAGTTAAGACCTGAGGTTCAGTATATAATGCATATGCTAAATAGAAAAGTTTTTCCTTCATGCAGCTTTGGAGCTTGTTACAGGGGAATCAGTTCACGCAATTCTCGGTCCGGATACTGCTTCTGAAGTTGCATTTGTTGCCAATCTTGGATCGAAGACAAACATACCCATTATATTGTACTCTGTTACAAGCCAATCAGCTTCCCCTTCTTTATCCGAGCTGCCACCAGTAATGCACTCCAGGTACATGCCATTGCAGCACTGGTACAGGAATATGGGTGGCGATGTGTCGTGCCGATTTAGAATGCTGAAACTTGAAATAATTGAGCATTAGAATGCTGAAACCACCCAAATAAATTCTCCAAGTGTGCACCTCTATTTATATGCATAAAAAAAAATTGATTATCTATGCTCTGTCAGTTGTATAAAAAAAAAAAAAAAAAAAAACCCTTTAACACAGAAAAATAAACCTGCCTAATTTGAGTATATTGACTGTTTGCATAGAGAGGGTGTGGTACAATGGTCTGCTTACATGATCTTGGCTAATTTGTATAAAACACGTCACCTCAAAACCATGTTATCATCTTCTTGCTGTTCCAAACCTGTAAACAGCAGCTGCAACTCAAACGATTTACTAGCCATTGTAAATAATTAATTGAATAAATTTATGCGTATCAAGGAACTAGATGTGCCCGGGCATGGTACTGGCCGTATGGTGGTATAAGGGGAACTGAACTGGTGCAATTCAGTTTGCATCAAACCAGACCATGGTGCAGGAGCCTACAGTTGGCCAAGTCATGAAGGTGTGGCATTAATAGGTTACGTATAAATCAATTTCGTTTAGAGACTATGTAGCAAACGGTTGAACACCTTATGTGCATTATGTAGATGGGGGTGGTGTGGTTAATGTGAGATGAACCTGGTAATTGCTTTCATGTACAGCAAAGCAATGATGGGCTTCATCCTGTTGCTGTCAATTGAAATATCAGGTTTTAATTTTTTTATTAGCGGTAGAACTTCCATCAAATTCAAGAATTTTTGAATGATCAGGTTTTCATTTTCTATTTTATCATTGTCAAGTTTGTGTCACACCCCGTGATAACCCGCCAGGATAAGTACCATCCATCACATAACAATAATAAACATAAATATTTAACCAAAGCGGTAAAGTAATTTAACAACTATCTATGATAAGTACACCGCACCTGGAATTACGTAGGTTCCTGAAGCGTATTCTTCCCATTCGTCACGTTCCGAAATATCTAAACTTGAACCTAAGTTATTAAATTTCTAACTTTAATTAATATCATTACTAAATAATTAATATTTTTTTGAAAATAAATATTAATTTATTAAATGATATGAAGAATGATAGTATCACATACTGAGAAGATATGTAGTACAGTTGATATATTTTAATTATAGACATATAATTATATAATCAGTAAATGGAAGTTCATGCGCTGAGTGAATTATTATAGATACAACATAATGTTCACTAAAATATTTAATTAATTTCAAAGACCAATGAAATGCATAAAATAATGCCACGTGATAGAACGAACTTACTGAATTGAATTGAAGATATAATCTGAAAATTTGGGGAAGCGGACTACAATGAAACAGAGAGAGATCAGAGGTATATGGCAGTGGGATCTTGAGAGAGGGAGAGAGAGAGACCGAACATCAAGGAGTGTGTTTTATGGTAATTTAAGTCAAAACAGAGAGGTAACAGGGACAGCAAGAAATTAAATAAGGAGGGCTGTTTAGAACCGAACAGAGGGGTTTTGATTGATCAGAGGATTAGATTGGGAGGGTGCATTTACAATTACACAAGAGGTCAAGGGGATGTACGGATAGGAGAGGGTGCATGTGTTGATGTATACAGAAAGGATGAACACGGAAATGGTTTGGGCTGCAAGTTAATTAAATTTCAGGGACAAATGAAATATGGGCTGCATATTTGAATTGGGCTGAGGTCTCTTTTGATCAGGAAATAATATTATTTACTTAAATGACTTGAGAGTAGGTCTAATGAGTATCGGACTTACTTTGGTTTGACGGTTCAACTCAAGAACGAGGCACGGCATTAATAGGTTACCTATGGACTATGGTTCAGGTTCCTTTAGAGACTCTGGAGCAAACGGTCGAACACCTTACGTGCATTAACTAGTCAGAGGTGGTGTGGCTACACTGTGTCAAAAATGCCGGGTGCTTCCAACTTTCAAGTATAGCAAAAACAATCATGGGCTTTAGGCCCATGGGCTTCATCCTGTTGCCGTATTCTAACAATGAGGCACGGTCATATTACTATCATTTGAAAACAGTTTGGTTTCTTGTCAATGATAAGGTTTCATTTATTGTTTCTGTATTGGTATTGTATGATACATTGATATAAACCCGTTAACCCGCTGGATTTTCATTTGCTACGAACGAATTCATGCAACACTTCCTTGACCGAGAAACACGTCCGCCCTCATTAAATTTTTCTGTATTATTTCTGCCCAAAGGGCAAAAGATTTTATTTATAAATAATTTTACATATGTAAATGCTTGGAGATCAAAATTTATATTTCTTTTAGAATTTTTTTGTTATTTTTTTAGATATGTACAATATCACTTTATCGGATACTCCAGAATCTTCTTTAAAACAGTGATTTTATACTTATATAAAAAAATAGTAAAATTTTTAAAAAAATATATAAAATTGGGTCTCCAAACATATTTTATTATGAAGATCATGTTGAGCAGTTTGGATCGACTATTCAGATTTTGAAAATTGAGATAAATAATGTAAAACATATTGAAGTACAGAAAGGATGATGCATTTGAACATTTCTTTTAGTATTAAAAACAATTAAATTCTTCTTTCTTCACTATGCATCATTATTTTTCTTAATTAAGATTAATTTTGGGTTAAAACATATACACAAAAAAATACGATACACCGACTGCATATTTGATAGTGACGGAGCGGCACAAAGTTGAGGAAAATACTTGCCTCTTGACAAAAAAAAATTAAAAAAAGATACTTCTATTTTATATTTTATTCAGAAAATTTATAAATATACTTAAAATTCAGAAAATTGTAAAATTATATATATCTCATCCTATATATTCTCTTAATTATTATTTTTTGAAAAAAATCTATAAGCCGGTTTCATGTTAATGAAACAAAAGAGATTATTAGTAAGATGATATCTCTTGCTGATTTAATAGTAAGATGATATCTCTTAATTAAAAATAAATACCTACTATATATGATTTTATTATAAGGAGAACAAGAGTTAATTTAACATATTTTATATTTTATAAAGGAGCGTTATTTCCATAAATGCTCATTAATGAACTAATGATTCTAGCTAGTTAGCAATCTATATATGTTGCATGGATACGGATACGGATATTGTAACAGATACGATACGGATACGGCAATACGGTAATTTTCAAAAATTAAGGATATTAGTTATATTATAAAAACACTTGTATCATTAAAATAATTTGGGAGTTCAAATATAACATTAAAATCAAAATTTCTAAGTACAATACAATAAGCTAAGTATACATTAAATATAAAAGCTTCTAACTTCTAACAACAAGTGAAAACTAGTGTAGTGGTCAAGAAGGATGTTGTTTGGGTCACCTGGGCTCGAATCAGCGCAAAGTAATAATTAATTTTTGGTAGGGATGTTTTATGCGTGGTGTACGGCTGAAGTTGCACTCCGCTGATGTAGGCGCGTTAGACACGTATCTGAGCCGTATCCAGAGGTGTCAGATCTGTATTTAGACGAGTCAGAGCCGTATCCAGAGGTGTCAGATCTGTATCTAAACGAGTCAGAGCCGTATCGGAGACCGTATTAGGTGGTATAGGATACACTACGTAGGTAGATATGCCAGCTGGCGTATCCGATACGTATCGGAGCCATATTGGACGAGTATTGATATCCAATACGTGTCTAATACGGTATGGAGCCCATTATGAAGTATCCTAGTAACATAGCTAGCAATTATATTAGCTTAGTTAATTAAAGTTAGCTTTGTTAATTATATATGGTCTTCGTTCTCCGTTCAAATGTTTTCGATTACATGTCTTTTAGAGGTTTCACATGATATTATTATAGGATATCAAGGTTCTAAATAGCGATTATAGCGGCATAGCGGGGAGGTAAAAAAAAAGCTATAGCGGAAGCTTTTCTACATAGCGTTTTTCTAATTTTCAAAATTTATAGTCTATATTTCTACTAATTATCAACATGATCAATATTGGAGAATTGGGGTAGTAACTAAATGATAACTTATCTAAGTCTATATTTTTTTCAATCATGCAAATCAAGAAGAAAAAAAAAAAGATATACAAGGTAACATTATTTAATAGTTCATACTTTATAGTATGATAGATTTTAATAGACGAAAGCAATTAATTTTATAAGTGAAATAAAGTCAGTATACATATTTGAATATTTTATATATTATGATAATCAAAATAAGCTTTCAATAAAACGAACGACGATAATTTTACAAGTGAATACTAGACAAAGAGAAAACACAAAAATTAATATTTTAATATTTTCTGATATAGAATTAGACACTAAATCACAAATAGGAACAAAAGCATATGGTTTGATTTTAGCATACTTATTATAGTAGACCATGTAGTATCATAAGTATGAACAAAAGTATAGAATTTCAATTTAGGATATTATTGGAGTAGAATATTCCATTGTTAAAATATCTATTTATTTGATATTTTTTTCTTGTGCTAGCCCACTTGCCACTTGTGTGTCTCTTAAAAAGTAAAATTAGATCAGTTGCGATTCAAATATTATGAATAGTATTTTTAAAATTTTTATTTTTTCAAATTTAACTGTTCATCTCAAAACAGGCTAATTTTTTATACATGAATTTCGAAATAATTCAAATTTCTTCGAACACGTGTCTTTCAGAGGTTTCACATGTTCTTATATTATAGAATAGAATATTTCATTATTAAAATATCTATCTATTTATTTGATAGTTTTTCTTGTTTGGTCATTATCATCAGATGGCCCACTTAATTGCCACTTGTGCGTCTCTTAAAACTAAAAGTTGTCACATCTAACTAAATTACCAGAAGAATCAATGACGCAAACGGAAATTGCCTCGAACCCCACAAACCGCGTAAAAGAACTCAAAGACGGTTCGTAATAATTGGAAAAATAAAATAAAAAACACTAATAATTTGTTGATAGTGATGTTGTGATTTGGATTAATTGGTCCTGAAAATGAATTCAGAGGATGACCATTCGAGTTGCATCAAGATTCATGTGAATAAATTAGAATTCGTACAGATCTGTTTTAATTTTCATGTGCACATATTTTCAATGTTAATCTGAGCTAATTAAATTTAAAAATAGATCGGAATCAATAAAAAAATTATTGGAATATACTACGGATTTTTTTATTTTTTGAAAAAAGATAAAAAATATCCATTTTGTTGACTGAAATATTTACTTGCAACAATTTATAAAAAAAACAATATACTCTCTCAATATCAGACATCTCTATTTCGCCTAACTCGTATGCCAACAATAGAGAAGGAAATTTGTCACAGCGTGACTAGTCACGTCACGTTAACGTCACGTCACGTTACGTGTGTCAATTACGTGACGTGACTCGCGTGACGCGTGACGTGACCACATTCTAGTGAAAATATACATCACGTCACGTCACGCGAACCAGTCACGTCACGTCACGTCACTTGATCACGTTACGTCACGTCACGGTATGAAACATAGAGTATCCAACTTTTTTTATATGTATAGAGTATTCAAATTTTATTTTAGTGTAAGTTCAGTGATATCGGTACTCATGTAGTACTGATTTTTATTTTCTTTAGTTAAGTCTAATGAATGTTTGTAATTTGAATTTTTAAAGTAATATCAAATGTAATATTTCCTAAAAAAATAATCTTTACAATATTATTTACTTATTTTATAATTTTTTTTTATCTTTTTTTCTAAATTTTCAACAATTTAAATTAAAATATAAAAAAATTGACACGACTAATTTACATCACGACACGTCACGCCACGCGTGACGTGACCATCCGCCACCATTTTAGTCACATCACGTCACGTCACGTGAAAAAAACAAAGTTGATCACGTCACGTCACGTCACGTCACGTCACGTTACGTCACGTGACCAAATCACGGCGTGTTTGTCACGTCACGTCACGGCATGTCACATATTTTCTTCTATAGCCAATAACACAAATCGTACCCATTCAGTAAAGAACTTGACTAAATTAACAGTAATCTATTTCACCTTCTCAACAAAAAATAAAAATAAAAAAATAGCTGATCCACAATATTGGTACCAGTATTGCAGATTTCTGTCACCTAAGGTAATATAATATCTATGTTTGGATCTAGATCATCGATAAAAAACCGCACAACTATTAAAGAAGCTCCGCATGCACGTTCCACCTCAAACTGAATTGGTCCGGATTCATATCAAATAACTGTAATCCAAGTAGAAATATTGTGTTACCTCAGAGAATATGGATTTGGTACACTGCTCCTTTTTGGACATTTGGTACACTGCTTTGAACTCCGTTGACGATCTCCGCCCAACGATTTTGCCTCCGTCTCGCCTCTGACCTCTGATCTCCGTCTCGCCTCGGATCTCCTGTGCTGGTCCGTCTCTCTCTCACCCTCTCCCTCTTGTTGAATTAATTAAGTTAGTGATAAATTAAGTACGAAATGGTTAATTAAACGTTAAAATCCCAGTCTATTGTTAGTTTTGTAAGCCCCCTTGTTGAGTTTGTAAGTTTAATTATTTTTTCTGTTTTTCATTTTCCTGGTTTTGATTTTGTTTTTGCCTTTTTTGTTGCTGTTTTTTTGTTGTTTTCGATCTGTTTTTTATCTTGTTTTATTTTTGCTTTTTTTTTTTTCTGTTTTAGTTTTTTATTTCTGATCTGTTTTTTGTTTTTCTGATCTGATTTCGCCCTTCAATTTATATGTTTTTTCTTTGTATTTTTGCATTTTGTTTCTGTTTTTTTTTTATATGTTTTCTTTTTCTGATTTTTTCCTTTTTTGTTCGTTTTTTTTTTCTGTTTTCAATTTTCTGATTTTTTTATATGTTGTTTTTTTTTTCTGTTTTCAATTTTCGTTAATTAATTGCAGTTTGTGCAAGCTGGTTTGAGCTTGATTTCAACATGTACGATTTAGGTTTGAGCTTGATTGCATTTTTCTGTTTTAGTTTTCTGTTTTAGCTAAGGTGTAATAGGCCTAGCACAATTTTTTTTTGTTAATAATACGCCCAATTATAGGTTGTGGACTGAGAGTCTGATGGAAATAATGCATGCTTGGATGATAAATTTCTGTGAAGATGGTCTTACCAATTTGCAAAAACTTCGATTAATAATATATAGGCCTCATTTGTTTTTTCGTTGGTACTTGACAATAAAGCACTCGTCAATTAGAATATCAGACTTAAATCTTTCAAAATGTAATTACCCACATAGGTAAAGGTTGCTATATATATAGTGCTGATTTTTTACTAATTAGTTATTAAGTTGATAATAATAAATTAAATACGCATAATTAAATGTTATTAGCAAGTTAACTTCTGACTGCAACTTATAATTTTGGCACTTCTAACAAACAGAACTTACCAAATTAGGCGCCGAAGAAAGATAGCAAGATAGCAAGGCACAATTTTTTAGCTAAGTTAGGCGCCGAAGAAAGATAGCAAGATAGCAAGGCACAATTTTTTAGCTAAGTTAGGCGCCGAAGAAAGATATCAAATTAGGCGCCGAAGAAAGATAGCAAGAGAGCAAGGCACAATTTTTTTACCAACTTACAATTGTCCAGCTTACAAGTTATTTTGTTTTAGCTAAGTTAATCATTAATTGTGTTTTTTTGTTTCTCTAATTAGGCGCCGAAGAAAGATAGCAAGGCACACCCTCCCTCTTCCTAGCCTGACAAGTCCGGTGGTGGTTTTTTGATATTATGTATTATTTATGAATTGCTTGTAGCATTACGTACCGATTAAATTACTTGTGAATTGTTTTTGAATTTGTTGAATTGCTTGTTACATTATTATATATATTTGAATTGTTTGTGAATTAATTGTTTGATACGATTCGTCACGAATGGGCTTGGGAATAATAAATGAAAATAATAGATTCTGTTGTTTGGTACAATTCATACTAATTGGTGAACAGGAAAAAAAAAGAATTGTGCCTTGATTCGCAACGGTTGTTTGGCACAAAATAAAGTTCCAACAAGAATTCCTCTTTTGATTCGCAACGGTTCCTTTCCAAAGTATAAAGATCCAACATCATAATCCAACCCGTGTACCGCATACAATCTCCTCTATATCTCCTTACGTCCCAAAGCCTTTTGATTCCAAATCAAATTCTCTTTCTCATGTCCAATTAACAACAACCCATGAGACCAAAACCGCTTCCTAACCTCCTCTCCATCTTCCCTCACCCCCTATTCATTACTTCTCTGCTGGTAATCCAACTCTCAACCTTAACTTCATCTCAGCCCATGAATTTCAAAGTAGGATTTATTTATGACCCGGACTCGCCAAACGGGATGATCGCCAAGACCACCATCCCGATGGCTTTGGATGATTTTTACACCGCTCATCCCAACTCAAATAACCGTATAAGCCTCGTAACTCGACCCTCCCCAGGCGGTGATATAATCACCTCTGCTTCTGCCGGTTAGTATAGTTCCTGCCGCTTGCATCTGTATTTTATGGTCCATATGAATTAATTACTTGCTCAATCAGATAATAACATAGTTCATTTCATTGCTTGAATATATTCATCTATTCAGCCTTGGAGCTAATTATGAATGAAAAAGTACATGCAATTCTCGGCCCGGGAACATCACCTGAATCGGCTTTTGTAGCTGAACTGGGAACCAAAGCAAAAGTTCCAATAGTATCTTTCTCAGCATCTAGCCCATCGGTGTCGCACTCTGAATCTCCATATTTCATCCGTGCTGCGGCAAATGACACAACACAGGCCCATGCAATTGCAGCTCTCGTAAAGGCATTTGGGTGGCGCCGTGTGGTACCAATTTATGAAGACGATGACTATGGTTCCTCATTAATTCCATACCTCTTGGATGAGCTCCAAGGTGTGGAGGCACAAATTCCGTACCGTCAACCCATTGCCACCTCTGCCAACAAAGTTGATATCGAAGCTATTCTTGCTAAGCTCCAGAATGAACAAACTCGAGTTTTCATCATGCACATGAGGGTTCTGTTAGCCACAAAAGTAATTAACGTAGCAAATTCTGTCGGGATGTTGTCCGATGGGTATGTTTGGATACTGACAGATGGGCTCACAAGTCAGGTCAGCTGGATTCATGCTAACACTCCACCAGGATCGATAGAAGGGGTGTTGGGCATCACAAACTATTACAACATGACAGACAAGTTACGCAACTTCAGAAACAGATGGATCCGCCAATTCTTGAAAGATCATCCTCATGCAGACTCCTCCGTTGCCCATGACATAAATCGGTACGTCATATGGGCATACAATGCTGCCTGGGCTGTGGCTATGGCCACAGAGCACATGAAACAAATCGACAACCAATTTGTTAATGCTACAAATGGTAGCACTGATCTTTCGAGCATGGGTGTCTCGACGACCGGTGAGGAATTTCTTCATTCTATCTTGAACACGACATTTGATGAGCCCTTAGGTGTTTTGTTCAAGTTAGTAAATGGTGAGCTAAACTTGGTACTTTATCGCATTGTTAATGTAAATGGTTACAATGATAGGCCTATAGGCTATTACACCCCAAGTCATGGCTTATCAAAAACGTGGCCTGCTGAAAGCAATGCTTCCTACTCGACCTCTCGAAACGACCTTGGGCCTGTGATATGGCCCGGTGAGTCAACAGTGCAGCCAAAAGGGTGGGTGGAACCTACCGTTAGTAAAAAAATAAGAATAGCAGTGCCAGGGCCTGTCAAAAAAGGATTCGAGGTGTTTTTGGATATGGAGACAGACAGCGTTACGAACCAGACAACAGCGACCGGGTTTGTCATAGACATGTTTGAGGAGGCTGTGGCGAAGTTGCCGTACGCTTTGCCATTCGAGTATGTACAGGTGCATGAGAAATATGACGACATTGTGAAGATGATCGGTGATGGGGTACGTAAGCTTTTTCTTTAAATCCTTATTGCATTTTATTCTTATATACCTTCTATTTCCTATAGTATTGCTGCTATTATAATCCCTACTCTTAGTCCTAGAAGTTAATTAAGGACTGTTTAGTTAACATAGAATAGGGGTTGAGCATCATTGCTAAAATCTCATAGTCTAGCTAAGTAAACCAGAAGCATATCATACTGTGGATACTATAAATTTACAGTTTGATTTGGTCAAAATCTCAAGAACTAGAACAATCAGGAATGATTAATTTTGATCAGACGCGTTAATTATTGAAGGAACACATTCACTATCGCAGCAATTTTTTTGGCTATTCACAATCACAAAAATGGTTATATCGTCAAATATATAGATACATACAGAATATATTCACATTGAAATGTCAATTGTTAATATGGAAGATTCAAATATCAAATTACAAGGTTCATGAGACTCCAAATTTGAACGATTGAAATTTCAAGGTCAAACAGTATCCTAACTTCCTTGATCTTGGCCAGGGCTAAATATATACTTTGAAATACATCGGAAAAATAGAATGCATTAAAATTCTAATAACTCGCATATTTTATTAAATTACGTATTTTCCTTTCTGCCACGTCTCGACAACATAACTGACAACCCGTCGTGCTTATTAGCACAAGACGATTCAATCATCTAAAAAAAATACTTACATTACCAATGACAAAGATAAGAGCCACAATAAATAAAAGAACCTTCTTTTATTTTTTATACATGAAATACACAAATCGAAGAATAAACCTATTATGGTGTAATAATATACAAACGAAATATACCATAGCAAATTTATTGGAAATAAAAAGTAACCTTCATTGTGGCAAATTCCGCGAGTCTTCAAATTCGATCTCTCATTTGCGTATCTTTATCTTTTTATCTGGAACCCACATATTGGAAGGGTGAGAGATTGAAAATCACTCAGTGCGGTATTCAGTTCCAGTTGAGTTATTCGTAAATCCGACCAACTTAAAAGAAAGCAGAACCGAGTACAAAAATATAGACCACAACAATAATCTATGAGTCAAAGAATCTAAGCTACCAACTATAATTAGTTAAGCACCATAAACCAAAGTTCACTTTAAGAAATGCTCAAATATGGCAAAAGAAAATCAGTAAGCCAGAGAAACATTTAATAAACTATAACCATCAAGCATAACGAAATATCATAATATGCAATGCTTATGTACAACAGACTTAAAAGTTCAAAATGATCTACAAATTAAATTGTGATTGGAGACTAAATTTTACTTTTATTATAATTTTTTTAGTATTTATTAAGATGTGAACAAAGTTGTTGTTTTCATATAATTTTGGACTACTGAAAATCAAAGATTTTCAAATATTCTTAAAAAATAGTAAACAATTTTAGAAAAAATGTATATTTTGGTCTCCAAGTACATTTTCATATGAAGATCAAGTTGGACTGTTCATATTGACTGTTTGAATTTTGAAATCACAAAAAAAAACTTACAAATATATGGTGTCAAGATGTGTACCCAAATTTATTGCTTGGAAAATATCTGAATCTGACTTTTCGACAGTTCTGGCGAAAAATCATCTCATTGAGGAATTTTCGCCACTACCAACTTTGTCCAAAGTCGATGAATTCTTCTACTATTGTAAAATATACAATTTCATAAATTGAGTTGGTATATTGAGGGTGACAAAAATACCTAATTTCGATGGCAATTCTATTTGGCAAGATAATTCCATATTTTGCATATTTTTTCATATAAAATGAATTGTTGAAATAATTTTCGGTTCTAAAAGGTAAATAATTTGAAAAATTATGTACACTGTTTCTCTATGAAGTTACAATTTTTCCATTTGTTCTTTATTTAACAGGCCTTGACTATTTCTAAAAGTTGTCTCATTTCTGCACTCAATGGAACACTTCCCCATACAATTTGATAAGGTTATTGTAGATTTTTCAACTCATCAGTATATAAAATGATATAACTTATGGATCTGTTGAAAATCTCATAAATTTGAATACACATGGAATAAATACCAACTTACCGTTCAACTAGTGCCATTTTGATATTATATTTGGCCAACAACGTACTTGGGGAAGACATTTTCCTATGATCAATTGGTAAGAATTAACTTATGTTCTCATTTTTTTATTAATTGCAATCTAGCTACAACTGCTACTACTCAACATTCAATTCTCTTTTAATAATATAGTTTCAATTTTGCCATTGTAATTTTCTATTAAGAAAATAAGTTTATTCAAATAATCAAACTTCTTGCAGACCTATGATGCAATGGTGGCCGATACAACGATCACCTACAACAGATCACAGTATGCTGATTTCACACTGCCGTATACAACAACGCACTTGTCGATGGTGGTGCAGGTGAGGAACGAACAGAGCAAGAATGCATGGATCTTCCTCAAACCCCTCAAGCCTGATCTCTTGTTGAGTATTTTGGCATTCTTTGTTTTCACCGGTGCAGTAATATGGACTTTGGAGCACCACACCAATGATGAGTTCAGAGGACCGCCAGCGAACCAACTCGGCACTGTTTTTTATTTTTCATTATCCACGCTTGTGTTCTCTCACAGTAAGTTTGATTGCCTGCATCATTTCCCTTTTTTTACTACATAATTTCACAAAAACAATTACCAATCATCTCTTTCGTCACATAAGTACAAAACTGTTAAAAATAAATTAATCATGTCACTATCTGCAAATTGGTACAAGCTATTGTTATCTTAGTAAAGTCTACAAAGACTTCCTGGAAAGGTTTGAACACCTTAGGTAAAAAAAAATAAGAAAAAATAGATTTCATGTATAAAAAATTCATTTTTTTTTTGTTTGCAAGTTAGTTGGCGCATATATAGCCATACAACAGTTTTCATTAAATAAAAAATTGATAACATAGTTCAATGAATAGGAGAATTAAAATGGGTCTAACAATGCACCTTATTGCAGGGGAAACAATAATTAGCAACTTATCAAGATTCGTCATAATCGTTTGGATGTTCGTGGTGTTCATATTACAAGCAAGTTACACCGCTAGTTTGACATCAATGCTAACAGTTCAACGCCTTCCTTCTGACATAAATGAGCTTTTGAATAGTAAAGAGAAGATCGGTTACCAAGCAGGTGCTTTAACAAAAGATTTCTTGCTAAGAATGCATTTCGAAGAAAGTAGATTTCTTGCTTTTAAATCACCTGACTTGTATGAAGAAGCAATGTCGAATCACTCGATTGCCGCTATAGTGGACGAGACGCCTTATCTCCAAGTCTTTCTGAAAAAGTATTGTGACAACTATACAATGGTCAACCTACCCTACATGACGACCGGATTTGGATTTGTAAGTCCTCCGTGCTCGTTACTCTAGCAACTCTGCATATAGTGAAGAGTATCAGATGAATTTGAAATGTTGACGGAAAAAAAAAAATCCAAGTATAAAAATTGCCAAATTTCTGCATTTTACAGGTTAGCAAACAAAACCAAATTATAATAATGTTCGAAACAATTATACAGGTATTTCCGAAAGGCTCTTCTGTTGTCACCGACCTCTCTAGGGCAATCCTCAACCTAACTGAAGGGGATACAAGCACAAGGATAACGGAAAAATGGTTTGGTGAGCCGTTGTCATGTCCAAATAAAGATAGCCACTCTTCTGAAAGCCTCGACATTGTAAGCTTTTGGGGATTATTTCTCATCACTGGCGTGACATCAATATTTTGTTGCCTGATACAGTTAGCTACTTTTGTAAAGAAAAACAGACACCACATACACATTACTTCTATAAATTCTTTCAAATCGAGCCTCTTTTCAGTGGCAAGGATATATGATGAAAAAGACTTATCTAGCCATACATTCCGAAAAACACGACAAAGCTCCCCTAACAGTTTTCAACCGAGCCCTCTGATGAGCCTATCAAATCATGGGGAACCATTTTCGACTGAGCGGACTAGTCCTGTCACAGATGAGGCAGAAATTCATGGCAACGCTGGAAATGAAACCCCAAATCATGTAATTGATTAGAAGTAAAATCTTGTTTATGTTGCTAAAAATTTAACCTGTATGGTATGTATTATGTAACATATCATTAGTAATAGTTACGGAAATGGCCGAAGTTTGGATAGGTTTCATATGGAGCCTCAGATATAAAATGTTATATTTGTAATTATAACATATTATATCAATCTAGAAAGAAAAGAAAATCAGATTAACAACCACTTAATAAATTCCTGCACATGATTTTTTATTTTATTTTTTGGTGTAATAGTAGCAGTCTTATATTGCCACATATTTCTGTCAAAATATATACTTTCAAAATAAAAGATGCAAATAAAAGAAAAATAAAATGGTAATCATCCCCAGCACACAATAAGAAATATACATCAACCACACAAGTCTCAGCACTGACCTGTTTCCCTGGAATCTCCTTGTCAGTCTAAGTTGTTGGGGATGTCAGAGAGTACTAACCAACCAGGACAGAGCCTGCCACTTGTCAGTACTAACGAAATATATTAGTTTCTTTTATTTAAAGCAATTAATTTGAATAAATCGAAATTTTTAAGAAATAAACTGGGATATTAAGAAATAAACCCAAGTATTTAAAGCAGTTAATTAAGAAATAAACCGGGGTATGAAGAAATAAATCAGAGCGGTCCAAATAAAAAAAATAATATATAAAAGTTTAATCTGTTCGGTTATTTATGTGTTGAAAATTTCCAAATCAAACAGGACCGAAGTTATAATTCACTTAATAAATAATAAAAAGTAATTTAAAAATATAAAATTGTCTCCAAGCATATTATAATATAGATATCACATCTAACGGTTTGAATCGAAATTTTAGACTTTGAAAATTGAAAACATCTTAGTTGCACGGGATATCATGAACAATCGATTTGATATTAGCCAAACTCTCTATATATGATTTTATTATAAAGAGAACAAGAGTTAATTTAACATATTTTATACTGGAGCGTTATTTCCATCAATGATAATTAATGAACTAATGATTCTAGCTAGCTAGCAATTATAATAGCCATTAATTCATTTCCGTGCTTAATTTAATTAAAATTAGCTTAATTAATTAATTATGGTCTTCGTTCTCCGTTCAAATGTCTTCGATTACGTGCCTTTTCAGAGGTTTCCCATGATATTATTATAGGATATTATAGGAGTAGAATATTCCATTATTAAAATATCTATTTATTTGATATTTTTTTTCTTGTGCGGTCATTATCATCAGGTGGCCCACTTGCCACTTGTGTGTCTCTTAAAATTAAAATTATATTTGCGATTCAAATATTATGAATAGTATTTTTAAATTTTTATTTTTTTCAAATTTAACTGTTTATCTCAAAACAGCTAACTTTTTATACATGAATTTCAAAATAATTCAAATTTCTTCGAACACGTGTCTTTCAGAGGTTTCACATGTTCTAGGAGTAGAATATTTCATTATTAAAATATCTATCTATTTATTTGACAATTTTTCTTGTTTGGTCATTATCATCAGGTGGCCCACTTAATTGCCACTTGTGGATCTCTTAAAAGTTGGCACGTCTAACTAAATTACCAGAAGAATCATGACGCAACCGGAAATTGCCTCGAACCCCACAAACCGCGTAAAAGAACTCAAAGACGGTTCGTAGTAATTGGAAAAATAAAATAAAAAACACTAACAATTTGTTGATAGTGATATTGTGATTTGGATTAATTGGTCCTGAAAATGAAATCAGAGCATGACCTACTTTGGTTGGATGACCATTCAAGTTGCATCAAGATTTGTGTGAATAAATTAGAATTCGTGCAGATTTGTTTTAATTTTCGTGTGCACAGATTTCAATGTTAATTGGATCTAAAAGTAGATCGGATGCCCATTAATAAAGAACTTATTGGAATATACTACTGATATATTTTTCTTTTTTGAAAAGAAAAATGAAAATATCCGTTTTATTGACTGAATTATTTTTTAAGGTTTATTGACTGAAACATTTACTTATAACAATTTATAAAAAAAAAAAAGTAAAAATATACTCTCTCAATACTAGACATTTCTATTTTACCTAATTGGTATGCCAACAACACAAATCCTTCCCATTCATTAAAAAACTTGACTAAACTAATGTATATCATTTCTAACTCACATCTAGCCTCTCACATCTAGCCTCAGTATACACTAATCTATTTCACCTTCTCAACAAAAAAAAATAATAAATAAATAAAAAATAGCTAACCCACAATATTACTACCATTACTGCAGATTTCTATCACCTAAGGTAGTATAATATTTATGTTTCGATTTTGACCGTCAATAAAATACCTGTCATACCCCGAGACAACCCGCCACATATTTATACGTAAGGCGTTGCACATCAATACATTATCAATAATAAATACTCATGCAACATATTAAATTTAAACAAAGTTTTCTAACACCACAAATAGTTTCAAGTACATAACAAATATTTAACATGAGATCAAGACAAATATGGCAAACAAACCGATAATTGTCATATTAGTCAATGCATCCACTTCTAAAGAGATAATTTAAGTTTAACTAAAGAAATTAAAAAGATACTTGAGCCGTCTGCTCGTTAACTTCCTAATCCGCATCCCTCCTATTAGTGCTCCTCGCCGGCTTCATCATTTTCTGGAACGCACATAAAAGTGGAACGAGTGAGAGATTGAACAGTCTCTCAGTACAGGATTTTGTTCTAGTCCCGGAGTTTGTCAAATTCACTTATGTATACAAACATGATATTAAAATTATATCCTTGAAATGCAATCTTACTAAATTCAATTTACATCACACACACACACACGCACGCATACACAAATACACACTTTTTTAATTTATCTTTCAAAATTCCGTTAATCCATTTCGTGTGCCTCACTAGGCGGTGAATTCATATGCCGCTAGGTCTTGGCGGTGATAGGACCGCTTCCGCCTGCAATCGCATACGTGACAGGACCGCTTTCGCCTACAATCACGTACGCAACAGGACCGCATCAGCCTACAATCACATCCGTGACAGGACCGCTTTCGCCTACAATTACGTTAACGAGAGGTCTAGTCGAACCCAGACCCAATGTATACATTCCAACATGCGTTGAACGCATGTTGGCTCCTTTTCTTTAACTCATTCGTTACATTTTACGTTCGTCTCATTTAACACGACACAATGCTATACTTAACACATCCTACTTACAAGTCTCATGATTGATATGAAATAATCCTATTAAGTTTCTAAACAAGCCAAATGGGTCGTTCGATTCAACATGCACAATTCCATAAGTAAATAAATATATAAAATGCATACAAAATGGTAAGTAACAATTTGACAATATCCAGGAAATCCGTACTTGTTGTCGTAGGGTAGTTTGCTGCTGCCTCTATATTACTTCTTACTTTTGAATTCCAACCGATACCGTGAAATACAGTTCTAAATCGATGTTTGTATAAATAGGTTCCTATTTATAACTGTAAGTATATAATCCGGTTGTCAAATCAAGATATGAATAGAATATAATTGTTATCATCATGGAATTTGTTTCAAGGAGGGATCCGATTAAATAATGGGGAGTGCTATACTGAAGGTATCATTTGAAATTTTGAGAGCAAAGAAATTTTTTTCTCTCTAAATACCAATTTTGTCCTTATACTCTCTCTTCCTTATCCATTATAATTAATTATATCATAAGTAATACAAAAGTCAATTAAGGAAAAAAATTAATTGAAAATCTTACTCCATCAGAAAAGGAAAAATTATAATTTTGGTAATGTGTATCTAGTAATAGCCTTAGTAACAGGTGTACAGTGCTATAATATGCTCTGTATTTTTTTTTTGTAAAAAAAATTATCTTTTTTTTTTTTTTTTTGCTTTAGCTAAGGTGGTATACTGGTATATTTAATTCTACTACCACTGTCTTGTTTCTTCAACAAAACAATCCAATATAAAATTATTGATTAATTCTTACAAAAGGTAAAAAATTTCTTTCATGGATTTAAATATATTTCCTTAACTAAAGTAAAGAAAAAAAAAAGAAAGATAGTTTTGTTTTTCACACGAGTTTTGGTTCTTTGGAGGTTGTCAGATACTAGTGTGTTGCATTGTGGTATTATTGGTCCATCCGAAGGTGTCATTTATAATTTTCATAAGTCAGGGGGCTGTTATGTAAATCTGGTAATCAAGGAGGGCTTCTGTCATCCTTCCCCTTTTGAGGTTGTCTATCCCTGCTATACTTTGGACTTGATCTGTTCTCTTATGAATTTCTTCTTCCTTTCGGATTTGATTCTGGTTCATGCTTTAATCTACAATGGGGCATCATGTCTACCTGATAAATGCAAAGGGATCCCTTCTCTCATGTTGCAAACTACAAGTACAATTGTCAACTATGCTCAGGAAAACCAGCATCGCATACTAAACTGCTTCAAAGATCTATATGCTTTGATGGGTACCTGTTGTTGTGCCTGGTTTTTTTTTTATGTGCTCTAGATTTCAGACAATTAAACTGCTTAAAAAAATGGACATTTTATTTGAATGTTCAGTTGTTGTTGGCTATTTTCTATTATCAAATAATTGTATTTTGTTTTGATATTGATCATATAAACTCAACTCTGCAGGGTTAGCTTAGCCATGCTGAGCAAAAGTTCTTACCAAAATTACAATTTTTCCTTTCTTGATGGAGTAAGATTTTTGGTTAATTTTTTTTCCTTAATTGACTTTTATTTTACTTATGATATAATTAACTATAATGGATAAGGAAGAGAGAGCACAAGGACAAAATTGGTATTTAGAGAGAAAAATTTCTCTCTGCTCTCAAAATTTCAAATGGTGCCCTCAATATAGCACTCCCCTTAAATAATTGGTAAGTCTCTAGAATATATATCTTTGTAATAAAAATAATTTCAGAGTTATCGGTGAATAATTTTCTAAGGTTATCGGTGAAAAAGTTGCTATCAATTAAATTATAGATGAAATTTATGAACTTTGGTAATATTGTTTTTAATTAAATTAATCGGTGAACTCCGGTGCATATTCAAAAGCTAATTGAACTTATGAGATCTAAAAATATATTGGATTATCATTTAACAAATAATTTGATGTAATTCCAAAATCCTCTTACTGTCGAAAACATTCTTCAATTCTGCTGATTACATGGATTATATCAAATAATAAATAATAAACATTATTAATTGAGAAGTTTTCAGAAAATATATAACTATTATAATTCTTATCGAATAAATAAATATAACTTAGAGATTATATCAAATAATAACTATAAAAAAAATCTTATTAAATAGACAATATTCAGAAAAAAAATATAGTTATTAGAATATTTATCAATAAAAATATAAGAAATTGTTTAAATCTACTTACCAAGCATAAAATGGGTATAGAATTGAGATATCTTGATTTGTACGGTTGGGTCTCCTATGGGATTCATGAAGAAAAGAGGAATAAAAAAATGGAGAGGTTTTGTTTTCAATAACTTCTCTGAGAAGAAATACAGTGAGAGAGATACAGTAATAAATTTATCTGTGGAGAGTCGCTCTATGAGGCGCTAATTAGGCGGTTAAGTTAATTACAGGTGGTTATATTTGAGAGTTACTGTTTTAATTTTAGTAACTAACATGAATAGAATTTCTGACTGCCGAGATATATGCTTAATCGATAAATTTACAGATGCATACTAACTTATATATGTTATATTATACGAGTATCAATCAATTAATCGGTCAGTTTATACATATACATACTAATATATGTATATGTATGCCATATATATTATACGGTATCAATCGGACCACATAATTTATATTTCAAGAGGTAAATTTTTGAGTTACTTATTAGAGTAATCTATTTAACAAAAGAAGAAGAAACAACATATAAACTATATAATTGTACTTAGTATTTCAAAATTCAAATACATGACATTATATAATCGATTATATTATTTTTTTAAAATAATATTCTCAATTAGATCATATTTCAAAATACATGGCGTTATAATACCGCACAACTCTTAAAGCAGTGCATAATAAAAAAAAACACAAAATAATTAAAGCACCTCTGTGCGTTCCATCTCAGACTGAATTGATCTAAATTCCAATCAGACGACTGTAATCCAAAGCAGAAATATTGTGTTATTAAGCATCAAAAAAGAAATATTGTGTTACATTCGGTACACTGCTTTTGTTTTTTACAATTGGTACACTGCTTTGATCATGCCGAAGTTGATGTAAGTAGTACACAAAATCAACGCTTCTCAATTCTTTAATATATAAACGGAGGGTAATATATTGCAAGAATAGATCTATTGACTTGACCGGTTCTGGTTCTGAGGTCAACTTCTTGCCTGGAGAATTTCTCTCCATTGTATAAGAAATGGAGAGTACCAAGAGAGACTGTTACCAGCTAATGCTGGGATAAAAAATGCATGATGAAATTTGGAAGTTTTATTCATGTAACGTATATATTAATTAGCAAAAGTTTTAGAGAAGAAAATTAAATTTTACGCATATAAATTTAAAATTTAAACATAAAATATTTAAATTGTTAAAAAAAATTCTAAAATTAATTTAATAATTAGCCAGGTTAAAATACATTGGTGTTTATAATTTTGACATTTAAAACAATTGAACCAAAAAACCTAAATACTAGCTTGTGTAATTGCATATTATATTAAATGAGTATAATATAATACTCATCAATGCAAACATTAGCCAATTAGTAATTTCGTTATTACTGATAAATTCAGTCATCCATGTTAGATTCACTTGTTTTTGTTTATAATCATTGAAATAAATTTATAGATAGTAAAAAGACAATGATTTTCAAATCATCTTAATAAATAGTAAAAAAAAATCAAAAAAATGTAAAAATTGGTCTCCAAGCACATTTTAATTTAGATTGTACCTATCGGTTTGAATCGACTGTTTGGACTTTGAAAATCGGATCGAGAACCGAATCGTTTGTTCATGAGGCTAGGAACAAATATTTTGAGCTTAGCCAGTCTCTATATATATAGTCGATTCATAGTAAATGTGCTTGGATATCAAATTTTAATGAAAAGCATTGTTTTAATGAATTTATTATTTTTTTTAATTTAATGAACAACTGTGATTTTCAAAAATGCTAAACAAATAGTAAAAAATTTCATAAAAAATATAAAATTTGATCTCCAAGCATATTTTAATATGAAGATCGTGTGTGAAGGTTCGAACCAACTATTTAAACTTTAAATTAAAAATATGAACGGAAATTAAAACAACATTTTTAATTCCTAAAGCAAGTTAGCCTCTTTATATATATATATATATTAAAATGTGATTGCATATTATGTTTTACATTGTTTTAATTTTTTTTACTATTTATTTAGATGGGTATAAAACTTCAATAGTCTGAAAACAACGATTTTGTAAAATACATAATAAATAGTAAAAAAATTCAAAAAATATAAAATTTGGTCTCTAAGCACATTTTAATATGGAGATCATGTTGAACAATTTGGATCGGTTGTTTGGATTTTGAAAACTTTAAAAATAGATGGTGTAATTTTGTGTTACCAAAAAATGGTATAAGTGGATCCCTCCTCATATATATATATCAATATATTTCTTAGCTAATTTTTTGTTCTGTTGAAGAATAATGATGAATTTATTTATTTTATCCTAACTAATTAACTAAGTTGATTTTTCAAACTTTTGCTTCAAGCTATTATTGGTCAAGTCCACATTCAACTCACATGTACTATTCTCCAAAATGGAGATGAATTGAGATGTTTAATAAAGCAGGTTTGGTATCTTGGAAAGCATAAAAAAGAAAGAGATATCCCCAAAAGTTTGGAATAGATTAATGGCCCCTCAAAGACATGGTCACCATCTACAATATCTCACTTTTCTCTTTTTCTTCTTGATTTATTCATCACTTGTTCATGGAGCTGAGAACAGTACCAGTGAAAGCAACAGTGTCAGACATGTGAAAGTGGGTGTTATATTGGATACTTCTTCATGGAAGGGTGGTATCAGCTGGAGCTGCATGCAGCTAGCCTTGGAGGATTTCTATGCATCGAATTCGGATTACAAGACGAGAATTTCCTTTGTGTTGAGAGATTTGAAGAGCAGCGCTGCCAGCCGTCCCGACCCAAACGGTGATGTCTTTGGTGCTGCAGTTACTGGTTTGTTCCCTTTTTCTTATTCATTTTTTTGTTTAGTTTTGAAGGATGATGTCTTTGGTGCTGCAGTTACTGGTTTGTTCCCTTTTTCTTATTCATTTTTTTGTTTAGTTTTGAAGGAGGAAAAGAGAGGCCTGAGGTGCCAAGCAAATATACAAATTGAAGTGATTTAAACATACATGGAAAATAGCAAAACAGATCATTTATGTTATTTTTGTTTCTTCATCCCCATATTTTTCTCTCTTATTATTGTTGGCAAATTTAAATGGGTTTCTCATTTGTCCACATTATTTTGGTTGAATATTCAAAGTTGTAATTTCTAGATATCTTTAGCGTTCTCTCTGTTTACCTATTTTTTTAATGTTGTTGGCAAACATATTACGTACAAATGATGCTTTCTTTCATTTTTCTGAAAGCCTTCTTAATTGACCTTAACCAATTAAAAAAGAGTTTACAAGTATGTCAATAAAATCTGGAAGCACAAATTTTTGAATAAGATGGAGAAAAAGGAAAAATAAGATAAAACGCACAAACACACATCCAACATAATTAAAAAAAAAAACAACAACAATGATGCTTTCCATTAATCTCCGTTAAAGTTTTTTCTGTCTTTAGTTTTTATTCTGAGATTCGAGTTATCACAAGGCCAGACCTTCAGACTATGTAGGTCAAATGTTAATGGGGTCAAACATATGAAATTTTTATGCTGCAAATGGGGTTAATTTGACAATTTCATCGCATTTTCTACTAAATTATATAGAAATTTACTAATAAATACAAAAATTTTGAAAATAAATAGCTGTCAATTGACCCCTATTTATTATTAGTGACTCCACCTTTGATCACAAGCACTTTGCATTCTGCATTCTTGAACATGTTAAAGAAGCTTATTGTTTGCCAAAAATGCAGCTGTTGATCTTCTGAAAAATGAACAAGTTGAAGCAATCATCGGGCCACAAACATCATCTGAAGCAAAATTTCTCATCGAGCTCGGGAACAAATCAAATGTACCAATCATTTCATTTTCAGCAAAAAGCCCATCTTATTTTTCCATCCAAACTCCTTATTTCATTCGTACCTCTTGGAATGACTCATCCCAAGCCACCGTCATCGCCTCTATTGCCAAATTCTTCAACTGGAGGGAGGTGGTGCCTGTTTTTGAGGATACTGATTCCGGCAACATTTTTGTTCCGTACCTAGTTGGCACTTTACAGGGAATAGATACAAATGTCCCATACCGTTGCAAAATCCCTTCCGGGGCAAGTGACAGTGAAATAAATGCAGCCCTTGATTACCTGAATGCCAACAGAACCAGAGTATTTGTTGTTCACATGTCGTACCAATTAGCTCTTAAGTTTTTCTCAATTGCTAAAGAGAAGAACATGACCGGTACTGATGATTTTGTTTGGATTACAACATACGGGTTAACAGATATTGTGGACCTTGCCGGGTCAAATGCGAGCAATGTGATGCAAGGTGTGTTGGGTATCCGTCCATTCGTAAATAGAACGAATCTTCAGAGTGTTTCCATGAAACTGAGAAATAAATACCAGGTGAACAGAAGGCCAACAGTTTTTGGTTTATGGGCATACGACACGGTGTGGTTGCTGGCCAAATCAGTTGAGAATGTAACACAAGCAAATTTATCCTTTACAGCATCTAATGCACTGTATAACTCGACTGATTTTTCGAAAATTGGGGTTTCTGATATGGGGCCGGAGCTGATAGCTTCTTTAGAATCTACCAATTGTAGTGGGATAAGCGGTAACTTTAATCTGGTTAACGGCCAATTACAGTCTGGACCCTATGAGATAACCAATGTTACCGGTGCATATAACAATCCAGTTGGCAACTGGACTGGTGGCAATATTTCCATTAATTGGCCAGTAAATAACACTGATAAACCGAAGGGATGGCAATGGCCGACGGCCAATAAAACACTCCTTATTGGAGTCCCCAAAGGACCTGGATTTGCAGAGTTTGTGAAGCCGAACAATTCAGCCCCACACAATTTCTCTGGCTATAGCATAAATGTGTTTGAAATGGCGATTGATCTACTGCCTTACAATGTCTCTTATAAATTTCAAGAATATGATAGTAGTTATGATGAGCTTGTGTACCAGGTTTATCTTAAGGTTTGTTTCCTTATATTTTTCCTTCATTTTATTTCAATAGTTTGTTATGAGTTCAGTCTTTGTTTAATTTCTAAAATGGGCTTTGAAAGAGTTCTTAAAATAGATAGAGCAAATTAAATTAATCAGTGTCATTAATATAATCCTGCATCGTATGAAGCACAATATTCAGTTATAGTAAAGGGACTATATATCAATAGTATCTCCAACAGCATAACTAAAATTTCTCAATTAGCCTATATCATTTCCAATTGTACAACTTCTCCAAATGGACATCACCTTGATTTTAAAACAATAACTACTGCCATGTCCAATAGTGGAAAACAAACAAGAGCACATGCAATACTTATTCTTAATAGGACTTAATTACGAATGTACTCATAGCCTAATTGGTTTAGTAATAACTCATGAAAATATCCAATAGTTATATCAGTACCGATCTGATAGGTGACTTGTGAATTCAAAATTTACAGAAATTCGATGCTGTTGTTGGTGATATCACCATTTTGGGCAACCGCTCCCTGTATGTGGATTTCACACTTCCTTACACAGAGTCAGGAGTACGCATGCTCGCCCCGATAAAGGATGTGAACAAGAAATCCCCATGGACCTTCTTGGCACCCTGGACTCCCACATTATGGCTCACAACTGGTGCCTTCGTCTTCCTCACCGGCATGACAGTCTGGTTGATAGAGCACCGAGTAAATGTCCAGTTCAGAGGAAATCCTGCGAACCAAATGGGATCGATTTTATACTTTGCATTTTCCACATTAGTTTTCGCGCACAGAGAGAGGATGGTCAGCAATTTGTCACGGATTGTGGTTATAATATGGGTCTTTGTTGTGCTCATCCTACAGCAGAGCTATACTGCTAGCCTTAGCTCCAAGCTGACAGTCGAACAGCTCCAGGTGACAGTGACAAGCATAGAACAGGTTCTCAAAGCAGGGAAAAATGTGGGGTACTTGAAGGATTCATTCATGCCGGCTCTTCTAAAGCGGCTGGGTTTCAAAGAAGAGAAGACAATTTCATTATCATCGCCATCTGATTACAATGATGCACTATCCAGTGGAAAAGTGGCAGTTGTTCTTGGTGAGATACCATACCTGAAGGTGTTTCTCAGTAAGTATCCTAAAAATTATTCCATGGTTGGGCCAACTTACAAGACTGGCGGATTTGGATTTGTACGTTCTCTCTCTCCCCCTCTCTCTCTCTCTAAAAATTATTCTATAGTATTTGGGATTGTCCAAATTTGTTTGAATTATACATTCAAATCTCAATGAAATGCCACCTAACTAGTGGAGACACAAAGGACCCTTTATCCTTGGCCCTGTTCTGATTCAGTGTTTCAAACTGTTTTAGGAGGTTAATGTTATATATTGGTACATTTCAAGCTGGTAAGTGGATATGGTTGTTAGCAATCTCCACTAAATAACAAACATGTATGGATGTACTAGTGTTGTAAATAATGATATGTGCTCGTCAGACGGACCGGGTATTGCCAAGCGATTAATCGGGAATAATCAGGAATAATAGGCCACAATCAGGAATATTCGGCCGATTAGTCAGAAAAATCTGTGAAGGTTTGGTCATCGCCAACTAATCGGACGATCGATCAGCCTAAACAGCCGTTTTTTACAACACTGGGATGTACCATACCAGTTTGCACAAAATCCATACATTGATACCACTAAAAACAAAGATGAAGCATACCTTCTTGCTGTGCGTTGACAAAGAAAAAGTAGTACGGTGGAGATCATGCTTTTATTGAATTTTTAATGTTAATTTTCTAATTTTTAATCATAACATATCTCCCTCTTTTTTGTCACTGTTTGCTTAGGCATTTCCAATAGGATCACCACTAGTGCCAGATGTGTCAAAAAAAATCCTGCAAGTCATGGAGAGCAATAACATGACAA
The DNA here is from genome assembly GCA_024447775.1 of Carex cristatella. Classification (NCBI taxonomy): domain Eukaryota; kingdom Viridiplantae; phylum Streptophyta; class Magnoliopsida; order Poales; family Cyperaceae; genus Carex; species Carex cristatella. The sequence continues at coordinate 7,181,984 of JAJHPF010000011.1, read as the reverse complement.
AATTTGATGAAGAATTATATGGCAGCAGTACCTTCACTGACAAAGGAGACACCTCAAGCTCAACCAGCCTCACATTTCATAGCTTCATGGGTCTATTCCTCATAACGGGAGTCTCGTCCATTTTAGCTTTAATCATCCACGCGGTTTTTTCTATCTTCCAGCGACACAATATTTCGACAAGCACTGAAGCTGTGCAAAATCCTCTCCAGAATGATGAGTTAAAAGAAGAAGATCAGTCCATTGGTCACACAATGCCATCACCTAATTTTACTGATGATGTGGAAATCACCATAACTTCACCTGATTCTGAAAGTGACTTTGGAGAAACTTCAAATGATGAAGGGACACCAGAAAGGGAAATTTCAAATAGCGAGATTGAGATGCCTTCCTTTGGAGAGATGCTTAACCATACAAGGGAGGGATCAAATGAATAAATCCTTGGTTATGTACATATGTTATTTTGTTATGCATCATAATCCTTTTAAAATATGATGATGCCTGTCATATGGCACTAACGGTGCCCTCCAATTTTTCAATTCTTTTATACAGATGAACAGTTGTAAATAATTTGAGAATCAAATTTGGAACAGTAGTTTTCTGGATTAAAGTTGTAGGTTTTATAATCACAAAGTATTTTTCTGGTCCATTTCTAGTGTTGCAGAGGTATTTATTTTAAAAGGATTTGAATTTACTTGGTTTCGGACTTTTGGTGTATCTCCAAGGGGTTTGCAACAAGGTCGAGAAAAGAGAAGTAGATAACCATGAAGACATATCTGCTAGTTCCATGATATTTCAAGATCTCACTTGGGCTTTTTGTCAAACACATTAGACACGAGAACTTCAATTAACTTCACCAGTCACTACATTGCAACTCGCCAAGGCCCACTAAAGAACAAAACTAAATAAACAATAGCCTAACAACCAAATATGTAAACAAAATGATTCTCAAGCAAAAAAAAGATACTCACTTCAAAATTAAAGAGGTGAAAATCAACTCCTCTTCCTTTACACAAAGTTGTTTCAGGAGCACCGACACCTGTCCTCCGTCCATCTCACTCTCATCTCAGCATTTCTTTAACACTCCTTTCTGCTAGATATTTCCCCTTTCTCAGCCTAGGGAAAACATTGCTCCTAAGCCCTCCTTATATTTCCTGTATATCTAACCTCAATACTAGCCCTGGCAAAAAAAAAATAAAAAAAATCATAGCTCATGGCTTGCTAGAGATTGGCTCAGAACAAGCTTGTCATTTGCTCGCTCGATTCTTACTCGTATCGTTGTTGATATCGCTCAAATCTAGTGCTTTTCATTGTTTGAGACTCACATACTTCATGCAATATCTCTAATATAAATTAAAATATGATAATATTGTACTTTTTTTTTTCTTTTTGTTGTTGTATAATTAAACTTTAATAGACTCGCTTTATCCGGAAAATCTATTGTGCAAACATCAATATCCATTTAACAAGCAACACGGGAAAGAGAGGTAGGGAGGAGGTAGGGAGGAGGGAGGGAGTGGACAACAGTGCTCATATTTGCATGTTGATGATGGAAACAAAAAAAAAATGCACTGCTGTCAATTTGGGCACTTGTATCCTCGCATATACAACCAGATTCTTGCAAATGCAGATACAACAGATTTTTAAGTTATCAGGGAGTACTGATAGCTCTGACCTGAGGAACTTTCCATGTACATTTGCCCATTTATCAATTGGTTGCTAAATTAGTGGGTCAAACATAGATTTTTAATTTTTTTTTTTGCTTAAAGTATGTTTATTGAATAGTCAACAATCATCACCATTCGTCGATTGAATGGGCCAACAACAGTACGATATCTTTCTTTAATGATGAGATGATGACTATCCCAACATAAAAGGAATTCGCATCCTATAAGATATCTCAAACTTTGTGTGACTTTAAAGGAAATCTTAACCATTTAAATAGTTTTGCATGAATCTCAAAGTACAAATAATACTGGCCCCCTGCGCTATTCCCGAATAGGCACCGAACACGTCGGTCACGCAATAATTGAGATATCTCAGATGATTCGCACTCACATACAAGGAGCAAGGTCAGTGCCTTAACTATGCACATTAAGTCAAGTTCAAGCTAGGTCACATCTACCTTTTTCATGCTTGACTTCGTCAAAGTAAACTCATGAAATTATAATATGTGCAGTCTATATATAGATAACACACAGATAGTGTACTCTGCATAAAAATGGAGAAACCAAATGCACTAATGTTTCTCTTCCACATGATCTTATTTTCAGTTGTTACAGCTCAAAATTCAAGCAAACAGATGCCAATCGGAGTAATACTCGATTTGGACACCCTAGTCGGAAAAGAGGCACAAACCAGCATTACAATGGCTTTGGAAGATTTCTACAAACTACATTCGAACTATAGTACCAGACTTGTGCTCTATACCAGAGATTCCAACAACGACAATGTCAAGGCTACATTAGCAGGTGACTGATATATAATATAACTTCTATAAATTTACAAATATTAATTTATAATGGTTGTGCAAAGTAATAATTAAACTTCCATTTCAACGTTAAATATTCATAGATTAGACAAACAGTCATCAAACTATTGGTCATTCTGGTTAAAAAATTCAATGGTCATTCATAGTTTAATAGGCTAAATAACTGTATAAAGTAAATGTTCTTCAATACTCCATTTCTGACCTTATATCCCACCCGGTCTAGCAAACTCTGGTGCCATTAAGTTAATAAAGAGGAAGTCTTTTACAATATTTGATCCCTGGTAAAAAAAATGTACTGATGATTTGATGCAGGGAGTATTCTGCCCTTTCATGTGAACTCTTGTAGAGACAAGTTCTTTTTATCCTTCCCTACCCTCCCTAACCTGTTTTGTGTATTATCAATACAACATTATCATATCGTCTCATCTTCGGTTGTGTTAACTTGAACAAAATCCCACTATATATGTCAACTCTTTCTTTATGAACAAACTAGATCTCATTTCCTTTATTTTCAAATTTCTTCTTGCAGCACTAGACTTGCTACAAAACAATAAGACTGAAGTCATCATTGGACCTCAGAAGTCCTCACAAGCTGCCATTGTCTCTGAAATCGGTAACACAAGTCATGTGCCGGTAATTTCATTCTCAGCTACCAGCCCCACTCTTTCCTCCATAAATTTGCCCTACTTTGTAAGGACAACCATAAATGATGTTGCTCAAGTAAAAACCATTACCTCTCTCATCGAAGCCTATGGATGGCGAGAGGTCGTTCCTATCTATGAAGATACTGATTTTGGACGAGGCATTATCCCATTCCTTGCTGATGCCCTTGAAGAAATCAATGTGCAAATCCCTTACCGTAGCTTATTGTCGAAATTGTCAACAGATGACCAAATAGAGCAAGAACTCTATAAGTTACAAACCATGCAAACAAGGGTTTTTGTTGTACACATGTTACCTTCCTTGGGCTCTAACCTATTTTTGAAGGCCAAAGAAGTAGGGATGATGGGCGAAGGGTATGTATGGATTATGACAAATGGAGTGACAAACATGGTTGATTCCTTAAATGAAAGTGTTACCAGCGCAATGAAGGGGGCTCTAGGTGTACAGCTATATGTACCAAAGACTGACGAGTTGAATAACTTCACAACCAGATGGAAAAGGAGATTCCATGAAGACAATCCCCAAGAAATGTCTAATGACCCTAGCATTTATGCATTATGGGCTTATGATACCATCTACGCACTAGCAATGGCAGTAGAAAAAGTAGGGGTTCAAAATGCCGAAATTGATAACTCTACAGCTCCTCCGCCGCTGCATGTTTTTTCTAATGGACCACAACTTCTCGAGGCGATCACCAATATCAAGTTTCGAGGAGTGAGTGGAAACTTTGAATTAGTAAACGGACAGTTGCAGTATTCTTCGTTTGAAATAATTAACATTGTTGGAAAGGGGATAAGAGAAGTTGGATATTGGAGGGAAGAACAAGGGTTATCAAGGGATGTAGATAAGAAGAGTTATTATTCAACATCATTAGGAGATTTAAATCCTGTCATCTGGCCAGGGGAAACAATTGTTGTGCCAAAGGGCTGGGAGATCCCAGTCAGTGGGAAAAAATTACGTGTTGGAGTAATGATAACTCCAAATCCCGAGTTCATGATGGTGGAGATAGACCCTGAAACAAATGCAATAAGAGCAAGCGGGTACTCAATTGATGTGTTTGAAGAAGCTATAAAGAAATTACCTTATGCAGTCCCATTCGAGTATGAACATTTTGGAGGAACGTCTGAGAAAATCTCACACACCTACAACGAATTTGTGTATCAAGTTTATCTTGGGGTATGTTTCTCTTTATGATATGGATAGATCTTTTTTGGTCACAAATAATATGATTAGTTATCAAACAATAACTGCTATAAATTTATAGTTAAATCAGGTTGAGGTTTTTGCTAATGTACCTCACATCTCTGTGGTTCAGTTATCCTTGGGTAAGAGTAAATTCATTTGTCAAGTTCAATTTGTTCTAGAGAATTAAATTTCTACTGTATTTCTACTCTACTATCATGCATATTATTTGAGGCACTACTTTTCAGCTACCTACTGATAATTACAATTAGCCAACCATTTTCAACCAAGCAATAATTTATGTATAGATGTGCCCTATCATCCATTATTTTTGTAGCACTCATTTATATATTTGCCGTAATAAAAGATAGCCTTTATTTTTATCATTTCTAACTTCTTTTGATCTATGAACAATACTTGAAAACACCAAATACATTTTGACTAAAGAAATTGCTTCCTCTTGCAGAAATATGACATAGTTATAGGTGACATCACAATTAGGTACAACCGTACACGCTATGCCGACTTCTCAATGCCATACACCGACTCAGGAGTAGCAATGATTGTGCCAGTTAGGGATTCCGGAAAGAAAAGTACATTCATTTTCTTTAAGCCATTAACTACTGATCTATGGCTAGGAAGCTTTGCGTTTTTTATCTACACAGGCTTCGCCATATTGATACTGGAGACAAATATTAGGTCCTCCCTCAAGGGTTCGTTATCAGGATATCTTGGAACTATAATGCATCTATCACTGTTTGCATATCGTAAGTAAAAAAATTTCTTCAAAAAAATGGTCTAAGTATACCTTGAGAATTTTTATAATCTGAAAAGAACTGTTGAAATTATTGGCTACCATAATTAGTAGATCTGTAATTACTTAACAAACTACTAATTTTGCAATTAAATTGCAGAAGAGAAGCTACAGAACAACCTATCGAAGATAGTTGTTATAATATGGGTCTTCGTTCTCCTTGTACTGGTGTCGAGCTATACCGCTAGTCTAACCTCCATGCTAACAGTACAACAGCTTCAACCAACAATAACTGACATCTATGATCTCAAAAGGAATGGTGACTATGTTGGATATATCAGGGGTTCTTTTGTGGAGGGCTTGCTTGAGCAGCTCGGCTTTGACAGAACAAAGATGAAAGGTTACTCCAATGATGATTTTGCTGAGGCACTTGACAAAGGAAGTGCAAATGGAGGAGTTGCTGCAATCGTCAATGAAATACCCTACATCAAGTTGTTTCTTGCCAAAAGTTGCAAGTCATATACTATGGTTGGACCGATTTACAAGACAGCAGGATTTGCATTTGTAAGTTTTAACATTAATTATATGTATATTAATATGCTATAAGCTAATTGCAAGCACATTCTTACACAAGCAAAATGTTCTTACAAAAAAGACGATAACCCTTAATATTTAATAAGCAAGACATTGTGTCTTAGAAGATAAAATCAAGGGACGGTATTATTTAACACCATAATCTTGAGGTACCGCTAGGGAAGAACTAAAACATAAAGGAGCATTCATTTTATGTTCAATTTGTTTATTAATCCTCATAGTATGTATATATAACATATTTATGTTCCCGATGTCCAATTGGTGGACAGGCTTTCCCCAAGGATTCTCCACTAGTCACTGACATGTCAAGAGCAATTCTCAACATAACAGATGGAGATGACATAATCCAAATTGAGAATAAATGGATAGGAGACTCAAAAAAGTGCCTGAACAGTGGCAGCATCACCGTGGAGTCAAACAGCCTGAGCTTCGTCAGCTTCTGGTTCCTTTTTCTCATCACAGGAGTTGTTTCCACAACCTGTATACTAATATTTGCAACCATGTCATTCTGTAAAGAACGGAAAAAGAAGATAAACATAACAAGCCTCGAAATGAACACTGATGAAGAAATTGATACTGAAGCCTTACCTACTATGAACCAAGAGGAAGACCAAGTCAGTGATGCTGTTGGTACATCACCTGCTGAAATTGACAGTGACACTTTACCAACTAATGCCAACATGATAGCATGATCAAAACTTTCAATATAGTTTATTTTTATGGGTTGTCATAACATATCTTAAGCAGCTATGTCAATTAACAGAAGCTTCGGCCAGTTAGACAGTACATTCTAATGTAATAGATATGTGTAATTTTTCAGATGTATACTTCTCATTAGCCAGCCTATAATAAATATATCCAGTGATTTAACTTTAATTCTCTTTAAACTCAGAGGATCAAAGAAGTTACAGAGATCACTACATTTGCTTTCCTCCTATAATTTCCCCTCATTGTCATGATAAATACCACTTAGCCTCAGTGTCCCAGGATGCAATGTCGGCATAAACATGCAGAGCACATCCCAACACAATCCAACTGTGCAAAGGTGACTGCTGCTGGTCAACAAAGCAGACTTGTATGGAGTCTAGATTCTTGATTAGAGGTATAATAACGTAATGAGATGCTCCATGACCAATTTTCCATTCTTCAAGTGGAAGACAGATTATATGACAATAACTGAAATTAAGGTCGAGATCCCTTTGTATTCAGCCCTAACAAAAAATGTTACAATGTTTGAAGATACAAATGCTAGCACACAAATGGATATAAATTGTCAGTGGAAAGTGTGTGATTTGCACTTAAGACGTGATAATATGTCAAACAACTCATGGAAGTACAAAAAAAAAAAAAAAAAAAAAAAATCAATAATGCACAACAGCTACTTGTCCTATTTACTCGTCTCTCGATGCCAATAAATCATACCTGGTTTGTTGAGAAACCAAGGCATCCTCTGTTTCTTTTTCAATTTTATCATCACTGTGAGGTGAGCTTGCATCCTCTGACGAACTGACCCTATATCTGGGTTAGAACCCCTTCTTGTAGGCTCTAAAACTCATGTAAAGAGTAATGAAACCCTAGCTGGGCCAATATCAAAGCATTGCTTAATTGCACATGTGAGAGTAATGAGGAGACTAAATTGGGTTAAGCGGAGTTTAATTAAACAGCTTAATTTTTGTTTATCATCACAATTTTGGGAACTTCTATCACTGAATTTTACAGAACAATAAATTGCAATAATTCCATAAGTTTACTATTAGTATATATCAATTCCTAGGAGCAACAAAGTGCTTTTTTTCAATTAAGAATGTGCCATAAAGTAAAAAAAGTTTTTTCTTAAAGAAAATTTACATTACAATGCCAATTAGACCAACAAAACTTAGTGGAGTAGCAGAACTGAACTGTTCCAACTTCCAATTGGGACCTTAACACTCTGTTGCATTCAGCATTTCTCAATACTCAGCAATTGCATATCAAGAAATGAAACTAAATTCAGTCGGTTCTTCTAATTTAAATACTAGTAAACAAATAATTTCAATGTACCTTAGATCTATACTGGCTGAACCCTGATGCAGCGCACCTATCAGCTCACCCTTCTCCAATGAGGACGGGAGTTACTTGATAGAGAGAGATTTCTATATCGGAGAGTGCGATCTGCGCCTCGTTCCACCCCCAACTTCCATTGCGGCGAAGAACAGGAGATGAGCGAAGAGAAGCGGAGAGCATATCCTCTGAGATATCTCATTTTTTGCGTGACCAACGTGCCTATTCGGGGATAGCGTATTATTTGAGCTTTGAGATCTGTGCGAAAATATTATAACGGTTGAGATTTTCCCAAAAGACCTCAAAGTTTGAGATATCTGAGATGATGCGAATTCGGAGAAGCGTCCCCTCGGGAAGATCCTTTTGGAGAAAAATTCTCAATTAGCTCTAGGAACTATACACAACTGGCCCAATACATGCACGGCCCATGGGCTCTACACCCGTTAATCTTCTAAAATACGTTAACCGGCTTTTTTTCTTTCTTTCTGTAACACAAATGCTGACATTGAGAGCGTTTCACAAACAAATGTTGGCATTAATAGCGTTTCGCCTCTCATGAAACGCATTTCCCTTATCGTATAAACCAACCCGCACACAACACATCACACTCTCACGACCAACGCTCACTGCATCGTATTGATTCTTCTCCATTGATTAGTTTTCTTCTTTTATTTAAAAAAAAAAGAAAAAAAGAAAAAGAAATGTAGAAGTCAAACTTGCAAATTCCATAATTAAGATACAACACTTCTCCTTTGATTAATTTTATATGTTTTATTATGTTTTTAAATAGAGCAATGGGTTGTTATTTTTGTTGTTTGTAATGAAATAAGTAGGGGTGTCAATGACTTTCTTTTTAACCGTTTATCCGATTCATATTGTACTTAATAAGACAAGTATGAATAATATTTTTTTCGTTATCTTATTGGGTATAGGTATAGGTAAGAATATTTTTTATAGTTAAATGAATAAAAGACTATTTTGTACCTGTTGTCCTATATATAGTTGTATATTCAATTATGAATCATATAAAACATTGAAAGCGTAGTGTATTGAACATAAGATTTCACTTTTCTGTAATTGCACATCTCTAACTTTTTCAATTGTTATTATTTGCATTTTTTTTGCTAACACAAACGCTGACATTGAGAGCGTTTCGCATACAACGCTGGCATTAATAGTGTTTCGCATCGAAAAACAAATGTTGTCAACAATATTTTTGCCTCTCATAAAACACTGGCATTAACAGCGTTTCCCCTATCGTATAAACCAACCCGCACACAACACATCACACTCTCACTACCCACGCTCACTGCATCGTATTGATTCTTCTCCATTGATTAGTTCTCTTCTTTTATTTAAAAAAAAAAAAGAAAAAGAAATGTAGAAGTCAAACTTTCAAATTCCATAATTAAGAGAAAAAGAAATTTAGAAGTCAAACTTCTAAATTCCATAATTAAGATACAACACTTCTCCTTTGATTAATTTAAATGTTTTTATTATGTTTTTAATTAAATAGAGCAATAGGTTGTTATTTTTGTTATTTGTAATGAATATATAAGTACGGGGTGTCAATGACAACCTTTTTAATAACTGTTTATCCGACTCATATCGTACTCGATAAGACATGTATGGATAATATTTGTTTCGTTATTAGCTTATTGGGTATCGGTATAGGTAAGAATTTTTTTTTATAGTTAAATAAATAAAAGACTATTTCATACCCATTTTCCTATAGTAATGATTAAAATATAAAATTATATATAGTTGTATATTCAAATACTGATCATATAAAATATGGAACGCGCAATGTATGGAGCATAAGATGTCACTTCTATGTAATTGCACATCTCTAACTTTTTCAATTGCTTTTATTTGCATTTTTTTTAGTTAAAGAATTTAGGGGGAATTTCACATGTACCCCTCAAAAACTTGAAAATTATGCATTCCCTCCTCTAAACTTTGAAATTACATATTTTCCCCTCTAAACTTAAAAAAATTAACAAATTTATCCATTTTATTGTCTTTTATATTAAAACATTATAAAATACCCATTTTACCCTTTATTAAAAGCATATAGATCCCATCAGACACAAATTTGAATATGAACAGTTCATCTTTCATCCGAACTGCTTTTAGATTTGTGCATGCAAAATAAGCACGGATCTTGATGCAATACGCACGCATATTGAAGCGACAAGCACATATCTTAATGCGATACACGTCGATTGGAATTGATTTAAGATCTGTGCATGTTAGATCCACACGAATATTGAAGCCATACACACAAATCTTAATGCAGTGCTCACGGATCGGACTGTAGAGAAATCCTTCAGACTCAAATTTGAGTCCAATGATCTTTAAATGCTTTTAATAAGGGGCAAAATGAGTAGTTTAAAAATTTAGAGTGAGTTTCAATTTAAAAAATAATAAAATAGGTAAATTTGTAAGTTTTTAAAGTTTAGAGGATTACATAGTTTTAAACTTTAGAGGGCGAAATACGTAATTTTGAAGTTTTTGAGGGGTATTCGTGAAATTCCCCCAAGAATTTAATAAAAGTTATTTGTGTTTTGACTTGAAACTTATCGGGTTGATGTCCAGTTTGATAACATTGGTGCATAGTTTAAAACTATAAATCGAACGGTAGTATTTAATCTTTCTTTTTAATCAAAAATATCAATAGAAAAATCGATACATCATTCGATGCAACATATAGTGTATTAGAATGATAAATATAGTAAAAAAATAGTTGCAATTAAGAGAAAAAGACGAATTTACAGATCAATTAATCAACTATAATTAAAAGACCCTTGTATACATATGTCCAAGATTTTTGATCTATTTGTATGGTGAGAATCTAGCATTAACTTCTACAATTATAAGATGATTTGAATTTTTAATAGATTCTTAAGTTCAGTTGTACACTATCTAATAAAATCATTGTTTTAAATATATTATAGATCATCCAATAAAGTGATGTTGGACGTACCTAAGTAAAAAAATATATAATTTGGTCTCTAAACATATTTTATTATGAAGATCATGTTGAGCGGTTCGGATCGACGTACTATTCGGACTTTGAAAACATAGATAAAAGATGTGGAGCATATTGGAGCACAAAATGACAGTGCATTTGAACTCTCTCCATATTTTAATATATATTTTCTAACAATTCTCATATTTCATATTGGACAAGAGATGATCCAATATGACGAACAGGTTATTGGAAATGCAGTGTAGTTCATAGGAAGAAGCATAAAACTGTTATCTAGCTGCTTTTGTTATCATTAGGTTTTTGGTATTCATATGATATTTTTTTATTCTATGGTTAGCTATGCTTAGTTTGTTTGTTTTTTTGGTTTGTAATACCTTAGTATAGTTGTTTGTTTTTGCTAGTACTAGAGAGGTGGTACGGACCTAAATATTGTAATGGTTTCTAGTTTAATGGAAATCGGTGGAATCCCACTTCTTTCAAAAAAAAAAAAATATGCATGTAAGGATCTAAATAAACCAGCAATCAAATGTGTTAACTTGCCGATTGGACCAGTAAACCATTGACTCAACAGTGAGATTTATCTTTTTTTTTTAGTCAAAATATCAATAGAAAAAACGATACATCATTCAATGCAACATATAGTGTATTAGAACGATAAATATAGTAAAAAAATAGTTGCAATGAAAAATATTTGTAAGAGAAAACGACGACTTTATAGATCGATTAATCAACTATAAAAGACCCTTGTATACATATGTACAAGATTTTTCATCTATTTGCATGGTGAGGATCTAGCATTTACTTCAACAATTATAAGATGATTTGAATTTTTAATAGTTTCTTAAGTTTAGTTATACACTATCTAACAATCATATCATCAATTTTCAATTTGTAAATCATGTTATCAGGCCAATTTGGCGGGATAAGCTCACAAAATGATACTAGTTATTTAATATTTTTGCATGGACTAGCTAAGATTAATATTTTTACAAATTATACAAATTTGTCGGCAAATAGATATTTTCAACAAAATTAGAAAAAGCACCAATCATTAGCAAAACACTACATTATTTAAAAAGAAACTTGAGTATCAATTATATGAGTAGCAAAACAAACGTATTAAAATAAACTCATAAACCTTCCTTTATTATTTATTTTATTTTACATTAAGATTGCCACTTTATTTATTTTAATAATCACTTTATTTTAAAAAAGTGAGAGAGTGGAGAGTATAAACTATACAGATTATAATCCAAGTGAAGTAACCTGCAATTATAACCACCCTAATGAATTAGTTTAGTCAACTAGGAGCACGGATTCCATGCACTTAGCGATTTATTTATCTAGTGTGGTCCAACATAGATTGTGAATTTAACAAATTTTGCTCCTAATATGTTTAATGGAGAGTCAACGACTTCAAATTTTAATTTAAAATCATCACAATTCTTCATTTGAATTGGTTAACAACAATACCATATTTTCTTTCTTGATGAGGTGATGACTATCCCAACTTAAAAGCAGCAAGGACGTCTGTGCCTTACTAGGCTGCAATGAGAATGGAGTGGGTGCGATGTCCACCGGGCCTACTTTTAGGTTCAATGAGCTCCACAACTGTCCGATCCATCTTAAGATCTGTGCATACAAAAATTGAAGCAAAGCCGCAGTAAATTTAAAACATTACACACAAATATTAAACTAGATTGAACGGTGATTGAACCCGTCGAACCAAAGTAGGTCCGTGGGCATCGGACCTACTCTCAGCGGCTGCAATTACCTCAATGGAAGTCTTTAATAAAATTATTATTATTATTTTATCATTTCTTAATTATAATCATGTTGCTAAAAAATCATATTCTAAATTGCATATTCTTAATTATTTGAGTGTAATGTTTTGTTTTAATATAGTTTTATTACAAATTATTATTTTTACTAATTATTTTCTACATTTTGGGACTTTTGGCTACAAAACAGGCTTTCTGCCAAAAAAATACGAGTTTCCGAGTCAACTCGGCCGATTCCGGCCGATTCATCCAATTCTGATTCCATAGTCAAGAACCCGATTCCGATTTCGATTCCGAGTTTCAGAACCATGATCTTAGCCTTATGATGTTTTGTGATTGCTTGCTGTTTAGCTTCTATATTAGCTAGCTTTTGTTTCTACAATGGATTTCATTCCATTGATTATTGTATGAACAATATCCTTGTTTCTAATGAAACAGGTGGGGTTACCCACTGTTGTGACAAAAAAAATATATATATGTGCAGCCTATTAATAGAGAATTATAGACCCACATACAGAGAAGAGTGTACTATGGGCGCGTAAAAATGGACCCAACAAATGCAACTAATTAATTTTTCTCCATTACATACAACAGAGAAGAGTGTACTTGAACAAACAACCTAGCTCACCATTTATTGTTGTTGTTGGCATCTCTAAAGTGCTTTTCATTGTTTGGGACTCATATATTTCCTGCAATTAATATCTCTAATATAACTATTGAAAAATGAGAATATTGTATTTTTGTTCTTCTTCTTGTTGTATAATTAAACTTTAATAGACCCGCTTTATTTTCAAAATATGTTGTGCAACAACACAACACCATTTAACAAGCAACGACAGAGAGCGAGGAAGGCAAAGAGGAGGGTGGAGATTGGAGAGGACACCAGTGTTCGAATGTGCAATGTTGAGTGAAATATATACCATCTCATTAATTTACTCACTCAAATGCTGTTAAGATTTTTTATTTTTAGGTCCTGCTTGTAGTGTTGACATTGAATTTCTTGTCTTGTGGTACTTCATGTATAATTGCGTCTTGATTGTTTTAATAAACCTCTTGTCAGCCCCTACCACCTAGGTTCTCCAAAATAATGTGAGAGAGGAGAGTATAAATTAATTAACTACACAGTTTATAATCCAAGGGAAATAATCTACAATTACCTCCCCCAATGAATTATTAATTTAGTTATCAGTGAGCACTGACCTGAGGATCCTTCCATGCACTTACCCATTCAATTTGACAAATTTTGCTCCAAATATGTTCATTGGATAGTCAACGACTTTGAATTTTATTTGCAACCATCACCATTCTTTAATGATAATATTGAATTTTTTTTTTCTTTAACGACTATCCAAACATAAATATAATTTTTCTGTACATATACGTTAGCTACATGTCCTTAATTTATTGACTTTGTCAAAGTAAACTCATGAAGTGATAATAAATAATATAAGTGCATGCAGCCTAGCTACAAATAGAGCGAACATACAGAGACGATTGTACTATCTAATAAAATGGAGACACCAAATTCACTAATTTTTATCCTCCATTTTCTCTTATTTTCAGTTGTTACAGCTCAAAATTCAAACAAACAGATGCCAATCGGAGTTATACTCGATTTGGACACCCTTCTCGGAAAAATGGCTCGAACCAGCATTACAATGGCTTTGGAAGATTTCTACACACTACATTCGAATTATAGTACCAGACTTGTGCTCTATACGAGAGATTCCGAAAAGGACAATCTCAAGGCTACATTAGCAGGTGAGTGATCAACTCACATAAATGTACAAATATTCGTAGTTTAGAAAAATAGTCATTAAACAATAGGATTCACATCTGCTGCATGCGATCCTAAAAAGGTAAACAGTAACTCTAAAATTCCTGCTTTTCCAAATCTGACCGTCCAATAATTTCGTGCACGTATCTCAAAGCAGCTGATTTTTCCTTGCACGAATATCGAAACAATTGAACGGTTGGATTTGGAAAAGCAGGGATCGCAGGGCACTGTTGATTAGCGAAGAATCGCAGCAGATGCGGATCCTAAACAATAGGCCATTCTCGTTAAAAAGCAATTAATATATAGTCATTCAAAATTTAATAATTGTACAAAATAAAAAAATTCTTTACATCCATTAGCCTATTTCTTGCCATGCTTCTGTGGCCGTAGTCTCCTTTTTCCTTTATGCATTAATTGTTTTCATATTCAAAAATCTAATTAGATAAACTGTAATAAATGAAGGCTGATTACACCACTACAGGCCTAACTAATGATAATGCATATAGAGAATCCGAGTCAATATGAAACGAACAGAGGAATCCAAATTTAATTCGAGGTGTGTCGATTACATGTAACCACATAAATAGTTACAGAACCGGTTGTTTGTTTCCTTGGGCCAGATCAGTTTGAACCTGCAGTACACCATATACCTCAATAACCAAGTTAAAACCTGCAATAGACCTTGAGAAAGGGGAGATAAGACAGTTGGTTAGGAAAAAATCTTTAAGACTGTTGGTTACTCAAAGATGGAGAGTTCAATTCTCCCACACGACTTCGCACTCTTTGCAAAGGTTTTTAGAAAAAAAAACGGCAATAGACCAAATCCCACCGTATAATTTTACACTTCTTTATCAACAAAACTAAAGTAGATCTCTTTAAACTTCTTTTATTTTCAACTCCCTATAAAATTAGGATCTAAAATTCTTTAATCTTCTTGCAGCACTAGACTTGCTACAGAACAAGACCACTGAAGTCATCATTGGACCACAACAGTCCTCACAAGCTGTTATTGTCTCTGAAATCGGTAACACGAGTCACGTGCCAGTAATTTCATTCTCAGCTACCAGCCCCACTCTTTCCTCCATACATTTGCCCTACTTTATTAGGACAACCATAAATGATGCAGCTCAAGTAAAAACCATTACCTCTCTCATCAAAGCCTATGGATGGCGAGCGGTAGTTCCAATCTACGAGGATACTCATTTTGGACGGGGCATTCTCCCTTTCCTTTCTGATGCCCTTGAAGAGATCAATGTGCGAATCCCTTACCATAGCTTTATATCAAAATTGTCAACGGATGCCCAAATTAAGCAAGAACTCTACAAGTTGCAGACCATGCAAACAATGGTTTTTGTTGTACACATGTCACCTTCCTTGGGCTCTAATCTATTTTTGAAGGCTAAAGAAATAGGTATGATGGGTGAAGGGTATGTATGGATTATGACAGATGGAGTGACAAACATGGTTGATTCATTAAATGAAAGTGTTACCCGTGCAATGAAGGGGGCTCTAGGTATACGGCTATATGTACCAAAAACTAAGGAGTTGAATAACTTCACAACCAGATGGAAAAGGAGATTCCATGAAGACAATCCCCAAGAAATGTCCAATGACCCTAGCATCTATGCATTATGGGCTTATGATACCATCTACGCAGTAGCAATGGCAGTAGAAAAAGTAGGGGCTCAAAATACTGAAATTGACAACTCTACAGCTCATCCACCACTAGATGTTTTTTCCAATGGACCACGACTTTTCGAGGCAATAACCAAGATCAAGTTTCGAGGATTGAGTGGCAACTTTGAATTAGTGAACCAACAGTTGCAGTATTCTTCATTTGAAATAATTAACATTGTTGGAAGGGGAATAAGAGAAGTTGGATACTGGAGAGAGGAACAAGGATTATCAAGGGAATTAGATAAAACCAAGAAGGAGAGTTATTATTCAACATCACCTGGAGATTTAAATCCTGTCATCTGGCCAGGGGAAACAATTGTTGTGCCGAAGGGTTGGAAAATCCCAGTCAGTGGGACAAAATTACGTGTTGGAGTTAAAATGGGTCGAAATCCCGAGTTCATGAAGGTGGAGATAGACCCTCAGACAAATGCAACAAGAGCAAGCGGGTACTCAGTTGATGTGTTTGAAGCAGCTGTAAAGCGATTGCCTTATGGAGTCCCATTCGAGTATGAACTTTTCGGTGGGATGTCTGGGGAAAGCTCACTTACCTACAATGATTTGGTCTATCAAGTTTATGTTGGGGTATGTATTTCCTTATGATATAGATAAATATTTAATCACAAACAATATAATTAGTAATCTAACAATAACTGCTATTAAATTATAGTTAAATATGGTTGAGGTTTTTGCTAATGTACTTCGCACCTTTGTGGATAAGAATAAATCCATTTGTTGTTCTAGACACTGTTAAATTTCAACTGTATTTCTACTCTACGATCAAGCATATAATTTGAGGCACTATTTTTCAAGTACCTACTATAATTACAATTAGCCAACAATTTTTAATCAAGCAATGATATATGTCTGTGCCCTATCATCCAGTATTTTTGTAGGACTCATTTATATACTTCCATATAAAAGTTAGCCTTCATTTTTTAACTTTTCTAACTTCTTTGATCTATGAACAATACTTGAAAACACAAAATTATCTTTTGACTAAAGAAATTTCTTCCTCTTGCAGAAATATGACATAGTTATAGGGGACATTACAATAAGGTACAACCGTACACGTTATGCTGACTTCTCAGTGCCATACACCGACTCAGGAATAGCAATGATTGTGCCAGTTAGGGGTGCCATAAAGAAAAATACTTTCATTTTTTTAAAGCCATTAACTGCTAATCTATGGCTAGGATGCTTTGCCTTTTTTATCTACACAGGTTTCGCCATATTGATACTAGAGCCAAATATTAGGTCTTCCCTCAAGGGTTCATTATCAGGATATCTTGGAACTATAGTGCATCTATCACTGTTTGGATATCGTAAGTATTTTTTTTTTACTAGAAAAAGGCCTAAAATATACCTACAGATTTTGTTTAATCTGAAAAGAACTGTTGAATCTATTGGCTACCAAAATTATAGATCTGTAATTACTTAACAATCTACTAATTTTGCAATTAAATTGCAGAAGAGAAGCTAAAGAGCAGCCTATCCAAGATAGTTGTTATAATATGGTTCTTCGTTCTCCTTGTCTTGGCGTCGAGTTATACTGCTAGTCTAACCTCCATGCTAACGGCACAACAGCTTCAACCAACAGTAACTGACATCTATGATATCCAAAGGAATGGTGAATATGTTGGATATAAAAGTGGTTCCTTTGTGGAGGGCTTGCTTCAGGAGCTCAATTTTGACAGATCAAAGATGAGAGGTTACTACCCCGAGGAATTTGCAGAGGCCCTTAACAGGGGAAGTGCAAATGGTGGAGTTGCTGCAATCGTCCATGAAATACCCTACATCAAATTGTTCCTAGCCAAAAATTGCAAGTCATACACTATGGTTGGACCGATTTACAAGACAGCAGGGTTTGGATTTGTAAGTTTAACATTAATTATTCATATTCATATGCCAGACACTAATTGCATCAGCATGCCTACACATACAAAAAGTTATTCCCAAAATGAGAACAAACTGTAGTTAATTAAAGAAAGAATCCTTGATATTTAATAAGCTTGTTATTGTGTCTGAGAAGATAAAAACCAAGAGTCGGTATCATTCAACACCACAATCTTATGTACCACTAGGGAAAAACTAAAACAAAGGAGCAATATTATTCTCATGTTCACTTTGTTCATTAATCTTTAAAGTATGGATACTATATTTAACTTTCCGATCTCCAATTTATGGGCAGGCTTTTCCTAAGGGCTCTGCACTAGTCGCCGACATTTCAAGAGCAATCCTCAACATAACAGGTGGCAATGACATACTCCAAATTGAGAAGAAATGGATTGGAGACTCAAACTGCCAGAACAGTGGTAGTATCACTGTGGTGTCAAATAGACTGAACTTTCTCAGCTTCTGGGGCCTTTTTCTCATTACAGGAGTTGTTTCCACTGTCTGTCTACTAATATTTGCAGCCATGTCACTCCGTAAAAAATGGCCAAAGAAGATTAACGAAATGAGAGTTGAACCGAACACTGATGAGATAATTGATAATGAAGTCTTACCTACTATGAACCAAGAGGACAACCAAGTCGGTGATGCTGTTGGCATAGCACCTGCTGAAAGTGACACTGACACTTCACCAACAAATGCCAACACGATATCGATTGAAAATTGATCCAAAATTCATTCTCTTAATTTAGAATTACATTATAGTTATTTCTAGAAACATGAACGTGTATTAGTGGGATTAGTGGTTTTCGAAATATAGTTGTCTGTAGTGGGATTAGTGGGTTTCCATATTTAGAGTTTGTTGAGTTAGTGGGTTCTATAATTAGTAATGAATGTACTGTTTGTAATAACAGGATAGGTTCGGATGTAGTTTCTATTTTGGGGACTGCTTCTAATAGAAGAATAAGGTAGTGGGGTACAAAATTTAGATGATCGGAATTTAGTTGTTGTAGGACTATAAATTCAGCATGTTGTAAACAGATTAATCATTAAGAAGAAAAAAAATATTTGTCTATGTTCTCTGTTTAGTCTTCTATAATCCAACAGAGTCATATCAGAGTCGAGTCAATCCACCTTGGGGCATTTTCAATGGCAGAAAATTGCAACAATACCCTGAATATCACACAACCAGCAATTGCTCTCTTCAAATATGAGAATTATGAGTTTTGGAGTATCAAGATGTCAACCTTGTTCAAATCACATGGCCTATGGGACTTTGTTGAAAAAGGAGTACCCGATCCAGATCTCAATCCTCAAAAAAATCAGAAGAAAGATGCACAAGCACTGTTCTTCATCCAATAAGCAATGCACAACACAATCTTCTCGAAAATAGCAGCAGCCACAAATGCAATTAAGGGAGGCATGGACAACCTTGAAAACAACATTTCAATGAAGTTCTTGTGTGAAGGTGATTCTGGACCATTCGATAGGTAGAAAATCATTGTTTTAAGGTGATTCTGGACCATTCGATAAAGTGATATTGTACCTATAAAAAAAAGTAAAAAAATTCTAAAAAATAGAAAATTTGGTCTCCAAGAATATTTTATTATAATGATCATGTTTAGCGGTTCAGATCGATTGTACGGACTTTTGAAAACAGAGATAAACGATGTAGAGTATATTGGAGCATATTGGAGCACTAAAAAAATGGTACATTTGAACCCTCCTCTCTCTCTCTCTCTCTCTCTCTATATATATATATATATATAGAGTAGAACTAGGGTGCTCCTAAGTTCACCCAACCTCTTGTGAACTTGACTCTAAAATATATCAAATCGACTTTAAACGATGAATCCAAACAGTTGAAATCCTTCTACCTAATGATTAATGCGTCTACATGCGAAAATTTTAAAGTTTTGAATTAATTTAATATAGAGGCAAGTGGTCAAAAAGGAGTCCAAAAAATGAATGCATTAAAATTAATTTATAAACCTTAAACTTTTGACCACTTGACACTATATTAAATTAATTTGAAACTTTAAAATTTTCACATGTAGATGCATCACTCATTAGGTAGAATGGTTTCAACGGTTTAGATTCATCGTTTAAAGTCGATTTAATATATTTTAGAGTCAAGTTCACAAGAGTTTTGGTGAACTTAGGAGCACCCTAGTTCTACTATATATATATATATATATATATATAGAGAGAGAGAGAGAGAGAGATGGACTATGCTACTCTATAGAGTAAAATGCCTTTGTACTCTACGCTATATCTTCATTTTAAAAATCCAAACACCCGATCCAAACAGTTGAACATGTTCTTCATATTGAAATGTGCTTGGAGACCAAATTTTACATTTTTTGGAATTTTTTTTCTATTATTTAAGCCACTTTGAAAATCTCAGATCCGCTGTGAACAGTAAAAAAAATAGTAAAATTTTTTGGACCATCAGATTTGCTATTTTCAAAGTGGCTTAATAAATAGCAAAAATATTCAAAAAAATATAAAATTTGGTCTCCAAGCACATTTCAATATGAAGAACATGTTCAACGATTTGGATCGGGTGTTTGGATTTTTAAAATGAAAATATAGTGCCGTAGAGTACCATAGCCCAACTCTATATATATAGAGAGAGAGAGAGAGAGATGGGCTAACTTGATTTGGAAAGTAAGAGGTCATTTTTACTTCACGCCCACATTTTTATTTTGAAAATCCAAACAACTGATCCGAACCGCTCAACATGTTCTCCATATTGAAATGTGCTTGGAGACCAAATTTTAAATTTTTTGGAATTTTTTTACTATTTATTAAGCCACTTTGAAAATCGCTAATCCAATGGTCCAGAAAATTTTACTGTTTTTTACTGTTCATCCGGATCTGCCATTTTCAAAGTGGCTTAATAAATTGTAAAAAATTCCAAACAATGTAAAATTTGGTCTCCAAGCACATTTCAATATGGAGAAAATGTTGAACGGTTCGGATCGGTTGTTTGGATTTTCAAATTGGAATACGAGCGTGAAGTAAAATGTTGTTTTACTTCACAACTCACCATAGTCCATCCCTATATATATATATATAATCCCTATATATATATATATATATATATGAGTCTGGCTAATTTGCTGCTGGCAACATTTTAGCAAACTGCTGCCAGATCTATGAGCCGGATTTCTATTTAGATTTACGTCTGATGATTACTTCAGTTTGCGGAAGGAAGAGCTTAATGGAGTCCGTCAATGCTTCTACGAATTAAAAAAAATCCCGTCTCCTTTCTCTATCTCATTTTCAAATCCCAACTTTCTCTTTTGTTTGAAGAAAAGAGAATCCCTCTAGCTCAAGCCGCTCTCCCCCTTTGCCAAGCCCTCTCCAAACTTTACCTCTGCGGCCGGCCTCTCTATCGCATTTATAACCTCTCTCACCGCGCCGTGTTAAGTTTCAGCAATTCGAGCATGTGAGCGGAAACCCTAGCCGTTATCAGTCGAAGATAGGTATTGCTCGCTCCCATGTCACCCCCTCTGCCTTCGCTGAGACGCGCTGTGGTGTGTTTCAGCGATTCAAGCATGTGAGCAGAAATCCTAGTCATTGTCAGTTGAAGAAAGGTACTGCTTGCTTTTCCTCCTCTCCCTCCCCTTGCTCAAATCATAAACTAAATAAGTGGTACCAGCTAAATTACTATCTGTTTTAATTAATCCTCTTAATAATCAGTTCATCCGAAGTCTGCTCTTGTGCTGTCTGTTTTGAATTAGATTCGTGCAAAATTTGGTTTTTATAGGCAACTGGTAGCAAGGATTGATTAAATAAAAAAAAATACTATGTAACTTTGTAATAAAAGTTGTGTAGCTTTTTATTAATTTTTTTCCATTAATTTATTTAATGATGAATCAAATGTTGATTGTGTTTATGCAATTGTAATTTCAAATGCTCTATTTGCTTTATATTCAATTGTCATAGAAGAGAAGGCCACAACATGAGTACATGTCCAAAGGTATAATAATTTAACAAAAAAACATCAATTTCAATTTATGGCAGTTAATTTTACTTTTTTTTTTAACATCAAATTCTGAAAGTTTTTTTTTTTTTTTTATTTCACCCTTTTTATAACATGCACTAGTGTGTTCCATTTTGTAGAAAAAGAAGGATGCAAAATTAGCAAATAGTCAAGCACAAGAATCATATGCGAATGAAGACTTATCATTGGAAAACAACAATGCATATGATAGTGAAGATTATCATTAGAAGACAAAAATGATGACAATGAAGATTTGTCACTGGAAGATTGATAATGCATATGTGGTATAGTCATAGGGTATTTTTGGTACAATCATAGAAATGATACTTTTGATACTTATAGAAAGGGTATTTTTGGTATAGTTATATTAAGGACATCTTTGTTATAATGATAGAAGAAATATTTCAAATTACCGAAGTTGTTTTGCTAATTGAACTTGTTAATTGTTTATGGATTACTAATATATGAAATTAGATGTAATTTTCTTATTTTGTTCATTTGTATCTTATTTGATTTAGCTGTCTTTAATTCTTGGCTCATGCCTCAATAACCATTACTAAGGTTGTACATAAATATTTGGCTGAAAAAAATTGAAATATGTGGTACCAACTGATGCCAGCACTGTTTGTATGGCACTGAGATTAAAGCATGCAATCCTGTGAGTGGTTATTAAATGGTGATTAGAAATCAGGTTCAGCTTTTTGCAAATGAAATAATATGTTTTATCATACTCATAGATAGCCCTGGCAATTTTCAAAAATTGGGATTTATGTGAGTCAATTTTGAAAAGTTAAGTGGTGTCACATTTTTACAGTGGTAACCAACTCATAGATAGCATCATTCAACTATACCAGAATTTGTATTGTAGTTGACAGTATCATGACCACACTTGATGAATTATACATCAAACAAGCATATAAAAATACATATGCCAAAATACAAGCATATAACCATTCATGTTGAAGAGATAAAAATCATACATCTTTATTGTTAAAAATAAGTACAAATATTCGTGTTTACAGGTGCTTACACAATAATTACACTCCTATTTTTTTTTTAACAATAACTAAATAAAATCTACATGACTTGTAAAAATTACACTTAGTAAACTTAAGCACACAAACTCTCCTACTTTATTCCTGATCTCCAATATATGTCCCTGGAGTTGTTAATTAGAGGTTGACTCTTGAGTTGTCAAGTGACCTGCATGATGAGTAACTTCCATTAGCTCTTGAAAAGTTTTAAATAAAACCTTATATTCACATAGAATTGCAATTCAATAACATGCTCCTAATATTGACCTGACAATACTAGAATCCATGTTTGGCATACAGACTTTGACCCTTCTTTGGATTTAAGATAACCCACATTTTCAAACTTATACAAAATGCTCCTAGTCTTCACCCATATCAGACGAGATTCCTAACTAGTACTGACTGGTACCGGTGGCACAAGGTCCATACAGATTTGTACAAGGCGCCTACAAGCACATTTCCAATTAATCAAAAGATTTAGCAGAAGTTAATTGATTAATACTAATTATTTAAATTATTTAAATCAGTAAAGTCTACAAGCGCATTTCCATAACTTGATTTGTATAAAATTAATATTAATCATTTAAATCATTTGGCATCTTCGGTCATCATAAATAACATAATTTATTAGACAGCTAACCTAACAAAACCTAAATCAGCGGAGATCTGACCAGCTAAGGGTATCTAATAAAAAAGAAATGAAAAGAGTGAGGGAGAAATGCTAACCAGGGAGAGGCGGCCAGACAGGAGGACGACTATGGCGAGGCGAGGCGAGGCTGTCAGGTGAGTAGCGACGATGGCACTGAGGCGCGATGCGAGGAAGGCACGATGAGGCCGAGAATAGCTGCACTGCCGTTTCGAACAAGAGTGAGGGAGTGGGAGGTGCAAGAAAACAAGAAGAAGAGATTTCTCCGATCTATTAAATGAGAGCTAGCTGAGAGAGAGAGAGACAGACAGACGGGGAAAGGGAGGAGACTTTTTCTTCAAACGGGAGAGGTTTGGAATAGAAATCAGACGGGACCTTTTTCTAATTCGCAGAAGACGGACTCCGTTAAGCTCTTCCTTCCGCAAACTGAAATAATCATCAGACGCAAATCTAAATAGAAATCAGACGGCTCACAGACCTGGCAGCAGTTTGCTAAAATGCTGCCAGCAACAAATTAACCAGACTCTATATATATATATATGAGTATGGCTAATATGCTTTCGGTTGTATTTCGGCCGAAATACAACCAATTCATTTTTTAATTTCCGAAATCCAAAAAGTCGATCTAAAATGTTAGATGTGTTCTCCATATTGAAAAATGTGCTTGGAAAACAAATTTTACATTTTTTTTAATTTTTTACTATTTATTAAGCCACTTTCAAAATCGCTGATCCAACGGTTTCACTGTTTGGTTAAACCACTGTTGGATCAATGATTTTCAAAGAGGCTTAATAAATAGTGAAAAAATTCCAAAAAATGTAAAACTTTTTTTGGAATCAGTGAAACCATTGGATCAGCGATTTTCAAAGTGGCTTAATAAATAGTAAAAAAATTCCAAAAAATATAAAATTTGGTCTCCAAGCACATTTCAATATGTAGAACACATCTAACGTTTGGATCGACCGTTAGGACTTTAAAAATTCAAATTTTGAGCCGTTGCACGGAGGTCTCTATGCTACGCGTAGCATATTAGGCAAAACCTATATATATATATATATATATATATATGAGGTTGGCTAATATCAAAACATTTATTCCAGAGCCGTGTTGCACCCAATTAGTTTTTTAATTTTCAAAATTCAAACGGTCGATCAAAACTATTAGATTTGATCTCTATATTAAAATGTGCCTAAAGCTAACACCAAAATTTACATTTTTTTGAATTTTTTTACTATTTATTAAGCCAGTTTTAAAATTACTGATTTTGATAAACAGTAAAAAATTTATGGATCATTAAAAATAATAATTTTAAAACTAACTTAATAAACAGTGAAAAACTACAAAAATATGTAAAAATTGGTCTCCAAGCACATTTTATTATAGATTGAATGTTGAACGGTTTGGATCGACTATTTAGACTTTGAAAATGCAAAAACTAAAGTGTTTGTTCCACGATCTAGGAACAAACATTTTGATTTTCGCCAACCCCTCTCGGTGTGTGTGTGTTTGTGTTTGGAACGACTATGTGATTTTTGCCACTCTCCTTTGTGAACTCAACTCTAGAATCTTTCGAATTGGCTTCAAACAACAAATCCAAAATGTTGGAATCCTTCTACATTACGAGTGATGCGTTTACATGTTAAAATTTTAAAATTTCAAATTAATTTTGTATAGAGTCAAGTGGTCAAAATATGTCCAAAAAATGAATGCATTAAAATTAATTTATAAACCTTCTACTTTTCACCAATTGATTGTATACTAAATTAATTCGAGACTTTAAAATTTTCACATGTAGACGCATCATTCATAAGGTAGAAGGATTTCAATAGTTTGGATTCATCGTTTCAAGCCAATTCATCCAATAGTTTTAGAGTTGAGTTCACATAGGAGCTTGGTGAACTTAGGAGCAACCTAGTTTTACTCTATATGTGTGTGTGTGTGTGTGTGTACACTAGTATCGTGCCCGTGCATTGCAACAGGGACATATTATAAGATTGAATAGAATATGAATAGATCTTTTTATTTGACATTCACACAAAATTAAGAAAAAAATATATTTAAATGAATATTAAAGACAAATGAAAAAAAATGAAAATTCAAATAAAAAATAACAATAAAATAAACAACAACAAATGAAAACAACATATCAAATATATATATGTATATTAACAAAAGGGTAATATATGTACTTTATAAAATAAAAATGTGTTTTAACAGTAAACTCAATAAATTTGATAAATTTGGTAAATTTGTGAGTTTTTGTTATTTAGAAGTGTAAATATGATACTATGGATTAATGGGAGGAATAAGTAATCTGGAAGTTTTCGAGGGACTTACATAAAATTCTCACTTGATACAATTCATAAACGCAGGATTGCCCATATATTGTCATGAAATTCAACACCATTTTGTTTGGTATGCATGGTTGTAAGTTTTCCATATAACCATTTCGGTCTGAGGATTTGGGATTTAATTAAGTATTCAATAACACCAAGTTTGGCCAATGTCTTAATTAATCATGTCTACATCTGTTGATTGCCACTGTGGGTCGGATGGGCATTTCCATATCTTATATTTACACGTTAAAATATAGATTATATAAAAAATAATATTGGACATATTCTCTTACACTGTGATCGGAACCAAAATAAGTGAGAATTCAATAGAATAGAATAGAAAAGAATACAATGGACATGATTCTAAATTGAAATTTTATGATTAACTAGACTAATTTTTCAAAAAGAATTCATTCTCAGCAATCATATAATTACCCATAAACTTCTTTTAATTTACAAATAATGCCATCAATACCAAACTTTTAGGGTTTACATTTGCAAGAGAAAGGAAATCAGAAAAAAAAAAATTAACAATGGATGGAAAGAAGAATCAAGGAGGAGTAGAAACACACCTCGTCGGAGCAAACGAGAAGCTTCTCGCGCGATCAGATCATAGGTCGGAGCAAACAAGAAGAAGAAGGGAGAAAGAAGGAGTTTTGCGTCATTTCACGTGGTTCCGAACGATTCTTATCAAATACCTTCGTTTTGGCGTGGATTTCCCGACGAGATTTCGAAGGAGAAAAGTCGCGTGAATTCCTCTCGTTTCCTTCGTCACCTCCGCTTCCAATCAGAAACGCAACATGAATTCTGATTCAATTTCTCGTTTTAAGGGGTGAGGATCGGTTCCGATCACAGCGTTAAACAGCAGAAAAACATATTTAATACTAGACTTATTCTATTATCCAAAAAAGAGGATTCATTACCTAATTTAAACTTTTAAAATAAAGGATATGGTGCCGAAATTTTTATTAATATACAAATTAATAAATTAATTTAACAATCTATACAATTTTTATAAAGAATTTGAAAGGTATCCAAACCGATACCAATGTAATCGGTTTCAGAAGATCAAACCGATCGCAAACTCGTCAGTCACAAGAAATTGAAACTGCTGACAATGTCACCCATCCCAAAACCGATAACTTTGTCATCGGTTTCAGAAGCTAGAAACTGATGACATTGTCATCGGTTTCAGCCAAGCATAATTTTTGATGCATATGCACACTTTTTGATGCGAGAATTATATCAAAGATTAAAACAACGAACGACTCAGATTAAAACATTGTTTGGTAATAATTATAAAGTTGCGGAAAATTTTTCTTAAATTTTTATTTTTTCAGCCAAGCACGATTTTTGATGCAAAATGCACATTTTTTTATGCGAGAATTATATCAAATTAAAACAACAAACAACTCACATTAAAACACTGTTTGGTAATGATTACAAAATTACGAAAAAAAAAAATTTTAATTTTATTTTTAAAAAAATATAAAGACTATAATATTTTATGTATTTATCTAGAAGTGACTTTTGAACCGAGATCAATTATTTAGATTCAAAGTATTTTTATTTTTTCCAATATCCCACAAAGAAATATTTTAATTTTCTTACAGCCACAAAAAATCTGATCTGAAAAAGATTGATCCAGGTTATTTGTTTAAGTCTTTCTAATAAATCAAATTATATGGTATTCTATCTAATTTCAAAAAAATATAAAAATATTTCTAATATTTCTAAGAAATCAAATTATATGGTCTTCTATCTGAAACCGATTACACTATCATCGGTTTGGATACTTTTCAAATTTTTTAAAAAAATTGTATAGATTGTTAAATTAATTTATTAATTTGTATATTAATAAAAATTTCGGGATATGGTGACATGTTCAAATATATTTAATTCATTTTAGAATTAGAGTGCTATATAAGTAACTGAAAAATTCGGTACCAAATAAAAAAATGGAGAATTAAAATATCATACATATGTAATAATCTACTGCTAATAAGGTCACATAAAGAAAAAAACCGATATTTTTTTATCTAACACCTCCAAAAATTTTAATAATTTAAAAAACACTCAGATCCAAAAAGCTCCCAAAATGACACCCCCGCAAGCTGAATTCGCGCACCACTCGGTCCGCCAACTCAGATCGCGCACCGACCCGTTCCAACCCGGTCCGCAAGCTCAGCTGGCGCACCTAGCTGGTTCGCAAGCTGAGTTCGCGCACCGTCCTGGATCCGCAAGCTGAGCTGGGGCACCATCGTTTTGCTGCTATAAAAATTAGTTTTTAGCACTGTATTCATTCCACAATCAACAGACAGCAGTGCAAGTAAGTATTTTTTTTCTCTTTAGTCCGTGTTTTTAAATTATTATTTTATATTTTTAATTGATTGTAAATTTATTAATTATTAGGTTTTGTTCTTTCAACCAATTATGATTGGAATTGCCTGTTATTTTGGTGGTGAAGTTTTAGTCGGACCAAATGGTGCTTATTACAGTATCCAACCTTTGAAAATGTTCAATATCAACCCAGATTTAGATTTTAGAGGTATAACTAGAGAAGTGTATCAGCAAGTTGGTATTGATCCGAACTATTATGAACTGATAATTTCTGCAAGGATCAATATTGGTCAAGGCAACCAGGACTCGGTTCCAACAACTACTACCGGTACAAGACGATAATAGCTGGGGGTTGTATACCCAAATGACAATGAATTTGACCACTCCTTTCAAATTCTTAGAGTTATATGTTGTAGCTAACCTTAGACAGAACCCCAAACGTAACACAAACCAGAACACTAGAGATAACCCCAGACAGAACACCAGAACTATGCCGCAAATGACCCAGGGTCGGGTTCGTGAGCAATCTATGACGGGTCATATTCGGGCCCTAACTTTAGGTAGTACTAGTCGGTCCTCATCTGTAGGGGCTGGACCTAGTCGTTCCCAACCTGACCGGGGACGTTCTCGGGTTCCATCTAGTAGATCTAGCCGGGCCCAAACTGATCAGAATCGATCTCCAACCCCGGAACCGCTTTATTATGCTGAAAATACAGATGAAGATCCCGAAGAGCGGGAGGCAGAGGAAAATTGGGATGCCAGTGAAGGCGATAGGGCAACTGATTTTAGTGATGTTGATACAAATTTTCCTGTACTCGGTAAACGACAGTGGCAGGTGTCGGGTGGTGCAGAAGGACACCCGTTCGAGCAATTTCATGACACATCAGGGTTTGAAGAAGCTGACAGCTCTTTTTTTGGAAATTTTGAGGTGTGTTTCATTTTTAATTAATTTTTAAAAAAAAATTTATAAATTATGAAATTTTTGTATTCTTTAATTTTTAAATTTTTAAAATTTTGAAATAGGATGGAAAACAACATGCATTGTCTGAGGGGATGATGTACTCCAGCAAAGAGCAAATGCAAGAACAAATAGGCCATTGGCATATAAAGAAAAATATCGAGGTGAATCAGACACATAGCGACACAACAAGGTTGAGGTTTAACTGCAAGAGCGACCGTTGCCAGTGGGGGTTGGTTGTGAGGGCTACAGGTTTTGGTAATGACTGGGCGATCACAAAACATAAGGGACCTCACACATTCTATGCTTAGGCATCCAGGTCAGATCATGCGCAGTTGACGTCCGCAATGGTCGCCAACTGCATAAAATTGTCATTACGAAAAAATGCTGATATTAGTATCCGGGCCATCAGTGATCTGGTTGCTGAAAGGTACGAGGGAATCGTCCCTAAGTATAACAAATTGTGGCGTGGTAGAGAGTTAGTCATTGCTCGGGCATTTGGTAGTTGGAAGGGGTCTTACGGGCTTCTTGTCCCTTTGTTGGATGCAATTAAAAGGGCAAATCCAGGAACCCAATATAAAGTTGTTTCAAAGCGAACCAAAAAAGATGGGTACCGGTATTTCATGAGATTAGCATGGGCTTGGGGGGCATGTATTGAAGCAGTGAGTCACCTCAGACCAATAATCAGCATCGATGCTTGTTTCCTATCAGGTAGATACAAGGGTAAATTGTTGATTGTCACCGGATATGATGCGGAGAACCAGTTAATTCCGCTAGCATTTGGGCTGGTAGAGAGTGAGGAATTTGAGAATTGGGGGTGGTTTATGAAGTGGGTGAGACAGGTTGTAATTGGTCCAAATAGATTCATGTGTGTGGTATCTGACCGGCACATGGGCATAAAAAAAGTGTTCATACAGGATGATCTGGGTTGGTATGAGGAGAATGGTGAGTGTGTTCACAAGTTGTTCTCAGCATGTATTTGAGAATTTTGGTAAGCACTCCAAGGATAAAGCTGCTGCCAATTTTTTCAAAATCTTGGTGAAAAAGAAGAAACCAAGAAGAATGCTAGAAGGCCTCGATGCAATCGGAAGGAGAAATTCCGAATGGCTGAAATACTTGGATACATGTGGAAAGTACAATCCTGATGATGATGCAGAACCGGCTAAGCCATGGAAGGTGTATCAAGCTATGGACAACGGAGCTCGTTGGGAAATCATGACTAGCAACGGTTCTGAATCGCTCAACAATGTGTTCAAAACTTCCCGAAGGTTTGTGTTTTATAATCAAACAATTTTTTTTATTATTTATTGATGGTTTTACGTTTCTTAATTTAATAGTAAGTTGTAATTTTCGCAGGTTACCAGTTGCCGCAATTGTTGAGGAGACGTTCGGAAAGTGTGTCGACTGGTTCGTTGAAAGAAGAGAGCGTGCGGTGGAATTGCAATTGCAAGGTCAACTTTTTTCCACTCGAGTCCATGAAAAGATGGATAAGCACATTCGCAAGACCCAAAAAATGAGCGCGCTGACATTCGGCCGTAACGAGTGACAGGTGACCTCCCATGGTGAGAAAATCGCATATGACATGCAAAGAGACAGCTTGTCACAAATGGAGCGAGACGCCACATACAGAGTCGTACTTCAGGATAACAATCGCATGGAATGCACCTGCCAAAAGCCTCAGCTAAGTGGAATACCATGTGTTCATGTGATGTCTGTGTGTCGTTTAAGGTACCAATTTCTGATGATAATTTCATAACCATCGCATAGTAATTTGATAAGATTGACATTATTTGTGTAAAATTGTAGAAACTTGGATCCAAATATTTTTGTAAATTACTACTACACCATTGAAGAATTAATCGCCACATGAAGTGGTCAATTCCACGTGTATGACAATCAAAGTGATTGGCCGGCACACAAAGGACCGATCTTAGTTCCGGAGCGCAAAATGGTGAAATTAGGCAGGAGGCGACATAATCGGATCCGAATGTGGATGGATATACTGGAAGGAAGACCAGCAGGTCACCAGCCTGAAAGAGCAACTCTGGAAAGGAATGCGAGAACGAGAAGGAATGCATAGGGCAATACTCAATAAGGAAATGAATGCTGTGATATTTGTATTATTTATTAGCGGACAATATTATGATGTTTTATGTTGTATTATTTTTTAGCGGACAATATTATGATGTTTTAAGTCTCAAACACGAAATAACAACATAAAATATGCATAACAGTCAAAAATAAAATATGCATAACAGTCCAAAATATACACAACAGTCCAAAATAAAATATGCATAACAGTCCCAAACATAAAATCTAAATAAAAGTTCCAACACAAACTAACAACTAAGATCGAAATATCAACAGGAGGATGGTGTGTAGGAAACCTTCTTCCTCTTAAGCCTCTTGCCACGTCCCTCCTCCTGTATCTCCTCCTGTACGTTCTCAAACCTCGGCATGTAGGATTGGGAGGGCTGTGACGCCAGTGGAGCCTCCTCATGTATCTCACCAAACAAACTCTCTGCATGCCCGCCCTGATCTGAGCCTGGACCGAATGTGATGTTTGGTCCGCCCTGATCGGGTGTATCAGCTACATAATTGTCTAGTCCGTCGCATGGATCCTGCTGGGGCTGTGACCAGAATATAGGAGAAGAAGGGTCATCCTGAGAAGGGAAGTCCTACGACTGCGTGTAGTTACCGTACTGATATCCCAGCTCAAACGTAAAATCTCTTGCTAGCTGCTCCACGTCATCCAATGGGCGACGTGTACGTCTCTGAAATAAAAAGATAATTAGGTTTCACAATGAATATAACACGACATCACTTTTTATATTAAACACATACCGCCACATCACCAGCTGTTGCGAATGCCTCCTCAGGAGTCGCAGCTGCGTGAATATTTGACAAATCTGGCTCAGCGGTGCTCCCAGGTGGTGCAGAGTCGGCACTGTCAATGCGGTGCAGTTCCTCACAGGCGGTGCAGCCATGCATAACCATCTTTTTCCGAACTTCTTCCACTCTCTTGTGATTGACAGTCTTGCGCTTATCAAGCATTGCTTGATATTCATCAGCACCTTCAAATAAATTGTAAATAAATTAGGTTAGAATAAAGAAATAAATTGTTACTTTTGAAATAATAAAGGAATAATAAAATCTTACAATCTGTGCAGCTGGACCACCGCATGGAATGTAGCCGTATTCTTCAGTATTCATGTCACGTCGTACTGCGAGCGGCCTCTTGTTCATCTCTGAGATCTGACCGTACATGAAAATCGTAAACGCACGTACTCCTGGTACCAACGGCGGTACTCCTGGTCGTATGCTTTGAACGCATAAGTCTGGAGGTGCTCAGGAATCATGTCCTCCGGAGCCATGGCCTCAAGTCGCTGCACATAATCCTCATGTACCGTTCGCCAGTTCTTGCCCTCTTTAGTGTCTAGTGCCTTGTGTAACAGGTACCACTCGTCTTTACTTATCAAGTCAGGTACAGGAAAATACTGAGACATGCCGAACTGTCTCATGACCCGTCCAGGATAATAATGCTCTATAACCTGGAAGTAGACAAGTGGTACCTGCAGATGCTAAAAATATAAAATTGTAGGAACTATAAATTTTATGAATTAATCTTTTAGCTAAGAATACAAGCGATACCTGAGCAAACCAGACATGTCACTCCTCCGAGCATATCGCAGGCAAGTCGTACAAGAAAGAGTGGTAGCCATAATCATCGGGACTCGGTACAAGCTCGTCGTATGGGCGCCAACAAACGTGCTCATCTGGCCTCATCTGCTCGAACTGTGACCTGAAAAAAGCAACCCCCGTAGGTCGTCCGTGTGGGGTCTGGGTGAAAGCCTTCCTCTCCGAGCACCATCTCTGAGCATAGGAAGGACATGTCTGCGGATTGGGCTGACCCCACACTGGAGCCCAACCCTTCACTTTTGGCGATGGACGGCTGAATGGAAACCTCGTCCATGACCAATGATGCAGGAGCGCAATCGGACCGTAAAATATCTTTTTGGTCACCTGGTTTAATAGAAGTTACAGTTATTTTTATACAAATTGTTTAAATAGTAACCACAAAAAAATATTTTTAATACCTGACATGCAGTGCATAAACCGCGGTATAGACATGCCAAGACCGCCGCACCCCAATTCATCTTACGCGGGTTCTCCAAGTCCACCAGAAACTGTAATAGAGAGCCGGGAACAGTGCCCCCAGATGAATCTGGGAACATCCAGCAGGCGAAGAACTCCATGATGTAAGCCCTTGTCCACCGTGCAACCTCAACAGGATCGGCATTTTCGGCTAGTTCTCCACTGTAAAATTATTATATACAATGTAAATGCCGCAATCAACTTATTTAAAAAGTTACATGCACGCAATTAATTAAATTTAAAGTCACCTGAAACGCTACCGCAAAGCTGGTATACTGATGTCATTCTTGGAGTCGATCAGGCCACGCGCTGTCTTCCTCTGCTTCATCAACCCATCACCCAGCAAATCCGTCACGACCTGAACAAAGTCTCTGTACTCCACACCGGTCACAGCATCTCCAGTAATGGGCAGACCCCATAGACAACTCACGTCCTGGAGAGAGACAGTAATCTCTCCAACGGGTAGGTGGAATGTGTGGGTCTTTGGCCGCCATCTCTCGACCAACGCAGATGTAAGTGCGGGATCTGCGGTTACAGGGGCGAGCTGTGACACATGCCATAGCCTCATTCTCTGTAATGTCGGTGCATAGCGCACGTCATATTTTAGGGTCATGAGGTTATTCCTCACCTCCGTCATGTCATGATCCTAATTTAAATTACAAATGAAAATAAAAATTAACAATTGAGGTATTTTTTCAAATAAAAATTAACAATTTAAATTATTTCTCAAATGTAAACTTACATATGCTAGGGAGATCTTGTGGCCCTTGATCGGAAACCAACAGATGGGGCTAATGCAATCATCTCTCAACTGCGGAAATATGGTAGAGATCAACTCCTTATCCCAATCAGTCTCATCCAATAGGGTTGTGCCGCTCGTTGACGCCATACTAAAATGAATTATACATTTCTTCTCAAATCTTAACATAATATATATTTTCGAGTTGTCTAAGAAACTCTAGTAATTTTGGGCAACCAATATAAAAAAAAATGTACAATTTTGGTCCAATTGTGCATTTCTAATCTATTTTGGTATATGGTACTAAAATTATCAAATTTGCATTTCAAATTAAGATCAATTTTGGTACAATTACTAATTTTGGTCTCTATTAGAACTATTTCGAGTGATTTAACAAAATTATAAATTATTTTGAACAACTAAATAAAAAATTAAACTAAAAACTACAATTAAACTACAACTAAATTATCTATACTAAACAAAGTAAATTATCTAAACTAAATTACCTACACTACAATACAACTAAATTATATATCTAAAGTAAACTACAACTAAATTACCTACACTACACTACCAACTAAAACTAAACTAAATTACTTAAATTATAAAATTAAAATAAATCAATAAATCAATAAAAAAAAATTACCTTTTTACTGAACAGGAAGTAGCTGCTGGGGCCAGTGTGGGGTAAAAAAATGGTGCGCAAGGGTTTTATATCACCAAAGTTCAGTCCGCAAGCTCAGCTGGCGAACCGGGTTGGAACGGGTCGGTGCGCGATCTGAGTTGGCGGACCGATTGGTGCGCGATCTGAGTTGGCGGACCAAGTGCTGCGCGATCTGAGTTGGCGGACCGAGTGGTGCGCGATCTGAGTTGGCGGACCAAGTGGTGTGCGAATTCAGCTTGCGGAGGTGACATTTTTAGAGCTTTTTGGATCTGAGTGTCTTTTAAATTATTTGAATTTACGGGGGTGTTAGATAAAAAAATATCGGAGAAAAAAATACTGGTACTATGTCCTAAAAGAATGCATTAATTATCCGTGTAATCCTCCGTTAAATTCCACATGGCATGACCCTATTCCTTTGACACCAAGTCATGTGTCCCCAATTTTCATTTTCATTTTAATAGAAAACACAATAAATTTGGTAAATTTGTGAGTTTTTGTTATTTAGAAGTGTAAATATGATACTATGGATTAATGGGGGAAATAACTAATTTCGAAAATTTTGAGTGATATATACATAAAGTTTTCACTTGATACAATTCATAAACATTGCCCGTCATGAAATTTAACACCGTTTTGTTTGGTATGCATAGTTGTCAAGTTTTCCATCTAACCATTTCAATCAGAAGATTTGGGATTTAATTAAGTATTCAATAACACTAAGTTCGGCCAATGTCTTAATTAATCATGTCTACATCTGTTGATTGCCACTATGGGTCGGATGGGGCACTTTCATATGATCTATATTTATCCGTTAAAATATAGAATGATTTAAAAAATAATATCGGACATATTCTCTTAAACAACAGCAAAACAAATTTAATACTAGACTTATTCTACTATCCGAAATTTTTTTTATGTCCAAAATTAATAATTAATTTCAAAATCTACTCCCCATGTGAATTTTGAAATTTGTTCAAACCTGAAATTAAATTTTTGATTTTTAGCTAAATTACTGAAAATTTATTTTCCAATTCTAGACAATACGAAACCGGAAATTAAATTTTCGGTTCCAAGAACCGGAGAATTAATCCCCAGTTATAAGCTTTTGCAAGTTTAATCTCCGATTAAATTATGTGCACTTTTAAAATGGAACGTCACGTGTCACCGCTTAGATATGTGAACTTTTGTTAGGATTGCCAACTTTAAAACAGAAGTTCTGATATCAACCAACTTGAACAATGTGCTCTTTCCAAAGTTGCCACCTCTTTGATACATATTTAATTAAAAAAAAAAAAAAACTTAGAACCGGAGATTAAATTTCTAGTATTCCCGGTTTCAAATTGTCTAGAACCAAAAAATAAATTTCCAGTAATTTGACCTAAAACGAAAAATTTAATCTCTTATTTGGACAGATTTCGAAATTCTTCTGCATGGAGAGTAGATTTTGAAATTTAATATTTTTTTGGATATTAATAAAAAATTTATTATCCTTAAAAATGAATCATTACCTAATTTAAACTTTTAAAATAAAGGATATCGTGACATATTCAAATATATTTAATTCATTTTAGAATAGTAGAATGCATATTCTCTTAAGATATAGATTGATTAAAAAAAATATATTGGACATATTCTCTTAAAAAGATAATATTGTCCGTTAAAAGATAGATTGATTTAAAAAATAACATTGGGCATATTCTCTAACAAAATAATATTGTCCGTTAAAATATAAATTGATTTAAAAAATAATATTGGACAAATTTTATAAAAAAAATAATATTGTCCGTTAAAATATCGATTGATTTAAAAAATAGTATTGGACATATTCTCTTAAACAGCAGAAAAACAAATTTAATAGTAGACTTATTCTATTATCCCAAAAAAAGAATCGTTACCTAATTTATATTTTTAAAATAAAGTATATCGTGACATGTTCATATATATTTAATTCATCTTAGAATTAGAGTTCTATATAATTAACGGAAAAAATTAGGTACCAAATACAAAAAATGGAGAATTAAATATCATACATATGTAATCTAGCTACCGCTGCTATGGTCACATAATGGAAAAAAAAAATACTGGCACTATGTCCTAGTAGAATGCATTAACTATCCGTGTAGTCATCCGTTAAATTCCACATGGCATGACCCTATTCGTTTGACACCAAGTCATGTGTCTCCCATGTGCTCTACTATGTCTATATGAGATTTCCTTAATACAAATATAAAAAAAAAAAAAGTATGAGATAATTTCCTTTTTGATCCGCAACGTTTTCTTTGGAAAGTATATGGATCCAACATTATAATTCAACCCGTTTATGGCAGTGTCTACCAAGTACCAATTGTTGCATGAATGCCCATTCTGACAAATTTGAAGAAAAGTAAGAAGAGCTCTGAGCATCAAATTAATTGAGGAAAATAATGCAAACAATTGAGGATTGGTATGCAATTGGACACTATACTTAACAATGTAAAACTTTGCATCAAATATTATTTTAAATTATCAAAACCGGTATCCTATCAGCACAGCACCAGGTACTGCCTACCATAAACCGTTGATATATCAAGATTTGTGGTGAAAGTTGATACTAATTTTCGAAAATCATCTTTAAAAATTAAAAGCTCACAGTGCGTTGAGAATGTCAATCTTATTACTGGAATACTGCAAATCAAATAAAAACTTGGGTCACATTACAAAAGAACATGGAGAGCATACAATTACCTCCTTTATATCTCCACAAGTCCTTGAGCCTTTTTGAGATTATTCCAAATCAAAATTCTGTTCTCCTCTCCAATTCAGAATAATTATGATACCAAAACCGTTTAATCTCCTCTCCATCTTTCATCACCTATGCATAACTTCTCTGGTGCTCATCGAACTTTCAACCCTAACATCATCTCAGCCAATGAATTTCAAAGTCGGATTCATTTTTGACCCAGACTCGCTGGTCGGGATGATCACTAAGACCACTGTCCCAATGGCTTTGGATGATTTTTATGTCACTCACCCCAACTCCAGCAACCATGTAAGTCTAGTAATTCGACCCTCCCCAGGCGGTGATATAATCACTTCTGCCTCAGCTGGTTAGTTCCTGCTTGTATCTGTATTTTACTTTACAAATAAATCAGTTGTGGAAAGAAGTTCTACTTGCTAAATCAGATAATAATATTATATATTTCATTCTTTGAATCTATTCATCCATTCAGCCTTGGGGCTAATTACTACTGAAAAAGTGCACGCAATTCTCGGTCCAGGGACGTCGCCTGAATCGGCTTTTGTAGCTGTTCTGGGAACCAAAGCAAAAGTTCCAATAGTATCTA
Source organism: Carex cristatella (assembly GCA_024447775.1). NCBI lineage: Eukaryota > Viridiplantae > Streptophyta > Magnoliopsida > Poales > Cyperaceae > Carex > Carex cristatella. The sequence continues at coordinate 7,143,939 of JAJHPF010000011.1, read as the reverse complement.
TCTCATCAACTAGCCCTATGGTGTCGCACTCTGGATCTTCATATTTCATCCGTGCTGCAGCAAATGACACAACGCAGGCCTGTGCAATCGCTGCTCTCGTGAAGGCATTTGGGTGGCGCCGCGTGGTACCAATTTACCAAGACGAAGACTATGGTTCTTCATTAATTCCTTACATTGTGGATGAGCTTGAGACTGTGGATGCACAAATTCCGTACCGTCAACCCATTGCCGACTCCGCCAACAAAGATGAGATCAAAGCCATTCTTGCAGAGCTCCAGAATGAACAAACCCGAGTTTTCATCATGCACACGAGGGTTCGCTTAGCCACAAAAATATTTGATGTGGCAAAAACCATTGGTATGATGTCCGATGGGTATGTTTGGATACTGACAGATGGGCTCACAAGTCAGCTCAGCTGGATTCATGCTAACACTTCACCAGGATCGATTGAAGGGGTGTTGGGCCTCACGACCTACTACCGCATGAGAAACAAGTTACCCAACTTCAGAAACAGATGGACCCGGAAATTCTTGAAAGATCATCCTGACGCAGACCCCATCGTTGCCCGTGACATCAATCGGTATGTCATATGGGCATACAATGCCGCCTGGGCTGTGGCTACGGCTGCCGAGCACATGAAACAAATTGACAACCAATTTGTTAATACTACAATTGGTAGCACTGATCTTTCGAGCATGGGTATCTCAACGACCGGTGAGGATTTCACTCTATCTTGAACACAACATTAGATGAGCCCCTAGGTGTTTTGTTTAAGTTAGTAAATGGTGAGCTAGACGTGCCAATTTTTCGCATCGTTAATGTAAATGGTGACAAGGATAGGACTATAGGCTATTACACCCCAAATCATGGCTTATCCAAAAAATGGCATGTTGAAAGCAACACTTCCTACTCGACCTCTCGAAACAACCTGAGTCTGGTGATATGGCCTGGCGAGTCGACAGTGCAGCCGAAAGGGTGGGTGGAGCCTACCCTTGGTAAAAAACTAAGAATAGCTGTTCCAGGGCCTGTACTCGAAGGGTTCAAGATGTTTTTGGACATGGAGACAGACAACGCCACAAACCAGAGAACAGCGACAGGATTTGTGATAGACATGTTCGAGGCGGCCATAGAGAAGTTGCCATATGCATTGCCGTTCGAGTATGTGGAGGTGCTGGATGTGAGCTATGACAACATCGTGAAGATGATCGGTAATGGGGTAAGAAAACCTTTTATTTAAATCCTGATTGCATTCTCTGCTTATCCTCTTTAAATATAGTATTGCTGCTATTACAATCCCTACGTGTCGTAGTCGTTGAAGCTAATTAAGGACTCTTTAGTTAGCACAGAATAGGGTTGAGCGTAATTTCAATATGATTTGGTCAAAAGCTTAAGAACTAGAACAACAAATGTGCCGAGAATTAGCATTTGATCTAGTGGCTAAGGCATATGGTCTCTATACTAGAGGACATGATTTCGAAATTCAGATGGGGAAAAACTTTTGTTATAATAACAAAGGTATTAAACAGTTGGGTAGCTTGACCTCCAACCTTTACTCAAAAATAAAAAAGAACAAGAAATGTGCCAGGAATAATTAATTTTGATCACACTTGCGTTATTATTGAAGACACCTTAATATCATAGATTTTTTTTTGGCCATTCATCATATATAGAATTTTTTTTTTTTTAAAAACTCTGTTGGAGGCTACATATATAGAAATGATAATTAATGTGACGCACTTTCAATATGGACTCTATTTATTATGGAATCAACTAAGTTCAATTCACCCAGTTCACTTGAATATATATTTTTTTCAAGACTACTATAAAATTCACCTCTTGACGGTATATATATAAAACTATAAATTGAACGGTAAGATTTATCTTTCTTTTTAGTCAAAAATATCAATAGAAAAAACGATACATCATTCGATGCAACATATAGTGTATTAGATCGATAAATATAGTAAAAAAATAGTTCCAATCAAATATATTTTTAAGAGAAAACGACGACTTTATATATCGATTAATCAACTCTTAGAATGGTAAATAGAGTAAAAAAAGAGTTGCAATCAACTGTATTTTTAAGAGAAAACGACGACTTTGTAGATCTGGTAAGAATATTTATCTTTCTTATTAGTCAAAACTATCAGAGTGAGTCTATGGTACAACGCGTATTATAGTTTCAAGTGTAATTCGAAATCTAAACCTTTGAATTTTCGTCAAAATTCGTGTTGAGAGATACGCTGGATTAGACGTTAACGGAGCGACTCCGTTAGGGTTTGAATGGTCTCTCTTATTTCCTTCTCCAACGCGAAAAAAACATCTCTCTCCCTCGCCATTTCAGTCGCCGCACCGGAACCCTCCTCTCCCTCGCGCTGGCTCTCGCCCTCGCACTGACTCTCGACAATGCTCTCTCTATCTCGTGCTGACCTTCGTTGACAAGTCTCTTTCGTCTTTCCCACCCTCTATCTGCATGCTCACACCTCCCTGAGACTCGCGCACGAAGACGACGAACCTGGCAGCGGCTCAGTGTCCCTACTGGTTAGTCTCTCTCTTTCTCTCTCCCCCATGACCTCAAATAATTGAAATAAAAAATGATCTTATTCAACTATCTTACCCTGATCCTAACAAAAATGACACAAATATGTGTTGACCTGACTAGATCAAAACCCTTTGCCACCTCCGAAAAATTTGGCAGTTTTTCTAATTTATTGTTACTGACTCTCTGGAGTGGGTCACAAGTTTTATCACAGTCGTAGTAGCACTGAGAAGTTAAGTGCTTGGAAAGTGTTTGACAATTTGCCTGAGAGAAGCAAGCAAGACTTATACGTGGCAGCTCTAGTTGGTCAAGGAGCCTGATGAGATCACCAATAATATGAAAAACAGTATAAGCGGCAGGGTTTGTTGCATCGGTGTCAGCATAGTCGCGCAAGTAGGGGTCAATGGCACGGTAACCATTTGCGGCCAAGCGGCCATTTGGTGAAATTGTATATTTCATTTTGATCTTGTTATTTCCCTTTATTAATTTGATCTCATGCATTTCTAATATTTTGATATTTCATGTTTTGAGTGAAATTGTAAAGTTGCTTGTTAAATACCAGCGTTGATATCAGTTAGGACAGTATTGATTTTTTTTTTTTATATTTTCGAATTAATAAATTGACATTTGAATCCTGCATTTTGCTCATATCATATGTAATTTGGTTATCTGAACTGTACTACTATACGACTATTGTAGATTGATTATGTGGTGAGAATGTGAGATGTCACTAGGAGATACTTCAAGTAGGGTAGCCTCATTCAGTGAAGCTCCTTCCTTGGACTCGCCTAGCACAGAAAACCATGGCACCACACAACTTTGGGTAATTTTTTTTTTTAATATTGCATTTAATTTGTTCCCTTGCATATAAAATATGTTGGTCAGAGACTTATTTTTTATATCAACAGACGGATGACGATGATTCTTATACTGGGTTTGAGGACTTTCTAGGTTTTGAATATCCCATAAATATGGATGGAGAAGAATTATTAGCAATAGAAGAAGAAGAATATTTAGAAAATGGAGAAGAACAGGGTGAAGCAGATAGATTCTTAAATGTGCTTTTTTTTTTCTTTCTTTTTTGTACAAAATGAAGCAGAAATATGTAACAAGTGTATTGTTCTTGTTTTATTTTAACTCATTAATTGTACGTACGTATTGATAATTTAATGTATGTTGCTGTTTATTTTCATGTTTGCTTTAGCTTTGGTGGAGTATTTAATGTAATTTTTTTATTTTTTTATTTTGACTTTGGTTATGCATGGAATGATATAAAAAGTATTAACCTTGTTGCTATTTGTTATTGTATAGTAATGTACAAAGTAGTTAGAAATACAAAATTATTCTAATCAACAACTAAGTAAATGAGCAGTTAATGAATTCAGCTAAATAAATGAAACACAATTTAATGAATTCATCTTAGTAAATCAGTTTCATCGCATTAATTCAGAGTAAATCTTGCCCAATATAAAGTGATGTCAAATATTTTAACAGTTAATGAATTCAGCTATTGTACAATTTGTTCATTAATTGATAAGCGCCAAATATGAATCAAATAATACAAAAGAGAAGAATAGACATCAAGCACAATGCACAGAAACAATCACCAGATAAGACGACATCTGCATACATAAAGAACACAAGTATTTTTATAAATTCCTTTGAAATATGGTAAATCTATAGAAAACACGCTACAAAGTTACAAAATATCATGCTTCTCTTAATAAACAAATGCAGCCTTTTCTCAATATACTTGAACTCAACAAAAGACCAACTCTTTACTTGCTTGTTGATACATTGGTCTTGATTTTGCCACAAATATGTAACTTGCATAGATTAATAAATTTGTACTTATTTGCTAAAAATGAGAATGCCCTGTTGAAAAAATGACACTTAAATAATCACAAATGAAATAAGGCTATCAAATTGAAAGCTAAATACTTAAATTTAGGGAATTAAAGAGCTGGCCAATTACTTGAATGGCTGGCATCAAAAACACTTTACAATAAGATTATTTTTTAACATCTATTACTCAAGCAAAGTGACATATTTACTGAATCAAGCACAATTCCGAACTAAAAACACCAGTCAATGAATGAAGCATTTTATTAATCAACCAAAAAACACGATTCATAACCCGTTAAGAATTAATAGTTGGAATAATAAAGCTTATTGCTCATTACCTTTTTTTGGTTGGATTAATCAAATGCAAAGTGGCATCTATAAGACTATAACTCAAATTAAATTATCATATGCATCTAGCTATTAGCTAGGCAAAATGACATTTATTAGTCAAATTGAGGCAAGCATTTTATTGATTGGACCAAAATAACAACATGACAGGGAACAATAATAAATCCAACCCTGTCAGGTGTCTTCACGAATCCAATAATCCAACAATCCAACAGAATAAAACAATAAATCAAGCATTCTATCATAAACACAGCAACAGAAAGAAAGAGAGAGGACGACTGAGGGGGTCGAGAGAGAGAGAGAGGCGGAGGTGTTTTGCTACAGCTTGCGGAGTGGAGTGAGAAATAGGAGAGAAAATCCTAGCTGGTGCGGCGATTGAAATCACGAGAGAGAGAAAAAGAGGCTTTTTCGCATTGGAGAAGGAAATAAAAGAGAGCATTCAAACTCTAATGGAGTCACTCCGTTAATGTCTGATCCAGCATATCTCTCAACACGAATTTTAACGAAAATTCAAAGGTTTAGATTTTGAATTACACTTGAAACTGTAATACGCGTCGTACCATAGACTCACTCAAACTATCAATAGAAAAAACAATACATCATTCTGTGCAACATATTGTATTAGAATGATAAATATAGTAAAAAAAAAATAAGGTGCAATCAACTATATTTTAAGAGAAAAAGACTACTTTACAGGATCAATCAACTATAAAAGACCCTTGTATACATATGTCCAGGATTTTTATCTATTTGCATGGTGAGAATCTAGCATTAACTTATACAATTATAAGATGATTTGAATATTTAATAGTTTCTTAAGTTTACTTATACACTATCTAACAATCATATCATCAATTTTCAATTTGTAAATCATGTTATCAGGCCAATTTGGCGGGATAAGCTCACAAAATGATACTAGTTATTTAACATTTTTGCATTGACTTAGGTAAAATAAATATTTTTACAAATTCTACAAATTTGTCTGCATATAGATATTTTCAACAAAATTAGAAAAAAAAAAAACACCAATCATTAGCAAAACACTACATTAACCCTTAAGCTGTTAATTATCAACCTGAAAATGGTAATTTTTAATTTAGGTGTCTACTATTCTTTAAAAACCGAACCCCCTTTTTCTTCAAGTGTCCCCTATTATTTGGAAAGACCCCTCTATAACTTGAGTAACAATTATATGAGTAGAACTAGAGTGTTCTTAAGCTCACGAAGTTCTTTGGTGGGTGAGCTTAGTTCCAAAACCTATTGAAAAGACTTCAAATAACGAATTGAAACTGTTGAAACTGATCTACTTCAAGAGTGATGTGTTTACATACTAAATTTATAAAATTTCAAATTAAAATAGTATAAAGACAAGCGGTAAGAAAAAAATACAAAATGAATGTATTAAAATTAACTCATAAACCTTCCTTTACATTAAGACTGCCACTTTGTTTATTTTAATAATCCTTCTTCTCAGCCCCTGCCAAGTTCTCAGAAATGTGAGAGAGTATAAACTATACAGATTATAATCCAAGGGAAGTAACCTGCAATTACGACCCTAATGAATTAATTAGTTTAGTTATCTGGGAGCACTGATTCCATACACTTACCCATTTATTTATTTAGTGTGGTCCAACATAGATTTTTAATTTAACAAATTTTGCTCCGAATATGTTTGTTGGAGAGTCAAAGACTTCACATTTTTAATTTAAAATCATCACAATTCTTCGTTTTCAATTGGTCAACAACAATACGATATTTTCTTTCATTTTTATTTTTTGAGCAAATATATTTTCTTTCATGATGAGGTGATGACTATGAATTCAGAGTAGGTATGATGTCCATTGGAACTACTTTGGTTTGATGGGTGTAATGACCATTCGATCTGCATCAAGATTTGTATGAACTATATTAAAACCAGTATAGGTCTGTTCCAATTTCCGTATGCACATATTATTTTCTTGTTTCTCACCGACTTTCCGAGCGTAGTCTTTTAATGCTAATCGTACGGTGTTAGAGCTAATTGGACCTAAAAGTAGGTCTGATGTCTATCAAACCTACTATCTCCGGGCATCAGACCTACTCCTATCCATGGTTTGGTAACTCGGCCAATACCGAGTCAAGTCGGTATTGGACGTTATCGGTTCGAGTTTCACTCGAGTCTCAAGTCCGTGTGAGTTTTACAGCAAAACTCGGTTGAACAGTGCTTGACTCGGCCGAGTCTGCCCGAGTTTGGCCAAGTCTGACATTTTTTCAATAAAAAAAGTCTTTTCTGATAGTTTTTAGATATTATTATTTATTATCTTGCTATGTTGACAAATTACAAATGATTTTTATTTGTCTTTTGCACGTTTAGGTACTGGTAGTTATGATCAAATTACTTCAACATATTATTTCTATGCAAGAATTTGTTTTTAGGCTTAGGTGCTTCAAGGAATGCATGTTACTAAAGTTTTGGACCCTTTTAACTAACAAAAAAAATATGTACTATTCTCACATTAAATTTATACAAATCATGATAAAAGGGTCAACTCAAGTTCTGCCAAAAAAAAATTCAAGTTTCCGGATCAACTCGGCCAATTCTGACCGATTCATCCAACTCCGATTCCATGGTCAAGAATCCGATTAGAATTCCAATTCCGAGTTTCAGAACCATGCTCATATCTCGAAGACTCTATATCCCAACTTAAAAGCAGCAAGGTCTGTGCCTTACTAGGCTGCAATTACCTCAAGGCTCAAGCTTAGATCTACCTTTTCCTTAATGCTTGACTTTGTCAAAGTAAACTCATGAAGTTATAATATATGTGCAGCCTATTAATAGAGATCACATACAGAGAAGAGTGTACTATGCGTAAAAATGGACCCACCAAATGCACTAATGTTTCTCCACCACATACTGAGAACAGTGTACGTACTTGAACAAACAACCTAGCTCACCATTTATTGTTGTTGTTGGCATCTCTAAAAATGATGAGAATATTGTATTTTTGTTCTTCTTGTTGTATAATTAAACTTTAATAGACTCGCTACATATTATCCGCAAATTCCGTTGTGCAAACATCACAAAACCATTTAACAAGCAACGACAGAGAGCAAGGAAGGCAAGGAGGAGGGTGGAGAGGACACCAGTGTTTGTATGTGCATCTTGAATGATGGAAACAATGTAATACCATCCCATTAATTTGCTCACTCAAATGCTGTTAAGATTTTTTATTTTTAGACCCTGCTTGTAGTGTTGACATTTAATTTCTTGTCTTGTGGTACTTCATGTATAATTGCGTCTTCATTGTTTTAATAAACCTCTTGTCAGCCCCTACCAGGTTCTCCAAAATAATGTGAGACAGTGTATAAATTAACTATACAGTTTATAATCCAAGGGAAATAACCTGCAGTTACCTCCCCCAATGAATTATTAATTTAGCTATCAGTGAACACTGACCTGAGGATCTTTCCATGTACTTACCCATTCAATTTGAGAAATTTAGCCAACGACTTTTAATTTTACTTTTAATTTTATTTGCAATCATCACCATTCTTTAATGATAATATTGTATTTTTTTTTTCTTTAACGACTATCCCAAAATAAATATAATTTTTCTGTATATATACGTTAGCTACATGTCCTTTCTTTGACTTTCACAAAGTAAACTCTCAGGAAGTTATAATAAATAATACATGTGCAAGCAGCCTACAAATAGAGCGACAGAGAAGATTGTACTATGTATTAAAAATGGAGATACCAAATTCACTAATTTTTCTCCTCCATTTTATCTTATTTTCAGTTGTTACGACAGCTCAAAATTCAAAAAAACAGATGCCAATAGGAGTTATACTCGATTTGGATACCCTTCTCGGAAAAATGGCGCGAACCAGCATTACAATGGCTTTGGAAGATTTTTACACACTACATTCGAATTATAGTACAAGACTTGTGCTCTATACCAGAGATTCCAAAAAGGACAATCTCAAGGCTACATTAGCAGGTGAGTGATCAACTTACATAAATGTACAAATATTTTTATTGAATGTGCGAAATAGTAAACTTTTTTTTGCAATAGACATTGAGAAAGGGGAGCTAACACAATTGGTTAATTAGGAAAAAATCTTTAAGACTATTGATTACTCAAAGGTCGAGAGTTCAATTCTCCCTCACTACTTAGCACCCTTTACAAAGGTTTTCAGAAAGAAAAACGATAATAGACCAAATCCCACTGTAAAAGTTTACACTTTATCAACAAAACTAAAGTAATCTCTTTAAACTTCTTTTACTTTCAAATTTCAACTCCCTATAAAATTAGGATCTAAAATTCTTTAATCTTTTGGCAGCACTAGACTTGCTACAGAACAAGAAGACTGAAGTCATCATTGGACCACAACAGTCCTCACAAGCTGTTATTGTCTCTGAAATCGGCAACACGAGTCACGTGCCAGTAATTTCATTCTCAGCTACCAGCCCCACTCTTTCCTCCATACATTTGCCCTACTTTATTAGGACAACCATAAATGATGCAGCTCAAGTAAAAACCATTACCTCTCTCATCAAAGCCTATGGATGGCGAGAGGTAGTTCCAATCTACGAGGATACTCATTTTGGACGGGGCATTCTCCCTTTCCTTTCTGATGCCCTTGAAGAGATCAATGTGCGAATCCCTTACCATAGCTTTATATCAAAATTGTCAACTGATGCCCAAATTAAGCAAGAACTCTACAAGTTGCAGACCATGCAAACAATGGTTTTTGTTGTACACATGTCACCTTCCATGGGCTCTAATCTATTTTTGAAGGCTAAAGAAATAGGGATGATGGGTGAAGGGTATGTATGGATTGTGACAGATGGAGTGACAAACATGGTTGATTCATTAAATGAAAGTGTTACCCGTGCGATGAAGGGGGCTCTAGGTGTACGGCTATATGTACCAAAAACTGAGGAGTTGAAAAACTTCACAACCAGATGGAAAAGGAAATTCCATGAAGACAATCCCCAAGAAATGTCTAATGAACCTAGCATCTATGCATTATGGGCTTATGATACCATCTACGCAGTAGCAATGGCAGCAGAAAATATAGGAGCTCAAAATACTGAAGTCAACTCCACAGCTGCTCCACCACTGGATGTTTTTTCCAATGGACCACGACTTCTCGAGGCAATAACCAATATCAAGTTTCGAGGATTGAGTGGAAACTTTGAATTAGTCAACGGACAGCTGCAGTATTCTTCATTTGAAATAATTAACATTGTTGGAAGGGGAATAAGAGAAGTTGGATATTGGAGGGAAGAACAAGGGTTATCAAGGGATGTAGATAAGAAGAGTTATTATTCAACATCATCAGGAGATTTAAATCCTGTCATCTGGCCAGGGGAAACAATTGTTGTGCCAAAGGGCTGGAAAATCCCAGTCAGTGGGACAAAATTACGTGTTGGAGTAGCAATGAGTTCATATCCTGAGTTCATTAAGGTGGAGATAGACCCTGAGACAAATGCAACAAGAGCAAGCGGGTACGCAGTTGATGTGTTTGACACAGCTGTAAAGCGATTGCCTTATGCAGTCGCATTCGAGTATGAACATTTCGGAGGGACATCTGGGGAAAGCTCACTCACATACAATGATTTGGTGTATCAAGTTTATGTTGGGGTATGTATTTCCTTATTATATAGATAAATATTTTTTTTTATGACAAATAATATAATTAGTAATCTAACTATAACTGCTATTAAAGTATAGTTAAATATAGTTGTGTAAATCCATTTATTAAGTTAAATTTGTTCTAGACACCATTAAATTTCTACAGTATTTGTACTCTACTATCAAGCATATTATTTGAAGCACTATTTTTCAAGTACCTACTATACTTACAATAGTCAACAATTTTTAATCAAGCAATGATATATATGTCTGTGCATGCAATAATAAAAGTTAGCCTTCCTTTTTTTACTTTTTTAACTTCTTTGATCTATGAACAATACTTGAAAACACAAAATTACCTTTTGACTAAAGAAATTGCTTCCTCTTGCAGAAATATGACATAGTTATAGGGGACATTACAATAAGGTACAACCGTACACGCTATGCTGACTTCTCAGTGCCATACACTGACTCAGGAATAGCAATGATTGTGCCAGTTAGGGATGCAGTAAAGAAAAGTACTTTCATTTTCTTAAAGCCATTAACTGCTAATCTATGGCTAGGATGCTTTGCGTTTTTTATCTACACAGGTTTCGCAATATTGATACTGGAGCCAAATATTAGGTCTTCCCTCAAGGGTTCATTATCAGGATATCTTGGAACTATAGTGCATCTATCACTGTTTGCATATCGTAAGTAATTTTTTTTTACTAGGAAAAGGTCTAAAAAACACCTACAGATTTTGTTTAATCTGAAAATAACTGTTGAATCTATTGGCTACCATAATTAGTAGATCTGTAATTACTTAACAAACTACTATTTTTGCAATTAAATTGCAGAAGAGAAGCTAAAGAGCAGCCTATCGAAGATAGTTGTTATAATATGGTTTTTCGTTCTCCTTATCTTGGCCTCGAGTTATACTGCTAGTCTAACCTCCATGCTAACGATTCAACAGCTTCAACCGACAATAACTGACATCTACGCTATCCAAAGGAACGGTGAATATGTTGGATATAAAAGTGGTTCCTTTGTGGAGGGCTTGCTTCAGGAGCTCAATTTTGACAGATCAAAGATGAGAGGTTACTACCCCGAGGAATTTGCAGAGGCCCTTGACAGAGGAAGTGCAAATGGTGGAGTTGCTGCAATCGTCCATGAAATACCCTACATCAAATTGTTCCTAGCCAAATATTGCAAGTCATATACAATGGTTGGACCGATTTTCAAGACAGCCGGGTTTGGATTTGTAAGTTTAACATTAATTATTCATATTCATATGCCAGACACTAATTGCATCAACATGCTTACACATACAAAAAGTTATTCCCAAAATGACAACAACCTGTAGTTAATTAAAGAAAGAATCCTTGATATTTAATAAGCATGTTATTTTGTCTCAGAAGATAAAAACCAAGAGTCGGTATTATTCAACACCATATTCTTATGCACCACTAGGGAATAACTAAAACAAAGGAGCATTCTTTTCAATGCTCACTTTGTTTATTAATCTTTAAAGTATGGACACCATCTTTACCTTTCCGATCTCCAATTGATGGACAGGCTTTTCCCAAGGGCTCTCCACTAGTCACCGATGTTTCAAGAGCAATCCTCAACATAACGGGTGGCAATGACATACTCCAAATTGAGAAGAAATGGATTGGAGACTCAAACTGCCTGAACAGTGGCAGTATCACCGTGGAGTCAAACAGCCTGAACTTTCTCAGCTTCTGGGGCCTTTTTCTGATCACAGGAGTTGTTTCCACTATCTGTCTACTAATATTTGCAACCATATCACTCCGTAAAAAATGGCAGAAGAAGAATAACGCAACGAGAGTTGAACCGAACACTGATGAGATAATTGATATTGAAGCCTTACCTACTATGAACCAAGAGGACGACCAAGACGGTGATGCTGTTGGCATAGCACCTGCTGAAAGTGACACTGACACTTCCCCAACAAATGCCAACACGATATCATAATCTGAATTTTTACTCTAGTTTATTTTTACGGCTGTATCAGCACTCAGCAGATCATAAGCAGCTATGTTAACAGAACCTTCGGGCAGTATCTAATGTAGTTGGTGATAGTCAATAGGAAATGAGGATAGCAGAACTAATCCAATAGCTGGTAAGCTAGTATGTTTTAATGTAATAGATACGTGATCTGAATTTTTCAGATGTATACTTCTAGCAAGCCTATAAAAACTATACACAGTGATTTTACTTTTAATTCTCTTTCAACACAGAGAATCAAAGAAGTCACAAAGTTTACTAGTCATTTGCTTTCCTCCTATAATCCCCATCATTGTTATAATGAATAATGTTTTGTGTCATTGTCCCATGATGCAATGGCAGGATAACCAAGCAAGGGACATCCCAACACCGTCCAACTGTGCAAAGATGAGTGCTATCTGTCAATAAAGCAGATTTGTATGGAGTCTAGGTTCTTAATTAGAGGTATACAACATAATCAGATACCCCACCAATTTGCCATTCTTCAAGTGGAAAAGAGATTACGTGACAATAATTAAAATCAAGGCAGTGATCTCTTTCTATTGAGCCCAAACAAAAGATTCTTATTCTACAATGGTTGAAGATACAAATGCTGGCATGAAAATGCATGTGAATTGTCAGTGAAAAGTGTATGATTTGCACTAAGACCTGATAATATGTCAAACAACTGATGGAAGTACAAATAAAAGTAAAAAATAAATAATGCACAACAGCTACTTGTCCTATTTACTCGCCTCTCGATGCCAAAAAACCATACCTGCTATGTTTAGAAATCAGACCATTCTTTGTTTCTTCATCAATTTTATCATCACTGTGAGGTGAGATTGGGTGCTCTTACGAACCAACCTTATATCTGGGTTAGAACCATTTTTTGTAGTCTCTAAATCTCTTCTAAAGAGTAATGAAGCAGTTAACAGTCCTGAAATATAAAATGAAATAAGAACTTACTGATTGAGGTTGACATAGAAAAAAAAAAATTAATGATATCAAAAGAGAACTAAAATTTCTACTTTTCCATTTTCATAACAATAAAATTTGTAGCCTAGTACAGTCCCATCCTTTACTTTAGTCTAAAAAAATAATAATAATAATAAACAAACCACTGTCAACAGCTGTATGGGTCTCCTTTACTTTAGTCAAATAAAAAAAAAATAGGGGCTTCACAGGCTATACGCTTAGTAGGTTAGTACATCAACATCTGTCGCTTTAAAGTAACTCGAGTACCCTACTAGTGGAGTACATCAAATATGCAACAGGCCTACATGCTACAGCTTCACAGATACGGAAAAAAACACAGAATCGGGAAAGGAATTGGCTCAGATCTGAAGAATCGGCCTCACTCAAACAAAAAATCAGTTAACTAGGCCAAGTCAATCCGGTTCAACTGATTTTTGATGAGAAAACGGCTTGCCGGGAAACTCGGGTAAATATTGGCTTGGACCCGACAGATACCAGTCCAACTTGGCCAAGTCAACTCGGACCCAGCTGATTTTCCAAGCCATCCATATAATGGTTGGGAACCCTAGCTGGGCCACACACCAAAGTGTTGCATAATTGCACATTAATTTGAGGGTAATGAGGAGGCTAAATTGGGTTAAGCTGAGTATATATAATTGAACAGCTCAATTTTTGTTTATCATCACATTTTTTTGAACTTCTACGACCAAATTCCGCAAAACACCAAATTGCAATTATTCCATATGTATACTAACATACATCAATTCCTATTGTAGCAACAAACTGCTATTTTTTCAAATAAGAATGTGCCATGAAGTAAAAAAATTTCATAAAGAAAATTTACAAGAGACTCAATTAGAGCAGCAAAATTTCGTTGAGTAGCAGAACTAAACTACTCTAATTGAGACCTCAAAATAAACCTGTTTGGATCAATCTCCAGTATGTTGCGTTCAGCATTTCTCAATGCACAGCAATTGCATATCCAGAAATGAAATCAAATTCAGTTCGTTTTTCTAATCTAAATTCCAGTAAGATAATAACTTCAAAGTACCTTAGATCTGCACTGCCTGAGCCAGATGCAGCCCCCTTCTCCAATGAAGCCTCCAGAGAGAATCTCCAGAGATAATCCGAGTCGACGATCTCTTGCGTCTTGTTCTGTCAAAAACTGGAAACAAAATGTGGTCACTTTTAAATTGTTAGTTTAAAGAAAAAATTTATTATTTTTAAAGATATTATAATAATAATACGATAATTTACGTGGTTAATTAATCATCATAATTAATTAACAACTTATCAAGTTCAAATTGTAATGTGTTTTAAATTAAATCTACGCTATCTCGTATCCAAATCGAACTCACGACATTAAAATTAAATTAGGCCCAATCTGAAGTCCTATCTAATTTACTTTTGTATTTCAGTTTGGGCCAAAGCCCATTCAAACAATTTCCTATCAAGGCCTAGCCCAACAATTCAAATTCTATTTATTTCTGTGTCCCAGGGATAGAGTTTAATTACTAAGGAACTTATTTTTAATAGATCAGCCCCTTAATTAAAGAAATATGCGGAAAGGCTCTTGACAGTAAAAAGAAAAGTGTACCAGTACCATGAATCCACTGGTACCGAATGGTACTGAGATCAGTAGCGTACCCACAGTTCAAGCAAGGAATATACAAGTCCAAATTAGGTGAATAAGACATAAAAATAGCCCGAGTTGAAGTACATACCAAGAACCGAAATCAGTTCTTCAAATCAAAGTCACACATACAAGAGACCCAAGACAAGCAAATTAATCGAGTCGGGTAAAATCAACAGCACGCACTCGATATTTAACAAATCACATTCTACGACCCCTTTCGACATCACGTAAAAAATAATCGAAGCACAAGTCAGATATGAGGGGGCTCGGCCTATGTACAGTAAAACAAAAATCACAAGCAATTCACACAAAAACATCAATTCGACCGACCAGGCATAAAGAAAGAAATAAAAAAAAGGGATGGCACCTCGGCGTCAGAAATCACACAAGGCAGTCACAAACCAAAGAACACAACCCAAACCTTATCGGTTAGGGTAAGCACAGTCAATCCGAGAAAAATGGAAAAGAGGAAAAAGAAGGGTAACAAGCTCTCAACACATGAGATTTCGAATCAACAAAACCAAAAACGAAATAAAGAGAGAGGAAGGCGTATTTGTAGGGAGCAGCTTGGGTCCGATGGGCATCGGACCCAAGTTAAGTTCGATGACCAGTATTGCCGTTCGATCTAATTTTAATTTTTGTTGGCTTGATTATCGGATTCTCTGTCATACTCACTCTTAAACCCGCACTTCCATCTCTCCGTCTCCTCCGTTTCTTCTTTCTCCAGATCCGCTATATAACAAAAGGAGGAGGTCGAAGCATACTGCTCCGCCACCCTCCTCGAAACCACCGACTGCGCTCTCTAACTGGAGCCTCCAGTTACGTTGTGTCGTGGCTTGTCAAGCTCCTCCTCCGATCGTGGATACACTGTGCACACCTCCGTTCGTGACCCTGGTCGAACAATAATTTCTCAGAAAAAGGATGCAAGACTTGTAGTTGCTGAGAAAAAAGATGTAACACGGGTAAAGAAGAAATAAGATGTTTCTTTTGTTGAAGAGGTGGAAGAGGAGGTACCTGTTGATACTGAAGTGAAAAAAGTAGGTTCCTCTGATGAGGTACCTGTTGATGCTGAAGTGAAAGAAGTAGTAGTTTCCTCTGAAGAGCAGAGCTCGGCTAGTGATCTCTTATACCAGCTCAATCTCAATGTATGAACGCCAAGTGTTTGTGGAATTGCCTCAGTGAATAATTTGATATTTACTGTTTTGAGAATAGGATTATTTTTCTGTTAGTTTTAATGGTACTAGTCATGCACATTAGCATATGTGAAGATGACATGGTACTGTGCTTTATAATCTGTTTAGAGAAATGGCATTGTGCTTTCAGTATCAATTTGAGTTGTTTAATTTGTTTTTTTTTATGTGATTTCAGTTTTCCATAGATATAAACACTTGTTTGCAATTTTTCCGGTTTTATTTCCTTCCTGTTGAGATGTTTTTATGTAGTTCTATTCACATAATCTAACAGACCTGTGTATTACCACTCTTCTTCCTATTCTTGTTTTGAAAGCACTGGGTAATGACTTGATCATTACAAAAATCAAAATAATCTGAACAAAATGCTTCATTTAGCATATTGCATCACAGACCACAATTTACAAAAAAAACAATGCACCAATACTAAAAAAATATTACATCCAATTCTTGACAGAAAAAAAAAATTCAACACTACTCAATTACCAACCTAAACAATATAATAGTAGTTTTCAAAGCAGCTCTAGTCTCAATTAGAAAGCACAAACCTAATAATGATTTAGTTGTTTTACTTCCTTTGTTAGCCTCGGAGTTCTTCCGGTGCCAAGGCTTCTTATTATTCTTCTTCATCACTGTCTTCCAAGTTCATCTTCTCAGCCTCTATCATCTACATCAGTAAAATTAGAAGAATCAACATAAGTAGAATTCTAACGGACTTTAGCATTCATAAGCACACATGTATTAATTTCTCAAGCTAAGCTTGAATTTTTCTCAAATTCTGACGGGCTCCAAGCTCAAATTAATAACCACACTTCCAGTTTCTAATTTGATGTAGTAGTAGAATTTATATAGAACTTCTTGCAGAAATGCATAATCGTAATATTTGTAAGAATATCCAGTTAAAACAAAGCCATTTTTAAACAAACAATATTGTATTCTGCATTTTCTTTTTCTTGACCGCCTGATGCCCCCCAAATAGTCCATGGTACATTTTGCCAAATACAAAAAATCATGGCCAAATAATTACAGATGATATTTCTTCACTATCCTAAAGTTAGATTTAAACAGAAACAAAATTGAAGTTTACCTATGAAAGCAAAATTTGGAGGGTCATATATGCATGTGTGATTATTACTCGTAAGGATATTTGTAAGCTTTTTCATTTCCTCTATATGAAAATAGAATGCAAAGGTATATCAATATTGTAGTACAATAAACCTAACAAGAATTTTTAACAAAAAAAAAACCCATGTTATCAAAGTACACACCCAAAATAAAATATGTCAAATAACACACAGTAGGCTTTTAGAAGTTGCCTGGAATTCAAAATGCAAAGAAGATCGATAAACCACTTTTAATTTGCCTCTATTTGTGCAATCAAATTCTTGCCATACATCCCCAAAATTACCTTGCTCTAGTACTAATTTCTTCTCTTCTCCCCGTGTCTCAAGTGCGAGATGCATATTTGTTGGAAATTGGATTTGATTTAGATTCTCAGATAGGAGAGAGAAGGAATGTGCTTCTACTTCATACCGACACCTTGCCAGATATTTAACAAGGTTAGAAGTAGATACCAAACGAATAAAGTCAACAGCCGAAACAACAGCTGATGATATTGAAAGGGAAGCCAGAGCACCAGCTCCATAGCCAAACAATTTAGATTTATCCCCAGAATACAACTAGAAACAAGAATGCAATTTCTATTATTATATGTCATCAATTGAGGTTTTAAAATATACTAGTTGCAACATAACTTAGCAATTAATAAAAAAACTGGGTATAAACCAATGGTACTTCGCGCTATGAATTGAGACGTGAAATTCAAAGGTTGTTTCAGTATCTGAATAGCACTTGAATTTAGCCATGAAACAAATTCGTAACAGCAAATATCAAATTAATCACTGAGGAAATTCAACAAACACTTGGTGTGCATACATTGGGATTGAGCTGATTTAAGAGATCACCGATCGAGCTCTGCTCAGAGGAAACTACCACAACTTTCAGTTAAGCATCAACAAATACCTCATCGGAAGAAGCTACTTCTTTCACTTCAGTACCAACAGGTACCTCCACTTTCAATCCTTCAACAAAAGAAACTTCTTCCTTCTCTACCTCTACCGGCGTTGCATCTTTTTTTTTTTTCTCAGCAACAGCAAGTCTTGCATCCTCTTCCCGAGAAAGTATTGTCGACCAGGGTCGTGAACGGAGGCGTGCACGGTGCACGGTGTAACCGGCGGCTCTAGCCAGAGAGCGCAGCCGGTGGGTTCGAGGAGGGCGGCGGAGCAGTATGCTTCGACCTTCTTCTTCTGTCTGTAGCGAGCAGGGAAAAAAGAATAAACGGAAGAGACGGAGACGGAAGTGCGGGTTTAAGAGAGTACGAAAGAGAATCCGATAATCAAGTGAAAAAAATTAAAATTAGATCGAACGGCAACGCTTGTCACTTGAGTCCGATGGGGATCGGACCCAAGCTGCTCCCGAATTTGTAACCCGGGGAGAGAGCCAAAAAGCGAATCTCACAGTCGTTGTTCAATAGGGACAGCGACTAAGTCGCGAGGGTTGGTGGGTCGTCGCTCGTACGGGCTTCTGACACGGGAAAGACAGCGGCGACCAAATCGTCTCAAACTCTCAATGGCTCGTGGCCTCGTGGGAGAGAGAGAATCAGCGATTCCTTCTCCAAGAAGGACAGAGAGCGAGAGGGGAAATGAATTTATTAATACAGATTGGCAGCCTCCGCCAACTTTCTCAAAAAAAAAAAAAAAAGAGCGAGAGGGGAAATGGGGTGGCGTCCGTGAGTCAGAGAGAAAAGAGAGTGGCTTCAATTCTTCTATCAACTGGGTTTGATTATTTGTGGGGTCCAACTGTCATTCGGACAACAGAAAAAATAAAAGATAGAAGGGAGAAGAAAAGTGAAAGGGTGAGGTTGTGGGCATGTGGTCACTTGTGTGGCGGGTTCAATTTAGTTTTTTTAAAACAATCTAATTTGTTCATGTAAAATTTCAATCCTCTTTGAATTTCCAGCTTCAAATACCTTTTAAAAATTTTAATTTTATGTTCATATATTGGAAATTTTAATTATCTATTTATATTACGTTTTAATTAGTGTAGATTTTATTATCAAATTTGTTTTAATTTAATACTAATCATTGTTTATAATTATTTAACAATAATTAAACCATGGATGATAACATTTTTTTAATGTGTCACGGAAATTGTATTTTTAATTTATGTGAAGTGGAAATTCGTTATGTTGTTTTAATGAACGTTTTTTTATACTTTGACTCTTTCGTTAATTAACTAAAAAATTTAATTAGTTGTAATTTGAAATTTGTTAGTTAATTAATGATTTAAAAGTTGCGGACTATAACAATACTACTTATAACGAACCTTGAAAGTACAAGGAACAAAATTTGTTAGTGTAATAATCTAGAAGTCAATCAAAAGATAATTTTAATCTATGTATTTTATTCATGAATTAGATGATTAATAAATATATCATTTTGTTCCTTGAGTATTATCATTTATGAATCATTTCGAGTTAACTACTTGAAATTGTAGAACTCCATAATATAGATGATAAATACTCATAATAAGTCTCTAACTGTGGTAATTAGCAAGGAACCCTGATTGATCGTAAAAAAGTTAGTATGTGGATTAAATGATGGCTAAGTTTTACAAACCATAGACAGAGAGTTGTTATTTTAATCGAATAGATACATATTAGAGAACATAGTATTTGACAAACTCTAAATAAAATTGTGTTTGTGTCATTAATGTCTTCATTCAATGTTAAGTTCTAAACTATGAGGTATTCGTCTTTTCTACATGAGAAGTGTGTATTTATAAGTGTTGTTCAACGCTATCTGTAAAAAGTAGTCATACAAATGACATTTCAGTATACATGACTTGTGCGGAGGGGAGATGTTCACCAAGACTGCTATTGTCCCTCGTATTGTAATACAAGTGATAGTATCAATAGGCCTCTTGATGAAGTAGGATTATCTACATGCAGTATGATTAAAAAGTTAATCATATTTGATAATTTGCTTAAGATTGAGAAAATATTAAGTTTGCAAGGATGACACACACCTACCTTGAAACTGATCTGATACAATGGGACAAAAGGATGAACACGAGTAAATTGTTTACTGGATCGTGATAATGTACTGTACAAAGATCATCTGTGTAAATCGATGGTTATAATGCATTCTGCCAGGTGCTGCTTATGATTTGTAAAAGTTAAAACGGTTTTAATTCTATTTACCAACATAAACAGATCCTATCGGGTCATACCATAAAAGGAAAGTAATAAGAGAATCTTATGATTATGTATAAAGTGTTATAATTAATAATAAGATGTTTATAATTAATTATAAATGTTATAATTAATATAAATGTCATGGAGATGACAAACTTAAACATATTAAATTTATAAGCGTATACGACACGTTGTATAAAAGTTATCGCAACAACAGTCGTAAGAAATATAATTGTTCATAACAATTATATAGATATTAAGTGGATTATAAATATTAATTATGAATTAATATTTTTGGACTTAAAGCCCATTTGAATTTGGGCCTAAATTAAATTTAGAATTTAATTCAAAAATCCAAAATCAAAGCCCAAATCAAGGCACAAAAAAGCCCAAAAAAAGACTAAAATTGAATTTTTGGCCGAAGGACATTTTAGTACTTGTTGAATGTCGGTTTTGGAAGTGCATTTCTGTAATTTTTGAACCTTCTTAATTGCCTATATAAAGGCATGAAGGGGTGAGAGAGAAAATCATTCTAATCCGAGTCTGATAATCAGAATCTGATCGATCTGAAAGTCAATTTCTCTCTTTCGTGTTTTTCCTCTCAAATAGTGATTTGGTTAGAAAAGAAAGGTATATGTAATCCACGTATATTATTGTGAGTTGTAAATAGTATTTTTGCGGCCGTCGTGAATAGTATTTTCACGAAGTTTTGTGAATTTGTTTTTACCCAAGTCGTGAATCAATTTTTATGATATTCGTGAATAGTGTTTTTATGCCTTTCGTGAATAGTGTTTTTGCGTATCCCACTGGTTCAATATTTCTGGCAAAAGAAATACTAGCTCTCTGGTAGTTCTTGGTGGATAACCGATAGAGGCATCAAACCTCTAGTGCTACTGTTATGAGTCGGACTGCAAACCCAATTCAAATTTGGAACAAGGTACAAATGATGTTTTAATTTATTTAAATGTTAAATAAATTTAGTTTTAGAAATCAATTAGGAAGTAGATCTTTAGGTTTAAGATAGAAGTAAAATTTTTATTTTACGGTCTTTTCACACTTTAAGTCTAAACGGGAATTCAGCGATTGATTCCCAAGAGAAGTTTGACGTGAAATTCCCCAACAAGGGTATACATATTACCTAACAAAATCATTGTCTGAATCTCAGTCGCAACAGACAAAGAGTCAGCTTTACTAATAGGCAAAATCTGAATTGACCTTATTTTTTTTTCAAACCATAACCATAGGGGTTTTCCACAAAACCATCATCTGAATCTGATTTAGTCACAGCAGACGAAGAGCCAGCCTTACCAGCTTGAGTCACAGCAGACGAATCTGGATTAACCTTCTTCTTTTTTCAAACCATACCCATAAGGGTTTTTCACAAAATCATCATCTAAGATTTCAAACGAAATATATCGCACCAGATAATCCTTCATAAAACATACTCGACATTACTTTCTATTTAAGCATACTTCACATGTCATTTTTACTCTTTTCATTTTCCTGGTAGGTGCTACACCACAATTGGACGATCCACCGTAATTGTTTTTGTTCATCCTTTTCACCTGAAAAAAGAAAGCGAACATCAAGTCAATAATTTCTAAACAGTTTTCAATCAATTTCTAACTTTTTCTAACCATTTTCTAAAATGTAAAAATAAATAAATTAATATGTAAAAAATAGTGTCTCAAAATCACTTCAGAATCGCCTCTGGAGAGCTAGGTTCAGGTTTGGAGATGGTAGAATAAATTGTGAGTGGATAGGAGGGAAAAATCACCCTTATATATGATGTATAATGAACCACCCCTATGGGGGGCGGTTTGCTTCAGATCTAAGCTGCCCAGTTGGGAGGTGATCTGGTGGGGGTGCGGATCATCCCCAATTTGAGCGATTTGGGTAGAAATTTTTTTTTTTTTTTTGTGTTTAGAGCATATTTTCTATTTTTTTTGGGTCTATATGACTCTTCCTTAAGAAAATCGGTTTATGAGTGGTTCAAACTTTTTACATTATTTTCATGCATTAAACCAAAGAAAAACTAAAAGGCAATAGCTACTAATAGTACATGCCTAGGTTAGTTCAAGCCGCGCGTCAGTCTGTCATATTCTTTTGACGCCAAGTTGCTTCTTATTTTTTACATCTTTTGAAATTTACACATAAGACATCAGTATTTGAAAAATTCCAAAGAATCAGTTATGAATAGTACAAAAATTTGTGTACATTTAATTCTTTTCAAAATAACGATTTTTAAAATTTTATTATTTAATTAAATGTTAATTTTGATATATATGTAAATTTAGTCTTATATTTTATTATTTTAATTTATATATTATAACAATTATCATATTTTATATGTAAGTATTTAAATATATTAGTAATTGAACATGCTAATTCACCAATCAGACCAGTAAATTGTTGATTTGAAATTTTACCGGGTTGATCTCTAGCCCAGTTTTGAGAATATTGGTGCATAGTATAAATCGAACAGTAAGATTTATCTTTCTTGTTAGTAAAAAATATCAATAGAAAAACGATACATCATTCTGTGCAACATATTTTATTAGAATGAGAAATAGTAAAAAATAAGTTGCAATTAATCAACTATAAAATACTCTTTTTATTCATATGTCCAAGATTTTTTCCATCTGTTTCTATGGTGAGAATCTTGCATTAACTTCTACAACTATAAGGTGATTTGAATTTTCAATAGTTATTCAAGTTTCGTTATACACGCTAGCTAGCAATCAATATCATCAAATTTCAATTTGAAAATCACTACTACAAAAATACAGTTTTGTACACGGACTTTAACTGGAGAGCTACACGGATTTGCAAACGTGTGCAATAATGGGGTGTAGGAAAGTCCACCATTTACACACGGATAATTATCCGTGTACGATTACACTAATCTTACACGGATTATTAATAAAGAGCCGTTTGGAAAATCAAGAGAGCTACACGGATTTTAACTAAATATCCGTGTAGGAAGAGTATTCCTACACGGATATTTAGTTAAAATCCGTGTAGCTCTCATAAACAGAATATTAAATAAATAAACCGGGTTCAGTAACCTTCCTACATGGATTTTTAAGTAAAAATCCGTGTAGAATTATTTTCTATACGGATTTTTATTTAAAAATCCGTGTAGGAAGGTTGCTGAACCGTTTTTTTTTTTTTTTTTTAGCTAGCCTCCACTTTTGATAGCCAGTAATTATATATTTCAGATTGAATATACATAGTCTTTTACAAAAATAAATATATAGCATTTTGTATATACATAGCCTTTTGCAAAAATAAATACATAGTCATTTGCAACATATATATATACATAGCCTTTTGTACATGCAATCTCATGTGATATAACACATAAAATACATTTCTCAAGATCTAGTACAATGTTTGTAAAAACATTATGTTTTTACCACTTAGTAACCATGTGATCAATGTTTGGGCTCATGTTACCAAAACTCATGGCTATGATCTACTTTAACGCGAAATTTCATACATACTAAGTTGTATTATATCCAACATATCAAAAATAAAATTTGCATGTGATCCATGACATGATGTCTCTTGGTTAAAGGTCTCCAACAATATTACATCTCCAATAAAAAATACAAGGATCCACATATTTGTGCATACATACATTCATCATAGAGAATAAAAATTCTCAATTAAAATTTATACATAAAATTAATTGAATCTGTATGGTTTTTATACAAACCACTAAAAATTAATTTCGTAAGAAAAAAAATATTGCATCTTATATGAATTTATGGTGGCGAAGAAGATAATAACCAACCAAGGCGAAGATGACAGTAACTAACCAAAGCCCTACAAAACTGAAAAGAAAAATAAAAGAGAAATAAGAAATAATAATTACACATGACCTAAATAAGCAATAATAAGTAACAGAAAATTAGATAAATAAATAAATAAATATATATATATATATATATATATATATATATATATATATATATATATATATATATATATATATATTCATGGCTAACCTTAGCAAGATTGAGAGGAGAAAATAACAACTTCAAATATCTCAGATCCCAGTTGTGCTATGAGCTGAAATCAGATCAATATTTTAATACAGAGATAGAGAAAGTATTATAGAATCAAAACGGCATTGGAGGGAAAATGCCTTTTTATATAGCCAAAACCCTAAAACTACCTTTCTACACGGATTTTTCACTATAAATCCGTGTAGCTCTCTAGCCTTTCAACACTGTTATTTAAAGAATAATCCGTGTACAATAATCCCTTCCTACACTGATTTTTTAATAAAAATCCGTGTAGCTCTCTAGCCTTTCTACACTGTTATTTAAACAATAATCCGTGTACAATAACCCTTTCCTACACGGATTTTTTAATAAAAATCCGTGTAGCTCTCTCACCATTTCTACACGGATATTTAACTAAATATCCGTGTACGAAAGGTAATTCTTCAAACGGTTTTTTTGAAATACTGTTTTTCAATGAAATATCCATGTGAGATTCTTAGAGATATCATTGATCATTGGAAAAATTCTATTTGGCACACGGTTTTACATAAAACAGAGAAAATCCGTGTACAACCACAGTGTAGGAAGTGTCTTTTTGTAGTAGTGAATCATACTATCATGCAAAATTGCCGGGATAAGCTTACAAAAAGATACTAGTTATGTAACATTTTTGCATTGGCTAAGATTAATATTATTACAAATTTTACAAATTTGTCTACACTTCTATAGATAATTTCAACAAAATTAGAAAGAAAGTTTTTCTCAAAAGCAATCATTAGAAAAACACTACATTAACCCTTAAGCTGTTAACTATCAACCTGAAAATGATAATGTTTTTAAAAGTGTCTTATTTAAAAACCAAACCATTTTTTTTCTTTAAGTGTCCAATATCTAAGTAATGTATTTACATGCAATATTTAGGGAATTAAATAAGTATAAAGTTAAGGGGCCAAAAAAATAAAAAATTAACATATTAAAAATTAACTAATAATTTATTTTTCACCGACTTCACATGAAGACTCCCACTTTAATTATTTTAATAATCCTTTTGTCAGACACTGACAAGTTCTAAAAAAAAGTGAGATAGATAGATCGAGGAGAGTATATACTATACAGATTATAATCCAAGGAAAGTAATCTGCAATTACCACTCTAATTAATTATAAAGGATCAGTTTAGCCATCGACCGGGGACTTGCTATTTGATTTTGTAAATTAAAATAGACCACCAATTTGCATCAATTTGGGCCCACCTGTCTGGTGCTGATCTGGCCCAACACCCCATTTCTATTCTATAACACAACACAATACAAAAAGGGAAAACAATCCAAAGAGAGTTAAAAGCAAGCAGAAACCCGAATTGCATTCTACATTTCCACTTTTAAATTTGAAAGATGTAAAAAACATCTCAAAGCTAAAGAACAATATGCTTTCCTTTTGTTCCGAAAATGATGGCCATAAACAAGTTTGGCTCCATTTCATGTGTGTTGCAATTTTGCAATATGATTTCCTGACAATTAAATTCTAATACATATACATTTGGATTTTCTAAGAAAGATGCTAACTCAATCTTTGATAAATATGACTATTAATTTAAGGCTATATTAAGTCTCTGCAACACAATTCAAATTTTTTTTTTCATTATTTTTGTGCCAATAAACATGCAATTATTTTAGGTTGGTGTTATTTCATTTAGACATGCCATACCCACTAAATCGCCATTAATTATTTAATGAAGAATTTCTCACATATATACAATACCATGTTGGGAAAACTATGGTCAATATAAAGGCAGGTAGGCAGCACAGTACGACCCCATACTTATATAAATTATACATGTACCATCCTAACAAACAAAGTAAAACTTTTTGCAAATAGATTTATCCGAAGAATTAAAAAAAAGATTTATATGTTATAAGAATGGCCATCAATATAGAAAAGTAAGCATTACGAAAGAAGATTATAAAAATAAATTATTGGCATCACATGATAATGCCCTCTTAATTCCATACCTTTTTTTCCCCCTTGGTCACTTTTCTCACAAATCTGCAATTACCATTTGTTAATTAATTTGTGTGGTCCCACATAGATTATTAATTTAACAAATCTGCTCCGAATATGTCGGTTGGAGAATCAAGGACTCACTAGGCACATCAAGCTCAAGCTCAGATCTACATTTGCCTTGCTTGACTTTGTCATAGTAAACTCATGAAGTTATAATATATGTGCAGCCTATAAATAGCTAGAGACCACCTACGGAGAAGACTACTCTACTATGCATAAAAATGGACC
The DNA here is from genome assembly GCA_024447775.1 of Carex cristatella. Classification (NCBI taxonomy): domain Eukaryota; kingdom Viridiplantae; phylum Streptophyta; class Magnoliopsida; order Poales; family Cyperaceae; genus Carex; species Carex cristatella. Next base: position 7,117,234 of record JAJHPF010000011.1, on the reverse strand, counting down.
CATCAAATGCACTAATGTTTCTCCTCCACGTTATCTTATTTTCAGTTGTTACAGCTCAAAATTCAAACAGTAACATCTCAGTTGGCATTATACTCGATTTGGATACCCTTGTGGGAAAAATGGCTCGAACAAGCATTGAGATGGCTGTTGAAGATTTCTACACGGTACACCGGAATTATAGTACCAGACTTGTGTTCTACACTAGAGATTCCAACCAGGACAATCTCAAGGCTACATTAGCAGGTGACTGATCAACTTTTATAAATGTACAATTATTTTTAATTATTTCTGAAGTAGTTTTTAATAATTGGTTATTCTGGTTAAAAAAGTCAATGGTGATCATTCACAGTTTGTTAGGCTAAATAACAACACAAAATAAAAACCATCTTTTTGAGTAAAGTTAGAAGTTAAGTCACCCAACTATTTAATACATTTGTTAATTGTTATTACAATAAAAAGAAAATTTTCATCTAAGTTTTGAACTCATGACTTTTCATATAGAGACTATGTGCCCTTGCTACTAGACCAAATGCTAGTTTTCAAAATAAATAAAATCTTTCTTCATATCCAATAGCCCATTTCTTGGCATGCGTCTGTTGCCAGTTGCCCCAGTCCATTTTTTGCTTTGTACATTGTTTTCCTATTCAAATCTAATTAAAGAATTTGTTGGCCCATAATACAATTATAAATAAAGGTTGATTATATATTGCAACAACAATTTAGGCCTGACTATAATGTATATAGAGAAGCAGAGATAATAAAACGAACAGAGAAATCCAAGTTATTTTTAGGGGTATCGATTATATGTAACCACAGGCAGGGGCGGACCCACCTGAGGGGGAGGGGGAAGCAATTTGAAATTTAGTAGAAAAATATGGATCCGGTACAACTTTGTTCCTTCCTGAAAATTGTTTTGCTCATCTCTAAAACATCAAAGTCCGTTAAGCCAGTTTAAAAACACTGTTAATGAAACTTTTTGCTGTTTGTATAAATTTTTTATAGAAATTTACTTTGTACTAACTTTATTGTTTATTAATATGTAAAATAATATTATTTTGTTGTTTTTATTATATAAGAGTATGTTATTTTTATTATTTTTTATTATGTTGATTGTTTTTATCTAGTATCCGATTAGTTAATCGGTTTAAACCCGCCACCACAGGAGGAGTTACTGCATATAATTTAACTAATTTAATTTAGTTTTTATTTTTTTGAAGGTTAGATGGCTTGATGTCATTAACAATTGTATTAATTAAAACAAGTGTATTTACATTGTCCTAGATTTTCCCACCAGCTCGATTGTAAATATTTGCAACCCAAATTACAACATCATTTATTCGTAAAACGTATAACTAATTTATGGGTCAATATACAGTTTTATAACCATGGCTACGGGAGTCATGTACAATAGAGTTGCTAAATTGTACATAGTTCTAGAACCGTGTATAAAAACACTAATGCTATACGGGTTTTTTTATTATTAAAAACAGTATATATATAGAGAGAGAGAGTGTGTGGCTAATATCAAAATGTTAGCATTCACGGCTCCCATGCAACCAAGTCATTTTCCGATTTTTAAAGTCCAAACGGTGGATCAAGTCATTTTCCGATTTTTAAAGTCCAAACGGTGGATCTAAACCGTTAGATGAAATCTCTATATTAAAATGTGCTTAGAGACCAAATTTTATATTTTTTTGGAAATTTTTTACTATTTATTAAACCACTTTGAAAATCGCTGATACAACGGTGGCTTCTGTCTTTACTGTTTGGTTAAACTACTATTGGATTAATAATTTTCAAAATGACTTAATAAATAGTAAAAAAAATTCAAAAAAAAATGTAAAATTTGATCTCCAAGCACATTTTAATATAGATATCACATCTAACTGTTTAGATCGACCGTTTGGACTTTGAAAATAAAAAAAACGATTTGGTTACACGGTAGCCATGGTGCTAACGTTTTGATATTAGCCACATTCTCTCTCTATATATAATTCATATATATTTTCGCCAATACACATCATCCACAGTTTTTAAAGTAAAACCATGTATGAAAATATTAATCATACATGATTTTTTTTTATTAAAATCCATGTATAATTAAAAAATAAAAAAAAATCACATGAAACCCTAAATTAATCTGAATTCAAATGAAACTCTAGATTTGAATTCAAATTAAACCCTAGATCTGAGACTTCATACATTTACATGAACATTGCCTAAGAAAAAAAATATGATAAAAGACAAAAAAATCAAAATTTAGAAAAAAAAACTTAATTGAAAACTTTAACTCAAGTTTTGAGGCTCTTCCTTTTGATTTTGGGATTAAAAATTCAGTTATCTGTTTTACAAATAATCCTTGTAGTTTGCCTTGCAAGCTTTCTAAAAAGTCTTAGAATGCTGACATCGGACACTCGATCTCAGAGATACGCTCATTTGGAAGCTTTTTCGTCGAAGATCATTTTTTCAGTGAAGATATCGCGTCTCTTACCTTATTCCTTGCTCTAGTCTCGCCTGTTTAGATTTACTTTTCTCAGAGGAATACATGTACAACCCTACAGCTAGGGATGAGATGCTTTAGAAATGACTTAGAAAAAAATAGAGAGAAGCATTTAGATCAATGATGTGGAAAAATTTGTATTTCTATCATCATATATAGATCATACAGTGAAACCGTGTAATATTGTACGTTGGAGCATTTCAAATACGACTGTCCAAAAATAGAATTCAGATACTCGAAAATGCACTCCAACATTTATACATGGTCGTAAATAGTAAAACCACCTACAATATGTACAAATTTTTGAAGCAAATTTTCATAACAGTGTTTCTTGTTTTGGACATAGGTTTAATAAGAATTTTTAGCAAACGTGTATAATATGCCGTGTATGCTTTGCATTTTTGTAGCAGTGATGGAACTGCAGTACACCATACCTCAATAACCAAGTGCAAATCTGCAATAGAGCAGACACAGGAGAAGGAAAATATATTTACAATAGTGTTGTTTCTTGCCTGAAACACCGGGCTTGCCCATAGATGATGTGGGCTTGAAAGATAAAGACTTGAATCCTCCATTTGTCGTCATATATCCCACCCTAGTCTAGCAAACTCTGGTGCAATTAAGTTAGTAAAGAGGAAGTATACTGCCCTTTGAAATGAACTATTCCTGAGAAAAGTGCCTTTTATGCCCTGCCACCCCCGCCAACCAGAGTGCGTATCCTTTGAGATATCTCAATTTTTGCGTGACCGACATGTTCGGTGCCTATTCGGGGTAGTGTAGGGGCCCAGAATTATTTGAGCTTTGAGATTCATGCAAAACGTATTTGAACGATTGAGATATTCCAAAAAGTCACACAAAATTTGAGATATCTCAGAGGATGTGAATTCCACCAACCAACCAACCCCCTCACACCCGCCCACCCCGTAAAAGTCTACTCTCTCTCTTTCTTTAGCAACACAACTAAGTAGATATCTTTTCTTTTATCTTCATATCCCTATAAAATTAGGATCTAAAATTCTTGAATCTTCTTGCAGCACTAGACTTGCTACAAAACAATAAGACTGAAGTCATCATTGGACCTCTGCAGTCCTCACAAGCTGTTATTGTCTCCGAAATCGGTAACAGAAGTCATGTGCCGGTAATTTCATTCTCAGCTACCAGCCCCACTCTTTCCTCCATAAATTTGCCCTACTTTGTAAGGACAACCATAAATGATGCAGCTCAGGTAAAAACCATTACCTCTCTCATCGAAGCCTATGGATGGCGAGAGGTCGTTCCTATCTATGAAGATGCTGATTTTGGACTAGGCATTCTCCCCTTTCTTTCTGATGCCCTTGAAGAAATCAATGTGCGAATCCCTTACCGTAGCTTATTGTCGAAATTGTCAACAGGTGACCAAATTAAGCAAGAACTCTACAAGTTACAGACCATGCAAACAAGGGTTTTTGTTGTACACATGTCACCTTCCTTGGGCTCTAACCTATTTTTGAAGGCCAAAGAAGTAGGGATGATGGGTGAAGGATATGTATGGATTATGACAAATGGAGTGACAAGCATGGTTGATTCCTTAAATGAAAGTGTTACCCGTGCAATGAAGGGGGCTCTAGGTGTACGGCTATATGTACCCAAGACTAACGAGTTGAATAACTTCACAACCAGATGGAAAAGGAGATTCCATGAAGACAATCCCCAAGAAATGTCTAATGACCCTAGCATTTATGCATTATGGGCTTATGATACCATCTACGCACTAGCAATGGCAGTAGAAAAAGTAGGGGTTCAAAATGCCGAAATTGATAACTCTACAGCTCCTCCGCTGCTGCATGTTTTTTCTAATGGACCACAACTTCTCGAGGCTATCACCAATATCAAGTTTCGAGGAGTGAGTGGAAACTTTGAATTAGTAAACGGACAGTTGCAGTATTCTTCGTTTGAAATAATTAACATTGTTGGAAGGGGGGTAAGAGAAGTTGGATATTGGAGGGAAGAACAAGGGTTATCAAGGGATGTAGATAAGAAGAGTTATTATTCAACATCATCAGGAGATTTAAATCCTGTAATCTGGCCAGGGGAAACAATTGTTGTGCCAAAGGGCTGGGAAATCCCAGTCAGTGGGAAAAAATTACATGTTGGAGTAATGATGACTCCAAATCCCAAGTTCATGATGGTGGAGATAGACCCTGAAACAAATGCAACAAGAGCAAGCGGGTACTCAATTGATGTGTTTGAAGAAGCTATAAAGAAATTGCCTTATGCAGTCCCATTCGAGTATGAACATTTTGGAGGAACGTCTGAGAAAAGCTCACACACCTACAACGAATTGGTCTATCAAGTTTATCTTGGGGTATGTTTCTCCCTGTGATGTAGATAAATTTTTTTGGTCACAAATAATATGATTAGTTATCAAACAACAACTGCTATAAATTTATAGTTAAATCAGGTTGAGGTTTTTGCTAATGTACTTCACATATCTGTGGTTCAGTTTTCCTTGGGTAAGAGTAAATCCATTTGTCAAGTTCAATTTGTTCTAGACAATTAAATTTCTACTCTACTATCATGCATATTATTTGAGGCACTATTTTTGAAGTACCTACTGATAATTACAATTAGTCAACCATTTTCAATCAAGAAATAATGCATATATAGTTGCAACAATAAAATTTAGCCTTTAATTTTAACATTTGTAACTTCTTTTGATCCATGAACAATACTTGAAAACACCAAATACCTTTGGAGTTTTGACTAAAGAAATTGTTTTGTCTTGCAGAAATATGACATAGTTATAGGCGACATTACCATAAGGTACAACCGTACACTCTATGCTGACTTCTCAATGCCATACACCGACTCAGGAATAGCAATGATTGTGCCAGTTAGAGGTGCTGTAAAGAAAAGTACATTCATTTTCTTTAAGCCATTAACTGGTGATCTATGGCTAGGAAGCTTGGCGTTTTTCATCTACACAGGCTTCGCCATATTGATACTGGAGCCCAATATTAGGTCTTCCGTCAAGGGTTCATTATCAGGATATCTTGGAACTATAATGCATCTATCACTGTTTGCATATCGTAAGTAAAAGTTTTTCTCCTACAAAATGGTCTAGGTATACCTTCAGAATTTTTTTAATCGGAAAAGAACTGTTGAAATTATTGGCTACCATAATTAGTAGATCTGTAATTACTTAACAAACTACTAATTTTGCAATTAAATTGCAGAAGAGAAGCTACAGAACAACCTATCGAAGATAGTTGTTATAATATGGGTCTTCGTTCTCCTTGTATTAGCATCGAGTTATACCGCTAGTCTAACCTCCATGCTAACAGTACAACAGCTTCAACCAACAGTAACTGACATCTATGATCTCAAAAGGAATGGTGACTATGTTGGATATATTAGGGGTTCTTTTGTGGAGGGCTTGCTTGAGGAGCTCGGCTTTGACAGAACAAAGATGAAAGGTTACTCCAATGATGATTTTGCTGAGGCACTTGACAAAGGAAGTGCAAATGGAGGAGTTGCTGCAATCGTCAATGAAATACCCTACCTCAAGTTGTTTCTTGCCAAAAGTTGCAAGTCATATACTATGGTTGGACCAATTTACAAGACGGCAGGACTTGCATTTGTAAGTTTTAACATTATTTATATGTATATTCATATGCTATAAGCTTAATTGCAAGCACATTCTTAGAAAAAAGACAATAACACTTGATATTTAATAAGCAAGACATTGTGTCTTAGAAGATAAAATCAAGGGTTGGTATTATTTAACACCATAATCTTGAGGTACCGCTAGGGAAGAACTAAAACAAAGGAGCAGTCATTTCATGTTCAATTTGTTTGTTAATCCTCATAGTAAGTATGGATACCGTATTTACCTTTCTGATCTCCAATTTATGGACAGGCTTTTCCCAAGGGCTCTCCACTAGTCGCCGACATTTCAAGAGCAATCCTCAACATAACGGGTGGCAATGACATACTCCAAATTGAGAAGAAATGGATTGGAGACTCAAACTGCCAGAACAGTGGTAGTATCACCGTGGAGTCAAACAGCCTGAATTTTCTCAGCTTCTGGGGCCTTTTTCTCATCACAGGAGTTGTTTCCACTATCTGTCTATTAATATTTGCAACCATGTCACTCTGTAAAAAATTGTCAAATAAGATTAACACTATGAGAGTTGAACCAAACACTGATGAGATAATTGATATTGAAGCCTTACCTACTATGAACCAAGACGACGACCAAGTCAGTGATGCTGTTGGCATAGCACCTGCTGAAAGTGACACTGACACTTCCCCAACAAATGCCAACACGATATCACAATCTCAATTTTTAATCTAGTTTATTTTTATGGGTTGTGTCAGCACTCAGCAGACCATAAGCAGCAATGTTAACAGGACCTTCAGGCATTATCTGATGTAGTTGGTGATAGTTGATAGGAAATGAGGATAGCAGAAACTAACCAATAGCTGGTAGGCTAGTATGTTTTAATGTAATAGATACTTGATCTGAGTTTTTCAGATGTATACTTCTAGCAAGCCTACAAAAACTATACACACTGATTTAACTTTTAATTCTCTTTCAACCCAGAGAATCAAAGAAGTCAGAAAGTTTACTAGTCATTTGCTTTCTTCCTATAATCCCCCCTCATTGTTATAATGAATATTGTTATGGGTCAGTGTCCCACGATGCAATGGCAGGATAAACAAGCAAGGGACATCCCAACACCATCCAACTGTGCAAAGGTGACTTCTATAGGTCAACAAAGCAGACTTGTATGGAGTCTAGATTCTTAATTAGAGGTATACAACATAATCAGATACCCCATGACCAATTTTCCATTCTCTGAGTGGAAGACAGATTACGTGACAATAACTTAAATCCAGCTAGCGATCTCTTTGTATTGAGCCCTAACAAAAGATTGTTATTCTACAATGGTTGAAGATACAAATGCTTGCATGCAAATGCACATAAATTGTCAGTGAAAAGTGTATGATTTGCACTTAGACCTGATAATATGTCAAACAATTGATGGAAGTACAAATAAAAGTTAAAAATCAATAATGCACAACAGCTACTTGTCCTATTTACTCACCTCTCGATGCGAAAAAACCATACCTGGTATGTTTAGAAATCAGAGCATTCTTTGTTTCTTAATCAATTTTATCGTCACTGTGAGGTGAGGTTGTGTGCTAACGAACCAACCTTACATCTGGGTTAGAACCACTTTTTGTAGTCTCTAAATCTCTTCTAAAGAGTAATGAAGCAGTTAACTGTCCTGAAATAACATGAAATAAGAACTTATAGATTGAGGTTGACATACAAAAAAATGAATGATATCAAAAGAGAACTAAAATGTTTACTTTCTACTTTGCCATTTTCATAACGATCAAATTTGTAGCCTAGTACAGTCCCATCCTTTAGTTTAGTCTAAAAAAAAAAAAAAAAAAAAACCACTGTCAACAGCTGTATGGGTCTCCTTTACTTTAGTCAAAAAAAAAATAGGGGCTTCACAGGCTACACGCTTAGTAGGTTAGTACATCAATATCTGACGCTTTAAAGTAACTCGAGTACTCTACTAGTCTAGTACATCAAATATGCTACAGGCCTACATGCTACAGTTTCGCAGATACAGATAAAAACAAAGAATCGGGGAAGGAATCGGCCTCACTCAAACAAAACATCGGTTAACTTGGCCAAGTCAATCTGGTTCAACCTATTTTTGATGAGAAAACACTTGTCGGGAAACTAGGGTAAATATTGGCTCGAACCCGACCGATACCAGTCCAACTTGGCCAAGTCAACTTGGACCCGGCTGATTTTCCAAGCCATCCATATAATGGTTGGAAACCCTAGCTGGGCTATGCACCAAAGTGTTGCTTAATTGCACATTTGAGGGTAATGAGGAGGCTAAATTGGGTTAAGCTGAGTATAATTGAACAGCTCAATTCTTGTTTATCATCACATTTTTTCAAACTTCTATCCCCGAATTTTGCAAAACACCAAATTGCAATAATTCCATATGTATACTAACATACATCAATTCCTATTGTAGCAATCAACTGTTATTTTTTCAAATAAGAATGTGCCATAAAGTAAAAAGTTTTTCATAAAGAAAATTTACAAGAGAAACTCAATTAGAGCAGCAAAACTTAGTCGAGTAGCAGAACTAAAATGCTCTAATTGAGACCTTAAAATAAACATGTTTGGATCCATCTCCAGTCTGTTGCATTCAGCATTTCTCAATGCACAGCAATTAATTGCATATCCAGAAATGAAATCAAATTCAGTTCGTTCTTCTAATCTAAATACCAGTAAGAAAAGAACTTCAAAGTACCTTAGATCTGTACTGCTTGAGCCAGATGCAGCCCCCTTCTCCAATGAAGCCTCTAGAGAGAGAACCTCCAGCTCAATAATCCGAGTCACCAATCTCTTAATAAAGGGCGAACTTCTGTAACGGAATGTGTTAAAGCTGCTGAGTGGAGTGTGGTGGTTACGATCAGCACCTCACTCCAATCCCAAGTTCCATCGCGGCGGAGAGCCAGAGATGAGCGGGGAGAAGCGTCCGCCCGGGAAAATCCTTTTGGGAAAAAAAATCGTAATGGGCTTGTACGAACTATAAATCGGCCCATACATGCAAGGCCGATTGGCTATTGGACCCCCGTTCTTTTGTGTTACTGGGTTTACGGAAGACCTATAAGGCTATAACCTCATGAATGAACTCATAATATAATACCACCATCAACATCAACAATGTAATTTCTCATATGTATTAGTTGTATCAATAATTCGAAGTCTTCTCAGAATTCCTAGCTAGAGCCTAGAGGCGTTAGTTGGAGGTTAGGCTAATATTAAAACGTTTGCACTATGGTCTCTGTGCAATCAAGCATTTTTTTTATTTTCAAAGTCCAAATGATTGATCCGAATTGTTAGATGTGATCTCTGTATTAAAATGTGATTGGAGGCCGAATTTTACATTTTTTTTACACTATTTATTAAGCTACTTTGAAAATCGCTAATCCAACAGTGACTTACGGTTTTACTATTTGGTTAAGCTACGTTGAATCAACGATTTTTAAAATGACTTAATAGATAGTAAAAAAAATATAAAAAAAAATATAAAATTTGGTCTCCAAACAAATTTTAATATAAAGATCACATCTAACGATTTGGATTGATCGACTTTTTAAACTTTGAAAATGAAAAAATGACTTGGTATTATAGAAGTCATGATGCAAACGTTTTAATATTAGCCAACCTCTTGGCATTAGTTGCTAGATTAGGTAAATTTATTTGATTTGTAATTGTATGAATTGACTTGAAGTACATTTTTATTATGTGTGTGATGCATACATGGTCTGCTTAATATATATTAAAAGGCATGCATTTGTTTCATTGAAACAGTACATGTATTTAATTATCTCGATAACTTTTAATTGAGCAACAGCCCGTTAACTTAATATATTGTATGGTTGGGGTATACCAGCTCTAGTGCCTACCAATTGTCGAATCGAAATATTTGAAATCAGAATTGAAAAATTGGTCGGTGTCAACTCAGAAATTCGGATTTTTGAAATAAATAAATTGTTTTATATTAAAAAAATAAAAAATTTATCATAAAAATAATTAATTCAAAAATAATGTAAGGTTACTCCTTATAATAAAATAATGCAATAATAATATAAAATATGCTAGTCTCTACTATGATTTTCAAAAATAATGTAAGGTCACTTCTTAAAATAATTTTTTTTTGCATGTAGACGCATCACGCTTAATGTAGATGGATTTCAATAATTTGAATTCATTGTTTAAAGTCAATCCGATAAATTTTAGAATTGAGTTCACAAATAAACTTGGTGAGCTTAAGAACACCCAAGTTTTACTCTATACATATGGCCAAAGTCCATTTTATTGCCATGAAACAAAGAGTTTTACAAAACAAAATAAATAAAGATCCATGAAGTATCATAATCGCAGCACGCAGCCCCAATAAACAGGGCAAAGATCAACAGTAATAAAGCTACTAGGCAATCACCGAATTAAGACTAACCCACTAAGAAGGGCTAGCTAAACTAAAAGTTAGGGAAGATAATAGTTTTTGTGGTATCAATCTGTCTTCTGACAGCCAAGCAAGCATTCTTTCTGTCTCGGGTTGCATCACCTGAAGAGGAACTTCATCTGCATCTCTAAGGCAAGCTGCCCTGTCCAATAAATGACAATAAAAATAATAAACTCTCTCTCTCTATATATAAAATATGAAGCTTAAAAAAAAAGCCTACTATATATATTCCTACTATATTTTTTATTTGAAAACCTTACTATCTATTCCAGTGTTTTAAAATTCGGTTTCCATTCGATATGTGGAAGGCCACCGCATACCACATATACGATATGCTGCCGCATATGCGGATTTTTATTTAGATTTATATATGCAGATTTTAAATGAAAATTCGTATATATAAACAAGCATATGGTAATATGTGGTATAACTCCCTATTAATATACTCTAAACCGGTATTTTTATCACCGTTAATATACGCTAAACCAGTAATATGTGATATAAATAACTGTTAATATACTTTAAACCAGTATTTTATCATTATTAATATACTCTAAACCGGTAATATGCTCTAATTAAACTTTATTATATTCGGACCGAATATATATTTTCTATTCAGATTGCAACCGAATAAGAATATTAGGTCAGATAGACCGAATTTTACTACAATATATCCTAGATTCAATATAGAAAGAAAATCTAAATAAATCCAGCTGTCCAGCACAAGCGATGAAGCGACCCACTTGGGAACACCCTCTGCATGTTTCCAGAATAGTTGTGGCGTGCTTACCAACTGAACTTGAAACAAATTAATGTTATTTGGACTTCTCACTAGAGCCTAGTGAATACCGGAAGAGAGCATTTTATTCCCTCGTTGCTCCAACTAATTGTGCAACTATGATAGTCAACGAGAATAATTGATTAGTGGGGCCTAGTGAAGAGGGCACTTTATTAAATGTTCATAGCAGAAAAATGTGGAGGGCTAAGCCAATTGCAAAAAAATTAATTGCTGCCAAAATAACAATATATATGGATCAAGGTGAGGAAAAAGTTAATTTGTATGTCCTCAGTGATTTCAGTGAAAAATATTAATTGATAAAGTAATACATGTATAATGAGTCTCCAAACTTAAGGTTTTTACATATATTTATATTCACTTTTGAAAGGAGAGCTCAAATATACATATATGTTACTGTATTCAGAAAGTCAACAGTTCCATGGGTAGTCCTATGAAAATAATGTGCGCATGATGGTCGAGTATTTACCATCATATAATATAAAAATAATCGATAAAACATACACAAGCTGAAGAAGTTAATAGAATTAATACGTCGACTCACTGCTTTTAAACTTATTTACATGTGAATGGGGTGAAATATTTGCATGAACCTTTAATATAATATATGGCCGGTGGCAGGTTTTGAAAATTTATTTCAATGGACAGAGGAAACATTTGCTTGGTTTTACAACATAGATTCCCATGTGTTACTAGTTCTATGGGTCCACTCATGCAAATAGCTTACGGATATGTACACTACCATGCAAATAACTTCAACTGCCCATGAAAATAGCTCAGATTCTAGTATTGATGATTTTTGGATGTTAATTTTTTTAACTTATTGATTCATATAGAAATAAAACTAAAAATATAATTTTTTATGTGCATTTACAAAAAAATTTATATCACACAATTTTATTTTGACATATAAGTTTTAGAGTATTTTTATTAACAAAATTAAAAGTGCAAGAGACAGACGGGGTAATGGTTAGGCGTCCAATTATCACATTTATATATCAAGTGTCATATAATTATATTGTGGAATTCGTATACATCCTTCTCATTAACAAAAGAAAGCAAATTAATAAATACATATAACGACAACAGTTAAATATTTATAATAGTCATGCATGTATACAAATACAAGTGAATAGGGGGGTCGAATAATGACTTTGAATTATTTATACAACTAACATATTAGAAATTACATTGCTGACGATGGTGGTATTATATTATGAGTTTCAGCCATGAGTCATGGGAAGCAGCTTAGCCTGGGTCCGATGCCCATGGGACCCAGTTTATCAAACTGGATCTGATAAGTTTCATAACTGTCTAATTTGCTTTAAGATCCATGCGCACATATATTAAAGTGAATACGCACGGATATTAAATCAACACACACTTCTTAAAGCGGATCAGACAGCTATGGAACCCATTGGACTCACTTTAAGTCTGATGAACATCAGACCCAAGCTGCTCCCCGAGTCATGGCGTTATAGGTCTTACATAGTAATCCTATTTTCACAAAATAACATGCATGCATGTAAATATGCTTAATTATTACTACTAGAAATTTGGAATTTATCTTTTAATTCTTTTACAAGAACAAATATTATTCTCATTTAGTTTACTCTAGATTCTGTTTTTCCAATCACTACTAGAACCTGCATTATATGCTTTGGTATTTGATTAAATTTCGGTGGGTTGTTAACCACCCACAAAAATTTCTATTTTTCTTGGCCACGGAAAAATAAAAAAGAAATTTCAATGGAAGATTGTTCTCATTTAGTTTATTCTAGATTCTGTTTTTTCCGATCACCACTAGAACCTACGTTATATTATGGGTATTTTATTGGATTTCGGTAGGTTGTTAATTAGACAAAAGCATACACACGTATTTAATAACTATCAGTTCAAATTTCCTTTTTGATGTTATTTTTTTTATTAATTTCTGTGTTCGCTCACGAAAATAATTTTTGCAATATACTCACCGAAATATACACCAACATTTAATTCAAAATATGAGCAATTTTTTTTCCAGACCATTGTCACGAATAATATCTCAAAGTAATTGTGTTGTTTTCATTTCCATCGAATACTGACGGAAAAGTTAATTAAATTGAAATTTGTTTGCCTCTTTTCCTCATCACTGGCATCAATATATACTGATTTTATCAAATCAGGAAAAATCAAAATCGGAACTGGGTGAATCGGTCGGAATCGGCTGAACTGAATTGGAAATTCGGATTTTTTTTTATCAAAAGCTTGTTTTATACTAAAAAATAGAAAAAAAATTGATAAAAAAATTTTGTCAATAATTTGTGTTTAGATAAATGATTACAATCGAATAATTAATCCACTAATACAATATAATACAAGCATTTCAATACTTATATATTTAAATACAGTTAGGTATTCTAGCAACAAAATATACCACAGTGGTAGTTCGCTTGGTTGATAACCAAGAGGTCATTGGTTTGAGTAATGTTGGAGTGAATTTTTTTTGGAGAATTCTATTGGCGCGTTTTCGCCGATGGAATGACTGGAATGAAACCATTTCTGTAGAAATTTGACTGGAATAGAACCATTTCGTCTTAAATTTGACTGAAATCGGACCATTTCGGCTAAAAGTGGACGAAAAATTAACATACCGTGTAACTCGGCCTGAAATTGAATCGGTACAGCTCGATTATGATCTGAATTGTCCAATTCTGGTCCGGAACAGCTGATTGTTTCTTCTATGGATTTTATAGTATACATATGAAATTTTTGCAATTCTGGGTTCTGCAAAATTTGGTGAGAAAAGTTCCCAAAATTGTGATGATAAACAAAAATTGAGCTGTTCAATTATCCTCACTTAACCCAATTTAGCCTTCTCACTACTCACAAATGTGCAATTAAGCAACCGTTTGGTGCTTGTCCCAGCTTGGGTTTCCCAACCATTCTAATTACTGATAGTCCCTTAATCATCTTCCGTAGAGAACTATAATTTTATAAATACTTTTTTATTATCGAATTGTGCCTTAGTAGAAAAAGACATATATTGTTTATTATGTTTGTGGCTTTATTAAATATGGGATAAACCCTAGTAATATCCAAACTGCAATAAAAGTATGAAACATCAGTTGGTTAGTTCATACAACCTAAGTTTATTTTTTTAAAAACCATAAACTGAACTAAGCAACAAGCAATACCCTCATGAATTGCATTTTTACAAATAAATTCTAACCACTGATGTTTAATGACAAAAAAACAGCTGTAGACATGATTAATTAAGAAATTGCTCGAACTTGTAAGATCACCTAATACCTCTAATCCAAGAGAGTGACACATACGAGAATGAAAAATTAAACAAGTGAATGCTAAAATACCAAATCCCCAGATATTTAAATGGTTAGATGGAAAATTTGAGAACCTTACCAAACAATACAATGGTGATGAATTTCTTGAAATATATATATTGGCAATCATACGTTTATTGAATTGTACTAATGAATTAGTGATGAGTGATGAGTGACAATTATGAATAATAATTATCATCATCTTCGTAGGTAGGCTCCACAGTCCACCCACCCTTTCGGCTTCAGTGTTGACTTGCCAAGCCATATTACAAAGTCTAGTTCACTATTTACTATATAACTTGAACAAACCACCTAGCTCACCATGTATTATTGTTGTTGTTGACATCTGTCAAGTGATTTTCATTTTCTAGGACTCGTATATTTCCAGCAAAGAAATGCAAGGCTATTCAATTCGGATACACTATCACCACATTTACTGATTCAAATACTTTTATGTTGTAATTAATTTCCAGTTCCTGCTTGTAGTGTTGATGTTTGATTTATTGTATTGTTGTACTTCCATGTAAACTGCCACTTCATTAATTTTACAATCCTCTTAAGAGGGGAAATAACCCACAATTAATTTTACAATCCTCTTGTACCACACTTCATTAATTGTAGTTTATACCCTCACTTCATTAATTTTCCATTTAAAAAAGAAGTGAGGGTATAAACTATACAGTTTATAATCCACGGGAAATAACCTACAATTACCACCCCCAATGAAACGAACGCGTATCCTATGCATTAATCAAAGAGAATCTTTTGAGTTAATGAATCTCAACCATCCGATCTTCTTTAAGATCCATGTAGACTGGACCTGCACTAATATTAAAAGACCCTTGTGTTAAAATCAGACGACTAGTTTGACTCTGTTTTAAATCAGATGCCTGAGATGCATATATAAACTCAAAAGATTCCCTTTTGAGTTAATGCAGAGGATACATGTTCCAATGAAACAGTTTAGTTAACAGAGAGCACTGATAGCACTGACCTGAGGAGCATGCCATGAATCTACCCATTTATCAGTTTGTTACTTAATTAGTATGGTACAACAAAGATTTTTCATTTAACAAATTCTCCTCCAACTGTTTAGTGGATATATAGTCAGCAACTTCAAATTTACTTTTTTGTATATGTTGCAACCATGACCATTTTTTAATGGAATGGGTGAACAACCATAACCATTTTTCTTTAATGATGTGATAATGACTATCCCAACATAAAATGAGCTTGGTCTGTGCCTTACTAGGCACATTAAGTCAAGCTCAAGGTCAGATCTATCTTTTCCTTGCTTGACTTCGGCAAAGTAAACTGTTGAATAGAGCCAACATACAGAGAAGAGTGTACTATGCATAAAGATTAAAAGATGGAGACACCAAATGCACTAATGTTTCTCCTCTTTGTTATCATAGTTTCAGTTGTTACAGCTCAAAATTCAAACAGAAACATCCCAGTCGGAGTTATACTCGATTTGGACACCCTTCTGGGCAAAATGGCTCGAACAAGCATTGCAATGGCTGTGGAAGATTTCTACGCGGCACATTGGAATTATAGTACCAGACTAGCACTCTATACCAGAGATTCCAACGAGGATAATGTCAAGGCTACATTAGCAGGTAATGATCAAATTATAAAAATGTACATTGAGCAGAGTAGTAAACTTTTCTTTCAATGTTAAAAAATCATAGTTAAGAAAAATAGTCATCCAACAA
Source organism: Carex cristatella (assembly GCA_024447775.1). NCBI lineage: Eukaryota > Viridiplantae > Streptophyta > Magnoliopsida > Poales > Cyperaceae > Carex > Carex cristatella. Next base: position 7,100,846 of record JAJHPF010000011.1, on the reverse strand, counting down.
TTGGTCATTCTGACTAGAAATTCAATAGTCATTCTGATTGTTCGGAGTAATAAACCTTCTTGAAATTCTGTTAGCCAATTTCTTGGCATTCTTCTGTGACCGCAGTCCCCAAATTTTTCTTATATTGTTTCCCTAAAAAATCTGTTAGATAAACTGTAATTAAAAGATGAATTTATCTGCCGGTAATAAACCACTTCAGTCCTGACCAAAAATAATGTATATACAGAAGCAGAGCCAATGAAAAGAACAGAGGAATTCAATATATTTCCAGGTATATGGAATATATGTAGAAACCGAAATAATTACTTACAGAAAATAATTTGACTAATTTATTTCATGTGTTGAGTTTCAAACTTTCAATACTGGTTGGTTGTTTCCATGAATAAGAGAAGTAAAATATATTTAGCATAGTGTTCTCTTTCTCGCCTTAAACACTAGGCTCTGTAAAAGTCTACTCTTTCTATATCAACAAACCTTTAACATCACTTTTATTTTATTTTCATCTCCCTATAAATTTAGGCTCTAAAAAGCTTCAATATTCTTGCAGCACTAGACTTGCTACAAAACAAAATGACTGAAGTCATCATTGGACCTCAGATGTCCTCACAAGCTGTCATTGTCTCCGAAATTGGCAACACGAGTCAAGTGCCGGTAATTTTCATTCTCAGCTACCAGCCCCACTCTTTCCTCCATACATTTGCCATACTTTATAAGGACAACCATAAATGATGCGGCTCAAGTAAAAACCATAATCTCTCTCATCAAAGCCTATGGATGGCCAGAGGTAGTTCCAATCTATGAAGATACTGATTTTGGACAGGGCATTCTCCCCTTCCTTGCTGATGCCCTTGAAGAGATCAATGTGAGAATCCCTTACCGTAGCTTAATATCAAAATTGTCAACAGATGACCAAATCAAGCAAGAACTCTACAAGTTACAGACCATGCAAACAAGGATTTTTGTTGTACACATGTCACCTTCCTTGGGCTCTAACCTATTTTTGAAGGCCAAAGAAGCAGGGATGATGGGTGAAGGGTATGTATGGATTATGACAGATGGAGTGACAAACATGGTCGATTCCTTGAATGACAGTGTTACCAGTGCAATGAAGGGGGCTCTAGGTGTACGGGTATATGTACCAAAGACTGACGAGTTGAATAACTTCACAACCAGATGGAAAAGTAGATTCCATGAAGACAATCCTCACGACATGTATAACGAACCTAACATTTATGCTTTAAGGGCTTACGATACCATCTATGCATTAGCAATGGCCGTAGAAAAAGTAGGGGCGCAAACTACCAAAATTGATAACTCTACAGCTCCTCCGTTGCTGCATGTCTCTCCCAATGGACCACGACTTCTCGAGGCAATCACCAATATCAAGTTTCGAGGATTGAGTGGCAACTTTGAACTAATAAACGGACAGCTGCAGTATTCTTTGTTCGAAATAATTAACATTATTGGAAGAGGGATAAGAGAACTTGGGTATTGGAGAGAAGATCAAGGATTATCAAGGAATGTAGATGGAAGAAAAAAGAAGAGTTATTATTCAACATCACCAGGAGATTTAAATCCTGTCATTTGGCCAGGGGAAACTATTGTTGTGCCGAAGGGTTGGGAAATCCCTGTCAGTGGGACAAAATTATCTGTTGGAGTAACAGTAGGTCCATATACCGAGTTCATGAAAGTGGAGGTAGACCCTGAGACAAATGCATCAAGAGCAAGCGGATACTCGGTTGATGTGTTTGAAGCAGCTGTGAAGCGATTGCCTTATGCAGTCCCATTCGAGTATGAACATTTTGGAGGAATGTCTCAGAACGGCTCACGCTCCTACAGCAATTTGGTCTATCAAGTTTATCTTGGGGTACGTATCTCCATATGAAATAGCTAAATATTTTTTTTGTCAAAAACAATATGCATGATTAGTAACTAGCAACTAGTTATAATTTCTTTACATATAGTTGAGGTTTGTGTAACTAATTTATTTTGATTGCCTGTAGTTCAGTTTATATTCCTCAGAGAAGAATACATACGTGAACTGTTGCAAAAAAATTAATTTTTCAGAGAAAAATGAATGTCCGTTATATATTCCAAATTCTTGATACTATAAATATTCTACTGTTTTGAGTCCCCTATCATGCATATCATTTCTGGCACTACTTTTTAAGTACCTGCTTATAACTATAATTAGCCCAGCATTTTTTTAGGATCAGATTAGAAGTCAAGTCATTATATTTGAGCTAAAAATTTGTACTAAGCCATCCAAATATTTTTTGAGATAAAGATTGGGGGTACAATTTTCCATCTTTAAATATCCACAAGGGACCTCATATTTAAATTTCAAACCTGTTACCATAATTAGCCAACCAATTTTAATGAAACAATGTTGTATCTATGTATATATCTTTAGTATATCATATATAATTTAGTAGGACTTTGTTTTATGCTTTCAATAAAAAAAAATATCAGCCTTTATTTTTAACTTTTTCCACTTCTTCTATCTATAATAAATACTTGAAGAAATATGAATAAAGAAATTGCTTTGTCTTGCAGAAATATGACATAGTTATAGGGGACATTACAATAAGGTACAACCGTACACTCTATGCTGACTTCTCAATGCCGTTTACCGACTCAGGAGTAGCAATGATTGTGCCAGTCAAGCAAGCTGAAAATAAAAACACATTTATTTTCTTGCAGCCATTATCTTGTGGTCTATGGATGGGGAGCTTTGCATATCTCATCTACACTGGCATCACCATATTGATATTGGAGCCAAAACTCAGGGCCCCCCTCGAGAGATCTATATCAAAGCATGTTGGAACTATAGTGCAATTGTCCTTGTTCGCATACCGTAAGTTCTTTATCAGAAAACTGTTTCACAATACCTAGAGTGCCTTTTTGTTATAAAGAAAATTTTGTACACAATTGGCTATTTCAAAATTAAAAAGTACGTTAGTGACAAGCTAACATATTTGCAAATAAATGTAGAAGAGAAGCTAGAGAGTATCCTATCAAAGATAGTTGCTATTGTGTCCATCTTTTTCCTGCTTATATTGACGTCAAGTTACACTGCTAGTCTCTCATCGATGTTAACGGTAAAACAACTTCAACCAACAGTAACTGACATTTATGATCTCAAAAAGAATGGTGATTATGTCGGATATAATAGAGGTTATTTTGTGGGCGAATTGCTTCAGCAGCATGGCTTTGACAGAACAAAATTAAAAGGTTACAATCCTGAGGACTATGCTGAGGCACTCAACAAAGGAAGTTCAAATGGAGGAGTCACAGCAATTGTCGATGAAACACCCTACATCAAGTTGTTCCTTGCCAAAAATTGCAAATCATATACTATGGTTGGACCGATTTATAAGACAGCAGGGTTTGGATTTGTAAGTTAATGTTATCATGTATATTCATATGCTAGAAACAAATCGCAAGGGTTGTACTTATGATGTGAATTGGATGTACTAAATCTGATAGCCACTATCAAAATATCAAACAAAAAAAGAAAATAAACAAATTGCAAGAACATGCTTACACAGGCAAAAAGTTATAAAAAAAAACGAAACAACCTGTAGTCAAATAAAGAGTCCTTGAATTTTTTTTTTTTTTTTTTTTTGAGGAAAAGAGTCCTTGATATTTAATAAGCTATGGCATTGTGTCTCAGCAGATAAATATTAAGAATCAGTTTTCTTCAACACCATAATATTTAAGTACCACTAGGGAATAACTTATACAAAGGACCATTATTTTCTTGTTCAATTTGTTTGTTAATCATCAATGGTAATTATGGATAACCATATTTACCCTCCAATTAATCTTTAATTTGTGGACAGGCTTTCCCAAAGGGTTCTCCACTAGTTGCCGACATATCCAGAGCAATCCTGAACATAACTGATGGGGACGACATAATCCAAATTGAGAAGAAATGGATAGGAGACTCAAACTGCCTGAGCAGTGCCAGCCTCATGGAGGAGTCAAACAGACTGAAATTTCCCAGCTTCTGGGGGCTTTTTCTCATCACAGGATTTGTTCCCACAATCTGTCTACTAATATTTGCAACCATGTCATTCTGTAAAAAACGGAAAAGGAACATAAACGTAATGAGCCTTGAAACAAGCCCTGATGAGAATGATATTGAAGCCTTACCTACTATAAGCCAGGAGGAAGACCAAGTCGATGATGGTGTTGCCATATCACCTCCTTAAAGTGACACTGACACTTCACCCACAAATGCCAACATGATATTATGATCTGAATTTTTAATATACTTTATTTTATTGGGTTGTGTCAAAATATCACAAGCAGCTATGTTAATTAACAGCAGTTTTGGGCATTTTCGTTTGTAATTGGTGATAGTCGATATGTAACAAGGATAGCAGGAGTAATCCGGTAGCTAGTTTAGCTATTACTTTCTAATGTAATATATATGTGATCTGAATTTTTCAGATGTATAATTCCCATTAGCCAGCCTATAAAAACTATATCCAGTTATCTAACTTTTCCTTCTCTTTAAACTCCGAGAATCAAAGAAGTCACAAAGTTTACTAGTCATTTGCTTTCCATTTATAGTCATAGAAGGAAAAATCGGAATCAGTCTTTTGACCGTGGGATCCGAATTGGGTGAATTGGTCGGAATCAGCTGAATCGGATCAGAAACTTGGACTTTTTTTGTCAGAAGCTTGTTTTATACTAAATAAAATTAGAAAAAATTGATAAAAAATAATTTGTCAACAATTTATGTTTAGACAAATGATTACAATTAAATAATCTCTACAATATATACATGTTTTGAATGGATTAGATATAGTACAAATTATAAAATATATACTCGTAGTTATATTTTCTAGTAATAAAATGTTGTATGGTGTAGTAGTAGGTGTGTTGGATGTTATATAGCCCTTCTCATATTTGAGTCACGCTCCACGCAAATTTTTTTTGATTGGTGGGTATAGCTTGTTTCAGCCAAATTTCACTGAAATTGGACTATTTCGACCTAAATGTGACTGAAATTGAACTGTTTCGGCTGAAATGTGACTGAAATTGAACCTTTTCGGCTGAAATTTGATTGTAATCAATACATACCGTGTAACTCGGACTGAAATCTGATCGGTATTGTGCGATTCTGGTCTAGAATGGCCGATTCCGCACCGAAACAGCCGGTTTTTCCTTCTATGTTTATATTCATTGTCATGAGGAATAACTTTTTGCCTCAGTGTCCCAGGATGCAATGGCAGGATAAGCATGCGAAGCGCATCCCAACTCCATCCAACAATGTAAAGAACTAATTTGATATACATTTGAATATTGTTATTGAATATTTACATTCAATTGCAAATAAATGATTTAAATGATAAAATACTGGAAACTTTTTATTGCATACCCGAATAGGATAAATTCCCGATAAGATTACAAACTGTTAATAACTACACTTGAAGCCCCAAATCAATTTATAGTCAATCATTGGATGATGTGTAATTATAAGATCCTGGAATTACATTAACCATATTTGTGCTTGCATTATCACATAGCGGTATGCGACTCGTTTGGAATGTGTTCTAGGTGGATTTTACAGGTTAATTTGCTGACTGAAACTGAATACTGCACCAACAGCTTAGGTTTAAGCTCTCACCCATCTCGCTTGTATGGGTTCTATATACCGAAGTATCAAATTAAGGAAATTTTGTGGAATAAATTAAGATATTAGCAGTCCTCCAGTATGTTTGTTTATTACTGAATCCGATGCAGTGAAATTTATTAATCTTGCGTGTAATTTTGGATAAATATACGTAGCAGGCTGTTTCACTCCAGATTTAGGGTGTGACAAATAGTTATTTTTTTATTATTATTACTAACATTCACTACTACAAAAAACGTCTTCCTACACTGCAACTTATACACGGATTTTCTCAATTTTATAAAAAAACATGTATAAAATAAGATTTTTCCAGTGTTCTAGGAATCCTACACGAATATTAACTTAAAAACCAGTGTCCGTGTGGAAATTAATCTTTTATACACGGATATTTCAATAAATATCCGTGTAGGAATAGTGAGAGAGCTACACGGATTTTCAGTTACAAATCCGTGTAGGAAGGGTGATTCTTCATCTTCCTACACGGATATTCAACTAAATATCCGTGTAGGATAGCCCACGGATGTGAAATTTTATTAAATGTTACCCAAATATTTTATTATATTATGTCATATTCCTACACGGATATGTAGTTAAATATCCGTGTAGGATTTCCTTTTTTTTATTTTTTTAAATATAATATACTTTCAATTTCATATTTTGTTATTATTTAAATATAAAAATGAACATGTTTTCATTGCTGTGAAGCTCTTTAAATATTCATTCTTATAAATTAAGAAATTTATTCATCTAGATATGAACTTTGTAAATATTAATTTCTTTATAATTTATGTATTCATTCTTGTACACTATTTTACAAATAAAAATATTCATCACTGTGTTAGAAATATTAAATATTAACAAATTTAAAATTGTACAATTAATACAGAAAATAAATGCAGAAGAACAAAAATGGAAACAAGTAAACTTTCATATATTACTACTAATATAAATATTACAAAAGTTACCCAAAAATTGATATAATAAAACAAAAAAAAGAAACTCCTACAATAACAAAAAAAAAGAAACTCTAAACAACAGATTTTTTCTTGGTGCGACGAATGTAGGGCTTTGGTGGCGGATGGCCCCTGGGGCTGCGACGTGGGCGAGTTGGCCATGGTGGCCATGGCCAACTTCTGGGATAACCTGGTGGTGGTCGTTCGTAACCGGGTGGGATCCAAGGCACTGGCTTGAAGTCCTCTTCCATTGGTGGTAGTGCCTCAACAGAATGTTTTTCATCGACATTTGACATTTTTTTACTTAGAGAAATTAAGATAGGTTTAAGAGGAACCAATTCGGAAGATATATAGGGATTAAGGTGACTCTTCGTTTTTCTGTGTTTATTTTCGGTATATTCAATATTAAATTTGTAATTAATTACATAGGGCGCGCATGTTTTGAAATAAAAATGCATGTCCCTGGCAAGAAGTTGTACCGATCTTTTCCTACACGGATAGTTACGTAAATATCCGTGTTGAAAGACTATTCCTACACGGATATTTAATAAAAACCGTGTAGGAAAATAGGAGAGCTACACGGATATGTACTTAAATATCCGTGTAGGATACCTATTGCACACGGATTTTTAATAAAAATCCGTGTAGGAAACCTTGCACACTTGCCCACAAGATTATATCTTCCGAAATTTTGTGAGTCCCCAGTTCACTTCTTCTTCCTCTGATTTTAAAATTGTTCCTCTGAGTTCAAAATTCTTCCTCTTCTCTTTGTCTCTCAATCTCTTTCTTTTGTCAGGGTTTAGGTGTTGTGTGCACCTCTATTGCTGCCTCTCTCTCTTTCTTTTGTCAGTTCACTTCTTCCTCTAATTTTGTTTGAGACTTTTGGTAATTTACATAGAATCCAACTGCCTCTAAGGAACCTCTCTTGTTACTAACTCAAATTATAATTGTAGTATAACCGGAGACAAGCTGCTTACTCACCCGAGCAAGTCGACGAAGTGAGAGGGATGTGGGCAAGGTGGTTTATTTTCCAATTTTGTACTCCACAATATGGATTCGTATAAATTAATTTGTGTAATTATTAAATTTGAATTGTTATGTTGTTTTGGCAATTTCTATCTGTTTTGGGTTAAAAAAACATTATGATATTATATATAATGGCTAGCAAAAGTGGAGGCTAGCCAAAAATAGAAAAAAATACAAAAAAAAAAAGAAAATTGTACACGGATATTTGAAAAAATCCGTGTAGGATGTGTTAAAAATAAAAATTGATTTAGGATCTTCCTACACGGATTTGTACTAAAAAAACCGTGTAGGAATATATTTCATACACGGTTTTTTGTTAAAAAACCGTGTAGCTCCATACCCTATCTACACGGATCTTGAGTAGAAAATCCGTGTAGGATTAGTGTAATCGTACACGTATAAATTATCCGTGTGTAAATGGTGGACTTTCCTACACTCCAGTATCGCACACGATTTCAAATCCGTGTAGCTCTCCAGTTAAAGGCCGTGTACAAACTGTTTTTTTGTAGTAGTGATTTTAAATTTTTATAATCATAATTTATATTTATTATATTATTATATTATTATTTGCATTACTAAATTATGAATATCGTTATTATTAACAATATTATTGTTAATTATTATTATTATCATTAATTTCTATAATAATAATAATATTAATTTCATCATATTCATCATCACCGTCATCAATATTGATATCATCATGATTATTGTTATTGTTGTTGTTATCTCTCAAATCTTTTGTGTAAACAGCTAAACATCACAAAACCATCTAACAAGCAATGAGAGTGGGAAGGCGAGGAGGGACACCAGTGTTTGTTGGTGCATGTTGATTGATATGGATGCAATTAAATGCAAGGGTGTTTAATTAGGATACAGTACCACCACATTCACTGATTCAAGTGCTACTAATTAAGATATTTGATTTAGAAGCCCTGCTTGTAGTGTTAATTGATATTTGATTTATTGTCTTGCTGTACTTCCATGTAAGACTGCCACTATATTTTACTTTAATAATCCTTTTGTCAGCCCCTGCCTAGTTCTAAAAAAAATGAGAGAGAGGAGAGTATAAATTATACAGATTTTAATCCAAAGGAAGTAACCTGCAATTACCACCCTAATGAGTTAGTTTGGTAATCTGGGAGCACTGATTGAACAGACCTGAGGAGCTTTCCTTGCACTTACCCATTTATTAATTAGTGTGGTCCAACATAGATTTTTAATTTAGCAAATTTTGCACCGAATATGTTTATTGGAGAGTGAATGACTTCAAATGTTAATTTAAAATCATCACCATTCTTCATTTGAATGGGTCAACTGCACTACATTTTTTTCTTTAATGATGAGATGATGACTATCCCAACATAATAGGAGCAAAATCCGTGCCTTAATTAATAGGCACATTAAGCCAAGCTCAAGCTCAGATCTACATTATCCTTGCTTGACTTTGTCATATAGTAATTAAACTCATGAAGTTATAATATATGTGCAGCCTATAAATATAAACCACATAAAGAGAAGAGTGTACTGCATAAAAAAATGGACACACTTAATGCACTAATGTTTCTCCTCCACGTTATCTTATTTTCAGTTGTTACAGCTCAAAATTCAAACAAACAGATGCCAATTGGTGTTATACTCGATTTGGACACCCTTGCCGGAAAAGTATGTGCCTCGAACCAGCATTACAATAGCTTTGGAAGATTTCTACACACTACATTCGAATTAGATCGATAAACTGTAATTATAATATCAATTCGTTTGCCCATAATATATACAATTATAAATAAAGGTTGATTTATATATTGAAACACCACTTCCGGTCTGACAAAATATAATGCATGTAGATCAGCAGAGACAATGAAACGAACGGAGGAATCCAATTTATTTCCAGGTTTATCGGTTATATGTAAGCACAGAAATATTTACAGCATAATTTAAATAATTTACAGACACACCTGTTTGAGTTTCAACTGGTTGTTTGTTATCTTGGGTCAGATCAGTTTGGACCTGCAGTACAACGTAACATACCTCAATAACCAAGTTTAAACCTGCAATAAAGTATACACAAGAGAAGGAAATATATTTAGCATATTGTTGGTTCTTGCTTGAAACACTGGACTTGCCCGTAGATGATAAATTTACAATTATTTTGAACCGAAAATAAATTTTAAAAATAATATAGGGACTTGTAAATCTGGGAAGAGAAGGAGAAAGAGAGAAAGTGTTCGAGAAGAAATAGTGTGAAATTTGATAAAATAAATTTTGAAAAAAATAGCAAATTCTCCACACAAATATAGAGATATCTGGGCCGACTATTTTTTGGCCGGTTGAGGAAAAAAAAAAAAGCCAGCTATTTTTTAGCCGGCTGAGAACAAAAATTGGAACCAACTATTTTTTAACTGGTTTAAGCATATTGAAAAATACTCTAGCTAAGCTGGATAAAAAAATTTCATTTAATGTTGGAATAAAAAAAAATCGGCAAAGTGGATAGAAGTCAACCATGTCCCCCATTTGAAAATTTTATTTTATTTAATAACCTGTCGAGATTTGTCATCCACATGTGGAGATATGCCCAGCCTTACACGTGTTTAGAGATATTTTTTAAAACCATAATTAGAAAAAGTAAATTTAAAGAACTAATCAAGAATTTTCTCTACAAAAAACATCTCATTTACTCTTACCTTCTAATTTCATAATTTTCTATAATTTTTATTAAATAAAAGATTATAATTGAATAATACCGAATAGACTATTTGATACTGTTTAAATATAAATCAGAGGTACCGTTAGGGGTGAATTGAATAAGTTATTGGCACTTCTCATTTATTTTCAAAAGGTACCTTCGATTTTCATAATTTTTTATTTTTATTTAATAAAAGAGTAAAATTGAATGATGCCCATTATTTGATACGGTTTAAATATAAATCAGAGGTATAGTTAGGGGTGAATTGAATGACCCATTACTTACTTCTGGACAATCAATTGCTTTGTTACTCTTTAGAAGAGTTTTAGAGGCTACAAAGTGGTTCTAAGTTCTAACCCAGATATAAGGTCAGTTCGTCAGAGCATGCAAGCTCACCTCACAGTCACGATTAAAATTGATGAAGAAACAAAGGATGCTCTGATTTCCATAGAAGGAAAAATCAAAATTGTAATCAGAATTGGTCTTTTGACCGTGGGATCTGAATTGGGTAAAATCGGTCAGAAATGTTTAGATCGGAAACTCGGACTTTTTTCCATAAGCTCGTTTTATACTAAAAAATTAGGAAAAATTAATAAAAAAAATAATTTTTCATCAATTTCTGTTTAGATAAATGATTTAAATAATCCACTAATACAATATATACATGTTTTGAATTGATTGGATATAGTACAAATTACACATATATACATGTAGTTATATTTTCTAGTAACAAATTAAAGGTTGTATGGTATAATTGTAGTTGTGTTGGATGTTATATATCTCTTCTCAAGTTCGAGTTACGCTCTGTGTAAAAAAAAAAAAAATTGATTGGTGGATTTAGCGTGTTTCGGCCAAATTTCACTGAAGTTAGACCATTTTGGCCGAAATGTAATTGAATTGAACCGTTTCGGCCGAAATGTGACCGAAATTGAACCGTTTCGATCGAAATTTGATTGGAATCAACATATACAGTGTAACTCAGACTGAAATCATATAGGTATTGTCCAATTTCAATCCGAACCGGCCGATTCCGTGCCGGAACTGCCGGTTTTTCTTTCTATGCTGATTTCTCAATAAACCAGGTATGGTTAAATCAAGAGACGAGTAAATAGGACAAAAGCTGTTGTGCATTATTGATTTATTTTCTTTTGTTTGTACTTCCATCAGTCGTTTGACATATTATCAGGTCTTAATTGCAAATCATACACTTTTCACTGACAATTTATATCCATTTGTCTTTCAGCATTTGTATCTTCAACCATTGTCGAATAACAATCGTTTGTTAGGGGTCAATACAAAGGGATCTCTGCCTTGATTTCAGTTATTGTCACGTAATCTCTCTTCCACTTGAAGAATGGCAAATTGGTCATGGCTCAATACAAACTTTGTGATTTCTTTTATTCTCTGAGTTTTTATATAGGCTGGCTAATGAAAATTATAATCTGAAAAATTCAGAATTTCAAATCATCACATCTATATTATATTAGAAAATGCACTGCTGTTCAATTCAGGTACACTACCATCACATGTACCAATTGACTCAAATAGAGTTAGATGTTTGATTTAGAGGGCCTGCTTGTACTACAAGAATATGTTTTATCCACGATGGTAAAAATGACTATTACAGAGGGTAAGCCATATATAGAAATTGCTATTTCTGAGGGTATCACTATTACCGGCAGGAGTTCTGCAAGGATATCGCACTTTTAGCCTCGCAGATGCAATCAGATTCTTGCAAAAGCAGATACACCAGATTTTTACGTTATCCGGATGCACTGATCACACTGACGTGAAGAACTTTCCATGCACTTACCCATTTATCAATTTGTTTCTTAATTAGTGGGGTCAAACATAGATTTTTAATTTAGTTTTTTTTTTTTTGCGTAAAGAATGTTAATTAAAAGGTCAACAATCATCACCATTCTTCAATTGTATGGGCCAACAACAATATGATATTTTTCTTCAATGATGAGATGATGACTATCCCAACATAAAATGAGCATGGTCTGTGCCTTACTAGGCACATTAAGTCAAGCTCAAGCTAGCTCACATCTACCTTTTCCTTGCTTGACTTTTTCAAAGTAAACTCATGAAGTTATAATATATGTGCAGCCTATATATAGATAACATACAGATAAGAGTGTACTATGTATAAAAATGGAGGCCCCAAATGCACTATTGTTTCTCCTCCACGTTATCTTTATTTCAGTTGTTACAGCTGCTCAAAATTCAAGCAAACAGATGCCAATCGGAGTTATACTCGATTTGGACACCGTTGTAGGAAAAGGGGCACAAACCAGCATTACAATGGCTTTGGAAGATTTCTACAAACTACATTCGAACTATAGTACAAGACTTGTGCTCTATACCAGAGATTCCAGCAACGACAATGTCAAGGCTACATTAGCAGGTGACTGATATATAACTTATACAGATGCCCAAATATTTATAATGGTTGTGCAAAGTACTAAACTTTTAATTGTTAAATATTCATAGTTAGAAAAATGGACATCAAACTGTTGGCCATTCTTGTTAAAAAAGTAAATGGTGATTCATAGTTTAATACGCAAAATAATTGTACAGAGTAAATGTTCTTGAAATCTGTAAGACAATTTGTTGGAATGCTTATGTGGCCACAGTCCCATTTTTTCTGCGTACATTGTTTTCCTATCCAAAAATATATTCAGATAAACTGTAATTGAGTGATTAACTTATCTGCCCATATTATAATTATAAATAAAGGTTGATTATCTATTGAAACAACACTTTAGGTCTGACTTAAGATAAATGGATAATGTATATAGAGAAGCAGAGATAATGAAACAAACAGAGGAATACAATATATTTCCACGTGTATCGATTATTTGTAACCACAGAAATAGTTACTTACAGAAAATTCATTAACATATTAATTTAGAGACACATCTGGTTGAGTTCGAATCCTGGTTGTTTGTTTCCCAAGGCCAGATCAGTTTGGACTTCCAGTACACCCTTAATTACCAAATTTGGACCTGCAGTACAGTATAAAAGTACAGTATAAACAAGTGAAGTAAAATATATTTTGCCTAGTGTGTCTTTCTTGCCTGAAACACTGGGCTTGAATACTCCATTTCTGGCCTTATAAACCGCAATGGTCTAGCAAACTCTGGTGCCATTAAATTAACAAAGAGGAAGTTTGTTTCAAGATTCGATCCTTGTTAAAAAATGTACTGATGATTTTATGCAGGGAGTATTTTGCCCTTTCATGTGAACTATTGTTGAGACAAGTTTTTTTTATCCTTCCCTACCCTCCCTAAACTGTATTGTGTATTATCAACACTACATTATCATATCGTCCCATCTTTGGTTGTGTTAACTTGAACCAATTATCCCACTATAAATGTCAACTCTTTCTTTATCAACAAACCTAAAGTAGATCTCATTTTTTTTTTCAACTTTAATCTTCTTGCAGCACTAGAATTGCTAGAAAACAAGACGACTGAAGTCATCATTGGACCTCAGAAGTCCTCACAGGCTGTTATTGTATCCGAAATCGGTAACACAAGTCATGTGCCAGTAATTTCTTTCTCAGCTACCAGCCCCACTCTTTCCTCCATAAATTTGCCCTACTTTGTAAGGACAACCATAAATGATTCTGCTCAGGTTAAAACCATTACCTCTCTCATTGAAGCCTATGGATGGCGAGAGGTCGTTCCTATCTACGAAGATACTGATTTTGGACGAGGCATTCTCCCCTTCCTTACGGATGCCCTTGAAGAGATCAATGTGTGAATCCCTTACCATAGCTTATTGTCGAAACTGTCAACAGATGACCAAATCAAGCAAGAACTCTACAAGTTACAGACCATGCAAACAAGGGTTTTTGTTGTACACATGTTACCTTCCTTGGGCTCTAACCTATTTTTGAAGGCCAAAGAAGTAGGGATGATGGGTGAAGGATATGTATGGATTATGACAAATGGACTAACAAACATGATTGATTCCTTAAATGAAAGTGTTACCAGAGCAATGAACGGGGCTCTAGGTGTACGGCTATACGTACCCAAGACTGACGAGTTGAATAACTTCACAACCATATGGAAAAGGAGATTCCATGAAGACAATCCCCAAGAAATGTCTAATGACCCTAGCATTTATGCATTATGGGCTTATGATACCATCTACGCACTAGCAATGGCCGTAGAAAAAGTAGGGGTTCAAAATGCCGAAATTGATAACTCTACTGCTCCTCCACCGCTGCATGTTTTTTCTAATGGACCACAACTTCTCGAGGCGATCACCAATATCAAGTTTCGAGGAGTGAGTGGAAACTTTGAATTAGTAAACGGACAGTTGCAGTATTCTTCATTTGAAATAATTAACATTGTTGGAAGGGGGATAAGAGAAGTTGGATATTGGAGGGAAGAACAAGGGTTATCAAGGGATGTAGATAAGAAGAATTATTATTCAATATTACCAGGAGATATAAATCCTGTCATTTGGCCAGGGGAAACAATTGTTGTGCCGAAGGGTTGGGAAATCCCAGTTAGTGGGACAAGATTACGTGTTGGAGTAATAGTAGGTCAATATCACGAGTTCCTGAAGGTGGAGATAGATCCTGAGACAAATGCAACAAGAGCAAGTGGATACTCAGTTGATGTGTTTGAAGCAGCTGTAAAGCGATTGCCCTATGCAGTCCCATTCGAGTATGAACATTTCGGCGGAACATCTGAGGAAAGCTCACACACCTACAATGAATTTGTGTATCAAGTTTATCTTGGGGTATGCTCTCCTTTTGATATAGCTAAATATTTTTTTGTCAAAAGTAATACAGTTATTAATCTAGCAAAAACTACCATTAGTTTAGTTATATATGGTTGAGTTTTTGTTACTATTAGTGTACTTAGCATCTCTCTAGTTTAGTTTTCCTTCCTTTGATATGAGGTCCGTTTATTTGAAAAGTTAAATTTGTTCTTGATACTGTTAAGATTCTACTGTATTTCTACTCTACTATCATGCATATTATTGAGGCACTACTTATGAATTACCTACTGTTAAATAAAAACACTGAATATCTTTTGAATATAGAAATTGCTTCTTCTTGCAGAAATATGACATAGTTATAGGGGACATTACAATAAGGTACAACCGTACACGCTATGCTGACTTCTCAATGCCATACACCGACTCTGATGTAGCCATGATTGTGCGACTCAAGCAAGCTGAAAATAAAAACACATTTATTTTCTTACAGCCATTATCTTTTGATCTATGGCTTGGGAGCTTTGCATTTCTCATCTACGCTGGCATCACCATATTGATATTGGAGCCAAATATCAGGGCCCCCCTCAAGAGATCTATATCAATGCATGTTGGAACTATAGTGCAATTATCCTTATTTGCATATCGTAAGTTCTTTTATCAGAAAATTGTCCCACAATTCCTAGAAGCATTTTGTTACAAAACATAATCTTTTTATACAATTAGCTATCCTTTTTACAAATTAACAAGTTGGTTACAAACTGACATATTTGCAAATAAATGTAGAAGAAAAGCTAGAGAGCATCCTATCAAAGATGGTTGCTATTGTGTCCATATTTGTTCTTCTTATATTGACGTCGAGCTACACTGCTAGTCTCTCGTCGATGTTAACAGTACAACAGCTTCAACCAACAGTAACCGACATCTATGATCTCAAAAAGAACGGTGACTATGTTGGATATAATATAGGTTCTTTTGTGGAGGGCCTGCTTCTGCAGCTCGGATTTGACAGAACAAAGATGAAAGGTTATTACCCTGAAGAATTTGCCAAGGCACTTGAGAAAGGAAGTGCAAATGGTGGAGTCGCAGCAATAGTCCACGAAATACCCTACATCAAGCTGTTCCTTGCAAAAAATTGCAAGTCCTATACCATGGTTGGACCGATTTATAAGACTGCAGGGTTTGGATTTGTAAGTTGCCTACTACAATTATTTTGCTTGCTAAAAAAATCTCAACGACATACAAAACTAAAGATATATTTTAATTTTTATAAAAAATTTTAATCACTGAAAATTCTTTTTATAAAATTATAATCAATGAAAATTCTTGTATAGGCATTCTTAAAGGGTTCTCCATTAGTTCCAGACATATCACCAGCAATCCTAAACATAACTGATGGAGAAGAAATAATCCACATTGAGAAGAAATGGATAGGTGACCCGAACTGTCAAAACAATGGCGGCATCAGCACGGAATCAAACAGACTAGACTTTGTCAGCTTCTGAGGGCTTTTTGCTTTCATCGGAGTTATTTGCACCCTCTCCCTATTAATGTTTAGAATTAATTCACTCTACAAGATATGGCAGACTGACTTTGAATCAAGCTATTTCAACAGGACAGTTCCCACAAACCAAGAGGAAAATAGGCCCACCAACCCACCATCAGTATCTGAAGGTGCTATCAACTGACAATTAATGAATTAATCATTCTATTAGATTTCTAATTATTTCCAATAGTCATTCCACCATAAATTACTTTAACAACTACCCATTTTATTATTTTCTATTTCCATCAGTAATCTCGACTTTTCCTTTATATTTAGTGACTTAGTTCCCATGGTTTATGTTAGGTGGTCATGTGGAACCGGTGAGGAGTTCTGTCCCAAAGAACGTTGTTGCTACAAAAAAAATGACCCGCAATTACTCTTTGTAGGGAATCTCTTGATTTCACTAGCTTGTTCGTCGACTTTGAAGTGCTAATCTTTTTATATGTATAATGTACTTTAGTTAGGAATCATTTATGCATATTTAAGTACTTGAATCATCTTTCAAGTAAAATTTGAACTATGTAGTTCAAATAGTTAGATTTTTTTTTTGTTCCCTAAAATAATTTGGTCCATTACTTTATTGTCGAATTTTTATGTACTATTTTTGCAGTTAACTTGACATAAATGTATTTTTTAACACCTAATTGTACGTAGCTCACACAGAAAAGTTCCAATTAGAACAATAAAATTAGCTAAGTAATAATGGTACCTAGTTGACAAGCAGGAGTGGACCATACCAATTAGCACCATGGGTTACACCTCTTTCAATCCATCCCCCCTTTGTTGAGTTAGGGCTTTCCTCAATGCCTGACAATTTCTGAAGTTACAACAACAACAAAAAAATGAATTTGAACCAAAAATTGACATTACATTAAACTCCTGAGTCCTGATGAGACCCCACCAGTCAGCAGCCTCTTTCTCAAGTGAAGCCTTCCCAGAAGCCTCCAGTTCACTAACCTGATCCTCCAGTATCTTGCATTTGGTGTCTCCATTTTGATACATAGTATACTCTTCTCTGTAATGGGGTCTCTATTTATAGGCTGCACATATATTATAACTTCATGAGTTTACTTTAATAAAGTCAAGACAGGAAAATGTAGAAACGTATAGTTACAAAAAAAAAAAAGAAATTGCAATATTATCATTAAAGAATGTTGGTGATTACAACAAAATTAGAAGTAAAATTTGAAGCCATTGACTATGCAATGAACATATTTGGAGCAAAATTTGTTATATTGAAAATAATGAGGCTATGGTAATATGCATAGTACAGATTGACATGTGCTATGAATATATATCTCTGTTTTTAAAATTTAAACAGCCAATCCGAACTATTAAACATAATATTCATATCAAAATATACTTGTAGACCAAATTTTATATTTATTTTTACTATTTTTTCAGATAGAAAGTATCTGCTTTTGGGTGGTCCAGAATTTGGAAATCAAGTAAGTTTCAACCTTTTTAAAAAAAGTTCAATAAAAAAAAAATGGTATGGAAGTACATATCATATAAGATCATGTTGAATGATTTGGATTGATTATTTGAACTTTAAACATGGAAATATGCATGATTAGTGGTGGACTCAAGAAGGGTCAGTGGTAGACAAGTGTTAACCTATAGATTCGAAATATTTTTATAACCAGTGGTATTTTATACTTGTGCCTAATTCTGGATGGATATATTGCCTACCTCTGGATATAATTCATGGTCCAGTAGAAAAAGAAAAGTCAGTCTAGACTGATTCTCGTAAAAGAAAGAAATAAAAAAGACATAATCTGATTCACTACTTCATTTAGAAGAATTGTTGATTTGTTAGGAGAAAAAGAAGTTCGCTATCAAGGATATGTCCATGCCATGACTAGGCATGCCGTAACTTGGATCACATGTCATGTTGTGACATGACCAAATTTGAAAGAATGGTCATGGCACGTGAATGGTCACAAGACATTAATCACGCCATGACCACAACTGACGTGTCCAAACGTGACCGGTCACATTTGTCACGTTTGGTCATGTTTACCTTTTTTTTTTTCATAATTTAGGTTAGTTTATTTAAAATTCACCATTCAATCAAGATTTAACGGTCCTAATTATATATGACCATGTGTCATGCCACAAACATGCATCATGTGCCTTGTGGTGCCAAATTTTTGAAAGATGGTCACATTATGTGGATGGTCACAGCACATAACTGGCACATGTGTCATGACAGAAATGTGTCGTACCGTAATTTTTTTAGTTTACTGTTGACAATCAATATTTTGTGTTTACTGTTGATCAATATCCTGGATCCACCCCTAATAACTTCATTAGTTTACTTTGACAAAATCAAGCGTGGGAAAGGTAGATCTGAGCTTGAGCTTGACTTAATTAATGTGGCTGGCATAGTTCTTGCTGATTTTATGTTGGGATACTCATTATCTCATCATTAAAGAAAAATATCGTAGTCTTTGTTGAACCATCAATTAGAAGAATGGTGATCCACTTACAACAAAATATTAAAAAGAGGATCCACTTAAAACAATTTATAAGTTACAACATTTTATAATAATTCAGTTTTATGATTTCTAAAGTCCAAACAGTCGATCCAAACCGTTCAATATGATATCTATATTAAAATGTGCTTGGAGATAAAATTTTACATTTTAAAATTATTTTACTATTTATTAAGTAATTTACAAAACTGCTACTTTTTAGAAATCCAGAATTATCTAAAAATAACAATTTTGTAAAATACTTGCTAAATAGTAAAAAAAAAATAAAAAAAATGTCAAATTTTATCTCCAAGCACATTTTAATATAGATATCACATTGAACTATTAGGATCGACTGTTTGGAATTTATAATCGCAAAACCAAACTGTTATAAAATGTTGTAGCTTATAAATTATTGTAAGTGGATCCCTCCTCTGTTTAAATGTACTATTTGAAGCCCGTTGACTATCCAATAAACATAATTGGAGAAAAATTTGTTAAATTAAAATCAATGTTGGACCACACTAATTAAGCAATAAAATAGTAAATGGGAAAGTACATGGAAAGCTCCTCGGGTCAGTGCTCAGGGCTCTCTGATAACTAAACTGATTCATAGGCAGGTGCTGAGGATTATTAAAAATATATAAAGTGGCAGTGTTACATGGAAGTACAGCAAGACAATAAATCAAATATCAACACTCCAATCAAGGCCTACAAGTCAACCTTTTTAACAGGAATGAATCAGCAAATGTGGTGCTAATGTATCCAAATTGAACACCCTCCTTTTTTCCTTTTTCTTTGCTTCCATATCATTGAATGTGCATATACGAATCAGTGTTATAAAAAACGGCCTTTTAACCGGACTAATCAGTTAATTAGTCATTGGTGGTGATCAAACCATTACGAATCGTCTGTTTTTTGTTTATACGATCAATTAATTGGTCATTTTTATTATTATTGTGTTTGTATTTATGTGTTACATAATACATACATACATACATACATACATACATATATATATATATATATATATACTAATACTTTGTCTTGTCTTATCTAAATTTTTTTAAATGTTAATTTTGTAAAATTTTATTAATTAATATGAAACTAAGTTAAAATACAATTATATATTTTTTTCAACTTGACAGGCACTGTAAGAGTTTAATAAAATAAAAAAAACTAAGTTAAAAAAACATGCTTTAGCCTCTGTAAGTGCCCCAAAAAAGTACACAAAGGATATGTGCGCAGCTCTAGTATGTGCACCAATTGGTGTGCATCCCAGTACGTTCACTAGTCTAATTTAGTGCGCGAATTGAGAGCGCATGGGATGTATTTTATTAAATAAGTTGATTAGGATGGTATTTGTTTAATTAGTATTTTAATGGAGTGCTAACTAAAAAAATTTCGGATTAGAATTAGAAATATAAAAAATAAATAAAAAAAGTAATGTAAATCGATTGACCTTTAATGCATTTGCAGTCCCAAGGCAAAATCATTGGAGAAGGGGGCGCATCTGGCTCAGGCAGTACAGATCTAAGGTACTTTGAAGTTCTTATCTTACTGGAATTTAGATTAGAAGAACGAACAGAATTTGATTTCATTTCTGGATATGCAATTGCGGTGTGGAAATGCTGAATGCAACAGACTGGAGAAGTCCCAATTAGAGTAGTTAAGTTTTGCTGCTCTAATTGAGTTTCTCTTGTAAATTTTCTTAATGAAAAACTTTTTACTTTACGGCACATTCTTATTTGAAAAAAATAGCATTTTGTTGCTACAATAGGAATTGATGTATGTCAGTATACATAGGAATTATTGCAATTTGGTGTTTTGCAAAATTCGGTGATGAAAGTTCCAAAAAATGTGATGATAAACAAAAATTGAGCTGTTCAATTATACTCGGCTCAATCCAATTTAGCCTCCTCAATCATTACCCTCAAATGTGGAATTAAGCAATACTTTGGTGCGTGGCCCAGCTAGGGTTCCAAATGATTATATGGATGGCTTGGAAAATCAACCGAGTCCGAGTTGACTTGGCCAATTCGGACTGGTATCGGTCGGGTCTGAGCCAATATTTACCTGAGTTTCCCGTCAAGCGTTTTCTCATCAAAAATCGGTTGAACCGGATTAAAGTTGGCCAAAATAACCGATTTTTTGTTCGAGTGAGGCCGATTCTTCAGATCTGAGCCAATTCCTTTCCCGATTCTGTGTTTTTTTCCATATCTGTGAAGCTGTAGCATGTAGGCCTGTAGCATATTTGATGTACTAGACTAGTAGGGTACTCGAGATACTTTAAAGCGACAGCTGTTGATGTACTAACCTACTAAGTGTGTAGAATTAAACATTTGTTGATGGTGGTTTTTTTTTTATTTGATGTACTTATAGGGTACTCTATAAGTTAGAGACTACATCAACAGCTGTTAACTGCATCATTACTCTTTAGAAGACATTTAGAGACTACAAAAAGCGGTTCTAACCCAGATACAAGGTTTTTTAGTTAGGGCACACAACCTCACCTCACAGTGACGATAAAATTGATGAAAAAACAAAGAATGCTCTGATTTCTAAACATACCTGGTATGTTTTTTTGGCATCGAGAGGCACGTAAATAGGACAAGTAGCTGTCGTACATTATTGATTTTTTACTTATGTTTGTACTTTCATCAGTTGTTTGACATATTATTAGGTGTAAGTGCAAATCATACACTTTTCATCAGTTGTATCTTCAACCATTGTAGAATAACAATCTTTTGTTAGGGCTGAATACAAAGAGGTCGCTGCCTTGATTTAAGTTATTGTCACGTAATCTCTTTTCCACTTGAAGAATGGAAAATTGGTCATGGGGTATCTGATTATGTTGTATACCTCTACTTAAGAAACTAGACTCCCTCTTTTGTCCTTGAACGCTTATGAACCTCATTTGCATTTGTTCTTGTACTTAGGAACCTCATTTGCCCTTGTTCGTGTGCTTAACGACCTCTATTGGCGTTGTTCGTGTGCTTAACAACCTCCTTTGTCCTTGATCTTGTGCTTACAAACCTCATTGTTCTTGTACTTTGGAACCTCATTTGCCCTTGTTTGTGTGCTTAACAACCTCAATTGACATTCTTCATGTGTTTAACAAACTCTTTTTCCCATGATCTTGTGCTTATGAACCTCATTTGCATTTGTTCTTGTGGTTAGAAAACTCATTTTCCCTTGTATTTGTGCTTAACAACCTCAGTTGGTGTTGTTCATGTGCTTAAGAACCTCTTTTGCCCTTGATCTTGTGCTTATGAACCTTATTTGCATTCGTTTTTGTGCTTAGGAACCTTATTTGCCCTTGTTTGTGTGCTTAACAACCTCAATTTGCTTTGTTCGTGTGCTTACCAACCTATTTTCCCCTTGATCGTGTGCTTATGAACCTTATTTGCAATTGTTATTGTGCTTAGGAACCACATTTGACCTTGTTGGTGTGCTTAACAACCTCTATTGTTGTTGTTCATAAGCTCCTTAACCTCTTTTGCCCTTGTTCTTGTGCTTAGCGACATCATTTACACTTGTTCATATGCTTAACAACCTCATTTGTCGTTGTTCATGCACTTTGCAACATAATTTGCCCTTGATCTTGTGGTTATCAACCTCATTTGCATTGTTCTCGTGCTTAGGAACATCATTTTTGTTTGTGTGCTTAACAACCTCAATTGGTATAGTTCGTGTGATTAACAGCCTCTTTTGCCGTTGATCTTATGCTTATGAACCTCATTTGAATTTGTTCTTGTGCTTAGGAACCTCATTTGTCCTTGTTTGTGTGCTTAACAACCTCAATTGACGTTGTTCTTGTGCTTAACAACCTCTTTTGCCCTTCATCTTGTGCTTATGAACCTCATTTGCATTTGTTCTTGTGCTTAGGAACCTCATTTGCCCTTGTTAGCATCCTTAACAACCTCATTTATCGTTGTTCTTGCACTTCGTAACATAATTTACCCTTGACCTTGCGCTTATGAATCTCATTTCCCAAGTTTGCGAGCTTAACAACCTCAATTGGCGTTGTTTGTGTGCTAAACAACCTCTTTTTCTATTGATCTTGTCCTTGCGAACCTCATTCGCCCTTGTTCGTGTGCTCAACAACCTCAATTGTCGTTGTTCATATGCTTGTTAACCTCTTTTTTCCATTGTGCTTGTGCTTTCATTCACACTTGTTCTAGTGTTTAACAACATCATTTGCCATTGTTTATGTGCTTAAGAACTTCAATTGGCGTTGTTCTTGTACTTCACAACCTCTTTTGTCCTTGATCTTGAGCTTATGAACCTCATTTGCATTTGTTCTTGTACTTAGGAACCCCATTTGCCCTTGTTTGTGTGCTTAACAACCTCAATTGGGATTGTTCGTGTGTTTAACAACCTCTTTTGCCCATGATGTTGTGCTTATGAAACTCATTTGCATTTGTTCTTGTGGTTAGGAACCTCATTTGCCCTTGTCTTTGTGCTTAAGAACCTCAGTTGGCATTGTTCGTGTTCTTAAGAACCTATTTTTCCCTTGATCGTGTTCTTATGCACCTTATTTGCATTTGTTCTTGTGCTTAGGAACCTCATTTGACCTTGTTCGTGTGCTTAACAACCTCAATTGTTGTTATTCATCTGCTTTTTAACCACATTTGTTCTTGTTCTTGTGCTTAGCGACATCATTTACACTTGTTCTTATGCTTAACAACCTCATTTGTCGTTGTTCATTTGTTTTGCAACATAATTTACCCTTGATCTTGTGCTTATGAACCTCAATTGCATTTGTTCTTGTGCTTAGGAACCTCTTTTACCCTTGTTTGTGTGCTTAACAACCTAAATTGGCATTGCTCGTGTGCTTAACAACCTAAATTGTCGTTGTTCGTGTGTTTAACAACCTCTTTTTCCCTTGATCTTGTGCTTATGAGACTCATTTGCATTTGTTCTTGTGTTTAGGACCCTTTTTTGCCCTTGTTTGTGTGCTTAACAACCTCAATGGGTGTTGTTCGTGTGCTTAACAACCTCTTCTGCCCTTGATCTTGTACTTATGAACCTTATTTTATTTGTTCTTGAGCTTAACAACCTCATTTGACCTTGTTCGTGTGCTTAACAACCTTAATTGTCATTGTTCATATGCTTGTTAACCTCTTTTTCCATTGTTTGTGTGCTTAACAACCTCAATTAGTGTTGTTCTTGCGCTTAACAACCTCTTTTGTACTTGAGTTGATGAACCTCATTCGCATTTGTACTTGTACTTAGGAACCTCATTTGCCCTTGTGGGTGAGCTTAACAACCTCAATTGGCGTTGTTCTAGTGCTTATGAACCTCATTTGCATTTGTTCTTGTGCTTAGGAACTTTATTTGCCCTTGTCTTTGTTCTTAACAACCTCAATTGGCGTTGTTCTTGTGCTTAACAACCTCTTTTGCCCTTGATCTTGTGCTTACGAACCTCATTTGCATATGTTCTTGTGCTTAGGAACCTTATTCGCCCTTGTTCGTGTGCTTAACAACCTTAATTGTCGTTGTTTATTTGCTGGTTAACCTCTTCTGCCATTGTAATTGTGATTAGCAACATCATTTACACTTGTTCTAGTGTTTAACAACATAATTTGTCATTGTTTGTGTGCTCAACAACCTCAATTGGCGTTCTTCGTGTGTTTAACAACCTTTTTTGCCCTTGATCTTGTGCTTATGATCCTAATTTGCATTTGTTCTTGTACTTAGGAACCTCATTTGCCCTTGTTTGTGTGCTTAACAACCTCAATTGTTGTTGTTCATATGCTTTTTAACCTCATTTGCATTTGTTCTTGTACTTAGGAACCTTATTTGCCCTTGTTTATGTGCTTAACAACCTCAATTGGCATTGGTCGTGTGTTTAACAACCTGTATTGCCCATTATCTGATGCTTATGAACCGTGCTGAGAAACCTTATTTCACCTTGTTTGTGTGCTTAACAACCACAATTGGCGTTGTTCGTGTGTTTAACAAGCTTTTTTGCCCTTGATCTTTTGCTTATGAACCTAATTTGCATTTGTTCTTGTACTTAGGAACCTCATTTGCCCTTGTTTGTGTGCTTAACAATCTCAATTGGCATTGTTCGTGTGCTTAAGAACAACTTTTGCCCTTGATCTTGAGCTTATGAACCTCATTTGCATTCGTTCTTGTGCTGAGGAACCTCATTTGACCTTGTTCGTGTGCTTAACAACCTTAATTGTCGATGCTCATATGCTTGTCAACCTCTTTTGTCATTGTTTCTGTGCCTAACAACCTCAATTGGCGTTGTTCTTGCCCTTAACTACCTCTTTTGTCCTTGATCTTCAGCTTATGAACCTCATTTGCAGTTGTTCTTGTACTTATGAACCTCATTTGCCCATGTTTGTGAGCTTAACAACCTCAATTGGCGTTGTTCGTTTGCTTAAGAACATCTTTTGCCCTTGATCTTGTTCTTATGAACCTCATTTACATTTGTTCATGTGCTTAGAAACCTCATTTCCCCTTGTTTGTGTGCTTAACAACCTCAATTTTCGTTGTTCGTGTGTTTAACAACCTAAATTGTCATTGTTCGTGTGTTTAACAACCTCTTTTGCCCTTGATCTTGTGCTTATGAGGCTCATTTGCATTTGTTCTTGTGTTTAGGACCCTTTTTTGCCCTTGTTTGTGTGCTTAACAACCTCAATGGGCGTTGTTCGTGTGCTTAACAACCTCAATTGGCGTTGTTCTTGCGCTTAACAACCTCTTTTGTCTTTGATCTTGAGCTAATGAATCTCATTTGCATTTGTTCTTGTACTTAGGAACCTCATTTGCCCTTGTTTGTGAGCTTAACAACCTCAATTGGTGTTATTCGTGTGCTTAAGAACCTCTTTTGCCCTTGATCTTGTGCTGATGAACCTCATTTGTATTTGTTCTTGTGCTTAGAAACCTCATTTCCCATTGTTTGTCTGTTTAACAACCTCAATTGGCATTGTTCGTGTGTTTAACAACCTCTTTTGCCCTTGATCTTGTGCTTATGAACCTCATTTGCATTTGTTCTTTTTCTTTGGAACCTTATTTGCCCTTGTCTTTGTGCTTAACAACCTCAATTGGCATTGTTCGTGTGCTTAACAACCTCTTTTACCCTTGATCTTGTGCTTACGAACCTCATTTGCATATGTTCTTGTGCTTAGGAACCTTATTCGCCCTTGTTCGTGTGCTGAACAACGTTAATTGTCGTTGTTCATTTGCTTGTTAACCTCTTGTGCCATTGTAATTGTGATTTATAACATCATTTACACTTGTTCTAGTGTTTAACAACATAATTTGCCATTGTTTATGTGCTTAACAACCTTTTTTCCCCATGATCTTGTGCTTATGAACCTAATTTGCATTTGTTCTTGTACTTAGGAACCTCATTTGCGCTTGTTTGTGTGCTTAACAATCTCAATTCGCGTTGTTCGTGTGCTTAAGAACCACTTTTGCCCTTCATCTTAAGCTTATGAACCTCATTTGACCTTGTTCGTGTGTTTAACAACCTCAATTGTTGTTGTTCATATGCTTTTTAACCTCATTTGCATTTGTTCTTGTACTTAGAAACCTTATTTGCCCTTGTTTATGTGCTTAACAACTTCAATTGTCATTGGTCGTGTTTAACAACCTGTACTGCCCATTATCTGGTACTTATGAACCTCATTTGCCCATGTCTTTGTGCTTACCAACCTCAATAGGTATGATTCGTGTGCTTAAGAACCTCCATTGCCGTTGATCTTGTGGTTATGAACCTCATTTGCATTTGTTCTTGTGCTGAGAAACCTCATTTCACCTTGTTTGTGTGCTTAACAACCACAATTGGCATTGTTCGTGTGTTTAACAAGTTTTTTTGCCCTTGATCTTTTGCTTATGAACCTAATTTGCATTTGTTCTTCTACTTAGAAACCTCATTTGCCCTTGTTTGTGTGCTTAACAATCTCAATTGGCGTTGTTCGTGTGCTTAAGAACCACTTTTGCCCTTGATCTCGAGCTTATGAACCTCATTTGCATTTGTTCTTGTGCTTAGGAACCTCATTTTACCTTGTTTGTGTGCTTAACAACCTTAATTGTCGTTGTTGATATGCTTGTTAACCTCTTTTGCCATTGTTTGTGTGCTTAACAACCTCAATTGGCGTTGTTCTTGCACTTAATAACCTCTTTTGTCCTTGATCTTGAGCTTATGAACCTCATTTGCATTTGTTCTTGTACTTAGGAACCTCATTTGCCCTTGTTTGTGAGCTTAACAACCTCAATTGGTGTTGTTTGTGTGCTTAAGAACTTCTTTTGCCCTTGATCTTGTGCTTATGAACCTCATTTGTAGTTGTTCTTGTGCTTAGAAACCTCATTTCCCATTGTTTGTCTGCTTAACAACCTCAATTGGCATTGTTCGTGCGTTTAACAACCTCTTTTGCCCTTGATCTTGTGCTTATGAACCTCAGTTGCATTTGTTCTTTTGCTTTGGAACCTTATTTGCCCTTGTCTTTGTGCTTAACAATCTCAATTGGCGTTGTTCGTGTGGTTAACAACCTCTTTTGCCCTTGATCTTGTGCTTACGAACCTCATTCACATTTATTTTTGTGCTTAGGAACCTCATTCGCCCCTGTTTGTATGCTTAACAACCTCAATTGTCGTTTTTCATATGCTTGTTAACTTCTTGTGCCATTGTAATTGTGATTAGCAACATCATTTACACTTGTTCTAGTGTTTAACAATGTAATTTGCCTTTGTCTGTGTGCTTAACAACCTCAATTGGCGTTGTTCATATACTTCACAACCTCTTTTGTCTTTGATCTTGAGTTTATGAACCTCATTTGCATTTGTTCTTGTACTTGGGAACCTTATTTTCCCTTGTTTATGTGCTTAACAACCTCAATTGGCATTGGTCGTGTATTTAACAACCTGTATTGCCCATGATCTTGTGCTTATGAACCTCATTTGAAATTGTTCTTGTGGTTAGGAACCTCATTTGCCCTTGTCTTTGTGCTTAACAATCTCAATTGGCGTTGTTCGTGTGCTTAAGAACCACTTTTGCCCTTGATCTTGAGCTTATGAACCTCATTTGCATTTGTTCTTGTGCTTAGGAAGCTCATTTGACCTTGTTTGTGTGCTTAACAACCTTAATTGTCGTTGTTGATATGCTTGTTAACCTCTTTTGCCATTGTTTGTGTGCTTAACAACCTCAATTGGCGTTATTCTTGCGCTTAACAACCTCTTTTGTCCTTGATCTTGAGCTTATGAACCTCATTTGCATTTGTTCTTGTACTTAGGAACCTCATTTGCCCTTGTTTGTGAGCTTAACAACCTCAATTGGTGTTGTTTGTGTGCTTAAGAACTTCTTTTGCCCTTGATCTTGTGCTTATGAACCTCATTTCCCATTGTTTGTCTGCTTAACAACCTCAATTGGCATTGTTCGTGTGTTTAACAACCTCTTTTGCCCTTGATCTTGTGCTTATGAACCTCAGTTGCATTTGTTCTTTTGCTTTGGAACCTTATTTGCCCTTGTCTTTGTGCTTAACAACCTCAATTGGCGTTGTTCGTGTGGTTAACAACCTCTTTTGCCCTTGATCTTGTGCTTACGAACCTCATTCACATTTATTTTTGTGCTTAGAAACCTCATTCGCCCTTGTTTGTATGCTTAACAACCTCAATTGTCGTTTTTCATATGCTTGTTAACTTCTTGTGCCATTGTAATTGTGATTAGCAACATCATTTACACTTGTTCTAGTGTTTAACAATATAATTTGCTTTTGTCTGTGTGCTTAACAACCTCAATTGGCGTTGTTCATATACTTCACAACCTCTTTTGTCTTTGATCTTGAGTTTATGAACCTCATTTGCATTTGTTCTTATACTTGGGAACCTTATTTTCCTTTGTTTATGTGCTTAACAACCTCAATTGGCATTGGTCGTTTATTTAACAACCTGTATTGCCCATGATCTTGTGCTTATGAACCTCATTTGAAATTGTTCTTGTGGTTAGGAACCTCATTTGCCCTTGTCTTTGTGCTTAACAACCTTAATTGGTGTGGTTCGTGTGCTTAAGAACCTCCTTTGCCCTTGATCTTGTGCTTATGAACCTCATTTGCATTTGTTCTTGTGCTTAGGAACTTCATTTGCCCTTGTTCGTGTGCTTAACAACTTCAATTGTCGTTGTTCTTGTGCTTAACAACCTCTTTTGCCCTTGATCTTGTGCTTAGCAACATCATTTACACATGTTTTTGTGCTTAACAACCTCATTTGTCGTTGTTCTGGCACTTTGCAACATAGTTGTCCCTTGATCTTGGTTTATGAACCTCATTTGTTTTTGATCTTGTACTTAGGAATTTCATTTGCCCTTGTTCGTGTGCTTAACAATGTCAATTGGTGTTGTTCGTGTGCTTAACAATCTCTTTTTCCCTTGATCTTGTGCTTATGAACCTCATTTGCTTTTGTTCTTGTGCTTATGAACCTCATTTGCTTTTGTTCTTGTGCTTATTAACCTCATTTCTATTTGTTCTTGTGCTTAGAAACCACATTTGCCCCTGTTTGTGCGCTTAACAACCTCAATTGTCGTTGTTCGTGTGTTTGACACCCTCTATTGCCCTCGATCTTGTTCTTATGAACCTCATTTGCATTTGTTCTTGTGCTTAGGAACGTTGTTTGCCTTTTTTTGTGTGCTTAACAACCTCAATTTACGTTGTTCATATGCTTAACAACCTCTTTTGCCCTTGATCTTGTGCTTACGAATCTCAAATGCATTTGTTCTTGTGCGTAGGAACCTTATTTGCCCTTGTTCCTGTGCTGAACAACCTCAATTGTCGTTGTTCATATGCTTCATAACCTCTTTTGCCCTTGTGCTTGTGCATAGCAACATCATTTACACATGTTCTAGTGCTTAACAACATCATTTGTCGTTGTTCTTGTGCTTTGCAACATAATTTGCCATTGATCTTGTAGTTATGAACCTCATTTGCATTTGTTCTTGTGCATAGCAACCTCATTTTCATTTGTTTGTGTGCTTAACAACCTCAATTGGCATTGTTCGTGTTCTTAACAACCTCTTTTGTCCTTGATCTTGAGCTTATGAACCTCATTTGCATTTGTTCTTGTACTTAGGAACCTCATTTGCCCTTGTTTGTGAGCTTAACAACCTCAATTGGTGTTGTTTGTGTGCTTAAGAACTTCTTTTGCCCTTGATCTTGTGCTTATGAACCTCATTTGTACTTGTTCTTGTGCTTAGAAACCTCATTTCCCATTGTTTGTCTGCTTAACAACCTCAATTGGCATTGTTCGTGTGTTTAACAACCTCTTTTGCCCTTGATCTTGTGCTTATGAATCTCAGTTGCATTTGTTCTTTTGCTTTGGAACCTTATTTGCCCTAGTCTTTGTGCTTAACAACCTCAATTGGCGTTGTTCGTGTGGTTAACAACCTCTTTTGCCCTTGATCTTGTGCTTACGAACCTCATTCACATTTATTTTTGTGCTTAGGAACCTCATTCACCCTTGTTTGTATGCTTAACAACCTCAATTGTCGTTTTTCATATGCTTGTTAACTTCTTGTGCCATTGTAATTGTGATTAGCAACATCATTTACACTTGTTCTAGTGTTTAACAATATAATTTGCCTTTGTCTGTGTGCTTAACAACCTCAATTGGCGTTGTTCATATACTTCACAATCTCTTTTGTCTTTGATCTTGAGTTTATGAACCTCATTTGCATTTGTTCTTGTGCTTGGGAACCTTATTTTCCCTTGTTTATGTGCTTAACAACCTCAATTGGCATTGGTCGTGTATTTAACAACCTGTATTGCCCATGATCTTGTGCTTATGAACCTCATTTGAAATTGTTCTTGTGGTTAGGAACCTCATTTGCCCTTGTCTTTGTGCTTAACAACCTTAATTGGTGTGGTTCGTGTGCTTAAGAACCTCCTTTGCCCTTGATCTTGTGCTTATGAACCTCATTTGCATTTGTTCTTGTGCTTAGGAACTTCATTTACCCTTGTTCGTGTGCTTAACAACTTCAATTGTCGTTGTTCTTGTGCTTAACAACCTCTTTTGCCCTTGATCTTGTGCTTAGCAACATCATTTACACATGTTTTTGTGCTTAACAACCTCATTTGTCGTTGTTCTGGCACTTTGCAACATAGTTTGCCCTTGATCTTGGTTTATGAACCTCATTTGTTTTTGTTCATGTACTTAGGAATTTCATTTGCCCTTGTTCGTGTGCTTAACAATGTCAATTGGTGTTGTTCGTGTGCTTAACAATCTCTTTTTCCCTTGATCTTGTGCTTATGAACCTCATTTGCTTTTGTTCTTGTGCTTATGAACCTCATTTGCTTTTGTTCTTGTGCTTATTAACCTCATTTATATTTGTTCTTGTGCTTAGAAACCACATTTGCCCCTGTTTGTGCGCTTAACAACCTCAATTGTCGGTGTTCGTGTGTTTGACACCCTCTATTGCCCTCGATCTTGTTCTTATGGACCTCATTTGCATTTGTTCTTGTGCTTAGGAACGTTGTTTGCCTTTTTTTGTGTGCTTAACAACCTCAATTTACGTTGTTCATATGCTTAACAACCTCTTTTGCCCTTGATTTTGTGCTTACGAACCTCAAATGCATTTGTTCTTGTGCGTAGGAACCTCATTTGCCCTTGTTCCTGTGCTAAACAACCTCAATTGTCGTTGTTCATATGCTTCATAACCTCTTTTGCCCTTGTGCTTGTGCATAGCAACATCATTTACACATGTTCTAGTGCTTAACAACATCATTTGTCGTTGTTCTTGTGCTTTGCAACATAATTTGCCATTGATCTTGTAGTTATGAACCTCATTTGCATTTGTTCTTGTGCATAGCAACCTCATTTTCATTTGTTTGTGTGCTTAACAACCTCAATTGACACTGTTCGTGTTCTTAACAACCTCTTTTGCGCTTGATCTTGTGTTTATGAACCTCATTTGCATTTGTTCTTGTGCTTAGAAACCTCATTTGCCATTGGTTGTGTGCTTAACAACCTCAATTGTCGTTGTTGGTGTGTTTAACAACCTCTTCTGCCCTTGATATTGTGGTGTACGAACTCATTACAATTTGTCCTTGTGCTTATGAACCTAATTTCCATTTGTTCTTGTGCTTAGGAATCTAATTTTCCCTAGTTTGTGTGCTTAACAACCACAATTAGCATTGTTCGTGTGCTTAACAACCTCCTTTGCCCTTGATCTTGTGCTTACGAACCTCTTTTGCATTTGTTCTTGTACTTAGGAACCTCATTTGCCCTTGTTTGTGTGCTTAACACCCACAATTGGCATTCTTCGTGTGTTTAATAACCTCTTTTGCCCAGGATCTTGTGCTTATGAACCTCATTTGCATTTGTTCTTGTGGGTAGGAACCTCATTTGCCCTTACCAACCTATTTTGCCCTTGATCGTGTGCTTATGAACCTTATTTGCATTTGTTCTTGCTCTTAGAAACCTCATTTGACCTTGTTCGTGTGCTTAACAACCTCTATTGTTGTTGTTCATAAGCTTCTTAACCTCTTTTACCATTGTTCTTGTGCTTAATGACATGATTTACACTTGTTCTTATGCTTAACAACCTCATTTGTCGTTTTTCATGCGCTTTGCAACATAATTTCCCCTTGATCTTGTGGTTATCAACCTCATTTGCATTGTTCTCGTGCTTAGGAACATTATCTCCAATTGTTTGTGTGCTTAACAACCCCAATTGGCATTGCTCGTGTGCTTAACAACTTCTTTTGCCGTTTATCTTGTGCTTATGAACCTCATTTGAATTTGTTCTTGTGCTTAGGAACCTCATTTGTCCTTGTTTGTGTGCTTAACAACCTCAATTGGCATTGTTCTTGTGCTTAACAACCTCTTTTGCCCTTCATCTTGTGCTTATGAACCTCATTTGCATTTGTTCTTGTGCTTAGGAACCTCATTTGCCCATGTTAGCGTGCTTAACAACCTCATTTATCGTTGTTCTCGAACTTTGCAACATAATATACCATTGACCTTGAGGTTATGAATCTCATTTGCCCTAGTTTGTGAGCTTAACAACCTCAATTGGCGTTGTTCGTGTGCTTAACAACCTCTTCTGCTCTTGCTCTTGTCCTTGCGAACCTCATTTGCATTTGTTCTTATGCTTAGGAACGTCATTCGCCCAATGTTCGTGTGCTTAACAACCTTAATTGTCGTTGTTCATATGCTTGTTAACCTCTTTTGTCATTGTTTGTGTGTTTAACAACCTCAATTGGCGTTGTTCTTGCCCTTAACTACCTCTTTTGTCCTTGATCTTAAGCTTATGAACCTTATTTGCAGTTGTTCTTGTACTTAGGAACCTCATTTGCCCTTGTTTGTGAGCTTAACAACCTCAATTGGCGTTGTTCGTGTGCTTAAAAATATCTTTTGCCCTTGATCTTGTTCTTATGAACCTCATTTACATTTGTTCTTGTGCTTAGAAACCTCATTTCCCCTAGTTTGTGTGCTTAACAACCTCAATTGTCGTTGTTTGTGTGTTTAACAACCTCTTTTGCCCTTGATCTTGTGCTGATGAACGTCATTTACATTTGTTCTTGTGCTTGGGAACCTTATTTGCCCTTGTCTTTGTCCTTAACAACCTCAATTCGCGTTGTTCGTGTGTTTAACAACCTCTTTTGCCCTTGATCTTGTGCTTACGAACCTCATTTGCATATGTTCTTGTGCTTAGGAACCTTATTCGCCCTTGTTCGTGTGCTTAACAACGTTAATTGGCGTTGTTCGTGTGCTTAACAACCTCTTCTGCCCTTGATCTTGTGCTTACAAACCTCATTTGCATTTGTTCTTGTGCTTAGGAACCTCATTCGTCTTTGTTCGTGTGCTTAACAACCTCAATTATCGTTGTTCATATGCTTGTTTAGCTCTTGTGCCATTGTAATTGTGATTAGCAACATCATTTACACTTGTTCTAGTGTTTAACAACATAATTTGCCTATGTTTGTGTGCTTAACAACCTCAATTAGCGTTGTTCTTGTAGTTAACAACCTCTTTTGTCCTTGTTCTTGAGCTTATGAACCTCATTTGCATTTGTTCTTGTACTTAGGAACCTTATTTGCCCTTGTTGATGTGCTTAACACCACATTTTTCATTGTTCTGGCGTTTTGCAACATAATTTGCCCTTGATATTGGCTTGCCCTTGATCTTGTGCTTATGAATCTCATTTGCATTTGTTCTTGTACTTATGAACCTCATTTGCATTTGTTCTTGTGCTTAAGAATCTCATTTGCCCTAGTTTGTGTGCTTAACAACCTCAATTGG
This sequence comes from Carex cristatella, assembly GCA_024447775.1. NCBI lineage: Eukaryota > Viridiplantae > Streptophyta > Magnoliopsida > Poales > Cyperaceae > Carex > Carex cristatella. Next base: position 7,066,525 of record JAJHPF010000011.1, on the reverse strand, counting down.
CATTGTTCGTGTGCTTAATAACCTTGTTTTCTCTTGATCTTGTCCTTATGAACCTCATTTGCATTTGTTCTTGTGCACAGGAACCTGATTTGCCCTTGTTCGTGTACTTAAGAACCTTAATTGTCGTTGTTTATATGCTTCTTTACCTCTTTTGCTTTTGTTGTTGTGCTTAGCAACATCATTTACGCTTGTTCTTATGCTTAACAACCTCATTAGTCATTGTTCATGCGCTTTGCAACATAATTTGTCCTTGATCTTGTGCTTATGAACCTCATTTGCATTTGTTATTGTGCTTAGAAACCTCTTTTACTCTTGTTTGTGTGCTTAACAACCTTAATTGGCATTGTTTGGTTCTTAACAACCTCTTTCGCTTTTGATCTTGTGCTTATGTATCTCATTTGCTTTTGTTGTTGTGCTTAGCAATATCATTTACACTTGTTCTTATGCTTAACAACCTTATTGGTCGTTGTTCATGCGCTTTGCAACATAATTTGCCCTTGATCTTGTACTTATGAACCTCATTTGCATTTGTTATTGTGCTTAGAAACCTGTGCTTAACAACCTTAATTGTCGTTGTTCATATGTTTCTTAACCTGTTTTGCCATTGTTCTTGAGCTTATGAACCTCATTTGGATTTGTTCTTGTACTTAGGAATCTCATTTGCCTTTGTTTATGTGCTTAACATTCTCAATTATCGTTGTTCATATGCTTCTTAACCTCTTTTGCCCTTGTTCTTGTGGTAAGCAACATGTGTTGTTCATATGCTTATCAACCCCTTTAGCCCTTGTTTTTGTACTTAGAAACATCATTTGTATTTGTTCTTATTCTTGACAAGACCATTAGTCTTTTTTTTTTTCATCTTCATAACCTAACTTGCTCTTGTTCTTGTCCTTAGAAACCTCAGTTGCCCTTGTTCTGGTGCTTAACAACCTTATTTATCATTGTTCTCGTGCTTTGCAACTTCATTTTATCCTTGATCTTGTGCTTATCAACATCATTTGCATTTGTTCTTGTGCTTAGGAATTTCATTTGCCCTTGTTCTTGTACTTAACAACCTCAATTGTCGTAGTTCATATGCTTATCAACCACTTTTGCCCTTGTTCTTGTTCTTAAGCTTATCAACATGTTTTGCCATTGTTCTTGTGTTTAAAGACGTCATTTGCCCTAGCAACCTCATTTGTCTTATACTTAGTTATCTCATTTGTTCATGTTCTTGCACTTAGCAACCTCATTTGTTTTTGTTCATATGCTTATCAACCTCTTTTGCCCTTGTTCTTGTGCTTAGCAGTCTCATTTGTCATTGTTCATATGCTTATCAACCCCTTTTGCCCTTGTTCTTGTGCTTAGCAACCACATGTGCCGTTGTTCTTGTGCTTAGAAACATCATTTGCATTTGTTCTGGTGCTTAGCATATCATTTGTCGTTGTTCATATGCTTATCAACCCCTTTTACCCTCGTTCTTGTGGTTAGCAACCACATGTGCCGTTGTTCTTGTCCTTGGAAACATCATTTGCATTTGTTCTGGTGCTTAGCACATCATTTGCATTTGTTCTAGTACTTCACAACCTCATTAGTCTTTATATTTCTTCTTAGGAACCATACTTGCCCTTGTTCTTGTGCTTAGCAATGTCATTTGCCCTTGTTCTTGTGCTTATTAATCTCATTTGTATTAGTTTTTGTGCTTAGCAACCTCATTTGCCATTTTTCTTGTGCTTAACAACACCAATTGTCGTAGCTCATATGCTAATCTACCTCTTTTGCCATTGTTCTTGTTCTTTGCAACATCATTTGCTTTTGTTCTTATGCTTATCAACATCTTTTGCCATTGTTCTTGTTGTTAGCAGTAACAATACTTTTATTCTTGTGCTTAGAGACGTCATTTGCCCTTGTCTTATACTTAGTTATCTCATTTTCTCTTGTTCTTGTGCTTAGCAACATCATTTGACTTTGTTCATTTGCTTATCAACCCCCTTTTGCCCTTGTTCTTTTGCTTAGCAACTGCATTTGTCATTGTTCATATGTTTATCAACCCCCTTGTTTATCAACCCCCTTGTTCATATGTTTATCAACCCCCTTGTTCATATGTTCATATGTTTATCAACCCCCTCATTTGCCCTTATTCTTGTGCTTAGAAACATCATTTGTATTTGTTCGGGTTCTTAGCAATTCATTTGCATTTGTTTGAGTGCTTAACAACCTCATTAATCTTTATTTTTCTTCTTAGGAACTAGACTTGTCCTTGTTCTTGTTCTTAGAAACCTCATTTGCCTTTGTTTTTGTGCTTAACAACCTCATTTGCCGTTATTCTTATCCGTTGGAACATCATTTGCCTTTGATATTGTGCTTATCAACCTCATATGAATTTGTTCTTGTGGTTAGGAACCTCATTTGCCATTGTTCTTGTGCTTAACAAACTTATTTATAGTTGTTTTTGTGCTTTGCAACATCATTTGCCCTTGATCTAGTGCTTAAAAATCTCATTTGTATTTGTTCTTGTGCGAGCCTCATTTGCCCTTGTTATTGTATTTAACAAACTCAATTGTCGTAGTTCATATGCTTATCAACTTTTTTTGACCTTATTTTTATTGTTGGCAACATCATTTACATTTGTTATTTTGCTTATCGACATATTTTTTTTATTGTTCTTGTTGTTAGCAACATCAATGCTTTTGTTCTTGTCCTTAGAGATGTCATTTGCCCTTGTCTTATACTTTGAAATCAGTATGAGATAACAGCTAATAATAATTTCCAATGTTAGCTGTTGGCTTGTATCTTGTATATAATTTCCACTGTTTTGATCGAGAGAAAAAATTGCAGGGACAATATACGAGTTAAGGCTTCCGCAGGAAGGGGTTTCCTGCTGTTATTAATTAAGGTGAGAATTACAACAAGTACAAGAGCTAAAAGGGGGCTCCATAACAGTCTCATTAAAGAGAAGAAATGGGACAAAAGAAAACATTGTCAAAGTTCATCTCGTGTGCACTACGATTTAATTAGGATTACAAAAATCATCATATTTGTATAATAGACTTCATTTCCTCTTTTCTTCTGTTCCCTCCTCTCCTCAGCTTTTGTTGTTTTGGAACAAATAAATAAGTTTGATCACTTCTTCTATTCCCTCTCCTTCTCTTCCTTATTTTTCTTTAGTTAAGACTTTTTTGAAACACGTTCTGAGGAAACAAGTCCGTAGGCATTACATCACATTCCCCTTCTCATATTCCATTACATTCATGATTTCTATATAGAGAGCTAATCCTAATGAAAATCAACCCAAAGTGGATACATATGTATGACCTGTGTATGGCCGTCCTTCAGTTCTCCCTTTTTTTTTTGCTAAATAATCGGCCAACTCGTTGTGACATCTCTTTATGTGACTGCACGCGTATTTCCTATTCTCCTTATGTGACTGCACTCGTATTTCTTATTCTCCTTCACCCTAATCCCTAAACTCTAAACTCTAAACTCCTAACCCTAAAACCCTAAAATCCTAAACCCTAAACCCTAAACCCTAAACGCGTATTTCCTATTCTCCTTCAGCACTTCTCCTTATGTGACTACCTTTGCAAGATTTCGAACTACATCAACAACTTCATGTAAAGGAAGAGATGGAGTAGATTTCATATTTAATTCTTCAAGTATTTTCTTTTATATAATATTTGGTTGTATTCCTAATTGCCTACTGCTTCTTTAGATTAGTTCTTTAGTGGGCCTTGGCGAGTTGCCATCTAGTTGACTGGTCATGTTAATTGAATTGCTTGTATGCAGGAGTTTGATGAAAGGCCCAAATGAGATTTCGATATATGGAACTAGCAGATATGGCATCGTGGTTATCTATTTTATTATTTTAACTTGGATCTTGTTGCAAACTCGTTGACCTGAATTTTTTTTTTTTTTTTTAATACTTGGTAGTGGCGACCTGAAAATTCAAACTAAACACACCTGTAGCAATAGAAATTGACCAGAAAACTACATCGGTATAATAAGAAGCCTGCAAACCACTGCTCTGATGTTCTAGGCATGTAATTTGAGCATAATAAAATCAATGATTTTCCAATTTTAATTCTCAAATTATGTACAACTATTTCATCTGTCTATAAGAATTAAAAGGTTGGAGAATTGATACCGTAAGTTCCAGATAACAGGGGTCATCATCCTCTAACATGATTGTGATACATAACATTAATAACACATATAACCAGCATAGATAATAATTTTAATCACACGGATTTATTCATTTGATCTCTCCATGACATGGTCATGTATTTCATTGAAGGAAGGCATCTCGATCTCGTTATTGAGATTTTCCCTTCCTAGTGTCCCTTCATCATCTGAAGTTTCACCAAAGTCACTTTCCGAATCAGGTGAAGTTATGGTGATATCCACATCATTGGTAAAATTATCTGATGCCATTGTGTGGCCATTTGGCTGATCTTGTTCTCCTGGCTCATCCCTCTCGGGAGAGTTTTGTGCAACTTCGATGTTTATTGAACTATTGCACCTCTGGTAGATGGAAAAAAACATGTGGATGATTAGAGCTAAAATGGATGAGACTCCAGTTAAAAGAAATAGACCCATGAAACTATGGAACGACAGGCTGGTCGAGCTTCTGGTGTCTCCTTTGTCAGTGAAGGTACAGTTGCTGTACAAATATTTTTCGTCTAATTCTTTCATGGTATCACTCTCCATGACTTCCAGGATTGCTCTTGACAAATCCGTCACTAATGGTGATCCTTTTGGAAATGCCTAAGCAAAGAATGCAAAATTGGGAGAAATATGTTATGATTAAATTAATAAAAAAAGTCAATTTAGATGAAGAGCATGATCACATTACAATTTTTGTGTGTGTCAATGCTTAGTATAAGTGGAAGAAGGTATGCTTAATTTTTGTATTTAGTGGTATCAATGTATAGATTCTGTGCAAGAAACTGTAGTACGTCCATACATGTTTGTTATTTAGAGGTGATAACTGAGTACCATACCCACATACTAGCATGAAATGTACCAATATATATAATATTAACCTTCTAAAACAGTTTGAAACACTGAATCAATGCAGGGCCAAAGGTAAAGGCACCACTGTGGCTCCACTAGTAGGTGACCTTCAATTGAGATTTGAATGTACCGTCTAAACAAAATTGGACAATCCCAAATACCATGCTATCCCTGTTCTACCTGGAATTAATAATTGTATCACCCACGCATGTGTGTGGGCGGGTGTAGAGACAAGGTAATCAGAGGGAGAGATAGAGAGAGAGATAGAGAGAGAGAGTACAAATCCAAATCCACCAGTCTTGTAAGTCGGTCCAACCATGGAATAATTTTTAGGATACTTCTTGAGAAACACCCTTAGATATGGTACCTCATCAATAATAGCTGCCACTGTTCCATTGGATAGTACCTCGTTATACTCATCAGGGGATGATAAATGAATTGTCTTTGATGCATTGAACCCCAGTCGCTCGAGAAGATGTGGCATGAATGACTGATTCAAGTACCCCACATACTGTCCTGCTTTGACTACCTGTTCTATGCTCGTCACCGTCACCTGGAGTTGTTCAACAGTCAGCTTGGAGCTAAGGCTTGCAGTATAGCTCTGCTGTAGGACAAGCACAACAAAGATCCATGTTATCACCACAAGCCGTGACAAATTGCTGACCAACCTCTCTTTGTGCGCAAAAACTAGTGTGGAAAAAGCAAAGTAGAAGATAGATCCCACTTGGTTTGCAGGATCTCCCCTAAACTCCTTGTTTACTCGGTGCTCTATGAACCAGACTGTGATGCCGGTGAGGAGGAAGAATGCACCAGTGGTGAGCCATAATTCTGTAGTCAGGGGCTCCAAAAAGGCCATTGGGGTTTTCTTGTTCACATCCTTTATCAAAACGAGCATCCGTACTCCCGACTCAGTGTAAGGAAGTGTGAAATCTGCATACAAGGAGCGGTTAGCCAAGATGGTGATATCACCGACAGCAGCATCGTATTTCTGTAAAAAAATTAGTTCACAAGTTAAATATCAGTTGGGTACAGATATACCTATTGGATTTTTTTTATGAGTTATTACTTCCAATTAAGCTATCAGAAAATTAATCCTATTATGAATACGTATTGTTCCATTTTTGTTTACCTCTTGGACACGGCCGTAGTTACAGATGCAACAGGCAATAGTTATTGGACAAATCAAGTTGATGTCCATTTGGAGAAGTTGTATAATTGGAATTGATATAGGCAAATTTCTACTTGTTTTTCTTGATTCTTATTATGTTGTCAATGGGAATAAGAAATAGTGGCAGCTACATTATTTTTACCTTTCAATAGAGCTAATTTAGAAACTTGAGTTTAGCTATTATGATGAAGGAACCTAGCTGGTACGTACAGGATAATAACGAAGACACTAATTAACAACTTGCCCTTGCTAATTTAAGAATTCTTGAAAGCTCATCTACAAATAGAAGGGCTCAAATGCCTTTATTTTGATTTGTATTTTTAAAGCTTCAATAACATAAAATATAAATTTCAAAATAAAATTGTTAAATAGGATCGATCTATGTTATTTTCTATATGCACATGTAAAAGATTATGTTATTTCAACTTTATTTTAATTGTAATCATGAGCTTGCAAAAAATACATTAATAGGATAATTTATAAACGTATGATTTTTCAACTTATTAGTTTGTGTAAAAAGATGTTATGATTTTTATGTGAATATTGTAGAGAAAATAGTATAGATCACATTTAACAATTTATATTTTGACATATTATAAGTTCTTAACTTTTTAATTCAAAAACTAAAAAGTGAAAACATAATAGAGAAATAAAAAATTTAGACATTTGAACCTCATTTAAAAATTAAACGAAGACAAAACTCATTACAATATATTAAGAAAATTGAAGAAAAAAGAAAAGGTAACAAACCTTTTCATAAACCAGGTACACAAGCTCGTCATAAGTGACATTCAACTCTTCAAATATATAAGGGACATCGTAGTGCAGTTTTTTAATCGCAGCTTCAAACACCTCTATGCTATAGCCAGAAAAATTATGTGAGGCTGTATTGTTTGGATGTACAAACTCTCCAAATCCAGCTTTATTGGGAACTATAATCCGGAGTTTTCCACTGGTCGGCCATTGCCATCCATTTGATACAGTACTATGGTTCTTTCCTGACCAATTAATGTAAATATTGCCCCTTGTCCAGTTTCCAACAGGAAAATTATATGCACCAACAACACTGACTATCTCAAAGGGCCCAGACTGTAACTGGCCATCAACAAGTTTAAAATCACCGCTTGTCCCATTAAAATGGGTCGATTCTATAGAAGCTTTCAGCTCTGGCCCCATCTCGGAAACTCCAATTTTCGAAAAATCAGTTGACTTATACAGTGAATTAGAGGCTTTAAAGGATAAATTCACCTGTCTTACATGCTCAACTGATTCAGCCAGCAACCTTACCGTGTCATATGCCCATAGACCAAAAACTGTCGGCCTTCTATTCATCTGGTATTTCTCTTTCAATTTCATGGAAACATCCTGAAGGGTTGTTGTATTTGGTATGAATGGCTGGATACCCAAAACACCTTGCATCACATTGCTCGCATTTGAACCAGGAAGATCCACAATACCTGTTAACCCATATGTTGTAATCCAAACAAAATCATCAGTGTCCATGTTCTTCTCTTTAGCACTCGAGAAAAACTTAAGTGCCAATTTGTACGACATGTGAACGACAAATACTCTGGTTCTATTGGCCTTCAGGTAATCGAGTGCTGCATTTATTTCACTATCACTTGCCCCAAAAGGGATTTTGCACCGGTACGGGACAGATGCATCAATTCCTTGTAAGGTGTCAACTAGGTAAGGGACAAACATGTTGACAGAGTCAGTATCCTCATAAACGGGCACCACCTCCTTCCAATTGAAGAATCGGGCAATAGAGGCGATGACGACAGCTTGGGATGAGTCATTCCAAGAGGTTCGAATGAAGTAAGGAGTTTGTCTGGAAGAAATAGATGGACTATTTGCTGAGAATGAAATGATCGGTACATTTGATTTGTTCCCGAGCTCAATGAGAAATTTTGCTTGAGTTGATGTTTGTGGCCCGATGATTGCTTGAACTCGGACATTTTTCAGAAGATCAACAGCTGCATTTATAGTAAACATTAAACATCTGAACTTGTTCAAAGAATGAAAAGCTCAAAGTGTTTAAGATAACAAGAATCTCAGGATGAAATCTTCAAAATTTCTCATAAGACCTGCCTTCAATTAATAGAAACCAACAATGGGAGGGTTTTTAGAATTGTGATTTGAGTTTGGTTTTTCTTTATCTTCTTTTTTTATTTTTTCTCCATGTTATACTTGTAAACTCTTTGTTGATTGGTTTAAGTTCAATTCAGTTGGATTTCAGATAAATAAAAGTAAAGCATCATCTGAAGTTCTGAACGTTGTATGCTTGCAAAAAAGAAAATGAAAAACAGAGAGACGAAGAATGGCCTCTCAGACAAGTTTCACTCTTAGGAAAGAAAAGGCAATTCAATTAGCCAAACCCTAGAGCCACCAGCCAGCCACCCCTCCTCAACACATCCAACACCTATCCGTCTTCTCCACCACTTCTAGGCCTCATCTCCGACACATTATCCTCTCCTCTCTTTTGCTCGGCTCTACCTCTTCAAGTGGAGCCGAGAATGAGAGAGAGGAAAGGGAGCCGATCCTAGCCGAGAGTGCAGTATTGTCGGAGCTCGTAGCATAGAGTCCTTATCTCGATCGGAGCATGATGGTGACTCGATCCGGTCGTTGGAGAGCAGAGGCGGTCAAAAGAACGGATATGGTCGTGGAGCGAGATGGGAATTAAGATATTAGAGTAATTATGAGTGTATATAACGTAGAGTATATTTAGTAAAAAAGTAGACCTAGGAATTTTGAGAGTGATTACGATTGATTAGAGTAATTTAAGTAATTTAGATGATTTCTTGAGAATAAAGAAGTAGTCTAGGAATTAGAGTCACTTGATGTTGTAAATAAGTTTTTTTATCAATCGATATATTACTAACTTTATAACATTGCTCAATAGTACAGAAAGTTTCATATATTACTAACTTTATATGTTCAATGCGAATTCAAGATAATCCATATTAATTGCCTAATAATAAAAGAGAAATATGTTCTGGGTGATAAAATAAAAACAAAAAAATAACAAAAATGATCTGTTTTCTCTGCTATTTTCCAGGTAAATTTGGATTACTTTCATTTTTACATTTGTTCCGCACATCCAGCCTCCATTTATCTCCTTCAAAATAAAATAAGCTTAACAAAAGATCAATAAGCAGAAGGGAACAAACCAGCAACTGCAGCACCAAAAGCATCACTGTTTGCATTGTCAGCACGGTTCAGACGGCCACTCTTCAAGTCTCTCAACACAAGGGATATTCTCGTCGTGTAATTCGGATATGACACATAGAAGTCCTCCAAGGCCAGCTGCATGCAGTTCCAGCTGATGTTACCTTCCCATGAAGAAGTATCCAATATAACACCCACTTTAACATCTCTGATGTCACTTGTACTGTTCTCATCAGCTCCATGAACAAGTGGTGAATAAATCAGGAATAAAAAGAGAAAACTTATGTGTGGTAGATTCTTCATTATTCTTGAACCCAACAAAAATTAGCTAAGATATATATTTTTTCAATATTATATATAGAATGTAAGCAAATAAAACCAAGTAAATCTATCAAGGAGACCCAACTGAGTAAATGCTATTCATATGTGAGGTTTATTGGGTTTGACATTAATGTCATTTGAGTATATGTAACAAACAATTTTTTATTCGGTTACATGAATAGAACTTTCAATTTCATCAGTAGCTAACTGGTGAAATACATTTTGCCCGGCACTAACTGGTGACTATCTCTAAGCTTAATTAATTGGAACTTTCTCCATATTTTATACAACGGATAAATTCTTCACACAACAAGTTGACCTTAGTACCTGACCTGGTCCATTTAAAGGCTTCAAGCGTTCATTTCAAGTAAGTGAAGTTCCTGGAAAATACAACTTCAAGAATTTTTCAATTTTTTTCTTCAAACTTCTGGAAACTTTTCTCACATAAGACTAGTCATCAACATATATATAAGAAATGGTATTTCGCGGCAAGTCCTCACCAAACAAGATCAGTTAATTAACTATATATATATATATATGCTATTCATACGCAAATGACAATATCATTAGTATTTAGTTACACACTTGAAGAAACACAAGTGGGCCAGCTTATTTGACCTCACAATATTGAACTTATCAAATAATCTATACACAACGTTAGTGAAACAATAATTCTGAAATGATATTAAATTAATATATTAATTAAATAATTAATCCAGGGCACCTCTCAAAGGAACGTAATTGAATTATATTCAATGGATAAGTGGATAACGAAGACAATCAAATAAAAGGCAAAATTGGTTAAACATAAGTTGGTAAAATTGGCTGCTCATTAACCCATTAACAGTGCAAGCGCTCTCCCAAGTCTCGAGTGCGGTTGTAATCTTATCCATTGATGGCCAGTCTTTACCTTTCATTCCCACTCACTTGTATGACACTGTTGCAATCTTTTTAAGAGCAGTACATAAATAGAAAAATATACTCTCTTTTTTCTCTTTTGGGAATAAAAGAAGAAGATCAATTTCAAAGGCACAATTAAAGAATACTATATATGTTTCATGTTTTCTGATATACTGTCTGTTAGGAGTCTCTGACCCATGCGTCCCACAAAATTGTGTTATCCAACAACTTGCAGTTGTCCTCAGTAGCCCGGCTGTCAGTAACTCACAAAAGAAGTTGACATGAATCTGAAATACACAATATGTTCGGTCCAAAGTTACTAGGAACAAATCTGATCCAGACAGTAATGTGATAAAAATATGGTACGGAACTACGGACCCTAGTAGCAATTTAGATACGTCCTCTGTTATACAAATTAAGTAAATGCGCATGGTTTAAGGGACACCTCCACTTGAAATGGAAGGGTTAATTTATCAACTCAACATGGAAATAACTAAATAAGAAGCTAAATAAATAAAAGGTAATAGAAAAAAAACAATGTTAACTTTATATGGGGATATTGAATCTTAAAAAAAAAATTCATGGGGAAATTGACTATTTTGAAAGTTATATGAATACACTAGAAATTATCGCATTTTATAGTTCTAAATATAGCAATTTATATCAAAGGACTAAGGTAATACCTTTGGAAAAACCTATCCAAACTTCCGTCATTAATTCCCAAATGAAACATTTGAAACAGAACTATCACTAAAAAATTCCATACTATACTGATCAATAATTTACATATTCAGTATACACAAGTTCTAAGCATTTTCGTGATTTGGGGTTAGCATTTCCATGCATTACTGCCTATCAGTGACAGGACTGCTCAGATGAAAATGCTCCCCTACTATGATTTAGTAAGGTCGGCGGATCAGCGCCGGGATGAAACTGTCAAAGGAACATGGTTCTGTTTGTTAGAATGTATGGCTAGATAAGTCTTTGTCATCGTATAGCTTTGCAATTGAGTGAAGGCTTGATCTGAATGAATTTACAGAAGCAATGCACCCTATGTGGTGCTTATTTTTCTTTACGAACATAGCTAATTGTATCAGGAAACTGAATACTGATGTGGCACCAGTGATTAGAAATAAGCCCCAAAACCTTATGATGTCGAGTCTTTGGGAAATGAAGGGGTTATCTCGTTGTGGACATGAAAACGGGCACCAAACTATTTTTTCGTTATCCTTGTACTTGTATCCCCTTCGGTTATGTTGAGAATTGCCCTAGAGAGGTCAGTGACTAGAGAAGAGCCTTTCGGAAATACCTGTATAATAAGGTTGAGCATTATTATAATTCGGTTTTGTTCCTTAACCAGTAACTCTAATTTTCCAAGAAAAACAGAATTTTGAAATTTATTTATACTTGGATTTTTTTTTTGTCAACAGTTTAATTCCTCTGATACTCTTGACTATATGCAAACTTGCTAGTGAAACGACTAGGAAGACTTTACAAATCCGCTCATCTTGTTGGGTAGGTGAATCATTGTGTAGTTGTCACAGTACTTGTTCAAAAAGACTTGGAGGTAAGGGATCTCATCCACAACAGCGGCAATTGAGTGATTCGACATTGCTTCTTCATACTATTCAGGTGACTTGAAGGGAAGAAGTCCACCTTTCATGAAACACATTCTTAGTAAGAGATCTTTCGTGAAGGAATCTTCAAAGTAACCAATCTTCTTTCAACTCGTGAAGAACTCATTCATGTTAGAAAAAGTTGGAGTAATGCGCTGAACCGTCAAGTCATCAACATTGATGTCAAGCTAGCACCTAGCAGTGTAACTTGCTTGTAATATGAGTACCACCGACCACGAACACCCAGATGATTATGATGAATCTTGATAATTTGCTAACTATTGTTTCCCCTGCAATTAGGTAATTTTAAGAAATTTTTTGGATGGCTATGCACAAAGTTGCCAACTAATACCCGTACAAAAAACAATGAAATTATTATTCGTGAAACCTCTTTTTTTTTTTCCTATGGTGTGTTGACATCTTTCCAAGCAGTCATATAGAATATACTACTTAAAAAAAGCGTCTACTCATAAACGAAACCATATTTAAATAATTTGATTGATCCAAACAGTGACATGATTCCTTTTGGCAATATGAGACTGACTCTTTGACACAAAAATAAATTTTCATTGGCGGACGGGAACTTTATGTGGGTGCTGATCTGATTTTCTTTTCTTTATAAATTTATATAATATTTTAAAATTACAAATATAGAATTTATATCTGTGGTTCCTTTTGAAACATATCCAAACTTCACTCCTTTCCAAATGACACATTTTGTAACATAACTATCAATAAAAATATTCCATACTATACTGATGATAACCAATTTACAGATATTAAGAAATATACATAAACTCTAAGTATTTCCATGATTTGGGGTTTCATTTCCAGCATTGCCATGCATTTCTGCCTCATCTGTGACAGGACTCATCTGCTCAGATGAAAATGGTCCCCTACTGAGATTTGATATGCTCTGTGGAACAGTGTCTAGATGAAAACTGTCAGAGGAACTCGGTTGCGTTCTTCGGAATGTATGGCTAGATAAGTCTTTGTCATCATATAGCTTTGCCATTGAGCGAATGCTCGATCTGAAAGAACTTACAGAAGTAATGCGCCTTATGTGGTGCATATTTTGCTTTACAAACATAGCTAAATGTATCAGGCAACAGAACACTGATGTCACACCAGTGATGAGAAATAAGCCCCAAAAGTTTACGATGTCGAGCCTTTGGGAAAAGAAGGGGTTATCTCGTTTTGGACATGACACTGGCTCACCAAACCATTGTTTCATTATCCGCGTGCTTGTATCCCCTTCAGTTATGTTGAGGATTGCCCTAGAGAGGTCAGTGACTAGAGAAGACCCTTTCGGAAATACCTGTATAATTGTTATGAGCATTATTACAAGTTGGTTTTGTTCCTTAACCAGTAATCTCACCTCTAATTTTCCAAGAAAAATAGAATTTTGAAATTTATTTATACTTGGATTTTTTTGTTTTCGTCAACATTTTAATTCATCTGACACTCTTGACTATATGAAGAGTTGCTAGTGTAACAAGCGAGGAGGACTTACAAAACCAAATCCGCTCGTCTTGTTGGGTAGATTGACCATTGTGTAATTGTCACAGTACTTGTTCAGAAAGACCTGGAGGTAAGGGATCTCATCCACAACAGCGGCAATGGAGTGATTCGACATTGCTTCTTCATACGATTCGGGTGAATTAAAGGGAAGAAGTCTACGTTCGACGAAACCCATTCTTGGCAAGAGATCTTTTGTGAAGGAACCTTCGAAGTAACCGATCTTCTCTTCACTCTTCAAAAGCTCATTTATGTCAGAATAAGTTGGAGTAAGGTGCTGAACCGTCAGCATCGATGTCAAGCTAGCAGTGTAACTTGCTTGTAATATGAGTACCACGAACACCCAGATGATTACAACGAATCTTGATAAGTTGCTAACTATTGTTTCCCCTGCAATAAGGTGTATTGTTAGACTGCCTCTTTATTTCTGTTCTTTGAACGACCTAATCAGTTTTTAATTTTATGAAATTTGTTGGATGGTTATGCGCCAACTAACCTCCGAACAAAAAACAATGAATTTCTTATCTGTGCAACCTATTTTTTTTTTCCCTAAGGTGTTAAAATCTTTCCAGGCAGTCACATAGACTTTACTACTTAAAATAAAATATAAAAAGCTTCTACCTCGTAAACGAAACCATATTTGAATAATTTGATTGATCCAAACAGTGACATGATTTCTCTTTTAATTTAATTAATTTATCCTTCTGTGATAAAAAGAGATGATTGGTAATTTCTTTTATATGAAATTATGTGGTAAATGATCAGGGAAAAGATGTAGACAATCAAACTTACTGTGAGAGAACACAAGCGTGGAGAATGAAAAATAAAAAACGGTGCCGAGTTGGTTTGCTGGTGGTCCTCTGAACTCATCGTTGATGCGGTGCTCCAAAGCCCAGATGACTGCACCGGTGAAAATAAAGAAAGCCAAACTACCCAACCATAGATCAGCCCTGAGGGGCTTGAGGAAGATCCAAGCATTCTTGATCCGTTCATTCCTCACCGGCACCACCATCGCCAAGCCCGATGCCATATATGGCAGTGTAAAATCGGCATACAGTGATCTGTCGTGGGTGATTGTCATATCAGCAACCGCTGCATCATAGGTCTACGACAGAAGTTTGATTATTTGGATATTAACTTATTTATTAATTTAAAGTTGTATTGGCAATATTGGAAATACATTATGAAAAGAGAATTGAATGTTGTGTAAAGCAGTTTCTAACTATACTCCAATAATATAAAATGAGAACATACATAAATATTAATAATTAGCACATAATACAGAATTATATGTTAAACTTCAACAGATAGAAGAGAGAGATTTATTGAATGCAAGAATTTCTTTATTATTTCTTGATTAATCTGAGAGTACAATGTTAACCTTTATATATAGAGAAATGATTATAACAGCTAATAATAGTTTAGACTTTCTCTAATTAGAGTTCTAACCTCTTAACAACTATTTACAAAAGCAGTTATAGCTAACAACCTTGCCTAACAATATTTGCTAACTAACTTTCACTAAGCTAACTATGTTTGACTAAGCTATCTATGTTTGACTAAGCTAACTAACGTTGACTAAGTCAAGCGGTAAAACAATTGAACTTTAAAAAAAAAAACATTAAGATTAACATAAGAATCTCAATTGTTGACTACTTAATTTCATACTAAATAAATTTTAATATTTATTAATTTTCCATGTAAATAAAGCACTAATGAAATAGATCGATCAATTTGAATACTTTGAATTTTTCATTTAAAGCTTGTTAGGCAGGTTTTAAAGACCAGAAAAGCAGTTAACTGATCAATGCTAGTGGAAACAGGACTCTCTATCTCTCTATGTACATATATAAATATATGACAAGGGATCCACTACTTACAATATTTGAAAGTTACAAATTCTAGACCACTGAAAAACAACAATTTTGTAAAATAATTAATAAATATTAGAGGAGGGATCCAATTACACTCTTTTTTTGACACATCTTGACATTGTTTTTTTTATAAGTCAATTTTGCAATTTCAAAATCCAACCAGTTAATCCGAATTGTTCAACATGATAACTATATTAAAATGTGCTTGGAGATCAAATTTTATATTTTTTTTTAATTCTTTTACTATTTATTAAGATGGTTACAAAATCGTTGTTTTTCAATGGTCCGAAAACAACGATTTTGTAATCATCTTAATAAATAGTAAAAAAATTAAAAAAAATGTAAAATTTCATCTCTAAGTACATTTTAATATATTAATCATGTTGAACGATTTGGATCGACTATTTGGATTTTGAAAATGATAGGTGTCAAAATGTGTCAACAAAAAGGGTGTAATCCGATCCCTCCTCTAAATATTAAACGAATTAAAAAAAAATTAAAATTTGATCTCTAAGCACATTTTAATATAGATATCTGTTGAACAGTTTGGATCAACTATTTGGACTTTGAAAATCATAAAGCTAAATTATTATAAGATGTTGTAACTTTCAAATATTGCAAGTGGATCTCTCCTCTAAATATATATGTCCAATTGAAAAAGACGTACGGCAATATATTCTATTGGATCTAGCTAACTATTTTAGGTATCAGTCAAATATTGATCACTTAGTAATTATAGTAATAGAAAAATACATAGTTGACTTGAGGTAATAATATATAGTCAAGTTGCGTGCATATATATCTTTGAATAATAGCTAAGCTGAAAATGACTTTAACTTAATTAAATGACTTCTAAATCTTCAATCAACCCTTTCCATACGAAAGATTATTCAAGTCAACGTGTTCGTAGAACTGATCAACTAAATATGTGTCAAAATTAATAGCAGCAACAATATATGAAAAGAGGATAAGCAGAGAATGTAATCAGGATTTAAATAAAAGGTTTTCTTACCCCAGTACCGATCATCTTGACGATGTTGTCGTAGCTCACATCCAGCACCTCCACATACTCGAACGGCAATGCGTATGGCAACTTCTCTACGGCCGCCTCAAACATGTCTATTACAAATCCTGTCACTGTTGTCTGGTTTGTGGCGTTGTCTGTCTCCATGTCCAAAAACATCTTGAATCCTTCGAGTATAGGCCCTGGCACTGCTATTCTTAGTTTTTTACTAACGGTAGGCTCCACCCACCCTTTCGGCTGCACTGTCGACTCGCCAGGCCATATCACCGGACCCAGGTCGTTTCGAGAGGTCGAGTAAGAAGCGTTGCTTTGAGCAGGCCATTCTTTGAATAAGCCATGATTTGGGGTGTAATAGCCTATAGTCCTATCCTTGTCACCATTTACATTAATGATGCGAAAAACTGACAAGTCTAGCTCACCATTTATTAACTTGAACAAAACACCTAGGGGTTCATCAAATGTTGTGTTCAAGATAGAATGAAGATATTCCTCGCCAGTTGTTGAGACACCCATGCTCGAAAGATCGGTTCTACCATTTGTAGTATTAACAAATTGGTTGTCATTTTGTTTGACGTGCTCGGCAGCCATAGCCACAGCCCAGGCGGCATTGTATGCCCATATGACATACCGATTGATATCACGGGCAACGATGGGGTCCACATCAGGATGATCTTTCAAGAATTGTCGGGTCCATCTGTTTCTGAAGTTGCGTAACTTGTCCGTCATGCGGTAGTAGGTCGTGAGGCCCAACACCCCTTCTATCGATCCTGGTGGAGTGTTAGCATGAATCCAGCTGAGTTGACTTGTGAGCCCATCTGTCAGTATCCAAACATACCCATCGGACATCATCCCAACGGTTTTTGCCACATCAAATATTTTTGTGGCTAAGCGAACCCTCATGTGCATGATGAAAACTCGGGTTTGTTCATTCTGGAGCTCTGCCAGAATGGCTTTGATCTCATCTTCATTGGCAGAGTCGGCAATGGGTTGACGGTACGGTATTTGTGCATCCACACCCTCAAGCTCATCCACGAGGTAAGGAATTAGTGAGGAACCATAGTCATCATCTTGGTAAATTGGTACCACGCGGCGCCACCCAAATGCCTTCACGAAAGCAGCGATTGCACGGGCCTGCGTTGTGTCATTTGCCGCAGCACGGATGAAATATGAAGAGGCAGAATGCGACACCGTAGGGCTAGTTGATGAGATAGATACTATTGGAACTTTTGCTTTGGTTCCCAAAACAGCTACAAAAGACGATTCAGGCGATGTCCCCGGACCGAGAATTGCGTGCACTTTTTCAGTAGTAATTAGCTCCAAGGCTGAATGGATGAATAGATTCTAAGAATGAAATATTATCATCTGATTGAGCAAGTAGAAATTCTTTCCACAACTAATTCATTTGTACAGTAAAATACAGATACAAGCAGGAACTAACCGGCTGAAGCAGAGGTGATTATATCACCGCCGGGGGAGGGTCGAGTTACAAGACTTACATTGTTGATGGAGTTGGGGTGAGCGACATAATAATCATCCAAAGCCATTGGGACGGTGGTCTTGGCGATCATCCCGACTGGCGAGTCCGGGTCGAAAATGAATCCAACTTTGAAATTCATTGGCTGAGATGATGTTAGGGTTGAGAGTTTGATGAGCACCAGAGAAGTTATACATAGGTGATGAAAGATGGAGATGAGATCAGAAAACCGTTCTGGTCTCATGGGTTGTTCTGAATTCGAGAGAAGGGAATTTAATTTGATTTGGAATAATCCCAAAAAGGTTCAAGGGCTTGTGGAGATATATAGGAGGGGATTGTATGGTCTCAATGTTCTTTTGCAATGTGACCCAAGTTTTTATTTGATTTGCAGTATTCCAGTAATAGGATTGACATTGTCAACGCACTGTGAGCTTTTAATTTTTAAATATGATTTTCGAAAATTAGTATCAACTTTCAACACAAATCTTGATATATCAACGGTTTATGGTGGGCTGTACCTCGTGCTGTGCTGATAGGATACTGGTTTTGATAATTTTAAATAATATGAGATGCAAAGTTTTACATGTTGAAAAAAATTCTAAAAAATATAAAATTTGGTCTCTAACCATATTTTATTATGAAGATCATGTTGAATGGTTTGGATCGACTGTTCGGACTTTGAAAGCGAAGATAAAAAATATAGAGCATATTAGAACAAAAAATAATGATGCATTTGAACCCTCAAGTTTTACGAATTCAGATCCAGTGAAGTAACCCAAAAGTTGGGTTTTAAATCGGAACCGTCTGATTCAAATCCGAAACAATCCATCCGGTAATGAGTGCACATATTCCGAGACGTGAATTCGGATCCCGATATGATCATAAGCGACAGATTAGAATCAGATGGTCCCGATCCAAAACCCAAAAATTGGGTTATATTAGGGGATCCGGTCTCCAAGTTTTACATCGTTAAGTATAGTGTCCAATTGCATACCAATCCTCAATTGTTTGCATTATTTTCCTCAATTTGATGATCAGAGCTCTTCTTACTTTTCATCAAATTTGTCAGCAATTGGTAGACACTTCTTTAAACGGGTTGGATTATAATGTTGGATCCACATACTTTCTAACGGAAACGTTGCGGATCAAAAGAGGAAATCCCATACCCTTTTCTTTATTTGTATTCAGGAAATCTCATACAGTAGAGCACATGGGGGACACTTGACTTGGTGTCAAACGAATAGTGTCATGCCATGTGGAATTGAACGGAGGACTATACGGATAGTTAATGCATTCTACTAGGACACAGTGCCAATATTTTTTTCCCCATTATTAGCAGCAATAGATTACCTGTGTATGATATTTAATTCTCCATTATTTTAATTTGGCACCTAATTTTTCCATTAATTATATATAACTCTAATTCTAAATTGAATTATTTGAACATGTCACGATATCCTTTATTTTAAACGTTTAAATTAGGTAATGATTCCTTTTTTTTGGATAATAGAATAACTCTCGTATTAAATATGTTTTGCTGCAGTTTAAGAGAATATCTCCAATATTATTTTTTAAAACAATCTATATTTTAACGTGTAAATATAAGATATGAAAATGCCCCATCCGACCCATGGTGGCAATCAACAGATGTAGACATGATTAATTAAGACATTGGCCGAACTTGTGTTATTGACAACCATGCATACCAACGTTAACAAAATGGTTAAATGGCCGAACATAGTATCGTATTTACACTTCTAAATAACAAAAACTGACAAATTTATCAAATTTATGGAGTTTTCTATTAAAACTCATTTTAATTATACAAAGTACATATATATTACCCTTTTGTTAATAGTAAAAAAAAATAGAGATCACATCTAAAATGTCTTGGAGACCAAATTTTATATTTTTTAAATTTCTTTTACTATTTATTAAGTCAGTACATATATTACATATATTACCCTTTTTACATACAAAATTGGAGGGTTGAAAAGTAAATTGCATAATCTGTTGCTGCTTAAAAAATTCTAACCACTAAATAACAAGTACATATTTAGCAATTTACGAGAGAGACTAAATTATATAAAAACTTAAAAAAAAATAATAATATGCATAATTTAAAAAAAAAATAACCATGACCAAACATCTCCAAACTTTGACTGTAAATATGCCCCGGGGTGTAATACGCTGTACTTTTATCCTTGTCATCGTTTACATTAACAATGGCGAAAAGTTCCAAGTCTAGCTAGCTCACCGTTTACTAAAACAAATACTTCACCATATATTATTGTTGTTGACGACACATCTTGAGTGCTTCTCATTGATTGGGACTCATATATTTCCTGCAATATCTCAAATATAACTATTGAAAAATGTTAATGTAGCATACTTTGTTTTTGTTTTTGTATAATTAAACCATTTAACAAGCAATGAGAGAGAGGGAGGGCAAGGATTGAGAGAAAGTGGTGGGGGACACCAATGTTCGTATTAGTATTGTAAATAATTAACAGTATGTGCTTATTGGACAGATGAAAAACAATTAGATGATTAATCAATATGCAGAAATTTCACGGATAAATTGCATTGTTCACTAAAATTATGTGAATATACTTGTAATTATTAAAAAAATATTAATTCAACTCATAAAATTTATCAAATAAACTTAGTTTAACTTTTTTTTTCTTAAACTCTTGACAGGTTTTCAAGTTGGAAAAATATAATTCTATTTGAACTTAGTTTCATTATTAATTAATAAAAATTTATGAAATTATTATTTAAAAAAATTCATATAAGACAAGGCAAAGTATAGTATATATATCATATAAATACAGGAACAATAATAATAATAATAATGGACAGCTAATTGATCGTACAAATAGAAAATGGATGATTCGTAAAAGTTTAATTACCGCCAATGACTAATTAGCCGATTAGTCTGGCTAAAATGCCATTTTTTATAACACTTGTTCATATCTGAATGTTCAATGATATGGAAGCAATTAAAGAAATAGGGAGGGTGTTCAATTCGGATACATTAGCACCACATTTCTGATTCATTCCTGTTAAAAAGTTTGACTTGTTTGCTCTGATTGGAGTGTTGATAATTGATTTATTGTCTTGCTGTACTTCCATGTAACAGTACTTCCACTTTATATGTTTTTGTTGAAATTAATGTTTTTGGAAGAAGAAAAAATTATATATTAATTGGGTCAATTAGTCAAATGGTTAGATGAATGTATTTGAAATTTCTAGATAGATTAATTATTTATATTTTCAAGGGTCATGTTGGGGAGTGCAATTCATGCACTTGGTATTTGTGTTATGTTTAATTATATTTATGTTCTTGAGTTTGTAAAAGGTCACCATGTAATCTATAAATAGGAGGTAAGTCATTTGTAAAAGTATCTCAACTTAATAGAAAATATTTATGCATATGAGTTCTTCTTCTTTCTTTTTCTCTCTTCCACTAAAATATTGAACAAAATAACATAGGCCTTGAATAGGCCAACATAAGTGGTATCAGAGCTTAAGTTGTGTGAGAGTTCAAGTGAGGTTCTTCGAAAAAAAATTGAGAGCACATGGCTCTGCAAGGAGGGATGCACGGTGTGCAACCCGTGTTCGATGGTGAAAGTTACGATTATTGGAGTATTAAAATGAAGACCCTCTTGATCTCACAAGATTTATGGGAGATAGTGGTAGAAGGTTGTGAAGAAAAAAAAGATGAGAACGGAAAAGAAAAGGTTGAGACGTCGGGTGAGGCGAAGGAAAAGAAGAAGAGAGATGCCAAGGCTCTCTATTTGATTCAACAATCCATCTCCGAAAAAATTTTCCCGAGAATAATCGGGGCTAGTTGTGCGAAGGAAGCGTGGGAGTGTTTGCAACAAGAGTTTCAAGGCACCGACAAAGTTAGAAGTGTAAAACTTTTGACCTTAAAGAGAAATTTTCAGAATTTACAAATGAAGGAGAAAGAGAGCTTGAAAGAATATTTTTCAAAGGTGATTGAGTTGGTGAACCAAATTAAAAGTTTGGGTGAAAATTTAGGCGACAAGGCGGTGTGCGAAAAAATTCTCATAAGTCTTTCTCCAAAATACAACAACATTGCGGCAATTATTGAAGAAACCAAAGACCTCTCCACTTTAAGCGTACACGACTTGATGGGCTCTCTTGAGATGCACGAGCAAAGAATGAGTAGAAATGGCGAACAATCATTTGAAAGTGCTTTCCAAACAAAAGTGAATGTGAAGGAGTCGTGTAATCAAAATGCGAGCAATGGGAATGCATCCCGTGGTGGTTATGGTGGTGGTAGAGGTAGAGGTAATTTTGGTAGAGGAGGTGGTAGAGGCAACAACCAAGGTGGTAGAGGCAACAACGAAGGTGGTGAAGTAAAAACATGCCATTATTGCAAGATGCCGGGTCACATAGAAAAATTTTGTAGAAATAAGGGGAGGCCTCAATGTTATCATTGCAAGAAGTTTGGGCACATAGAGAAGTTTTGTAGAGTGAAAAATGGTGAGCAAGCAAACTACACCGAAGAAAAAAAGAATAATGGAGGTGAAAAAAAGAATGACGAGAGTATTTTTTATGCATGTCAAGCGGCAGTGGAGAAGAAGGATGATGTGTGGTTTGTTGATAGCGGGTGCAGTAACCACATGACGGGTGATGAGACAATTTTTTGCAAGTTAGATACAACCGTCACTACTCAAATCACAATGGGTAATGGTGCGGTTGTGAAGTCTAAGGGCAAAGGCACGATTGCCGTCAATTCCAAGAAGGGTAGAATTTTGATTCACGATGTGTTGCTTGTGCCGGAGTTGGCACAAAATTTGCTAAGTGTTGGTCAATTGATCGAGCATGGTCATGCGGTTCATTTTGAGGGGGAGACGTGCAAAATTTATGACAAGCTAGAAAAGAAAAGAGAATTGATGGTGACGGTGTGCATGGAGCGACATAGAAATTTTCCTCTCACTCTCAAACCCGCAAGAAGTGTTGCTCTGAAAGTTGAAGTTGAAGATGTGTCATGGTTGTGGCACAAGAGGCTTGGTCATGTGAACTTTGAAAGCTTGAAGTTGTTGAGCAGAAAAAATATGGTGTATGGTTTGCCAACCATTGAAGAAAAAAAGGATGTGTGTGAGGCGTGTGCTCTTGGTAAGATACACCGGGAAACATTTCCGAAAGAGAAGACATGGCGTGCAAAAGAACTTTTGGAGCTCATTCATACCGATATTTGTGGACCAATGAGCACAAACTCACATGGAGGAAACCGGTATTTTATTACTTTCATTGATGACTTTTCTCGAATGTGTTGGGTGTATTTTTTGAGACAAAAATCGGAAGCTTTTTCGGTTTTTAAAAAATTTCAGAAAATGGTTGAAAGACAAAGTGGCCGGTTTTTGAAGAAGTTGAGAAGTGATAGAGGTGGAGAATATAACTCTAAGGAGTTTGACAAATTTTGTGAGGATATTGGTGTTGAAAGGCAAGTGACAATCGGTTTTGCACCGGAGCAAAATGGCGTTGCGGAAAGAAAAAATAGAACTATTGTTGAGATGGCAAGAACAATGATGAAGGAGAAGGGGTTGCCTTTGACATTTTGGGCGGAGGCGACATACACGGCGGTTTACTTGTTAAATCGGTGTCCCACGAAGGCAGTTGAGAACAAGACACCATTTGAAGCGTGGAGCGGTGGTAGAAAGCCATCGGTGAATCACTTGAAAGTTTTTGGATGTGTATGCTATGCGCATATCCCGAAAGAAATGAGAAACAAGCTTGAAGACAAAGGCGAGAAATGTGTGTTTGTTGGCTATAGTACCAAGTCAAAGGGCTATAGGCTTTTTAGCTTGAAAAGAAACAAGGTGATTGAAAGTCGGGATGTTATTTTTAGTGAAAAAAACAAGTGGGATTGGAAAAACAAGGATGATGAAGGTGTGTCTTTTCAATTAGAAATAGATGCACAAGAAGAAACAAATGGTATGCATGAAAGTGAAAATGAAGATGAAGAAGAAGAACAACAACAACCATTTTCTCCAACCATGGATGTCGGATCGAGTTCATCTACTCCAAGCTCTACTCCGGTAAAAATGAGAAGGTTAAGTGATATTTATGCACGTTGTAATTTTTGTGTTGTTGAACCGGAAAGCTTCGAGCAAGCTGTTCAAGAGGAGGTGTGGAGAAATGCTATGGAGGAAGAGATAAAAATGATTAAAAAAAATAAAACATGGGAGTTGGTTGAAAAACCAAAAGAGAAGGATGTAGTTGGGTTGAAATGGATTTACAAGACAAAGGCGAATCCGGATGGTTCGGTGCAAAAGTGCAAGGCAAGGTTGGTGGCGAAGGGTTATTCACAACAACCCGGGATTGATTATCAAGAAACATTCGCACCAGTTGCAAGGCATGAAACAATAAGGATGTTGATCGCATTAGCTGCACATAAAGGTTGGAAGATGTTTCAACTTGATGTGAAATCGGCTTTCTTAAATGGAGTGTTGAAAGAAGAAGTGTATGTAGTGCAACCGCAAGGTTTTGAGGTTGAAGGTGAAGAAGAAAAAGTGTACAAGTTAAAGAAGGCATTGTACGGGTTAAAACAAGCACCTCGTGCATGGTATGGCAATATTGATGGTTATTTCACCGAAAAAGGATTTAGAAGAAGTCCAAGTGAGCCAACACTCTATGTCAAGCATGGTGAAACCGGTATGCTTATCGTTTCTCTTTATGTCGATGATTTAATTTTTACCGGAAATAATGAGAGGATGATGCATGAGTTTAAAAGTGATATGATGGAAAAATATGAGATGAATGATTTAGGTTTGTTGCATTATTTTTTGGGAATTGAAATTGATCAAAGGGAAGATGGAGTTTTTATTTCTCAAAAAAATTATGCACAAAATATTCTCTCTAAATTTAAAATGGAGAATTGCAATCCGGTGATGACTCCATTGTTGGTGAATGAGAAGTTAGTAAGAGTAGATGGTAGTGGTGATGCCGATGCGGCGCAGTATAGAAGTTTGGTTGGGAGTTTGTTATATCTTACCACTACAAGACCCGATATCATGTATGCTTCGGGATTATTGTCTCGGTTTATGCATCAACCGAGCAAAATTCATTTTGGAGTTGCAAAAAGAGTGTTGCGGTATGTGCAAGGTACCAAAAATTATGGCCTAATATTTGAAAGAAATGGAAGAGAAGATGTGGAGTTATTTGGTTTTTGTGATAGTGATTGGGCCGGGAGCATGGATGACATGAAGAGTACATCCGGGTATTGCTTTACACTCGGGTCGGGTATTTTTTCGTGGGCATCCAAGAAGCAAGAAAGAGTGGCGCATTCCTCCGCGGAAGCTGAATACGTATCAGCAAGTGAAGCAACTAAACAAGTGGTTTGGTTAAGAAAGATTTTAGGTGACATGGGGGAGAAACAAGACATGGCTACGGTTCTTTTTTGTGACAACAAGTCGGCAATTGCAATATCGAAAAATTCGGTGTTTCATAGTCGAACCAAGCATATCAAGCTCAAGCATCATTACATTAAAGAAGCCGTTGAGGATGAAGAGGTTATGATCAAACACGTGAAGACTGGAGATCAATTGGCGGATATTTTTACTAAGGCACTTCCGTGTGACAAGTTTGTGTACCTTAGGGAATTATTGGGAATGACAAACAAAAACATTAAGGGGGAGTGTTGAAATTAATGTTTTTGGAAGAAGAAAAAATTATATATTAATTGGGTCAATTAGTCAAATGGTTAGATGAATGTATTTGAAATTTCTAGATAGATTAATTATTTATATTTTCAAGGGTCATGTTGGGGAGTGCAATTCATGCACTTGGTATTTGTGTTATGTTTAATTATATTTATGTTCTTGAGTTTGTAAAAGGTCACCATGTAATCTATAAATAGGAGGTAAGTCATTTGTAAAAGTATCTCAACTTAATAGAAAATATTTATGCATATGAGTTCTTCTTCTTTCTTTTTCTCTCTTCCACTAAAATATTGAACAAAATAACATAGGCCTTGAATAGGCCAACAGTTTTAATAATCCTCTGGTCAGCACCTGCCTATGAATCAGTTTAGTTATCAGAGAGCCCTGAGCACTGACCTGAGGAGCTTTCCATGTACTTTCCCATTTACTATTTTATTGCTTAATTAGTGTGGTCCAACATTGATTTTAATATAATTTTTTGGCTCCATTTATGTGTATTGGATAGTCAACGACTTCAAATTGTACATTTTAAATATTTTTGTTGCAAACATGACCATTCTTCAATTGGATGGGTCAACAAAAATACGATTATTTTTTTCTGTAATGATTAAATGATGATTATCCCAACATAAAATCAGCAAGAACTATGCCTTACCTGGCACATTAATTAATTCAAGCTCAACCTCAGATCAACCTTTTCCATGCTTGACTTTGTCAAAGTAAACTCATGAAGTTATACAATATACAAGCAGCCTATAAAAAGAGACACCATACAGACAAAAATGTACTATGCATAAAAATGGAGACACCAAATGCACTAAAGTTTCTCCTCTACGTCATCTTATTTTCAGTTGTTTCAGCTCAAAATTCAATCAGAAGCATCCCAGTCGGAGTTATACTCGATTTGGGAACCTATGTGGGCAAAATGGCTCAAACAAGCATAGAGATGGCTGTGGAAGATTTCTACACGGTACATTGGAATTATAGTACCAGAATTGTGCTTTATACTAGAGATTCCAAGGAGGACAATGTCAAGGCTACATTAGCAGGTGAATTATCAAATTATAGAAATATACAAATGATTTTAAGATATGATTGTGCGAAGTAGAAACTTCTATTTTGATGTTAAGAATTATAGTTGAGAAAAAAATAGTCATCAAACAAATGATAGTTCAGTTGGTTACATGATAGTACAGAATAATAAACCTTATTCAAATCTGTTAGCCAATTTCATGGCATGCTATTATGGCCGCAGTCCTTTTTGTTTTTCTTTATACATTGTTTGTTAACCGTAATTAATACATTAATTCATCTGCCAATAATACAGTTATAAATACAAATTGATTCTATATTGAAACACCATTTCAGGCCTGACTAAAAGTAATTATTTTACAGAAGCAGAGAAAATGAAACGAACAGAGGAATCCAACATATTTCCAGGGGCATCGATTATGTGTAACCACAGAATTAATTACTTGCACCAAAATTTTGACCAATTTATTTTAATGACACATCTGGTTAAGTTTCAATACTGGATGTTTGTTTTCTTGGGCAAGATCAGTTTGGACCTGCAGTAGAGTTTAAAATAGAGAAGGAAAAGGTACTGATGGATTGAAGGCTTGCCTGGTCATACATCCAACCCTGGTCCAGCAAAACCTGGTGCAATTAGGTTAGTAAAGAGGAAGTCTGTTGAAATTTCCATCCCTGTTTAAGAAAATGTACTAATGAATTGAAGCAGTGAGTAGTTTACCCTCTGATGTCAACTATTCTTGAGACAAGTGTTTTTATTACCCCCCCCCTCTCTTTTTTGTTTATTGTCAACACAAAATTATAATATCGATTTTGAGTGTGTTTAGTGAATCGCAAACGTGTCATGCCATGCTAAGTTTGTTGGATGGGTGGCCATGCGTGCTTAAAAATATCGGGACTGAGCACGCCATGCTAGCCTGTGTCCCCGTGTATCCCGCCTGCCTTACCCCAGCCTCACAGACCGCAGTGTCTACCCCCATCACCGTAGCCCCTAGCCTCCAACCTCACCCCCATCGGCCCAGACCCCGTCCCCTTTTCTTCTTCCTTGCCTCTTTTCCTCACCTATTCATTTTCTTCAGAAGTCGATAAAATTGGATACTTAGAGCTAAAGCTGAAAAGAAGGAAAAAAAGTTTGGAGTTTTTAATTGAGTCCTCCAATACAAAAATATTACTATATAAGAATTTTTTATAAAAAAAATTATAAAATTTTTTTTGTTACCAAAAAATAATGTAAAGTGTTTAGCCATGTTCGCGCTAAACATGCCATGCGGCATTGAAATTTTCTAGAATGAACACAACTCCCACAAGAACATGGCACATCTATCGGCCTGCGCTATGTTGTCGTGCCCTTGTGCATGCCAGCAAAGGTGCCCAACACGCTGGGTTTTTATAATACCCTAGGTGTGTTCACTTAAACCAAATCCTACTATAAAAGTGTACTCTTTCTTTATCAACTAATTAACCTATATAGTAGATCTCTTTTCTTTTATTTTAACCTCCATATAAAATTAGGATCTAAAAAGCTTCAATCTTCTTGCAGCACTAGACTTGCTCCAAAACAATAAGACTGAAGTCATCATTGGACCTCAGAAGTCCTCACAAGCTGTCATTATCTCTGAAATCGGTAACACCAGTCAGGTGCCAGTAATTTCATTCTCAGCTACCAGCCCCACTCTTACCTCTATCAATTTGCCCTACTTTATAAGGACAACCATAAATGATGCCGCTCAGGTAAAAACCATTACCTCTCTCATAGAAGCCTATGGATGGCGAGAGGTCGTTCCAATCTATGAAGATACTGATTTTGGATGGGGAATTCACCCCTTCCTTGCTGATGCCCTTAAAGAAATCAATGTACAAATCCCTCACTGTAGCTTAGTATCGAAATTGTCAACTGGTGACCAAATCAAGAAGGAACTCTACAAATTAAAGACCATGAAAACAAGGGTTTTTGTTGTACACATGTCATCTTCCCTGGGCTCTAGTCTATTTGTGAAGGTTAAAGAAGTCGGGATGATGTGTGAAGGTTAAGTATGGATTATGACAGATGGAGTGACAAACATGGTCGATTCCTTAAATCAAAGTGTTACCAGTGCAATGAAGGGGGCTCTAGGTGTACGCCCATATATACCCAGGACTGACAAGTTGAATATCTTCACAACCAGATGGAAAAGGAGATTCCATGAAGACAACCCCAAAGAAATGTCTAATGAACCTAGCATTTATGCTTTATGGGCTTACGATACCGTCTATGCACTAGCAGTGGCAGCAGAAAAAGTTGGGGTTCAAAGTACGAAAATAGATAACTCTACAGCTCCTCCACTGCTGCATGTCTCTTCCAAGGGACCCCGACTTCTCAAGGCAATTAACAAGACCAAGTCTCAAGGATTGAGTGGCAACTTTGAAATAATAAACGGACAGTTGCAATATTCTTGGTTTGAAATAATTAACATTGTTGGAAGGGGGATAAGAGAAGTTGGGTATTGGAGAGATGAACAAGGATTATCAAGGGAAGTAGATGAAAGCAACAAAAATTATTATTCAACATCACAAGGAGATTTAAATCCTGTCATTTGGCCAGGAGAAACCACTAATATGCCCAAGGGTTGGGAAATCCCAGTTAGTGGGAATAAATTACGTGTTGGAGGTGGAGATAGACCCTGTTACAAATGCAACAAGAGCAAGCGGATACTCAGTTGATGTGTCTGAAGCAACTGTAAAGCGATTGCCTTATGCTGTCCCATTCGAGTATGAACTTTATGGAGGAATGTCTGAGAAAGTCTCACACACCTACAACGAATTTGTTTATCAAGTTTATCTTGGGGTATGCATCTCCTTATGATATAGCTAAATCATTTTTCTCAAAAATAATATGATATTAATTTTGCAACAACTGCTATTAATTTAGTTAAATATAGTTGAGGTTATAACTAATGTACTTCGCATCTGTAGTTTAGCTTTCCTTGAATAAGAGTAAAACCGTTTGAACAGTTAAATTTGTTCAATATACTGTTAAGACTACAGTATTTCTACAATATAAGTACCTACTTATAATTACAATTGGTCAACGTTTTTAACCAAGCAACGATATGTATCTATCGTTTTGTATTTACTTGCCACTAATTATTAACTTTTCCCACTTTTTTCGATCTACGATCAATACTTCTTTTTTTAAATCGATATTTTGAATAAAGAAATTGCTATCTTGCAGAAATATGACATAGCTATAGGGGACATTACAATAAGGTACAACCGTACACTCTATGCTGACTTCTCAATGCCATACACTGACTCAGGAGTAGGCATGATTGTGCGAGTCAAGCAAGCTGAAAATAAAAACACATGTATTTTCTTACAGCCATTATCTTTTGATCTATGGCTGGGGAGCTTTGCATTTCTCATCTACACTGGGATCACCATATGGATATTGGAGCCAAAAATCAGGGCCCCTCTGAAGAGATCTATATCAAGGCATGTTGGAACTATAATGCACTTATCCTTGTTCGCATATCGTAAGTTCTTTTCATCAGAAAATTGTCTCACAGTACCAAGAGTGGCCTTTTTGTTATAAAACAAAATATTTATACACAATCAGAGCTATCCTAAAATTAGCAAGTTCGTTAGTCACAAGCTAACATGTTTGCAAATAAATGTAGAAGAGAAGCTCGAGAACATCCTATCAAAGGTAGTTGCTATTGTGTCCATCTTTGTTCTGCTTATATTGACCTCGAGCTACACAGCTAGTCTCTCGTCGATGTTAACAGTACAACAGCTTCAACCAACAGTAACCGACATCTATGATCTCAAAAAGAATGGTGACAATGTTGGATATAATAAACATTCTTTTGTGGAGGGCTTGCTTCAGGAGCTCGGTTTTGACAAATCAAATATGAGAGGTTACAACCCCGAGGAATATACTGAGGCACTTGACAAAGGAAGTGCAAATGGAGGAGTTGCTGCAATCGTCGATGAAGTACCCTACATCAAGTTGTTCATTGCCAAAAGTTGCAAATCATATACTATGGTTGGACCGATTTACAAGACAGCAGGGTTTGGATTTGTAAGTTTAACGTTAATTATTCATTTCATATGCTAGCTAGACATCAATTGCATGAACATGCTTACACAAGCAAAATGTTCACCAAAAATCACAAAACCTGTAGCCAAGTGAAGAAAGAACCATTGATATTTAACAAGCATGGAATTGTGTTTCAGCCTTTCAGGAGATTTGATTTAAGTTGCTATTCTTCAACACCATAATATTTAAGTACCACTAGGGCAGAACTAAAACAAAAGGAGCATTCTTTTCATGTTCAATTTGTTTGTCAATCCCCATAGCATATATGGATCAGTGTTGTAAATAACAGTATGCAGTCGTCAAACAGGAGAGGGTACCACCAAGCAATTAATTGGGAATAATTGGCCATAATAAGAAATAATCGTCCGATTAGTTGGGAAAATCCATGATGGTTTGATCACCACCTACGACTAATCGGCCAATTAATTGGCCTAAATAGACATTTTTTACAACAATGGTATGGATACCAAATTTACATTCTGGATCTGCAATTGATGGACAGGCCTTCCCCAAGGGTTCTCCACTAGTCACTGACATTTCCAAAGCAATCCTCAACATAACGGATGGAGATGACATAATCCAAATTGAGAAGAAATGGA
Source organism: Carex cristatella (assembly GCA_024447775.1). Classification (NCBI taxonomy): domain Eukaryota; kingdom Viridiplantae; phylum Streptophyta; class Magnoliopsida; order Poales; family Cyperaceae; genus Carex; species Carex cristatella. The sequence goes on along the minus strand of JAJHPF010000011.1, from coordinate 7,035,070 downwards.
TAGGAGACTCAAACTGCTCAAGGAGTGGCAGCAGCAGCATGGAGTCAAACAGCCTGAACTTTGTCAGCTTCTGGGGGCTTTTTCTCATGACAGGAGTTGTTTGCACAATCTGTCTACTAATATATGCAGCCATGTCATTCTGTAAAAATCGGCAAAAGAATACTAATATAATGAGCCTTGAAACGAGTACTGATGAAGCAATTGAGATGGAAGACCAATTCAGTGATGCTGTTGGCATATCACCTGCTGAAAGTGACACTGACAGTTCATCAGCAAATGCCAACACAATATCATGATCTGAATTTACAATATAATTTATTTTTATGGGTTGTATCAACAAATCTTAAGAAGCTATGTAAATTAACAGAAGCTTCGGGCATTTTCTTCTGTAGTTATAGTCGATAGGAATGAGGATAGTAGAAGTAATCCAGCAGCTAGTTAGCTAGTATGTTCTAATGTAATATATACATGATCTGAATTTTTCAGATGTATACTTCTCATTAGCCAGACAATAAAATTATATACTGTGATGTAACTTTAAGTCTCTTAAACTATGTACTTCTCGTTAGCTAGTATGTTCCAATTTGAATTAGGCGAATGCTGTTAATGAAAATGCTACGGATTGAATCTCGATGCTTCTAGTGGTAAATTCTATCTTCAATCTAATTTAAATTACTCATGGATATTGGTCCGAGTAGTGATTAAATTTTTGAGATTTAGAAGTACCCTAGAACCTACCCAATTTCCAAACATTATTAGCACTACAAACTGAAAATATGTCAAACAACCGATAGAAGTACTAGAAAAGAAAATACTCAATAATACACAACCACCACTTTTCCAATTTACTCATCTCCATACCTTAAGGAATTTAATGAATTTGGGTTAAAGTAGGACGCCAAATCAACTTGAGCAGGGTATAAAGCCATGGAAGTGGGTAAGTATTTACCTTAGGATAACACCACCTTAATTGTTACAATTCAAATATTAGGAAAATAACTAACGAAGTATAATTAAGTTATTACGGTGAATCCATAATCCTATAATTCATCACATAGCATTTTCATTATGAACTACATTTGCATAGCATAACTTGTTTTTTAGGATTCAACTTGCATTTTAGGATTCAACCCCCATTTGCATAATTCATCCTACATTCTTTAGGATTGAGCAATCATTTCTTGAATACACCCCAAATGTTTGGTCTAGATTACTGACAATTGGTTAACCAATACCTCTCTATCGTTCGAAAACCCGTAGTACTATGCGGTAAGGTTGTGTGCTAGAGACCAAACTGTGTTCAGAACTAAGGCTTATTTTGTTAAGCTATCAATTGTACATCAATACCAGTAGAGGTACGGCTGTTATTGTTGTGCTATTTCGACAATCTTCCCAACCCACAAGTGAGGAAAGTAGAAACAAAGGCCACACATGAGTTTCCATTAGACGTGAGATGCTCTTCCTCTGCACTGGTTCTCTACGCTTCTAGTGGTTAATTTCTATCTTAGATATAATTTAAATTACTCACGGATATTGGTCTGAACAGTGAATTTTTTTTTTAAATTTAGAACCCTAGAACCTACCTGATTTCCGAACATTATTAGCACTTAAAACCTCTGAAACTATGTCAAACAACTGATAGCAGTGCAAATAAAAGAAAATAATCAATAATACACAACAACTACTTTTACTATTTATTCATTTCATGATGCCAAGAAACCATACCTGGTTTGTTGAGATATGAAAGCATCCTCAGTTTCTTCATCAATATTATCATTACCACTATTCATCATATTTGTTACAGTGAGGTGAGCTTGCGTGCTCTGACTAACTGACCTTATCTCTGGGTTAGATCCACTTTTTGTAGGCTCTAAAACTCTTCTAAAGAGTAATGTAGCAGTACATTGTCCTGAAATATAAAATGAAATAAGAACTTAAAATTGAGGTCGACATAGAGCAGTTCTGAAACCCTAGCTGGCACAAGCACCAAAGCGTTGCTTAATTGCACATTTGAGGATGATGAGGATGATATATTGGGTTAAGCTTAGTCAAATTGGACAGCTCAATTTTGGTTTGTCATCACAAATTTGGGAACTTCTAAACCCAAATTCAGCATAACACCAAATTGCAACAATTCCATAAGTTTACTATAAACATATCAATCCCCAACATAGCAGCAAACTGCTCTTTTTTCAAATAAAAGTGTGCCATATAGTAAAAAAAAATAATTCATAAAGCAAATTAACCGAGAATCCCAACTACAGCAACAAACTTATTAGTTGAGTTTGAGTAACAGAACTGACCTGTTGCAATTGAGACCTTAAAATACACCTGTTTGGATCCATTTCGACTCTGTTGCATTCAGCATTTCTCAATGCCTAGCAATTCCACTAGACTCAATGCCTAGCAATACACCTGTTTTAACCGGATTTGAGATTTATCACTACACTCGCTGTAATTATCTCCCGTAATATGCTTTTTTTTTTTCTTGTCGCATTTTAACTAGGGGAGCGGAGTTGCTTCATAGAGAGAGAAGGTATTAGGTTGGGCCTAAGCGTCTGCCAGGGAAGATCCTTTCGGAGAATAATTCGTAATGGGCTTGTTGGAACTAAATACAACCTGCCCATATATGCAAGGCCTATGGGCTATCAGGCCCGTTAAGTTTCTAAAAGACTTCGCCTCTTTCCTCAACAAATTACATTTTAACTACCGGACTAATGTTAGGACTAATATTTGATTGGAGGCCAGTACGTACGTAGAACTTTCACTAGAATCCTAATGTTAGGACGATAAGTCGGTAACCATTTGAAGTGATGGTTAAGTCTGCTTTGCTTTAGTATGTGTTCAGATTCATGTGTTTAGTCCGCTTGTTTTAGTACCTAGAATTTGACCCCGCTAGCTATTCTTACTTTCGATATGAATCCGTTGTAAAAGACCTTCAATCTTTCGATACAACTTGGTAGGTCCTATTTTTCTTTAGAAAAATATTTCATTTTAAATCGAATTGTACGATTAAAAAATGAACATACCAAAATTCTTATAAATAATTGATAAAGCATGCAACCATCAATCCCGATCCATCTCTACCAAAAATATGAGGCACTAATGGGTTCCAAAATTATGAATTATTAGTTTGAACTTTTAATTAGTAGTTCTTTGGTCACATTTTTGGCTTGAATTCTACGTTGTTTAGAATCGTTGAAATGTCAAATGGGTTGGCCAAGATTTGGGAGTAATTTCAAGTCAATTTTGACCTTGGAAGAGATGCATATGCAACTTGCACTATTTATTCCTCAAGTCATCTATATTCTTCCATAGGTCTGACTGTGGTTTACAATTACAGCGTAATTCCGCACCTATTCTTTTGGAGATAAGGAGTAGGGCTGATGGACATCCGACTTACTTTTAGGTCCAATTAGCTTTAACACTGTATGATTAGCATCAAGATATGTGTGCATGGAAATTGAAGCAGACATACATTAATTTTAAAGTAGTTTGCACGAATCTTAATGCAAATCGAATGATCATTCCTTCCATCAAACCAAAGTAGGTCCAATGGGCATCAAACCTACTCTGAATTCATTATTTTGGGGTGCTGATATTTCCACCAAAAAAATGTTTATTACCGACACAACAAATTTGAATTTTTAAATATTTTGGACAGATTTATTCCTCATAAGTACTTTCTCTGACAATGTTCTATTCATTATAAACTAAAACATTTCCTTACAGAAAGTTTCTCAATTTACTTAAAAGAAAATTAATTGTATAGAAATTATTGATGTTTCTCAATTTCCTTATAGTAGAATTTTTTTTGTTACTGATGTAAGTAAATTGCATAGAATTGAATTTCTAAATATAGTAGAAGCAAATTGTATAGAAATTTCTGATGATTCTCAATTTATAGAAACTAAAACATATATGGAAAACGGAAGTTTTACTACATTTAGTGTTTTGTTTGCTATTTTTTAGATTTTTCAAAATATACTTTTTTTTTAATATACAAACAATTATTATGTTTATTATTTTTAACAATCTTCAAAATCTGAAAAAATAGCAAAATAAATTAAAGAATATTAAATTTTGATTTCCTATAAAAATTAATATCTAGTTTAAATTAAATATCGGTTCAAAGTCTGCTTGATTTTAATATCTAGTTGTGAGTATATGTTTAGCTAGAATGCACTAAGCATCTACATACCAGCAACTTAAATTAGTTTCTAAATAACTGTTAATCTCTTTATAAAAATTAAAGTCTCTAAAGTTTCTAACTCTAGAATGAAATTAATTTTAAGAGTTTCTAATGTTATAGAAGCAACAAATTAAAAAGAAGAAATAATTCGAGCTAATTAGTTGATAGTCGGTAACTTTTAATTAGTAATTCTTTGGTTACACTACTTTTAGTTTGAAGTCTACGTTGTCAAGACTTAGAGCATCCACAATGGTGATTGTTTTTGGATTGCTAATCTGATGTGTCAATTGCTAATAAAATTGTTGGGATGTGGAACAATTTCTAAATTAGCAAATTTGCTTTAAAAGCAAACCATTGTTTAATGACACGTGGCTAATTAATTGGCTGAAATTAATTATAGCACTCTCCCTCTCTTCCCAAAATTAATTGTTGAGATGGAGTGATTTAGAAATTATGAATATATAATTGCTAAATTTAGTGACGTGACAAAATTACAATTTTTAAACTTTTTGTGGGATGTAGATGCTCTTATATTCAAATGCCACACGGTTTGGTCAAGAATTAGAGTTGTTGAAATGCCACACGGTTTGTAAAAATATATGTACAAAGCATGTTGTCAAATCAATTTACAATTAATTCTTGGCAGTTAGGTATTTGTCTTGGAAGGGTTGAAATGCACCATTTTTTTATACTTTAATATATTTCATATCCTTTTTTATGTTTTCAAAGTAAAAGCAATTGATGATCATAATAAAATATGCTTGAAGATCAAATTTTATATTTTTTATAATTTTTTTACTATGTTTTAGATAGGTACAAATTTAATATTTTACCTATCCAATAAAGTGATAATGTACCTATGAAAAAAATAGTAAACAAATTGTAAAAAAAATATAAAATTTAGTTTCTAAGCATATTTATTATGAAAATCATGTTGAGCGGTTCAGATCGACTGTTCAGATGTTGAAAACGGATATAAAAGATGTGGAGAATATTGAAGCACAAAATAATGGTGCATTTAAACCCTCCTCATTTGTCTTTCCTGATTTTAAAACTTAGTAGATTTTTAACTTCTTTGTAGCCTTTCACCTAATTAATATATATCTCACTTGATTCTTGTTTAACAAAAAAAACCGAATACTATAATTTGTTCATAATAAAAGCTGTAAACAGTACTTTACACATACAAAATACAAACACTTATAAATTTAAATATAAACAATATAATTAGCACATAATATAAATAAAAAAATATTTTAAGACGACCGATAATGATAGAAATAAACATAAGTTGCAAGAATACTTTTATTAAAAAAAAAATTGTTTTGGGCAGTTTAGTCAACAATCCCCAGATTTTTGTCACGACTTCTACGAAACTCATTCAGCTTGAAAATTATTGATGTCTACTTCAGGATGATGTCGCTGCGCAAATATTTCAAACAGTAATACAAAAAAAAAAAAAGATCATTGCCATACATAGCCGAAATTTTAAAAATGCCCTACAAAAAAATAATCAAAAGATCACTTAATTTTGAGAATTCAAAATTTAGTACGTCTGCCATTTGTTATTGCGGACCCTATAATGAGTCAATTCTTGATATCCGCTTAATTAAAAATGGATCCACAATTACAAATGGAGGATCCATTATTGGAGTCCGCAATGATAAATGACAGACATGCTAATTCTGAAATTTCTAGAATTCAGTAGTGTTTTGATTTTTTGTTGTTTTTTATTGAGGATATATATATTTAAAATTTCGGTAGAAATAGTTCAGAATTCTAGAAGTTTTGATGAATGTTCCTCCTTTCAGTGAAGTTTTGATGACTCAAATTTATACTACTATTTTTAAATATTTTTAAACCATAATTTCAACTTAAGTTTATATCACAAGCGTATGATCATACCATGTAGTATTGATTGTGGTGTCAATCCACAGGGATAGTATATTAAGTTTAAACAGTTTTTACTAGTCTAGGTGATGGAATTTTTATAAAATAGTTAATTGGTGCTAACAAACACAATCAAGGTATTATAACTAAATAAGGATAAACAACATATAGAGAGCCTCTAGGGTTCAAGTTTTATATCATTCATAATCATGTAAAATACAAGTTTCAATGTTTGTCTAGGCAGCATGCGATATAGACTGTCCCCAAGTACCCCGCATACAACACTGTCATCACCTGCATGGTGAACTGAGTGTTTGTTTATGCGATTTGAAAGGTTTTTCGATCTCTCAATCGGCTTTTGGGCTACCAAGACTATAGTGTTTTAGGTACGAAAGTATTTTTTTTTTTTCCTTCAAACTGAGCCAGACCTTCTGTTGTTAGAAAGCCCATATTTTTGTGAATTTACAACTTCTAGCATATCAGCAAACTAGCTGAATGGGTTTTGGGTATATTTTGGTAATTTATTATGTGAATTTTTGTTAACTCATAGAATAGTGAGTATATTTTGGGGATATTAACAGTGTTCAAGTACACATTGCTGTGTTGTAAAGGGTTTTTCACCTTTTTTGGATACACTGTGTTAATGATTTATGCTTATTAAATGATTTGCAATCTCTATTCTCAATATGTTTTATATCAATTTGTAAGATGTGTTATCATTTATAATGGGAATTTGGGATTATAGTACTGGGTTGGTATCGGGAGGATTGTCGAATGAAAGTATTCTGGTGCCAAAAAAATAAAAGGGCAGTATTTCTATGGGTATATCCATGGAAGAAATGTGCGATACCATTCAAATAATAGCGTCAATATCTGACAGATGGGGCCTACTTTCGCTGGCCTAGAGTGGGTCCCACGTAAACTGCCCTTGGAAATACTCAAGTAGGTCTCAGGGCGTCACCCTCCGAAATGTTAAGGTGGGTCCTACATTCCCTCCCCTTGGAAATACTCTGGTGGGTCCCTAATTTGATTCCCTTGGAAATATTGAAGTGGGTTCCACAATGCTCCCCTTGGAAATAATCCAGCCAGGGGCCAAGTCTGAAAATATTTCCATGCGCCTTTTTTCCAAGAGCAATCCCATGGAAAAAGCCAGAAAAGAGTATTTCTAACGACGCTCTTGGAAATACTAACTATTTCCAAGGAAGGTATTAGTGACAGGAGCATTTCAAGGGTAGCGCATGGAAATGACGATTTTTGGACTTTTTTCAAGAGTAAGCCCATGGAAATAGCCATTTTTCGGTTCATGGAAAAAGTTGATATTCTAGTAGTGGCATGTAGTATGTACTATCACAGACGCGTGCAGTATAGACTTCCCCAAGTACCCCACGTACAACACTGTCACTACCCGCATGGTAAACTGAGTGTTTGTTTATGCGATTTGAAAGGTTTTTTGATCTTTTAATGAGGTTTTGGGCTACCAAGACTAATTAAAGTGTTTTATGTACGAAAGTATATTTTTTTCTCTACCACGTAATTGAAATATCCCAAAGACCCCATCTAATTTAAGTTCATTCTAATGTTATTCTAACTAAATCTAATATGTTCGTAGATGAATTAAAACCTACTCTACGTAAGATTTATACTATCCTATCAAGAGAGCCCACTAGATTCTAACCCTAGTATTTAAACCGCTGCCAAGCCTCATTAGCTCCAATCTCACCACTACTTACGAGTAATGCTTATCGAAAGTATGTGGAGATTTTGACATATACTAGACATAACTATGTATTTAAGAATATTATAAAAATAGTAGAGTGCATACAAAAAAAAAAAAAAACGAATACTATAATTTGTTTAAATAAAAGCTGTAAATACTTCGCATACAAAATACTAACACTTGTAAATTTAAATATAAACAATTAGCACATAAGTACAAATAAATAAATATTTTTAGACGAGCGATAATGATAGAACTAAATATAAGTTGCAAGAATATGTTTATTAAAAAAAACAATTTGGACATTTTAGTCAACCATCCCCAGATTTGTTTCCACGACTTCTACGAAATTCGTTCAGCTTGAAAATTATTGACGTCTACTTCAGGATGATGTCGCTGCGCAAATCTTTCAAACAGTAAGACAAAAACCAAAAAAGAAAAAAGAAAATCATTGCCATAAATAGCCAATTTTTTAAAAAATAATCTTATAAAAAATAAACCAAAAGATCACTGAATTATGAGAATTCAAAATTTAGGACGTCCGCCATTTACCATCGTGGACCGGCCTATAATAGGTCCATTCTGAATATCCGCTTAATTAAAAATGTGTCCGCTGATGACACTCAAACATATAGCAAAAAACACTATTTTTTTTTTCTAAAAAATGACGAAAAACAAATGCAAAGTAGTCATTTTTCCGATTTATTTATCGCAAACATGATTTAAAGTTATTTTAGTTGTCTTTCATCATGTTTCCTTTTTGGCAAATATAAGGTGTATGATATAACTACTACTATGATATCTTCAATTTGCACTATGTCGACGTTATTTTTCATTGGACTTTATTATACTAATTGACTTTTTATTTATCATTTGGATTTAGAACAAATCTATTTTAATATTATTTCTTGTTGTTGTTGAATAATTATTATTTTCATTGGTATATATTTTTATGAAAATATATCATTTTGTATGAGAATTTATTTCTTCTTATAAATATGTTGTCGTTGCAATGCACAAGTACGATACTAGTATTTAATTAAACTACTATTAATTAATATTAATCAAGAGGCAAGACTAGCTATAATATAGAAGTTTAATCTTCTAAATTTCAATATCTATAAAGTCTTATTCGGATTTCGAGCATGCAACTCCCACACATAGAATATTATCATTTGCCACTAGATTAAATACTGATAAATCTTTAGACTGACTAATACCATGAGGGGATGCAGTGGCTATGAGAAATGGGTAAAAGAAATGCAGTAGTAAAGTTTGATTGCCTCTTATGTGTTGAACATATCTTAGACACAATGGGGCTAACTGTCCTGCAACACATGAGAGATTAAATATTATCTGCAGTAAGGAGGGGCTGGTCGGTAAGCTAAAGGAAGAGGCAGATGATTAAGATAGCTAAAGGAAGCTAAAGGAATGGGGAGAGTTGTCTTAAGGAAGGGACAGGCGATTAAGATTTAGACAAAAGGAGGCTAAAAGAGGCTGTCTTAATCCGCATTAAGGAACTAGTGTTCCGTGAAATTAAGCGACTAAAGAAGCTAAAGGAGGATCCTTTAGCCTCAACGAGGCTTAAGGAAAACAGTCCCAATGAGAATATCGAGATGTTTCGCGTCCATCTAATTTAGGCATATTAGGTGTCTACCAAAACTTAATTAGTGCACATTTTCTAGCTCATCATTTGTTAGAGCAACTTGAATGAGGAACACCCTGATACTTCAAAGATGTATTGTTGTTGTAATAGAGGCTAGTCAATGATGTAACTGTTTTTTTTATAGCTAGTAGTGATTTTTTTTATTATATTAAAAGGATGTTAATTAGTCCAAATTTGATCAATTTCTTCTCAATCAATTAATTAATTTAGCAAGTTTCATATAGAAATATTGCAGCTAACTGGCATACCATTGCAGTTTGCAATAGATAGAAATAGTTTTTTTGGACCTATATTCTGCACTCGTTATATGCATTTTAAAATATCTATACGCACTTAACATATAAATTACATATATCCAAGTTCGTAAATATTTATATCTAGTGATGTAAGTAATTTTTTTTTCCAAAAGAAGTATAAATACATTTTGAATGCAAGTAAGGGGTGCAGATAAAAGATGCAATTATCACTCATCATATTAATATTCACTTTTTGTGTTTGACTTTATCAAAGTCATATTAAGGTACATGCTCTCTAAAAAGACTATAAAAGAGGAACATACTGTACTCTATAAGCCTGATGCTAAAAATGGAGAGACCAATCAAGCTAATGTTTTTCTTCTCTGTTACCTTGTTTTCAGTTGTTACAGCTCAACCTTCCAATAACCTCACATCAGCTCAATTTCATGTCGGAGTTATACTTGATTCTACAACCCTTGTAGGAAAAATTGGCCAAACAAGCATTGCAATGTCTGTAGAAGATTTCTACACGACACATGAGAATTACAGAACTCGGCTTGTGCTACATGGGAGAGATGCGAACGGCGATGACCTTCAAGCTCTATCAGAAGGTATTAAAACATTTACTGATAATTTGTAGTTCTACTATTATTGTAGCAATAACTAAATCGGGTTTTCTTAATTGATTTTTGTTTTTAAAATGTAGACATCTGACCAAAGTATATTTACAGTTTTAAGGGATGGTCCTCTGTTTTGAAACCATTCCAATTAATAAATCTCAGTTTTCTAATTTATTTTCTAGATGTTATGTTATGACCCCATTGTGTTGGAAATAAATGCGTTGTTATTCCAAAGGGAATAACAGGATCAAGGAACCTCAAGGAAATTCTTTTTTCATGTGTGAATCTCGATAAAGGTCAATGGCTGAGATTGAAATAACAGAGTCCTATTATCCTTTTGAAATAACAGCAGATTTATTTCCCATTGTGTTTGGGCCGAAGGGACTATATGTATCCTTTATATTGTAGTTATCTGAAGACGTAACCATAAGTCCATAACAGTGATCAAGTAAATTTAGTTTACTCTCTCTTTGCACTTGTTCTCTTCCTTATTCTCTAACCGACAAAACCCTGTTTAGTTGAATTAATCTCCCTCAAATTAAGGAGCGCACAAGTGATAGTGTTAGGTCGCAGTGGACTTTTCTCCAAATTGTAAGGATTTTATTAGAGAGCAGCTGAGATGTCTATGGAGTATGATTGGACCACACAAAATTAGGATCTGGAGGTAGTTGTTCCTATGGGATTCTTGGGGAAAAAAAATAGAGTATAGGAATTTTTCGGCTGTTGGAAGACTTGGGTATTAATTTCCTTTTTCAATTCCTAATAGAATTTCTTCCAAATTTCTGCCTTCCCACGAATAAAAAAAATTGACTTATAGCTTTGGTTATTTTTCCTCAAAAGCTAGAGCCGCTAGCTCAACTCTCAAAATTTTGTCTTTACTGAAAAAAAAATTGAGCAATTAATACTTGATCCGCTCAACTCTGATACATATAAAAATCAAGCATACTTAAACAAAGACTAAAATTCAAGCATAATTTTAACTTAATTAAATGTAACAATCAAGCACAAAAATAAAAATTAAATGCATTTCAACAATACAATAATAATTGACAAATCACAAAACTAAGAATAGTTAAACAAAACATAATTTAAAAGTACATGAAATTTTAAATAAACAAACCACAAGGCTAATTTTTAAGTTATGTTCATATTCTAACGTCTAACATAATCATCCCACATAAATCTAGCAATTTCATCTCTTTTTTCATTTCCTACCAGACGTTGATTGTTAAATCTTTCAACATCTTCATTGTACTCTTCAACTCCATCTTATACATCCACAATGTCATTTGGATCAATTTTCAAATTAGCATTCATAGACCAAGTGGTCAGTTCACTTTGAAATCACTTTGCAGTGTAATCAATTCACTCATTTAAATTTTTGTAGAATATGATATATATAATTATATTGATCATAATCAGTGATTAGTATAAATAAACTTAATATAATTTAATTTTAGTCTTACATCTATAAAAAGAGAAAAAAAAAGCCAACATCCTAACAAAACTCTTATGCATTTGCCGAACACTTATATTCTAGAATTTATCATGGATTAAATGTCTTTGGTTTTGACAATTGAAATTCTCATTCTCATATTAAAAAATTTCATTCCCACAAAATTTTCACGTTGAACATGCCCTTAATAAAAAAAAAATGCAGAACGTTTTGAAAATTGAAGTCTTTGCAGTTTTCTTATATACAATTAATATGACTAATTATTTTAAGGTAAAAAGTCTCCTACAACGACAAAAGGCTGTAACAACCCCCACTTGGTCTCAGACTCATTCAGGCTCCCTCTATATATATTTCCTTGGGTTTTGGTAGGCATCGAGGCATTGACTTTTGAATCTTAGTTTGGATGGAGAGTAGAGGAAGGGATGGAATGAAAAGAAAATAATTTGTTTTCCTCATATCATGTTTGTTTGACAAAATTATGTAGGAGGTGAAGGGAACTAGAGGGAAAAAGTCTAATATTTAATTAATAGAATCGATTTTTCTCCTTATTTGGAGTGTAATGGATGGAAAAAAAAAAAATAACACAAATGCCCATTATATATCTTACCTATAAAATTCTTATCAAATTTTTTTTGTCACAAACCTGCCGCAACTATTGAATCTCACATTAACCTTCTAAATTTTAATTAACCAAATAAGAAATAAGACGGAAAATAAAGTTAAATTTATGTTTTCTCATTAATCATCAAAATAGGAAGAAGTTAAATATATTAATCTTATTTTCTATTCCTTTCCATTACCTTATATTCTTCACTTCCCTTCTCTTCCTCAACTCTCAACTCTCCATCCAAACAAGGTGTAATTGTACACATTATGCGTGCAGAGGATGAAAATGGGCCCCACCACCTTGTAGAAAATGAACATCTACATGTCAATTTGCTCTAAGTCAACAAGCTAACATGCACTTTATGTAAGCTAACTTGGAGTAATTATATTACACAAGTAGGGAATGCCAAGGAATGAGCCATTAGGTCCATTTATTACATACCACACGACTCACAGCTAACATTTTAAAGAAAAATTAAAAATAAAGCAAAAGTTACTTGGAGCAATCTCTGTCTCATACAGATTGAACCCAATACCGGCAGACTGGTACCTTGTATCCACCCACTTCACCCACACACACACTTCCCATAGTTCAAAACATGAAGCGTGAAGAGTGCATTTTGCCACATAAGCGAGTTCTTCACCTGATTGTTCTATTTATTTTTGTTAGGAATTTTATCAGCTAAGTTTCAACAGTAAAAAAGAAAATAGAGTGACAAAAAACACAAGTTGCAGTAAATTAAAATTTATTTAATTTCTTTCTTAGCAAGAGTTCAAATTTACAAACTAAATATAACAATAAAAATAATTAAGAAACATGCTATATAGCTCAACGGACTCAAAAGCAATTTGGGTCATGACATAATAATAATGTTCTTTTACATCTTATTATTTGTTTTCTATATCTTTAGCTTGATGACATATCACATCAATTCGCTTATGTGGCATTTGTTACTTCATTCATACCAATTATCCACACTTTGTTCATCCTAAAACCTATCCTTGATCCAAGTGAGGGTCCTAATTAGAGGTTTGTATATACATGCAGCACTAGACTTGCTACAGAACATGAAGACTGAAGCCATCATAGGACCTCAGAAATCCTCTCAAGCTGTCATGGTCTCCAAAATCGGTAACAAAACACATGTACCGGTTATTTCATTTGCAGCAACAAGCCCCACCCTTTCCTCCATGCATTTTCCATATTTTATAAGAACAACAATAAATGATGCTGCTGAAGTGCATGCCATTACTGCGCTCATCAAATCCTATGGATGGCGAGAGGTGGTTCCAATCTATGAAGATACTGATTTCGGAAGGGGTATAATACCCTTCCTTGCCGATGCACTCCAAGAGATTGATGTCCGAATTCCGTATCGCAGTATAACAAACGAATTATCAACTGATGGACAAATCCAAGAAGAGCTCTACAAGTTACAGACTATGCAAACAAGGGTGTTTGTCGTACACATGACGCCTTCCAACGGCGCTACACTATTTTTAAAGGCCAGAGAACTAGGGATGATGGAGGAAGGATATGTATGGATCATGACGAATGGACTGGTGAATGTCATTGAATGTTTCAATCGAAATGTAGTCAGTGCCATGAGTGGAGCTATTGGGGTACGACCTTATGTACCCAAGACAGTGAAGTTGGAGAACTTTGCAACAAGGTGGAGAAAGAGATTCCAAGAAAACAACCCCAAGGATGAACCCTGTGAAGTTAGTATATTAGCCATTTGGGCCTACGACACAGTTAAGGCACTGGCAATGGCAGTAGAAAAGGTTGGGGCTCAAAGTACGAAACTTGAAGAGAACTTTACGAGTTGTGTGCACTTGCCTGTCTTCTCTAATGGACCACAGCTTCTCAAGGCAATTTCCAACACCAAGTTTCAGGGCTTGAATGGAAATTTTGAATTGAGAGATGGTCAGTTGCAGTACTCTACGTTCGAAATAATAAATGTGGTTGGAACAGGGATAAGGGGTATTGGGTATTGGAGAGAAAAACAAGGACTGTCAAGAAGAGTAGATGCGAACTATAAAAAGACTTACTTGACTTCATCACCAGATTTGAACCCGGTCATTTGGCCAGGGGAATCAATTATAGTACCGAAGGGTTGGGAGATCCCGGTCAGCGGGAGAAAACTACGCGTAGGAGTGAGAATGAATCCAACACCCGAATTCATGAAGGTGGAGATAGATCCTGTGACAAATGCCATAATAGCAAGCGGGTATGCTATCGATGTGTTTGAGGAAGCAATAAAGAGATTGCCTTATGCAGTCCCTTTTGAGTACAAACTTTATGGAGGGGATTCCCAGATCAGCTCGCAGATGTTGACTTGTGACGAATTCGTGTATCAAGTTTATCTTGGGGTAAGTTTCTCTTTATGGAATATGTATAGTTCAAATTACCTTCTCTTGTATATATATATAAAAAGAAGAGTGAAGCTATGGTAATATGTATATTACGAATCGACTCATGTTACAGATCTATATTTTTATTTTCAAAGTTCAAACAGTCAATCCGAATAGTTAAACATGATTTCTATGTGAAAATGTACTTGCAGATGAAATTTTATATTATTTAGATTTTTTTTTTTACTATTTTTCTAAATATGTAGAAATCACTGCTTTTGGATGGTCCAAAATTTTCAAATCAAGTGATTTTCTACCTATCTAAACAAAGAGTAAAAAAGTTCTAAAAAGTATAAATTTGGTATGCAAGTACAGTTTCATATAAAGATCATGTTGAACGGTTAAGATTCACTGCTTAGGCTTTAAAAGGAAAAATACAAGTCCATAGTGTGCACCATTGTGTAATATGGATATTACCATAGCCTCACTCATAAAAGAATAACTATCCTTAAAAGAGTAAAATGAGTACAATTTGTTGATATTGCTGTTCAGATATTGCAGTCATATAATAATATCATGGTAATATACGAATATGTATCCAGGTGTATATATATCTATATTCAGTATAGTCAAATATCATGGTCCTGTACAACTAAGTCGTTTTTCAATTTTAAAAGTCCAAAAGGTCAATCCAAATTGTTAGATGTGATTTCTATATTAAAATATGTTTGCAAACCAAATTTTACATTTTTGGAATTTTTAATATTTATTAAGCCACTTTGAAAATCGTTGATCCAACGGTGGCTTAACCAAACAGTAAAACTAAAAGCCACCGTTGAATCAGTGATTTTCAAACTGGCTTAATAAATAGTAAAAAAAGTTCCAAAAAATATAAAATTTGGTCTCCAAACACATTTTAGTATAGAGATCACATTTAACGGTTTGGATCGACTTTTTGGACTTCGAAACTTGAAAAACAACTTAGTTGCATGGGACCTCAGGAATATCTGATTTGATATTAGCCAACCTCTCTCTCTCTCTATATATATATATACATATATACTTGTCTTTCTTCTTTTTACTTTCTGAACTCCAATAATTGATCAATCAATCCCAGGAATACATAAACAATCTTTTGATTAAAGAATTTATTGCTTGCAGAACTATGATGTGGTGATAGGGGACGTTACAATAAGATACAACCGTACACGCTATGTTGATTTCTCAGTATCATACACCGAATCGGGAGTAGGAATGATTGTGCCGGTTAAGGAAGCTGTGAATAGAAACACATTAATTTTCTTGAAGCCATTAACTGCAGACCTATGGCTAGTGAGTATTGTGTTCGTAATCTACACATCCATTGCCATATTGATTTTGGAGCCAAAGATGAGAGCTTCACTCAGGGGTTCATTATCTATGCAGCTCCATACCATAGTGCATCTATCCTTCTTTGCATATCGTAAGTAAAAACTCTTTTCACAAAAGAATGATCTCTGGATACCTTAAGGTTCTCTTGTCATCCAAGAATGTGTTTTAAATATTATTAGCTATTGCAGTTTACAGATCTATCAATCTTTATTCATAAACTAATAATTTAGCTAATAAATTGCAGAAGAGAAACTAGAGAGCATCCTATCAAAGATAGTTGTTCTCGTATGGGCCTGTGTTATTCTCGTATTAACATCGAGTTACACTGCTAGTCTAGCCTCAATGCTTACAGTCCAACAAATTCAGCCAAAAGTAACTGACATCCATGATCTGATAAACAAGGGTGACTACATTGGATATAAAAAGGGTTCATTTATGGAGGGTTTGCTTCAACAGATCGGTTTCAACGAATCAAAGATGAGAGCTTACTACTACCCCGAGGAATTTGTTGAGGCACTCAACAAAGGAAGTGCGAACGGTGGAGTGTCTGCAATAGTTCATTCAATACCATACATCAAGTTGTTCCTTGCCAAGTATTGTGATTCTTACACAATGGTTGGACCCATTTATAAGACTGCAGGATATGGATTTGTAAGTATACCATTTCTTATGTAAATTTATATGCTACAAACTAATTCTAATGGCATACTTGATAAACATGACACTCTATCTCAGCAAACAATGTAAGATTCTTCGCAATCTTTAATTAACTATGGAAGAACTCACAAATAAGAAAAGAAAAGAGCAGAAAAGAGAAAGGAAGCATTTTACATTTTACATTGTTAATTCTTATATCAAGTACGGATACCAGTTTCATCTTACTAATTTCTAGTTCTACATAGGCGTTCCAGAAGGGTTCTCCACTAGTCGCAGACATATCCCATGCAATTCTAAACATAACTGATGGAGATGACATAATACGAATTGAGAAGAAATGGATTGGAGATAAGAACTGTCAGAACACTGGCAGCATCATCGTCGATTCCAACAGCCTAAACTTTTACAGCTTCTGGGGACTTTTTCTCATCACAGGAGTTGTTACTACCATCTCCCTACTAACATTTGCAATCATGTCATTTTGCCAGAAAAGGCGAAAGATGATCAAAATTACGAGCCTTGAAATGAGCTCTAACGAGACAAATGACAATGGAGTTTTGCCTGCTATAAGCCAAGAGGAATACCAAAAGAGTGACATTTTTGGCCCATCATCAGATGAACACAACACTGATCCTTCGCCATAAATGCCATAGAATGATCGTCAATAAGAAAATATCATGATTCATGGGATTCATGTCAAGAGATCATAAGAAGTATACATTACAATTAATCTGTTGAAGTTGTGGGGTTTTTATTTTAGTTAGTAATTATAAGTAGGTAATGAGCATAGTGGATGTAATCAGGTAAGACGAGATAGCTGGTAAGTTTGTAATTTCAAAAGTAAGCTGCTCAACTATATCTAGTTTTTATAAGATTATCTTAAGTGGTATTAACTTTCAAGTCTATTTAAACTTGATAACTCGGAGAATTGTGACAAATTTTGAGGATCAAACAAATAACCAGAGATTACTAACATATTTTTTTTTGAGATTAGAATTGCGAACATTTGACTGGGGAGAGTCATATGTTTTATCCGGACTCGAGTTTGGAATGAAGGACAATGGTCATATGGAGTGCATGCCAGTTTATTTGGTATATTGGATTTTTTTTTTTTCAGTTACAGACTTCAAAGTTAATTGCACCAAAACCCTTCTTCATTTTGTCAAAACTATTAGAAAAATATAACTCAGCACTTCCAAGAAACTCCCTTCCCTTCCATATTTTATTTCATTCAAAGAGGAATTACAGAATATTTTCTCAAAGTTAAAATCATAGAGAAGGGCAGCAGCCTCTCATATAGCCTATCATTTTTTTCCTTAAACTAGAATTGTCTAAAATATTACATTAATTGTCCGAATATTACATTTGCTGGAAACTAAATCTTCTACTGCCTTTTTCATTGATCTCCTTCTATTCTTCTGTGATCTTCTTTGACTCACGCCAACACATTTAATTAATCCATAACTAACCAATAAAAAATTATCTACATTTTGTCTCAGAGCATGAGGGTATGTTACCGAAACAAGGGAGTTGGATAATTTCACAACCAGATGGAAAAAAGAGATTTCAAGAAGATTATCCCTAAGAAATGCCTTGTGACCTAGCATCTGTGTTTTACAGGCTTGCATGTCATCCACACACTAGCAATGGCAGTCGAAAATGTAGGGTTTAAAAATACTAAAAATGTAAAATCCTCCAAGATATCTGATCCCTTGCATGTTTCCCAATGAACCCCAGCTTCTCGAGGCATTCTCCAAAATCTCATTTCAAGGTTTGAGTGGCAACTTTGTTTTAATAAAAACGGACAATTACAATAATCAGCCTTCGAAATAAAAAATGTGGCAGGTCATGAGGTCAGGGAACTTAATGGGTTTGGGTTAAAGTGGGACGCCAAATCAACTTGAGCACGGTATAAAGCCATGGAAGTGGGTAAGTATTTACCTTAGGACAACAACACTTTAATTGTTACAACTCAAAATATTAGGAAAGTAACTAAATAAGTATTATTAAGTTATTACGGTGAATCGATCCATAATCCTATAATTCATCCCATAGCATTTTCATTATCAACTGCATTCGCATAATATAACTTGTATTTTAGGATTCAACCTTCATTTGCATAATTCAACCAACATTTGCATAATTCATCCTGCATCCTTAGGATTCAGCAAGCATTTCTTGAATACACCCAAAATGTTTGGTCTAGATTACTGACAATTGGTTAACCAATACTTCCAATACATCTCTATTGTTGGCCAACCCGTACTATTATGCGGTAAGGTTGTGTGCTAGCAACCAAACCATGGTTCTGAAACTCGGAATCGGAATCGGAATCGGGTTCTTGACCGTGGAATCGGAATCGGATGATTCGGCCGGAATCGGGCGAGTTGATTTGGAAACTCGGTTTTTTTTGGCAGAAAGCCTGTTTTGTAGATAAAAGGCCCAAAACGTAGGAAATAATTTGTAAAAAAATAATTTGTAATAAAATTATTTTAAGACAAAACATTACACTCAAATAATTATGTTAAGACAAGACATTAATACAGTGTGAAATTAAATCATTGGTTAATTTTGAGACACAATTACAAAGATGAAATAATAATAATAATATTATTGAATATTAGATGAACATCATAATAAATTGTACTAAATTTATATATTAAAAACAACAAACAACAAACAACAAAAGTTTAAATCTTACCAAAGGTATAAAATTAAATGCTAGGATTAATACTTTCAAACTTAAAATTTCTATTTGCGACCTATTAGGAATAAATGAAGGTATAAAAATATAATTGATAATAAAAATTATGATAACAAGATTACTAAAAATTAACTCAGTTATAATTTAATTTTTACAAGGCAACCGGATTTACGATCGAAATTTATAATAAGGTTAATGATTATTTGATCTTATATTCTCTCAAGCGTAATCCCAACCATTCATTTTCTCTCTCCGCAAAATTTTAAATCTTATTTTCTCTCTGCACGAATCTTGACGCAACCCATCCCTTTTATTTCCTGTCCCCTCCCTCTCCATTTCGCCTCCTTCCCTTTTATTCATTTTCTCCTCTTTCTCCCGTCCAGCCTAAACCTAACCCAGGTCCGCCCCTCTTCTCTTTGTTGTTCCTGGAGAAGGAAGCCAAGAGGCGGCGGCGACGACGATGACGACGACGACGACGACGCCCCTCTTCTCTTTCGTTGTTTCTCTATGCGCGGCGACGACGCCACGAAGCCAGGCTCAGCTTCGTCCGGGGTTATATATCTCTCTTTCTTTCTCTGATTTGGATTGCTTTTGTCTTTTGTCTTGAGAAAAATTGAAAAAATTGCTGGACTCGGCCAGACTCGGCCTGACTCGGCCGGACTCGGCCTGACTCAGCCAGAAACTCGGTTGACTCGGCCAGAAACTCGGAAACTCGGCCGAGTCAGACACTGTTTTTTGCTCCAAAACTCGCACAGGTGAGGAACTCGGGCATAACTCGGCTTGGACTGGCCCGATTCCGAGTTGACTCGGCCGAGTTTGCGAACCATGAACCAAACTGTGTTTAGAACTAAGGCTTATTTTGTTAAGCTACCAATCATACATCAATACCAGTAGAGGCATGGCTGTTATTGTTGTGCTATTTCAACAATCTTCCGAACCCACAAGTGAGGCAAGTATAAACAAAGGCCACACATGAGTATCCATTAGACATGAGATGCTCCTCCCCTGCGCTGCTTCTCTGTGCTTCTAGTTGTTAACTATATCTAAAATCCAACTTAAATTATTCACGGATATTGGTCCGAATAGTGATTAAATTGTAGAAATTTAGAACCCTAGAACCTACCTGATCTCCGAACATTATTAGCACTTAAAACCAGCAAAATATGTCAAACAACTGATAGCAGTGCAAATAAAAGAAAATAATCAATAACACACAACAACCACTTTTCCTATTTACTCATCTCATGATGCCAAGAAGCCGTACCTGGTTTGTTGAGAAATCAAAGCATCCTCAGTTTCTTCATCAATATTATCATTACCACTATTCATCAGATTTGTCGCTGTGAGGTGAGCTTGAGTGCTCTAACGAACTGACCTTATCTCTGGGTTAGACTCTAAAACTGTCTAAAGAGTAATGTAGCAGTTCATTGTCCAGAAATATAAAATGAAATAAGAACTTAAAATTGAGGTCGACATAGAACAGTTCTAAAACCCTAGCTGGCCCAAGCACCAAAGCATTGCTTAATTGCACATTTGAGGATGATGAGGATGCTAAATTGGGGTAAGCTGAGTCAAATTGAACAGCTCAATTTTGGTTTGTCATCACAGTTTTGGGAACTTCTATAACCAAATTCAGCATAATACCAAATTGCAACGATTCCTAATGTAGCAACAAACTGATCTTTTTTGAAACAAGAAGTGCCGTAGAGTAAAAAGGATTTTCATAAAGCAATTTACCTGAGAATCCCAATTACAGCAACAAAACAAAGTTGAGTTTGAGTAGCAGAACTGACCTGTTCCAATTGAGACCTTAAAATACACATGTTTGGATCCATCTCCACTCTGTTGGATTCACCATTTCTCAATGCCTTGCAATTCCATATACAGAAATTAAATCAAATTCAATCTGTTCTGCTAATCTACTACCCATACACCAATACTGACTGAGCCCTGATGCAGCACACCTCTCAGCAGCCTCATCTCCAATGAAGCCTCCAGAGAGGCCTCCAGCCAGATAGGGTTGTCAATGGGTACGATACGGGTAGGGTGGAAGCATTTTCATACCCTACCCATTAAGAGTTGACCTTATCCATACTCTACCTTTACCCGTTAAGAATTTGTCTTATCCTACCCTATCCGTACCCGTTAAAATTAGTGAGTAACGAAATGATAGTGGGTGAATAACGAATAACACTAATATATTGGTTTTATTATTTTTACAAATATACTATCAAAACTCATCATGTCATACATATGCAATCACAATTATTAATATAAATATCAAAATATAAATAAACAATCAATTGTAACTAATAATTTTTTTATAAAGAAAAAAATAAAAAATTCAAATATCTCTTCTAACAAATTCAAAATTCAATTCGTTAATTAAATAATAAAACATTCAAATAAAAAAAAGTAATATGTTTAATATTATATTCATCTTACACCAAAATGCATATATTTTCTCATGAATTAACGTTGATACAATTATATGAGAAATATAAAATTGAATAAATTGAATATAATATTTATATATCTATATGTAATTTATTTTATATAATTACCCGTTACCTAATGGGTACTAAATAGCCGTTACCCGTACCCATACCCATTTAGCTAACGAAAAAAAAATCCTTACCCATACCCATACCCAATAAGCTAACGAAAATAAATCCTTACCCATACCCGACTTATCGAATACGATATGGGTAGGGTAAATGGGTAAACGGTTTTCATTGACACCCCTACAGCCAGATAACCCGACTCACCATTCTCTTGCATCGTCTTCTCTCAAAAACAAAACCTGGTAAAAAATGTTGTTACTTTTAACCGCGTTTGAGTTTTATTACTTGCTAATTCTCTCCCGTAATTTCCTTTTTTTTTTGTCGCATTTAACTTGAGGAGGGGAGTTACTTGGTAGAGAGAGAATTAGCTGGTAGCGGAGAGTGAAAGCTGCAGAGCCGAGTGTGGTAGTTGCGATCGCACCTTGCTCGATTTCGATTCATCTAAGGTGACAGAATATTTATGTTTAGATCCGAGGCGTTGAAGCAGAATCCGCACGATTATGAAAGGGGTCCCGTGCATGCAACCTCGGGCCAGATTGACCCAGATTCTGACTGAATGGTTCTGATGTATGCAAAAATATTATGTTACCTCAGACCACATTACTCCATAACCAAAGTTACATCGTAGCGAGAGAAGCGACTACCCGGGAAGATCCTTTCGGAAAAAAATTCGTAATGGGCTTGTAGGAACTATTCACAACTTACCCATACATGCAAGGCCTATGGGCTTTCAGGACCGTTAAACATCTAAAAGACTTCGTCTCTTTTCTCAACAAATTAAAAAAAAATATCATGCTAATTCCTCGTACACATACATCGGGTGACAATGACTAATGGGCGAGTAACACGCCAGCCACCGCGCATCTTTTGTCATCCTTTAGATATTCTGCAGCGAAATCAACTAGTTAAATTAGTAGCGGGCCAGTGCGGGCCGGCAAATGTTTAGGCTGCAGATTTTTTTATGTGGGCAGTGCGGGGCAGCAAATATGAAATTTATGAAGGTTAGGATTCCATACAAACTATACATATAACGATTTAGTCGATATTCGGATCAATATTTTCGTTTTTAAATTCTAATGGTCGATCTGAACTGTTCAAAATGATTTCATATGAATATATACTTACAGATCAAATTTTATATCTTAAAAAAAAATTACTATTTTTTAAAATAGGTAGAAAATTAATCACTCTTTTTGGATGGTTTAGAATTTTCAAATTAAGTGATTTTTTACTTATCTTAAAAATTAGTAAAATATTCTAAAAAAGTATAAAATTCGGTCTACAAATGAATATTCATATGGATAACATATTGAACAATTCGAATCAACTATTAAAAATTTGAAAACGGAAATATTGACTTGTATTACGAATCAATCTGTACTCTACAAAGAATGCAGAATTGAGTCGTCTTCCTATGAGATAACATAATATTTGAGTTTAGATCCGGATCGTAATTTGAATCAATTCAGCCTGAGGTGAGATTGCATTATCCTTTTAATTTTAGTGCTAAAGCACCGGATCTAAACTAAACAAATTTGTTCATCGCAGCCTCTCAGGTGATATGAATTTTATAGGATCAGAACCGTGCCAATTAAATAGAATATGCATATATACTTGTAGGATACATTGGATTCTACACAGTAGCCTACTGAGTAGGCCAGTATTCCGATTTTTTTTTGTTACCACCTCAAATATTTATAATTCTCAATTTACTATCGTTTGAATCAAAATTCAGAAGTTTTTTTTTTTTTTAAAACCTAATAGAAGCTATCAGGTGCAAAATTCAGAAGTTAGTACGTGAGATTGGGTTTGTGCATCAAATCTCTATTTTAATCTTTTATATGGCTTAATTGCTAACCAAAAAGAAATGGAAAAAATAATAATGGTGCGAAGACCCAGTATAGACCAGATTTGTACCCGTGCTAGTTTCTGAATATTGGTCCAAACAGTGGTAAAGTGAAGTTTGAGGTGGTAATTAACTAAATTTTTTTTGGGTCAGTACTCAAATAGCAAGATTAATTAAGTTCTCCAAATTTGCATCTAATTCCGTCTATATAAATTTAAGATAGTTATTTTGTAACTGTTAATTATCTAATAAAACTAGGAGTAATATATTTTTTTCAATAAAATGAGGTTTCAATACTATATATATATGTACTAGTTGGGTTTCAGTACTGGTTGTTTATTTCATTGGGCCATATTGGCCAGATCAGTTTGGACATTCAGTATACCAAGTCTGTAACGTAATTAGTCCGGTCTGAGTCTATAATGCACGGGAACTTCTTCAATATTTGTGCCCAGATGGATTGGATGGTATGAATTTGTTCCTCAGAATCTCAAAATTTGAGTTCTGAAGATGATATTAATTCACGTACATAGTATAAACAAGAGAAGGAAAATAGTAGAACTAGGATGTTCCTAAGTTCATCAAGTCTTTTTGTAAACTCAATTTCAAACGATGAATCCAAACTATTGAAATCTTTCTACCTTATAAGTAATGCGTCTACATGTGAAAAATTTTAAGTTTTGAATTAATTTAGTATAAAGTCAAGTGGTCAAAATTATAAAGTTTATTAATTTCATTTTAATTCATTCATTTTTTGGACACTTTTTGACTACTTGACACTATACAAAATTAATTTAAAATTTTAAAATGTTCATATCTAGACGCTTCACTCATAAAGTAGAAGAATTTCAACAGTTTGGATTTATTGTTAGAAGCCAATACAATAAATTTTAAAATTGAATTCATAAAGAGACTTGGTGAACTTAGGAACACCCTAGTGCTACTCCAAGGAAAATATATTTAACATAGTGTTGTCTTTGTTGTTTGCCTGAAACACTGGGCTTGCCCGGAGATAATGTGGGCTTCAAAGCTCAATTCTTGAATAGTCCAATTTTCATGTATATACATACACAACCCGGTTCAAGAAACCATCTGTCTATATATCTGTACAATTTTGCATAGATATACAACTTGAAAGTGGAAAGTATACTGTGAGCATTGGAATCAAATTGGTTGAATGCACGCTATTTTTCATCCAATTTGCTTCATGATGAGTGTCCACTGCT
The DNA here is from genome assembly GCA_024447775.1 of Carex cristatella. Lineage (NCBI taxonomy): Eukaryota > Viridiplantae > Streptophyta > Magnoliopsida > Poales > Cyperaceae > Carex > Carex cristatella. The sequence continues at coordinate 7,009,964 of JAJHPF010000011.1, read as the reverse complement.
TGATAAAACACATACACATCATGAAGTGAATCGAACAGAAGAGAGTAGATATCAGATTGATTTGAATCCAATGTCTATCAAACGTGTTCTGCTCCCATATAAGAACCTCTTCAATGCCTTGCAAAATGACTTACAAAGTCCTACATGTCTCTTTCTCTCTCTTACCTGTCAATTTCATTCTCAATTTTATGGATACAGAATGCTTGCAATATATGAAATCTTTCAAAATATGAAAACTTTCAACTCTCTTTCATTTCACTTCATTCAACTACAATCAAAATATACGATAGACTATCAGAAGCTCTCTTTCTCTATGAAAATATGCGACTGTTAGAAAGTTGTCTCTTTCATTACGCTTCAATCAAAATATACTCTCTCCTACATGTGTCTTTCACCGATGTTGCAGTTTTGAAATTGAAGCCTCCGAATTTTTTTTTTAACAACTGCATGCAATTGCATATTGATATGATGAATGGAGAAGCTCTAACATAATGCAGGGAAGGGTTAGATACCTCAAACTTTTTTTATTAAGAAAAGTCAACTATTTTAAATCGAATTGTACAATTAAAATGAACAAACTAAAGCCGCACAAGAAAAATCGCTAAATTTTAAATTATTGAGAAAACATCAACAATCAACCCAGAACCGTCTCTACCAAAAATGTGGGCCACTGATAAGAATCGTTCCAAGTCAATCAACTATTCGTTTTTGGTTCACAATTAATTATAGCTTCCACACTTATTCATTAATTTGAGGCCATCTATCATAAATAAAGAAACATAATCAAATAATTAAACATGCTGATTCAAATAATCAAGATTATATGGGTTATTTGTCAAAAGCACAGGTTCTATGATGTGACTAAGGCAATGTCCTCTGATGTGGCAAAGATAATTAAAGACACATATTGTCTGATGTGAGAGGTCATGTTTTCAAAATCCGAATGAAAAAAATTCTTTGTTATAATAACAAGAGTTTAAAAAAAACTCAAGGAGGGATGGGCATCCTCTATCCTTCAACTTATGAACATAGCACTGTTAGTTAAATAGAGATGGAAATTTAAAGATCCATGTAACAATGGGCTCTGGAAGCAAGTGATAAACATGAATTACTTCCAAACCCACCCTCTTCCCTCATTCTCTTCCTTTTGGCCAGCTGTCCAAGGACTGATATCTGGTTATAGACCAGGGATTAATAGTTCTGTCTCCTTCTGGTCAGATATCTGGTTTGGAGAGCATGCTTTAGCCACAAGTCCACAACCTACCATTTTCTTTTTGAATTATGTAGTAATCCAGACATTTCCCTTCCTGAGGTTATTGAATCAAAGGGGCTCGGTGTGACTTTCAGTAGAACCCCTATAGGAGTAGTTAAATTTGAATGGCAGGAGGTTTTACAAATAATTCACTCTTTTTCGTCCAATGTAAAACATGACAGCCTTCGTTGGTTATGGGGTACAAAAGGGACATATACAGTCAAATCTCTGTATAACCTCCTAAGCTTTGGAGGAATACAAGAGCTTTATGCTATGGAATGGTGGAGCCTCCCTATACCCCCAAAAATTAGGGTGTTTATGTGGTTAGTCCAAAAAAATAAAATTTTGACTAAAGATAACCTCATTTCTAAAAGCTGGAAAGGTTCTCCATAACGCCACTTTTGTTTAGAAAATGAAACTGTTGATCATCTTTTTTTCCAGTGTTCTAAAGCTCGACAGGTTCTTTTATGGATGGGCCATTGCCGACACTTCATGCAAGATTGGGCTTCTTTTCAGGATGCACTCCATTTTGGTTTTAACTTACCATCTAAAGCCAAAAAATATTTTTTGATTATGATTAGTGCACTTACCTGGACGATTTGGAATTTGAGGAATACTATCTGTTTTAATTCTTCATACCCTGACACAGTTCACACTATGGTTACTAATATTGTTCATTTAATTCTATATTGGTCAGGTGCTGTAGAGGGTCAGGATGCTCCGGCAAGGAAGGACTGGCTGCCCAAGACAATGGATGACATACCCTTGCAAGAATGGGATCCGGCCAGTGCAGGTGGAGTTGTGCAGTCTTCAGAAGATGGCACTTAGTTAAATCTTGCAACATTTAGTTTATTTAGGAACTCTTTTGTGTTGTGGAGCTTTCTGCTATACTTACAAACGATACATGTTTGGCTCTACTTTTATTATCTTGATGGTTGACATACTGTGGGTGAATCTTTTGGTTATTATGTAAACGTTTTACTTTGTTTCTATATGCAACGGGCTCTATGCATTATTTATTCTCATATCCCATGAAAAGAAAAATATATACCACAAATATTGTATAACACAGTTTGTTTTTGTAGTATATTTTTCTTTGACCGTAATTTAAAAGTAATTTTTGAGTGATCACTGAAATTGTGAGGCCAATAGAATAGTTTTATTTTCAATGATGTTTTCGTGCTTTTGGTATTACCACTGGTAATATATGGTTTGGAAGTCAATCATAATGGATATTTTGATAAATTAACAATAATATAGAGAGATGGGCTATGGTGAGTTGCAAAATAAGATTTTTGTTTTACTTTACGCTTATATCTCACTTTTCAAAGTCTAAACAATCGATCCAAACCGATCAACATGATCTTTATATTAAAATGTACTTGGAAATCAAATTTTACATTATTTGGAATATTTTTACTATTTTTTGAGAGCGGTAGAAAATCATTATTTTTGGATGGATTATGGATCATAAAAAACAATAATTTAAAAAATTCTAAATAAATAGTAATAAATTTCAAAAAAATGTAAAATTTGGTCTCCTTGCATATTTTAATACATAGATCATGTTGAGTGGTTCGGATCGACTTTTTGAACTTTCAATAGTAAAAAAATATGAGCATGAAGTAAAATAAGACTCTTACTTCACAACTCACCATAACCCAACTCTATATTTATATATAGTTTAGAGTGAAATGTTACGGATACTATAAAATTGACTCTCATACTTAATATGAAAATTTTATAAGATTAATTCTAATAAATGTTGGACTCGCATAACTTTAAAGTCTCCCTCTGTTCCTGACTGTTGAGCCATTCCACTAAAGAATGGTGATGATTGCAACCTTTAAATTAATTAAAATTTGAAGTGGTGGACTATCCAATAAACATATTTGGAGCACAATTTTGTTCTATTAAAAATCAATGTTGGACCTCGTTAGTTAGGCAACAAATTGAATTGGACAAGTCCGTGAGTGCATGGAATGCTCCTCAGGTCAGTACGATCAGTGATAATTAAACTAATTCATTAGGGTGGTAATTAATTGCAGGTTATAAATGTGAACTATATATTTTATACTCTCCTTTCTCTGACTTATTTTGAGAACTTGGTTTGGGCTGACCAGAAGTACTTTATAAAATAATAAATTGGCAGTATATATTACCTGAAGTTTAGCAACATATATATAACAAAACAATTTTATCAACACTACAAATAGGTCCAATATTTGGAGTCAATGTTGTGGAGTGATGGTGAGATTGATGAAAATATGAGTCATAAGATATGAGTGGGTTGGGTTAAATGGCGTCAGGCATCTGGTATCCTATGCAAAGGCGGATCTTGGATTTTCGTTAGACTGGGGGGGCAAAAATAAAATCGAATCAGGTTTAAATAGCCAATCGGATTTAAACCCATTAACTAATTGGGTATTTGATAAAAAAAATAATGCTTTAACTTATACTTTATAATGCTCTGACTTGTAATTTATGATATTTTGACTTATAATTATAATTACCAATCATATTTCAAAAAATTTATTTTAATTTTAACTATAAATTTAACCCGAATTACCAATTAAACATTCAGAGGGGGACAAAAACATTTCCAGGGGGACAAAGCCAGTCGGAACCGATAAATCTCCACTAAAACTCAAAATCCAGGGGGGGCGGCTGCCCCCCCCTGGAATACACTGGGTCCGCCCCTGATCTTATGTGACAGGAAAATTCCACAAAAACTTAAAGGCAAGTTTTACAGAACGGCGATCAAACCTGCAATGTTGTATGGTTCAGAATGTTGGACTACTAAAAGACAACATGTCCAGAACATGAGTGTAGTAGAGATGCATATGTTACGATGGATCTGTGGACATACAAGACGCAACCGAATTAGAAACGATAATATACATGATAGACTTGGAGTGCCACTGATTAAAGAGAAGCTTGTCCAATACCGCTTGAGAAAGCTTGGGCATCTCCAACGGAGACCTCCAAAGGCACCGGTTCGTACTAGAATCATACGTCGTATCGAAAACACAAGAAGAGGGAGAGGTTGGCCAAGATTGACCTGGGAGGAAGCAGTGAAAAAAGACATGAAAGATTGGAATATATCCAAGGAGCTAGCTTCAGATAGGAATGTGTGGAAGTTAACGATTCACGTACCAGAACCGTGACTTAGAAAATAGTGTTTTAGTCGTGTCTAGGGATAGTATTATAGGCTATAGACCACACGACTAGAGACTTGGAGTCTAGGACGTAGAGCTTTGACATCTACGATCTATAGTGTAGGTATGATGTATTTAATTTGTTATTAGTATTAGTATTAGTCGTATTACTATTATTAGAGGTACTATTATTACTATTTTATGACTATCTACTTTTCAACATGTGACTACGATGATTGGATTTCATTTCTAGCTTACCCCAACTTGTTTGGGACTAAAGATTTAGTTGTTATTGTTGTTTTACAAATAAGTCCTATAAATCCAACACCCTAAACAGTATTTGAATCAATAAATGTGGTAGTACGTGTATCCGAACACTGGTGTCCCCTCCCTCCCTCCCTCCTCTCTTGTTGCTTGATACAGTTCGAATCGCATCACAAGTCACAATTTAGGTGATTGAAAATTATGTGGAAAGCTTTGAGGGAATGTTGTAACTTATATATTTTGAATTTTATCATAATCAAGAGTCATCATGTGCTCAAATATACGAGTGCCAAGAGATACGTATGTTTAATTAAAGTTAATTTGTTTGTCATAAATAAGTAATTAGGTGTGAGTTTTATGTGATCATGTTGGTGGGGGGATAACAATAGTACGTAATACATGTTATGGTGTTTTGAGATATTTTTTAATTACTCCTGAGGTTAGGTTATTTAGTGCATTTTGATATATTTACTAAAAATAATTAAGAGTTATTGTACTAGTTGGTAGGAGTAACAATCCAAAAACTGAATGTAAAAGATTGAATTAATGTTGTTAATATTATTACAATTATCTAGATTAGTTGAGTTTATCTCGGTATTTTAAATTAAACTTGCCATTTTGTATCATTACTATATATATATATAAATATATGCTGTTATTGAATGTTAAATGCTTTTATGATGTTTGCACGACATATTTTTATTTTATTTTTATAGGTAGACTATTATTGTTTTTGAAATAGATCACTTTTAACTATTGTTTTAATTACTCCATAGTACGGACTAATTTGTGTTGTGCATATTGAAGAACAATTCTAACTATCATTCTTGGACGGCGAAGAACAATTCCAATCGTCATCCTCGAAAAACGAAGAACAATTCCAACCGTCCTTTTCGAACGACGAGGAATTGGTTCAACAGATGCCACAGAATCCTTTATTTGAAATAGCTTCACTCTAGAAAATTATACCACAAAGAGACAAACTATCTAATACAACATTTGTTGTGGTATATGTATTTCCTCTTTTTTTCTTGGATGGAAACAAGAAAAAATAATCCTGTCTTTGACATATCATCTTTTTCTGTAAGTGTGAACCACAATTGAATATACGGAGCATTAGATGTCTTGATCAGGAATAAGTCGTGCGTCAAGTTGCATTAATTCATAACTTGGAATATTTAATGACTAGGACGTCGAAAATTACTCTATTTCTTGACCAAACCGTGTGGGCATTTGAACAAGTCTCGACCACGTAGAATTCAAACTAACTAGAAGAGTGCTGTAGGGTTAAAATGCCCCATTGATTTTGTCCTCCATCATGCCCCAACATCATTATCTCTAATTTCAAAGTTTAAATAATTGATTCGAACCGTCCAACATGATCTTCATACTAAAATTTGCTTGGATAACAAATTTTAGATTTTTAGAATTTTTTTTTACTAATTGTTAGAGGGGTACAAAATCAGTATTTTTGAATGGTCCAAAATCTTCTAAAAATAGTGATTTTGTACTTTTCTTAAAAAACAGCAAAACAATTTCAAAAAATATAAACTTTTGTATCCAAGCATATTTTAATATAAAGATCATATTGAGTGATCTGGATTGATTGATTACTCTTTAAAACTAGAAATAACAATGTTGGAGCATGATGAGGCACAAAATTAATGAGGCATTTTAACCGTACTCATAAAAGAATTACTAATTAAAAGTTGCCGACTAAAATTATTAAGTACTAAAACAAGCACGCTTTCCGCATTTCCATTAAAAAAGAAAAGAAAAAACAAACAGCACTAAATCTATACACATATATAGTGAAACATGCAGATCGAATTTGCCATCGGTTCAAATGAAACGAGATATTTAAATTTTATAGGAAATCAAATTATAATATTTTGTAATTTGTTTCACTTTTCTAGATTTTGAAGATGGTTATAAAAAAGTCATTTTTCAAAAATCTAAAAAATAGCAAACAAAATACTAAAAATAATAAAACTTGGTTTTTCATAATTGTCTGTGTGTTTGTGATAAAAAAATATGTAGTATACCAGATCGTTTAGTTATATAATTGCAAACCTGATTGGGTAAGAAATAATATATAATTTTAAAATCAGACCTTTAGTTATATTATTGTGGTATAGTTGTTCTATTTTTTTTTTCTTTCATGGGATACAAGAAAAAGGAATCTTTATGTGAATCATCGATTATTATTTTTCTTTTAAATAGCTATTTAAGTACCCAGCTCACTCTTGTTGAATTGTGCCATAATTTACTTGTATGTTTAACTAGATTTGCAAAACATAAATAAATTGAATTTTACAATTTTCATCACAATAAAAGGTTTGAGAGTTATACATCAAGGATGAAATAATGAACTGCTATTCAATATCAAGAATGTGGTCATAAAGCACAAGGCATTGGACAGCACAAGAATCATCTTAAGATTAAGGATATTAAATCTGTAATATTGGTAAAATAAGTTTGAGAATGAACTAAGTAAGACCTATTGTTGGATCCAGATTGGTCAATAAGTTTAAGAATGAACTAAGTAAGATCTATTGGTAAAATAAGTTTGAGAATGAACTAAGTAAGACCTACTGTAATCTTTAATTATACACTGAAATATAATAAATAAAACATATTTGTAATCGATTGAGGCTACAGTACTATACAAATATAGTTCACTTTGGTCCGTACTATGGATCCATATCTTTATTTTAAAGTCTAAATAGTCAATCCGAACCATTCATCATGATTGGATCTACAGTTAGTAGCTGCTACCAATTTAGAAAAAAAAATATATGTACTTGGAGACCAAAATTTAACCTTTTTTAAATATTTTTACAATTTTTAGATAGATAGAAAATTTATACTTTTGAATGATCTAGAATCTTTAGATCAATTGATTTTGTACCTATTTAGAAAATAGTAGAAAAAACTATAAAATGTAAAAATTGGGATCCAAGCACATTTTCATATGGAGATCATGTTCAGTAGAACGTATTGACTATTTACACTTTGTAAAGATATGTATCCATAGTATATATCAAAGTATGCTATGCATATTACCATAGTCTCTCTTTGAAATATATTGAATAATGTTTATTTTGTCATTGCTCTTTTTCTTTCTTCTTTTAAATTCATTCATAATAATTTGCATTACATTACTATCAATTTTTGTCAAATATCAATCACTTTATTTGTAATCAATAAATAAATACAAACAAGATGATTTTTATTAGAGGAGATAGCAAAGAGAATGATTCAGCCATATATAAAAGTGAAATTTTCATTTTGTTTCGAACTATCGTTAAAAACCTAAAATCTTTCAAACTTACAATAGTAAAAAAAAGCACTACTATAAGAAAATTGAGAAACACCTACCTTCAGAAATTTCAAATTAATATGCAATTTACTTTTAAGGAAATTGACAAACTCGCTGTTAGCAAATGTTTTAATTTAAAATGAATGCAATATTGTTAAAGAAAGTAGGGACAAATTTGTTCAAAATATTTAAAAATTCAAATTTATTATGTGGATAATAAAGAATTTGGTGGTAATATCATCATCCCAAATCAAAATGTACAACCTAAGTCAGGGCGTAATATTATCTTACTAAAACAATGTCTTTGATTAATTATATACTGACTAGGTAGCAAAAAAACGAAAAAGGAGACTCAAGAGGAGGCTCAGAACTGGATGCCAGAGGAGGTGATTGATGCTATCCCTCTACAGATGTGGGGACCAGGAGAAAATTAAGTGGTGCCTCATCAACCAAGGGAGCCAACACAGTAGGGGGAGATATGAGGAAGTAGTGGTTAGAAGCAGTGTTATTAGGAGTTGTTTAATTTAAAGATGATGTTTATGTTTAACTTTTGAAGGTGCCTGTATACCTTACTTTTGTTCCTTGCATATAGGCAAGATGTGTTGGATTAATCACATACTTAGGTGATGAACTGGAAATACCAGTAGGGTTGAGAGCTTTGTTCTAATAGCTCTCTACAAAAACAGTCATGTATTTTTTTTTTTTTTAAAAGTAGGATTTTTCCACCAATTTCATTAGAAACCATAGTCATACTGTTACCAATTCCAAACATCTGGAGTAAGAACAGATATAGTCAAACTGGTATGAACCAGTAGCACAAAACCAGAAAAATATAGATATGATCTCTCAAACCCTATATGTTTCTCGCAGATCTCTTTCTCTCAAACCCTAGATACTTCTCCCATATTTTTTTCTATCAGCAACTTGGATAACGATAGGTCAATCGGAGTGCTGATTTTATAACTTACAAATATTATTTGTCCATTTAGTTTGTTTTTTTGAAATAGTGTGGCATTGCCGCTCGTTGGCATAATAAAGGTACATTTTTTTTGGTTTAAATCAGTTTTATAACTTACAAAGATTATTGGTCTAATCAGCTTTTTCTTTTGAAATAATGTAGCATTGCTGCTTGTTAGGGGGTGCTTTTTTTATGCACAGGGCAACTCATTTCTAGCGGTTCCAAGCACAAAACAGTTAGAAAAAGTACCTTCTCTGCTAGTTGTTCTAGTACAGAAAACCACTAGAAGAAATACCTCCTCTGCTAGCGTTTAGAATACGCTAGAAGATCTCCCCCTCGTTAGTAGAGCCTATATCTTTATCTGTAGTAGTGGATGAATGAAAAAATGACTATCCCAACATAAAATGAGCAACGTCAGTGACTTACTAGGTACATCAAGTCAAGAAATCTCATGGTGTCAATTTCTCATTGCTATTGATTTATCAAAGTAAACTAATGAAGTCTTGATATATGTGGAGCCTATAAAAAGAGAACATAAAGAGGCGGTTACTGTGAATAAAAATGGGGAAACCAAACACACTTATGTTTCTCCTCTTTGTTATCATAGATTCAGTTGTTACCGCTATAAATTCAAACAGAAGAATCCCAGTAGGAGTTATACTCGATTTGGACACCCTTGTGGGCAAAATGGCTCGAACAAGCATTGAGATGGCTGTGGAGGATTTCTACACTGTACATTGGAATTATAGTACCAAACTTGTGCTCTATACCAGAGATTCCCACCAGGACAATGTGAAGGCTACATTAGCAGGTGACCAATCAAATTATAAAACTCTATTATTTTTTTAAAGATTGTGCGAAGTACTCAACTTTTATTTCAATGTCCAGAATTCATAGTTAAAAGTATAGTTATCAAACTATTGCCAACACGAAATAGTAATTATGGTCTTCAGGTTTGTAATTCACTTGAACCAAATCCCACTGTAAATGTTTTACCCTTTCTTAATTAACAAACCCGCAGTAGATCTCTTTTATTTTATTTCTTTTCAACACAATCCCCTACAAAATAAAAACTTCAATCTTCTTGCAGCACTAAACTTGCTACAAAACAATAAGACTGAAGTCATCATTGGACCTCAGAAGTCCTCACAAGCTGCCATTGTCTCTGAAATCGGTAACACCAGTCATGTGCCAGTAGTTTCATTCTCAGCTACCAGCCCAACTCTTTCTTTCATGCAATTCCCCTACTTTATTAGGACAACCATAAATGATGAGGCTCAAATAAAAACCATTACCTCTCTCATCAAAGCCTACGGATGGCGAGAGGTAGTTCCAATATATGAAGATACTGATTTTGGATGGGGCATTCTCCCCTTCCTTGCTAATGCCCTTGAAGAGATCAATGTGCGTATCCCCTACCGCAGCTTAATGTCAAAATTGTCAACAGATGACCAAATCAAGGAAGAACTCTACAAATTACAGACCATGCAAACCAGGGTTTTTGTTGTACACGTGTCTTCTTCCTTGGGCTCTAACCTATTTTTGATGGCTAAAGAGGTAAGGATGATGGGTGAAGGGTATGTATGGATTATGACAGATGAAGTGACAAACATGGTCTATTCCTTAAATGAAAGTGTTACCAGTGCAATGAAGGGGGCTCTTGGTGTACGGCCATATATACCCAAGACTGACGAGTTGAATATCTTCACAACCAGATGGAAAAGGAAATTCCATGAAGACAATCCCCAGGAAATGTCTAATAAGCCTATCATCTATGCATTATGGCCTTATGATACCATCTATGCACTAGCAATGGCCGTAGAAAAAGTAGGAGTTCAAAATCTAAAAATTGACAACTCTACAGCCCCTCTGCCACTCCATGCCTCTTCTAATGGACCACGAATTCTTGAGGCAATCACAAATATCAAGTTTCAAGGATTGAGTGGAAACTTTGAATTAATAAACAGACAGTTGCGGTATTCTTCATTTGAAATAATTAACATTGTTGGAGGGGGGATAAGAGAAGTTGGTTATTGGAGCGAAGATCAAGGATTATCAAGGGTATTAGATGAAAGCAATAAGAAGAATTATTATTCATCATCACGAGGAGATTTATATCATGTCATTTGGCCGGGGGAAACCACTGATGTGCCCAAGGGTTGGGAAATCCCAGTTAGTGGGAAAAAATTACGTGTTGGAGTGCCAATAAATCCACATCCTACTGAGTTCGTGAAGGTGGAGATAGACCCCGTTACAAATGCAACAAGAACAAGCGGATACTCAGTTGATGTGTTTGAAACAGCTGTAAAGCGATTGCCTTATGCAGTCCCATTTGAATATGAACCATTTGCAATGACATCTGGCAAAAGCTCACTCACCTACAACGAATTTGTTTATCAAGTTTTTCTTGGGGTATGCATCTCCTTATGATATAGCTAAATCATTTTTCTCAAAAATAATATGATATTAATTTTGCAACAACTGCCATTAATTTAAGCTTTCCTTGAATAAGAGTAAATCCATTTGAAAGGTTAAATTTGTTCAACATACTGTTAAGACTATGGTATTTCTACCCTCCTGTCATGCATATTATTTGAGACACAACATTATAAGTACCTACTTATAATTACAATCGGTCAACATTTTTAACCAAGCAACGATATGTACATATCTGTGCTCTATCAGCCATTATTTTTGTAGTTACTTGCCACTAATTATTCACTTTTCCCACTTTTTTCGATCTATGATCAAATACTTCTGTTTTAAATTCGATCTATGATCAATACTTGAAAACACCAAATATCTTTTGACTAAAGAAATTTCTGTCTTGCAGAAATATGACATAGTAATAGGGGACATTACAATAAGGTACAACCGTACACCCTATGCTGACTTCTCAATGCCATACACCGACTCAGGAGTAGGCATGATAGTGCGACTCAAGCAAGCTGAAAATAAAAACACATTTATTTTCTTACAGCCATTATCTTTTGATCTATGGCTGGGGAGCTTTGCATTTCTCATCTACACTGGCATCACCATATGGATATTGGAGCCAAAAATGAGGGACCCCCTTAAGAGATCTATATCAAGGCATGTTGGAACTATAGTACAATTATCCTTGTTCGCATATCGTAAGTTCTTATCATAAAATTTCTCACAATACCTAGAGTGGCTTTTTGTTATAAAAAAAATAATTTATTCTCAATGAGAGTTATCTTAAATTAGCAAGTTCGTTATTCACAAGCTAACATATTTGCAAATAAATGTAGAAGAGAAGCTAGAGAGCATCCTATCAAAGATAGTTGCTATTGTGTCCATCTTTGTTCTGCTAATATTGACCTCAAGCTACACAGCTAGTCTCTCATCGATGTTAACAGTACAACAGCTTCAACCAACAGCAACCGACATCTATGATCTAAAAAATAAAGGTGACTATGTTGGATATAATAGAGGTTCTTTTGTGGAGGGCTTGCTTCAGGAGCTCGGCTTTGACAAATCAAAGATAAGAGAATACGACCCTGAGGAATATACTGAGGCACTTGACAAAGGAAGTGCCAATGGAGGAGTTGCTGCAATCGTCGATGAAGTACCCTACATCAAGTTGTTCATTGCCAAAAGTTGCAAGACATATACTATGGTTGGACCGATTTACAAGACAGCAGGGTTTGGATTTGTAAGTTTAATGTTAATTATTTATTTCATATACTAGCAAGATATCAATTTCACGAACATGCTTTTTTTTTTTAAAACTTGGTAGTTGCTACCAAGGCTATATTATAAGATTTGATTAGTACAACATGTCCTACTTATTGTTACAACAAGAAGAATTAAAATCTATCTCAGGATTCGAAAACAACACCACTGATTACATCTTTATATCTTTTATCCTCATGAACATGCTTACACAAGCAAAATGTTCACCAAAAATCACAAAACTGTAGCCAAGTGAAGAAAGAATCATTGATATTTAACAAGCATGGAATTGTGTTTCAGCCTTTCAGGATATTAAAATCAAGAGTTGCTATTCTTCAACACCATAATATTTAAGTACCACTAGGGAAGAACTAAAACAAAGGAGCATTCTTTTCATGTTCAATTTGTTTGTCAATTAATCCCCATTGTATGGATCAGTGTTGTAAATAACGGTATGCGGTCGTCGGATGGGACAAGTACCGCCAAGCAATTAATTGGGAATAATCAGTCATAATTAGAAATAATCAGCCGATTAGTTGGAAAAATCTGTGATGGTTTGATTACCGCCCATGACTAATCGGCCAATTAATTGGCCTAAACGGATATTTTTTAAAACATTGGTATGGATAACAAATTTACATTCTTGATCTGTAATTGATGGACAGGCTTTCCCCAAGGGTTCTCGACTAGTCGCTGACATTTCCAAAGCAATCCTCAACATGACGGATGGGGATGACATAATCCAAATTGAGAAGAAATGGATAGGAGACTCAAACTGCTCAAGCAGTGGCAGCAGCAGCATGGAGTCAAACAGCCTGAACTTTGTTAGCTTCTGGGGGCTTTTTCTCATGACAGGGGTTGTTTGCACAATCTGTCTACTAATATATGCAACCATGTCATTCTGTAAAAATAGGCAAAAGAATACAAACATAATGAGCCTTGAAACGAGCACTGGTGAGACAATTGATATTGAAGGCTTACCTACTATGAACCAAGAGGAAGATCAAGTCAGTGATAGTGTTGGCATATCACCTGCTGAAAGTGACACTAACACTTCACCAACAGATACCAACATGTTATCATGATCTGAATTTACGATATAATTTATTTTATGGGTTGTGTCAACAGATCTTAAGAAGCTTCGGGCATTTTCTTCTGTAGTTATTGTCAGTACGAAATGAGGATAGCAGAAGTAATCCAGTAGCTAGTTAGCTAGCATGTTCTATTGTAATAAAGACATGATCTGAATTTTCAGATGTATACTTCTCATTAGCCAGACAATAAAATTATATACTGTGATGTAACTTTAAGTCTCTTAAACTATGTACTTCTCATTAGCTAGTATGTTCCAATGTGATAGTTATGTAACTTCAAGTCACAAAGTTTACCAGTCATTTGCTTTCCTCCTATAACACCCCTTCCTTGTTGTGCTGAATAACAATTTGCGTCTATGCAATGGCTTGTCATCACAATTTTGGGAACTTCTATAACCGAAGTTTGGTTTGTCATCACAATTTTGGGAACTTCTATAACCGAATTCAGCATAACACCAAATTGCAAAATGGCCCAATCTGATTGGAACTTGTATGTGTTTGGGTTCAATATACTAACAGTGCAATCTAAAGATAACACTCCCTCAATTCTCACAATTCAAATATTAGGAAAATAACTATGTAAGTATAATTAAGTTATTACAGTGAATCCATAATCCAAGAAATTCAATCCATAGCATTTTCATTAACTGCATTCGCATAATTCAAATTTAATTTTAGGATTTAACTTTCATTTAAGGATTCAACCTGCATTGTACAATTCAACTTACATTTGCATAATTCATCCGGCATTCTTTAGGATTTACCCTGCATTTATTGTATTCACCAAAATTGTTGGGTCTAGAATACTGACAATTGATTAACCAATACTTCCAATACCTCTCTATCATTCGACAACCCGTAGACTACATGGTAAGGTTGTGTCCTAGCAATCAAACTGTGTTTAGAACTAAGGCTTATTTTGTTAAGCTACCAATTGTACACCAATACCAGCAAGCGAAGCTGTTATTGTTATGCTATACTGATGAATTTCCCAACCTGCAAGCGAAGCAAGTACAAACAAAGGCCACATATTAGGCGTGAGATGCTCCTGCGCTGCGCTGCTTCTCTATGCTTCAAGTGGTAAATTCTATCTTAAATCTAATTTAAATTACTCATGGATATTGTTCCGAGTAGTAATTAATTTTTTTAAATTTAGAAGTACCCTAGAACCTACCCAATTTCCAAATATTATTAGCACTACAACCTAATATGTCAAACAATTGATAACAGTACACAACAACTTTTCCTATTTACTCATCTCACGATGCCAAGAAACCATACCTGGTTTTTTTGAAAAATCACAGCATCCTCAGTTTCTTCATCAATTTTATCATTACCCATATTCGTCATATTTGTCACTGTGAGGTGAGCTTGTGTGTTTTGACGAACTGACCTTATCTCTGGGTTAGAACCACCTTTCTAGGCTCTAAAACTCTTCTAAAGAGTAATGTAGCAGTTCATTTTCCTGAAAAATAAAATGAAATAAGAACATAAAATTGAGGTCAACATAGAGCAGTTCTGAAACCCTATCTGACCCAAGCACCAAAGCATTGCTTAATTGCACATTTTAAGATGATGAGGGTGATAAATTGGGTTAATCTGAGTCAAATTGAATAGCTCAATTTTGGTTTGTCATCACAAATCTAAACCCAAATTCAGCATAACACCAAATTGCAACAATTCCATAAGTTTACTATATATGTATCAATCCCCAACATAGCAGCAAATTGCTCCTTTTTCAAATAAAAGTGTGCCATAGAGTAAAAAAAAATTCATAAGGCAAATTTACCCGAGAATCCCAACTACCACAACAAAACTTATTAGTTGAGTTTGAGTAGGAGAACTGACCTGTTCCAATTGAGACCATAAAATACACCTGTTTGGATCCATTTCCACTCTGTTGCATTCAGAATTTCTCAATGCCTAGCAATTCCATATACAGAAATTAAATTAAATTAAATTCAATCTGTTCTCCTAATCTAATACCAGTAAGAACAGAATTTCAAAGTATCTTACATCAATACTGACTGAGCCTTGATGCAGCACACCTCTCAGCAGCCCCATCTTCTGTCAAATCTAATACCAGTAAAAAAAAAATGTAGTTACTTTTAACCGGGCTTGAGATTTATTACTTTCTGTAATTCTCTCCCGTAATATCTTTTTTTTTTGGGAAATTTGTTTTTATGCCACTTCAAAACTTGAAAATTATGAAATTGCCACCCCAAAATAAAAAATTAGTTATTTGCCACCCAAAATCATGAAATTAGTGATTTCTCCTGCGCCAAAGCTCCGCCAAAAAAAATTTCTCATAACTTTACGATCCCTTCTAGCTGTTGTCTGTTACTTCTCTCCCCGTCTAGAATATACTGGAAGGTCTCCATTTATATCTCTCCTTAGTTGATCCGCTTTTTGCGTGAAAACCACACTTTTTTTTTTGCTCATCCGTTGATTGATTCTACAGAAGCTATAGAGCAAATGGAGAGGTGGTTTAAAATTGGTCTCGGTGGAATGGAAGCTTCCTCTTTTTCAACCTTTGTCTTCATTATTATAAGCTCTTTGTTTTGTTTGACTTGAAAGCATAGATCTGTTTGGTGCAGGAGAGAAGGCGAAGGAGGTTATCCGTTGAGGGGTATTTTAGAAAATATGAAACTATAATTTTTATACAATAGTTTTTTGTCTAATTTTAATTAAAATTGTATAATAAATATATAATTAGAGCAAATTCACTAATTTTATAATTTTAAAGTAGCCAATAACTAATTTTCTGTTTTGAAATAATAATTTCATAATTTTCAAATTTTGATGTGACATAAAAAAAATTTCTCTCTCTTTTTTTTTTTTCTAGGGGTGCGGAGTTGCTTCATAGAGAGGAGATAAGGTATTAGGTTGGGCCTAAGCGTCCATCGTAGCAAGGAGAAGGTCCTGTTTGGGATAAGAATTTGTTATGAAGCGTCCGCCAGGGAAGATCCTTTTGGAGAATAATTCGTAATGGGCTTGTTCGAACTAAGCACAACCTTCCCATACAATGAAGGCCTATGGGCTATCAGGCCCGTTAAGCTTCTAAAAGACTTCGCCTCTTTCCTCAACAAATTACTTAGTGGGTAGCCATTCGAAGTTATGGTTTATGTCTGCTTTGCTTTAGTATGTGTTCAGATTCATGTGTTTAGTCCGCTTGTTTTAGTACTAAGAATTTTTTACCCCGCTATTCTTACTTTCGATATGAATCCGTTGTAAATGACCTTCAATCTTTCAATATGACTTGGTAGGTCCTATTTTTTTTTTTAGAAAAATATTTTATTTTTAATCGAATTGTACGATTAAAAACATGAACATGCCAAAATTCTTATAAATAATTGATAAAGCATGCAACCATCAATCTCGACCCATCTCTAACAAAAATATGAGGAACTAATGGGTTCCAAAATTATGAATTATTTTTTTTGAGTAAAGATTAGAGGTCAAGCCATCCAATTATTTAATATCTTTATTATTATAACAAATGATTTCTCTCATTTGGATTTCGAACCTATGACCTCTCACATAGAGACCATGTGCCTTAGCCACTAGACAAAATTATGAATTATTAGTTTCTAACTTTTAATTAGTACTTCTTTGGTCACATTTTTGGCTTGAATTCTACGTTGTCTAGAATCGTTGAAATGTCACATGGGTTGGCCAAGATTTGAGAGTAATTTCAAGTCAATTTTGACCTAGCTATATATATATTGGAAGATATGCATATGCAACTTGCATTATTTATTCCTCTCAAGTCATCTATATTCTTCCATAGGTCTGACTGTGGTTTACAATAACAGCATAATTTTGCACCTATTTTTTTGGGTGTTCGGGTTATGGGTGGGATTTTACTATGTCCGTGGAGGAAAAAAATTCAGTTGAGCAATTTTTTTTTTTCGACATGCACAATAATAGAGCCGAACAGAGCCTTAGGTGTTGATATTACCACCCAAAAATGTTTATTAATGACACAATTAATTTGAATTTTTAAATATTTTGGACAAATTTATTGCTCATAAGTACTTTCTCAAATTCCTCATTTCCATATCCAAAGAAAATACATGGAGTTGCTTTATCATCCAACTTGGATCTGTGCTCCTTTGGAACATGCACATATGCTTTGCATCCAAACACCCTTATATGAGAGTATGAAACTGTTGTTTCAAGTAATTCTCCAATTAGTCTATTTAACTAATTTGCAAAACATACAATAAATTGAATTTTACGGTTCTTTCTATTTGAGATTTTATGCAGATTCAAGATATAAGGAATTACAATATGCATGTATTGAACTGAAGAAAACATCAAGAGAAGTATCAAGAAATTAGATTGTAAAATTACAAACTTGGTAAAGTAGTTTTTGTTGTTGTTTCAGGAGGACAAACGTTACTAACGTGTTATAAAACGTTCTAACGTTTTCCCTATGAAAAACCTGCGAAATGAACTGATCAAAATGCCAAAATAGATGAAAACGTTACCAACGTTTCATAAAACGTTATAACATTTTAATTAAAATTCCACATTCAAAATGGCTATGTTGATCGTTTGATTTCCAGTGGAGATCGTTATGTAACGTTTTATAAACGTTATAACGTTTTAGAAGCTCAATTCTCAGAATTTCAAAAACGATAAAAACGTTATTAATGATTTAGAAAAAGTTATAATGTTTTAGAAGTAAAGTTCATAGAAAAGAATGACCTAATTCAAAATCGATGAAAACGTTGTGAACGTTTGTGAAAACGTTATAACGTTTTAGACCAGAATGCTTTTTCTGAAGCTGTCTCTATAAATAGAACTTTGGGCTCCTTTCCAAAGTAACTTTTAGTCGACCCTAATTTTCAAAAACCTGATTTTCTGTGAACTTGAGTTCTACCATTGTTGTGAGAGCTTATAACTTCAAATCTCTCAAACAACCTCAAATCCACTTCACTAATCTTGAGTTACATTAGATTAGAGTGAGCTATTGAGTGTTTCTCTTGCGAACATTGCTCTCGAAGAATTCGTTCTTCTTTCTAGTTGGCTGTGTGACTTCCCGTTGGTTGTAAGGGTTCACCGGTTCACAAGTTGTAAACCTTTCTAAGTTGGGTAATAGAAAGGCGCACCAAGAAGTTGGTTGCGACTCCCCGGAGACGTAGGCCGTTGTTTTGCCGAACTCCGTTATCATTCCGCGTGTCAAATTTGTCTAAACTCTTCTATTTACTTTTTAACTTGCAATTATTTTTTTAAATAAAATGTTAAGTGGTGCATTTAGTATAAGTGGTATCAGAGCAAGTTACTCAAATTAAGACCCACTTAATTCGAGTCTTAGCGATCTAAATCGAAATGTCACCCATGAGATTAGCAAAGCAACCTCCAATTTTTGGTACAATGACTAAGAACTTTAGTCATTGGAAGAAAACCATGATTAACTACCTAAACATACTTGAGGTATGGAATGTGGTAGTGAATGGGTATACATCGGAATATACCACCGAAGACAATAAGGTTGAAACCTATGACTCAAAATGCAACAAGAAACACAACAACCTTGCAATTAATTCTATATTCAATGTGGTAAGCGAGTCGGTTGCATTAATTTTTGGGGATACCTCTAGTGCAAAAGACATGTGGAATGCCCTTATAAACCGGTATGAGGGTAATACCCAAATCAAGAGAACCAAAATTACCGGTTTAGAAACCAAACTTGAAACCTTAAAGGTTGAAGATGGTGAATCCATCAAGGATATGTATAATAGACTTATGCTTATCCAAAACGAATTCATTGAATTGGGAGAACCTCTTTCTAACGATAAAATTGTAGGAAAGCTTCTTTGAGTTATGCTACGGAAGCCAAGATGGGAAGACTTGGTGAGTGCTCTAGAAGCAATTCAAGGGACACACACATCATTTACTCCGGATGAGCTCTATGCACACTTTAGAAGTTTTGAAGAGAAACTTATACAATCCGGAGAGCTAAAGCATGAGTCAAAATCCAAAACCGTAGCATTTCCGGCACAAAACCGAAACCACCCTAGCTCCTCAAATAACCACCTATCAAATGATCAATTTATAAACAAGATTGATCATGAATCCTCCAAAGATGCCCTTCCCTTGTCCAAAATGTTCCAAGGCATGCTTGACTTTGAAAGAAAGTACAACAAGGAACGCGAAGAAAAGAACAAGCGAGTGATGTGCTTCGCATGCCATCGAGAAGGTCACACTATTCAAACTTGCTTCAAACTATTTCCTCACATGAAGAACTCGGATGGTGATGGACAACAAGATCGAAAGCCAAGACAAAAATACGATGGCTACAGGAACAAGAAGAAGGCTCAAGCGATGAAAGCCTTATTCTCCGATGGGAGTGATGCGGAAGAATCCGACACGGGGTCAGAAAATGAGCAAGAGATCGACTTTGCTTTGATGGCTATTCTAGATGAGAGTGCATCGCAACAAGCTAATGATGTGGACTCTATCATAGCAAGCAAGAACATCACCGACCAAACTACCATCGACATTCTCTTGGACATTGCAAGATCCAAGAATATAACATTGGATGAAAATAAAAGCAAAACCTCAACGAGCTCCGCTAATGAGGTACCTCTAACCCTAAATGTATTGATTCCGATTTTGAAACCGATAATGAGGAAGGTGGTGAAGCGTGTAGTGGAATAATTGATTCCACTCCTCAAATTGGTGAAACCAAGTATGACTTGAATACCAATCCAATTGCTATAAATGAATCAAGCACTTTTGAAAATGAGATTTTAACACGGTACGATTAGTGTATCAATAACGGGCCGGGCAGGGCCGGACGGGCACGGGCGGGCACGGGCACCGGCGTCACGGGCAAAAAAATAAAAAATCTGCCCTGCCCGTGTAATGCCCGTACCCGTCACAGGCCCGGAGGTAGGACGGGCCGGGCCCTTTTTTTTTTTTTTTTTTTTTACTTTTTTTTTTTTCGGTTTTATTTTCTGTTTTTTTTTTTTTTGTTTTTTTTTTTTTTTTTTTTATAAATTCAAATTGTAAATAATTATAAATCCAATTCATACCAATAAATTATAAATCCAAATTCATACAAATTTAAATTCATTTGACATGGTTGTAAACTTGTAACTCGATAATTTTTGTTAAAATAAAATATAAATTAAAAATTTCTTAAATCAATTACTTTAAAAATAATTAAGCTCTTATTTTAAAACAATAGATTAAAAAATAAAAGTTACCCTCCTCTTTTATTCCGGACTTGGGACCGGCTATGTAAAATAACATTGGCAAGAGTTCTAACTTTTTTTTTGTTAGTAATTTTTCGTTAAAATGAATAATTTAAAAAACTAATTGAAATGTTTATAATTTTATAATTTAAAAAATAACCATAAAGATTAAAGATGTTAGAAATATATACCGAAACTATTTATCTAGAAGTTCGCATTTCTATACCATTGTTCGCTCTCTTCCGCACCATCTGAATCCGAATTAGCCTCGCCAGTACAGCTCTATTCAGTGTTGGCTTCGGGTGATGATTGTTGTTGAGGCAGATGTTGTGTGCGCTCTTCAGCATCAATCCAGTCTTTTAAGCACACAAGTCTCTCAAAGACATGTGGACCCAACTTACTGCGTTTATCGGAGAGAATCCTGTTCGCCGAACTAAAACAACTTTCGGAAGGGACGGTTGACACCGGCACGACAAATACATCATGGGCCATCATCGCCAGGATTGGATAGATCCTTGCATGCCTCCTCCACCACCCAACGACGTCAACATTTTCAGGTTCATTGAGCATCGCCATATAGCTCAATATCTCGTTTGTGGATGTGTGCGGTTGGCTCTCCGACTGAAAATCTGCTAACAATCCACCACTACTAGTGCTCCTAGAAGTGGAACTATTAAAAAATAAAAATAAAAATTAGCAGACAAATAATGTAGATATTATAAATAATAAATATTAAAAATACATGTATATTTTTATTTATACCTAGGGCCCGCATGGGACGAAGACAGGTTCTCATTGCGACTCATTCTTGAGCTGTATATGTGAAACATCTCATCGAACTTCGAATCCACGTATGCCTCCACCCCGGTGCTGTCTAAATGTAGATAATCTTTGTACCTTTCAATAAATTTGATCGTGTAATACTTCTTGTATGCCGGGTTGAGGCAGTTTGCGATAACGGCCAGGAGGTGTACATCTTCCCAATATTTTAGGAATTTTTGTTTCATGGCATCTACGATCGGTGTGAGAGATTTATCGTTGATTTCAGCTAGTTTCAAATCATTATATATCTTGGAGATGTAATAGAGATGTTCGAGCAACTTAAACGACGTTGGTGAGTACGAGCAGGATAGTTGAACGGTTGCTATAAAGAAGATTTTTAGGAACTCTTTAAGCCTTTCTAGTTGCTCCCATTCTCCATTGGTGAGTTCCAATGCCAATCCCTCGGGGATTGAGCCTCTCAAAGCCTCCCCTATGACAACTTTGTAAGGAAGACATCGGTGTAACATCCTATAGGTAGAGTTCCAACGGGTATCTATATCCCAAGGTACTTTCAACTTGCTCATATTATAGTGGACACATAATATCGCAAACCGTTGTTTTCTTTCTTGGTTCGAAACAATGTGGTTGAGAGCATCTTTAAATTTAATTATCAATAGTTTTAGGACTTCTGTTTTAAGACCCGCCTTCACGACGAGATTAAGTATGTGGCAAGCACACTTTTGGTGAAACATTTCACCGTTCATAATCGGGTTTAGTGACCGTTTAAAAATCTCAATGGAAGCTATGTTGTTGCTAGCATTATCGAATGAGATAGAAAAAATCTTATTATCCATATTCCTCTTAAGGTTATACTCTTCTAAAACCTCAATAATTGATTTAAAAATTACATTTGCAGTGTGCGGGGATTCTAACACTCGAAAACTTAATATCCTCTTTTGTAATATCCAATTATCATCCATCCAATGCCCGGTAATACAAGAGTACCCGAGTCCATGTTTACCAGCATTCCATATATCGGAGGTAATTGAGACGTTATTGTTTTGGTATGCAAATGTAGCTTTCATATCATCTTTTCTGTTGGTAAACTGGTTTTTTATTTCACTAGTCATTTTTTTATGATGAATCCTCTTGTACATTGGTTGAGCACACCCCCGAATGACCAACCGGGCAAAACTCAGGCAAGCACCCATATTTATTGGTTGTTCTTTATGGGTAATGTACCGAGCCAATTCACTAAGCATTTTTGATTCATCGAATTTTGGGTTGGTTCTGGTACCATCCGCGTTCAATAGGGTTTGGATTTGTCTCGATCCAACATTTTCACTTGGTTGTTCACCCTTTTTTTCGTGCATTTCGGCATGTCTCTTAAAGCTATTCATACCGTCCTTTTTTTTTATACACATAACTCTTGTTACATTTGTTTACCTTACATTGTAGATATTGCATAGTGCCCTCCTCATCTCTTGTCCAATCATAGTATTTCAACCATGGTGTATTGTATTCGGGTCATCTTTTTGCCTTCTTTCCTGCTGGTTCTTGCCGGGGCACTTCTTCTGTCGAGGGAGGGACATCTTCTTCTTGAATTTCATGGAGACTTGTCGAAGGAGTACCTCCTATAGGGGCAGTGTCCGTGAATTGACTCGATGCTACAGAAGAAGTGCCTCCATGTGCATACGGTGGTATCAGTTGATGTGCTTGTTGTGGAATAAACATGTTTGGATCATTTGAAGTATAATACGGTGTAGTCATTTGAGTGGGTTATTGACAATTTAAATCTAGCATTTGGTCCCTTCTTTGATAATTTTGTGGATAATTAAGTGGATAATTAGATGGTGGCATTTGGGAGGAACTTGGTTGATAATTGGGTTGATAATTTTGTGGATAATTATGTGGCATATCGGGGCGGACAGGGGCCACAGTGCCAAAAAGCTCGGTCGACAATCTTTCGATTTGTTCTTCCACCGATTCGCGATGAGGAGTTGTCATTTTTTAAACCTATTTAAAAAAATAAATCCGAATTTCAAAATAAATTATAACATATTCTAAAATAAATCTAATTACTTCACGTTTCCAAAAAATAAATCTAACCTATTTTTTTTAACCTATTAAAAATAAATCCGAATTTCAAAATTAATTATAACATATTCTAAAATAAATCTAATTACTTCACATTTCCAAAAAATAAATCTAACCTATTTTTTTTAACCTATTAAAAATAAATTCGAATTTCAAAATTAATTATAACATATTCTAAAATAAATCTAATTACTTCACATTTTCAAAAAATAAATCTAACCTATTTTTTTTAACCTATTAAAAATAAATCCGAATTTCAAAATTAATTATAAAATATTCTAAAATAAATCTAATTACTTCACATTTCCAAAAAATAAATCTAACCTATTTTTTTTAACCTATTAAAAATAAATCCGAATTTCAAAATTAATTATAACATATTCTAAAATAAATCTAATTACTTCACATTTCCAAAAAATAAATCTAACCTATTTTTTTTAACCTATTAAAAATAAATCTGAATTTCAAAATTAATTATAACATATTCTAAAATAAATCTAATTACTTCACATTTCCAAAAAATAAATCTAACTACAAATCTAACTACAAATTTAAAAAATCTAACTACTTAACAAATTTAACAAATCTAATTACTTAACATTCAATAAATCTAACATTCAATTTAACTTCTAAATTTCTCTACAAAAATAAATCTAACATTCAATATTTCAATCTAACAAAATTTAATCTAGCAAAATTTAATTTAACAAAATGTAATCTAACAAAAATAATGTTACCTTTTTAATTTCGTGGGAAAATCTTCGAGAATACCTTCGTAATTCCGTTTGCGTATTTGTTAAACAACTATATTTTTTTTTAACAATAAAATTAAAATTGGAGAATAATAAAAATAATGAGATTGAGATTGAGATTGAGAGAATGAGAGATGAAAATATTGAGAGGAATGGGTGTATATTTATAGATATTTGTTTGGTGGGATTAAAATTTAAATTTCAAAAAAAAAAAAAAATTTTTTCTCTGCAGGGCGGTCACTGTCGCGTGGAGGCCGACCCGGGGAGGGGGAGGGGGGGTCCGAGCAGGGGGTCCAGGGGGAGGGGGTCCGGGCGGGGGTCGGGCAGGGGGGCCCGGGGGAGGGGGGGTCCGGGCGGGGGCCGGGCAAGGGGGCCCCGGGTACACTTGGCGGTTTTAATTTTTGAAATTCAAATTTCAAAAATTTCGGAAAAAAAAAGGGCATGGGCACGGGCACACGGGCTCACGGGCACGGCGGGCCGGGCGGTCACGGCAGGGAAAAAAAAATTCAAGTCCGGCCTGTTTAACGCCCGTGCCCGTGTGTCCGTGTACCCGTGGGTGCTCGTGGCACGGGCACGGGCAGGGCACGGGCAGGGCACGCCCCCGGGGGAAAAATTGATACACTAGGTACGATGATGAACCTAGGTTGCAATGTCTTCTCGTTGAATCCAATAGAATTTTGCTTGAAAAGGAAGGTAGTATAAAAAATTTGAGATTTGAAAATTATACGTTAGAATGTCAAAATAGAAACTTAACAGCTTCAAATGCAATCGCTAAAATCTTAGGTCTCAAGGTTGAAAATTTAGAATTTAAAATTTTAGAATTGCAAACACAACAAGGGAACAACGCATGCTCTTTGTATATAGGTGAAATTTGCATTTGACAAGTAAAAATTCAAACTTTAAAAACGGAACTAGGGGCATTAAGGTCACCTAGTGAGTTTTCAAATATCACTAATGTGGATCCTTATTACTGCCATGAATTACGACATGGCAAAGTAGACAAGAAAGGACTCGGATTTGAGAAGGGTCAATCATCATTCAAATCCAACCGTTCAAGTGGCCCAAAAGAAAAAGGGGAACACACTGAAAAATCAAATGAAAAGGATGAACAAAAACACTTAAATAAACTAGGATTGAATTGTGAAGCATACTCAACATTTTAATTCTACACCAAAAAGGGTAAAACTCCATTGCAAAAGAAGTCTACACCTACCTCAAATGCTAAAGAAGATAAAAAGTCTCAAAATTACGCATTTAGGTATAAGTACAACAATAAAAATTATAAAAAGAAAAGTGATAGACAACATAGCAACTATAATACATTTAATCCACAAGGGTCAAACAAAACATATTTCAAAGGACCGGATTGATGGTTTTATGAATTTAAAAACACAAGTACCATGCAAGATCAAACTCAAAGAAATGGTTTGAGAAATGATGTTCCCCAACATCAAAAGAGATTTAACTCTAACAAAAATAAAATTGTTGCATCTAGAGGTACACACAAACCAAGTACCAATAATAACACTAAGGTTCAAGGACCAAATGTTAAGACTAATACCATTTTTATACAAGGTTCAACCACACCAAAACAATCTATTACATTTTGTAATTATTGTTGCAAACTAGGTCATACATCCTTAGAGTGTAGGTTTAGGAATGGAGACAACAAATCAAATGTTGTTTGGGTTTCTAAAGCTAAACTAGCTTACATGTCATACTTAATCTCCCCAATTTATTTAAATTGCCAAAGACAAAGGGGAAGATTAAAACAAGATATATGTTAGTTACTAACTAAAAATAACTAATATATACTCTTGTAGGTATGTTTGATAACATCTCAAAAAGAAAGTGCTTGGATCATTGATAGTGGATGCTCACACCACATGACCGGTGATAAATCTATTTTTAAATCTCTAGAACCTCATGATGGTGGTACGGTTACCTTTGGTAATAACCAAAGAAAAAACTCTATTATTGGAATAGGCACAATTGGTAATCAACACTTGACCATATCTAATGTATACCTTGTCGAAGAATTAAATTATAACTTACTTAGTATTAGTAAGTTATGTGATTCCGGATATTACACTAAATTTGATATTAATGCTTGCCACTTAGTTAGATCTTCGGACGATACATTGATATATACGGGTAAGAGAAATAAAAATATTTATTATTTGTACTTTGCCCATTTTGATTCCGGTGAAACATGTCTAAGTGCCGTAACAACCGGTTCATGGTTATGGCATAGAAGGTTAGGTCATGTATCCATTGACACCATTCGTAAATTGGCTAAACTAGATCTTGTTAGGGGTTTGCCTACACACAAATTAGAAATTGATGGACTTTGTGATGCTTGTGTACAAGGTAAGCAAACCAAAAGTAGTTTCAAATCCAAGGACATGGTATCAACCGATCAACATTTGCAATTGTTGCATATTGACTTATTTGGACCAATTAGTGTACCTAGTTTGGCTAAAAAGAAATATGCATATGTAATTGTAGATGACTATAGTCGTTTTACTTGGGTATTATTTCTCCAACACAAAGATGAAGCAATTGAAAATTTCATCCAATTTTGCAATCGAGTTGAAAATGAAAAGGGTTTAAGAATCATTCGAATTCGAAGTGACCATGGGGGGGAATTTGAAAACGCAAAATTTGATGAACTTTGCTCTAAAAGGGGATATAAACATGAATACTCGGCTCCTCGTACACCTCAACAAAATGGAGTTGTTGAGAGGAAAAACCGAACATTGGTTGATCTTGCCCAAACCATGCTTAATGAATACTCGGTGCCCAAACACCTTTGGGCCGAGGCGGTCAATACGGCATGCTATGTGGTAAATCGCACTAGCATAAGGTCGATATTGAATAAAACACCTTACGAGTTATGGAAGGGTTACAAGCCAAAAATATCTCACTTTAGAGTATTTGGGTCTAAATGCTTTGTGCTTGATGAATCTCCTAAAATAACCAAATTTGACTCGAAATCAACTGAAGGGATGTTTGTTGGTTATTCAACGTCATCAAGTAAAGCCTATAGAATTTATATTGCATTACATCGGATTGTAATTGAATCTGTAAATGTTAAATTTGATGAAGATGCTAATCAAAAGGTCGAGAAAGGTATTCAAATTGTAGGTATCGAGATGCCATTTGTAGAGAGAGATGGCCCGACTACTCCAACCGACAACATTGAAAACCAATCCGAGCCGATTCAACTTGAAACACATGAAACGAATGATAACGCGAATCAAGTGAACGAACCGACGCAAACCGAAGAGGAACATCCTTCACCAATAAATGATGAGGTTAATCAAGTAAGCGATCCGGTTCAATCCAAAGAAATACAACCTTCACAAACCGAATATCAAATTTCCGAAGATCTAAGGGAAGTGACCTCTCATCCTCTCTCTAATGTAATTGGTGATCCTAGAGAAAGTGTTAGGACTAGGTCAAGTTTGAATCAAATGATTGGCCATTGTGCCTTTGTATCTAACATTGAGCCTAAACACTTTAAAGATGCAAATGTCGATCCAAATTGGATTTGTGCCATGCAAGAAGAACTTGCTCAATTGGAAAGGAACAAAGTTTGGGAACTAGTGCCTAGACCAAACGATCGTATGATCATTGGAACAAAATGGGTGTTTAGAAACAAAAAGGATGAAGATGGAAATGTCATTCGCAACAAAGCTAGGTTAGTAGCTCAAGGGTACAAACAACAAGAAGGTATTGATTTCCAAGAAACTTTTGCACCCGTAGCTCGTCTTGAATCCATTCGCATGCTTTTAGCATATGCCACCAACAAAAATTTTATTCTATTCCAAATGGATGTTAAGAGTGCATTCCTGAATGAATTCATAGATGAGGAGGTATATGTAAATCAACCACAAGGCTTTGTTGATCCGACATTTTCTGATCACGTTTATAGACTCACTAAAGCTCTCTATGGCCTTAAACAAGCTCCTAGAGTATGGTACGGTAGACTTAGTTCATTTCTAATTGATCATGAGTTCATAAGGGGTAAAAATGATACTACTATTTTCACTAAGAAAAGGAACAATCCACTCTTAGTGGTACAAATCTATGTAGACGATATTATTTTTGGTTCATCTAATGCGGCACTTACCAAGAAATTTTCTTCTCTTATGAGTAGTGAATTTGAGATGAGCATGATGGGTGAGTTGACATTCTTCTTGGGACTCCAAATTAAACAACTCTCGGATGGCACATTCGTGAGCCAAACCAAGTATGCGAAGGAGTTGATCAAGAAGTTCGGAATGACCGAAAGCAAGACAAGTCCTACAACTATGGCAACAAATGCAAATCTCGACTCGGGCCCGAATGGCATGCCGGTCGACATCACTCAATACCGAGCTATAATAGGTAGCCTACTCTATTTAACCGCTAGTAGACCCGATATAATGTATGTGGTATGTCTATGTGCTAGATTCCAAGCAAATCCCAAAGAATTGCATTTGAAAACCGTTAAAAGAATTCTCAAGTATGTTAAGGGTACATTAAATTTGGAATTATGGTATGGTAAACAATCGGAATTAGACTTGATAGGATATGCCGATGCCAATTTTGCCGGAGATCGTATGAATAGAAAGAGTACAAGTGGTACTTGCCAATTTCTTGGTGGAACACTTGTTTCTTGGTCAAGTCGCAAACAAACCTCGGTTGCCCTTTTCACAATGGAAGCCGAGTATGTTGCGGCCGGTAGTTGTTGCACACAAATTCTGTGGATGATTCAATCTCTGAATGATTATGAAATTCGCTTCCGCAACATCCCAATTATGTGTGACAATACGAGTGCCATTATGATTTCTAAAAATCCGGTTCTCCATTCTAGAACTAAGCACATAGAAATACGACATCACTTTATTAGGAATCATATTAAAAAGGGTGAAATACAACTCATACATATCGACACTACAAACCAAGTGGCCGATATCTTCACAAAACCTTTAAATGCTCATCAACATAATGAATTAAGGTTTAAATTAGGCATGCTTGAACTCAATGACTAATTCAACATAGTGTAATTATATACTTCATTGTCAAGCATAGCAATCAAACAACATTTTTTTCCTGAAATTTACAGTGAAGATCGTTATACAACGTTTTATTAAACGTTACAATGCTTTATGTTCTCAATCATATTTGAACTACAAAATTTTGTAAAACGTTACAACGTTTTTGTAAACATTATAATAGTTATTCAAAGGATCATTTGAATGCATAATTTTTGTAAAATGTTGCAACGTTTTTGTAAACGTTATAACGATTCTCACAAGAATTTTGTTATTTTTTTTGGAATTTCGAAAATAAGTAAAACAAGTCAGAAAACGTTAGAACGGTTCTTAAAACGTTGTAACGCTTTATTACAAAAATGCAAAAATTTCTAAACTTCAAAATTTCAAACTTTCGGCGAACAAGTCAGTGGAGTCCGTTATATAACGTTTTCAGCGAGAAAACACCAATGACAGT
The DNA here is from genome assembly GCA_024447775.1 of Carex cristatella. Lineage (NCBI taxonomy): Eukaryota > Viridiplantae > Streptophyta > Magnoliopsida > Poales > Cyperaceae > Carex > Carex cristatella. The sequence goes on along the minus strand of JAJHPF010000011.1, from coordinate 6,979,902 downwards.
GAAAAGACGCACCTTTTCTCTTTCCTTCCTCTTAAACACTTCTCCCCCTTTCGTTTTCTCTCTCTCTCCGCCGCCTCTTTCCTCTCTTCTCTACTTCTCACCCAAATCTTCACCAAATCTCAAGATTTTTCTTGATTTCTTCTCTCCTCTCCTCCCTCTACTCATATCTACTCTTCAAATCTCTTTCTCTCCTCTCCTCCTCTCTCATTGTCTCTTCTTCTCCATTAAAACCTAGCAAGCCATCTCTTCAATCCCGCCAATCCGACCGCTCGATTGAAGATCCGTCTTCGCCATTGCCCTTCTAGCGCTCTTCTCGTCATTAATTGGTGTGTGACTTCTCAATCGGTAAATTTTGTACTTTCACTTGTCAACTTAACCATGTCAAATAGACCGTCTAGAACCAAATTGGTCCCAAACATGAACAAACGCACTAGAACTAGTGCATCGGGTGGAACGAGTAATAATCCTACAATTGTTGATCACACTATCACCCGTATCAACCGGTACCTTTTTTGAGATATAGAAGCCTACAACAATTATATCGGATCATTTGAAACCAAAACCCTCACTCCTTGCTACAATTTTGACAAATCTACCCAAACCTTCTCTACGGATGAGGATCACAAAATAATGGAATATCTCCTTCATTGGAATTGGGACTCGTTTCTAAAAATCAATGACCCTTATGATGAAACCATTACAAAAGCCTTTTATGCGAATCTCAAGGTTAGTGAGAGTCCGTTTGTATTTCGTAGCTATGTGTGGAAGAGAAATTGAACTCTATCTCCAAAACCTATCCCAATGGCTTCAATTGCCTAATGAAGGCGAGGAAATTTACATCCTCCGTAGTTAGCCAAGGGGAATGCCCGAGTCGGTCAATGACTATAAACGATGGTTCAAAATAGATTATTGACCCGGTGACTACCTCTACATGACCCATCTTCCATCACTACACAAATTGCTATTCCTTCTCATTAACAACATTCTTGTTCCGAAGGCAGCAATCAAAACTAACTTGGAAAGGGGACCAATGTTCTATCTTCGCCATCTCATAACCCTAGACCAAGAAAAGAAATTCAACCTTCCATTCATCATCCTCAATCATATGAAGAGTGACCTCTCAAGCAAGGTCGTGTGTTTACCTTATGGCCATCTCATTCAAAGGATCATTCGAATGAGTGGAATCAACAGTGATATTCAAACCTCACCCGAATTGCCCCTTACATCTCCTATTCACTTGATTGATCTTCTCCCCAAATACGGGTGGCGACAAGGAATCTCAGCATCGGGCCTAACTCACCTCAAACCCGATGCTAGACAAGTCAACCGGTGGATCAAATACCCGGATGCTCAACCGAACCAATATTAGGACCCAAGTGATCCTGAGCCGGTCTCCGTTAAACAAATGGCCGCCTTGGTTGAACAAATGCGACAAATGAATGAAAACCAAGCTACCATGTCCAGAAGCATTCAAAGGATGAGTGTTCGCATCAAGAAAAATACAGAAGCCATCAAATCCATTGATGAAGTTCAAACCGACCTTGTGAAGCGATGTGTGCGGTTCTTTGGGTCATCTAACGCCTCAACAAGCCATGCTCCACAAGATGACGAGGACAATGAAGATAATGAAGAAGATGAGGAAGAGGATGACATGGATGAAGATAATGACAATCCCAATGACGGCTTTGCTCCAAATTGATCTTTCACCATTTAAAATCTTTAAAATTTCAAACCTTAAAAGTTTACTAAATTGTTTGCTATGCTTGCCTTGTAGTTGAATTTTTTTTATTTTCCTTGCATGTTTGGTTAACTTTAATTGCTAGATGTTGAATGATTTGGTAGTTTGAACAATGATTAAATTAAATTGCTTAGTTGATTTTATCTTGGCAAGTGAATGCATGAATTGACTTGATTGTGTGGAATGATTTCCTTGACATTATGTATGACATGCTTGTGAATTGATTATCCAAGATTGAAATTGCAAATTGCGTAGGGTTGGATAAATAATTACCTCAAATTTGGTGGTTACATTTTAAATTATTGGTGTTATGTTACAAAATTGAGGGGGAGTGCATATTTTGAGGGGGAGCACTCCTATATTGTGTTATTTTTCTCCCTTTCTCGATTTCCAAAAGAGGGAGAATTGCAAGACGTGCAAGATTGATCAATTGCCTCATTACGATAATCTCCATTATGGGAACATTTCAATTTTTTGTTTTGGAAAAAATCAAATTATGCACTTACTTGCATTGTATGTTTTGCAAATCGTCAAAAGGGAGAGATTGTTGTTTCAAGCAATTCTCTAATTAGTCTATTTGACTAATTTGCAAAACATACAATACATTGAATTTTACGGTTCTTTCTATTTGAGATTTTATGCAGATTCAAGATATAAGGAATTGCAATATGCATGTATTGAACTGAAGAAAACATTAAGAGAAGTATCAAGAAATTAGATTGTAAAATTACAAACTTGGTAAAGTAGCTTTAGTTGTTGTTTCAGGAGGACAAACGTTACTAACGTGTTATAAAACGTTATAACGTTTCCCCTATGAAAAACATGCGAAATGAACTGATCAAAATGTTAAAATAGATGAAAACGTTACCAACGTTTCATAAAACATTATAACGTTTTAATTAAAATTCCACATTCAAAATGGCCGTGTGACTTCAAATCCCTCAAACAACCTCAAATCCACTTCACTAATCTTGAGTTAGATTAGATTAGAGTGAGCTATTGAGTGTTTCTCTTGCGAACATTGCTCTCGAAGACTTCGTTCTTCTTTCTAGTTGGCCGTGTGACTTTCCGTTGGTTGTAAGGGCTCACCGGTTCACAAGTTGTAAACATTTCTAAGTTGGATAATAGAAAGGCGCATCAAGAAGTTGGTTGCGACGCCCCGGAGACGTAGGCCGTTGTTTTGCCGAACTCCGTTATCATTCCGCGTGTCAAATTTCTCTAAACTCTTCTATTTACTTTTTAACTTGCAATTATTTTTTTTTAATAGAAGGTTAAGTGGTGCATTTAGTATAACAGAAACATTCTTCTTGGACCATACTCTTTCTGGTATCTCAAACTTCAAAGGGACAGATGGTGACCTGTTTATGAGATAGCAAGCTGTGCGAGCTGCTTCTCCCCAAAACTGTTTCGGCAACTTTGCCATTTTCAGCATGCATCTCACTTTTTCTACAATGGTACGATTCATTCTCTCAACCACACCATTGTGCTGTGGAGTTCCAGGTACTGTCTTCTCATGTCGAATTCCATATTTTATACAATATGCTTTGCACTCTTTAGAGGTATACTCTCCCCCATTGTCAGAGCGAAGACATTTCAACTTTTTGTCTATCTCTCTCTCCACCATGACATGGAACTCTTGAAAATAATTGAATACCTGGTCCTTCGTTCTCAGAAAATAAATCCACACTTTTCTAGATGCATCATCAATAAAGGTTAGAAAATATCGATTGTCACCCAATGACTCCACCTCGAAAGGACCACACACATCAGAATAAACCAAGTCCAACACATTATATTTCTTTTCTGATGTTTGACTAAAAGAGACTCGATGTTGCTTACCAAATGGGCAGTAGTCGCATAGATCTAGAACCTCGTCTTTGGCCGAGGGGATGAGTAACTTCCTCGCCAAGATTTTCAGCCCTTTCTCGCTCATGTGGCCAAGGCGTTGATGCCACAAATTCAGAGAGCTTTCAGCTTGTACTGCATTCAACCTGTTCTTGAGTACCTTCACATGGGTTCTGTATAGGGAGTGCCACGACTTCCCTCTTGCTACAACCATTGATCCCTTACTGAGCTTCCATTCTCCACCTCCTAGGTAATGCTTGAATCCATATTTGTCCAATGCATCACCTGATATCAAATTTAGGCGTAAATCAGGAATATGCCGCACATCTTTCAGTGTTAACCGATAACCCAATTCTGTCTGCAGACAAATTCACCAATGCCCATAATGCTTGAGTGGCTAGTATTACCGATCTTCACTGTACCAAGGTCTCCGACCTTGTAAGTCATGAAGAACTCTCTATTCGGCGTGGCATGATAGCAAGCACCTGTATCAACTATCCACTCAACTCCTTGGTGACCTTCCACATGTAGACATTGTTCACTTTCACAAGAGAGAATCACTACATCATCTGCAGTTACTGTGGCTGTGTTATTTTTGTTGTCATCTTCTTTCTTCTGATTTTTGCCCTCATTCTGTAGTCTTTTCCAGGCTCTACAATTTCTCTTCATGTGACCTTCTTTACCACAGTGATAACACTGTCTTCCCTTGGATTTTGATCTACCTTTTGATTTGCTACGACCTCTTGATTGTTGTCGGTTTTTAGCTCTCCCCCAGTTCTCTGTGACTAGGGCCTGCGCACTATTTGTATCAGTTGACTTCCTTCTTGTCTCCTCATTGAACAAGCTGCTAGTAACTGTACTCATAGTGACCACACCATTCGAAGCTGCATTACTGATTGTCACAACCAAGGTCTCCCAACTGTCGGGCAATGATCCTAAAAGCAACAAGGCCTGCAACTCATCTTCTAAGGTCATCTTCATCGCTGACAATTGATTAATCAAGCTCTAGAACTCATTTAAATGCTCAGCAACACTTGTGCCTTCTCTGAATTTCAGATTTACTAACTTTCGGATCAGAAATGCCTTGTTAGCTGCTGTTTTCTATTCATACAGTGACTCCAGCTTCTCCCACAGCTTATGTGCACTCGTCTCACTCGCTACATGGTGGTACACACTGTCATCAAGCCACTGTCTGATTGTGCCGACTGCTTTTCGGTTACATTTTTTCCAATCAGCGTCAGTCATCCCTTCCGGCTTCGCACTATCTCCTACAACCGGCTCATACAAGTCCTTGCAATAAAGGATATCCTCCATTTTGGATTTCCAAATCTGCCAGTTGTTATTTGTCAACCTGATCATGGTGCTATTGCCTTCCATCTCAACCTACAAAAGCACTTCTCAAAAGAAAAGAAACCTGAGGCTCTGATACCACTTTGAGAGAAATGCTTATTGTGTAATCAACCAATATGAGAGATGGGTTATATATATATGCACCGTACCAGTTAGTACCAAATTATTCAAGTTCAATAAATGCACAAGCCAAATTAAGATAATCAGAGATCAAGCACAATCACAAATGACACCAGATTTACGTGGAAAGTCCTCTCAACTTGGAGGGTAAAAAACCACGGGGCACACCGGCAAATTTCACTATACCAACAAAAGCGGGTACAATTGTTCTTCTCAAGTTTAAGCCCTAAACTGAGGTATACACACAGCAATAAAGAGAAAATACAAGAGATAAGATATTACGGAGAAATATATGTTTCAAGCTCCAATTTCATTCAAACCCAAGCAAACCCAAGATTTGAGAAAACAAGAAATTCCCTTCTTACAAATAAGGAGAAACCGTGATCAAGGTGATGAAATCGGAGAGACTAACTTGCTCTTTGTTTTTCCTTCTTCTTCTCCACCTTCACTTTTCTCTCCTTCTACTTCTCTCTTTCTCTTTCTCTTTTTCTCTTTTCCGCCTCCTCTCTGTGTCTCGCGAAGCACACAGCACAGCCCCCTTTTTTCTTTTGTTTCTTTCTTTTGCCGAACTGGGCTAGACCCAACGGCCCAACACCATCTACTCCGTCAAAATTTCAGAGCACTCTTTCTCTTTTTCCATCTTATTTTATTATAATTCCTAGATATGAAAAATTCTTCTTAGCCAAGTCAAACGATATTATATTTTAACGAAGGACTTATTATTATATGAAGATGAAATTTGTATATGAATTAAGTACATATGACCCTCGACTCTGCCATCATCATTAGGTACTCAATGACAAAAATCTAGTTAATTAGAAGAGGAGGGTAAAATTTTTGTACCTTGTCATGATTTATATTTTATATATTTTTTCAAAATACAAACTGCCGATCCAAACCACTCAATTTGATATCCATACTAAAATAAACTTGGTGACCAAATCTTATAAGTTTTGGAAATTTTTTAATAGATACAACACCACTATTTTTGAATGATTTAGAAACAATTAATGATGTTGTACCTATCTTAAAAAATAGTAAAAGAATTTAACAAATTATTACATTTCATCCTTAAACATATTTTAGTATGAATATCATGTTGAGCAATTCGAATCTACAGTTTGGACTTTGAAAATGAAAATATTAAATGTGATTTAAGATGAAGTGTGAAAGGTACGAGGTAATGGAACCCTGATGTGGTTCCCAATCATTTTAATTATACTTAAAGTATATATAAAAAAAAAATTCTTTTTCTTAGTTTTAAGTTTTAAAACTAATTAAGTAAAAGAAACAAAATTATTGTCGTCCGGTGCAATATAACACTTGCCGTATGAATCAATCCCAAATTCCTTAATTACAAGTGACTCCTAAAGCCCAAATTCCTTTCAAGGCCCACAACAAGGTAAATTATTTAAACACACCAATTTTAGCCTCATCCATCGCATGAACCATATACGTACCTCTGTTTTAATTCAATACTCGGTGCGCTGTATGAAACCTGAACAAAGTCAGCCTGAAGCAGGTCCTAGTCAGCCCGAACAAAGTCAGTCTCAAGGATTGAGTGGCAACTTTGAAATAATAAACGGACAGTTGCAATATTCTTGGTTTGAAATAATTAACATTGTTGGAAGGGGGATAAGAGAAGTTGGGTATTGGAGAGATGAACAAGGATTATCAAGGGAAGTAGATGAAAGCAACAAAAATTATTATTCAACATCACAAGGAGATTTAAATCCTGTCATTTGGCCAGGAGAAACCACTAATATGCCCAAGGGTTGGGAAATCCCAGTTAGTGGGAATAAATTACGTGTTGGAGTGGCAATAAATCCACGTCCTAGTAAGTTCATGAAGGTGGAGATAGACCCTGTTACAAATGCAACAAGAGCAAGCGGATACTCAGTTGATGTGTTTGAAGCAACTGTAAAGCGATTGCCTTATGCTGTCCCATTCGAGTATGAACTTAATGGAGGAATGTCTGAGAAAGTCTCACACACCTACAACGAATTTGTTTATCAAGTTTATCTTGGGGTATGCATCTCCTTATGATATAGCTAAATCATTTTCCTCAAAAATAATATGATATTAATTTTGCAACAACTGCCAGTAATTTAGTTAAATATAGTTGAGGTTATAACTAATGTACTTCGCATCTGTAGTTTAGCTTTCCTTGAATAAGAGTAAAACCGTTTGAACAGTTAAATTTGTTCAATATACTGTTAAGACTACAGTATTTCTACAATATAAGTACCTACTTATAATTACAATTGGTCAACGTTTTTAACCAAGCAACGATATGTATCTATCGTTTTGTATTTACTTGCCACTAATTATTAACTTTTCCCACTTTTTTCGATCTATGATCAATACTTTTTTTTTTAAATCGATATTTTGACTAAAGAAATTGCTATCTTGCAGAAATATGACATAGCTATAGGGGACATTACAATAAGGTACAACCGTACACTCTATGCTGACTTCTCAATGCCATACACTGACTCAGGAGTAGGCATGATTGTGCGAGTCAAGCAAGCTGAAAATAAAAACACATGTATTTTCTTACAGCCATTATCTTTTGATCTATGGCTGGGGAGCTTTGCATTTCTCATCTACACTGGGATCACCATATGGATATTGGAGCCAAAAATCAGGGCCCCTCTGAAGAGATCTATATCAAGGCATGTTGGAACTATAATGCACTTATCCTTGTTCGCATATCGTAAGTTCTTTTCATCAGAAAATTGTCTCACAGTACCAAGAGTGGCCTGTTTGTTATAAAACAAAATATTTATACACAATCAGAGCTATCCTAAAATTAGCAAGTTCGTTAGTCACAAGCTAACATGTTTGCAAATAAATGTAGAAGAGAAGCTCGAGAACATCCTATCAAAGGTAGTTGCTATTGTGTCCATCTTTGTTCTTCTTATATTGACCTCGAGCTACACAGCTAGTCTCTCGTCGATGTTAACAGTACAACAGCTTCAACCAACAGTAACCGACATCTATGATCTCAAAAAGAATGGTGACAATGTTGGATATAATAAACATTCTTTTGTGGAGGGCTTGCTTCAGGAGCTCGGTTTTGACAAATCAAATATGAGAGGTTACAACCCCGAGGAATATACTGAGGCACTTGACAAAGGAAGTGCAAATGGAGGAGTTGCTGCAATCGTCGATGAAGTACCCTACATCAAGTTGTTCATTGCCAAAAGTTGCAAATCATATACTATGGTTGGACCGATTTACAAGACAGCAGGGTTTGGATTTGTAAGTTTAACGTTAATTATTCATTTCATATGCTAGCTAGACATCAATTGCATGAACATGCTTACACAAGCAAAATGTTCACCAAAAATCACAAAACCTGTAGCCAAGTGAAGAAAGAACCATTGATATTTAACAAGCATGGAATTGTGTTTCAGCCTTTCAGGAGATTTGATTTAAGTTGCTATTCTTCAACACCATAATATTTAAGTACCACTAGGGCAGAACTAAAACAAAAGGAGCATTCTTTTCATGTTCAATTTGTTTGTCAATCCCCATAGCATATATGGATCAGTGTTGTAAATAACAGTATGCGGTCGTCAAACAGGAGAGGGTACCACCAAGCAATTAATTGGGAATAATTGGCCATAATAAGAAATAATCGTCCGATTAGTCGGGAAAATCCATGATGGTTTGATCACCACCTACGACTAATCGGCCAATTAATTGGCCTAAATAGACATTTTTTACAACAATGGTATGGATACCAAATTTACATTCTGGATCTGCAATTGATGGACAGGCTTTCCCCAAGGGTTCTCCACTAGTCACTGACATTTCCAAAGCAATCCTCAACATAACGGATGGAGATGACATAATCCAAATTGAGAAGAAATGGATAGGAGACTCAAACTGCTCAAGGAGTGGCAGCAGCAGCATGGAGTCAAACAGCCTGAACTTTGTCAGCTTCTGGGGGCTTTTTCTCATGACAGGAGTTGTTTGCACAATCTGTCTACTAATATATGCAGCCATGTCATTCTGTAAAAATCGGCAAAAGAATACTAATATAATGAGGCTTGAAACGAGTACTGATGAAGCAATTGAGATGGAAGACCAATTCAGTGATGCTGTTGGCATATCACCTGCTGAAAGTGACACTGACAGTTCATCAGCAAATGCCAACACAATATCATGATCTGAATTTACAATATAATTTATTTTTATGGGTTGTATCAACAAATCTTAAGAAGCTATGTAAATTAACAGAAGCTTCGGGCATTTTCTTCTGTAGTTATAGTCGATAGGAATGAGGATAGTAGAAGTAATCCAGCAGCTAGTTAGCTAGTATGTTCTAATGTAATATATACATGATCTGAATTTTTCAGATGTATACTTCTCATTGGCCAGACAATAAAATTATATACTGTGATGTAACTTTAAGTCTCTTAAACTATGTACTTCTCGTTAGCTAGTATGTTCCAATTTGAATTAGGCGAATGCTGTTAATGAAAATGCTACGGATTGAATCTCGATGCTTCTAGTGGTAAATTCTATCTTCAATCTAATTTAAATTACTCATGGATATTGGTCCGAGTAGTGATTAAATTTTTGAGATTTAGAAGTACCCTAGAACCTACCCAATTTCCAAACATTATTAGCACTACAAACTGAAAATATGTCAAACAACTGATAGAAGTACTAGAAAAGAAAATACTCAATAAAACACAACCACCACTTTTCCAATTTACTCATCTCCATACCTTAAGGAATTTAATGAATTTGGGTTAAAGTAGGACGCCAAATCAACTTGAGCAGGGTATAAAGCCATGGAAGTGGGTAAGTATTTACCTTAGGATAACACCACCTTAATTGTTACAATTCAAATATTAGGAAAATAACTAACGAAGTATAATTAAGTTATTACGGTGAATCCATAATCCTATAATTCATCACATAGCATTTTCATTATGAACTACATTTGCATAGCATAACTTGTTTTTTAGGATTCAACTTGCATTTTAGGATTCAACCCCCATTTGCATAATTCATCCTACATTCTTTAGGATTGAGCAATCATTTCTTGAATACACCCCAAATGTTTGGTCTAGATTACTGACAATTGGTTAACCAATACCTCTCTATCGTTCGACAACCCGTAGTACTATGCGGTAAGGTTGTGTGCTAGAGACCAAACTGTGTTCAGAACTAAGGCTTATTTTGTTAAGCTATCAATTGTACATCAATACCAGTAGAGGTACGGCTGTTATTGTTGTGCTATTTCGACAATCTTCCCAACCCACAAGTGAGGAAAGTAGAAACAAAGGCCACACATGAGTTTCCATTAGACGTGAGATGCTCTTCCTCTGCACTGGTTCTCTACGCTTCTAGTGGTTAATTTCTATCTTAGATATAATTTAAATTACTCACGGATATTGGTCTGAACAGTGAATTTTTTTTTTAAATTTAGAACCCTAGAACCTACCTGATTTCCGAACATTATTAGCACTTAAAACCTCTGAAACTATGTCAAACAACTGATAGCAGTGCAAATAAAAGAAAATAATCAATAATACACAACAACTGCTTTTACTATTTATTCATTTCATGATGCCAAGAAACCATACCTGGTTTGTTGAGATATGAAAGCATCCTCAGTTTCTTCATCAATATTATCATTACCACTATTCATCATATTTGTCACAGTGAGGTGAGCTTGCGTGCTCTGACTAACTGACCTTATCTCTGGGTTAGATCCACTTTTTGTAGGCTCTAAAACTCTTCTAAAGAGTAATGTAGCAGTACATTGTCCTGAAATATAAAATGAAATAAGAACTTAAAATTGAGGTCGACATAGAGCAGTTCTGAAACCCTAGCTGGCACAAGCACCAAAGCGTTGCTTAATTGCATATTTGAGGATGATGAGGATGATAAATTGGGTTAAGCTTAGTCAAATTGGACAGCTCAATTTTGGTTTGTCATCACAAATTTGGGAACTTCTAAACCCAAATTCAGCATAACACCAAATTGCAACAATTCCATAAGTTTACTATAAACATATCAATCCCCAACATAGCAGCAAACTGCTCTTTTTTCAAATAAAAGTGTGCCATATAGTAAAAAAAAATAATTCATAAAGCAAATTAACCGAGAATCCCAACTACAGCAACAAACTTATTAGTTGAGTTTGAGTAACAGAACTGACCTGTTGCAATTGAGACCTTAAAATACACCTGTTTGGATCCATTTCGACTCTGTTGCATTCAGCATTTCTCAATGCCTAGCAATTCCACTAGACTCAATGCCTAGCAATACACCTGTTTTAACCGGATTTGAGATTTATCACTACACTCGCTGTAATTATCTCCCGTAATATGCTTTTTTTTTTCTTGTCGCATTTTAACTAGGGGAGCGGAGTTGCTTCATAGAGAGAGAAGGTATTAGGTTGGGCCTAAGCGTCTGCCAGGGAAGATCCTTTCGGAGAATAATTCGTAATGGGCTTGTTGGAACTAAATACAACCTGCCCATATATGCAAGGCCTATGGGCTATCAGGCCCGTTAAGTTTCTAAAAGACTTCGCCTCTTTCCTCAACAAATTACATTTTAACTACCGGACTAATGTTAGGACTAATATTTGATTGGAGGCCAGTACGTACGTAGAACTTTCACTAGAATCCTAATGTTAGGACGATAAGTCGGTAACCATTTGAAGTGATGGTTAAGTCTGCTTTGCTTTAGTATGTGTTCAGATTCATGTGTTTAGTCCGCTTGTTTTAGTACCTAGAATTTGACCCCGCTAGCTATTCTTACTTTCGATATGAATCCGTTGTAAAAGACCTTCAATCTTTCGATACAACTTGGTAGGTCCTATTTTTCTTTAGAAAAATATTTCATTTTAAATCGAATTGTACGATTAAAAAATGAACATACCAAAATTCTTATAAATAATTGATAAAGCATGCAACCATCAATCCCGATCCATCTCTACCAAAAATATGAGGCACTAATGGGTTCCAAAATTATGAATTATTAGTTTGAACTTTTAATTAGTAGTTCTTTGGTCACATTTTTGGCTTGAATTCTACGTTGTTTAGAATCGTTGAAATGTCAAATGGGTTGGCCAAGATTTGGGAGTAATTTCAAGTCAATTTTGACCTTGGAAGAGATGCATATGCAACTTGCACTATTTATTCCTCAAGTCATCTATATTCTTCCATAGGTCTGACTGTGGTTTACAATTACAGCGTAATTCCGCACCTATTCTTTTGGAGATAAGGAGTAGGGCTGATGGACATCGGACTTACTTTTAGGTCCAATTAGCTTTAACACTGTATGATTAGCATCAAGATATGTGTGCATGGAAATTGAAGCAGACATACATTAATTTTAAAGTAGTTTGCACGAATCTTAATGCAAATCGAATGATCATTCCTTCCATCAAACCAAAGTAGGTCCAATGGGCATCAAACCTACTCTGAATTCATTATTTTGGGGTGCTGATATTTCCACCAAAAAAATGTTTATTACCGACACAACAAATTTGAATTTTTAAATATTTTGGACAGATTTATTCCTCATAAGTACTTTCTCTGACAATGTTCTATTCATTATAAACTAAAACATTTCCTTACAGAAAGTTTCTCAATTTACTTAAAAGAAAATTAATTGTATAGAAATTATTGATGTTTCTCAATTTCCTTATAGTAGAATTTTTTTTGTTACTGATGTAAGTAAATTGCATAGAATTGAATTTCTAAATATAGTAGAAGCAAATTGTATAGAAATTTCTGATGATTCTCAATTTATAGAAACTAAAACATATATGGAAAACGGAAGTTTTACTACATTTAGTGTTTTGTTTGCTATTTTTTAGATTTTTCAAAATATACTTTTTTTTTAATATACAAACAATTATTATGTTTATTATTTTTAACAATCTTCAAAATCTGAAAAAATAGCAAAATAAATTAAAGAATATTAAATTTTGATTTCCTATAAAAATTAATATCTAGTTTAAATTAAATATCGGTTCAAAGTCTGCTTGATTTTAATATCTAGTTGTGAGTATATGTTTAGCTAGAATGCACTAAGCATCTACATACCAAAGAACTTAAATTAGTTTCTAAATAACTGTTAATCTCTTTATAAAAATTAAAGTCTCTAAAGTTTCTAACTCTAGAATGAAATTAATTTTAAGAGTTTCTAATGTTATAGAAGCAACAAATTAAAAAGAAGAAATAATTCGAGCTAATTAGTTGATAGTCGGTAACTTTTAATTAGTAATTCTTTGGTTACACTACTTTTAGTTTGAAGTCTACGTTGTCAAGACTTAGAGCATCCACAATGGTGATTGTTTTTGGATTGCTAATCTGATGTGTCAATTGCTAATAAAATTGTTGGGATGTGGAACAATTTCTAAATTAGCAAATTTGCTTTAAAAGCAAACCATTGTTTAATGACACGTGGCTAATTAATTGGCTGAAATTAATTATAGCACTCTCCCTCTCTTCCCAAAATTAATTGTTGAGATGGAGTGATTTAGAAATTATGAATATATAATTGCTAAATTTAGTGACGTGACAAAATTACAATTTTTAAACTTTTTGTGGGATGTAGATGCTCTTATATTCAAATGCCACACGGTTTGGTCAAGAATTAGAGTTGTTGAAATGCCACACGGTTTGTAAAAATATATGTACAAAGCATGTTGTCAAATCAATTTACAATTAATTCTTGGCAGTTAGGTATTTGTCTTGGAAGGGTTGAAATGCACCATTTTTTTATACTTTAATATATTTCATATCCTTTTTTATGTTTTCAAAGTAAAAGCAATTGATGATCATAATAAAATATGCTTGAAGATCAAATTTTATATTTTTTATAATTTTTTTACTATGTTTTAGATAGGTACAAATTTAATATTTTACCTATCCAATAAAGTGATAATGTACCTATGAAAAAAATAGTAAACAAATTGTAAAAAAAATATAAAATTTAGTTTCTAAGCATATTTATTATGAAAATCATGTTGAGCGGTTCAGATCGACTGTTCAGATGTTGAAAACGGATATAAAAGATGTGGAGAATATTGAAGCACAAAATAATGGTGCATTTAAACCCTCCTCATTTGTCTTTCCTGATTTTAAAACTTAGTAGATTTTTAACTTCTTTGTAGCCTTTCACCTAATTAATATATATCTCACTTGATTCTTGTTTAACAAAAAAAACCGAATACTATAATTTGTTCATAATAAAAGCTGTAAACAGTACTTTACACATACAAAATACAAACACTTATAAATTTAAATATAAACAATATAATTAGCACATAATATAAATAAAAAAATATTTTAAGACGACCGATAATGATAGAAATAAACATAAGTTGCAAGAATACTTTTATTAAAAAAAAAATTGTTTTGGGCAGTTTAGTCAACAATCCCCAGATTTTTGTCACGACTTCTACGAAACTCATTCAGCTTGAAAATTATTGATGTCTACTTCAGGATGATGTCGCTGCGCAAATATTTCAAACAGTAATACAAAAAAAAAAAAGATCATTGCCATACATAGCCGAAATTTTAAAAATGCCCTACAAAAAAATAATCAAAAGATCACTTAATTTTGAGAATTCAAAATTTAGTACGTCCGCCATTTGTTATTGCGGACCCTATAATGAGTCAATTCTTGATATCCGCTTAATTAAAAATGGATCCACAATTACAAATGGAGGATCCATTATTGGAGTCCGCAATGATAAATGACAGACATGCTAATTCCGAAATTTCTAGAATTCAAGTAGTGTTTTGATTTTTTGTTGTTTTTTATTGAGGATATATATATTTAAAATTTCGGTAGAAATAGTTCAGAATTCTAGAAGTTTTGATGAATGTTCCTCCTTTCAGTGAAGTTTTTATGACTCAAATTTATACTACTATTTTTAAATATTTTTAAACCATAATTTCAACTTAAGTTTATATCACAAACGTATGATCATACCATGTAGTATTGATTGTGGTGTCAATCCACAGGGATAGTATATTAAGTTTAAACAGTTTTTACTAGTCTAGGTGATGGAATTTTTATAAAAGAGTTAATTGGTGCTAACAAACACAATCAAGGTATTATAACTAAATAAGGATAAACAACATATAGAGAGCCTCTAGGGTTCAAGTTTTATATCATTCATAATCATGTAAAATACAAGTTTCAATGTTTGTCTAGGCAGCATGCGATATAGACTGTCCCCAAGTACCCCGCATACAACACTGTCATCACCTGCATGGTGAACTGAGTGTTTGTTTATGCGATTTGAAAGGTTTTTCGATCTCTCAATCGGCTTTTGGGCTACCAAGACTATAGTGTTTTAGGTACGAAAGTATTTTTTTTTTCCTTCAAACTGAGCCAGACCTTCTGTTGTCAGAAAACCCATATTTTTGTGAATTTACAACTTCTAGCATATCAGCAAACTAGCTGAATGGGTTTTGGGTATATTTTGGTAACTTATTATGTGAATTTTTGTTAACTCATAGAATAGTGAGTATATTTTGGGGATATTAACAGTGTTCAAGTACACATTGCTGTGTTGTAAAGGGTTTTTCACCTTTTTTGGATACACTGTGTTAATGATTTATGCTTATTAAATGATTTGCAATCTCTATTCTCAATATGTTTTCTATCAATTTGTAAGATGTGTTATCATTTATAATGGGAATTTGGGATTATAGTACTGGGTTGGTATCGGGAGGATTGTCGAATGAAAGTATTCTGGTGCCAAAAAAATAAAAGGGCAGTATTTCTATGGGTATATCCATGGAAGAAATGTGCGATACCATTCAAATAATAGCGTCAATATCTGACAGATGGGGCCTACTTTCGCTGGCCTAGAGTGGGTCCCACGTAAACTGCCCTTGGAAATACTCAAGTAGGTCTCAGGGCGTCACCCTCCGAAATGTTAAGGTGGGTCCTACATTCCCTCCCCTTGGAAATACTCCGGTGGGTCCCTAATTTGATTCCCTTGGAAATATTGAAGTGGGTTCCACAATGCTCCCCTTGGAAATAATCCGGCCCGGGGGCCAAGTCTCGAAAATATTTCCATGCGCCTTTTTTCCAAGAGCAATCCCATGGAAAAAGCCGAAAAAGAGTATTTCTAACGACGCTCTTGGAAATACTAACTATTTCCAAGGAAGGTATTAGTGACAGGAGCATTTCAAGGGTAGCGCATGGAAATGACGATTTTTGGACTTTTTTCAAGAGTAAGCCCATGGAAATAGCCATTTTTCGGTTCATGGAAAAAGTTGATATTCTAGTAGTGGCATGTAGTATGTACTATCACAGACGCGTGCAGTATAGACTTCCCCAAGTACCCCACGTACAACACTGTCACTACCCGCATGGTAAACTGAGTGTTTGTTTATGCGATTTGAAAGGTTTTTTGATCTTTTAATTAGGTTTTGGGCTACCAAGACTAATTAAAGTGTTTTATGTACGAAAGTATATTTTTTTCTCTACCACGTAATTGAAATATCCCAAAGACCCCATCTAATTTAAGTTCATTCTAATGTTATTCTAACTAAATCTAATATGTTCGTAGATGAATTAAAACCTACTCTACGTAAGATTTATACTATCCTATCAAGAGAGCCCACTAGATTCTAACCCTAGTATTTAAACCGCTGCCAAGCCTCATTAGCCCCAATCTCACCACTACTTACGAGTAATGCTTATCGAAAGTATGTGGAGATTTTGACATATACTAGACATAACTATGTATTTAAGAATATTATAAAAAGAGTAGAGTGCATACAAAAAAAAAAAAACGAATACTATAATTTGTTTAAATAAAAGCTGTAAATACTTCGCATACAAAATACTAACACTTGTAAATTTAAATATAAACAATTAGCACATAAGTACAAATAAATAAATATTTTTAGACGACCGATAATGATAGAACTAAATATAAGTTGCAAGAATATGTTTATTAAAAAAAACAATTTGGACATTTTAGTCAACCATCCCCAGATTTGTTTCCACGACTTCTACGAAATTCGTTCAGCTTGAAAATTATTAATTGACGTCTACTTCAGGATGATCATTGCCATAAATCATTGCCATAAATAGCCAATTTTTTAAAAAATAATCTTATAAAAAATAAACCAAAAGATCACTGAATTATGAGAATTCAAAATTTAGGACGTCCGCCATTTACCATCGCGGACCGGCCTATAATAGGTCCATTCTGAATATCCGCTTAATTAAAAATGTGTCCGCTGATGACACTCAAACATATAGCAAAAAACACTATTTTTTTTTTCTAAAAAATGACGAAAAACAAATGCAAAGTAGTCATTTTTCCGATTTATTTATCGCAAACATGATTTAAAGTTATTTTAGTTGTCTTTCATCATGTTTCCTTTTTGGCAAATATAAGGTGTATGATATAACTACTACTATGATATCTTCAATTTGCACTATGTCGACGTTATTTTTCATTGGACTTTATTATACTAATTGACTTTTTATTTATCATTTGGATTTAGAACAAATCTATTTTAATATTATTTCTTGTTGTTGTTGAATAATTATTATTTTCATTGGTATATATTTTTATGAAAATATATCATTTTGTATGAGAATTTATTTCTTCTTATAAATATGTTGTCGTTGCAATGCACAAGTACGATACTAGTATTTAATTAAACTACTATTGATTAATATTAATCAAGAGGCAAGACTAGCTATAATATAGAAGTTTAATCTTCTAAATTTCAATATCTATAAAGTCTTATTCGGATTTCGAGCATGCAACTCCCACACATAGAATATTATCATTTGCCACTAGATTAAATACTGATAAATCTTTAGACTGACTAATACCATGAGGGGATGCAGTGGCTATGAGAAATGGGTAAAAGAAATGCAGTAGTAAAGTTTGATTGCCTCTTATGTGTTGAACATATCTTAGACACAATGGGGCTAGCTGTCCTGCAACACATGAGAGATTAAATATTATCTGCACTAAGGAGGGGCTGGTCGGTAAGCTAAAGGAAGAGGCAGATGATTAAGATAGCTAAAGGAAGCTAAAGGAATGGGGAGAGTTGTCTTAAGAAATGGACAGGTGACTAAGATCTAGACAAAAGGAGGCTAAAAGAGGCTGTCTTAATCCGCATTAAGGAACCAGTGTTCCGTGAAATTAAGTGACTAAGGAAGCTAAAGGAGGATCCTTTAGCCTCAACGAGGCTTAAGGAAAACAGTCCCAATGAGAATATCAAGATGTTTCGCGTCCATCTAATTTAGGCATATGAGGTGTCTAGCAAAACTTAATTAGTGCACATTTTCTAGCTCATCATTTGTTAGAGCAACTTGAATGAGGAACACCCTGATACTTCAAAGATGTATTGTTGTTGTAATAGAGGTTAGTCAATGATGTAACTGTTTTTTTTATAGCTAGTAGTGATTTTTTTTATTATATTAAAAGGATGTTAATTAGTCCAAATTTGATCAATTTCTTCTCAATCAATTAATTATTTAGCAAGTTTCATATAGTAATATTGCAGCTAACTGGCATACCATTGCAGTTTGCAATAGATAGAAATAGTTTTTTTGCACCTATATTCTGCACTCGTTATATGCATTTTAAAATATCTATACGCACTTAACATATAAATTACATATATCCAAGTTCGTAAATATTTATATCTAGTGATGTAAGTAATTTTTTTTCCAAAAGAAGTATAAATACATTTTGAATGCAAGTAAGGGGTGCAGATAAAAGATGCAATTATCACTCATCATATTAATATTCACTTTTTGTGTTTGACTTTATCAAAGTCATATTAAGGTACATGCTCTCTAAAAAGACTATAAAAGAGGAACATACTGTACTCTATAAGCCTGATGCTAAAAATGGAGAGACCAATCAAGCTAATGTTTTTCTTCTCTGTTACCTTGTTTTCAGTTGTTACAGCTCAACCTTCCAATAACCTCACATCAGCTCAATTTCATGTCGGAGTTATACTTGATTCTACAACCCTTGTAGGAAAAATTGGCCAAACAAGCATTGCAATGTCTGTAGAAGATTTCTACACGACACATGAGAATTACAGAACTCGGCTTGTGCTACATGGGAGAGATGCGAACGGCGATGACCTTCAAGCTCTATCAGAAGGTATTAAAACATTTACTGATAATTTGTAGTTCTACTATTATTGTAGCAATAACTAAATCGGGTTTTCTTAATTGATTTTTGTTTTTAAAATGTAGACATCTGACCAAAGTATATTTACAGTTTTAAGGGATGGTCCTCTGTTTTGAAACCATTCCAATTAATAAATCTCAGTTTTCTAATTTATTTTCTAGATGTTATGTTATGACCCCATTGTGTTGGAAATAAATGCGTTGTTATTCCAAAGGGAATAACAGGATCAAGGAACCTCAAGGAAATTCTTTTTTCATGTGTGAATCTCGATAAAGGTCAATGGCTGAGATTGAAATAACAGAGTCCTGTTATCCTTTTGGAATAACAGCAGATTTATTTCCCATTGTGTTTGGGCCGAAGGGACTATATGTATCCTTTATATTGTAGTTATCTGAAGACGTAACCATAAGTCCATAACAGTGATCAAGGAAATTTAGTTTACTCTCTCTTTGCACTTGTTCTCTTCCTTATTCTCTAACCGACAAAACCCTGTTTAGTCGAATTAATCTCCCTCAAATTAAGGAGCGCACAAGTGATAGTGTTAGGTCGCAGTGGACTTTTCTCCAAATTGTAAGGATTTTATTAGAGAGCAGCTGAGATGTCTATGGAGTATGATTGGACCAGACAAAATTAGGATCTGGAGGTAGTTGTTCCTATGGGATTCTTGGGGAAAAAAAAATAGAGTAATAGGAATTTTTCGGCTGTTGGAAGACTTGGGTATTAATTTCCTTTTTCAATTCCTAATAGAATTTCTTCCCAATTTCTGCCTTCCCACGAATAAAAAAAATTGACTTATAGCTTTGGTTATTTTTCCTCAAAAGCTAGAGCCGCTAGCTCAACTCTCAAAATTTTGTCTTTACTGAAAAAAAAATTGAGCAATTAATACTTGATCCGCTCAACTCTGATACATATAAAAATCAAGCATACTTAAACAAAGACTAAAATTCAAGCATAATTTTAACTTAATTAAATGTAACAATCAAGCACAAAAATAAAAATTAAATGCATTTCAACAATACAATAATAATTGACAAATCACAAAACTAAGAATAGTTAAACAAAACATAATTTAAAAGTACATGAAATTTTAAATAAACAAACCACAAGGCTAATTTTTAAGTTAAGTTCATATTCTAATGTCTAACATAATCATCCCACATAAATCTAGCAATTTCATCTCTTTTTTCATTTCCTACCAGACGTTGATTGTTAAATCTTTCAACATCTTCATTGTACTCTTCAACTCCATCTTATACATCCACAATGTCATTTGGATCAATTTTCAAATTAGCATTCATAGACCAAGTGGTCAGTTCACTTTGATATCACTTTGCAGTGTAATTAATTCACTCATTTAAATTTTTGTAGAATGTGATATATATAATTATATTGATCATAATCAGTGATTAGTATAAATAAACTTAATATAATTTAATTTTAGTCTTACATCTATAAAAAGAGAAAAAAAAAAGCCAACATCCTAACAAAACTCTTATGCATTTGCCGAACACTTATATTCTAGAATTTATCATGGATTAAATGTCTTTGGTTTTGACAATTGAAATTCTCATTCTCATATTAAAAATTTTCATTCCCACAAAATTTTCACTTTGAACATGCCCTTAATAAAAAAAAAATGCAGAACGTTTTGAAAATTGAAGTCTTTGCAGTTTTCTTATATACAATTAATATGACTAATTATTTTAAGGTAAAAAGTCTCCTACAACGACAAAAGGCTGTAACAACCCCCACTTGGTCTCAGACTCATTCAGGCTCCCTCTATATATATTTCCTTGGGTTTTGGTAGGCATCGAGGCATTGACTTTTGAATCTTCACTAACCTTGTTTGGATGGAGAGTAGAGGAAGGGATGGAATGAAAAGAAAATAATTTTTTTTTCTTATATCATGTTTGTTTGACAAAATTATGTAGGAGGTGAAGAGAACTAAAGAAAAAAAGTCTAATATTGCATGCTTGTAATTAATAGAATCGATTTTCCTCCTTATTTGAAGTGTAATGGATGGAAAAAAAAATAACACAAATATCCAATTATATATCTTACCTATAAAATTCTTATCAAATTTTTTTTGTCACAAACTTGCCGCAACTATTGAATCTCACATTAACCTTCTAAATTTTAATTAACCAAATAAGAAATAAGACGGAAAATAAAGTTAAATTTATGTTTTCTCATTAATCATCAAAATAGGAAGAAGTTAATTAAATATATTAATCTTCTTTTCTATTCCTTTCCATTACCTTATATTCTTCACTTCCCTTCTCTTCCTCAACTCTCAACTCTCCTTCCAAACAAGGTGTAATTCTACACATTATGCGTGCAGAGGATGAAAATGGGCCCCACCACCTTGTAGAAAATGAACATCTACATGTCAATTTGCTCTAAATCAACAAGCTAACATGCACTTTATGTAAGCTAACTTGGAGTAATTATATTACACAAGTAGGGAATGCCAAGGAATGAGCCATTAGGTCCATTTATTACATACCACACGACTCACAGCTAACATTTTAAAGAAAAATTAAAAATAAAGCAAAAGTTACTTGGAGCAATCTTTGTCTCATACAGATTGAACCCAATACCGGCAGACTGGTACCTTGTATCCACCCACTTCACCCACACACACACTTCCCATAGTTCAAAACATGAAGGGTGAAGAGTGCATTTTGCCACATAAGCGAGTTCTTCACCTGATTGTTCTATTTATTTTTGTTAGGAATTTTATCAGCTAAGTTTCAACAGTAAAAAAGAAAATAGAGTGACAAAAATCACAAGTTGCAGTAAATTAAAATTTATTTAATTTCTTTCTTAGCAAGAGTTCAAATTTACAAACTAAATATAACAATAAAAATAATTAAGAAACATGCTATATAGCTCAACGGACTCAAAAGCAATTTGGGTCATGACATAATAATAATGTTCTTTTACATCTTATTATTTGTTTTCTATATCTTTAGCTTGATGACATATCACATCGATTCGCTTATGTGGCATTTGTTACTTCATTCATACCAATTATCCACACTTTGTTCATCCTAAAACCTATCCTTGATCCAAGTGAGGGTCCTAATTAGAGGTTTGTATATACATGCAGCACTAGACTTGCTACAGAACATGAAGACTGAAGCCATCATAGGACCTCAGAAATCCTCTCAAGCTGTCATGGTCTCCAAAATCGGTAACAAAACACATGTACCGGTTATTTCATTTGCAGCAACAAGCCCCACCCTTTCCTCCATGCATTTTCCATATTTTATAAGAACAACAATAAATGATGCTGCTGAAGTGCATGCCATTACTGCGCTCATCAAATCCTATGGATGGCGAGAGGTGGTTCCAATCTATGAAGATACTGATTTCGGAAGGGGTATAATACCCTTCCTTGCCGATGCACTCCAAGAGATTGATGTCCGAATTCCGTATCGCAGTATAACAAACGAATTATCAACTGATGGACAAATCCAAGAAGAGCTCTACAAGTTACAGACTATGCAAACAAGGGTGTTTGTCGTACACATGACGCCTTCCAACGGCGCTACACTATTTTTAAAGGCCAGAGAACTAGGGATGATGGAGGAAGGATATGTATGGATCATGACGAATGGATTGGTGAATGTCATTGAATGTTTCAATCGAAATGTAGTCAGTGCCATGAGTGGAGCTATTGGGGTACGACCTTATGTACCCAAGACAGTGAAGTTGGAGAACTTTGCAACAAGGTGGAGAAAGAGATTCCAAGAAAACAACCCCAAGGATGAACCCTGTGAAGTTAGTATATTAGCCATTTGGGCCTACGACACAGTTAAGGCACTGGCAATGGCAGTAGAAAAGGTTGGGGTTCAAAGTACGAAACTTGAAGAGAACTTTACGAGTTGTGTGCACTTGCCTGTCTTCTCTAATGGACCACAGCTTCTCAAGGCAATTTCCAACACCAAGTTTCAGGGCTTGAATGGAAATTTTGAATTGAGAGATGGTCAGTTGCAGTACTCTACGTTCGAAATAATAAATGTGGTTGGAACAGGGATAAGGGGTATTGGGTATTGGAGAGAAAAACAAGGACTGTCAAGAAGAGTAGATGCAAACTATAAAAAGACTTACTCGACTTCATCACCAGATTTGAACCCGGTCATTTGGCCAGGGGAATCAATTATAGTACCGAAGGGTTGGGAGATCCCGGTCAGCGGGAGAAAACTACGCGTAGGAGTGAGAATGAATCCAACACCCGAATTCATGAAGGTGGAGATAGATCCTGTGACAAATGCCATAATAGCAAGCGGGTATGCTATCGATGTGTTTGAGGAAGCAATAAAGAGATTGCCTTATGCAGTCCCTTTTGAGTACAAACTTTATGGAGGGGATTCCCAGATCAGCTCGCAGATGTTGACTTGTGACGAATTCGTGTATCAAGTTTATCTTGGGGTAAGTTTCTCTTTATGGAATATGTATAGTTCAAATTACCTTCTCTTGTATATATATATAAAAAGAAGAGTGAAGCTATGGTAATATGTATATTACGAATCGACTCATGTTACAGATCTATATTTTTATTTTCAAAGTTCAAACAGTCAATCCGAATAGTTAAACATGATTTCTATGTGAAAATGTACTTGCAGATGAAATTTTATATTATTTAGATTTTTTTTTTACTATTTTTCTAAATATGTAGAAATCACTGCTTTTGGATGGTCCAAAATTTTCAAATCAAGTGATTTTCTACCTATCTAAACAAAGAGTAAAAAAGTTCTAAAAAGTATAAATTTGGTATGCAAGTACATTTTCATATAAAGATCATGTTGAACGGTTAAGATTCACTGCTTAGGCTTTAAAAGGAAAAATACAAGTCCATAGTGTGCACCATTGTGTAATATGGATATTACCATAGCCTCACTCATAAAAGAATAACTATCCTTAAAAGAGTAAAATGAGTACAATTTGTTGATATTGCTGTTCAGATATTGCAGTCATATAATAATATCATGGTAATATACGAATATGTATCCAGGTGTATATATATCTATATTCAGTATAGTCAAATATCATGGTCCTGTACAACTAAGTCGTTTTTCAATTTTAAAAGTCCAAAAGATCAATCCAAATTGTTAGATGTGATTTCTATATTAAAATATGTTTGCAAACCAAATTTTACATTTTTGGAATTTTTAATATTTATTAAGCCACTTTGAAAATCGTTGATCCAACGGTGGCTTAACCAAACAGTAAAACTAAAAGCCACCGTTGAATCAGTGATTTTCAAACTGGCTTAATAAATAGTAAAAAAAGTTCCAAAAAATATAAAATTTGGTCTCCAAGCACATTTTAGTATAGAGATCACATCTAACGGTTTGGATCGACTTTTGGACTTCGAAACTTGAAAAACAACTTAGTTGCATGGGACCTCAGAAATAACTGATTTGATATTAGCCAACCTCTCTCTCTCTCTCTCTATATATATATATATATATATACATATATACTTGTCTTTCTTCTTTTTACTTTCTGAACTCCAATAATTGATCAATCAATCCCAGGAATACATAAACAATCTTTTGATTAAAGAATTTATTGTTTGCAGAACTATGATGTGGTGATAGGGGACGTTACAATAAGATACAACCGTACACGCTATGTTGATTTCTCAGTATCATACACCGAATCGGGAGTAGGAATGATTGTGCCAGTTAAGGAAGCTGTGAATAGAAACACATTAGTTTTCTTGAAGCCATTAACTGCAGACCTATGGCTAGTGAGCATTGTGTTTGTAATCTACACAGGCATTGCCATATTGATTTTGGAGCCAAAGATGAGAGCATCACTGAGGGGTTCATTATCTATGCAGCTCCATACCATAGTGCATCTATCCTTGTTTGCATATCGTAAGTAAAAACTCTTTTCACAAAAGAATGATCTCTGGATACCTTAAGGTTTTCTTGTCATCCAAGAATGTGTTTTAAATATTATTAGCTATTGCAGTTTACAGATCTATCTTTATTCATAAACTAATAATTTAGCTAATAAATTGCAGAAGAGAAACTAGAGAGCATCCTATCGAAGATAGTTGTTCTCGTATGGGCCTGTGTTATTCTCGTATTAACATCGAGTTACACTGCTAGTCTAGCCTCAATGCTTACAGTCCAACAAATTCAGCCAAAAGTAACTGACATCCATGATCTGATAAACAAGGGTGACTACATTGGATATAAAAAGGGTTCATTTATGGGGGGTTTGCTTCAACAGATCGGTTTCGACGAATCAAAGATGAGAGCTTACTACTACCCCGAGGAATTTGTCGAGGCACTCAACAAAGGAAGTGCGAACGGTGGAGTGTCGGCAATAGTTCATTCAATACCATACATCAAGTTGTTCCTTGCCAAGTATTGTGATTCTTACACAATGGTTGGACCCATTTATAAGACTGCAGGATATGGATTTGTAAGTATACCATTTCTTATGTAAATTTATATGCTACAAACTAATTCTAAGGGCATACTTGATAAACATGACACTCTATCTCAGAAAACAATGTAAGATTCTTCGCAATCTTTAATTAAATATGGAAGAACTCACAAATAAGAAAAGAAAAGAGCAGAAAAGAGAAAGGAAGCATTTTACATTTTAAATTGTTAATTCTTATATCAAGTACGGATACCAGTTTCATCTTACTAATTTCTAGTTCTACATAGGCGTTCCAGAAGGGTTCTCCACTAGTCGCAGACATATCCCATGCAATTCTAAACATAACTGATGGAGACGACATAATACGAATTGAGAAGAAATGGATTGGAGATAAGAACTGTCAGAACACTGGCAGCATCATCGTCGATTCCAACAGCCTAAACTTTTACAGCTTCTGGGGACTTTTCCTCATCACAGGAGTTGTTACTACCATCTCCCTACTAACATTTGCAATCATGTCAATTTGCCAGAAACGGCGAAAGATGATCAAAATTACGAGCCTTGAAATGAGCTTTAATGAGACAAATGACAATGGAGTTTTGCCTACTATAAGCCAAGAGGAATACCAAAAGAGTGACATTTTTGGCCCATCATCAGATGAACACAACACTGATTCTTCGCCAAAGATGCCATAGAATGATCGTCAATAAGAAAATATCATGATTCATGGGATTCATGTCAAGAGATCATAAGAAGTACACATTACAATTAATCTGTTGTAGTTGTGGGGTTTTTATTTTAGTTAGTAATTATAAGTAGGTAATGAGCATAGTGGATGTAATCAGGTAAGACGAGATAGCTGGTAAGTTTGTAATTTCAAAAGTAAGCTGCTCAACTATATCCAGTTTTTATATGATTATCTTAAGTGGTATTAACTTTCAAGTCTATTTAAACTTGATAACTCGGAGAATTGTGACAATTTTTGAGGATCAAAGAAATAACCAGAGTATACTAACATTTTTTTTTTTGAGATTAGAATTGTGAACATTTTCCTGGGGATGAGTCATATGTTTTACCAGGACTCGAGTTTGGAATGAAGGACAATGGTCATATGGAGTGCATGCCAGTTTATTTGGTATATTGGATTTTTTTTTCAGTTACAGACTTCAAAGTTAATTGCACCAAAACCGTTGTTCATTTAATTAATCCATAACTAACCAATAAAAAATTATCTACATTTTGTCTCAGTGCATGAGGGTATGTTACCGAAACAAGGGAGTTGGATAATTTCACAACCAGATGGAAAAAAGAGATTTCAAGAAGATTATCCCTAAGAAATGCCTTGTGAACCTAGCATCTGTCTTTTACGGGCTTAAATGCCATCCACACACTAGCAATGGCAGTCGAAAATGTAGGGTTTAAAAATACTAAAAATGCAAAATCCTCCAAGATATCTGATCCCTTGCATGTTTCCCAATGAACCCCAGATTCTCGAGGCATTCTCCAAAATCTCATTTCAAGGTTTGAGTGGCAACTTCGTTTTAATAAAAATGGACAATTACAATAATCAACCTTCGAAATAAAAAATGTGACAGGTCATGAGGTCAGGGAACTTAATGGGTTTGGGTTAAAGTGGACGCCAAATCAACTTGAGCACGGTATAAAGCCATGGAAGTGGGTAAGTATTTACCTTAGGACAACACCACTTTAATTGTTACAATTCAAAATATGAGGAAAGTAACTAAATAAGTATTATTAAGTTATTACGGTGAATCCATATCAATATAACTTGTATTTTAGGATTCAACCTTCATTTGCATAATTCAACCAACATTTGCATAATTCATCCTGCATTCTTAGGATTCAGCAAGCATTTCTTGAATACACCCAAAATGTTTGGTCTAGATTACTGACAATTGGTTAACCAATACTTCCAATACCTCTCTATCATTCGCCAACCTGTACTATTATGCGGTCAGGTTGTGTGCTAGCAACCAAACTGTGTTTAGAACTAAGGCTTATTTTGTTAAGCTACCAATCATACATCAATACCAGTAGAGGCATGGCTGTTATTGTTGTGCTATTTCAACAATCTTCCCAACCCACAAGTGAGGCAAGTATAAACAAAGGCCACACATGAGTATCCATTAGACGTGAGATGCTCCTCCCCTGCACTGCTTCTCTACGTTTCAAGTGGTTAACTATATCTTAAATCTAACTTAAATTACTCACGGATATTGGTCCAAATAGTGATTAAATTTTAGAAATTTAGAACCCTAGAACCTACCTGATTTCCGAACATTATTAGCACTTAAAACCAGCAAAATATGTCAAACAACTGATAGCAGTGGAAATAAAAGAAAATAATCAATACTACACAACAACCACTTTGCCTATTTACTCATCTCATGATGCCAAGAAGCCGTACTTGGTATGTTGAGAAATCAAAGCATCCTCAGTTTCTTCATCAATATTATCATTACCACTATTCATCAGATTTGTCACTGTGAGGTGAGCTTGAGTGCTCTGACGAACTGACCTTATCTCTGGGTTAAACTCTAAAACTGTCTAAAGAGTAATGTAGCAGTTCATTGTCCTGAAATATAAAATGAAACAAGAACTTAAAATTGAGGTCGACATAGAACAGTTCTGAAACCCTAGCTGGCCCAAGCACCAAAGCATTGCTTAATTGCACATTTGAGGATGATGAAGATGCTAAATTGGGTTAAGTTGAGTCAAATTGAACAGCTCAATTTTGGTTTGTCATCACAGTTTTGGGAACTTCTATAACCAAATTCAGCATAACACCAAATTGCAACAATTCCTAATGTAGCAACAAACTGATATTCTTTGAAATAAGAATATGACGTAGAGTAAAAAAGATTTTCGTAAAGAAAATTTACCCAAGAATCCCAATTACAAGAACAAAACAAAGTTGAATTTGTGTAGCAGAACTGACCTGTTCCAATTCAGACCTTAAAATACACCTGTTTCGATCCATCTCCACTCTGTTGGATTCAGCATTTCTCAATGCCTGGCAATTCCATATAAAGAAATTAAATCAAATTCAATCTATTCTTCTTCTAATCTAATACCAGTTAGAAAACAACTTCAAAATACCTTACACCAATACTGATACTGACTGAGCCCTGATGCAGCAGACCTCTCAGCAGCCTCATCTCCAATGAAGCCTCCAGAGAGGCCTCCAGCCAGATAACCCGACTCACCATTCGCTTGCATCGTCTTCTCTCAAAACAAAACCTAGCTAAAAATGTTGTTACTTTTCACCGCGTTTGAGATTTATTACTTGCTAATTCTCTCCCGTAATTTCCTTTTCTTGTGTCGCATTTAACTTGAGGAGGGGAATTACTTGGTAGAGAGAGAGTTAGCTGTAGCGGAGAGTGAAAGCTGCAGAGCCGAGGGTGGTAGCTGCGATCGCACCTTGCTCGAATTCATATCATCTAAGGTAACAAAATATTTATGTTTAGATCTGGGCCGTCGAAGCATAATCATCACGAATATTGAAGGAATCTTGTGCATTCAATCTCGGGCAGGATTGACCCAGATTCGGACTGAACGGTTTTGATCTAAACAAAAATATTCTGTTACCTCAGACCACTTTACGGTAGAACCAAGTTACATCGTAGCAAGAGAACTGGCTACCCGTGAAGATCATTTCGGAGAAAAATTCGTAATGGGCTTGTGGGAACTATACACAACTTTCCCATACATGCAAGGCCTGTGGGCTATCAGGCCCGTTAAACATCTAAAAAACTCTCTTTTCTCAACAAATTAAAAAATATATATCGTGCTAATATCGTGTTAATTCCTCGTACAAATACTTCGGGTGACGACGACTACGGGCGAACGACCCGAAATTATTATTAATCAAAATTAAATAAAAAAATATATCAGAAATAAATGAGAAATTTAAAAAAAATTTGAAATATAAGTAGAACGGGTTAAATAATCCTATCCCACAGGACCGGTTAAATTATCTCATCCTACTTAATCACTCGGTCTACTAACTAAATAAACTAACCAAAAATTTAAAAATTTAAAAAATAAAAACGGGACGGTAAGATCCTCCCATACGAGTGCCAAGAGAATGTGGTATGTTTAATTAAAGTTAATTTATTTGTCATAAATAAGTTAGGTGTGAGTTTTATGTGATCATGTTAGGGGGGTAACAATAGTACGTAACACGTGTTATGATGAATCTACATGCAAAAAATTAAAATTGTACAGAGTTAAGTGGTCAAAAAGCGTCCAAAAATTGAATGCATTAAAATTAATTTATTAATCTTTTAATTTTGACCACTTGACATTATACTAAATTAATTCGAAATTTTAAAATTTTCATATGTAGACACATCACTCATAAGGTAGAAGCATTGTAACGGCTTGGATTCGTCATTTGAAGTCAATTTGATAGTTTTTAAAATTTAGTTCACAAAAAAACTTCGGAAACTTAGGAGCACTTTGTTCTACTCATATGTATATATATACACACATACATACATGTATGTATGTATGTATGTATGTATATTCTACTATTGATTGTTAAATGCTATTGTGATGTTTGCACAACAAATTTTTATTTTATTTTTATAGGTAGACAATTATTGTTTCCGTAATAGATCACTTTTAACTATTGTTTTAATTACTTCATAGCTATTACGGATTAATTTGTGTTGTGCATATTGAAAACCAATTCTAACCGTCATCTTTGGACGACGAAGAACAATTCCAACCGTCATCCTCGGATGACGAGGAATTTGTTCAGTCGATGCCACAGAATTAGATGTCTTGATCAGGAATAAGTCGTCAAGTTGCATGTATTCATAACTTGGAATAATTAATGACTAGGACGTCGAAAATGACTCTATTTCTTGACCAAACCGTGTGGGCATTAATTTGAACAAGTCTCGACCACGTAGAATTCAAACTACACTGTGACCGAAGAATTACTAATTAAAAGTTGCCGACTAAAATAATTAAGTACTAAAACAAGCACACACTTTCCGCATTTTCCTTTTAAAAAAAAAGGAAAAAAAAAGCACACTTAGTGCATTAAATCTTAACACATATATAGTAAAATATGCAGACTTTACCATCGGTTCAAATGATTTAATTTAAACGAGATATTTAAATTTTATAGGAAATCAAATTATAATATTTTGTAATTTATTTTACTATTTTCCAGATTTTGAAGATGGTTATACAAAAGTCATTTTTAAAAAATGTTAAATTAGCAAAAAAAAAATACTAAAAATAATAAAACTTGGTTTCCATAATTGTCTGTGTGTTTGAGATAAAAAATATGTAGTATACCAGATCGTTTAGTTATATATATAATTGCAAACCAGATTGGGGTAAGAAATAATATATAATTTTAACATCAGACCTTTAGTTATATTATTGTGGTATAGTTATTTTCTCTCTGTTTTTATTCTTTCATGGGATACAAGAAAATGGAATCTTGTGTGAATCATCGACCATTTTTCCTTTTAAATAATTATTTGAGTATCTTCACTCTAGTATTATCAAAATCCTCGCATTTTATTTATAAAAATTATGTACTATGGGCCCCACTAAATATATGGTCTCCACTAATTATTATTCTAAAAATATATTATATGACCCCCCTAATTATTATTGTAAAATTTCTGCAGCACTTTTCTCTATGGTTCTCATTAATTATATGATACAAAAATAATGATTTTGTAAAATACTTAATAAATAGTAAAAAAAAATATATAAAAATCAATTTTAGAAAAAAAATTGGAATCGATAGATAGAAGAAGACCATTTTGAATTCTAACTTCGATCGAAATTTTTTCAATGTTCACTCGGTTCCTGCTTCCTAACAAACACTCTCTTTCTTACTTGTCTAGATTGTCTATTCTCCCAGATCTTGCATCCTCTCTTCTCCATGTCGACAACCAGTCCCATCTCGCATGCTATCTTCTCCTAGATTCGATTCTCTCAAATCCTAGCCGCCTCTCTCAGATCTGATTCTGTCAAACCCTATATGCTTCTCCTAGATCTATTTCTCTCAAACCCTAAACACTTCTCCTAGAATTTTGTCTATCAACAACTTGGTAAAGGTAGGTCAATCCGAGCGCTGATTTTATAACTTACAAGTATTATTTGTCCATTTAGTTTTTTCTTTTGTAATAGAGTGGCATTGTTGCTCGTTGGCACAATGAAGGTAGTTTTTTTTGGCTGTAATCAGTTTTATAGCTTACAAGGATTATTGGTCTAATTAGTTTTTCTTTTGAAATAATGTGGTAATGCTGCTTGTTAGCCTAATTAATGAATGTACATTTTTCTTTCTGTTGAACTTAATTTTATAATTGATCGATATTAATAAGAAACTTCAATTGCAGCCCTAAATGATGTTTTTTCGCAATTCTTACAACACCAACCCTCTGTTGTAGGGGCAATTTACAATCCTCGTGCAAAATTGATATCTTCTCCTACAAAAAATTATAGTCAGTCAAAGTTATTACCCTCTTTATGAGGTTTTTTTTTTATTGCACAGAGCAATCCATTTCTAGTTGTTCCTAGTACACCGCTAGAAAAAGTACCTCCTCTATTAGTGGTTCTAGTATAAATCGCTAGAAGAAATACCTCCTCTGCTAGTGTTTAGTATACGCTAGAAGATTCCCCCCCCTCTTATTCTATTGTGTTGACTACTAGTGGTGAGAAAACCGTTATTAGATACCTTTTTTGCTCGTTAGTAGAGCCTATATCTATATCTGTAGTAGTGAATGAATGACAAAATGACTCAACATAAAATGAGCAACGTCATTGACTTACTAGGTACATGAAGTCAAGAAAACTCATGGCGTCAATTTCTCCTTGCTTGATTTGTCAAAGTAAACTCATGAAGTCATCATGATATATGCAGCCTATAAAAAGGGAACATAAAGAGGCCGTGTACTGTGAATAAAAATGGGGAAACCAAACACACTTATGTTTTTCCTCTTTGTTATCATAGGTTCAGTTGTTACAGCTCAAAATTCAAACAGAAGCATCCCAGTAGGAGTTATACTCGATTTGGACACCCTTGTGGGCAAAATGGCTCGAACAAGCATTGAGATGGCTGTGGAAGATTTCTACACTGTACATCGGAATTATAGCACCAGACTTGTTCTCTATACCAGAGATTCCAACCAGGACAATCTCAAGGCTACATTAGCAGGTGACCGATCAAATTAGAAAACTCTATTAATTTTTTTAAAGATTGTGCGAAGTACTCAACTTTTATTTCAATGTCCAGAATTCATAGTTAAAAGAGTAGTTATCAAACAATTGCTGACAAGAAAACTAGAAAATGAGTCAAATGAATTAATTTTTTATTGATTGACCCCTTAGGATATATATAGAGCTTACATCATACCATCTAGTCCTTATGATTACTCTATATTTTTATTTTACGGATAGGTCCCTAAACTAGATACAAATACTAACTCTCCCACAATATGAACCTATGGACGAAAGATATCAACTGGGACCATCTTGTCACAAAGTCTCGACAAATCTAATGAACTAAGTCCTTTAGTGAGACAGTAAGCCACATGCTCTCTAGTAGTTACATATCCCAGCTCAATTAGTCCGCTATTAAGCTCAATTAGTCCTGCATAAAGCACACATAGCCAAATATTCTGAAAGGAAGAATATCACCATTTTCACCTTTCAACACCTCAAATGGAGACTTCCACTCCAATACTCGTGAGGGCAACCTATTGATTATTATCACAGCTGTCAGGACCGCTTGCCCCTATAAGTACTGTGGTACATTCATCGAAATCATCATACTCCTTGGTACCTCAAGGAGATGCCTATTCTTCCTTTCTGCAAACCCATTCTGCTCTGGTGTGTGACACGTGGTTTGATGCTGGATTCCCTGAGATGACAAGTACTCTCCGAATTCATTGTTCGTGTACTCTGTCTCATTATCAGACCTCAATACATTCACTACTACTCTGTATTGAGTCTATACTCTTTTGTAGAAATCTTTAAAACAAGCAAACACATCATTCTTGTTTTTCATCAAGAAATCCAAGTCACATGAGAAAAGCAATTAATGAAAGACACAAAATATCTAAATCCAATCACAGAAGTTATGGAACAAGGTCCCCATCCATCATAATGTACCAAATAAAAAACACAGGAGTTCCTACTACCTAAACTAACATATGAGCTCCTAGTGTGCTTGCCGAACTCGCAAGCATCACAAATAAGTTTCCCTTTATTAGCCCTTTCAAACATAGAGGGATACAATCGACTCAAAAAACTAAAAATAAGTATAGCCCATACGCCTGTGGTGAAGCAACAACAAGTCCTCCACACTACTTCCTACTTCTCCATATCTTTCTGTCATGTATAAAATGGGCTGAGTTCATCCCCTCTCTATATAGATACCACAAGCCGCTATGCCATGTGCTAGTCTCAAGCTTCCTGCCCGTCCCCTTCTCTTGGAAGATCACATTGGGGATATCAAAAGAAACAACAAATTTTAGTTGGAGAATAATAACACTTATGGATAAGAGATTTACAGGAAAAGAATGAGCATGCAAAACATTGGACGAAGTCAAAGAGTTGGACATCGCACAGCACCTTTACCCACCATGGGCTGGGCCGTACCATCGGTTATCTGAATACTCTCAGGGACTTTCAGGTGAGTATAGGAAGATAACTCCCCAGCAGTACCCGTCACATGTATAAAAGCACCAGATCAACGACCCATTGTGATCTAGTAATGAATATAGAGGCAAGAGCGTGTGTGTCACAAGTATTTGCGACTGAATGAGCATAAGAAACAATGTTATCCGAAGTGGATGCATCCTCTACCTTGTCTTTCTGCCTTCTCCTGAGCAACTGCGAGTAGGATCTCAAGAGCTCCTGATCCTCTCCAAAAAGGTCCTTATCCTACACACCCCCTTCTTCCTCTTCCTCTACTACCATCAGGTTTACCCAGTAGCCCCCTCTTCCACCTCTGCGGCCACGACCACGACTGCGATATCCAGACTGACCACGTCCTCATGAATTCTTCACCTTCGGTGGCTTAGTGCAAGCTGACTTCAGGTGGCCTATCTCTCCATAGTTGTAGCACTCTCGGGTCTCACCCCTAGACCTGGTGTTACCCGAGTTGGAGACTGCTAGGGCTGACTTCACCCCCAGAAGTCCCCCTACCCCAGCCTGTAGCCCGATCCGGGTCTCCTCCTATATCATGGTTGAATCTGCCTCCTCAAGTGAGGGGATCTTCAGTTGTGCTAGTAACATTACAGTCCTCTGCTCGAAAGCTGTAGCCAGACCCTAAGGAACCCCATAGCCCTATCCTGCATGCAATTCTCAGTCCTCCTGCATGCAAGATCAGGGCAAGACAATGTCCTCGAGCAATAGTCATAATCCATCCATAAGTGCTCCAGCTCTATGGCATACTCCTGCACAGTCCTCTCTCACTGTTCACAAGCCACAATATCTGCTTGACCTGGTAAACCCTCAGGTTATTTCCCACTCCATCATATGTCTTCCTCAGCTTCGATCAGATGCACCTCACATCCTCAATGCCATCCACATTGGCTGCAATCGGTGGTGTCATCAAACTAAGAAACTAGATGTACACTAGCATGTGAGTGGACCTTCACTCATCCCATGCCGGAGTACCCTTAGCTGGCTCAACAATCACTCCGGTCAAGTACCTCTCTAGTCTCTACCCTACTAGAGTATACCTCACTCAATGCAACCAACTCAAATACGAAGCTGGACCATTGAGTTTCACATTAATCGGTGGAAGCTCTACCCTCAATACTGGGGCCGGCTCGGTGCACTCTCACTGGAGGCGAAGTTGAATGCTTGTATGAACATCGCGATCTCATCACTACTCAGCTTTTCCAAGGCCTCTTGCATGAGATTCTGAGCCTTACCCTTGCCCGAATCCCCTCCTTCCATCGATCCGACTCTAATTTACACCAATCTGAGTCAAATTCTCTCTCCTTCCTCAAGACCCGATCTTGCACCCTCAAGTTTTAGGCCCTCATTTCCTCTAATCTCTTCCTCTTTCTTTTAAACCTGATCAACCAATCCAACCCCGCTTCTCGGGTATCATGGGGTAAAGGCCACCCACGCCGGCCAAATCAAACCAAAAAACCAAGCAAACTACAAGTGGCCGGCCAGTTTAGGAGGAGAGGGCTCGGCTTAGAGAGAGAAAGAGAGAGTGAACCGGTGGTTAAAAGGGCTGAAGCGGTGGAGAGAGACAGATTGCATAGTAGCGGAGCTACAGTGTCGAACTACAGTACCGCCAATTGCTACAGTGATGTGGTGGCTAACCCTAACCTAACTTGGCTCTCATACCAACTAGAAAATGAGTCAAATGAATTAATTTTTTATTGACTGACCTCTTGGGGTACATATAGAGTTTACATCATACCATCTAGTCCTTATGATTACTCTATATTTCTATTTTATGGATAGGTCCCTAAACTAGATACAAATACTAAAAAGAAATTGTAATTATGGTCTTCAGGTTTGTAATTCACTTGAACCAAATCCCACTGTAAATGTTTTACCCTTTCGTAACTAATTAACAAACCCGCAGTAGATATCTTTTATTTTATTTTTTTTAACACCTTCCCCTATAATATAAAAACTTGTATCTTCTTGCAGCACTAAACTTGCTACAAAATAATAAGACTGAAGTCATCATTGGACCTCAGAAGTCCTCACAAGCTGCCATTGTCTCCGAAATCGGTAACACCAGTCAGGTGCCAGTAATTTCATTCTCAGCTACCAGTCCCACTCTTGCTTTCATGCAATTGCCTTACTTTATTAGGACAGCTATAAATGATGCGGCTCAAATAAAAACCATTACCTCTCTCATCAAAGCCTATGGATGGAAAGAGGTAGTTCCAATATATGAAGATACTGATTTTGGATGGGGCATTCTCCCATTCCTTGCTAATGCCCTTGAAGAGATCAATGTGCGTATTCCTTACCGCAGTTTAATCTCGAAATTGTCAACGGGTGACCAAATAAAGGAAGAACTCTACAAATTACAGACCATGCAAACTAGGGTTTTTGTTGTACACGTGTCATCTTCCTTGGGGTCTAACCTATTTTTGATGGCTAAAGAAGTAGGGATGATGGGTGAAGGCTATGTATGGATTATGACAGATGGAGTGACAAACATGGTTGATTCCTTAAAACAAAGTGTTACCAGTGCAATGAAGGGGGTGCTAGGTGTACGGCCATATATACCCAAGAGTACTGACGAGTTGAATAACTTCACAACCAGATGGAAAAGGAAATTCCATGAAGACAATCCCCAAGAAATGTCTAATGAACCTAGCATTTATGCTTTATGGGCTTACGATACAGTCTATGCACTGGCAATGGCGGCAGAAAAAGTTGTTGTTCAAAGTACCAAAATTGATAACTCTACAACTCCTCCACTGCTGCATGTCTCTTCCAACGGGCCCCGACTTCTCGAGGCAATTAACAAGACCAAGTTTCGAGGATTGAGTGGCAACTTTGAAATAATAAACGGACAGTTGCAATATTGTTGGTTCGAAATAATTAACATTGTTGGAAGGGGGATAAGAGAAGTTGGGTATTGGAGAGAAGAACAAGGATTATCAAGGGAAGTAGATGAAAGCAACAAAAAATATTATTCAACATCACCAGGAGATTTAAATCCTATCATTTGGCCAGGGGAAACAATTTTTGTCCCAAAAGGTTGGGACATCCCAGTCAGTGGGACAAAATTACGTGTTGGAGTGGCAGTAAATTCACGTCCTGATACGTTCATGAAGGTGGAGATAGACCCTGTTACAAATGCAACAAGAGCAAGCGGATACTCAGTTGATGTCTTTGAAGCAGCTGTAAAGCGATTGCCTTATGGAGTCCCATTTGAATATGAACCTTTTGCAATGACATCTAGGAAAAGCTCACTCACCTACAACGAATTTGTTTATCAAGTTTTTCTTGGGGTATGCATCTCCTTATGATATAGCTAAATCATTTTTCTCAAAAATAATATGATATTAATTTTGCAACAACTGTCATTAATTTAGTTAAATATGGTTGAGGTTATAATTACTAATGTACTTGGCATCTGTAGTTTAGCCTTCCTTGAAAAAGAGTAAATACAAAGTTAAATTTGTTCATCATACTGTTAAGACTACGGTATTTCTAGTTTTCTACTCTCCTATCATGCATATTATTTGAGACACTATATATCTGTGCTCTATCACCCATTATTTTTGTAATTACTTGCCACAAATTATTAACTTTTCCCACTTTTTTCGATCTATGATCAATACCTCTTTTTTTTTTTTTAAATCAATCTGTGATCAATACTTGAAAACACCAAATATCTTTTGACTAAATAAATTGCTGTCTTGCAGAAATATGACATAGTTATAGGAGACATTACAATAAGGTACAACCGTACACTCTATGCTGACTTCTCAATGCCATACACCGACTCAGGAGTAGGCATGGTAGTGCAACTCAAGCAAGCTGAAAATAAAAACACATTTATTTTCTTACAGCCATTATCTTTTGATCTATGGCTGGGGAGCTTTGCATTTCTCATCTACACGGGGATCACCATATGGATATTGGAGCCGAAGATGAGGGACCCCCTGAAGAGATCTATATCGAGGCATGTTGGAACTATAGTGCACTTATCCTTGTTCGCATATCGTAAGTTCTTTCATCACAAAATTGTCTCACATTACCAAGAGTGTCTTTTTGTTATAAAAGAAAATATTTATACACAAAATTAGCAAGTTCGTTAGTCACAAGCTAACATGTTTGCAAATAAATGTAGAAGAGAAGCTCGAGAACATCCTATCAAAGATAGTTGCTATTGTGTCCATCTTTGTTCTGCTTATATTGACCTCGAGCTACACAGCTAGTCTCTCGTCGATGTTAACAGTACAACAGCTTCAACCAACAGTAACCGACATCTATGATCTCATAAAGAATGGTGACTATGTTGGATATAATAAGCATTCTTTTGTCGAGGGCTTGCTTCTGGAGCTCGGCTTTGACAAATCAAAGATGAGAGGTTACTACCCATGGGAATATGCTGAGGCACTTGACAAAGGAAGTGCAAATGGAGTAGCTGCAATTGTCGATGAAATACCCTACATCAAGTTGTTCATTGCTGAGAGTTGCAAGTCATATACTATGGTTGGACCAATTTACAAAACAGCAGGGTTTGGATTTGTAAGTTTAACGTTAATTTTGTTTATTCATATGCTAGAATCTAATTGCATGGACATGCTTATACAAAAAGTTCTTCCCAAAATGACAACAACAACCTGTAGTCAATTAATAAGCATGTCATTGTGTCTCAGCAGATAAAAACCAAGAGTCGGTATTATTCAACACCATAATCTTATAGAGAACTAGTTTTTTGTCTAGTGGCTAAGGCACATGGTATCTATGTGAGAGGTCATAGGTTTGAAATTTAGGTGGAGGAAATGTTTTGTTATAATAACAGAAGTATTAAATAGAGGGGTGGCTTGACCTCCAACCTTTACTAAAAAAAAAAAAAACACCATAATCTTATGTACCATAAGGGAAGAACTAAAACAAAGGAGCATTATTTTCATGTTCACTTTGTTCATTAATCTTCTTAGTATGGACACCATATTTACTTTCCTGATCTCCAATTGATGGACAGGCTTTTCCCAAGGGCTCTCCACTAGTCACCGACATTTCGAGAGCAATCCTAAACATAACAGATGGGGATGAAATAATCCAAATTCAGAAGAAATGGATAGGAGACTCAAACTGCCCGAGTAGTGGAAGCATCACCATGGAGTCAAACAACCTGAACTTTCTCAGCTTCAGGGGACTTTTTATCATCACAGGAGTTGTTTCAACAATCTGTCTAATAATATATGCTTCCATGTCATTCTGTAAAAATCGGCAAAAGAATACTAACATAATGAGCCTTGAAACTAGCACTGATGATAAAATTGATGTTGAAGCCTTACCAGCTACGAAAGAGCAAGACCAATTAGCAGATGCTTCTGGCATATCATTTGCTGAAAGTGACACTGACACTTCACCAATAAATGCCAACAATGATATCATGATCTGAATTTTCAATAAAAGTTTATATTATGGCTGTGTCAACAGATCTTAAGCAGCTATGTAGTTTATAGAAGCTTCGGGCATTTTCTTTTGTAGTTGGTGATAGTCAAT
Source organism: Carex cristatella (assembly GCA_024447775.1). Lineage (NCBI taxonomy): Eukaryota > Viridiplantae > Streptophyta > Magnoliopsida > Poales > Cyperaceae > Carex > Carex cristatella. The sequence goes on along the minus strand of JAJHPF010000011.1, from coordinate 6,940,027 downwards.
AGGTAGCAGAAGTAATCCGGTAGATAGTTAGCTAGTATGTTCTAATGTAATAGATATATATCTGAATTTTTCAGATGACTACTTATCAATAATGCTCCCTCACTGTCATAATGAACCACGTTTTGCATCAGTGTCCCTGGATGCAATGGCAAGATAAACATGAAAAGTACATCTCAGCACCATCCAACTGTGCAAAGGTGGCTGACTGCTACTGGTTAATAAAGCAGGCTAGTATGAAGTATAGTATCTTGGTTAGAACTTAGATGTATAATAAACTAATTAGATTGCCCTGTGAACAATTTGCCATTCTTCAAGTGGAAGAGAGATTACCTGACATTGACTGATATCAAGGCAGAGATCCCATTGTGCAAAGTAGTCAACTTTTATTCGATGTCACAAATTCATTGTTAAAAAAAAATTAGTCATCAAACAATTTCCAACACAATTTTAATTATGGTCTTCGGATTTGTATATTAACAGACCTACAGTAGATCTTTTTTCTTTATTTTGTTTGTGTGTGTGTGTGTGTGTGTGTTGGGTTGTGTTGTGTTGTGTTGTGTGTTGTGTGTTGTGTTGTGTTGTGGGCGTGGCGTGCATGCATCAGTGTTTGGAAACTCAGCTAAATGCGAGTTGTGTTGTGTTGTGTTGTGACCTACAGTAGATCTCTTTCACCCGAGTCAGGCGGAGTCAAACCGAGTCAATACCATGGTGATCGGCAAACGCTAAATGCGAAGAACTTAGGGTGGGGGACTTGATATGGCACAGAGGGGCTTACTTACTGCTTCTATTGCTATTATCTTGAAGTTCCTAGTTTTAACAATCCTAGCTCAGTAACACCTTTCCTAATGCTTTATGTATTCTCGCGACTGGATACATTGTTGGGTCAATTTCATCTTATCCTTACGGCTTCTACGCTACTTCTAAGTCAGTCAATTAGTCATTGTAAGTAAATTAGTCATTCCGTAATAAGTATGGAAGATAATTGTCTTGTACCGAGGCCATACTATCATAGTGAGAGGAACAATCCAACATTTATAATGCTTGTATTATATTATATAATTAGTGGATTATTTTAGTGTAATATTTTGTCTTAACGTAATTTTTTTACATAATATTTTTTTTTTATCATTTTTTCCTACTTTTTGGCTACAAAATAAGCTTCTGCAAAAAAATCCGAGTTTCCGATCTAATTCTTCCGATTCCGGCCGATTCATCCGATTCCGATTCCGAGTTTCAGAACCATGGCATGCATGCATCTGTGCCAACTCTAATCTAGCCAGTCTTTTTAGTCATGAATCAAAGAAGACTAAAAAGACTTATCATTAGCATGCATGGATCTGTGCCAACTCTAATCATATTTCCATAAATTGTGAGAGACTAAAAAAGAGAGGAGGAATTCCGAAACATACGGGTGGAGGGGGGGCTAATTCGAGGTGGTAACACACCAAATCATCTAGAGGCGCGGCTGTTAAAGCGAGGAGAGTAGAGAGGAAGTCCACACACTAGTTGCCATTAGATGTGAGATGTTTTTTTGGTGCGCTGCTTCTCTACGCTTCAAGTGGTAAAATTTTATTTTAGATCTGATTTACTCAAGGGTCATGGTTCGGGCAGTGATTAAATTTTTAATATTTGAAACCTTAGAACCTACCCAATTTCACAACATAATTTACACTTAAGACCTGATAATATGTCAAACAAACCGATGGAGTACAAATAAAAGAAATAAAAAAAATCAATAATGCACAACAGCCACTTTTCCTATTTGCTTCTCTTGATGCCAAGAAACAATACCTGGTTTCTGGAGCAATTAGAGCATCCTTTGTTTCTTCATCAGTTTTACCATTACCGCTATTTGTGACTATGAGGTGAGCGCTTGCGTACTCTGACCAACTGCCTTTATATATATCTGGGTTGAAACCATTTTTGTAGGCTCTAAAACTCTTCTAAAGAGTAATGAAAGAAGTTGAATGTCCTGAAATAAAAAAAAATGAAATAAGAACTTAAATATTGAGGTGAGATAGGAGTGCAGTTTAGGTCCAAGAACCATCGAAAGTAAATATGGGCATGGGAGCCATCTGATGCGCATTGAAAATTTGTGCACACAAATCACAGAAGGACAGAGGAGCGGCTCTTAATTAAAGCACATATCGGACAGCTCTGATGCCCATCAGACCCTAAATTTACTTCAGACGACCATCGGGCCTACACTTTTCTCTTGAGATAGAACAGTTCCAAAACCCTAGCTGGGCTAAGCACCAGAGTGTTGCTTAATTGTACATGTGAGAGTAATGAGGAGGCTAAATTGGGTTTAATTATCATCACAATTTAGGAAACTTCCATCACTGAATTTTGTAGAACACAAAAAATTGCAATAATTGATAATTTTACTATACATATATCAATTCCCAGTAGCCAACAAACTGCTCTTTTATATAAAGAATATTTAGATGAGAATCCCAATTAGAGCAACAAAATTTAGTGGAGTAGCAGAACTGAACTATTCACTACAGCAGATTTGATTTTCAGCGACCACTATCAGCGACCGGGCGTCACGCCGGTCTCTGAAACTCAATTTTTAAAAAAAAATAAATAAAACAAATAAGAATCGGAGTCCAATGGTTTTCAGCGACCACTATCTGCGACCGGCGACTCCTCCGGTCGCTGAAAACCATTAAAAAACTAAAAAAAAAATTCGACAACTATCAGAGACCGGCGAAAAACAGTTTCAGCGACCGGCGAAAAGCCCGGTCGCTGAAAATCATCTCCAAAAACCCTCGCGCCAGGTCTCTTCCTTTCGCGCGTTTAGGGTTTGATTTTGTACTGTGCGGGACAGATCAGAGAAAACCATCTGCTGCTGTGCGCGACAGATCGGAGAAAACCCGCCGTCGCCTGTGCCCGCCACTCCCCGCCTCCATTTTGCAGGTTCTTTTCACTTTTATTTTACTCTCTTTTCTCCTAACACAAAATCAGTGGCCATAATGCCTTTTAAATGTGTTAAAACCTTGAACCAGATTCATACCAATGCCCAAATCATGTCTAGCAGACCTCTGGTATTGTACCAAGTCCAAACTCAGTAACCAAGCATGGTTCAATACCCACTGGTACAGTGCAATGCACTGAAATGCACCAAATAGACCCCTGTGCACGAATCTGTCATTTCTAGATAGTACAGGGACCAAATTGAAAATATATAAACACAGTTCAATAAAGGACTCAGAGACAAGCATGTTCATGACAAATTTTCCATTTATTGGATTTTTCTGCTATTTTTAATGATTTTTCAAAGTTCATACTTCTAAAAATTATAAAACTGCATATGCACAGTTCTGGAAATTTGATATCAGTTTACTGTTCTGACCTTTTCATAAAACAAATAATCTTGAAATATTAGATAAAAAATATATTTGGAATCTACACTCTCTGACAATGATTTTAGACTCAAATTTTACTCAAATCTAAGTCCTGTAGCATTCAAAATAAATTCATGAATTAAATACAAGTTTTCTGTCACTGATGGACGATTATACCCCTGACAGCTTCACAAAAATCCTTAAAAATATAAATAAATTCTCAAAAATGATAAAAATGGTTCTGGATACTCCTGATACATTGTATTCCATGTTTATGACCTTGTACAATGTGATCCTTCATCAAAAACCTGATTTTAAATGAAGATTCAGATTTGTAAATAAGGTGTTAGGAGAAAAGAGAAGAGAAATGGCGCCAAGTAGAAAGGGAAAGGGAAAGGCGACGGCGGGATCTGGAGAAGAGAGTAGCGGTAGTCAGAGAAATGTACGGGGTAAGAACGCATATATTCCGCCACCATCAGATCCGAATTTGCGACTCGTTATTCGGGTAACGGGACACAGGTAATTCTCATTTTTTCCCTTGTGTTGTAATTATACATTAATTGTATTGATTGTAATAATTATTTCTGTTTGTAGAACTTTTGATGCAGGTGATCCAGAAAATACTAAGCATGCCAACAAAATTGTTTCACAGACTATACACAACAATTATCCTGGCCCATTTTTCAGTTACTCTGCTTTTCCCGAGTCGATTAAGCTCCTTTGTAAGAGAGAGTTTTCGGTGAGAGAAATTTACTTTTATCAAACCACTAATAATTATTACTTGTTAAATTTTTCTAACCACTATGCATTACAGAGTTACTACATTTTTGCTCCGGAGGAAAGTGAAGACAATGCCTGGGATGTTTTTAAGAAGGTAGCGGACAAACGGCTGCAAGATATGCTCCACAAGGCAAAGCTTGCAGCGAAAAAGGAATACGGGGATAATATGCAGGAGTGGAAGGAGCATTCGGCGCCTAGCCCGCACGATTGGATCAAGTTGGATCATTGGCCCGGAGTCGTGGATCATTGGTGCAGCGACTCTTTTACTAGTCGGAGCGAGCGAAATAAGGCCAATAGGGCAGCTGTAGAAGGGTCTGGTGCCACGACGGGCTCTGTGAGCATGCTTGTTCACAAACAGCGCTTCGTAAGTTGTTTTTTTATTAAGTTAATTAATTTTCATTTTAATTGAATCAAATCGAACTAACGTTGATAATTTTTTTTGTAATTGAAATTGTCTTTCAAACTATTAACGAGGAGAAGGAAAATCAGCGTGAACCCAGATGGTCTGATGAGCTGTTCGCGCCGACCCATAAAAGCAAGAAGACGGGGCAATTTGTTTCCACCAAGGCTCAAAAGGCATATGTACGTAATACAACATTACAACTGCTTTAGTTAGCTTCAATTTAAACTGGTCAAAATATTATTGTTATATCTATAAAATTTGCAGGACAATTATGAGAATGCGATGAGGCTTAACCATGGAGAGAACAAAAATGACTGGCCTGCATTTGACATAAATGTCCGGGTACACTTCTACTGTCGATGATCGTAATGCTCATGGCGACAATTATGGCCTCGGTGCTCTAGGTAAAAAAACTTTTCTTGAAACCTATAATTTTTTTTTTTAATTTGTAAGATAGTACTAACTGTCTATTCTTTAATGTTCTAGGCCAGACGAGAGCCATGTATCGTGTTGGTGGATCTAGCAGTACTACTTCACATTCTTCAGGATCATATTCTTCTGCGCCACCGGCTTCACGCCTTACACAAGAGGATATTGAAGCGATATCTTCTCATGTGATGACATCGATCATGCCTAGGCTCACCGACACGATCATCGACCAGATCAGCAGAGCCTTCAGATCTACTCAGGTACGAAATTCAATATATCAGTATGTTTTAATTGTCAATCATATATCCGAAATCCTAATTATTTAAACTACTTATAGGGAGGTTCGACCTCAAACCATACCTCAATGCCGGATACTCGGGATGACGACGATGATGGCGAGGATCTCGGCAGAGATGATACTTCTTAGATTTTCTTGAGTTGGTATATTTATCTATGTTATAGTTTAGGTTCAAATATTTATGTTAGCATACTTACATACTTGCGTGGATTGGATATTTAGCGTTTTTATATTTTTGTTCTATGTGATTGTTTATGTGTTTTTAATATTTATTATATATGGGAATATCGATGCAATTGTACGTCTGATAACAATTTCGAAACGACAAAATATCAATAATAAATAAAACCAATAGAATCAGAATCAATAAAAAAAAAACAGAAACAAATTAATTTTAAAAAAAAATTGACTATCAGCGACCATTTACAATTATCAGCGACCAAAACGTTTGGACGCTGTTAACTAAACATGACGTCAGCATACACTTTCAGAGACCAACACAAAGTGGTCTCTGAAAGATTATCAGCGACCGGGATGACGACTTTCAGAGACCGGTGACGTCATCCGACAGTATCAGCGACAACACTTTCAGAGACCGGTGTATCAGCGACCAAAAATGACTATCAGCGACCAAAACCAGAATCAGCGACCGGCGCCATATACTATCAGCGACCGGAGCTCCGGTCGCTGATAAGTCATTCTGCTGTAGTGATTCCAACTTCCAATTGAGACCTTAAACTACACCTGTCTGGACCCATCTCCGCCCTGTTGCATTCAGCATTTCTCAATGCTCAGCGGTTGCAAATCCAGAAATGAAAACAAATTCAGTTTGTTCTTCCAACTTAAATACCAGTAAAAGAAGAACTTCAAAGTACCTACAGCGCACCTCTCAGAAGTCCCTTCTCCAGTGAAACCTCCAGAGAGACCTCCAGCTCGATAACCCGAGTCACCAATCTTTTTCTGTCCGAAAATGAATCTGGAGAAAATTGTAGTCACTTTTGACGGGTCATGATTTTAACAGATCAGTTTCAGCTTCATGCAGCGCATAAACCATATCTAATACAGTTTTGATTTTAGAGTCTTTGCACTGCATGAAGGTAAAACTGCTCCGTTAAAATAATTACCCTTTTAACTGGGCTTCAGGATTTATTACTTTCTCTTGTAATTTCCTTTTATTTTCTCTGGTAATTTTTCTAGATAGTGAAGTTACTTGATAGAGAGAGAATTAGCTGTAGCGAAGTCTGAAAGGTGCAGATAAAGAGTGTGTGGTGGTGGCGATCCGCACCTTGCTTCAGCCCCAAATTGACAAATTACATGGCGACGGAGAGCCTGCCCATACATGCAAGGCCCATGGGCTCTAGAGCCGCTAATCTTCTAAAGGCCTTTCACCTCTTTTCTCGAGAGATAATTTAGCAACTTACTGCTAATTTTAGTATCCAGAATTTTCTTCAGCAATTTTCAGATAATTGAATGCATATGTTCGGTCAAAACTACTAAGAAAAACATTTAGGTAGTAAGAATTATGGGTGTCAACGAGCTGGTTCGAGCTAGGTTCTAGCTCAAGCTTATTATTTTTGGACCGAGCTACAGTCGAGCGAGTTGGACCTAGATCATCCAAGCTAAAACCTCCACTTGAAATCATGAAATCATGACAAGCCAGTCCGAGCTAGCTCACGAGTTGATGAGCTGGCTCGCTGGGTCTAACTGGATCTTGTTTTAAAAAGAAAATAAATCTACAATTTTTTTGGATTGAATTGAACCGAGTTAGACAGTATAAAATGCATACAAATTAATACAAATTTACAAATTGATATATAGTTGAGCCAGCTTGCGAGCTGGCGAGCAAGTTAGATTCAAGCTTGAACTCGTTAATTCTAGACCGAGCTAGTGACGAGTTGACTCGTTAACAGCTCGGTCCAGTAACAAACGAGCTGTTAACGAGCGAGTTAGGTGCAAGTCATGATCAAGCCACGAGCTACGAGCTCTTTTGCCACCTAATAAGAATAGAGTGGTCCAATTTATTAAATCAATTATATAATTTGTAAAGATTTCGATAATCATAATAGACAAAAAAGAAATCGACAATGGGTTTGGAATCAGCATGGACTGTCTATACATTATTCGTAGATGCGATATATATTTGTTGTAAAATTATGGAAAAGCTTCACTCTTTCTGATATTACTTTGGTAAAAATCAACTATTTTTAACCAAGGGGCCAAAATTTATATATACACAAAATCTCTTAGTACTAAATTTAAACATCAACCATCGAAACTTATATGCGTACCTAACAAAAATGTGGGGCATTGATCTCGTATTTAGTTTGAATTTGACGTGCAACTTGAATCATTCAAATGCCACATCGGCTGACCAAGATTTTGGGCGATGAAATGCATGCAGGTCATTTTCAGGTCATTTTCATCCAAGCTTTTGGGCGATGAAATGCATGCAACTTACTATTAATTCCTCAAGTCAACTATATATTAATAGGTAACTTGTGAGTGATCCCTAAAATGTTTACCCAATAGAATAGTTGCCGTTTCCAATGAGGTTTTCATTACTTGCTCAAATATACAACCGTTAAATATGGAGAGAAATTCATATATACCACTCAAAAATTATAAAATTATTTATTCCTCCTTCAATTTATGTAATTACTTATTTACTATCATAAATTATAATAATTCACATGTTATCCAATATAATTTTAGTATAGATCAAATATATTCAAAACTCAGATTAAATACGTTTAATATTCTAAAAAGTGCAATTAATCAAGGACTTATGTGACATACAATAACTTAGCATCCTCTCTCTTTCTCTAGAACAAGGGTGGATATATTTTTTTACATACCCAAAAGAAAATAAAAAATAATAAAAGTACCCATTATTGTAATTTAATTGTCAAAATACCCAAACCATCCCATTATGGGGCAGTTTGGTATTGCTACATTTTTTTAATTATTTTTTAGATTTTTTTTGGCAAACCGCACCATTGTGGGGCGGTTTGGTACTACTACAGTATTTATTTTTTTGAGGATCTTAATATTTTCATTTAAAAATATTTAATTTTATACCAAACAAAATATTCAATCTTACACTATGTTCTCAATTTTTTTAAGATCTTAATATATTTATTTAAAAATAGAAAATGAAAAGTGTTCAATTTTATAACAAACAAAAATGTTCAATTTTTTTGTTTGATATAAAATTGAACACTTTTCATTTTCTATTTTTAGATGAAAATATTAAGATCTTAAAAAAGAAAAATTGAGGACATAGTATAAGATTTAACATTTTTGTTTGCTATAGTATTCAACACTTTTCATTTCTCATTTTTAAATGAAGATATTAAAAAAAATTGAGGATATATATAGTGTAAGATTGGACATTTTTGTTTGCTATAAAATTGAACACTTTTTATTTTTTATTTTTAGATGAAAATATTAAGATCTTAAAAAAATTAGAGAAATAGTGGAAGACTGAACATTTTTGTTTGTTATAAAATTGAACATATTTTTATTTTCTATTTTTAAATTAATATATTAAGATCTTAAAAAAAATTGAGAATATTGTGTAATATTGAGCATTTTTGTTTGTTAGAAAATTGAACACTTTTCATTTTCTGTTTTTAAATGAATATATTAAGATTGAATATTTTTGTTTGCCATAAAATTGAATATTTTTATATGAAAATATTAAGATCCTTAAAAAAATTGTAGCAATACCAAACTGCCCCACAATGGCCGGGGCAGTTTGCCAAAAGAAAATATGAAAAATAATAAAAACTTAAAAAATAGTATAGCAGTACCAAACTGCCCACTGTGGGGCGGTTTGGGTATTTTGGCAATTTGGCAATTAAATTGCAATAATTGTTACTTTTATTATTTTTTATTTTCTTTTGGATATGTAAAAAAAACACAGCTTTTTTAAGTAAAGTTGGAGGTCGAGTCATCCAACTATTTAATACCCTTGTTATTGCAACAAAGGATTTCTCTAATGTGGGTTTCAAACACATGACCTCTCACATAGAAACCATGTGTCTTTGCCTCTTTGGTACTAGACCAAAGGCTAGTTAGTGAAATTAATGGGTTCAATTGACTCCCATTTATTTTCAAAATCCAATTATTAAGTATGTTTTTATTATATATTTTAGAAAAAAATGCTATGGATACTTTAAAATTGACCTTCTTTCAAAATATGAAAATTTTATATGATTGATCGCCCACACCGTACCCTAGTCGATATTGCAATGGAGAGAGAGTGTGACTTTATTAGCAATTTTTCTGGGCCAATTAATACATCTTATCATCTTAGGACTAATTGTGACCAAGGAGGCAGTGCGTACGTGCATCATGTCTAAGAGGTGACATAACCCATCACTACTACAAAAAATACAGTTTGTACACGGATAAAAAATGATGGAGCTACACGAATTTGGAATCGTGTACAATGTTGGGGTGTAGAAATATGCAACCATTTATACACGTGTAATTACCCGTGTACGATTGTAAGGGAGTACATTTTAACAATAAGGGAGCAACACGGATATTAACTAAATATCTGTGTAGGAATACTCTTCCTACATGGATATTTATTTAATATCCGCGTAGCTCACTTACCCTTCCTACATGATATTAACTAAAAAATCCGTGATGGAAGATCCTACACAGATAATTATATAAAATCCATGTAGGATTGTTTTCTACTCGGATTTTTATTTAATTATCTGTGTAGGAAAGTTTAGATGATTAATATTGTATGGATACCTCTTCCTACACAGATTTTTCTTTAAATATCCCTGTATGATTGTCCTATTTTTTTTTTTTTGCTAGCACCCACTTTTGCTAGCCAATAATATATATTTCAGATTAAATTAGCATAATAGCCTTTTGCAACACATATACATCCATAACATTTTGTACATGCAATCCCATGTGATTCAACATATAATATACACTCCTCAAGATCCAATACAATGTTTGTATCAAAATTATGTCCTTACTCCTTAGTAACCATGTGATCATGGTTTGGCCCAAACTCATGGTTATGATCTAGTTTAGGATGAAATTTCATACATAATAAGTTGTATTAGATCAACATATTAAAAAGAGAGTTTGCATGTGATCCATGACATGATGCCTCTTGGTTAAAGGTCTCTAACAATATTGCATCTCTAATAAAATAAAACAAGGATCAACATATATCTGCATACATACATAATAGAGAATAAAAATTATCGGTTAAAATTTTCGTCCAAATTATAAGAAAATATTTATACATAAAATAATTAAATCTATGTAGGCTTTATACGAAGCACTAAAAATTAAATCTAAGAATGCATGTATGCACCCGAAATTTTTGCACTTTGGTGAATTTTTGCATTTCAGTCCCTGTCAGTTCTAGGTCTGGTAACAACATAGAAATGGTGAATATCTTTGCATTTTGCTTAAATAGAAGTGGTGCTTAAGTAGAAGTGGTGCTTAAGAGGACAGCACCGGCACCATAATCCTAAGAGAGAATGGCGAAGAAGACAGCAACCAACAGTGGCGTAGAGGACAACAACCAACCAAAAATCCTAAGAAAAACGAATTTCTTCAATAACGTCTCAACAATGGTAAAGATAAATATATATATACACATGACTAACCTTAGCAAGATAGAGAGGAGAAATACAAACTTCAAAGATCTCATATCCCTTTTTGTGCACATAAATCAGACCAACATTCAATATAGAGAGAGAGAGTAATAATGGATCAAAACAACGCTAAAAAGAAGGCCTTTTATTTCATTATAACCCTACAAATTCCTTTCTACACGGATATTTAACTATAAATCCGTGTAGCTCTTTCAATATTCATACATGGTTATTTAAAAAAAAAAACAGTGTGCAAATACCCCTTCCTACATGGATATTTCATTAAATATCCGTATAGCTCTCTAAAAATTCCTACATGGTTATTTACTGAAAAATCCGTGTACAATACCTTCATTTTCACACAGTTTTTTTCCAAATAATTGTACACTGATTCTTCAATAAGTATCCATGTCTGATTATGACAGATATTTTGGGCTTTGGAAAAAATCTGTTTGGTACACAGCTTTTATATAAAATACCAAAATCCGTGTATAATGTGCAGTGTAGGATGACTTTTTTTTGTAGTAGTGCATGGACCTCTACCCTTTTGCAACATCAATATTAGGGATTATCAAACTCAATCTTCCATGGAGGGAATGACTACTTTACTCTAGAAGATTTTAAATATTGATCTTCTGAAATTTCATTTCAAGTGCAATATACACGTTGTATTCACCTCATATTCTCATTATTATTTTTTTGTAATTTGAATTCCGTTAGATCTTAGATGCAAAATTAAATTAGTGTAATCAAACTGCAAAAGAACAAAATTATAAATGAAATGTAGCAAATTATGAGTACTGCACGTACTTAATTAATTGAAAGGTATCAAATTCAATGCTTCACTTGATTCTGACCTATTATTCCAAATGAAGGAATTGCCAACAAAATATTTGTCGCTTGAACACCTTATATTTCAGAACTTGACGGATCTCAGTGTTTCTATTTGTTCATTTTTTTTTTTCAAATGAAAACTTGGATCCTAAAGAGTTCGCCAAAGTTGAAGAATCTTACATTACTATAACATGAGAACCGTACGTGTAAGTTATTTTTCTAAATAGTCTAATTAATTTTCTCTCCCTAGTCATTTTAGTTTTGCATGATAAGTAAAGATCTCATTACTTATTAATTGATTATTGGTTGTAGTATTATTATTTACATTAAGAGGGATACATTAGATCAAAGTTCACTTTACCCTACCCGTTGGTTGCAGCATTTTCAAGAAGAAATCTCGAGATGGTTGAAATTAGGGCTGTAAATGAGCTGGGTCGAGTCGAGCTGGGCAAAAGTTCAGCTCGTTAATTCTGGATTGAGCTGTTAGCGAGTCAGCTCGTTAACAGCTGGCGAGCTAAAATCTCAGCTCAAACTCGTGACGAGCTAGCTCACGAGCTGGCTCGCTGGGTTTGGTTGGACCTTGTTTTAAGAAGAAAATAAATTTTACAAGCATTTTTGGACCGAGTTGGATCGAGCTGAATCGAGCTGGACCGAGCTTGACAGTATAAAATACACACAAATTCATACAAATTCACAAATTGATACCTAGCTGAGCTGGGCAAAAACTCAACTCGTTAATTTTGGCTTGAGCTGTTAGCGAGCCAGCTCGTTAATAGCTCGGTCCACTATCGAACGAGCTGTTACCGATCGAGCCAGATGTGAGCCACGAGCTACGAGCTTTTTGGACAGCCCTAGTTGAAATCAAGTAATGAATGTTTGATTTCACGGTACATCAATTGGTACAAAAATTGATGCTTGGTATTGGAGGTTTGCGAAATTTGAGGACCTATCGATTGATCAATATTCAAGTTAAAATAAATAAGCTTAATTATTTGAGTTATAGCTAGGGAGTTCGATTGGAAAATTGTGGGGTTGACTGATGTACATTGGAATATAATTTGTGTGGATTTAAAGACTTTACGGTTATACTAATTTCAATGTATATAATACATTTAGTTGAACGTTTGCTCAATTGTTACTTAACGTCTACTTTATTGTGTGATGTGGTGTTGTCTATGTTTTGTTTGAATAGCTAATAGATTATATGTTTTCTTTTGATTTCTTATTAACTTGTGACTTTGTTAATGTTGGATACTTTGGAAATTATGACAGGGAACAAATATGGACTAGCGTGAAGCCAATAACACTTCTTAATCATGTTTGAGAGGCAAAAGTATAACCTGACATAGAGAATGCATTCAACTCTAGATAATCAGGTTTTGTATTTATAAGGTTTCTTTTCATGCTTGGGTTTCAACTTTCTTGAGGATGTTACACAATAAGGGGAAGTAATCACCTACAAGAAAGTTGTTCTGAGTTTTCTTTTTCTCTTAATTGTTACACCATGTTTTATTTCGAAGTTTCTACAAAACATGTTTATATTTGGATGTTGAATATTTGTTGAATTTGATGTAATATGTTGATTGAATGTTGAATATTGAAATATTGTTTTATGTGTGCTGAATGTTGAATGAATATAATTGTTTTCTGTATGTTGTGAATGTTCAATATTCATTGAATTATGGATTTGTAATATTGTATGCTTAATGGCTAGCAAATATGATTGCTAGCCAATTATAAGTCAAATTTTAAAAAATAGAAATCAAGTACGATTCTGAAAAATAAATAGTGTGTAAAAAGTAACATACACGGTTTGTAAAAAGAAACCATATATGGTTCAAATAATCATACATGTACGGTTCCTTAGCTGAGACCGTGTATATAACCCACATTATTATACATAGTTGTTATGGTTGTGTATAAATCATCTATTTTAGTGTCTTTTTCTTCGAGATCAGACACGACTTCTTTGTAGTAATTGTGTATGTAAATTATAGATATACACGGCTCTTTAACTATGTACAATGTATTAACTTTTTCATACACGATGTGCGCATACATGGTACGTCAAAAACTGTGTCATTAGGTTTTATAACTGTTCACGTGTATAGTCACATTTTCTGTAATAGTGAGAAACGTGGTCAACCAAATACATCATACAGACATCCAAACACAACAATGGCTCGACCAGCCGATTTTTTTTATTAATAAGAAAATAAATAAAAAATAACAATAATGGGGAATGATTTCGGTGAATTTCGAAATCTAAGAAGACCGTTATGCTTTATAACGTCCAGAACACTGTAACTTGATGTTATAAACTATAACGGCTAGTTAATCTGATTGGACATTCATTAATTAACAAAAAAAACATTGTAGGTCACCGTTATTGTTTATAACGTCCACCTACAGTGTTTTTTACCATACCGTTATAGAACTGAAGTAAAAAAAATAAAAAAAATAAAAAACATTGTATCTGTCCGTTATGGACTATAGTGTTTTTTTATTAATTAGCGAATATTGAATTAGATTAACTGGCTGTTATGGTTTATAACGTGTAGCTACAATGTCCTGGACGTTATAAACCATAACCTTCTTCTTATATTTCAAAATTTACCGAATTCATTCCTCATTGTCATTATTTTTATTTTATTTTTCCTATTAATAAAAAAATTGGAAAGGCCAGCACTAACGATGGGTCGAACGATGAGTGCTTTGCTTGGCTTTCGACTAATGAGAACAGGGGAGCAACAAATATGGGACAACTCGATGAAAGGGGTCAACTATCTCAAAGGCAAGGCTAAAAAAGAGTGGATGTCGCGCTTTCTTTGCACGATATGGATGTTATGGCGTCAGAGAAATGAGAAAATATTCAGAAAGAGTGATCTTTTGGTGGAGATTCTCAGTACAAGGATCAAGGAAGAGGGAGACATCCACAAGGGTCAAGGGCATATTCATGAACAACAGACATCAACTCATGAGTTTATTTGAGGGAGTTCACAAGCATGGGAAACATGAGGTTGCGTGGTTCATCTTTAACATTTATTCTTTCTAGCTGATAGCTACTGTCAGTTTTCTCAAAAAAAAAAAAAACGATGGGTCGAACGCGAGCACCCAACTTTGCATTTGCAATTTTGTTCGTTGCTAGCTGTACTATTTACCATTTAGCGATAATGTAATTAGAAACTAAGACATGGTGTTCTACAAAACTTTTTCTTTTAATTGAATTTGCAATTTTGTTCATAATTTTAGAGTTTTTAGTGGTATATATGAAATCCCCCCTTAAATATATATATATGCTTTCCATGTCATGCATTTTGCATTACCACTGCTAATATATGGGTCGGAATTCACTGATAATGGATATTTTGACAATATATTAGGAAATAATTTCGATATATAATTCAAAGCCCATAAAGTATCGTATAGCACCAATAATGTTATAATAACATATATTATATTTATTGTATTATTTACATTCATGTTATGAATATATTTCATCATCATCGTTATTATTATTATTGCGCAAGTTCACCAAAAAAGTGACAGAGGAGTTAAACTATAATCCAAGTCAAATAACCTGCAATTGCCCAACCTAATTAAGTTTAGTCATCAGTGCATGCGCAGTGATTGCACTGATATGAGGGTTTTCTATGCACTTACCCATGAAATTCCCCTAATTTGTTGCTTAGTTAGTGTGGTCAATCATAGATTATTAAATTTAACAAATTTTGTCCAAATATTTTTATTGGATAGTATTTTTTTTTCTTATGGTCAGTGGCAATTATTGGTTAGTAAAATACTTCACATTCTAATTTTAATTGTAATATTACAGTGTCACCATTCTTCAAAGTAAAGGCTCAACATCAATCCGATATATATACATTTTTTACTGATGAGATGATGACTGTTGTCCCAACATAAAATGAACAAGGACAAGTTACTAACTAGGCACATTAAGTCAAGCTCAAGCTAATATCTATCTATCTTTTTGCTTGACTTTGTCAAAGTAAATCTGAAATCAAACTTTTATATGCGCAGCCTATAAAAAGAGACACCATGCAAGAGAGTGTATTGCATAAAAATGGAGACACCATGCAAATACACTTATGTTTCTCATTTTTGTTATCAAAGTTTCAATTGTTACAGCTCAAAATTCAAACAGAAACTTCCCAGTGGGAGTTATACTATATAAGGAAAAATCAAAATCGGAATCGGAATCAGTCTTTTGACTGTGGGATCGATCCGAATTGAGTGAATCGGTCAGAATCGGCCGAATCGGATTGGAAACACAGACTTTTTTGCCAGAAGCTCGTTTTATACTAAAAAAATTAGGAAAAAAATTGATAAAAAATAATTTGTCAACAATTTCTATTTAGACAAATAATTACAATTAAATAATCTACTAATACAATATATACACGTTTTGAATGAATTGGATATAGTACAAATTACAACATATATACATGTAGTTATAATTACTACTAATAAAAGATTGTATAGTGTAGTGGTAATTGGATTGGATGTTATATAACCTATGTTGCATGGATACGGGTACGGGTATCGTATCAGATACTATACGGATACGGCAATATGGTAATTTTCAAAAATCAAGAATACAATACGCCTGTTATATATATTATTGTTTTATTATTTTAATTATATTATTAAAACACTTGTATACATTAAATATATTTTTAGAGTTCAAAATATACATTAAATATGCAAAAATTTAGATATAATACATAGCCTAAGTATACATTAAATAAAATAGTTACTAACTTCTAATATAAATGAAAACTAGTGTAGTGATCAAGGCGTGTCTTGTTTGGGTTAAAAGGACCTGTGTTCGATTCACCGCTTTTTAAAAAAAAATTGATTTTTGGGAGGTGGTCAACGCGCGGTGTATGGGTTGCAGAGCGCAGCCGCTAGTGTATGCGTGGTCCACATAGAATTTGATTCACCAGAACGCGTCAGATACATATCAGAGCCGTATCGGGCAAAATGTGACTGGAATTGACTATTTTGGCTGAAATTTCACTGGAATCGAACTGTTTCGGTTGAAATTTGACTAGAATTGACACATACAGTGTAACTTAGACTGAAATCGGATCGGTATTGTCCGATTCCGTGCCGGAACGGTCGGTTTTTCCTTTTATGGTTTATGGCTGATATTTGAAAAAAAAAAAGGTCAATTATCTTTCCGATCTCTATAAATCTGCATTTACCAATCCTTTGTTTAATCAATATCCAGTCCATACTCATCGATAGAATTGTATCGAGAGAGAGAGATCCATGGCTTGCTTGACACAATCACTATTGCAGTGCTTTCTTTACCTGACACTAATAAGCCTACTCTTGCCAACATATTTGGTAGCCCCAACATTTCCCACTTCACGGCCCAGTTGCCCAGACAAATGCGGCAACACCACCATCCCCTACCCATTCGGCACCCTTTCTGGTTGTTATCGAGATGGATTTAATCTTACGTGCAATGACTCCTTTACTCCCCCGAAACCATTCTTGGGTCAAAATAACGAGGTGTTAGAGATCAATATAACTAATGCTGAAGCACGTGTCCTCAATAGCATCGGCCATTACTGCTATAAAAACCAGACGAACCCTCTAGATGATATAACCACTTCAATGATTGGTATCCCAAATCCATTTCTCTTCTCCAACAAACGCAACAAGTTCACTGTAATTGGCTGCTTGAGCATTGCAATCATATTTGGTAACCAAAGTAACAGTTATAGTTACGCGTCAAGTTGTATATCAGTCTGTGAGAGGCCAAACAAAACAACAGACGGTAGTTCATGTAATGGGTTTGGTTGTTGCCAGACCACCATCACAGAAGGGCTCAACTACTATGAGGCAGATTTGATTCAAGAAAATAACGAAACCTTGCCGGACAACCCATGCACTTATGAAATGTTGGTGGAGGACGACTGGTACAACTTTCAAGTCAATGATCTAGAAGGGTTTGGATTCTATGAGAGGAATAAGGGCAAAGTGCCAATTGTACTTGACTGGGCTATCAGGGACAGCGGCACGTGCCAGGCCGGTGTAGAAAAAAGCTCTAATCCAGCATGTATCAGTGAACATAGCAGATGCAACAACACTGCCAACGGTGAGGGATACATCTGCCAATGCTCACAGGGATATGAGGGCAACCCCTACCTCCTTGATGGATGCACAGGTAATTATATGTACTTCGATTGAACACTTTTGAGATCCTGTTTGGTTTCCTATATAATTAATTAATTCTCAGGTTCTTACTTTTAATAGAATCCAGTTGTTTATTGAAACGATCACCTTGAAAAAGTTTTCGGAGGCATATAGAAGGGACACAAAAAAGACAGAATTTTACCTGTTCGATCTTGGTTGAAAGCTGGTGTTAAAGTGCAATCAGGAATGACAGGCCAAGTATTAACTTCTTGTTTTGTGGGTGTTTCTCATCATAAATTTAATTTGTAAATGAACAGATATCAACGAATGTGAATTTAAGGACGTGTGCAAGGACGGAACTTGCATTAACACACAAGGAAGCTACAATTGCCCCTGCCCAAAAGGCACATACTGGGATGGCAAAACACAAAATTGCTTAGACAATTTTCCCTATCGTGCTCGTGTGGCTACCTGTAAGTATTCTTATTATTTTTTATTTTTTTAGTAAAGTTATTTAATACCCTTGTTATTATAACAAAAGATTTCACCAATTTGAGTTTTGAACCCATGACGTCTCAAATAGAGACCATATGCATTTACTACTAGACTAAAAAGCTAGTTCTTGTAAGTACTCTTTTTGTATTCTAAATAAAAATAAATTCAACATTCCTATTTTAAATTTGTCAAGCTCTTATTTATTGCATTTTCTTCAGAAGAAATTGATAAGTTATTGTCCAGTAGAAAGTGTACAGAACTCAATTGGCTCTTCTAAAATATTAATAATTAATATAACAGAACCTAATTATTAATAATTACAGGACATAAACAAGTAAACAAAGATTTTGCTAATTGAATTCTCTAAATGTGGTATTACAAAGTTCGGAATAAGTGATACTCAATGTAAATGACAACCAATACCAATAACAATATTACAAATAACAACAACGATATTTATGATGATGGTGTGATAATGTAATTACAGCCGCCATCCTCATTTGATGTTCTTGTTGTAGCCATTGATATTCTGCAGCTATGTCTTTCTTTTTCATGAAGTAGAGAAAATATTTTTTTTCAATGGATGTGAGTCTTGTTATGAAAATCAGCCGATTCTGTGTTGACTCGGCCGAGACGGAACGGTATCGGTCGTGGTTGTGTCCGAGCCGAAATTCACCCGAGTTTCTCACCCGGGTATTTTTTCCACTGAAAATTGGTTAAACTGAGTTGACTCGGCCGATTCAATCGAGTTTTCACTCCGAATCAGTCTGATTCTTACGATTTGAGGCGATTTTCTTCTATTTGGGGCCGATTCTACATCTTTTTGGCGTTAATGGGATTTATCGTTGTCGATTTGAGAAGATAGATAAGTTTCAATTTGGGATAAAAGAAAACAAAAGGCTCTATGAGTAGGGTGCACAAAAAACTCACGACTCGAAACTCGGTTCGGAATCAATTCGGATTCAATTAACTCGCTAATAACTCGGTTCGGAACTAACTCGAGTCAAAACTGACTCAGTTGATTTATGAGTTGATTCCAAGTTACCTCCAACTCGGTTAGCCTCATTAAACCCTAGTTCATATATTCCTAATTTCTCCAAACCTTATACCTGTAACCTGTTTTCCAGTTCCCGCAATCTACAAAACCTAATGTTATTGCCGCTTGAAATAAAACAAAACCAATTAACAATCAAAAAAGGAACTATGTATTGTTTTATTAGATGAAGAGAAGTAGAGAAGAAAGAGGAAGAGAAGTAGAGAAAAGAACTGTGTACTGTTTTATTAGACTTTTGTTTTTATAATTATGTTTGGTAATTTGATAAATTTATTAGACTTTGTAATATTCATTATTTCGGTGAACTATATACTATCTCTTTGGTTTTGTTAATTTATTAGATTTTGTACTGTGTTGTTATACTTTATCTATTTAGTAAATTTTAATTATGTACTATTTTGATATTTTCATAATATTTAATTATATATTGGTCATTATCTCATTATGTAGTGTTTTAAATTGTGTTATTTTGATAAACAATGTATTTTTTTTTATTTGAATTAAATTAGATTGTATCACTATGTACTATTTTATGAGTCATGAGTCGACTCATTTCGACTCGAGTTGGTCACGAGTTGATTCCAAATCAGGGTTTCAGACTCGAAATTGAATTAGCGACTCCGACTCAACTTGGCTCATGAGTTCGTGAGTTGAATCCAAATCACCCTCAACTCGGACTCAACTTAGCTCATAAACAGCCCTATTTGTGAGGAAGAAAGAGAAATGTATACATTTTTTAAATGAATTGGTTTCTTGGACCACAAAATATAGACTTTGAAAAGATGTCCACAGTGAACCAGTGGCAACAAAAATGAACTAGCATTGAAGATGCATTTGGTCAAACAAATATTTATTACAGTAGAATCTCAAAGATCTTGGCACACGAGATTTGCTCCTCTAGCTAGCATACTATTCTCTGAAAACTAAATTATAAATTATTTGAACTATCAGATAAATTGAGGGCCTGGTTAGATGTCACGGGATCACACGGGATAAGATTTGATGGGAATTGGAACTCACTTATGAAAAATTGTAAACCCACGGGTACATGTGCGCATGTACATGATTGATTGTGGGATTGTGCTAAATTGAGTGTTCAGTTGTACCGTGGGATTAGTTGTGGAAATTTTTTTTTTCTTTCTATATTGTTTAATATTGTACAATTTTCTTTATTAATAAGTAATCAATAATATAATTAAATAAATAGATTAAATAATAACATAAATTTTCTAATTCTTTATTATTTTAGAAATATAAATATTTTTATAATTAAATAAGAAGTATTTGATAATATGGAACATGCTTTGCATTCAATATTCTGTTGTGTTTATGAAAATTGAATGGAAATTGAGTAGTCGGAAAAATAGAAAAGAGAACAAACATACTATATTGTTTGAAAAAGAATAAAACAACCATGGAAATTGAGTGGTTGACTGGTTGCAAAAGGCAATGATATTTGAGATTGACAAAAAGCAGTCCAGGAGAGAAATAGCAGGCTCCGCACAAAGTCAGAAAATGAGAATTCAGTCCGTACTGAATTTTTGTTTTTGCACAAATTAACGTTGTTTGGGGAGAAGATTGGAAATAAAGGAAGGAACTTGATGGGGAGAAACTAAGTATCCGAACAAGGTTAGAATTTAGAAAAGAAATTATCTTGAAACCCATCAATTCCCATTTTGAACCCAAACATTCTAACAGGCCTTAAGAAATTATTATAATGTGAATTGAAAACCTATCGGATAAAATTCAATTGAATTGTAATAATATGAACAAGTGAGAAATTATTATAATCTTTATTTTACTTAAATATAATTATAATATAAAAATAAATTATAAAATAATTTAAACTATCAGATAAATTGAGAAATTACTATAAATGAATTAAGAAACTATTATAATATGAATAAAAACTATTAGATAAAATTCATTTGAATTGTAATAATATGAACAAGTGAGAAATTATTATAATCTTTATTTTACTTAAATATAATATAATGATAATATAAAACATTAATTTTCATGTTTAGTCATATATACTTGATTATAGCTAGATATCGTTAAGTTGTATAATTGTAATTAATAATATCCTTGTCAAGATTAATTATCGAATTACAATAATTAATTTAATCATTTAATAATTGTTATTCATATTCTTTTGTAATATATACCAGCCAGCTCGACATAGCTACTGGCAATGAAAAATGTGTTTTATTTATAATGTTTGTATTAATTATATAATTAGTGAATTATTTGAGTGTAATATTTTGTCTTAACATAGTTTTTTTACAAATTATATTTTTACCAATTATTTTCTTTGTTTTGGCTACAAAACAGGTTTTTTTGTCAAAAAAATCAATTTTTCCAAGTCAACTCGGCCGATTCCGGTTGATTCATTTGTTTCCGATTCTGATTCTAAGTCTCAGAACCATGCATAATAGGCCCATGCATGACAATCCAAGTTTTGCCCGATTTACTCGTCGCATTGTAATTTGCAATGAAAAATAAAATTCTCAACTGAAATCATACCGAGTTTGAGGCTACGTCATCTGAAAAAGCTTAGAGAGTGCATATTGAGACTAATTTTACTGTTTTAACTTCTCAATTTCGGATCAATTGGTCCTAGTAGTATTGAGAAGCAAAAAATATGCTGGGTCAGAGGAAATTGAGAAACAAATTGTACTTACCCTATTTCTTGATTAAATGCAGATTCTATTCTTGGTGTTGCTATTTTTTTGGGCTTATGTTTTCTGGTAATCACACATCAACAACAAAAAAGGCACAAAAAAGAAAGAGAAGAGTATCAAAGATACTATCAGATGATGGCCAACCACCTCAGCGTTTACAGCAAAAAGCAGATAGAAACTGCAACCAATAATTTTGCCGAAACTCATGTAATAGGCGTGGGAGGACAAGGGAAGGTCTACAAGGGGTTGTTTGGAAATAACCAGTTTGTGGCAATAAAGAAAGCAAAGGATGTTGAAGAAACACAAAGAGGAGAATTTGTGAATGAAATTCTCCTTGTTTCACAAATAAACCATAAGAACATAATTAGACTACTGGGTTGTTGTCTAGATCTTAAAATCCCTATGTTAGTCTATGAGTTTGTTCCCAATGGGACACTCTTTGAATTGCTTCATGGCAACAGCAACAAAAGGTCAATTTCCTTGGGTAGTCGACTAAACATTTCTTTGGACTCAGCAGAGGCACTTGATTATCTGCACTCCTCCATCTCTCGAACTATACTCCATGGTGATGTTAAGTCAGCCAATATACTTTTAGAAAATGATTATCATGCCAAAGTCTCCGACTTTGGTGCTTCAAACCTTGTTCCAAATGATGACACAGAAGTTGTCAAGGTTGTACAAGGGACTCGGGGTTACATAGATCCTGAGTACGTCGCCACTGGAGTATTAACAAAGAAAAGCGATGTGTATAGTTTTGGGGTAGTTCTCTTGGAGATTATTACAAGGAAGTGTGCTATTTTCAGGGATGAGACGAACGAACGAAAGCATTTGGCTTCATTCTTTGCTTCAAATCAGAGCAAGAACAAGCTTCACGAGTTGTTAGACGAGGATATTATCAGTAACGATGAGAAGGTGATTGAGGTTCTCCAAGAAGTGAGCGAACTTGCAGTGTGGTGTTTAAGTTCCATAGCAGAGGATCGACCAACAATGAGACAAGTTGTGGAGAAACTGCAATATCTAGTAAGACTCGACAGCAGCCAGCAGGGGCAAGAAAGAGTTGAAGAAGAGAAAGTGAGCTTATTAGGTGAATCAACTTCTTATACTACATCAGATGCAACTGTTTCTCACAGTACTGGTTATAGCTCCATGCTGGAAATTGAAACCGATCGAGGTGCCTAGGTGATAGATCCAGCAGCATAAATTTTTGTAATATATCAAGATGCAGAGATGCTCTAGAAAGCATGGAACTACTTTTGGTTCCTTTAGCTTGTGCTACCTTTGGTTTATATTGCGTTTAATGAAATTAAACTAATTATATTGTGCAATAAGATCAGCTTAATGTCATAAGTCACACCGAAATAGCCTTAGTTCTGGAATATTAAACCTCCCCTGGTGCAATTAATTATACCAATTTCCTTGAGTCCTGATTAATATAAAAGCAGTTGTTCAATTTTATGAGGATCTGAGGAGAAAAGACATTCTTGCGGAACAGTATTGATTTATTGATTATTTGGCTTTATTGTAATGAATCTCTCTTTCTTTACAAACTCTAAATCCTATTTTTACGACAAAGCCTAACAGCTAGTTTATTTTACCGTTACTGTACCAAAGGTATTGTACTAGTACTACTCATATTCATCTACTTTATACAAATTTCTAAACATAATAAAAAGAACAACTATTTTTATTCATGATTGATGATGAATGGTTCAGATCAATCTTCCAATTCTTAATTATTTTCAACACTCCTCCTAAAGCTAGGAATGTAAATATCGTATCATCCTAGCTTGCTTGTGATGTTTTTGAATGGACTTGGTTCCAATTCTTTGATGAGGATATTGGCCAGACCCGTAATCAGATATGTGTCAAATCTGGATCGCAAGATAGAAATATTAAAAGAATTGCTTTACAAGAACATTTTTGCATAAAGTAAAATTCATGAGCATTGCATTCGAGTACCAATATCATATCATATGCATGGAAAAAGATTGAATTTTATTTCATTGTTTCACTTTATTTCATTGTTTCACTCATGGTTGCTGCAGTTATTATTACTTTGTGTGTATTGTTTCTTTTATTTGAATGCAGGCATTTCATGTTGTGAATTATTTATTTGGCTTGATGATTAGTGTATTGTTTCTCTTTTATTAGTTGTGCTTGGTGCTATTTTGTTTTGTTGGTTGGGTCTTAGAATAACTCGACTGGAACCGAATACTGTACTTAGGGATTTCAATCTCTAATATTTTTCCACTTCGGTGGGTTCCAGGTACAAAGCGCTAGACAAGGTATTGAGAGGTCGAATTGGAAGGTTGCGAAAGTTTCCACAATAAAAAATATATGTTTGTTTTAAATAAATCTGCTATCGTATTTCTATCGTCTTTAATTATACCATAACAAATTTATATTATATTTTCTTACAAATGTATATTATGAAACTTATTGGAAAGTTTTATCATATATTGTGGCCTTTGTCTTGTCATTGGTAATGTACATATGTATATATGTGATTATGTATGATAATTGAAACGCCTTGCGTTGTTGTGCATGGCGGGTTGTTGGCCATGTTGTCTGGGTGTGACAAGAATATTTACATGAGAATCCCAATTAGAGCAACAAAATTTAGTGGAGTAGCAGAACTGAATCGTTCCAACTTCCAATTGAGACCTTAAACTAGACCTGTCTGGAGCCATCTCCACCCTGTTGCATACTTGCATTCAGCATTTCTCAATGCTCAGCAGTTGCATATCCAGAAATGAAATCAAATTCAATCCGTTCTTCTAACTTAAATACCAGTACATAAAAAGAACTTCAAACTTCAAAGTACCTACAGCGCACCTCTCAGAAGTCCCTTCTCCAGTGAAGCCTCCAGAGAGACGTCCAGCTCGATAATCCGAGTCACCAATTTTTTTCTGTCCAAAAATGAACCTGGAGAAAATTGTAGTCACTTTTAACGGGTCATGATTTTAACAGAGCAGTTTTAGCTTCATGCAGCTGAACCATATCCAATACAGTTTTAATTTTTGAGTCTGTGCACTGCATGAAGCCAAAACTGCTCTGTTAAAATTATTTACCCTTTTAACTGGGCTTCAGGATTTATTACTTTCTCTTGTAATTTCCTCTTATTTTTCTCTGGTAATTTCTCTAGTTAGTCGAGTTACTTGATAGAGAGAATTAGCTGTAGCGAAGTCTCAAAGGTGCGGATAAAGAGTGTGTGGTGGTTGCGACCCGCACCTTGCTTCAGCCCCAAATTGACAAATTACATGGC
The DNA here is from genome assembly GCA_024447775.1 of Carex cristatella. Classification (NCBI taxonomy): domain Eukaryota; kingdom Viridiplantae; phylum Streptophyta; class Magnoliopsida; order Poales; family Cyperaceae; genus Carex; species Carex cristatella. Next base: position 6,914,628 of record JAJHPF010000011.1, on the reverse strand, counting down.
GACGGAGAGCCTGCCCATACATGGAAGGCCCATGGGCTCTAGACCCGTTAATCTTCTAAAAGCCTTTCACCTCTTTTCTCGAGAGATATAATTAGCATCTTACTGCTAATTTTAGTATCTAGAATTCTCTTCAGCAATTTTCACCTAATTGAGTGCATATGTTCGGTCAAAACTACTAAGAAAAACATTTAGGTAGTAAAAATAGAGTGGTCGAATTTATTAAATGAATAATATAATTGTTAAAGATTTCGATAATCATAATCGACAAAAAAAGAAATCGACAATATCAGTTTTGGGTTTGTAATCAGCATGGACTGTCTAAACATTATTGGTAGATGCGATATATATTTGTTGTAAAATTATGGAAAAGCTTCACTCTTTCTGATATTACTTTGGTAAAAATCAACTATTTTTAACCAAGGGGCCAAAATTTATATATACACAAAATCTCTTAGTACTAAATTTAAACATCAACCATCGAAACTTATATGCGTACCTAACAAAAATGTGGGGCATTGATCTCGTATTTAGTTTGAATTTGACGTGCAACTTGAATTCGTTCAAATGCCACATGGGCTGACCAATTAAGATTTAGAAGTCATTTTCAGGTCATTTTCAACCTAGCTTTTGGTGGATGATATGCATTGACTATTAATTCCTCAAGTCAACTATATATATATAAGTAACTTGTGAGTGATCCCTAAAATGGTTACCCAATAGAATAGTTGCCGTTTCCAATGAATTAAGTTTTCATTACTTGCTAAAATACAAAACCGTTAAATATGGGGAGAAATTCATATATACCACTCAAAAATTATAAAATTATGTATTACCCCATCAATTTATGTAATTATGTATTTACTATCATAAATTATAATAATTCACATATTGTCCAATATAATCTTAGTATATATCAAATATATTCAAACCTCTGATTAAATACGTTTAATATTCTAAAAAGTATAATTAATCAAAGACTTATGTGCCATACAATAAGTTAGCACCCTCTATCATTCTCTAGAACAGGGGCGGGTAGACTTTTTTTTTAGTAAAGTTGAACGTCAAGCCACCCAACTATTTAATACCCTTATTATTACAATAAAAGATATCTCAAATCTGAGTTTCGAACACATGATCTCTCACATAAAGACCATGTGTCTTTAATAGTCTTTAATAATATTCAAAATCAAATTATTAAGTATGTTTTTATTATATATTTAAAAAAAATGCTATGGATACTGTAAAATTGACCTCCTTTGAAAACAAGAAAATTTTATATGATTGATCCCGTTTGACCCCCCGCCCCCACCGGATCTAATCAAATAAGTCTCACTTATCGGTCCCTTCTCCCTCTTTATTTCCTCCAACTTCACACCTCTCTATGGGTTTCGTCACCACCGTCTCACCCTTTTTCTCTCTCGAATCCAATATTGAGTTTCTCTAATTTCTTTCTTTCACCCAAACCGTACTCTAGTCGATATCGCAGGGGAGAGAAAGTGTGGCTTTATTAGCAATTTTCCTGGCCCAATTAATACATCTTATCATCTTAGGACTGATTGTGACCAAGGAGGCAGTGCATACGTGCGTCATGTCTAAGAGGTGACATAACCAATGGACCTCTACCCTTTCTCAACATCAATATTAGGGATTCTCAAACTCAAGCTTCCATGGAGGGAATTTGATCTTCTGAAGATTGTAAATATTGATCTTCTGAAGTTACATTTCAAGTGCAATATACACGTTGTATTAACCTCATATTCTCATGATTTTTTTTTTTGTAATTTGAATTCCGTTAGATCTTAGATACCAAATTAAATTATGAAATCTAACTGCAAAATAACAAAATTATAAATGAAATGTACCAAATTATGAGTACTGCACTTGATTGAAAGGTACCAAATTCAATGCTTAACTTGATTCTGACCTCAGTGTTTATATTATTCCAAATGAAGGAACTGCCAACAAAAATTTTGTCGCTAGAAAACCTAATATTTAAGAACTTAACGGATCTCACTATTTCTATTTGTTTTTTTTTTTTTTCAAATGGAAACTTGGATCCTAAAGAGTTCGCCAAAGTTGAAGAATCTTACATTACTATAACATGAGAACCGTGTAAGTTCTTTTTCTAAATAGTCAAATTAATTTTCTCTCCCTAGTCTTTTTAGTTTTGCATGATTAAGTAAAGATCTCATTACTTATTAATTGATTATTGGTTCCAGTATTATTATTTACATGACAAAATACATTAGATCAAAGTTCACTTTACCCTACCCGTTGGTTGCAGCATTTTCAAGAAGAAATCTCAAGATGGTTAAGATCAAGTAATGGAGATTTGATTTCACGGTAAATTGATTGGTACAAAAATTGATGCTTGGTATTGGAGGTTTGCGATATTTGAGGACCTATCGATTGATCAATATTCAAGTTAAAATAAATCAGCTTAATTATTTGAGTTATAGGGAGTTGGATTGGAAAATTGTGGGGTTGACTGATGTACATTGGAATATAATTTGTGTGGATTTGAAGACTTTACGGTTTTACTAATTTCAATGTATATAATATATTTAGTTGAACTTGTGTGGATTCGTCAATTGTTACTTAAAGTCTACTTTATTGTGTGATGTGGTGTTGTCTATGTTTTGTTTGAATAGATAATAAATTATCCGTTTTGTTTTGGTTTCTTATTAACTTGTGACTTTGTGGATGTTGAATACTTTGCAAATTATGACAGAGAACAAATATGGACTAATGTGAAGCCAATAACAAATATGCATATGGTGGTGTCTTTTGTTACGGCCAGAACTAACGAGGGGTCGAACGTGAGCACCCAACTTTCATTGCAATTTTGTTCGTTGCTAGCTGTCCTATTTACTATTTAGCAATAATGTAATTAGAAACTAAGACATGGTGTTGTACAAAACCTTTTCCTTTAATACAATTATCAATGGATGCCCAGTCCACTGACCTTAAAAAAAAAAAACGAAAAAAAAATGAGACGAGTAAGCACAGAGGGGAAGCCCAAAATCTGACTAGACATTTTGACCAATCTTATTAATTGGCTGAAGAAAACTCCAATTTCAACAACCGGGAAAAGAGAAGAAAGACCTTTTTTATTATTGAATTCTGCGATGGAAAAATGCAATATTGTTTTTTAAATTGGTGGAGGAGAAACACGGTACTGTTCAGCGGGTCTCATTTGTGAGTTATTGCAAAATACTAAGATTAAAGAGCTTCTTCTTCTAATACGAGCTCCCTTCAAGGGTTTAAGACTTCTTCATCTTCGTATTCCTCTTCGTATACCCCAGATTCATCAAGTGATTGGAATGATGCTAGAGAAGCAGAAGGCACAAACAATATTTGGTGTTAAAGAAGGTGAGAGAGACTAATTTGGAGAGGTTTTAGCGTATGAAGGAAATGTAAAGAGACTAATTAAGTAATTTATTATATTTTTTATACTATTAAACATAATTAAGTAGTTTATATGTTGTAAAAAGATATCAAAGCTCACAAAGTACGTATAGTACAAATAATGTTACATTAGTATTATGATTATATATCATTACTATTATTATTATTATTACTATTATTATCATTATCATTATTATTATCATCATCATTATTATTATTATCATTATTATTATTATTATTATTATTATTATTATTATTATTATTATTATTATTATTATTATTATTATTATTATTATTATTATTATTATTATTATTATCATTATTATTATTATTATTATTATTATTATTATTAGTATTGCCAAGTTCTCCAAAAAAGTGGGAGAGGAGAATATAAACTATATATAATTCAAGTCAAATAACCTGCAATTAGCGCCCTAATTAATTAGTATAGTCATCAGTGCGCACTGATTGCACTCATATGAGGGGTTTTCCATGCACTTCCCCATGAAATTCCCCTTAATTTGTTTCTTAGTTAGTGTGGGCCATCAAAAATTATTAATTGTAATATTGCAGTCTTCACCAGTCTTCAAAGTAAAGGCTCAACATCAATACGATATATTTTTTTAATGATGAGATGATGACTGTCGTCCCAACATAAAATGAGCAAGGTCATGTTACTTGGCACATTAAGTCAAGCTCAAGCTAATATCTATCTATCTTTTTGCTTGACTTTGTCAAAGTAAATCTGAAATCAAACTTTTATATGCGCAGCCTATATAAAGAGACAACATAGCAAGAGAGTGTACTCTGAATATAAGAATGGAGACACCAAATACACTTATGTATCTCCTCTTTGTTATCATAGTTTCAGTTGTTACAGCTCAAAATTCAAACAGAAACATCTCAGTCGGAGTTATACTCGATTTAGACACCCTTGTGGGCAACATGGCTCGAACAAGCATGGCCATGGCGGTGGAAGATTTCTACACAGTACATTGGAATTATAGTAGCAGACTTGTGCTCTATTCCAGAGATTCCAACCAGGACAATGTCCAGGCTACATTAGCAGGTGACTGATCAAATTATAAAATGTACTAATTTTTTTTCTTAATTGTGCGAAATAGTCGGCTTTTATTTCAGTGTCAAGAATTCATTGTTAAAATAACAGTCAACAAACAATTTCCAACACGAATTATAATTTATAATTATGGTCTTCGGATTTGTATATTAACAAACCTACAGTATATCATACATAGGAGTATGAAAGTGTGTTGGGTGGATTGACCTCCAGCCCATGATTTCAAAAAAACCTACAGTAGATCGTTTTTCTTTTGTTTTTCTTTGTGTGTGTGTTGTGTGTGTGTTGTGTGTGTTGTGTTGTGTTGAGTTGTGCGTGTGAGTGCTTCAGCAAATAAGTTTGGGCCAATTTCTTGGCATGCTTTTGTGACTGCAGTCCCATTTTTTTTCTTTGTACATTGTTTTCATATTAAAAAATTATTAGATAAACTGCTAATTAAATTAAAGATTAATTCTTCTGCTGAGAATACAAGATAAATAAATGTTGAATATATATTGAAAAAGTACCACTTCAGGCCTATATATAGAAGCAGAGAATGAAATCAATAGAGGAATCCAATATATTTCCAGGTGTATCGATTATATGTAACCACGTATACATAATTAATTACTTGCTCCAAATAATTTAACTCATTTATTTTAAAGAAACATCTGGTTGAGAGTTTCAACGCTGGTTGTTTGTTTCCATGGGCAAGACCAGTTTAACTTTTTTTATGGTTAAGACCAATTTAATTGGACGTGCAGTAAAGATAAGGAGTATAAAAAAAAGAAGGAAAATATATTTAGCATAGTGTAATCTTTCTTGCCTGAAATATTGGGCTTGGTCGAGATGACATGAGCTTGAAAGTAGAAGGCATCAACTCTCCATTTTTTTTCAATACATACACCGTGGTCTAGAAAAACTCTGGTGCAGTTAAGTTAGTAAAGAGGAAGTCTGCTCAAATTTCCATCCCTATAAAAGAAAATGTACAGACAATTTGAAGCAGAAAGTAGCTAGTCTGCCCCCTGATATGAACTAATGAACTATATATTATTCATAGAAGTGTTTTTTTATATACTCCCCCTCCCGGCTTCTTTGTGTACTATCGACACTAAATTATCATATCGTCTTCGGGTGTATTCACTTGAACCAAACCCCACAGTAAATGTCAACTTTTTCTTTATTAACAAACCTACAATCATGGTTTGGAAAATCAGCCGAGTTGGAAAAGAAACCTACAATCATATCGATTCTAAACGATTTTAAACGATTCTCGGCCAATTCTACTTTTTTTTGGCGTCAATTTGGGTTTATCGTGGTCGATTTGAGAAGATAAAAATATTCGATTTGGGACAAACAAAAACGGACATCTTTGGGAAAAAGAAAGGGAAATATAGATATATCTTTTTAAATGAACTTGGTGTATTGGACCACTAAGTATAGAAATTGAAAAGGTTTTGGTCCACAATGAACTAGGGGTAACAGAAAAGAAGAACATTGAAGATGCTTTTGTCAAACAAATATTTATTACGGAAGAATCTCAAAGAACAATTGGCACATGATAAGATTGCTCCCACTCAAGCATACTATACTTTGGAAATAAAATTATAAAATTAATTTGAACTATAAGATAAATTGATAAAATATTATAATATGAATTGAGAAATTCTGTTGAATTGGAGTAATATATGAATTGTTACAATTTAGAAAATATTATAATCTTTATTTTAATACTTAAATAAAATTAGAATGTAAAATATTAATTTTCATGTTTACTCATACTTAATTCTAGCTAATACCGTTAAGCTGTGTGATTGTAATAACATACTTGTTAAGTTAAGACTAATTATCAAATTACAATAATTAATTTAATCATTTAAAGTAATTTTATACAAATATATTCACACATGTGTTTGAAGATTTAATTTACAAAAATGTTTTTTTATTAATTTTAGTGAAATATTTGAGTGTAATGTTTTGTCTTAACATAGTTTTTTTACAATTTTTTACCAATTATTTCCTGTGTTTTGGCTACGAAACAGGCTTTCTGCCAAAAATATCTGAGTTTCCGAGTCAACTCGGCCGATTCCGGCCGATTCATCTGTTTCTGATTCCACGGTCAAGAATCCGATTCCGATTCCGATTCCAAGTTTCAGAACCATGTCTACAATAGATATCCTTTCTTTTATTTTAAGCTCCCTGTAAAATTAGGATCTAAAAAGCTTCCATCTTTTTGCAGCACTAGACTTGCTACAAAACAATAAGACTGAAGTCATCATTGGACCACAGAAGTCCTCACAAGCTGCCATTGTCTCCGAAATAGGCAACACAAGTCACGTGCTGGTAATTTCATTCTCAGCTACCAGCCCTACTCTTTCCTCCATCAATTTGCCCTACTTTATAAGGACAACCATAAATGATGCAGCTCAGGTAAAAACCATTACCTCTCTCATTGAAGCCTACGGATGGCGAAAGGTAATTCCAATCTATGAAGATACTGATTTTGGACGGGGTATTCTCCCCTTCCTTGCCGATGCCCTTGAAGAGATCAATGTAAGAATCCCATACCGTAGCTTAATATCGAAATTATCAACTGATGACCAAATCAAGCAAGAACTCCACAAATTACAGACCATGCAAACAAGGGTTTTTGTTGTACACTTGTCATCTTCCTTGGGCTCTAACCTATTTTTGATGGCCAAAGAAGTAGGGATGATGGGTGAAGGATATGTATGGATTATGACAGATGGAGTGACAAACATGGTCGATTCTTTAAATGAAAGTGTCACCAGTGCAATGAAGGGGGCTATAGGTGTACGGCCATATGTACCCAAGACAGACGAGTTGAACAACTTCACCACCAGATGGAAAAGGAGATTCCATGAAGACAATCCCCTAGAAATGTCTAATAAACCTAACATCTATGCATTATGGGCTTATGATACCATCTACGCATTAGCGATTGCGGCAGAAAACGTAAGGGTTCAAAGTACCAAATTTGATAACTCTACAGCTCCTCCGCCGCTGCATGTCTTTTCCAATGGACCGCGATTTCTCGAGGAATTTACCAATGTCAAGTTCAGAGGACTGAGTGGGAACTTTGAATTAATAAAAGGACAGTTGCAGTACCCTTTGTTTGAAATAGTTAACATTGTTGGAAGTGGGTTAAGAGAAGTCGGATATTGGAGAGAAGAACAAGGGTTATCAAGGAAAGTAGATGAAAGCAGCAACAAGAGTTATTATTCAACGTCATTAGGAGATCTAAATCCTGTCATTTGGCCAGGGGAAACAACTGTGGTGCCGAAGGGTTGGGAAATCCCAGTTAGTGGGACAAAATTACGTGTTGGAGTAACAATGAGTCCAAATCCTGAGTTCATGAAGGTGGAGATAGATCCTGAGACAAATGCAACAAGAGCAAGCGGATACTCAATTGATGTGTTTGAAGCAGTTGTAAAGCGATTGCCTTATGCAGTCCCATTCGAGTATGAACATTTCGGAGGGACCTCTGGGAGAAGCTCACGAACCTACAACGAATTTATCTATCAAGTTTATCTTGGGGTATGTTTCTCCTTATGATATAGCTAAATCGTTTTTGTCAAAAATAATATGATTAATAATCTAACAACAGCTGCCATTAATTTAGTTAAATATGGTTGAGGTTCTTTATTACTGATGTACTTCGTATTTCTGTAATTTAGTTTTCCTTCCTTAGATAAGAGTTAATCTATTTGAAAATTTAAATTTGATTTTGATACTGTTATGCCCTATCATCCATCATTTTTGTAGGACTCAGTCATATACTTGCAATAACACTTCTTTTGATCATTGATTAACACTTGAAAACACCAAATATATTTGAAAAAATAAATTTCTGTCTTTCAGAAATATGACATAGTTATTGGGGACACTACAATAAGATACAACCGTTCACGCTATGCTGACTTCTCAATGCCATACACCGAGTCAGGAATAGCCATGATTGTACCACTCAAGAAAGCTGAAAATAAAAATTCATTTGTTTTCTTAAAGCCATTATCTATTGATCTATGGCTGGGGAGCTTTGCAATTCTCATCTATGCCGGCATCACCATTTTTATATTGGAGCCAAAAATCAGGGACCCCCTCGAGAATTCTATAGCAAAGCATGTTGGAACTATATTGCAATTATCCTTGTTCGCATCTCGTAAGTTCTTTTATCTGAAAATTGTCTCACAATACCTAGAGTGCTTTTTTGTAGTCAGAAGCTAACAAATTTTTCAAATAAATGTAGAAGAGAAGCTAGAGAGCATCCTATCAAAGATAGTGGCTATTGTGTCTATCTTTGTTCTGCTTATATTGAACTCGAGCTATACTGCTAGTCTCTCGTCGATGTTAACGGTAAAACAGCTTCAACCAACAGTAACCGACATATATGATCTTAAAAAGAACGGTGATTATGTTGGATACAATAGAGGTTCTTTTGTCGAGGGCTTGCTTCATCAACTCGGCTTTGACAGAACAAAAATAAAAGGTTACTACCATGAGGAATATGCTGAGGCACTTGACAAAGGAAGTGCAAATGGAGGTGTCACTGCAATTATCCATGAAATACCATACATCAAGTTGTTCCTTGCCAAAAATTGCAAGTCATATACTATGGTTGGACCCATTTACAAGACTGCAGGGTTTGGATTTGTAAGTTCAACGTTTCTTATGTATATTCATATGCTCAAAACTAATTGCAAGAACATGCTTACACAAGCAAAAAGCTATCAAAAAAATAACCACCACCTGTATTCAATTAAAGAAATAATCCTTGATATTTAATAAGCATGTCATTTTGCTCAGCAGATAAAATCAAGAGTCAGTATTCTTCAACACCATAATTTTTAAGTAGCACTTGGGGATAACTTATAGCAAGGAGAATTTTTTTCATGTTCAATTTGTTTGTTAATTCTCATAGTAAGTATGGATACCATATTTACCTTCCCAATATTCAATTGATGGACAGGCGTTTCCCAAGGGTTCTTCACTAGTCGCCGACATCTCGAGAGCAATCCTCAACATAACAGATGGGGATGAAATAATCCAAATTGAGAAGAAATGGATAGGAGACTCAAACTGCCCAAGCAGTGGCAGCATCACCGTGGAGTCAAGAAGCCTGAACTTTCTTAGCTTCTGGGGCCTTTTTCTCATCACAGGAGTTGTTTCCACAATCTGTCTCCTTATATATGCAACCATGTCATTCTGTAAAAATCGGCAAAAGAATACTGACGTAATGAGTCCTGAAACGAGCACAGATGAGAAAATTGATACTGAAGCGTTAGTTACTATGAACCAAGAGGAAGACCATGTCAGTGATGCTGTTGCCATATCACCTAATGAAAGTGACACTAACACTTCAACAGAAAATGATAACATGACATCATAATCTGAAGTTTCAATTTACTTTTTTTAATCGGTTGTGAACAGATCATAAACAGCTAGCTATGTTAATTAAAAGAAGCTTCGTGCATTTTCTTTTGTAGTTGGTTATATATATATAGTTGATAGGAAATGACAATAGCAGAAGTAATCCGGTAGCTAGTTAGCTAGTATCTTCTACTGTAATAAAAATGTGATCTGAATTTTTGAGATATATAATTCTCATTAGCCAGCCTATGAAAACTATATATAGTGATGTAACTTTAATTCTCTTTAAACTCAGAAAATCGAAGAACTCACAAAATTTACTAGTCATTTGCTTTCTTCGTATAAACACCCCCCCTCCACACACCACACACACACACACACACCATCGTCATGATGAATAAACAAGCAAAGCAGACTTGTATGGAGTCTAGTTTCTTGATTAGATGTGTACCAAGTAACAACCTAATTATATGCCACATGAATGATTTGCAATTGTTCAAGTGGAATTGAGATTACTTGACAATAACTGAAATTAATCAAGGCAGAAATCCCTTTGTATTGAGCCCTAAGAAAATGTTGTTATTCCAGTGTTTGAACTTTGAAGATACAAATGCTGACACGCCAATGCATATAAATCTTCACTGAAAAGTGTATGATTAGTATTTAAGTCCTTATCATATGCCAAACAACCGTTGGAAGTACAAATAAAAGAAAATAATCAATAATACACAACATACAGTTGTCCTACTTACTCGTCTCTTGATGCCAAGAAACTTACATGGTTTGTTGACAAATCAGAGCATCCTCTGTTTCTTCATTAATCTTATAGTCACTGTGAAGTGAGCTTGCGCGCTCTGACAAACTGACATTATTTCTGGGTTAGAACTACCTTTTTGTAGGCTCTAAAACTCTTACAAAGAGTAATGAAGCAGTTAATTGTCCTGAAATATAAAATGTGTCCTGAAACCCTAGCTGCGCCAAGCACCAAAGCATTGTTTAATTGCACATGTAACTGAATTTGCAGAACACCAAATTGCACTAATTCCAAAATTTTACTATAAATATATATAGAAAGAAAAAAATGCGGCTAATGTCATAACTTAGCAACAAACTGCTCTTTTTTCAAATAAGAATGTGCCGTAAAGTAAAAAAAAAAGAATTAATGACGAAATTTTTCATGAGAATCCCAATTAGAGCAACAAAACTTAATGGAGTAGCAGAACTGAACTGTGCCAATTGAGCCCTTAAAATACACCTGTTTGGATCCATCTCCACTCTGTTTCATTCAGCTTTTCTCAATGCCCAGCGATTGCATATCCAGAAATGAAATCAAATGCAGTCCATTCTTCTAATCTAAATACCAGTACAAAAAGAACGTCATAGTACCTTAGATATATACTGCCAGAGCGCTGATGCAGGACACATCTCAGCTTGATAACCCGAGTTGCCAATCTCTTGCATCATCTTCTGTCAAAAACAAAAATTGGAAAGAAAAATATATATTGTAGTTACTTTTAACCAGGACTTAGGATTTATTGGTAGCTGTAATTCTCTCCCACAATTTGCTTCTGTTTGTCGTATTTAACTTGAGGAGGTGAATTACTTGATAGTGTTAAAACATAACAGATAGAGAGATAACTTTGCTGTAGCGGAGAGTTCGAAAGCTGAAGAGGCAAGTGGGGCGGTTGCCATCTGCACCTCACTCCAGCCCAAAGTTACATCACAGCGAAGACGAGCAACTCCGCCCGGGAAGAGCCTTTCCGACAAAACTCAGTAATGGGCTCGTAAGAACTATACAGAGCCTGTCTATACATACAAGCCCATGGGCTCTCGACCCATTAATATTCTAAAAGACTTCAGCCTTTTCTCAGCAAATAAAAAAAATAACACGGTACTATTTTTGTTTTCTTTTGGGTGTTTTCCAGGCCCATAGGTCGAAAGTTGGGCTAATTCATCCAAGGGTGTAAACAGATCGGAATGATCTGTATTCAAATTTTGACGAATTCTAATATTGGAAATCACATAGTTTGCGGATACGGATACATATACAAATATGATTTATACGAATACTAATACATACATGATTTTGGTTTCAGAAAACTAATACGGATACGTATACAAATATTGTTCGTATTTGTATTATTTATTTTTCGGATATCCGTTTGTGCATATACAGATATATATATATATAGAGAGTGTCTTCTATGGACATAAGGATCTATTTGTAAAATGATTATATTTTTATTTTCAAAGTTCAAACAGTCGATCCGAACCGTTCATCTTGTTCTCCATATTAATATATGCTTGGAGACCAAATTTTACATTTTTCTGAATTTTTTTACTATTTATTAAGATGGGTACAAAAAATATCAAATTCAGACCATTGAATTTTGTACCCATCTTAATAAATAGTAAAAAAATTCAGAAAAATATAAAATTTGATCTCCAAGTACATATTAATATGGAGAACAAGATGAACGGTTCGGATTGACTGTTTGAACTTTAAAAATAAAAATATGTTTATTTTACAAATAGGTCCTTATGTCCATAGAAGTCGTTGCCATATATATATATATAATTATCTATACTCAATTTGTACCATTTTTTTTCTTTCAATTCGGATATCCATTTATGTGGATACATATATGAATCTACATCTGTATTATTTTTTTAATCTTTTGTTTTAGAATTATATATATTTAGAGACAAATGCATTCGTGAGTTTAAGAACATGCTAACTTTCTTCTACATTTATATCCATATTTGACATAATACTTAAATTAATTATTTAATTATTACTTTTTTTTATTGATCTGAAATGAACTTTTTTCTGATTATGCCAATGAATATACCTACGAAGTTACACTTTCCTTTAATTATATAACCTTTATCCAGATTAAAATATAAATAGTAAGGCAACATGCATAGCACAACTACAAATAGACAAGTGACTTAAGGTTCTAGTGAAATCGGAGACACCTTCGAATATAATATAAGTATTTTTATCAAAGATATATATTGCAATTTGCAGAAATGTTTATCATATTCAGTAAACAAAAAGAGCCATTTATCCAACTCATGGCAATGCGAAGGGACACATTTGCTAATAGCTTTCCAAAAGATACAGACCTTAACTTGAAATGAGATCAAACTAATTATCTTTTAAGCCGTTTGGTCAACCAATTCTAACAATTTCAGTAAACTATCAAATTAAAATAAATATTTTTCTTATAGTTAGATTGTTAGAAGTATTTTGGTAAATTTATATATCTGAGTATAATTGTTGGCGGTTATCCGCCAACTTTAAACAAAAATTATATATTTTATTGGGTTTTCAAATTGAACAAATATTAATCAAATAATTTGTGAAATGGATAGCGGAAAATCTGCAAATCTAATTGAGATGATGAAAAAATATAAAAGAAAAATATATTGATAAATTAATTAACAAATGAAACATGATAATTGTTGAGACTAAATTAATCATCCAAAAATAAAAAAATAACTCACTCAACTTTAGAGGATCCAAATGGGACTCATCCAAAAGAGAGTCACTTAATCTCAAGCTTAGAATAATACTACGACAAAAAAAAAAAAAAAATTTAACTCAGGTATGCCATCTTCCCTAATCTTAATTTGGGATTATTTGTAGTAAAAAAAAAAAAAAAAAAAACTAGTTATTATAGAAGTTTGCAAAATATAGTAAATAAAACATCCAGTAAATTTTATTTAGATTTCTCTCATTGCTATGCATGTCCACATTTTTCAAATAATTAATGTGTGAATTAGTTGCATCAGAAATATGTAAAAAGAAGCAGAATTAGAAACTTGAGATTATGGACGCTGAACAAGTTAACATAGGGGAATTTTTTTTTATCAAATGGTACATATAAAAATTATAAAATATAAAGAATAATGCTGCTAATTATTTAATTTATATAAATGAACCTCAAATTAATCTTTAGATCCGCCATTGTGTGAGTAAATATGTGAAACTAAGTTAGAGACTATCACGTACTTCATAAAAATTCTTTCAAATACGATGTATGTGAGTCACACCTACCTCATATAAATTCACCGATGATATAGAATAATACAAAGTTTATGGGACAGCTTTGAAGACAATGATTAGCAAAACTGGGAAGGCATCAAGATGCAGATTAAGGAACTCCACTTCTAATATTTTTTTTCTTGTCTACGACAAGCTAGATCAGTTGAGAGAGAATGTGCGGTCATTACTTAAATGAAATTTGGAATACTGTATAACGAATTTAGGATTGTAATATATTTTTTAAAATTAATTTGAAGTCAAGTCTTCTAACTTTAAACATTCACAAGCAATGTTTCTATCTAGACTTTTCAACATCTACGACTTACATTATTCAGTGTATTGTTTTAACCACTATACCAAAGACTGGTCTTTTAACCTTGACCTCATCTTTTACGTATCTTTCGAATGTAAGCATTTTAACCATACACTGAAAGACAGCGAATTAAAAAGATATACAACCTGAGATATAAATACTAAAATACAGCATTTTGAGAGTTATAACACAAAATAATTTGTTAAATAAGCCAAAAAGTTCACCATTTATGTAAGGTACGTAACCACTAATTGTCCATTGTTTCACTAAAAATAATGCTATCAAATTATGTAAGGTAGGTAAATCAAGATGAGTTATGGATGGATCTAGAGCCGTCAGATTAACAATAGGGGCATAAATTGAAACGCTTGACTACTCAATATAGTTGGAACATTAAGTAATTAAAACAAATATTAATAGATTTACGAACTCAGTTTACTTTGGATAACATTATGTTAATTATTTATTTAAGGAAACTAACATCTCAATAATGCCTCGCCATTGCCCCACCACCCAATATAATTGATCAACAATTAATAAGAATTCCTATTGACAATTTGATAACTATATATTTAGAATAAAACAAAATATATTGAGCAAGTTGAGCGCCAGCTTTGAGCTACATATTGACAATTTGATAACTTTCCTTGTTTGACTTGGCCAAAGTCTACCATTTAAGGTAACATATATGTAAAGCCCTATAAAAGGAGACAATATCCATACATAAAACAATATATAGTGATAAAAATGGGAAAACCAAATACACTTGTGTTTCTCCTTTTTGTTATCATAGTTTCAGTTGTTACAGCTCAAAATCCAATCCGAAACATCCCAGTTGGAGTTATACTCGATTTGGACACCCGTGTGGGGAAAATGGCTCGAACAAGCATTGCGATGGCTGTGGAGGATTTCTACAAGGTACATTGGAATTATAGTACCAGACTTGTGCTCTATACCAGAGATTCCAACCAGGACAATATCATGGCTTCATTTGCAGGTGAACTCATCAACTTACAAAAATGTACAAATGTTGTTAATGATTACGCACAAAAAGAACTCTTATTTTGATGTTAAGCATTCATAGTATAGAAGAAAAGCTATCAAACAATAGGTCATTCTGATTAATAATGTCAATGGTCATTCATAGTTTGCAAGAAACACCATCAAACTATTGGTCAATCTGATTAAAAATGTCAATGGTCATTCGTAGTTTAGTAACCTTCTTGAAATCTGTTAGCCAATGAATTCTTGGCATTCTTAGATCTGTGGACGCAATCCCATTGATTTCTTTGTACATTGTTTTCCTATTCAAAAATATAATTAGATAAAATATAATTAATACATTAATTCCTCTGCCAATAATACAATTATAAATAAAGGTTGTATACTTGTATATATGAAACACCACTTCAGGCCCGGCTAAAAAAAATGTATATACATAAGCAGAGACAATTATGAAACAGAGGAATCCAATATATTAATTTCCAGGTGTATCGATTATATGTAACCACGGAATTAATTACTAGTTCTGTTTGTTTCCTTGGACACGCAGTACGACCTACCACAGAATTAATTAATTACAGAAAAAATATAATTAGCATAGTGTAATGTTTCTTGCCTGAAATACTGGGCTTGCACAGAAATGACTTGGTCTTCAGAGATGAAAGCTTGAATACTCCATTTCTGGTCATACATCCAACCCTGGTGCAATTTATTAAAGGGGAGGTTTGCTCAAATTTCCATCTCGGATTAAGAAAATGTACTAAGTCATTGAAGCAGAGTTAATTAATCTGGTCAAATCAGGGACGAAATAGAATATTTAGATAGAAATGAATACTATAAAGGGAAAATTGTAAAAATGCCAATTCCAAAACTTTCAAATTGTGAAAATGCCATCTCAAACTTTAAAATTGTCAAAATACCACTACAAACTTCATTAATTTGTAAAAATGTCACTCCAAATAATTAATGACTTAAATACTCTCCCTTCTCCTCTTTTTTCTCCTGCCTTCTCTTCTTCTCCTGTTCTGAACTAACTAGAGGCGACTGATCAAAGGTGCTGATCAGATGCCAAGAGGAGACGGTCAACACATTAATAATTTCTCCTGCCTTCTCTTCTTATCCTGTTCCAAACTGACCAGAGGCCACAGCACCATCTCCCTGATCTCCTCTTCAGCGACTGACCAGTGACGAACTCGTCTCTTAGCCATGCTCTAGTTCGTAACATTTTAGTCAAGAGAAGAAGAATGGAGTATTTTAGTCATTAATTATTTGGAGTGATGTTTTTATAAATTAATGAAGTTTGGAGTGGCATTTTGACAATTTCAAAGTTCGGGATGACATTTTCACAATTTGAAGGTTTTGGACTGGCATTTTCACAATTTTTCCTATAAAGAAATAGGTGTTCAAAAGGTGTTGTACATTTTTTTTTAAATATAATCGGCTTGTCCAGTAACCTTCAAAAATATCCACAACCATAAAATGAAATTCTAACCACTCAATTAAAGTACACACTTAACATTTTATAAGGGGAGCTAAAAAAAGATCAATAAAGTTCCAATACACATTATTAAAAAAATTCTCTTAAAAAAAACATTATTAAAAAATTAAAATCATGGGGTTGACTACGCACTCTCTGGCTACCCTTTAGATCCATCATGGGTCAAATAATACATTTGTGTACATTGTAACCGCGAAATTATTATATCGTCTTCGGGTGTGTGACGTCAACCAAATCCCACTCTTTCTTTATCAACAAAGCGATAGTAGATCTCTTTTCTTTAGTTTTTAACTCCAAATAAAATTAGAATCTGAAAAGCTTCAATTTTCTTGCAGCACTAGACTTGCTGCAAAACAATAATACTGAAGTCATCATTGGACCTCAGCAGTCGTCACAAGCAGTTATTATCTCTGAAATCGGCAACAAAAGTCAGGTGCCGGTAATTTCATTCTCAGCTACCAGCCCCATTCTTTCCTCCATGCAATTGCCCTGCTTCATAAGGACAGCCACAAATGATGCAGCTCAGGTAAAAACCATTACCGCTCTCATCGAAGCCTATGGATGGCGAGAGGTAGTTCCAATCTATGAAGATACTGACTTTGGACGGGGTATTCTCCCTTTCCTTGCTGATGCCCTTGAAGATATCAATGTGCGAATCCCTTACCGTAGCTTAATATTGAGATCATCAACTGATGACCAAATCTAGCAAGAACTGTACAAATTACAAACCATGCAAACAAGGGTTTTTGTTGTACACATGTCATCTTCCTTGGGCTCTAACCTATTTTTGAAGGCTAAAGAAGTAGGGCTGATGGAAGAAGGTTATGCATGGATTATGACAGATGGAGTTACAAACATGCTTGGTTCCTTAAATGAAAGTGTTACCAGTGCAATGAAGGGGGTTCTAGGTGTACGGCTGTATGTACCCAAGACTGACGAGTTGAGTAACTTTATAACCAGATGGAAAAGGAGATTCCATGACGACAATCCCCAAGAAATGTCTAATGAACCTAGCATCTATGCATTATGGGCTTACGATACCATCTATGCACTAGCAATGGCCGTAGAAAAAGTAGGGGTTCAAAACACAAAATTTGATAACTCTACAGCTCCTCTGCTGTTGCATGTCTTTCCCAATGGACCATTTCTTCTTGAGGCAATCACTAATATCAAGTTTCGAGGATTGAGTGGCAACTTTGAATTAATAAACAGACAGTTGAAGTATTCTTGGTTCGAAATAATTAACATTGTTGGAAGGGGGATAAGAGAAGTTGGATATTGGAGTGAAGAACAAGGATTATCAAAGGAAGTAGATGAAAGCAACAACAAGAGTTATTATTCAACATCACCAGGAGATTTAAATCCTGTCATTTGGCCAGGGGAAACAACTGTTGTCCCAAAGGGTTGGGAAATCCCAGTCAGTGGGAAAAAATTACGAGTTGGAGTAACAATGAGTTCATATCCCGAGTTCATCAAGGTGGAGACAGACCCTGAAACAAATGCAACAAGTGCAAGTGGGTACTCAGTTGATGTGTTTGAAGCAGCAGTAAAGCGATTGCCTTATGCAGTCCCATTCGAATATGTACATTTCGGAGGGACGTTAGGGAAAAGATATCTCGCCAACAATGATTTGGTCTATCAAGTTTATCTTCGGGTATGTATTTCCTTATTATTATTTTTTAATTTGATTAAAGTGGGGGTTACCTACCGATTTCACTGAAACCTTAAAATCAGTTAGAAGAATAAACCAGAAATGCAATCTCCATAGTACAAAATACCTAATCAAACGACTGATATAAGAAACAACCTAAGCCAACTACAGTATCAAAGTACCTACTTTATTAAAGTCCGTCAGCCTAGTAGAAATGTATCTCCTCATGAAGTAGCTAAAATTATTTTATCACAAATAATATGATTAGTAATCTAGCATCGACAGCTAATAATTAATTTCACTGAAAATGGTTGAGGTTTGTTTACTTGGCATCTCTGTAGTTCAGTGTTTTTTTTTTGGACAAAAATATCTATTTGAAAAGCTAATTAAATTTGTTCTTGATATTGTTAAGATTTCTACTGTATTTCTAGTCTCCTATATATCATGCATATTATTTGAGGCACTACCTTTTAAGTACCTACTGAAAATTATAATTAGCCAACCATTTTCAAGCAATGATGCGTATATATATCTGTGGCCTATCACCATTATAGTAGGACTCAGTTATATGCTTGTAATAATAAAAATTATAGCCTTATTTTGTATTTCTCCCAGTTCTTTTGATCAATGATCAGTACTTGAAAGCACTAAATATATATCTTTTGACAAAAGATGTTGCTTCCTCTTGCAGAATTATGACATAGTTATAGGGGATATTACAATAACGTACAACCGTACACACTATGCTGACTTCTCAATGCCATACACCGATTCGGGAATAGGAATGATTGTGCGATTCAAGCAAGCTGAAAATAAAAACATATTTATTTTCGTACAGCCATTAACTATTTGTCTATGGTTGGTGAGCATTGGATTTGTCATCTTCATCGGCATCACCATACATATAATGGAGCCAAACAAGCAGCCCAAGGGCCCCACACCCCAAGATACCCCTATATCAAGCCATGATGGAACTACAGTGACTGCGAGATCTATATCAAGGCATGTTGTAGCTTTTGCGAGATTTATATCAAGGCATGCTGGAGCTGTTGCGAAATTTATATCACGGCATGTTGGACGTGTAGTGCAATTATCCTTGTTCGCATGTCGTAAGTTATTTTATCAGAAAATTGTCACACAATACCTAAAGATGTTTTATTTGTTATAATGGAAATTTTTTCTACAAAATTGGTAATCTGAATTAACAGGTTAGTTTGTCACAAACTAATATATTTGTAAATTAATGTAGAAGAGAAGCTAGAGAGCGTCCTATCAAGGATAGTTGCTATTGTGTCCATGTTTGTTCTCCTTATATTGACCTCAAGCTACACTGCTAGTCTCTCGTCGATGTTAACAGTACAGCAGCTTCAACCAACAGTAACCGACATCTATGATCTCATAAAGAACGGTGACTATGTTGGATATAGTAGAGGTTCTTTTGTGGAGGGCTTGCTTCAGGAGCTTGGCTTTGACAGAGCAAAGATCAAAGGTTACTACCCTGACGAATTTGCTAAAGCACTTGAGGAAGGAAGTGGAAATGGTGGAGTTGCTGCAATAGTCCATGAAATACCCTACATAAAGTTTTTCCTCGCAAAAAACTGCAAGTCATATACCATGGTTGGACCAATTTATAAGACTGCAGGGCTTGGATTTGTAAGTTGTCTTTTACAATGATTTCACTGGCTATAAACATCCCAAAAACATACTTACAAAACCAAAGATATCTTATGAAATGTATAGAACTTATCATCTATGAAAATTATTTTTACTTGCCTCAGTAGACAGAATCTAAAACTTATATTCTCTAAAAGCTCAACCTTTATCTGTCATTCATAATTTCTTGTTCTTGGACAGGCTTTCTCAAAGGGTTCTCCATTAGTCCCAGACATCTCACAAGCAATCCTAAACATAACTGGCGGAGATGAGAAAAACCATATTGAGAAGAAAAGGATAGGTGATCAGAACTGTCAAAACAATGGTGGCATCAGCATTCAATTAAACAGACTAGACTTAGTTCGCTTCGGGGGGCTTTTTGCTGTCGCAGTTATTACCGTTCTCATCATGCTAATATCTAGAATTATTTTACTCAAATGGCAGCCCAGGCCACAACCAGCTGAAGGTGCTGTCAACTGATAATTATTTAATATTAGAAATAGTTAGCTCCATCAATCGTTCCATCATAAAAATTCAAAGCTAGCATGACATTTCCAAAATCTAGAATCCTTGCAGACACACAGAATAGGTCTGGTTGTCACCAGATACTATATATACCAAATTTAACTGAATTTCAAGCCACTCTTCACATGCAATCTCTCTTTTCAACAATTTTTTTAAGCTTTTTTACTGCCTGAATTTTTTAATATTTTTAGTTATATGGTTTATTAATTAAAATTTGTAATTAAAAATTTTAGGACAATTGGCCAACCGAACCACAATGATTGGGGTGTCGATTTATTTTGAGGGTGAAACCCGGTACGGACAACATGGGGTTGAGTACAGCATCGACCCTAGGTTTATGTTTACAGCAGATGAAGAACTCAGTTTTGGTGATTTAGCTGAGACTATTTACAACGGACTAGGGTTGGATAAGACCCAGTATCACCTTAGTATCATGGCCCGAATTAATCTTGCAATGCCGGGGCACCAATACTTCCAGCTGGTCCCGATAATCGACGACAATAGTTGGAATCACATGTACAATAATACAGTCAGTGCAGAATCTCAGTATAGGATCCTTGAGCTGTACGTTGAGGCCACCATCCACAGAGGTAGTCCAAACACACAGGGCCCACCGATTCCACCCTCTTCCAAAGCATGTCTTAGTCGGGCCCAAACCAATCCGTCTAGTTGGGCCCAAACCAATCCACATGAACCGGGTCCTAGTTGTTCCCGAACAAAGTCAGCCTGAAGTGGGTCCTAGTCGGGCTCAAACCCGTTAACCTGAAGTGGGTTCTCAATGGGACCAAACCAGTCCATCTAATTAGCCCAATTTCTTATCTCGATGTGCTTCAGATGAAAGAACGAGAGGCAGAGATTATTATCGTTTAGAAGCCAATAATTTGATGGTTGTATTCTATGTTTTCTGCAAGAATTGAATAATTAATTAATTATTTTGTTTCTTGAATTTTTATTATTTATAAATCAATCGAGTTGAAGACTTGATTTGTGCAACTCTATAATTAAATTAATAAATACTCTTTAATGTAATATTAGTAATTAGCATGGAAAAGTAATTGAATATTATACGATTAATAAGTGTATTAAATGATTGTAATGTTCTTCAAAACATATGATAAGGAGTTATCAATTTCATCACACAAAAAAACATTGGAGACCATGGTATTGGACCGTCTGTTAAAATGAGATACTAAGCTGAGATACTATATGAATTGTATTTGTGTCATAGTGATTAATTTGGGTTTTGAATTCAGTTGTATTAGATTATCATCTGTCCTACATATTTTCCTATATGAGAAATATGTATTTGTTGGTACTTGTGCTATAACACTCGGTAATTTTATTTATTTATTTGAAATTTATTTGGACTTGTTTATAAATTTTGAAAAATTAAGGGTTACTTCTAAAAAATGCAAAACATAAAAAAAAAAAAAAATCTCTAACGTGGCATGGTAGCCAGGTGGCCTCTGATATGCTTTACCGATTTTTTCATTAATCGAAAATAAAAAATAAAAATATCACGAAAAAGGTGACGTTTAAAGGGAAAATTAAAATATAAGAAAAACGGAATTGTTAACGGACGGTATAAAATTTCCAAGGCTACTAATTCATGCTAATCCAAAATTTAATCCCGCTAAGCACCAAAAAAATAAAACCGAGACGGTAGATAATGAAAAAAAATAAAAACAAAGAAATACAGGACGGGAAAGTATATTTGGGTTATTTTCTAAAGCCTCCAGCTTCTGTTCTTGATGAATGTCTCTTGGGTACGTGATTTGGCTCAGACCATGAAATCATCTTCAGATCAAATGAAGAATTTCAAAAGGTACGCTACATATATTGAAATTCAATGTCTCCTATAAAATTATATTGTATTGCAATTTCTTATGATTTTTTGTATGGTACAGGCTGTCTCGTTGAGAGAGGTTGAAAGGTTTGCAGATGTTGCACTGTTAGAAAAGAAATTAGGAAGGTCATTGTCAAAGGAAGAAAAGGGTAGAAAAATCAAGACGGGACCAATTACATCATCCCTGATTTTATTTTCCCATCCGGACGGAATGGATTCTACTGTCTCAGGCTTCTTTTTTTCTAGCTGATTAGATTTTGGATTAAAGGAGGATTAGCTCAATGGGAATTTTTATACCGACCATGGGACAGAATAATCGATTCTATATTTCTATATTTCAATTTTTCATCGAAACGTCACCCTTTCATGATATCTTTTATTTTTATTTCCGACTAATAAAAAAATCAGTATGTTTTACCACTGTTAAAATCACATTTAAAAGGAATCATTCTATCTCATTATCGGGGATTAGGATGAAGGAACAAAAAAAAAGTAAAATTAGAAAATTAGAGAGAAAGATAGAAAGAAATAGAGAACCAGGATCGGACCATACCAATTAGCACCATGGGCATGGGCTACTCCTTCAATCCATCCCTCCTTTGTTCAGTCACGGGTAGTGTATCAATTTTGCCCCGGGGGCGTGCCCTGCCCGTGCCGTTAAACGGGCCGGACTTGAATTTTTTTTTTCCCTGCCCGTGACTGCCCGGCCCGCCGTGCCCGTGCGCCCGTGTGCCCATGCCCGTGCCCTGTCCGTGCCCGTGCCTGTTATTTATTTTTATTTTTTTGAAATTTTTTTTGAAATTTGAATTTGAATTTGAAATGGCCCCGGGCCCCCCTGCCCGGCCTCCGCCCGGACCCCCCTCCCCATTTGTTTTTTTTTTTTTTTTTAAAATTCAAAAATGAGATATATTTTTTTAAAACTTTAAACGGCCATAACTTTTGCAAGGAAAGTCGGATTGATGCGTATGACGTCGTTTAGTGCCTCAAAAATTAAGTTTAAGGTTTTTAGTGCCAAAAAACGTCGTTTATTTTTTAATCTATTGTTTTAAAATAAGAGCTTAATTATTTTTAAAGTAATTGATTTAAGACATTTTTAATTTATATTTTATTTTAACAAAAATTATCGAGTTACAAGTTTACAACCATGTCAAATGAATTTAAATTTGTATGAATTTGGATTTATAATTTATTGGTATGAATTGGATTTATAATTATTTACAATTTGAATTTATAAAAAGAAAGAAAAAAAACAGTAAAAAAAAAAACAGAAAAAAAAACAGTAAAAAAAATACCGAAAAAATAAACAGTAAAAAAAAACCAGTAAAAAAAAAAAAAAAAAAAAAAAGGGCCCTTTTTTTTTTTTTTTTTCTGTGATGCCCGGCCCGTTGTGCCTGTGTGCCTGTGTGCCCGTGACGCCCGTGCCCGTGCCCGGCCCGTTATTGATACACTAGTCACGGGTTTCCTCCATGCCTAAAATTTCAAGAGTTAGACCGACAAAAAAAAAAGTGAATTTGAATTAAAACAATTCATAATTTGATAAATCCATCCCTCTCAGCAGCCCCTTTCTTCACAGAAGCTACCCGCTCTCTAACCTGATCCTCCAAGTCTTGCATCTCGACCCCTGGAAAATAATATGATAAATTAATTTCAACCGGGATCTATGGTTTATTTTTTATTGGTGGGCTGATCCATGCCAAATTGCGCCTTTTGGGCTTCCAGCTCTTTATGTCATCTTCCTCCTGGGCAAGTGCATTTGATTGGGTTCATGTCATCCGAATTGCAATAAAAATATCATATTTCTCAAAGCCAGGTTGTCGGGGAAACATATTCTCTGGCACCACACAGGTTAGAATGAGCTTTCAGTAAGTCAAAATAATTTGATTACGAACCTATATTTGTATAGAATATATATATGGAGATAGGGGAGAGAGATCCACTTACACTATTTTTTAGTGACATAAAATTACACCATTAATTTTTCCGTCATTTTTATCCATACCCATCAAACCTTACATTTCGCCAACTCTGCCCACGAAACTCAAATTTTGTCAAAAATGCCCAAACCGGCTATTAACCTGCCGGTTTCTAATTTTTATTAGGAACCGGCTATTAAATGGCCGGTTCCTATCCTTTTTTTTTTTTTTTGGAAAAAATTATATAAGTTTTTTTATTAAAGTTTCAAAAAAAATTAATATGTTTCGTTGAAATTGGATAGAAAAATAAATAATTTAGTTTATTTCAAGTTCTTGAAATCAAACCGGAAAATATAATGCTTGTATAAGACTTCTCCTATGGGAATTGCACTTGCTGCTGATACATTTCTCGGTGCTGAAAAGTATTTTTCAAAATAAGAAAATTCAGTCAGGACACTAAACGACGTTTTTTGACGATTCTGATTTGTCGGATACCCGGGGTTACACGTCTCCTCCTCCCCTTTCCGAAGTAGGGTCATACGCGTCAATCCGACTTTCCTAGCCAAAGTTATGGCTCTTTAAAGTTTTAGAAATTTTTCAAATCATTTTAATGCAATTTTTTTAAGTAATTAATGATATATTTTTTTAAATGATGTTATTAATATTATTATGCACAATTTTTATGAAAATATTTTAAATGATGTTATTAAATTATTTTAAAAAATATTTGACACTTCTACAAAAATTTTCTTTTTTTCTAATAACACACAATGAAATATTTTAATTTTTCTTACAACCGCAAAAAATGCAATCTGAAAAATATTGATCCGGATTATTTGTTTCAGTCCTTCAAAAAAATTTTATACAAGCATTATGTCTTCCGGTTTGAAACATATCAATTTTTTTTTGAAACATATCAAAAATTTCTTATTTATTTTTCTATCCAATTTCAAAGAAACATATCAATTTTTTTTTGAAACTTTAATAAAAAAATTATATAATTTTTTCCAAAAAAAAAAAAAAAAGATAGGAACCGGCGGGTTAATAGCCGGTTTGGGCATTTTTGACAAAATTTGAGTTTCGTGGGCAGAGTTGGCAAAATGTAAGGTTTGATGGGCATGGATAAAAATGACGGAAAAATTAATGGTGTAATTTTATGTCACTAAAAAATAGTGTAAGTGGATCTCTCTCCCCTATCTCCATATATATATATTCTATACAAATATAGGTTCGTAATCAAATTATTTTGGCGAAATATAGGTTCGTAATCAAACCGGCGGGTTAATAGCCGATTTAGCGAAATGTAAGGTTTGATGGGCATGGATAAAAATGACGGCTAATTTTTAAAAGGAGACAAATACTTGAGAGAAACAGAGACGAATAATTAAGAGAAGCCAGTGGAGAAAAAAAAAGCTAAACTCTTATCTAGCTCACTCTCTCTCGATTCAGCGACCTGACCAAACATCTCGATAACTCTCTCTTTCGCTCAGCCTCTGCCGGAGTACACTAGATACAGTGAGTTCAAACAAAAACAAAAAAACTTCAATTGTGAACTTTTTGCATTTTTTTTGCCTCAAAAATTGCATTCAAAAAGGACAATTTTAAAGAAAGGAAATGCATTGGAAATTTGTCATTTGTTTTCAACTATTTAAATTTTAAAAATAGAGATATTTATCTATAGCACGACCAATTTGCGCTATTCATAATATCATAAATTCAGTCAACGAAACCAACTCTTTAATTAACTTTACACAAACTTTGGTGCACACTAACTCTTTAACTTTATCTTTAACTTTAAATAAATGAATGACCTCACTAACTCTTTAAATTAATTTTTCTTTTAGAAAATAAATAAATCCGGACCACACTAACTCTTTAACTTTACACAATCTTTAATTTGGTGCACTTGACGACAATTTACTCCTTTTAAGTATTTTTTCTTTTGTTATTTTGGAACTTCAGTTGTCAACTTGTCATGAACTAATTAATTTTTGGGAGTGACTAATAATCCCCTCCATTCTATCTCCTAAATGTCTCCCTAACTAACTTATTCATAAAAAAGTACAATGGGGACCACTAACTAACTGGGAGAAACATTAATTACTTGAGGGACCACTTAAATTTGAAAAAAAATTACAACTGGCAGACACATATATGAATACTTTTGCACGCAAGTATTCATATATAATATATCAAGTATTCATACCTAAGATATTAAGTATTTAAACAAAAAAACTGAACATCAATTTTCTTTTCTCTCTAGTCACACACCTTTTACATGTTTTTAGAAGTGGGTTTTTTTTTTCCATTTAATCTAATCAATATTTCTAACGATCCGCGAGAAATTTTTCAAATCTAAAATCACGAATATTTTCTACGTAATTTTCTCTTTCAAATGAGATCCATGATGAAGTACTTTCGAGTTCTTCGTCGTTCAAGTACTCATATCTTGGCATGCAAGTATTCATACCTCAACGAGCAAGTATTCATACATTGTCAAGTATTAATACTTATTCAATAAAGAACTATTTTGCTATTTCAAATTGTTTAGAGAACAAACTTGCCTATGCAGAAAATAATTTCATAAAAGAATAGATCTAATGTCCTACAAAATAATACACAAATGATTAAACTTAAACTTAAAAAGTATTCATACTAAAACATATAAAGTATTCATATTATAACTTTCAAAGTATCATTACTATAAAATATTCATACTAAAACATATAAAATATTCATACTAGAACATTGAAAGTATACATAACAAAATCAATAAAATTAATCTTACTAAAATAATGTAAGTATTCACACTATAAGATTGAAAGTATTCACACTACAGGGTATGAATACTTGCATGCCGAGGTCTGAGTACTTGAACGACGAAGAACCCGAAAGTACTTCATCATGGATCTCATTTGAAAGAGAAAATTACGTAGAAAACATTCTTGGTTTTAGATTTGCAAAATTCCTCGCGGATCGTTAGAAATATTGATTATATTAAACGAAGAAAAAAACCCACTTCAAAAACATGTAAAAGATTGGTGTATGACCATGTAGAAAAGAAAGTTGATGTTCAGCTTTTGTTTAAATACTTAATATCTTAGGTATGAATACTTGATATATTATATATGAATATTTGCACGCATAACTTTACATCTTATTCAGGTTTTATTTTGTTTAACATGAGAAGTGCATTCGATTTGATTTATTTATGATATTTAATTATAGATTATTCTTTTCACTGCCACTTTTACATTTACTTTTTTTCACCATTAACTTCTTCATTTCTTTTAATGACAACTTTTACTTTCTATAATAATATTTTTCAAAATTTGATAGATATTATCATTTTTTTATTTTTAACTTTATATCAGTGGCATTGCCAAAATTTAAGTCAAGGGTGGGCAAAACAATTCAACAATAAATACGAAATTTTAAAAAATTCAACCAATTCATTTAATAATCTGATAAGTGATAACTACAACAATTCACCAAGAAATATGAAATTTTCAAAAGATTCAACAATTCATCTATTGATCTAATAACTCCAACAATCCAACAATAAATACAAAATTTTCTATAAATTCAACAATTCAACAATTTAACAAATACAAAATTCAACTAAAATAATAAAATTTAACAAATATGAAATTTTCAAGCGAGCATTCTTCTATGATTCTTCATCTTCTGAAATCTTTGCATAATTTTCTCATTATCCACACGGCCAAACACATTCTTCTCAATATAAATAACCATAATCATTCATAATTGAAATCAAGAATAAATCTACCTAACTATATTGTGCACATAGAAATCAATTTATATACTAACATACTTTAATCAAGTATAGATTGGGTATCAACAGAGAGAAATCGTTTTATATAAAATAACATAATTGAATCAAGTCTAAACATAGTCTAATCATTTTTGGAATCGCTGCTTTCTCCACTACAATAGTACAATCGATGTATCGTTGTTGCGATTTTTTTTCTAAATCAGCGCTCAAATAGAATCGGGTTTGGATTTTTTTTCTAAATAGGTACGTTGCTGCTTCTATAAGAAAATTACTAAGAATTGGACTGTTGTTGTAATGGGCTGCTTTTGGGCTAAACAGAGATAGGCAATTAATAAATCAGAGGTAGGCAACTTCTTAGAACCACTACAGTCGGTACTTAAATTTAATTTATAGGGATAGGCAACTGCCCACCCCCCGGAAAGAATTAGCACTGCCTCTGCTTTATATTATTAATTAGAGAATAGAATAGAATTTTGTCAATAAATAACTAAAAAATATATTATTGACAAGATGCGGAGTTATGGATGAGATTATGTTAGATCTTTTGGGGCACATTGAATGTTTTTTTATTGTTGCTTTCATGTATTTCTCTTTCATTACTTTTTTAAATTCAGATACTTGTACACAGTGATAGCTCCTGTCAGTATTTTCAATAAAAGATCCCGGGGATGAAACTCATCAAGTTAGAGAGAATTGGACTTATTGCACCAGTTTAACATACTCTCCTCTTAATTCTCCCTCTTCTTTCCTGTACCGGGGAATTAAGTTATAGTGCTTGATAAAAATAATCTGAAAAACTATGATTTTTAAAAACTAATTCATAAAAAAAAGGAATAATTTCTAGTGTGCCCATGCAAAATTTTAAAATAGCTAATTTTGTCATGAAAACACCACAATATCCAATATCCCCACTAAAATTTAACATTCTATTTAATATCCCCTTTTATTTATTTAATCTTTTATTTATTTATTTTAAAATTTGAGATGACAAATATACCCCTCGCGTCAACTTTCAGATGCAATTCTCCGACTCTCGTCTACTTTGGGTCAGCTCAATAGCTTCTGCCGAGTTAAATATCTCACGTTTACTCATTTCCCGTTGTAGGTTGCTTCGTCTTATCAGTGGTGCGTAACCTTCTCTTTCACATGCCTCACCAAAATATGACTTGGCTCCATTTCTAGTTCTCGGACTGTCTGATCAGATTTATTTAACCAAATTTCAACTTTACAAGACCGGCTTTTTCGGTAATTTATGTTTTCTTTGGCAGCATGTCTTGGTTAGTAAAGGCACAATTGAAAGAGATTGGATTTGGACTTTGTCACGAACCCAATTCGAATTGGGAGAAATTGCATTCCATTCTGATTTGGTCTAGTACAGAATAGAAAAGGAGAAAAAGGGCATCAGACTGGAAACACGGACAGCAAAGGATAAATCATTGCTTCCTCTGAACCTTGGGTCCCGTTAATTAAGACCTGAACGCTGCTGTTTAATAAACAAGACAATGAGGAAGGCCCCCCACCGTCAGTATTTCCTTCTAATGTGAAGAGGTGTTAAACTTAAGACAATTCAATGATTTCACTTATGTGTCAATTCGATATTAATTAGTCAATTTAGATTAGTGAAATTAGAAAAATTGTATTGTAATCCCTTCGCTATTAAGAAGGCATGTACTGAATTCATCATGAAATAGAATATTCTTTGGTTGAGTTTATCTCTTTTCTTTTGGAGTTTCGCCATTGTACTGTTTGTCCAAGTTATCTTTAATTACTCTTAATACTTGCAAATTGCAAGGGTTCTAACGAAATTGGGGATAATAATACACTTGTTGATTCAGGAAATGAGTCAGGATATGCTCGACTAATAAGCCCAAGCGACCTACGATGAGAAGATAATCATAAGCTATGGCAGCCGAAAGGAGAAGGTAATCAGAGAACTGCATATATTTGGGAGTTGACATGAAGGGTATTTCTGTCATCTAAAACTTTAAAATAATTAAGTAAATGAATAAACAAGTAAATGGGGATATTAGATAGAATGTTAAATTTTAATGGGGATATTGGATATTATGGTGTTTTTATGGGCAAATTGGCTATTTTAGAAGTTTGCATGGGCACACTAGAAATTTTCCCTAAAAAAAATATGAAAGATTTCCAAAAAATGTAAAATTTGGTCTCCAAATTTATTTTAATATATATGAAGAATATGTTGAACACTCTTTTTTTTGAAAAATTGGTAGAGGCTACCAATATAGAATATAAATGTGTTTACAACATCACCACCTAAAAAATAAAAAATTAAAAAATTACACCATCAAAAATTATAGAACTACTGATTAAGTAAATATCCCCTCCATCCCTAATGCCCCCTGTTTTTAGCACAATATTTACCCCATAAACCAGCATCTTCTAAAGCTCTGTTAGCCACGATCCAAGGAGGCAACTTAGTACCCCGAAAAATCATCTCATTTCTTTGTCGCCACAATGACCATAGCACGGACATGAATGCAGTTGCCCACCTCTTCTTGTGAGACCCTGTCTGATAACAATAGATAGGCCAAGAGGCATCCCAAGTCTCCAGAACCGTGTCGCTAAATTGAACAAGGTTCGAAAACCTGTGCCAAACCTGTCGGGCATTGGTGCATTTGAAGAACAAGTGGTGAGCTGTCTCAAATGAGCAATCCGGACACAACGCGCATCTCATGTCACAAATCATACCTCGTCGCTGCATCACCTCATGGGTTAAAAGCCGGTTATGGATGAGCAGATAGGTGAAGATTTGTACTTTAGACGGAGCCGGCATATTCCAAACATCCTTGTATTGCCATACTAATTGCCCAGCTGCTAGAACCGATGTATAATAAGAGGATGCCGAGTATACACCAGCAGGAGACCATCGCCACCATAGTTTATCATCATATTCACATAAATCTGGTAAAATACCAGGGAAAAATTCCAAAACCGGTGAAGAATCAGTGATAGCATCGATCATGCAATGATATTAATTGACACTGTGGTCGACCCTGCCTATCTCTGAGTGATCGAAGCGGCTCTACATCCCAATGATCATACCAAAAGAAGATAGACTTGCCATTACCAATCTCCCAGTACGTACTCCACTGAAACTGGATTTGCAATTTGAGAAGTTGTTTCCAAAAGAAAGATCCATTAACAAGCCAGATATGAGGCCTGCTACCATTCCTCCTGTAGGTTCTGATGGTTGTAATAATGGAAAACCAAAGTGAGCCTGGCTGAGTAAGTTTCCACCACCACCGAAGAATGATAGATTCATTTCTGAATTTCAAATTCGGGACCCCCATACCACCAAACCTTTTCGGACTGCAAACTATATCCCAATTGATCAAAGAGATCCCTCTGCCTTCGGCTCCAGTTTTTTTCCCAAATTCAATTCGGTTAATTACCCATCGTGGCAGCACAAAACAAGTCATCATATAAATGGGAACACTACAAAGAACAGATTTTATGAGTTGTAAGCGACCTCCCTAGGAGAGGAATTTCCCTTGCCATCCCTCAACCTTACTCTCAATTCTTTCAATAAGTGGGAGAAAATCAGGTCTGGAAGGAGCTTTAATCGACAAGGGCATGCCTAAGTAATTAACCGGCATATTTGTCTTGCCACATCTCATGACATTGGCCACCATCCAAACTTGGCGTGGGTTTAAATTGATTGGGCAAAAGGAGCTTTTATCAAAGTTTATTTGCAAACCTGAAACCTTTGAAAATAACCTGAGAACCAATTTGAGAGTAATCATAGTATCAAGATCAGCACGGGCAATCACAGCGGTATCGTCTGCATATTGAAATGCCATAATCGGGTCAGATAATTTTGTAGTGAGAGGATTGTCTAAGGTCCCATTCACACCCTGAATCATTCTCTGCAATACATCAACGACAATTAAAAATAACATCGGCGATAACGGGTCACCTTGTCGGAGCCCCCAACGATGCTTTGGAAGAATTGAGAAGGTTCCCCATTTATAATTACTCTAGAAGAAGCGAGTTTAACAAGTAACTCAATCCATCTCACCCATTGACTTGGAAATCCTCTGGCATGCAAAACTCGAGTTAAAAATTCCCAATTGACTGTATCAAATGCCTTTGCAAAGTCAACTTTGAAAAAGACTCGAAACATGGCGAGAATGAGACACATGCTGCAGAATTTCACGCACAGCCACGAAATTTTCTGAAATCTGCCGACCCCGAACAAATGCAGTTTGGTTAATGGAGATGAGATCTGGCAGCACTGTGGCCAGCCTCGTAGCCAGTAGTTTGGATATAATTTTCGGTAAGAGGCTGATAATGCTAATTGGACGAAAATCTTTCATTTCCACAGCTCCCTGTTTCTTAGGAATCATGACTATATTGGCTGTATTGAGGTGCCTCAAGTCAGTCCTTCCTTGGAAAAAATCATGTACTAGGCGCAGCAGTTCAGATTTAATTTCTCCCCAATAAACTTTTGCAAATTCACTAGGGTATCCCGTCTGGGCCCGAAGCCCGGTTATTAGACAAGCTGAAAACTGTTTTCTCAATCTCATAATCACTGATCGGATCCTGTAAAATAGAAAGATTCGGGTCATTAGCATACAGGGATGCCGGGTTGAAAGAATCCACCTGACTAGTAGTGCCCAGGATGGTTTGCATGTGTTGGAAGAACAAGTTTCGGATTTGAGCAGGTTGAGTAACAGGGGCACCATTTACCAGCAAGGAGTGTACTGTATTGGTGCGGAATCTTGAAGAAGCAAATGAGTGGAAAAAACGAGTGTTGTTATCACCCCCAGCTAACCATCGGCACCTCGCCCGTTGTTGCCATCGCATCTCCATGGATGTAGAGAGTTGATATGCTTTTTCCCGGCAGAACTGTCTGTGAGAGAACTCGGATTGACTGAGGGGCCGAGTTTCCTCTAGTTGGTCCAATCTTAGCACAGCTTCTTTAGTAGACTGTAACTCCTTTTCTAGATATGAATGTGTTTGCAAGTGCCACTGCCTCAATTTCTGGTGCATGTTTTCCAGCTTTTGATTAAGGCCGCCAGTTGAAGGGGATTGCCAGATGTTCTTGACCACCTCTCTGACCTGTGGAGAAAAAAACCAAAAAATTTCGAACCTGTATTGCTTGTGGCATGTTTGAGGTTGTTTGCATGAAAGAAGCATAGGAGCATGATCGGAGACAATCACTTCCAAGGCCAAGAGAACAATGGATGGGAAAAACATGGACCGAGTCATGGCTAGTAAAGACTCTGTCGATTTTCGAGAAGGTCGGTGCCGGCCTTTTATTAGACCAAGTGAAGCTTCTGTTTTGCAATGGGATATCAACTAGAGATAGATCCATGATTAGATCATTAAATTCATTCATCAAACCAAAACTCCTCATATCTCCAGATCGGTCTACGAGCCATCGTACCAAGTTAAAATCACCGAGAAATATCCAAGGGTGAGAAACATGCCCGGCTAACCCTCTTAATTCCTGAATGAATTCCCCCTTCTCATCATCTCGGCTAGGACCATAAACATTTGAAATAAGCACCACACGTCCAGAGGCTGTCTGCAACAGTAGAGCCGAGATTGAGTGGGCAGTAGCCCAAGATGAGATGAGGGTATAGTGTCTTTTCCATGCAATCAGACAACCCCCAGAAGTGCCTTGCGCATCCAGAAATGCACACTGATTGTTAAAGAAAGAAGGAAGAAAAGATGAAAGGTGGGCACATGCGGTATCATTTATTTTCGTCTCTTGTAAACAAACAATATCACACCGCGAGGAATTGGTAGTACTGAGACTCAGAAACTACTATTTTGATCTTAGCAAACCTCTATATATATTTATATATTATTATTATTATTCGTTTTATTTTTACATAATTGGGTGACATTTATATGTTAGTGAAGACTGAGCAGTTGTCACAAATTTACGGAGGGAAGGGGGACTGAGGGAAGAATGGTATATATCATGACTTCAAAAAGAAAATTGCACGCTCTAGAATTTTTTTTTGTTCGTAGCACTGCAAAAAAAGATGAATTGAACCTGTAATATTAATTTCAATTATCTTATATTGTCTTTAAATTTCAGAAAATAACAATGTTTTAATATAGTCGATGCCTTATACTAGCTGAATCGACAATTGCCATTAGATTTGTAATAATTGTCTCAAATTAATTAAGTCAATGCCTTATATTTGCCTTATAATAATTGACATGATTCTTCAATTAGTCTACGAAAAGAATAACATAAATATATAAATTCAAATATCATAACTAAAGCGAAAATTAAGGAATTAGAATTATGTTGTCTATAACGAAAACATGCTCAACGAATTTGATTTACATGTATTAATGTAAAAATAACATAGTTTGAAGCTTGATTTGCATTTTACAAGTAATAAACATTATTAATCTTTTGGCATAATAACATGACGTTATTTTGCATCTCTCTAATAAACATTTTCGGCAAACTAAGCAATAGAAGACACTTAATAATTGGTCGACAATTTTCGTCATACGATCCAAATCACATGCTCTGGGACTCCCTAATAAATCCTTAAAATTGTATGTATTCGGTGGCAACACAAATTCTGATTTTTATCTATTTTCGATTGAATGAAGAATTCAGATCAGCTGAATTATTTTTTTTCTATCTTCGTTATAAATAAATGTTAACAATTAATAATATATTTTATGAATGCATGTGTTCCCAAGTCATTCTAGACTCATCTATTCTAACATTGTAATATACGAAAATTTTCAGAATACATGCATTCGATATCGCAATTTAGATTCTTCATTTTGATATTTAGAAAATTAAAAATAACTTTAAGCATTTTTAGTTGTTTGAATTAATTAAGCAACCTAAATATCACTATCCATGTGTCACTTGGGCCGAGTTTGACAATGGGCCGTGCGAAGAATTAAATTGGTTAACATTGTTGCTAGCAAATTAATTGATGCTAGAACTAGTGTTCTAAAATAAACCCGTGACCCGTGATCCGGTCCGGTCCGCCCGTTTTAGAACACTAGCTAGAACTACAAGCTCAATACATTATTAGTTCAATACTACCAATTGGATATTTCAACATGCCATTAAATGAACCTGGAAAGATCACTATTGATCACCATTCACTTAGCATATTTTTTTCATTCTACATTAGCCTTTTCTCATTTCTATTCATCGATTCTTTTATGTTCTCTATTTTTTTTTCAGACTGCACTAGATGAAGAATTAATCTTCAACTGATTTAAAGATATACATTAATTTCAATAAAAACTTGAAACAAGTGTTGTTTCTGTTAAAAATTCTGATGTTAATTAAAGTTCAATTAAATAAGTTCATGGCTCGTGGAAATTAAACATTTGTTTCTTCCATCTATCAATAGCGTGTGGAGGTGTGTTTTGGGTATCTATGAAAGGTTGATAATTTGTTTATGGTGTTGGAAATGCTAGTGCATGAAAGATTGATATTCTTTTTTCAAGTTGTTGATGCCTTGCTTCCTGCTTTTTTTTTTTTTTTTATATGCCCCTTTCTCCTTTATCACTCTTTTCATATTCCCCTCTCAACCTTTATACCCTCAATAGACTTCTCCACCACTTTGCATCCAAAAAAGAAAAAAAGAACAATAAAAAGACATTGCGTATAAGGTTGAGAGGGCAATATAAAAAGACTGATTAAGGAGAGAGGAATATATAAAGAAAAAAAAGGAGGGCTGGACATATCATAAAAGAAAAATTCATCTCCTTAACCAAGTGAAGAATCCATCTCCTTAATTGACATGATTCTTGAATTAGTCAATGAATAAAATAACATACATAAATTCAAATCATTACTATTATAGAATAAAGGAATTACAAATTATGTCGTTTATAACAAAAAAAAAAAATAACATTTGCGGAGGAGCCTAATTCTTACGTACAATTTATGTATTCAGTGGCAACAAAAATTTGAGTTTAATCAAATTTGGACCGATTGAAGAATTCAGGTCAGCCGAATCATTTTTTTTCTGTCTCCATTTTAAATAAATGTTAACAATTAATAATATATTATTGTTTCGAAAAATTTAACAATGCTCTATATATATATTTTATGAATGCATGCGTTCCCAAGTCATTCTAGACTCAACTATTCAAACATTGTAAAATACTGAAATTTTCTAAATACCGAAACAACTAAATTCATTCATTATCCTAATTTATTTAGATTCTTTATTTTGGTATTTAGAAAAAAAAAGTTAAGTATTTTTTAGTCGTCTGAATTAATTAAGCAACCTAAATATCACTATTCAAATGCAAATAATTAAATTGGTCAACATTGTTACTACTTAGCAAGTAGCAAATTAATTGATACTAGAACAAGCTCATTACTTTGTTATTGTTAAATACAACCAATTGGAGATTTCAACGTGCCATTAAATGGGTCTGGAAATATCACTATTACCACCATTCACTTAACATATTGTTTTCATTACCCTTTCCTCATTTCTTTCCATCCTTTTATTCACTTCATGAAGAATTAATTTTATTTTGGCTAAATATTATTTATTGGTAGTCTTAACTATGACATTTCTTTAGTTAAATTAACTATTTTTTTATTAAAATTATCAGGAAGACTTCTATGTTTTGAAATTATTTTCATGGATTAAAATATTTTTTATATCAATACTTAGCCCCCTAATGATAAAATTGTGCCTTTGTCTCATGTTATATTCTTAGGACAATTGACGACTCCATTACATAGCAATAATGTAGCCATCACTCATGAACTAGATTGTTTCCAACAATTTGATTTTGTTGTTTGAAGCATAATAGATTTCGAGGTCATAGTACGGTATATCGCTATACTATTAATAAGACGCCAACTAAATTATATACATATTCATTTGACTTCATCTAATTACAAGAATATTGGTTTAACTAATAATTAATAACCCTCATAATAGAAATTATTTCTACCGTAATGATTTCTATAAATAATTTGATAAGTATTTGCTTTTCTTTGTTTGAAAATTTTTGCAGAAGCTACGAAGTCGTGAGGAGGAATCGAACTCTTGACCTTTGGATAACTAACAATTTTAAGATTTTTCTTCTAGTCAACTATGCTACCTCTCCTTTGATAAGTATTCTCTTTTCAAATTACAATTACGTAAATGGAATTGGATTTCTACAAATAAAATTTCAAGATAAATAATTGTAGAGTACATTACCCATCCCTGGATAAAGCCACAGATTAAAGATAAAAGCTGGTAGTAGTGGATTATATCTTTAAGAATAAAGCCAATTTGGTTGTCTGCCAGCAACAAAGGGAATCCAAATTATTTTACATGTAAAACAAGGGGTCTCGGGTCTATAGGACCCACTGCGCAGATGTGAAAGGGGCTGTGGAAGGTGGAGTCAGTGTATCCTTTGGTTGTTGCTGTGTTGTCAAATGTGCCAGAAAGTCATTGTTGGTTGCTGATTCTTTGTTTCTTTCTTTCCTCTTCACCAATATACAAATGTTGGTGTACTTAGTTTGAGTGCCTCTTGCCTTCTTCTATCTTATTATTTACTTTTTTTGCTGCTTAATTGTCTCAGTTGATGAAATGGGAATACCTTATTTGCCTAAAAGTTGTTAGGTAAAGAAGGGTTTTGGCAAATTCTTCTGGATATATTTGTGAGAGTATTCACTTGATTTTAAGGCGAAGTATTTTTCTTTTTGGGGTTCATCCAATGGGTTTTATTGTACTGTAGTTAACTGTCATCTATCAGATATTTCACGTCTTAAAATGGAGAAGATCAATGATGTTGCATCCGTAATTTTCACATTAATTGACCCTTTGATAATTGTCCTCTTTGATTACTAAACAAATAGTGGAATAGATACCAATAGAAATATAATCTCAATTGGGAATTAGTTGGCCTATATCAAGATTAAATAGACTCAACTTTGCTTTCATGGCCATCAGACCCAAAGCTTTTCTCTCAATAAGACGTGGGAACACGACATATCAATATATCATCCAACCGCAAAGAAGGGGAGATATAGCATGTGAAAGCATCATACATAGCACATGCACGCACAATAGAGGACTGGAGCATTTCTATTATATTTTTTTCGAATTTTTTTAAGTTAGCACTCTAATAATTCGAAATTAAACAATCACTATTCCAAATTTTTTGGTGCACCAGCTGGGAAGCAAATCAAATATTTTATTTTTATTTTTTTTAGTTCTATTATGTTATGCGTATAATTTGCAGTATAAAATATTGATCAAATTGTATCTATAATTTGTTGCAATTTGCGCACCGACTTACATAGTATAAAACGCTTCTTAGATTGTGCGTATAATTCATTTTTAGTAATTTTTAGTTCAAATTTAATACTAAATTTTATTTATTAAACAAGTGTGTTTTATTTCTACAATTTCATCATCAAATTTGATGTGTACATATTTAAACACACTGAATAAAATAGAATTAAACACAAAAACAATTTAGTCTAAAAGTTTCAAACATAACAGAATAGAACTACAAAAAATTATTTGGTGCGCTTTCTTAGGGTGCACACAAAAAAATAATTTGGTGCGCATCCCCAGTTGGTGCACCTAAAAATTTGGTACCCGTCCTGAGCGTGCATGAGTGGTAAAATTTAAAATATGGAGTTTTAGATGGTGGTTGTTTAATTTTGATTAATTAGGATGCTAGCTTAAAAAATAGTCGATCGGCTCTTTTTTTATCTGTCAAATGTGGAGATTAATAATTTCATTCAATTTCAGAGGAGCGTAATTAATATTAATCCTAAAAGATAGTCCAAATATATATATTCTACTATGTGTACATAGTAACACAAATAATTAATTTTGATTTTGATTAAGTCTGGACCGAGTAAAGAATTCAATCTTGCGGAATTTTAATCCATACATATTGTCTAAATGCATGTGTTCACAACTCATGTTGAAACTCTTGTATTCAAATATTTTAATAAACACACAATTTTCTATAAATATCAAAATGTACAACTGACTAAATGCAATGTTTGAATTCCAAATTTAAAATACTAACATTAAAAGAAATTGTCACATGGGTGGCACTGAAATTCACTTTTTAAAATATATATGTAATGCTCCATAATGACCATATACATCTTCACCAATAATTTTAATTTGTCTCCCACTACATATCCTCAAATCTTATTACAGGTTCCCGACTGATGTAAAAAATCAACTTTTTTGAAAACCCAGAGGTGTAATTAGTAAAAATGAAATGTTTAGTAATATTTTTATGTCAGGAGGACTAAACTGAAATTGTCTTTTCACAAAACCCCATCCCCCTGCAAAGACTGTACACAGCAAGCAAAAAGAGATACTGAGAAATCAAAATAGCAAGGAGAACCATATCCACCTTATTATCGTCAATTACTAATACACTGAGACAAAACCAACTATACATCCACCTTATCGTCAATTACTCCGAACACTTTCTTTACAAATTAAAGAGATGGCTGAGACTATCGTGAAACTTGTTCTTGGCAAGCTGTCTGACAAGCTTGTTCAGGAAGCATTCTTTCTTTACGGGGTGCATGACAAAGTCGAGCAGGTTCAACGCGACCTCAAATGGATCCAGTCTTTCTTGAAAGATGCAGATAAAAAGCGCCACAAAAATGAAAGGGTAAAATTTTTGGTGAGTGAAGTTCAGGAGGTTGGGTATTTGATCGAAGATGTAACAGAGAAGTTTTTGGTCGAGGTTAGTGGAGGTAGACAGGATGGTCTAAGAAACATACTTAAAAGAATAGGTAAGAAACCCATGAAATTCATTGTCAAACACAAACTAGGTAGCGAGATAGACAAAATCCATAAGAGGCTCTGTGAAATCAAAGAAAACAAAGATATTTACGGAATAGAAGGCCTCGAAGAAACCAGTGCGGAGCAGCCTATAAGACCGTCCGTTCATCCTGACATAGGTGATCAACTAGAGGTTGTCGGCTTTGAAGTTGATAGGAAAACAATTATCGACCAGCTCATTGATGCAAATATTACGAGGCGATCTGTGATCTCGATAGTTGGGGCCGGTGCATGGTTCAGGAAAGAGTACACTCGCGAAAGACATCTACAATAGGTAACTACTGCTCAACAACATAGCGTGTTTATTATTTTAGAAAATGTGTGTTATATGCATACATGAAAATAAGATATACTGAACATTAATATAAATAGTTTATTTTTTAATTTTTTAACTTCCCCTCACTGAATAACAATGGTTATTTAGGCAGAGAGAAATTACCGAAAATTAGATGTATGATGTTACTTAACATGCTCTTTGAATATAGAACAATTCAATCGTTAGTGCATCTAGCATAGAAACACAATAGATATAAATATTTTGCAGCCTGTGTTGAAATCCATATAGTTCGGTAAATCGTAATATGTGTTTACTTCCAACATGCATGTATATGTGTTCCATGTATACAAATCATCTAATTAATTTATATGATGTATTTAACAGTGCTGATGTTAGATGTTACTTCGGCATCTCCATGTGGTTAACTATTTCACAAGAATGCAATTTAATTGATATTTTGATGAAGATGTTAGAGAAGACTCGAACGATACTTGACTGGGAGAGGCAGAATAAGGAAGAAGATTATTTCATTATAGAGCTTAACAAATTCATGAGAAAGAGTAAATATCTGGTTGTATTTGATGATATATGGCCCAGTAATAATGTTTGGATCAAACTTCAGGATGCTCTTCCTGATGCTAATAACGGAAGTCGAGTGTTATTTACTACCAGGTTTGCTTGCATTTCTTTAATCGTAAAATAGTGTTACATTAATTAATGAGATGATGACTGACACAATAATAAATGTAGATAATTTGAAATTTAAAATCCAACATTAAAGACTTAATCTGTACAACCCACATATTATGCAATTAATGAAATACGATAAGGTTAGATGTATTTTACATTATATAAAATTATTTGATATGTCAAGGTTCAAAATTAGCGGTTCTTGTATATCTTCAAACAATTTTTTATTTACAAAAATCTGATGGTAGACTATTTATGTGGTCCAAGAAAATATCTATAAATATATTATCAAGTTTCTAAATTTTGATTGATTTTCGTAGATATATGTTAAGGTTGTAAAATAACCATTGTAAAATGATTCCGAATAAAAAAAAATATGATTCTCATATTTTGCGTCTGTTTATTTCAGGTTCATTGAGATTTCTGAAATGGCTGATAAAATTTCTAAGCCACATCATATACAACCTTTAAATGATGAAGATAGCAAACAACTATTGCTGAAGAAAATTTTTCCCAATCGATTTGCAAATGAATGCCCCAATGATTTACTTCTCCTAACAACTCAATTTACCAAAAAGTGCGGTGGATGGCCTTTACCATTGGTGTTGCTTGGCGGAATCTTATCAAGAAAAGAACCTGATTGCATTAAATGGGATGAGGTGATGCAAAATATGGATTGGCAAAACATGGGGTCAGGTGTTATATCCACTAGTTATGAGGATTTGCCAACTGTTCTCAAGACCTGCTTCTTGTATTTTGGTGTTTTTCCTGAGGACTACCAAATCAAAGCAAAAGATCTGATTCAGTTATGGATTGCAGAAGGATTCGTACTACAAGATGGGACCAAATTACTTGAGGACATTGCTGAAAGCTATCTAGAAGAACTTGTGCAAAGGTAATTTATATTTATTATCATTAAATTATTTTGTCAACTGCAATTACATTTATATTGTATTTCAATTTTTCTTTTATTAAACATGGTTGGTATTTTATTATATACAATTATACCAAACAATTATCATATATTTGTACCTTTAATTAATTTTGCTAAATTATAAATTTGACACCGAATTTAACAATTATATATTTCAAAATTTGATGGGAGTTCGGCTTCTCTCCGATTGTATCAAAATAGTAACCACACCATGATACGTCCAGTGTTGAAGTTTTAACAACACCGAAAGGCCCAAGCCCGTTATATATACCTCCTTTCTGTGTTATTCAAGAAATTATCAAGCCGACTTATATAGTCGGAAATAGAGAGAGTACTAGAAATATCTAATGTAGTATAGAAGGCTCCAAATATGTGTATTATGTACTCTAGAAAATCAATGACAAGGAATTCACTATAATCATGTATTTCCGAAATTTTTTGTTTTTCATGTTATATTAATTTGGATTTCTTTCCGAAATTTTTTGTTTCACCTACTCATTGTGAAAATCAAGGGAAATTTTAACAATCTCTAAAAAATCACAAGTAGTTAAATATAATTACAAAAATATGTACTTGTATTCTCAGGATTCATTTGTTTATATATATATATATATAGGAAGGATCAACTTACACCATTTTTTTGTGACACCAAATTACACCATTCATTTTTAAAGTTTTTAAAGTCCAAACAGTCAATCCAAACGATTCAACATGATTTCCATATTAAAATATGCTTGAAGATCAAAATTTACATTTTTTTTAATTTTTTTTTTACTATTTATTAAGTATTTTACAAAATCGTTGCTTTCAGACCATTGAATTTTTGTACCCATCTTAATAAATAGTAAAAAAATTCCAAAAAAAATGTAAAATTTGATCTGAAAGAAAATTTTAATATATCCATCATGTTGAACGATTTGGATCGACTGATTGAACTTTAAAAATGTAGGGTGTAATTCGGTGTCACAAAAAATGGTTAAATACCATTTAATGTTTAATATAGCACGTACACAATTTCATTTAATGTTTCATTCAGAGCCTGTCAAATACTATGTTCTTAGAACATGTATCTATGAGATTAAAATGACATATCTTGTCAGTGGTTTGTAAAACTTGACCATCTTTTAATCCACATACTAATTTTGTAATAGTAAATTAGTGTTCCTACTAATTATCTCGGTTAAAGACTTTTAAGGATATATATCATCTATATTATGTTTCACAAATCCAATTATTGACTCTAGTCACATAAATGAATGATCCATAAATTCAATAATACTCAAGAC
Source organism: Carex cristatella (assembly GCA_024447775.1). Lineage (NCBI taxonomy): Eukaryota > Viridiplantae > Streptophyta > Magnoliopsida > Poales > Cyperaceae > Carex > Carex cristatella. Next base: position 6,871,524 of record JAJHPF010000011.1, on the reverse strand, counting down.
AACAAAATGACATTTTATTAAGCAACATTGTTTAAAAATAATTCGTAATTTTGATTTATATTTTACTATAAATAATAATTGAATTCAATGAATTTAGTTGAAATGAATTATATTTTGAATTATAAATGAATTATATTTTATTGGTTTAAAAAGAAAAAATTGAAACAAAAATGAAAAAAGAAACAGAAAAAAAACATTAAAAAAAAGAAAAAACAGAAACGAAAAGACAAAAAGAAAAAAAAATGAAAAAACAGAAAAAATAAAATAAAACAGAAACGAAAAAAAAAAACACAGAAAAAAAAACAGTAAAATGTGAGGAGAGAAATTGAAAAGAAGAGAAGGCAGAGTATACTTGTCAATTTCACTTTTTAAGTAATTATATAATATGTTAAATAAATTGAAGGGGATAGAAAAAATAATGTTATGTTTTGATGGGAATATTAGATATTATGGTGTTTTCATAGAGAAATTGACTATGTTGAAAGTTTACATGGCATACAAGAAATTTTCTCTAAAAATAATGCATTTTAAAAAAGAGAGTTAGATTAATTAAAAAAAATTAGTAACTAAATTTATGGTAAATCCTTCAACATTTAATTATGTACATTCCTGCCACAACGCTCCATCGACAGGCCAAATAGAGATGTACCGACTCAAATAATATATATTTTAGAAACATTTTAATACTTTTTTAGTTGTTTGTAAAATCACCTGATCAAAAGATTGTAGAGACCATTTGAAAATAGTTTATCTAAGAAAGTAGTAAAGAAGTACCAAAAAAAAAACTAGAATTTTAAGTACATGTTTGTAAAAACACACAAAAAAAACTGGTCCGGGTCAAACCCGGACCGCCTGGACTGCCGACCCTTGCGGGCAAGGGTCGTGTTTCAAAAAATTTGCCCGTCCTACCCGGTATCCGTCCTACCCGTGATGCCCATGCCCAAGGTACGTACCTGTGCCTCCGCCCGGGTTTGATCCGGCCCGGTCCGCCCGGACCATTTATCAGACACTAGCGCCAACCCTAGTTGGGTCTAATTGACTCTGATACCAAAAATAATATAATCAGTATTGAAAATTAAAGTGGTACGGTTGTAGGATGGTTATTTTACAGTCATGTATGCCTCTACGTTTTTCAAAAACTTTGGTAGACATTGTTAAACCTCGTCTCTATACAATGTTTTTCATGTTATATTAATTTGGATTTCTTTCTCAAATTTTTTTTTTCACCTACGTACTCATTGTGAAAATCAATGGAAACTTTAACAATCTCTAAAAAATCACAAGTAGTTAAATATTATTACAAAATTATGTACTTGTATTCTCAGGATTCATTTGTTCATATATATATATAAATATTAGTTCAGCATTGAGTATATTAATAATTAATATCCAACTTTTGTGGTAACTAACAGGTGTATGGTGCAAGTCTCAAGCAGATATTGCATTGGTAAAATCAAGTATTGCCATACACACGATCTCCTACGGGACCTAGCCATTCAAAAGGCCAAGGAGAATAATTTTCTGACGGTAGTCACGAAGAATGACACCAAGTTGAGTTGGGGCGCTTGTGCACGTCGTGTTGCGCTTCACGGTATTGGCGATAAGATGATAGCACATGCTTGCACAAAAAATATTCGTTCTTTGATAAATTTCGAAGATGTACCAAATTTCAATAGGTTTGGAATGCTACGAGTTTTACACATGAGTACGGTGCCGGGAGAATATTTATATGGGACAAACTGTTTGAAGGGCTTGAACGCCCTAACGGCCTTAAAGTACTTCAGCCTTACTGGTCATATGGGTCGTTTTTATTCAAAGTGCAACTTTCCCACTGTTAGGCTTTTTAAGAGATCTCCTTTAACTTATATGAAGAATCTTCAAACGGTGAGTACATGGTTTTGTAAAAGTCACGGTGAGTTGCCCCTGTCCTTTTGGGGTAACAAACAGTTAAGGCACATCAACCTCCAATGTTGTTGGAAGTGTGAAGCAACTCCAGAGGGACCACCATCAGGAGCAGACTTGCAAAGTTTACAGACCTTAAGAGGGGTGAGAGCTAGGCAAGACTGGGTTTCACAACTGCCTAATATTCCCAATATTCGTAAGTTGGAGATTGATATACCTGAAGATGTTGCACATGAACCATTGATCAATTTGTTAAGCAATCTAAATTATCTGAGCTCTTTGTATTTAAGAAGGGCAGAGGACAACCCATTGACATTTCCAGATTGCATCTCAGCCTTCAAAAACCACAACCGTTTGCACTCATTCACCCTGAGGTGCGGCAAATGGCCCAAGAAAGAAGTTGGTGACTGGACCATGTTCCCACCCCATCTCGTTAAGCTAATACTTAAGAGAATTGAGTTTGAGGAAGACCCCATTCCCCAACTAGAGAAGTTGCCAAACCTCAGAGTACTCACTCTACTGCAGTCACCCATGAAAGCAGCTGATGGAAAACAGATGATCTGCTCCAGGGGAGGTTTTGGTCGCTTGCAACGATTGGTACTTGATGTAGATGATTTGGAGGAATGGAAAATAGAGGAGGGTGCTATACCCATCCTCAACCAACTCCAACTGTTCCACTCAAAGTTGCATATAGTACCTGACTTGCAATATCTGGTCAACCTTCAAGAGTTCAGTACACTATTTTCTTCGAATCAGTTCAAGTCCAGGCTCAAAGGAGAAGACCAATGGAAAATAAAGCATATTCCCTCTGTAGTAATATATTGAAAATTTTCTGATCCCAGTTCATTTATATATTCATTACAGTTGGTTTGCCTCTTATACTATTTTATTTGAACTTGCATACTTTTTTGGTGTTATGTACTGCTTCAATTGACATGTAATATCATTAATTTCAACTTGTATATACAACATCTTCCATACATTTTTCTTTTAATTTCCACTTATAGAACTATTCAAGGACATTTCCTGGATTATTGTGAATTGTGAGGAATTATAAATAGAATAGAAAAAACAATTTAAAATTTGAGGAATTATGAATTATTTGTAATTAAAAACAAAATAAATAAAAATTTAAAACATCAAGCTAAAAAATATATATAAGTAAATTAAACATAAATGAACAAGCCATCTTTGACCGATTGGCCCGATCCTGATCGGACAGTTCGGATCCAAACACAACATTCGTATTTAGGGCTCTTGGGCCTTGCGGTGGAGGCCGCATATTACATTTCAAATATTAACTCATACACCTGGTTTACAACGTACAACTTATATACTTTCATTGTTCACTTTAATTAGTCGTCAGTTTATCTTCATTGGGATCCTCGGACCACTGGACCACGTCTATTATCGTCCAAGATATCCTGTAGAAATGATCTAATATTAACAGAGATATTACGATCGTATTACAGAAACATATCCACAAAAGATCCTTACAACTAACAACTCGTTGATCTCCACTAATACTGATTTCTTCTCTCGTTCAAAGCTGGATAAATATATTAACACAGCAGCTTTGGCTGTATACCATAAATAGTGCTGTTTTGATTGTACAGTATGCGCACTGTATGAGGTTGAAACTACTCAGCTCATTACATTTTCATTTCATTTTGATCTTTCTCTTTTCTAGGCATGGCCTCAAAGGGTGAGAAAGAAAGAGAGATTATAATGTTCTCTCTTCTAGACAAGTCCAAGTTTACTACAGAAATACAAAATATTAGTGATGTCACTTCACATTAATTTATCCTTCATGATCACATATTGAAAAAATAATTATAGAAAACTATGTAAAAGTACAAAATCAATTGGATTTCATTATGCTTATTTGTGGACAACTGGACATGTGTTATCATATATTTAAGAGTTATATTTTGTGCTAAATTTAATTGCCTATTTAAGAATTGAAATATATTCTGTTGCTTTACTTCCAACGTTTAAACATCCTTGACATATTTTGAACCAAACTTTCAATAAATAAAAATATAAAATATATTGTATATTTCAGTTTGAAAAAATTAATATTTCAGATAAAATAAATTGTTCATTTTATCTCAAAATAACTATATATTCCTAAATGTTTAAAATAATGAGCGAATATATGGAAGTTATTAAATGTGCATTTGTGTTCAAAATTATTTCCTTTCAATTTTTCATAGTTTAATTTAACAGAGGAAATGATGAAATCCATCAATTATGTTGGTACCTCTTCCTTAAAAAACAAAAGCCAATTTTGCTTCAAAGATCGAAGATTAATTTAGCAGGTACCTCTTCCTTAATACGTGAACATATGTTGAAACAAGCTTTAAATATTACAGTAAATTAAATGGTTGGTACACTTGACATAGATTGAGTGTCTATGCCTCATCAGTGTATATGGTGTAAATGCTTTGAAAGTAGTTGTTGAATTCAAAGATATTAAAATTTTCAGGTAAATTTTGAACTAAATTAGTGCCATGACAATACAACACATTTCAAGAATGCAATTGTTCAAAACTAAGATGTTAATTTTTGCTTGTATTGTTTCACCTTTTCATTTTGAAAATATTGATCATCTTGCCTTTTCAGACACAACATTTGGCATCTTTCAAAGGATGTCCTCTTTTCTCTGTTTTTTTTGTCTCTCTCTCTATGAAGGAAGTGAAATAAAAAAAATTAAAAGGATAAAGCGAGAAGTATTCAAGTTTTCTCTCACTGCAAGCAAGGCATAAGAGCAATAATCGGAATCCAGCATAATTCAAATAATCAGAAATAAATCAAATCTAATACTTATCTACGTGCAAAATTAATATGAATCCAGCTTAATACGTATTTATTAAACCCAAAAGTAATCTGTTAAACCCAAAAGTAATCTGAATGGTGGTAATTGAGAGACTATTGATATCTACTAGAGACTAACGCTAATTGCCTAATGCGTGAACTGAGAAATTAATAATCGCCATAATTTTTTTTTTTCATTTTGCGTTATTCTTTTTCTAAGAATCGCCAAAATCGCTAGCCCTATGTTTTGACTTCAAGATTTAAAAAAGATTATACCATCAGTATACCGACGAAAATATTATTTATGTCCATATACCGATGGAAAATTCACATTTCAAATAATAAGGAAGATGTGTAATAATAATAAAATTTTCAAAATGTAATGTATTTTTCTGCGCAAAATGATAACTGACCTATATTAATTATGTATTATCGCAATTGTGAAGATGAAAATGACAACTGACCTATATTAATTGCATATATACATTTATCTTCTCAGCAGCTAAAGTTTAGGACTTATTAGAACAAAATATCGAATTAACTATAGGTAACAGCTGGCATTATTCTATCTTATTTTCCAACATATTGTTATGTTTATTTATTTAGCACGATATATGTAATATACGTGACAACATGTTTTGTTAACTTTTTTCAATTATTGATTGTTTTACTTTAGCTTTTTATTTTACTTATATATTGCATTAAAATGTTCTAAACGACAGTATGTCAACATCAAAGGATCGATATTCACAAGGGGAAATTATTATTTGGTTAGCTATTGAATCTATGGCTAGCGTACGTCAAGCAACAAATAATAATTTTTATTCTCAACTACAGTTATTTATTTTTATATACCAATATTGGAATATATCTTTATTTCATCATTTAAAAAAAAAAAACAATTATTCCGTGGTATACGGACGGAAATATTATTGATGCCCGCATACCGACATTAAATACACACTCGGAGTAACGAAGGCATCAATAATAATTTGCATGGAGCCATTGTATTTTTCTGCATAATATGTCATTAAATTCAAAGAGTTAAGAACATCTACAAAAATATGCCACGTACTAATCGCGAGAGTAAACGCGAGAGTAAATTACTAATTGTTTGCTCAGTCAAAATTACTATCATTTGCATAGGTGTTACATTTTCGTGAATCATTTTCATCTATTGTTACAGACCTCTTATAATGAATTTCTTATCAATATATCATATGAGGTGTGGATCCTTATTTTTCCTCCAAATTTATTTTTCCATCAGTTGTGCTTCAATTTGTTTTTTTCTTCCCTTTTTTGCTGAGAGGTGATCCAATTATATTTCGCGGATCCAACCAAATGTATGTTTTGCGTTAAGCGCCAGAAGGCATCTCATTTGTGAGAAATATGAGCAGCTGGATGCAGATAGATCTGAACTCGATTAAATAAACTGAATTATAAAAATGAATTGAGTAGACATCGAGATCTGCCTTTGAGTTTGACTAATGAATTAATTAACTAACTACATGTTGGCAGTGCGCCATAAACTAAATATCAAGTGATCAACTAAATTAATTAAACATATACCTCACATGGATCTGCCTTGAATTGTCTGGCTTCTTGCATTTCGGATCTTTTGTCGCACAGCATACATGCTATAGCATATAAATAAGTCGATTCCAAATGGTTATATAAAAATATTGAAGTAATTTTGATATTTTAAAAGGGTTGATTTATAGATTTTTTATATTTTATATGGATAAAAATAATATAATTTATTTTAGAGACAAAAATGCTTAAATTTAAAATTTTGGAAATATATATATATATATATATATATATATATATATAGAGAGAGAGAGAGAGAGAGAGAGAGAGAGAGAGAGAGAGAGAGAGAGAGAGAGGAGGGATCAAGTTACACGTTCTTTTTTTTTACACATTTTGACACCTACCATTTTTAAAATCCAAATAGTCGATCCAAACCTTTCAACTACAATTGATTGAAATTTATTTTGGAGACAAAAATGTGCTTGGATCGACTATTTGGATTTTGAAATCGCAAAATTAACCTATAAAAAAACAATGTCATGATGTGTCAAAAAAAAGGGTATAATTGGATCCCTCCTCATATATATATATGTATGTATATATAGAGGTTGGCTATGCTCAAAACGTTTGTTCCTGGGCTCAGGAACAAACGGTTCGGTTCTCCGATTTTCAAAGTCCAAACGGTCGATCCAAACCGACAAATGTTTAATCTATATTAAAATGTGCTTGGAGACCAAATTTTACATTTTTGGAATTGTTTTACTATTTATTAAGATGGTTTGAAAATCGCTGTTTTTATTAAAATTCTGCATCACTGAAAACAACGATTTTCAAACCATCTTAATAAATAGTAAAAAAATTCTAAAAAATATAAAATTTGGTCTCCAAGCACATTTTAATATGGATTAAACATCTGTCGATTTGGATCGACCGTTTGGACTTTGAAAATTGCTGATCCAACGGTTTCATTGTTTGGGTAAGCCACCGTTGGATCAGCGATTTTCAAAGTGGCTTAATAAATTGTAAAAAAAATCAAAAAAATGTAAAATTTGGTCTCCAAGCACATTTCAATATGGAGAACACACCTAATGGTTCGGATCGACCATTAGAATTTTGAAAACATAAATTTTGAACCGTTGCACGGAGGTCTTCTATGCTACGCATAGCATATTAGCAATTTCCTATATATATATGAAAATTGCACCCTTTAATTTATTTTCTCTTTTGAAGTGTAACTCGTTCATCTTATATGCCTTCATTATAATGCATACTTCGACATTAACACATTTAGGGCCGGAAGAAACCTTGGGTTAAATAAAATCAGAAATAAAAATTCACAATTAGAAGACCTATCTTGTATTCTTCCAAATTCCAAGACGGCTTCGCCACATTATAGAAGCATCAATTCACCACAGTCAATCAGCATGGTTTCTTTTTGGTTGATCAATTGATCTCAAAAGGAACCATATTAATAATAGATATGTCCTTCGGTAAATTACTGATATAAATATCCAATAAGCAGTTCTCAGATCCCTTATATAATTAAGATTAGGTTACTGGTCCCTGTTTCGTGGTAGAGTATACATCTCAAATGAAACACAATGTATCTGTACAAGTAATGCAATTATTAATTAATTCGATTGAAGGGTAGGAGTGCATGTCCCCTCAAATACCCAAGGGGTGAACAAACAGACAGCCCAGATTTATACCAGCCGGGTCAAATATTCAATCCGGTGCTAATACATGGAAACTATAGGGGGCATTTTGAGATTCGTGCCAGGTTAAAAGAACGTTCCAGATTTAATTATTGCAACTCAGGTACCGAGGGATCCGAATTCTAAAGGGTACTGCATGATTTGTGATTTAATTGAGGAATTCCGTAGAAAAAAGTCATATTTGCTCTTTTTGGTTTGCATATCATATACATAACATTAATATTTGAACAGTAGAACCATGATGTTAAGAGTATTTCACAAAGTTAGTAAAATATCTGAGACTTTGAATATTTTTGAGAAATATGTAGTTGTTTTTTTTATTTTTTATGTTGTGTATATGTCTAAAATATTTCTAAGGGTAGTATAAATAGAAGTGTCATGTAACTTGAGATGTAACCAACAATATATTTTATTTTCAAGTTTAGTATTATTCACACGTTTAACAACAATATATTTTATTTTCAAGAATTTAACAATTAACACGTACTCTATGTGTTGTCGAAATGCATGTGTACACAACACAAGTTATTTTGAACTAATGTATTCCATTATCCTACATTTAGATTGTTTTCTTGGGTATTTAGAATAAAAAAAAAAAGGTATTTAGCATATTTTAGCAGTTTGAATGCGTGAGTTTTTAGAATAACTTGTGAACACGTTCTGAAATAATTATTCATGTACCTTCTAGAATAACTTGTTAACAAGTTCTGATATAAAGAAATAAAATAAATAAGCACACTAACAATATGCCATCATATATAGCTGCTAGATTCATCCATTTATGAGCTCTTGATCTTATTAAAAATAAAACTAATTAAACATGGATGAAGTCTCAGGAAAAAATATTAACCAATAGTTTGAATTCTAAATTTTGAAATACAAATGTAAAAATTTGTGGCATGCATGCGTACCGAAATTCTGATCCTTTTTAAATATAGGTAGGCCAGTTGGCATAACTATAGAAGCAGAAAAATATTATGGTTGTAATAATTTTTTGTCTCCCACTTTCCTCAAATCTAAATACAAGTTTAAGTAAGCAGTCAAATCTGAAGTTGTTGTTGCGAACTTGCAATTAACATTACAATCCAATTTACAACAATGCATTTAGTATTCATAAAGGTTTTATATTTATGGGATAATTTTCTATGTACCCTTCATAACTTGTGCAGTTTCATAACTTGGTAATTCTTAATTAAGAATTAACATGAGATTACTTACAAGAGGGCTAAATAAGAAACAAGTTGCAATAGTTCAGTAGTAAATAAGAAACTACACAAGTTATAAAAAGTACATATCCTATGTTGATTAAACGATAAAACCACCGTAGTAAAATGATTTTTTTCTGTTGTTCAGCTTAGTAAATATACATCTAATTAAACTAAAGTACATGATAAGAGGATAACAACTCAATAAGATGTGAGGAATCAACAAACAATCCGAAAACATCACACATGATAAATGATAGCACATGCATGCATGATACATGTGTATTATTTTTTTAAATTAAGATCATGCAGCGCATTTATGGGATCTAACTGTCAGAAAGTCAATGATTGTTTCTTTGACATTAATTGGGAAGCTTATTGCAAGAGAAATTAAGAGAAGTTATGAAGTAGCTATCATAAGAAGGGAAAAATTATTTTCCCATCTAACAACTCTATTAGTTACTCATTTTATATTCTTGTTCAATATACTTATGAACAGCTGGATGCAAATATGTGAGCTACCTCAATTAAATCAACTGGATTAAACAAATGAATAATTGATGAGTAGACCTCGAGATCTGTCATTGAGTTTAACAAATTAATTAAATAAAAATGAGCAGTTGGCAGTGCGCCATTAACTGCATTAATTAAACAAATAAAATTAATTCATCTTAGATCTGCCTTGATGGGGTTGACCAGATAATTTCTAGCACCTCATCTCACAAAATCATGAGATTAAAAATTTCAAGTTTGTATATATTTTTTAAATTTCAAGGAGAAAAATATGTTACCTCATATTTCCTAACATTAATATCCTACAATTCGAGAGGAGCTTAATCCAAAAAGTTGATGGAGTTCATATTCTCTTACATGGTAACACAAACTTCATTTTTTATTTTGTTCAAATCAGTACCAAATAAAGAATTCAGTCTTGTTCAATTTTCTTTGCCTATAAACTCTATTTTATCTTTTAAAAAACAAATATATTTTTTAAAATTAACAACATTGTATATATTGTCTGAATGTTTGTGTTCACAAGTAAATTTGAACTCATGTCTTCCTGCAGTATAAAAATTAAACTAAATTGTAAATGCAGGCTTTGAAAACTCATGCATTCAGTTTCGAACATTTAGATTGTTTGTTTTGTTATTTTATATAAAAATAAATCCACAACTTTTAACAGTCAATTTGAATGTATGAGTTTAGAATAACTTCCAAACACATTCTTAAATTATACATAGTTTTTAAGCATTTCTCTGATATAGGAGTCGTGCTCCCATTTATATTAACCATGATTGGTTACATTAATAGCTGTTAAACATTTTAAAACAAAATTAATCAATTTATAAACGGGAAAATACTAAAATGGAAAACACACTAACATAATTATGCCATCATATTTATTAAATTCATCCATTTATGGGCTTTCGATATTTTTCAAAATGAAACTAAAATTAATATTACAAACTTTTACATCGATTGACTGTCTTTGGATCGAAAAAATAATTTAAGGCCAATTGTTCTAAAAATTTAAATACAAATGTAAAAAGAAATTCTCCTTTTTCAAATGTAGGTATCCTGTCTGATTATTGAAGCAGAAAGAAAAATGGTGATCGCATATATATGTCTTCACCAATAATTTTGTGTCTCCCACTTTCCTCATGAAATCTTATTACAAGATTTTGGAAGCATTCAAATCCGAAAAAGTTTCAAATTCCCGAAGTACAGACACATTGCATCAAGTTATATAACTAAAAAATATGAATAAGACGTGGCTATTAAATTCTGGATCTAAGGTGTATTATTTAAAAAAAAATGTTAACTTGATTATTGTCAATTAAAGTAATCTGATGGCCAATTCATTTATTTTTTTAAACAAATGAAGCACTATTTGTTTTGTTCTCATACCTACATATATATATAAATATATATTCCATTGTAGTTCTTCCAGCCACAATAACTCCAAATTAATACACTGAGAGAAACCACCTATTCACCTTATCATTCATTTCACAGTACACTTTTTATACAAATTAAACAGATGGCTGAGATTATCGTGAACCTTGTTCTTGGCAAGCTGGCCGATGCGGTTGTTCAAGAAGCACTCTCTCTTTATGGGGTACGTGACAAGGCCGAGCAGGTCCAACGCCAGCTCAAATGGATCCAGGCTTTCTTGAAAGATGCAGATACAAAGCGCCATAAAGATGAGAGGGTAAAACAATGGGTGAAAGAGGTTCGGGAAGTCGGAGATTTGATCGAAGATGTATTAGACAAGTTTCTGGGGGAGGTTGGTGGAGATAAAATGAAGGACCTTCCTAAGATACTCAAAGGGATTGGCAAGCTGCCCATGAAATTGATTGCCAAACACAAAATAGGTTATGAGATAGACAATATCAACCGGAGGATCTGTGAAATAACAGAAAACAGAAAAAAATACGGCATAGAAGAACTGACAGAAAGTAGTAGTACTGGGGCGTCTGTCATGCAGCTGAGAAGGCCATTCGTTCATCCCGACATAGATGAACTGGAGGTTGTCGGCTTCAAAGTTGACAAGAAAACAATTGTCGGCCAACTCATTGATACAAATACTACGAGGCGATCTGTGATTACAATTGTTGGGGCCGGTGGTTCAGGAAAAACTACACTTGCAAAAGATGTGTACAAAAGGTAACTATAGCGACTTCATTATTATTGAAAATGTATGTTATATGTATAATAAGACACACTAACAATACTAACAGTTTCGGTTGTTTAAGAACGTAGAAATTATCGCAAATCAAATGTACAATCGATGTTATTTAAGTTATCAATGAAGTTTCATCACCATGCACTAAAAACAAAATATTGATCATTTTAAATATAACTCAAACTAGATTGGTAAAATCTCAGTTTGTGTTGACTTCCAAGATATATATGTTAATTACTTGTATACAGATTATCTAATTAATTTATTTGATACATTTAATAGTTCTGAAGTTAAGCATCACTTCGACATCTCCATTTGGTTAACAATTTCTCAAGATTACAAGCTGAGTAGTATTTTGATGAAGCTGCTTAAGGAGATTGGATCAGAAATGAAAAATGAGAGAGAAGAAGAGTATTTAATTATTGAACTTTACAAATCCATGAAAGAGAAAAAATATTTGGTGGTATTAGATGATGTTTGGTCAAGCAATGTCTGGACTCAACTTCTGGCTGCTCTTCCCAATGACAATAACGGAAGTCGAGTGTTAATTACCACCAGGTTTGGTGTCATTTCTTTTGTTGTTAAATAGTATTACATTAATTAATGAGGGGATGATTTGATAATATTTTTCGACAACATTACCAATAATAAAAAATAAAACTTTAATTTTAAATACAACATCAAAGACATGATCTATATAATCCACAAATAATTTTTATAAGTTTGATAAAATTTGATGTATGCTTTACCTTACATCAAATAATTTGAAATGCCAAGGTCCGAAATTAATGGTCCTTGATGCTTCTTCAAACAATATTTGAATTACATAAAATCCGATTGTTATACTATCCATATGTCCAATATATACTTGCAAATTTATTTAATTTTTAAACTTGACATGATTTTTTGTACAAAAAACTATTGTGTAAGACTTTAAAAATAACCATTTTCAACTAACAATATATTGTTCTTATGTTTTGCGTACTGATTATTATCAGGTTTTTTAAGACCGCTGAAGATGCTGATATTGAATCTAGGCCATATGAGATAAAGCCCTTAAATGAAGAAGAAGGCAAAGAACTATTACTTAAGAAGATCTTTCCAAATTATTTTGTAAATAAATGCCCCAATGATTTATTTCACCTAGCAACTCAATTTGCCAAAAAGTGTGGTGGATGGCCTCTACCATTGGTGTTGCTTGGCGGAATCTTATCAAGAAAAGAACCTAATTATATTAAATGGGATGAGGTGATGCAAAATATGGATTGGCAAAACATGGGGTCAGGTGTTATATCCACTAGTTATGAAGATTTGTTAGCTGTTCTCAAGACCTGCTTCATGTATTTTGGTGTTTTTCCTGAGGACTATCAAATCAAAGCAACAACTCTGATTCAATTATGGATTGCAGAAGGATTCATACGACAAGAGGGGACAAAAGTACTAGAGGACATTGCGAACAACTATTTGGAAGAACTTGTGCAAAGGTATTTTATATTTATTATCATTAAATTATCTTGTTAATTGCCATTAAATATATTTTTCCAGTTTATATTTAATATAAATGGTTGGTTTTTTTATTCTAAACATCAACTCCATATTATGATATTGGGAATGAAATTATGTCAAACAATTTTCATGTCTATCTCTATATATACTTTTAGTAAATTATAAGTTTTTGGCACCAAATTTAACAATTATCTATTTCAAAATCTTGATGGGGGTTCCACTCTTTTCCAATTGCATCAAAGCAGTAACCACCATGCTACATCTAGAATGTAACACTTTGCTAGGTGCCAGCCTTATTTTGATGTAACCATCAATTGCATCAAAATAATTTCAAATCCATGCCACTACAATGCAAACTCAAATTGCAAGGTGCCAACCCTAGTTTAATTATCTTGTAGACTCAATATGGTTGGAGCATGCTTATTTTTCAGACATGTCCAACACTCTATCAGGGCCAGATCTAAAGCCATTCAAAAGATGGCTAAATCACTCTTATAATTTTAAATTTTAGTTTTATATACTAAAATTTAATTATATATATATATATTTTTGAACATTTTATATAGTTCAACCAACCCCCTCTCCCCCACCCACACACACACACACAAATTATCATATGTTCAATTGTTCAATTATGGAGAGCTTTGGTTCAATTTCCACTATCCACAATTTGTGTATTTTAATTTTTAGCCTCCTCTATTGAGATTTTCTAATTTTGCCCCTACTCTCTATTTTTCTAAAACTTTGGTAGCCGTTGTTAAACCTCTTCTCTATAGCTGAGATAAGTACAAACCATCCTAGCTCTAGAGATTTTCCAAATGACCCTACCTAGAAGTTATTTATACAATGCTTTCCATGTTAAATGAATATCTATTACCCTTTTATTATATTAAAATACTATTTCAATGTACCTAATCGCAACTAAGTATTACTTATATATTAGTCATTTGAATAATGTTAAATAAAAAAAAATTGATGTGAAGAATGTTTCATCACATTATCACTATTTAATTTATTTCTCTCCATTGAGTTTGTTTCTCTAAAACGACATTCCACATATTACTAATTATTTCTATTTCTTTTCGTTTTAATATTTTCAGTCTTCTCTTATTCTCTCAGTTCCAGTTTAAGTCACTTTCCAGTTGCTTTCCATATGACTCATATACAATTTTAGTCATGTGTGATTATTATTTTTCTTGTAATACCTTATCCTAACCTGGTTTAAATAATTCTTTGAATTTTTTTAAAGTATATTAAACGTTAAAATTAATTTATGACATAGTAAATTCCAACTTTTTCTTGTTTAGAAAAAAGTCTTATCTTTACTATTACGGCATCGAAGTCCTAATTTTTCTTTTAGAATATTTCTAATGTATCATTGAGATGAGTTTGATTTCACATTTAATTCAAACTTCAGCACAAATTAATTTCCAATGCAATGATTTTGACCTTTACAAATAAAGATATTAATAAATCCAATATTTGATATTTATTCAGGATTACTTAAAATTTAATTAAAATATTCAAACAATAAAAAATTAATACTTGATACCAGTACCTTTCTTTAATTCGGTTCAATGGGTACGGAGAATTTTATATTTGATATTATTGTCTCTGCTTTAAATGTATAGTAACATTTGATGAGGTTTGTACAATTAAAATTGAATATTGCATGGAAGATATTTTGACATAACATTGTGAATGGACTGTTATGATCAACTCTTCAATTTTATCATATTAATTAGTTAAAAGACAATAGAAGCGAATTGAATAAAACTGAAGTGATGCTTCAATATTTAATAAGCTTGAGGTAGATTTCTTTTAATATATTAATTTTTCTAGACTTTTTTTTTATAATAGTTCAAGAACAATTTCTCCGAATGGATGTAATTACTGGTTAATTAATCTCAAACATCAATATTTATTAAAATAATTCCTCATGTTAATTTTAGATTAAATTTTAAATTGCATAATGATGGAATAGTAATTTCTAATTCAATTTTAGTTAATTAATGTGAAATATCCATTTAGAAATCAGATTTTAATTTCCCTTTAAAGCAAATAATGAAATCTAAAATCATTTATAATTTTATATATCTTATTACAATTCTTACAAATTTTGTCTTCAATGATCCACATATCTGGACTTGTATGTTCAGAATTTAGGAGAACTCAAAATATAAAAGCCGTAGGATTTTCTGTTACAATTTTATGGATTTCATTTCATCTTAATTGGGTTTTTCAGTGAAGATATGAGAAAAAAGGTCAACAGGGTAGGCAATTTTTAACAAAGTTGCTCACCGAAATTTAATTTATAATATAAATTATACGTTTCTAATTTGGTAAAACTCAAAATACGAATATATCTAATTTACTCCAATTGGACTTAGTATGATAAAGTTATGATTCAAATACTAATAGCTGTTCGTCATTATTTTTTGAATCATTCAATTAATTAATTCTTGATTTTCAAAATTTGCACATTTCTAAATATATGAAAATGGAAATATTTTAGAGTATTAGTATAAATATCTTTGTTTGAATTGAATCAATTTTCAAATGATTTAACATATCAAAGTAGTTTTTAGCCTTATTTAATTATTTGCTTCATTTCTATTACATTTTTATTATAATAAAAAAATTTGCTTAACGGAATGTTACATTATCAGTTTATCACTACTCAATTTGTTTTTCTTCGTGGACCTTGTCTCTCTAAAACAAGATTCCACATGTTACTAATGATTTCTATTTCTTTTTGTTTTAATATTTTCAAGCTTTTCTTATTCTCTAAGTTCTAGTTTAATTCAATTTCCAATTGCTTTCTGTATGACTCAAATCAAATTTCAGCCATGTATGATTCTTTTTTTTCTCTCGTAATTTTCTTAACCTAGTTTTAATAATTCTCTGTGATTCTTTTTTTTTATGTATATCAAACGTCACATTAATTAATTTATAACATAGTAAATTCAAAATTATTTTCTTGTTTTGACAGAAGTCATATCTTTACTATTATGGCATACTTCAATTAGCTATTTATTTATTTATTTATTTATTTGTACATCCGAATTAATATTCAAACGATACAAAATACTTGATACCAGTACCTTTTTATTTTTTATTTCAGTTTAATGGGTACGGAAAATTTTATAATTGATTTTATTGTCTCTGCTTTAAATGTATACTAACATTTGATGAGGTTTCTAAAATTTAAATTGAATATTGCATGCATGGAAGATATGTTGACATAACAATGTGAATGGACTGTTATGATCAACTTCAATTTTATCATATTAATTAGTTAAAAGACAATAGAAGCGAATTAAATAAAAATGAAGTGATCCTTCAATATTTAATAAGCTTGAGAGGTAGATTTTTTTTATATAATTTTTCTAGACTTTTTTTTTATAATGCTTCAAGAACAAATTTCTCCGAATAGATGTAATTACTAGTTAATTAATCTCAATCATCAATATTTATTAAAATAATTCCTCATGTTAAAATTTTAGATTAATTTTTAAATTGCATAATGATGGAATGGTAACTTCTAATTCAGTTTTAGTTAATTAATCTGAAATATCCATTTAGAAATGAGATTTAAATTTCCCTTTATAGCAAATATTGAAATCTAAACTCATTTATAATTTTATATATGTTATTACAAATTTTGTCTTCGAAGGTCCACATGATCTGGAGTTATATGTTCAGAATTTGGCAGAACTTAAAATATTAAAGGTGTAGGATTTTCTGTTCCAATTTCATGGATTCGATTTCGGGAAATTTTACAAAGTGCCATTCTTTTTCAAAATATAGAACAAAATACCCTCTTTCCAAAATTCTTAACAAAATCCTCTTGTGGACCCCACTTGTTCCCTTTCTTTAAATCCCTCTCACTCATTTTTATTTACTCTCATTTATTTTTTTTCTTATGTAAAATATATAATTGTGTGATTTCATTCTTATTTTGAATATTTTTTAATTTTTGTGTGTATAAATAATTTAGAATATAAAAATTAAATTGTTCAATTTATATTTATTTGATCCAGAAAGTATAATATTTACATAAATGTAGAATATTTTCAACATATAGATCTTTAAAAAATATATTATATTATAAGATATGGTATTAACTTATTTCGTAAAAAAAGTCTAACAAATAAATGTTTTTAACATACGCATTTTATATAGTTTATTCTTTATAAATTTCATATTCTTAGTTTTCACAACAATATGAGATTTTATCTAATTATATATTTGATATAATCTTAAGAAATTAAGAAGTAAATAATAAGTGCAAGAAATATTGAGTTCGAATACTATAGCAATGAGTGATTGAGATGACTTGAGATACATTTTTTACACCTCCGAAGTGCATATATATATGGTCCGATTAATTACTAGATTCAGCAAAGTTTAATTTTTAATTTTTCACCATAATATATTCAATGGTGAGTCGTATTACTTGCATTATAACTGATTCAAAACCGATGATATTATTTATTTCTTAATTTCTTAAGATATATTATACATAATTATAATATTATTTTATTGAAGCATAAATATCTCACTAAATTGTTCTTAACATATGATGTGGTAAATAAGTTAAAATTATTATATGTTAGTTAAAAATAGTTTATAGAATAAGTTAATACCATTTCTTATAATAATTTTTCAAAAAGAACAATATGTTGAAAATATTCTATATATACACTAATATTATACTTTCTAATTTTAGCAAATACAATTTCACACTTAAATTTTTTTGTTCAAAATAATTTATATACATAAAAAAAATAAAGATTAATCAAAATTTAGATGAGATATCACAATTTTATATTTTACTTAAGTAAAGAATAAATGATAGTAAATTGGGAGGAGTGAGAGGGAGGCAAATAGAGAGAACAAGTGGGATCCACAAAGCCATTTTGTTAAGAATTTTGAAAGGAGGGTATTTTGTTCTATATTTTGAAAGAGAATGACACTTTGTAAAATTTTCCTTTGATTTCACCTTAATTGGATATTTAAGTGAAAATATATGAGAAAAAAGGTCAACAAGGGTATGCAGTTTTGAACAGAGTTGCTGATCGAAATTTAAATTATACGTTTCTAACTTGATAAAACTCAAACTACTGGAGTCGTAGGTCTCAGAATAAGCTTTCTAAATACATCTAATTTACTACAATTGGAGTTAGTATCATAAAGTTATGATTCAAATACTAACAGTAGCTGTTCGTCATTATATTTCTGAATCTTTCAATTAATTAATTCCTGATTTTCAAATTTGTACATTATCACTACTCAATTATTATAATAAAAATAATTGGCTTAACGAAATGTTTCATTATCACTACTCAATTTGTTTATTTGTGTGGACCTTGTCTCTCTAAAACAAGATTCCACATGTTCCTAATGATTTCTATTTCATTTTGTTTTAATAATTTCAAGATTTTCTTATTCTCTAAGTTCTAGTTTAATTAAATTTCCAATTGCTTTCTGTATGACTGAAATCCAATTTTAGCCATGCATGATTCTGTTTTTTTCTCGTAATTTTTGTAACCCAGTTTTAATAATTCTTTTGTGAATCTTTTTTTTTAAGTATATCGAACGTTACAATTAATTTATAACATAGTAAATTCAAAATTATGTTCTTGTTTTGACATAAGTCATGTCTTTACTATTATGGCATATTTCAATTAATTAATTATTTATTTATCTATGTACAGGTCCGAATTAAGTCCTAATTTTTTAATTACAATATTTGTAATGTATCATTGAGATGCGTTTGATTTTACATTTTAACAATGCGAATGGACATTTATGATCAACTTCAATTTTATCATATTAATTAGTTAAAAGACAATAGAAGCAAGTCAAATGAAATTCAAGTGATGCTTCGATATTTAATAATCTTGAGACGTCGATTTTTATATAGTAATTTATTCTAGTTTATTTTGATAATAGTTAATGGTTAATTAATCTTAATCATCAATATTTATTAAAATAATTCCCCATGCAGATTGAATTTTAATTACATAATTATGGACTAGTAATAGTAATTTCTAGTTCAATTTTAGTTAATTAATCTGCAATATCCATTTAGAAATCAGATATCAATTTCCATTTAAAGCAAATAATTGAAATAATCCAAAATCAATTAAATACAAAAATGTTATTGCATTATTTTTCTTTCTCGGTGATAAATAGGAAGTAACGTCCTTGGGCCATCAATAGAGTTTGTATAATTTAATCCTTTCATATATTATATTAGCTTATTTAATGGCTATTTTTCACCGAAGACTCTGAAAATTTCTTTGTCTATAGCACTAAATTTAATTTTATATATTACAAAGAAGTTCAATCACAAAATATTCAGTAGTAGTTTCACTCTTCTTTTCCATCAATGAAATTCCTTAAACTGATGAAATTCAAAATAAATTTGTAACCTTTAAATAAAATATAACTTACTAGATTATATAATTGATTAATTTATTTGTTGAATGCTTCCCACGTTATATTAATATGCAATCCCATGTTATAAAATTTTCATTTCCAATGACAATTGCAACAATATATATCTTTAATAAAACAATAAAATTATTAGAATATCATTTACTTGTATTCTCAGGATTTATTTGGTCATATATTTCTTTCTTAGTTCCGCACTGAATATATTAATAATTAATATCTAACTTTTGTGGTAACTAACTAACAGGTGTATGGTGCAAGTCTCAAGCAGATCTTCCATTGGTAAAATCAAGTATTGTCATACACACGATCTCCTACGGGACCTAGCCATTCAAAAGGCCAAGGAGGATAATTTTCTAACAGTAGTCGCGAAGAATGGCACACCATTGAGTTCTAGCGCTTGTGCACGTCGTGTTGCGCTTCACGGTTTTGGCGATAAGATGATAACACATGATGCTTGCCCAAAAAATATTCGTTCTTTGATAAATTTCAAAGATGTACCAAATTTCAATAGGTTTGGAATGCTACGAGTTTTACACATGAGTACGGTGCCGGGCGAATATTTATATGGGACAAACTGTTTGAAGGGCTTGAACGCCCTAACGGCCTTAAAGTACTTCAGCCTTAATGGTGGTATCTATATTTTTTCTGGAAAGTGCAAGTTTCCCACTGTTGGATTTTTTAAGAGATCTCCTTTAACTTATATGAAGAATCTTCAAACGGTGAGTACATGGTTTTGTAAAAGTCACGGTGAGTTGCCCCTGTCCTTTTGGGGTAACAAACAGTTAAGGCACATCAACCTCCAATGTTGTTGGAAGTGTAAAGCAACTCCAGAGGGACCACCATCAGGAGCAGACTTGCAAAGTTTACAGACCTTAAGAGGGGTGAGAGCTAGGCAAGACTGGGTTTCACAACTGCCTAATATTCCCAATATTCGTAAGTTGAAGATTGATATACCTGAAGATGTTGCACATGAACCATTGATCAATTTGTTAAGCAATCTAAATCATCTGAGTTCTTTGTATTTAGAAATGTCAAGGGACAACCCATTGACATTTCCAGATGGCATCTCAGCCTTCAGAAACCACAACCGTTTGCACTCATTCTCCCTGTACTACGGCAAATGGCCCAAGAAAGAAGTTGGTGACTGTACCATGTTCCCACCCCATCTCGTCAAGCTAATATTTTATGGAATTGAGTTTGAGGAAGACCCGATGCCCCAACTAGAGAAGTTGCCAAACCTCAGAGTACTCAAACTACAGGGGAGGTTTTCATCCATGAAAGCAGCTGATGGAAAACAGATGATCTGCTCCAGGGGAGGTTTTGGTCGCTTGCAACGATTGGTACTTTCAATAGATGATTTGGAGGAATGGAAAATAGAGGAGGGTGCTATACCCATCCTCAACCAACTCACACTGACTTGCTTGGAGCTGCAGATAGTACCTGACTTGCAATATCTGGTCAATATTCAATTGTTGATTGGATTTACTTCGCGTGTGCTCAAGTCCAGGCTGAAAGGAGAAGACCAATGGAAAATAAAGCATATTCCCTCTATAAAGGGATTCTGTTGATTTTTGAGGGATAGTATGCGGAAGAATGATGAATAATTTTATTTCAATTGTTCTGATTTACAAAGCTCACTGTACATGAGTATTTATAACATTAAATTCCTATTAGCCGTTGGCTATTTCCTAAAATACAAATTGCTGGATTCTTGTGTATTGTTGCCTAATTACTGAGATTATACTAGATATATCCTAACGGCTATATTCTAGATTTATTTCTAAATATGCCTATGATGATTCTTTGTGGTAAACCTTCTATTTCTCAACACCCCCCCTCAAGTTAGGATTGTAAATGTCGATCAATCCTAACTTGCTTGTATTTTCGCAAAATGGTCCTGGTTCTAGCCCTTTTGTGAAGACATCAGCAAGTTGGTCTTGACTCTTCACATATGGTGTTTCAATTTCTTTTGCTTGAATTTTTTCTCGCACAAAGTGACAATCGACTTCAATGTGCTTGGTTCTTTCGTGAAAAACTGGATTGGATGCAATATGTCGAGCAGCTTTATTATCACAAAACATCTTCATTGGTTCACGGTTTATGATATGCATGTCTGCTAACAATTGTTTTATCCAAATCAATTCGCTTGCTGTTGATGCCATGGCTCGGTACTCCGCTTCTGCGCTAGATCGAGCCACAACACTTTGCTTCTTGCTTTTCCATGTGACTAGGTTTCTGCCTACAAATGTGCAAAAACCGGTTGTCGATTTTCTATCGAAGCTTCCGGCCCAATCTGCATCGGAATAGCCACATATAGCATTAGAATTATTGTTTTTCATCCAAATTCCCTTACCGGGGGTTTTCTTTAAATATCTTAAAACTCTATTTATGGCCTCTAAATGTGGTGTTCTTGGTGAGTGCATGAATTTACTAATTTGGCTTACGGGAAAAGAAATATCCGGACGGGTCACCGTGAGATAGATTAATTTTCCTACAAGCCTTTGAAATTGGTTTATATTCTCTAAAGGCTCACCATCTTCAGTATTTAATTTATATTTGTTATCTATTGGAGTGGAGGCCGGTTTGCAACCTAATTTACCGGTTTCTTTCAAAAAATCCAAAATGTATTTTCTTTGACAAATAAAAAGTCCTTTTTTTGAGTGTGCTACCTCTATTCCCAAAAAATATTTTAGGTATCCAAGGTCTTTGATTTCAAATTTATTTTTTAATTGGGTTTTAACACTTTTAATTTCTTCTAAATTATTACCAGTAATTATTATGTCATCTACATATACTAAGACTATAGTGATGGAGTCTTTACTCTTTTTTGTGAATAATGAGTGGTCGGCACTACTAATTAAAAAATTACAAGATAATAGATAAGAGCTTAGTTTTCCATACCATGCTCGTGGAGATTGCTTTAATCCATAAATTGACTTGTTTAATCTACATACCAAGTTAGAAATATTTTCTTTTTCATGGCCTGGGGGTAATGTCATGTACACCTCCTCTTCAAGTGTTCCTTGAAGAAAGGCATTTTTAACATCCATTTGGTAAAGGTTCCAACCATTGTTTACCGCAATTGAAAATAAAATTCTAATGGTGTTCATTTTTGCTACCGGTGCAAAAGTTTCATGGTAGTCTATACCATATGTTTGGGTATATCCTTTGGCAACTAACCTTGCTTTGTGCCGTTCTACGGTTCCATCACAATTGTATTTGGTTTTATACACCCATTTGCAACCAACGGGTTTTTTATTTTTTGGTAATTGTACAATTTTCCAAGTGTCATTTTTTTCAAGAGCCATTAATTCTTCTTTCATGGCGTTGCACCAAATTGGATTTTGTTTGGCCTCATGGTAATTATGTGGCTCTTCTTCCTTTTCAATGGAAGTTAGAAAGGCATTGTGATTAGATGAAATATAGTCATAAGAAATAAAATTTTGTATTGGATATTGTACCTTATATGTTATGTAGTCCGTAAGCCTCGTAGACGGTCGAGTTATTCTCGATGATCTCCTTACTGTCACCTCTTCATCATCAATATTATTATTATCTAATTCTCTCATTTGATCATTTACCTCATGTTGTTCGGTTTCAAGGTTGTCATTTTCTAGTGTAGAGGTTTGAGGTAAAACCATAATATTTTGGTCGTTGGTATTAGAAGTTGTTGTAGGTATTTGAGGTAAGACCATACTAGTTTGATCAACGATGAATGATTTTGTTATTTCTTTATTTTCTTTGAAATATGGTTCATCTTCATTAAAAATAACATCTCTTGAAATGAATATTTTTTTATTGATAGGATCATAACATTTATATCCCTTTTTTTTAGAGGAATATCCTAAAAAAATAGTTTTAATGGAATTGGAATCAAGTTTATCATTTCTTTTTTTATGAACAAAGACAACACATCCGAAGACCCTTAAATGATCAATATTAATTTTTCTTTCAAGAAGAATTTCCCTTGGACTTTTATTTCCTAATATATCACTAGGAAGTCTATTAATTAGATATACGGCGGTAAGTACGGCATCCGACCAATATTCCTTTGGAACATTATTTTGGAACAAAAGTGATTTTGTTTTTTCTAAAATGTGTCTATTTTTTCTTTCTGAAATTCCATTTTACTCAGGAGTATTTACACAAGTTGTTTGATGTAAAATGCCTTTATATTTTAAAAATTGTGAAAAATTATTATTTACAAATTCGGTGCCATTATCAGATCTAAAAATTTTAATATTTGCATTAAATTGATTTTCTACAAAATTAACATACTCTTGAAAACATGAAAAAACTTCATTTTTTGATTTAAGTAAATATAACCTAGTCATACGAGAGAAATCATCTATAAATAGAACGAAATATCTATATCCATTATATGACATGACAGGAGCAGGACCCCACACATCGGAGTGAATTAATTCAAAGGGTTTTTCACTTTTACTATTAGATAATTTAAATGGGAGTCTAGTTTGCTTTGCATATTTACATATATCACAACTATCATGATTTATATTAGAAAAATTTAGTAACGAATTTAAGACTTTATCAGAGGGATGCCCAAGTCTTTTATGCCATACTTTGCTCTCATTAATTTCTTTTGTAGCACACAAATTAATTTTTGAATAATTCAAAATATAAAGTCCATTTTCACACAATCCTTCACCAATTATTTTTCCATTTTTTCTATCTTGAAATTTTACATTAGTTTCTGTAAAGATAACATCACAATCTAATTCTTGAGTAATTTTACTTACGGAAATTAAATTTGCTGTAAATGTTTCTAAATATAAAACATTTGAAATTTCTTTAGAGAATAAATTAATAGTTCCAACCCCATTAATAGGTACTTTTGTTCCATTTGCAACTAAAATATGTTGGTTATTTTGTGATAAATTTAAATTGTTGAAAATATTTATATTGCAAATCATGTGGTCAGTTGCTCCTGTATCAATGATTAATTTTTCAGATGAAATAAATTTAGAAATAGTAGAGTTAAAAGTAATACCCAAAGTATTTTTATGTTCCTGTTGAAGCAACATGGAGAGTTGTAGGAGAAGCTGATGTATAAGATCAGGATTTAGATTATTTGTTGCACCAGTACTAGGACAGGAGGACGATTCACCTCCAGTTCTCTTCTTTTCTCCCAACAATGCGTAGCCCCTCTTCTGTTCGCCTCTTTTTTTTGTTTCTTCTACCCGACTCACGTCCCTTTCTACTTTTCTTCTTATGGCAGGTGCATGGTAGCTGTGTTTCTCGCCGACGGCTTGTGGACCCCCCATGACACTTCGCCTTGAATCGGGTTTGAACAGATTGATCGTTTCTCCGATCTTCATTGAATCGGGTTGAGGTTTGTCTAATGATTTTTGCCTCTGGTTTTTAATTTTTTCGATGGCTGTTTTATTCTGGTTTTCTGGTATCAATTCAGATCTGAACTGAGAATTTAGGTTGCTGGCTTGTGCAGCTCTTTGGTGGCTGTCTTGTGCAGCTCTTGGTGGCCTTTATGGCACTTGGTTTGATTGCTTGAGTCGGGTTATACCCGCTCTGATACCATGTTGATTTTTGAGGGATAGTATGCGGAAGAATGATGAATAATTTTATTTCAATTGTTCTGATTTACAAAGCTCACTGTACATGAGTATTTATAACATTAAATTCCTATTAGCCATTGGCTATTTCCTAAAATACAAATTGCTGGATTCTTGTGTATTGTTGCCTAATTACTGAGATTATACTAGATATATCCTAACGGCTATATTCTAGATTTATTTCTAAATATGCCTATGATGATTCTTTGTGGTAAACCTTCTATTTCTCAACAGATTCCTCTATAAAAATAGTTTGACACTTTCCTGATCCCAGTTCATTTATTTATTCATTATAGTTGGTTAGCTTCTTATACTATTTTATTTGAACTTGTATGCTTTTTGGTGTTATGTACTGCTTCAATTGACATGTACTATCATTTCATCTTGTATATACGACATGTTCCATACATTTTTCTTTTAATTTCAACTTATAGAACTATTCAAGGACATTTCCTGTATTACTGTGATAACCCCAACTTAAAATTTATTTAATATATTATAATCCATAATAAAGCAAAATATTTTAAATTAAATAGAATAGGAATTTTTTTTTAAAATATGAGGAATTATTTGTAATTAAAAAACAAAATAAATAAAGTTTTAAAACATCCAGCTAAAAAATATATACAAGTTAATTAAACATAAGTGAACTAGAAGTGAAGATGCAACAATAATTGTGAAATTTTTGGACAGATTAATTTTATCTAACAGGTCGGGAAAAAATCAATTAAGACGAACAAAATAGCAAAATTATTAGATTAATGGCAAGTCATTAGTGCTACATTGAAAATTTATATGATACTAAAATTTATAAGTCCGAAATTATTCTAAAAGAGTTTTAATTGTTTTACGAACTATCAATAATTTATATAATATGATTTTCTAACACAGGAAATCTGTTCAAGACATTATTTAATTTTACACTTAAAATCTGAAATTGAGATTCATGTCAGCACACACTACAACAAAATCTACTATCAGAGACCGGTTTTCCTGTCTCTGATAGTTAAAGCGCCGGTTTCTGAAATCCATTTCCGGTCGCTGATACTGTCGTCGCCGATGCCCATCAGATGACGTCACTGGTCTCTGAATGACGTCATCCGGTCGCTGATAATGTTTCTGCGACCAATTTTTTTTTGTCGCTGATTTTTTGCTGACGTCAGAAAAATAGATATCTGCGACCATAAAAACGGTCGCTGATACTTTAAAAACGGTCGCTGAAGGTTATTTTATTTATTTTTTCTTTTTCTTTTTCTTTTTTTCCCTATTGGTACGAAATGTACCAAACAAATATAACAAACTATCATTCATATGCAACACAAACAACAAACTATCATATTGCAAATAATAAATTATCTCAAAACATAATCATATTCATCCAAAAATCTAAGCAATATTCATCTAAAACTTTCATTCATGACCTTAAATTGAATACATACTTATGATCGATATGACCTGATAAGTACTCCAGTACAAAAATTTACAAAACACAATCATAACTAGTGTTGCTTGCAATACCACATCTATGTTTATGAAACCTGCAAAGAGAAGAAAATTGTAATTGTTTTTCAAGCATTTATAAAAATTTAATCTTAAAGTTATACTTAGAAAAACTTAAAAAAGTACCACTACCAGTCTCTACCCATATATTTATTCATACATATATCATACATTTCCAGCAATTAATGAACTTAGCTATTTTTTTTATCCAATTGTTTAAGCTATTTCCAGCAAAACTTAAAACATGCACTTTTATCCAATTGTTTAAGCTACTAATTACATAAATCACCTAAAAATTTAGACAGAAGATGCAAACTTAAGTACCTAATTTTAGAGGAGGTAGAAGGCCCGTTGCTCTTAATCTGTTGCTCCTAAAATGGTTTGTTTATTTCCCTAAAACAAAATAAAAGAAAATGACAAAAAACAGTATAAATTAGCCATATTTATTCAATAAATTTCTTTATATCCTTGCTTTAAAAAAGTTCAGGGATCTGAACAGAAATTAAAATAAAGATTAAACAAAAAGAACAGATATAATCTATACTGGGAGCACACCTGATGCAATTTTATCAGTACCAGTCAATAAAACAAAAAACAAAAAGAAGAATAAAAATGTTACCTACACAAAAATCTATTGTGGTTCTGCAATCGAGAAGAAGCCAAGTACACTACAACAGCTGTTTAAACCACACATTATATTTACATTATTCAAAACACTCAAAATTAATATATCATATGCAGGAGCAAAACAGCTGCATAATGTTCATTTGTACCACCACAATTGCAAAAAAAATTATAAAGAAATTACCTGTCTAATCTGCCTGCTTTGAGCATAGCAAGTGCGCTTGACCTCAACTTGTCAGTGGTGAAGTCCATCCCCTGAAAAAAACATGCATGATTAATCGACTACACAAGAAAAAAGAAAATTCAGTTGAATAGGTGCAAAGCTACAAGTATCTTTTGTACCTTCCATAACAATAGATATCCCATTTGATACAAAGTAAACAAAAAGAAGCATCTTGTAAGACATAGAAACAACAAAATATTCCCCTACTTGAAACAACCCCAATTGTTCTTCCAGCTCTTTTGTATTTAAATACATATAAAAATGGTGTAACATGAGAAATTTTCACAGATACAAAAGACACAAGGGAATTACTGTTACAATGAATGCTAATTAGTAACAAATATAACATGATATCAAACGATATCTATTGGTCTCTCAGTAACTGGTTAAATAAATTACTAATTTGTGTAAGAGGGAAAATGTTACTGGTAATTGGAAAAGGATCCTCATAACTGGTCCAAATCTTCTGCTTTTCATTCTTTATTGTGCTTAATTTCTGTTTGTTTGGAGCTTAGAGTTTGAAATTTTACTTATTTGTCCACCTTCAAATATTCCTATTTTTGTAAGAAGCAAAGTGCGCTTTCAATTAGGGTTTTCCTGACGTTCTTGGTTTGAAAATCTGACGGAGCCTTGATATCGTACTAATCCTTCTTGGAGAAAGGATTGACACTGTACCAGACGAAAACACATTCTAATTAAGCTTAAAA